>OU744809.1:1323066-3723066 GCA_916614155.1 Mesoligia furuncula | reverse complement strand
ACAAACAGGTGGTGCGTTGGTTTGTAGTGTTAGCTCCGTAAACGTCGTTGATGTTGCGTGCCGCTTGTGCCGCGTTGCTGCCACGACGGTACTCATATTCCATAATTACTCGAATTTTTAACGTATCCATGATGACGAAAAAGATTGAAATGCGATGAAAATGTAACATTACACCGCATTATATTGTAGTCTTTGATGTAACACTAATCAATAAACAAATGACTACTTTTGGAAAAAAAAATTCCATGTTTTTAAAATAAAATTAATTTAAAAATTAGAATTCTTAGCCAAACAAAAATTATTTTGATTTGAAATGGCCAGTGCTGCAGAACGGCAATTTCATAGGTAAAGACCTATTATTACCTGTAGAGACATAATTAAAACCTTTCACACTTTAAATGTAAAAAAGACTGCAGGTCTGTGGTGGGTAATTCTGTAGAGGTAGCTATTATAGTACATTATGATACATGTGTGCTATGTTGATCATTATGCTCGAGGCGGTATTATTCGCGCGAGCCGCAGGCGAGTGCGATAAGAAAGCCGAGAGTCTAATGATCGATGCACACGTAGGGTTGCCAGGCGTACGGATAAAGCCGGACACCGTCAGGCTTTTTGGTTGCGTGTCCGGCCAAATTAGACAGTGTCCGGCCTGTCAGGCTTTTTAAATTTGTTATTATATTAAAATTTAAAATGATTTTATGGTTAATAAACGTTGTGTTTTAATTTTTTTCTGCTAAACAACTAATTAATTTAATTAATATTGAGTAAGAAGGCGGATTCATTCAATTTGATTGTTGTTTCATTAAAATTTAAAAAGATTTTATGGTAAAAAAAAACTTGTTTTACTTTAAAAAAAAATGTCTTGATGAACTAAGACTAAGACTAGGTGTCCGGCTTTTTTACCCAAATGTCCGGCTAAACTGGCTGGTCTGTCCGGCTTTTCGGTTTTAAGACCTGGCAACCCTATGCACACGCGTTTCATACGACGTTTTTCAACACACTTGCGAGGAAAAAAACAGACTTGTATTGTTAAATATTAACTTGTATGGAAAATGGCGCGCTGCTTTTGTCTTTCCCCATAGCCAGCACTAGCAATGCGCGCGCAAGTGTAAATAAAAGCACTGACCACAGACAGGCGTCCGTCACTCGCTCAAGGACACGCGTTATATGCCTACCGCTTCGCGTACCGCCGTCGGTACAACCGACAGCGGGTTGCCGCACGCCGCCTGAGCGCTCGCTCGCACGTCACGGTTACCGCGCTGAGTATCAAAATGCCGAAACCACGTAATTATTGTGCAGTGGATGGGTGTCAAAGTAGAGAGCGTTGACTTAGGTATGTATCAGGATATTTATTATATAAGTGTAGCAAAAAACATAACTGCACTAGCTTCAATGCTTTGTTACAACAGAAACCTAATTTTGACGAAACAGCACTGTTTACTCATTTCAAAGCCTAATAAGGATTCGTATTTTTATGGCGGGCTTAAAGTCCCACCAGGAACTTTTAATAATTATATTGAAGAATTAGAAAAAGCTTTTTTAAATAATTTGGACAACGTCATAATGGATCGGCCTGGCAGTACCGTCTTGGAAATTTTAAAAACAATTCATTTTCCTCCGCTTTGCTCCTGTTTCCCTTTTGATTATTTATTAAAAAAAATTACGCGGTTTCGGATATTTTCGACAATAAAATTTAATAATCGGGAATTCAGGGAAGGAAAAAAATGCATCTATCATTTTATTAAAATAGAACATATTTGATCAACAAATAAAAAATTATTGTTTTTCTACAACATTCGTTTTATTACCAATATCATCATAGGTACGACCCTAGCACATTCGCTCGATGACGCGCTCGCACGTGGGTTACGCGGCGGGCAAAACAATCTCAACTCTTTGTGTGCGAACTTAAGGTACATTTCTTCTCGCTGCAAACAGCTGGTATTATTAGTAAGATTTTGTAGGCTATTATAGCGTAGGTATTTTCGCTTTTGTATGGGAGTGATGTATCTGTTACGAAGTAACTATTTAGTAATCTGTGCCACAGAGCATGTAAAAACAATTGTAAAAAAAAAAACTATTGTAGTTTAGTTAGTATGGAATTAGAAAGTACTATTGGCATAGAGAATTATACCTACATTAGTTCAGTGAGAATCCGCAATGATAGAACGCCAGTCAGGGTATTTTCCGTTTGGTTTCGGGTAGGGACCACGGACAATTTTAGGTGAATAATTAAAATTTTCTTACGTTTTTTGTAATTTGCAGGTCAGTATCAGGTTGCATCTTGATCAAATGTCAAATATGATTCGCGACTATAATATACAGAGCGTTAGGTTAAACGAGGGACATACTTTGAGGGGAGTTAGTACTCATGAAAATGAACAACTTTTAATATGGGATTAACCCTGAAATCGTGAAAAAAAATCAGCCGTTTCCTACATTTATGTTCGCAAAGCTCGTCAAAATGTACTGAACAGCTGATTTTTTTTGCGATTTCAGGTTCGGCCCCATAGTAAAAGTTGCTCATTTTCATGAGTACTAACTCCCCTCAAAGTATGTCCCTCGTTTAACCTAACGCTCTCTATATGTATTTACAGAATTATAGTCATTAGAATAGAATATTTCTACTTAGTTAGATTTTTTCCCTAAGAACTTTTCCATAAGAAAGATGTATTAATGGTTCGAATGATTATAATTCTGTAAAGATGTAGGTACCTGTTAGAGTCGCAAATCATATTTTGATCAAGATACAAACCTGACACTGACCTGAAAATTGCAAAAACCTAAGAAAATTCGAATTTCGCGGTAGACCGCGAAATTAATGTGACAATGGACATTAATGTGACAAATTAATGTGACAATGGACAATTTAATGTGAATGCGCAGTGGTAGACCACTGCGCATTCACCTTAAATTGTCCGAGGTCCCTGCGCATTCACCTTAAGTTAAATAAATATTAGTTAATTTTGGGACCCAAGGACAATACAGACTATTAAAAAAAAAGTGAATTGATGAGATTAAAAATGCGCACATCTCCGACTAGTAAATAGTTATCTGTGGAAATAAAGCACATGTGGATTAAAGTAAAGAAAAAGCACGCGTTTTAATACACTGCATTATGGACCTAAAAGCGTTTCAATAAGAGCCACTTTACAAGCAAGTGTGTTGAAAAGTCTATTATTGACATTGTAGCACCTACTCTAGCTCTTGTCTTTAATAGTTGTATTGACAATGGGGAGTTTCCTGACCTTATGAAAAATAGTAAAATAATACCTTTGTTTAAATCAGGTAGTACATCAGACCCCACAAATTATAGACCTATTTCTGTACTACCTACCTTTAGTAAAATTTTTGAGAAATTAATTTTAGACCAACTGCAAAGTTTTTTAATAAACGTAAATTATTACATAGCAAACCATTTGATTTTACAAGGGGACGTTCAACTACTGATGCCGGGGTGTTGAACTTTTAGGACATATTTATAATGCATGGGAAGATAAATGCGATGCCTTGGGCATCTTTTGTGATTTGTCCAAGGCATTCGATTGCGTTCTTCAAGAAACCTTAACCCTTCGCATATCACGCGTACAGGGTATGTACCGATAACATTAGAATTTCTATTGTGTCTGCTAATTGGACACGCGACGGGTTCAGCAAAAATTCACCACTACGGGATCCGGAACACCGCTCTGGATCTTCTTACTTCATACTTGAGTAAAAGGATTCAGAGCGTTGACGTTAATGGAAAAAGATCACCCGGATCTACAGTGAAAATGGGAGTTCCACAAGGCTCAATTCTTGGTCCTTTCTTGTTTGTTATTTATATTAATGACTTGCCGTACCTCATAAAGGATAATCATGATATAGCGTTGTTTGCAGATGACACTTCTCTTTTGTTTAAACTTAAACGTCAGCAGTTGGTTACTGACGATGTAAATAGCGCGATCTCGAAAGTAGTCCACTGGTTCAATGTTAATAATTTGCTTCTAAACGAGAAAAAAATCAAATGCATTAAGTTTACGCTACCCCACGTTAGGCAGGTGAAAACTAATGTGTTGATAAAGGGCGAGGAATTGAATCCTGAAGACAACACAGTATTCTTGGGCATAACTTTGGATGTTAAGCTTCAGTGGGGTCCACATATAGATAAATTGTCAAAAAACCTAAGTTCCGCAGCATACGCTGTTAGATAAATTCTTAATTTAACTGTTATAGAGACTGCCCGTTTAGTGTACTTTAGCTATTTTCATAGTGTAATGTCGTACGGTATTCTATTGTGGGGAAATTCCGCCGATATTCAGACTATCTTTGTTTTGCAGAAGCGAGCTGTTCGATCAATTTATAATTTAAGTCCGATTAATGTAATGACTATGCCTTCTCAGTATATTTATGAAAATCTTTTATATGCCCATAAAAACATAAAATTGTTTAAAAAATATAGTGATATCCATAATATAAATACTAGAAACAAACACAAATTTGTTGTACCTACAACAAGGGTCAAGAAAATAGGTGGCTCGTTCAGATGCCAATGTACATATACGCTTTTATAATAAACTACCAAGCCACGTTCAAGATCTAAGCCTTAATAAATTCAAATCATTCATTAAACGTAAGTTGTGCCAGAAAGTCTTTTATACCGTTAAAGATTATATTGAGGACAAAAAGGCTTGGGATTAAGGTGCTTCCAATTTCTGCATTTTGAATGTTTTTTTTTTATATAATTATGTTACGGCTAATGGCCGAAGTACGCTAAACCTAGTTTTAACCGAACCTAACCTCGGGGTGGCTTCGCTTCGCGATCTTGCATCCAACGTCGACGGAGCCCCGCTTCGCTTGGCCCCTGTTTCTGTGAAAAGGGTTTAAAGTAACCTAACAAAACCGAACCTTGGGGTGCTCTTCGCTCGCTCTTGCATCCTACGTCGCCTCCCGAAGTATACACGAACCGCATGTGGCCGGCTGCACTTAGGCGGCTGTACCCGGCTAAAACTAGGTGTAGCCGCACTTCGGATATTAGCCGTAACTTATACACATTGACATTAATGACTTTTTTAGAAACAATAACATTTGCTTACTTTGTAAAGTATTATATTATTTTATTTATTGTGAATGTGAAGACGATGTGGGTCATTTTATTATTATTATTTTTATATTATTCTCTGTTCTGTTAGTTTTTTTTTTCATTGTCTGGCAGCACCATTGTAGGGAGCTGCAGTAAAATGACAGTTTATGTGTTACTTAAATGACTGAAATTGGCGGCTTTTTGTTTTTCGCGGCCATCAACCAAATCTTGTTTTTCTAGTAAGTACAGAATAGTGTAACAAACGAAACTTATTTGACATGCATAATATATTATCTCTAAACTCAGTCCGAAATGAGTTACTAAGAAGTGTAATTTTACTGCAGCTAATTAAAAATCGGACTGTAGTCGCATTCAACCTTAGGTTAGATACCTACAGCCAAAGGAAAAATCAATCACCAATGCTTAACGGTCAAATAAAACAAAAATTGGCATATCATGCTAATTAACTAACGTGTTCGTTAACGAATACAAATTAAAAAATAATTTGAAATCAGTTTGCCGAGGCGGCGAGGCAAACTATACAAGTACCTATGTAGAGTAAAATTCTTAGAGATCGATTTTGGCTTTAAAGACGGCAGCAAATAAAACACACATGTCGAAACCTCTGGGATTGCTCACGAAAAAGCACTTCAAATTCCCTTGCTTTGGGTCGACATTAAAAGTTTGCATAGTGTTAATCGTTCTGACTTCGGCAACGTCATTGGCATGTGTCGGTGGTGGCGGCGGGTGGTACTATCCTTCTGATGATGAAGAGGAAGAGGAATGGGAAGCACATCTGAATGCCACTAACGAGACCACCGGTATACTTATGGATGATCCCCTTGTGATAGACCTGGAGGGTATAAAAGACCCCTTGGAGAGAAACGTAAAGACTGCGTGGCGTGGTTGGAAACCTTCTGACATGACACAAAAGGATTGGCAATATTGGTATGAAAAATATCTAGAAGAAAATGCAAAGAATGGAGAGGTACCCTGGAAACAGAAGAAAAAGAAAGGAGGGTCTGGAAAGTTTGATGATCCTTATATTCCGGGACAGCCTGGAGCGCCAGACTTCAGTGCTGAACGTGGACCAGGAAGTGGCTGGCCCAAATTACCCGGATGGGCAGGTATTACCTGGTATTATTCATATACAAAGCTTTGTCCGCTTTATTCTTTAGTAACTTTCGCACGCGGCTACAGCGCGCGGAGGCGGAAATTATCCCGAGAGACACTAAGACGTTAAGTCGTGAAACGGTAACAGACATACACAAGTTACTTTCGCATTTATATTTCTTAATATGGATACAAAGGCATCGTTACTGATGCAAATGGTCCCATCAAAAATAAGGGTCCAGCACAGCTATTCACAACCACTCGATACGCTTCCGTACTGCATCGAACATCAGTCAAAGATATTGTAGGAGTCATGTAAACGTAAAAAAACGCTATTCACAAATACGAAACCCAACTGTTTATTGTTGGGGGTAAGGCAAATCAGGTTACGATGTCAGATGGTTGTGAATAACTATGCAGGAGCAATTTTCTTAATGAGAGGTTTTCTTTTGAGTATTAAAAAAAAAACAAAGTTTCCAAGAACCCTGAAGATGGCGTTGAACTGACTACGTTACTAGGTGCCAAAGTCAAAACGCTTGGAAAAAAAAACATTGCGTCATGTCATATACGCTCGTTGAGTGACAGTTTCATTTGCTTTCGTTTTACGATCTCAAAATTACATCCAAGTGAATTAATTAAAAAATTATGTGACGTTCCGTTCCTTGTAGTAACTTACCAAGTTCAGCGCCATCTATCCAGCGACTAGGGAAGCGTTAAAAAAAAAGAAAAAGAAAATCATCCCGTAAAAAACGTTCAGATCTAGTCGCAATCTCATCTCACCGATAATCAGTGTCAAAAACTTGTCAAAAATGTAAAATAAAAAATCAAATGAATGAATTAAAAAAAAAATGTACTAAATTAAAAAATAGCGTGGAGCGCTTTGTGAATCACACTAATATTATAAAGGCGAAAGTTTGTGTGTGTGTGTGTGTGGGGTGTATTTATATGTTTGTTACTTCTTCACGCTCAAACGGCTGGAACAATTTTGATAAAATTTTGTATGGAGGTAGCTGACACCCTGGATTAACATATAATCTATCTATCTCTTTTTATCCCGATATTCCCACGGGATCACAACTTATGCGGGTGAAACCTCGGGGCGCAGCTAATTATAAATGCACTCCACGTTTTTAGAATTAAACAAAGATAGCCTATATGTTAATCCAGGGTGTCAGCTAGCTCCATACAAAATTTTATCAAAATTGGTCCAGCCGTTTGAGCGTGAAGAAGTAACAAACATATAAACACACCCCCACACTCATAAACTTTCGCCTTTATAATATTAGTGTGATTTAAGGCGCACACAAAAGGGCTTACGCTTCAAGCTGCTTCAAGCTGCTTCAAGCTACATAACATGGAAATGTAAGGTAGCTTGATTGAGTAGTCCGGGAGTGTATATTACCTACCTGTCTTTTATGATATAAACAGATCTAGGCATCGGCAATGGTGGGACTCCTGCTCCACCTTGGGCATATGTTCCCAAAAACGTTGGCAAGCCTACAATCTGCTATCTGCCACCAATCGAAGGAAATTGCACGCTCAAAGGGAAAAAACATGCGACACCAGTAGACAGGTCAGAATTATTTTATCAATAACTTAGGGTCTAAACAGACGACTGCATTTGAACTGCTTGCTAGCTGCAACATCGCAGTTTGGGTGCAGTTGACATAACTAGGTTTCGAAGCAGTTAAGTCAACTGCAACTAAACTGCGATGTTGCAGCTGAAATGCAGTCCGTCTGTATAGACCCTTAGGGCTGATTTTTCAATCGACAGATGATTTTTATAATTCAAAATTAATTCTGGGATAAAATTATCTGGCGTTGGAAATATCAGCCCTTAGATAAACTTAAAAGGGGAAGATACGTTACGCTCTGTGATCATGCTCACAGTTAGTTACCGATAGATAAGGACAGAGATAGGCCACAACACAGTCGTGCGAGCGTCATCGCGTTAGCCGCCGAATGTTTACGATTATAATTGAGGTAGTGTTAGCAATGTGTCGCATCGTGTCTGTCACGCCTGTTTTGTATCATCTTTCTTGCTCTCACAAAAATGGCGAAGCAAACAATAAATAAAATTATATGATTGATATGGCCATTAGCCTACAGGTTCGTCGCTCCCGAAAGGATCTGTCGACATGTTGGATAAATTATAAGAAAATCCATGGCTCATGAGGGTGCTGAAGTTTTAAAAAGTAGATGCAACTCTGCGCACCTTCCTGATTTCGTGTATAGGGCAATAGAGGACGGTCCTTCGCTTTCCAGGATGTTGAAATATTCAGAGGAATAGCGAACCGATAAGGATCGAGGGAGGCATATTTCAGGGCGATAGTGGAGTCCGCTTTGGTTTAGCTTAGCCTTAAATCCTCTAAGCACACTGCTGGACGTTCAGGTCTAGGCTATCGGCTGAGGAGAGATGGTCAGGTTATATCTCATCTCCCTGCATGGATGACCTAAAGCTCTTTGCCCCCAACAATTTGCAACTGATGGAGCTACTGAAAGTAACTGAAACTTTCAGTAGCGCCACCAGGATGGAAGTTAGTGTGGACAAATGTGCGGTCATGCATGTAAAGCGAAAGGAGATTGTGGAATCCGTGGGAACCCAACTCTCGGATTCCACAAACCTAGCCCTCTCCGCATTCGACACCTGTATTTGGGTATGTCGGAAGCATTTATTAGCATAAGGGCAGATTCGCTTTACGCCAAAGCGTTAGGCATCCATGTTACTGACATGAAGCAATCGTTGAAGGAGCGCTTCTTTGGCCGCCCGAAAAACTATTTAATAGTCTTCTAACAGGCGGAAACAAGGTGCGTGCCATCAACGGTTGGGTCATGCCGGTTTCGATGGACTCTTTCGGCATACTCAAATGGACTCAGACCGAACTTGACGCCCTGGATGATAGGAGGGTCCGTACGCTGCTGACTGCATATCGAGGGCATCGGTAATGAGGCTGTATATCACGCGAAAGTGTGGAGGTCCAGGCTTTTTAAACGCTAAGTCCCTGCGATATTCGTGACAGCCAAAGGGTTAATAGCCAAGAGCCTCGACCAACACCTGAGGAGTCTCTCGTTAGGCAACTGGATCAAGGGCTTGATTCAGAAAGCGGTACTTCTGGGCACGGCCCGCTTCATCAGGAGTTCCCCTCTCTGTAGCCCTGACCGCCGGTGGCTCGAACCCTGTTCCCGATACCGGTGGGCGACAATTTTTTATATTTTTAAATGTTTTTATATTCTAATATTTAAAAATATAATTTATATGTATTTAATCGAATGGACATACAATTATAATTTTCGACAAATTAACATTTTTGGCTGTACTTACGTGTGATTAGCAATCCCGTGTCTTATGTTTCTTTCTCGAGTGATTAGAACATTATGTATATACCTACGTCTTATTAAATACCTACACAAAAATTTATTTTGATGCGAATGTTTATAAACAAAAACTAAAATTATTGAGCTTTATCGACATGCGCTGCTTAGACGATGGTTCGCGTGTGACTGAGTGTGTCACTGACTGCGTCCATTAATGGACTTGGTTATGTAGGACTGTGCGCTGTGTGTGAAGTAACGTGGCTTCCCCTTAAGTTTATCTACGATCAATAATGACATTAATTTGTTCAAGTAAGCAACTTCGTAATCGCTTTACCACTCAACGTTTACGACCCTAAGGGTAAATTCAGTCCCTTGCATGTAAAAAAAAACGTCAAGGTCAACTTTCTACCCAGAGTAAATGTTACAACATTAGTGAAGTCTGGGAAGTCTGGAAGTGGGAAGTCTGGGATTTACTGGGAGTTTTTGTCAAAAGTGGGAATTCAATTACGAGGCGTACTACAACAGTGGGAGAAAATCACAAGGTCGAGCAATTTTTAAATGCATTTGATTCTCATAATGCAACGACATGAATTGGATATTTGAGTGCCAATGCAATGGGGGCTATCGTTTTCATGCTCACCAGTTGGCGCCACTGGCGAGTAAGGTCCTGTCAGTACAAATATTATTCTTCTTCCTGTGCTACCAAATTAGATTAGATTACTACTGAAATGCTTAAGCCATAGATATAATAGATATAGATATAATAGATATATAGAGATAGTAATAGCACAATCTATATAACAATGATTAATAATGAGTAAAAGTCCGCGATAAAAATCCCGCAGTGAATTTTCAGTGACATTGACATTTCTAGATGCCTTACTCTACACCAGCGCCTCTAGCGGCAAATGCAAGAACTATAGCCCTCATTACAGACACAAGATAATCAAGTTATTCCAGCTTTGTCTCTGGGATGACAACACATCTGCGATGCCTCCATGGACTTATTATAATACATTGGTATTCTAATAAGTCCATGGATACCGCGGTATTGCAGACTATATCCAAAGGCGACGGTTGCCATAAATCGCCACATCTTATCACGACGTTAGTCGTCGGCTTGCTTGCCATCCAATAGCAAGAAAAAATATATGATAGGTACTACGGCAGTTGAGTGAGAACCAAAACGCTAGGACATCCATTCAGCCACTAAGATTGAATGCTGAAAAAAAACTGCACCAGTATTTTCGGTGAATGCGCTGTTGCAGCCCGCGAAATTCAATATTTCTTACGTTTTGTGCAATTTTCAGGTCAGTGTCAGGTATCTTTATCTAAATATGATTCGCGACTATAACAAGCTACGTATTTACAGAATTATAATCATTAGAATCATTAATACATCTTTCTTCAAGGAACAAATCTAACGTAAAGAAATATATTAATGACTAGCTGCGCCCCGCGGTTTCACCCGCGTAAGTGTCGATCCCGTGGGAATATCGGGATAAAAATTAGCCTATAATTATGTCAATCCAGGTATTACCTCCTTACAAAATTTTATCAAAATTTGTTCAGCCGTTTGAGCGTGAAGAAGTAACAAACATATCAACACACCTCCACTCACACACACACTCACAAACTTTCGCCTCTATTATATTAGTGTGATGATTCTAATGACTATAATTCTGTAAATATCTAAGTATATGCTACTTTTATGAACATATTCGCAAAAGTCATCTCCCCCCTGGAGATGACTTTTGCGAATATGTTGAATTTTGCGGGCTACATTAAAGTAATCGCCTTAAGTGGTTACAGTGCTTCTACAAGCTACACCCACCATTTCACAGATGGGGCTACAACCCTTACGTAAAGGAGTGCCAGAAATACACATGGAGTACATGTGGTGGAACTCGGAACAAATTTGTTACAAAGGAAGCATGTGAAAAACATTGTGCGCAACTTCCACCCCCGAGCTGTTCCGTCGATTCCGGTATCTTGGACAAGACCCCTAAGGTACGCTTACATAACATACACTTACCTTAAGACTAGTAGGTAATTAAATCAATCATGATTATTGTCATTTGGTTTTATTTATTTTGTCCTTTTCCTAATTCCCTCGAAAAATTAAGAACAGTGCCCTGTTTATCAAAACTTACAAGCCTTGTATTACAAGCATTTTTCTTGTAAATAATTCATTATTACAAGTAAGTATGTGTTTATCAAAATTCATTACTACACGTGTAAATTACGGGTTACAAGTGGGTATATGTTTACACTTGTATTTGTGATTTTGTACATTACAAAATACTTTGTAAGTTACAACTTGTAGAAATACAAGGCAAATCCTGAGAGTTTCCGGCGACTCTCCATTCCATCTTACAAGTTTACGAGTAATTACGAGTGTCGCAATATCTTCTCGTCCCACATACCGCAGTGTCTCAAGATAAACCAGTGCGTGTTGCCAGTGATGACTTATGGCACTGAAACGTGGTCGCTCACAATGGGCCTTATAAGAAGGCTAAAAGTCACCCAAAGAGCAATGGACAGGGCTATGCTTGGAGTTTCCCTGCATGATCGAATCAGGAATGAGTAGATCCGCAGGAGAACCAAGGTAACCGACATAGCCCAAAGAATTGCCAAACTTAAGTGGCAGTGGGCAGGGCACATTGCTCGCAGAACAGATGGCCGATGGGTCCGAAAGGTTCTGGAGTGGCGACCGCGTACCGGAAGACGCAGCGTTGGAAGGCCTCCCACAAGGTGGTCCGACGACCTTGTGAAGGCCGCAGAAACCCGTTGGTTGCTAGAAGCACAAAACCGGTCGAAGTGGTGGTGCTTAGGGGAGGCCTATGCAGTGGACGTCTTTTTCAGCTGAAATGACGAGTGTCGTGCTTAGTACCGCAATCAATTTATAAATTCGATTTTCTTTTACTTGGGGTTGCTGGGGAGATGCTCTACAGCAAGCCATAATTAATCCCCCCAGAACACCATTGCTAAGGTAGACTACGTAAACCTTGACATGGCTATGAAAAGCCTAGATCTTTCTTCAATTTTTTGTATATCAAACTCTAATTCAGCTGCCGATAACCTTGTCAAAATATTGAACACAATTATAAATCAACATACAAAAGTCCCTTCAAGTAAAACAATACTTAAACCCTGGATCACTCCGGGCCGTGATTCTATGCATAGGGAGCTACAACTCACACCTGATAATGAAACCTTATCCATCACCTACAAACGATACAGAAATTTTTGTTCAATAATCCTTAAAAAAGTTAAAATATAATATGATTCACAAGAACTAAACAAGGCGACAAACAATACTAAAAAACTATGGGATACTATAAAAGACATAACCAATATGACCAAAACTAAAAATACTTCCACTGATTTAATTTCAAACTCTCTCTCACCTACTCAGTCTTGCACTAATGTTAATCAATATTTCGTCAGCGTTGGAAAAAACCTTGCAGACAATATTCCTGGAAACCGAACACAGTTAGGTATAGCAATTACCTGTGATAAGTCATTTGTGCTTGAACCAACAGACCCGGGAGAAGTAGTAACTACTATAAACTCACTGAGAGTCACTGCGGCTACTGGATGGGACGGAATATCTTCTTCGTTTTTGAGAAGATATGCGCAGACTCTTGCCCCAGTGCTTAGTTATTTGTATAACCTTTGCATACAGTCGGCTATCTTCCCTCATTCATTTAAAACTGCAATAATTCACCCTATCTTTAAGGGCGGGGATGGGGCCGTACCTAGTAACTACCGACCCATAGCTGTTTTAAGTGCACTGTCCAAGGTCCTTGAACGTTTACTGAACAAGAGACTCGTGCGCTATCTTGAGCATTTTAAGTTATTATCACCACACCAGTTCGGATTTCTCTCAAATAAATCTACTTGTGACGCAGTTAATGATTTAGTCAATCATATAGTTGATAGTATAGACAACCGAAAAAGGGTATTTACAATTTTCCTCGACCTTAAAAAAGCCTTTGATACGGTTCCCATCCCCACCCTTCTGAACAAATTAGAGAATCTTGGTGTCAGAGGGCTTCCACTTGAACTCTTCAAAAGTTACCTCACTGATCGTAAACAATTCGTTGTTATAGGTAACCACAAAAGCGAGGAACTTCCTATCGAGTATGGCGTCCCACAGGGCAGCATCTTAGGCCCATCACTTTTCCTAGTTTTTATTAACGATCTCTGCAAACTCGATATTCCGAACTCAAAAATCGTATGTTTTGCAGATGACACTGCTATAACATTCACTGCGGACTCGTGGTCGGACCTACAAACAATAACACAACATGGTTTTAATTGTACCCTAAACTGGCTCAATTCACACTCCTTAACAATACCACAAAAACATGTTATGTTCACCTTCACCATAAAAGCGCACTCTTGTTCTGCGCAAGACCATATGAACTGTCAACGTCCTACTCTCACTCCAGTTGATCAGGTAAAATATGTTGGAGTTGTGTTAGATAAAAATCTCAACTTCAAGTCACATAATAATATTAGCGCTCTTTCAGGATGTGTCCGGAAACTGATTTATATTTTTTAAAACTTGCGACACGTAGCTAACCCTTCAGTCATCCGTAATGTATATTTTTCACTATGCCAATCAATCCTCACCTATTGTATCACCTGCTGGGGAGGCGCTCACAGAGCTATATTAAAGGTTTCTACCTTTCGGTCGATTATTTTTCCAACCAACGAGTTATACAAAGCGTGCAATGTACTTAATGTCCGGCAACAATTTATTCTGCACACTGTCTTACTTCAACATCGTACAACTTCTTATGTAGAAGTGACTAAACGTCGCAAAGACCTAATCTGTACTATCCCATCTGCACGCACCGCTTTTATAAAAAAATTCAACATCTACCTTGGTCCATCTTTGTATAACAAAATCAACTCACATTTACCAGTCCACGGCTCGTCCCTTTCAATTGTAAAAAGTCTGTACGTTCATTCATAACGAACCTAAACTATGACGAAACCGAAAATTATCTAACTAATGACAACACTCACTAATTACTACCACAGATGCACACACACGCATGGACACGCACACACGCGCACGAACACACATACATACGCTCTCATACACCACACACACACAAACACACTCAAAAACGCACCCTCACACACAGACTTGAAACACACCCACACAATTGCATGCTACAGTGTTTTATTATTATTTCTTTTATTTTATTATTTATTATTATTTATTATTTACTCATTGTAGATTTTCCTTGCTTGGCCGTCTGTTAATTACCACCTTGCCAATCTGAACATGTAACACGTACCAGAGCAAACTTGTATCTAGGGATCGAAACTGTTTCTCCCAAACACAGGCTATTCAGCCGGTCGATTCCGTAAAAATCTCACCGTGAAAACTTAGGAGAAGTGAGTTTGTTTTTGCTAGGAGGAGTTGAAGTTTAGTAAGAAACCGATGGAAGTTGTCGAATTTCAGTCGACAACTTCCATCGGTTTCTTACTAAACTTCAACTATATCCGACGATCCTGCATACTTATCTCTTTTGTTGACTGTACTAATTCGGTACATACTGCGTAATCTTTGAGTATGACTGCCCCGTTGGTCTCGTGGTTGCAAGCGCAACTGCTGAGGGTTTTTTTAGTAACAGGCCGGAGTTTGGAAGCTGGCGGGTTAATATCCCTGTACCCCGGAAAGCACGTAAGTAAAGCCGTTGGTCTTGCGCGATCAAGCGCAAGACCAACGGCTCTTTCCGGTCGTGTCGGATTGCCGACCCATCGGACTATGAGAGTAAAGGAACGGAGAGTGCACCTATATTAATGTTGACACATTTGTGCACTATAATAATAGGTATCTCCTACGTACGCGGCTGCGGCTAATCTCCGTTGAGATTGTGGCCACCGTGACCGAAACCAGTCGGGCCTTGGGCGAGAGGCTATTATAAGTACCTAGAGAATATTCAAACATAAAAAAACCGCGGGAAGAGAATATGGCATATTTGATTTTAGAACTTACAAGTAGAATCTACAAGCACTCAATTTTATAAGCCCTGTAGATTTTTTTTGATAAACGTAATTTACAAGAACGTAACAACTTCCTTGTAAAGTGTAACTTGTGAACTTGTAAGTTTTGATAAACAGGGCACAGGACGTTTTTGATGAAACCATAGACATAATGTCTAAGTATGATTAATATTCCTTTTTACTGGGTTTCCCCGACTTTTTTGTAAAATTAATACCACAGGGGAGTGTGGACCACAGAACATAATACTCCGAGAGGTGTGGACGCCCTGCACTGTCGCAAAAGGGAGAGTTGCTAACCTAAAACTAATTCTTACTTTTTATCTAATTACTTTGTGAGCGATAATGATGAATGATCTGCAAAAATAATAATATACGATGTGATGTTTGCCGCCTGCATGATACTGACAAACTAACATAACTTACTACAAAAATTGATTCATAATGAATAAATAGATTTTTTTTACATATTTTTCATTTGCGTTCCTTCACCGCTAATTTCGTTCCTTTTCAGACATCCCAGCGTTCTAAATCTTCAATCACTACTGGCAACACTGCATGTGATGTCAATGTCAACCTCAACTCAACTGTCCCCTGTCACGTCAACGTCACACAATCATTTCTCTTAAATACTTTTGGAAAATGAACACTGAAAAAGAGGAATTATCATAAAATGTTCAATAAATTGTTCGTAAAATTCACACGAACCTAATCCCGGTCTGTTCTGTGCAGTTTATACTATCAATTTTAAACAATTATGCGTGCGAATAATAATAAGTTATGTTTAAACTTCGGGTGTATACAATCCATTGTGATGTCTCATAAAGATGAAAATTAGTGCTTAAGTGGGGTGCAGTTGAATTAAATCGTTGTAAAGTAGATATTTGGTGATATTAGTGATAATGAATTTAAGAGTATTGTCAGTTTTGATGTGGAAACATGCGGTGGTGAGGATACGGAGGTTCATCCACACAGCTGTGGATTTTGTGTCTCCTTTAATGTTTTTGATATTATTATTTGCCTTAAAAGATAAAATGAGACCTCCAACGCCAGAGACAGCGCAGAGAGACCCAGTGGCGAACACGGTGAGCTTGTAACATTTAAATATGAATTCTGTTTCTTCCTTAGCAACAGTAATTATTCAACTACCTACTGTTAAAAAGTTATAATATTACCTGAATTCTCAATCAAACATCTCGGTCAGTGGGTCGTCTTAGGGGCGGGTCAATTATATGGTTTTAACAATGCTATGCTGTTGAATTTAGTTTAGAATCAAAGAAAAGGTTTTAATCTTGAGTTTAATACATGCTTTACTACATGGTTCATTTGACGATATGTTTTTAGTATTTCAGTATGTCTAAAAAAATTCAGTCTGTATTTTTTTTCATACAAATGGAGTCCTAACTATTATGAGGAAATGCAATTAAGTAATTAGAGCAATTTACAATTTCCTTTAATTTAATTATACAAATTAATTTTTGGCCACTACCACAACCAAATTGTTAATTTATATTAATATACTAGTAGCGCCCCACGGTTTCACCTGCATAAATGTCAATTCCGTGGGATTATCGGGATAAAAACTATCCTGTCCTTTCCCAGAACTCAAACTATCTCTATACAAAATTTCTTCTAAATCGATTCAGCGGTTTAAGCATGAAGAGGTACCATACCCACACACAGACACACTTTCGCATTTATAATATTAGAATGGATTTCTGCACTGTCTTTCCTTTATTATTTACGTTATGAATAAAACTTGGTATCTTGGCAGTGGAATATACCTCTATTACTTAAGAACCCAGCTAGTTCAAACACCTCTTGTCATGCATTCTGTAAGTTGGTAATGTTGCTGTATCTGACAACTTTTTTGCTGTTTGGATAAATTTGTCAATATTACTAATGAAACTTTGAAATATATCCTTTTTTAGGCTTCCATACCCAAAGGGTAAAAACGGGATCCTATTAATAAGACTCCACTGTCCCTCGGTCTGTCTGTCTGTCACCAGGCTGTATCTCATTAACCGTGATATCTAGACAGTTGAAATTTTCACAGATGATGTATTTCTGTTGCCGCTATAACAACAAATACATAACATAAAATAAATATTTAAGGGGGCTCCCATACAACAAACCTGTATTTTTCGGCGTTTTTGCCTTGTGGTACGGAACCCTTCATGTAAGAGTCCGATTCACAGTTTGCCAGTTTTTATCTTGCATGCTCTTGTAAATATACAATGTTTAAACAAATAAAGAAATCTCATCTTATCTTTAACTTGGATTTGTGAAATTGGGACCGTCTTTAACGACCAAGACCCCTCCGTGACACAGAAAGCATGTTATACCATAGGTCCTGTATGTCATTTGTGAATTTTTCGCAGTAGTTACGGGTCATCAGAAGCCCGAAAGTCTGACAACCAGCCTTACCAAGAGGTAATATCATTATATCAAGAACTGCGTGCTGTAAAATTTTTGTACTGCTCATTTATGTTTTTTTAACTTCAAAAAAAAGAGGTTCTGTATTCTTATTAATTATTATGGAAATTTAACCCGCTTTTATATTTAGAACTGTTTGATAATGTAAGATTGTCCGAAATGCATAAAATGCTACTTACGTGGTATTGCATTCCCGAGGTTTTCACTCTAAGGGACGATATCGTATTACCCCGTGATTGTGGAATTTGTGGAGGTCAGATAGGCAGTTCCTTGGTGCAAAATACTGGTATTCAGCTGCATCCGGTTAGACTGGAGGCCAACGCCATAATTGTTAGGAAAATGCCAGGCAGATGATGTTGATCCTTATTTTACAGATTTTAGTGAACTACTACACTATTTTATAATATTTTCCATCTAGTACCTAATATTGTTAAAACAACTTAGATAAAAAACGAAACAGGCAATACCTCAATAAAAACATCAAGGCATAAAAGGGCTTGTCCACTTACATTTTGTAATAATAAAAAAAATAATTTAAAAGAATGGATGTTATTAAAAATGTATATTATGAAATGGGATTATTAAATGTGTGTGTGTAGTACTCCAAATAAATAAACAATAAGTAGAAGTGAAAATTCGGGCGCCAGGAGCACACACCAAACTATGCCAAGGATAGACTAACCTGCGGGAACTGGAAACTTTTAATCTTCAAGCGGGGAGTATCAATAAAAATCGACAAAAAAGTTATTGAACGATTTTATTACCCGAAGGCTGCTGGTCTCAATATACAAGAAAATTCCTTTCTAATATTAACAGTTCTAAGGTGTAAAACCAAGATGGAATAGAAATTAATTTTTGTCCTGTCATTATTGCACTTTTGTCAATTTAAGTTAAGTATTATAAACCATACCACAATCCGTCGAATAAACTAACAACCGTATGTGCAAACCACGCTCATTTTGGTGATTTTGATCTTCGCGGGGTCCATGAAATGTGTCGGTAGGGGCTAGCGTTAAAAATTTAAGTCTTGAAAGAAAAATAAAGAAGAAACGCCTCGCGGCTGAAATCAAACATGAATAATTGTTAGCTGATATCCAGCGTGGATAAAAATGGCGATCGAAATGTTTACGACCAAATACAAATCAACTCACCGTTTCTTTTCCAAAGAAAGTTTTTACATCAGTAGATGAATTAATCCAAAATATATAAGGTTCAAAAGATCCTGAAACAAATATCGGAAACTATTAACGTCCGCCATCAAAATAGCCACGCGACGTGAATATGAAAGCACAAAGAATTTTACCAACCTTTTAAAAAATATGGGCAATCCCATTATGATGCCGACAAAGGCAAATCAGCTACCACATAATTAGGACTAGATGCTGTCCAATCGAAGCCACCACTTCAAGATTTAATTCGGAGCTCTCAAATTACTCCATTCTATGCAAAGCTTGGGTCGGAAAGTGACCTGTCAAAATCAACTGACAGCATCAAAAGAAAAAATCAGTGTGACCACTACACGATTCCAATTCAAAAAAATGATTTTTTACATGGCAACCCACCATGTTGCCTTCAAATTAAAGCAAAGAATGCGCTTCATGTAACAGGCTTAAAAGACTCGTTACAATTTACAAAGTTGAATTATATTCATATAGCTGTTACTCATAGTTATAAATGATAACTAGGACCATTCTAGTAAAAATCAATAATAATAAATCTATCAACCGAATTTTGGTCAGGCGGCCAATATCAACGGAGATTAGCCAAGTATGCAGGAGATATTATAATTTATTTATTTATCCATTTATTTCAGGCATCAAGGCCCATATTATAAACACATACAATAGAATATTAATATTACTTAAAAATAAACAAAAACAAAAAAAAATGCACAAGTGCGTGCGCAAACATAGGTGCTTCTCTCTTCCCACACTTTCATAGCCCGATGGGGGGTACGACACAACCGGGGAAACCAGGCGCAGGACCAACGGTTTTACGTACCTACTTACTCACCGAGGCATGGAGATGGCACACCACAAACTTCCAAACTCCGAGTTACTAAGAAATTAATGAAACCAGGACCCCCCCACATTCAGCAGTCGCCCTGGCGATCACGAGATAAACGCTGTGCGTGTATGACCAGATCCGGTGTGGAACACTCTTGTACGATGGGTACAACTACATACGGAAAGCAAAGCTCATAGAAATCTCTATTTCTAGACAGCACGTTTCGCCGAAAACTTTGTTGATAGAAAACATTGTTCGTAGATATCTCAGTCCATAGTTGACAGAGATCTCTGTTCATAGATAGCACTTCTTGCCGCAAACTTTTTTCATACAAACCAGTGTTTCCAGATGCCTTAGTTCACAGTAAGCGCAACGTAAGAGGCAAGAGCAAGCGAAGGGCGCCCCGAGGTTAGGTTTGGTTAGGTTACTTTAAACCCTTCACACAGAAATAGGAGCCGCGCAGCGGGGCTCCATCGACATAGGATGCAAAAGCGAGCGAATGGGAATACAACTTACTTAAAAATAATTATGTAATTGGTTTCTGTGAACCAAGGTATCTGGGAACAATGGTTTCTATAAAAAAAAGTTTACGGCAAGAAGTGCTATCTATGAACAGAGATCTCTGCCAACAGTGCTCCCTATGGATCGAGATATCTACAAACAATGTTTTCTATCAACAAAGTTTTCGGCGAATCGTGCTCTCTAGGAATAGAGATTTCTATGAGCTTTGCTTTCTGTATGTAGTCGTATCGTACAAGCGTGTTTCTATCTCAGGTTCCACACTCGACCGATCTATTGAACGTAAACGAGCCAACAGGAAGAAGAAGAAAGAATAAGAATATAAGAATAAGAATAATAATATAAGAATCGTAGGAGGTGGCGTTCTGTAGTTCCTGCGTACCCCCATGGGAAGAGGGCGTGAGTTTATATACCTATGTATGTATTAATGCAGTTTTTCTCTTATAAAGGATAAAAATATATTTTAGGAAAGTTTCCTTTGTTTGAGTAAAACTATCTAGAATTTGGTACTTTCTCTCCATCTCCACTCAGCATCTTTTTTAATAGACTTAAAAAAAGGAGGTTCTCAATTCGACTGTACCTATGTTGTTTTTTTTTATTTGTATGTTTGTTACGCGATATCTCTCGCAATTGTAAATTGATTTCAAAATTATTATTTTTAATGGATAGGGTATGCCTTCAGGGGTCTCCCATACAAATATTAACTTTGCTTGGGTAGTTTTCAGTTTGCTTCAATAATAGATATTGTATTGCATTCCAAAACTGTTTATAAATATTGCGATCAGACATAGTTATATGAGTGACGGTTTCATTATGAATGCAAGCAAGATGAATCACGAGTTGATCTTATAGGCAGGCCGGCTCACTGCTGCGGTATGCTGCAGCATCGACGATGTCAACGAAATGAGAGTGCTAAAGGAATGCAAATAAGATTCAAAATCGTTTCCGCTTACGGAAATCCTTGGCCATGCCGTGCCGCCTGGTGAGCCATAAGGCGTTACTCTATAGAAGTCACAACCTATACTTCTGCCGATCGAAGGCAGACAACCTTTGAAGAGCGATTTTTTTTCACACATGGCGTCGAATTTAATTTTTCAAACAGTATTTCTAATGCCTGGAAAGATAATCCTAGTGATAAATCTTCCCTATGATGTATTTCGGATATTTGCCTTGAGTTTAACTTACTTTCCTGGACAATTATTACAACCACTAATCTTGCCGCGGTTAGTCCATGGATGGGTGACTATCTTTACATACCGAGACCCCTCCGTGCCTCAGAAAACACGTTAAGCCGTTGGTCCCGGCTGTCATTCGTGGGTCATTGACAGTCGTTATGGGTCGTCAGAAAGTCTGCCAACCAGTCTTACCAAAGGGTATCGTATTACCCAGTAACTGGGTTGTGGAGAATAAGACAATAGTTCAATAAGACGTGGTTCTTACTGAACTGCTTAGGGCCTTATCGTCGTACATGGATGTGGGTGACTATCTGTTAAGTAGATATAAAATGGCGGTTGACCACTTTTCTACGTTATTATTGCTTCACTCACTGGACGTCAATTAGGGTTAAAAGCGGTCATCCACCTTGGTATGAGGTTATACGTAGATACCTTATGCCACAGAAATGTCAAGATTTTAAATATTATTAAAAAAATACATATGTGTGTCAGCAACACTGTGCTGTTGTAATGTGAAAGTAGTATCAAACTGCTTTCACATTCATTGCAAGGATAAAAATCTTCTAGTCGGACGGAAAGCAGTGGCGGACTGGCGGTTAGCTTGCGTCTTCTTGATCATTTTCTACATTTATAAAACAGCAATAAGGCTTATAATCAATAGGACACCGTCGTGGCGCAATCATGGTCGCGCTACCAGCAAAATATACAGCTTTATGGTGGGCGCAACCAACCATACGTTTTTTGGCAGTGCGATCATGGTTGCGCAGCCACTGCACTGGTGTCCTAGTGCGATAAGGCCCTAAGCAGTTCAATAAGAACCACGTCTTATTGAACTATTGTCTAATTTATTTTCTTATTCTCCATGCGTATCTGACCTCCACAAGCCAGTTACTGGGTAATACGATATCCTTTGGTAAGACTGGTTGGCAGACTTTCGAGCTTCTGACGACCCATAACGACTGTCAAAGATCCACGAATGACAGCCGGGACCAACGGCTTAACGTAAAGATAGTCACCCATCCATGGATTAACCGCGGCAAGATTAGCTTAACCTGATCGATCGAACCGTGCGGCTGTTATTACTTTAGCCACAGGCATAAAGCTCGACATGTGTATGACATATTTACCCCCAAAACATTTAAAAAAATCCGTAACTTGGTACCTACCTAACCAAAAAAACCCGAATTATTCCGTTCTGATCCCCTAAACCACAGGCTAAGTATAGACTTCTCGTAATTCCGGCAATTACTAATCAATAAGAAGCTTGTTTATTCTCTTTAATTATACCTAGATTGTGAGCCCAGTATATGCGTTCATGATTCCTGGTATTTTCTTATCGCCACTGTAATTAGTTACTTGAGAAAGTGCTAGGCTCAGACCGAATAAAAAGTCAAGACATAGGCGCTGCGAACAATAACGTGAAGCATGCAAAAAGTACACCTCCGCTATGTGCATACACGCTCACACGCACACATTTACAACCACTTACAATCAAACTACACCTCACTATGTGCACACATGTTTACGAAACCGGCGTCACCTTACTGTTGACAGCTCTCTGTCTTGGTTTTTAGGGTTCCGTACCCAAAGGGTAAAAACGGGACCCTATTACTAAGAGTCCACTATCCGTCTGTCACCAGGCTGTATCTCATGAACCGTGGTAGCTAGTTGAAATTTTCACAGATGATGCCGCTTTAACAACAAATACTAAAAACAGAATTAAATAAATATTTAAGTCCTCCCATACAACAAACATGTTTTTTCGGCGTTTTTACCTTGTGGTACGGAACTCTTCGTGTGCGAGTCTGACTCGCATTTGGCCAGTTTTTTATTTGGTCTGAGGTGCTAGGTTAGTACATTATTCTAGAAATCTAGACCCACCAGCAGCGTTGATATTGTCCGTGCTCAGCGTC
Organism: Mesoligia furuncula; assembly: GCA_916614155.1. NCBI lineage: Eukaryota > Metazoa > Arthropoda > Insecta > Lepidoptera > Noctuidae > Mesoligia > Mesoligia furuncula. The sequence goes on along the minus strand of OU744809.1, from coordinate 3,699,499 downwards.
GATTTTTTTTACATCCGAAGAAATATTTCAACGCCGCGCCGTTGGGTGTTGAGCAGTGGTTAAAGATGCGAACACAGACAGGCGCTTGCACACTCACACTCAGCCTATCATGATCCCACTGCTGGGACACCAGGCCCCCTCTCTTTTTGAGAGGGACAGGCGCTTTACTTAGTGTAAATAATTTCATCACCATTACTCTCAAAACGGGGAAGGATAACATCGTAAAGAAACCGGCATGTCCTAGAACCAAAAATTCAAAGCCATGTGACATCTGCCAACCCGCACTGGGCCCGCGTGGTGGATTACCGCCCACATCCTCTCACAGAGAGGAGGCCTGTGTCCCAGCAGTGGGAACATTGTAGGCTGGTTATGCTATGGGTCCAAGAATCATTACTGAACTAGCTTCTGCCCGCGACTTCGTCCGCGTGAAATTTCACCCTCTTAGGGGTGGAATTCTGAAAAACCCTTTCTTAATGGATACCTACTCTTCGCAAAGAACACACCCTCCAAATTTCGTGTCCCTAGGACCAGCGGTTTAGGATGTGCGTTGATATTCAGTCAGTCAGGACTTTGAATTTTATGATTCATATAGAAACAGTTTTCGCGCCGATGTCCCTTACACCCCTATTTGGACATAGCACTAAATAAGTTCTAGACTAGCAATGTTGAAATGTTCTTTTAGTTTCCTGCCATTTATTTGATTGAGAATTCAGTTGCCAGGAAGTCTGGAACTTAGCCTGAGGACTACAAAAACAGTGGAGAGATGTCGTAGGACACCCGGTTTGAACGAAATACCTTTCGATTTAGCACACTTGTCGTGACGTTCAAAATGTCAGGTCTTCAGGTCAGTTTGAAGGAAACGCGATCGGCAGTATCAGCACATCTAAACCGCGTTGAAGAATTGTTGGTCACATCATTGTAACGAAAAATTGACCCTGACAGCTCTTGCTCGCTGTCGAGATGTGCTGATTGCATCTTGCACTTTTTTCGGTTTAATGTACACGTATCAAACCGGAAAGGGATCAGCTCCGTATCGCCTTTCGCCTCGCCGTCAAACAGGCGTCAACCTAAAGTAAGCACGTAACCAAAGCGGATCAGAAGCTCCGCTACGTCGACTCGATTACGACTAAGCGACACCGCGCTTTCGTCTCGCCGACCGCTGGTTGATGGTGCAGCAGGCAGGCCGGAGGGGCGAGAGGGGCAAGGGTGGACGAAGAGATGTAAGCTCGGGTAAGGAGAGACGTAAGCGCGGGGACGACGAGCCGTACCGCACCACACCGCGGTTCGTGAACTTGTCCCGAGGCGAGGCGATTACGTCACGATTCCGATTAGTGTGCGTTGCAGTAGGGAGTTTCATACAAAGAATATTGAACGGCTCGAGTTGATACGGTGCCGATCACTTTCCGGTTTGATACGTGTGCTACGACCTTTAGCCTGCCGGTCTCCGCCGGTGCGATAAGGAACTTCGTTACAAAAACCCATTGATGATAAATAATCTCAAAAATAACTCTTTCTTCCGCAGGATATAATACCGCTCGAAGCTGATATAATACCTCCGCCATATCGGATCATGTACTACCCCGAAACAATGCTCACCAATTCGCTCATGGATGATGTGGGCGTTAAACTGAACCTGAAGCGACTGAACTCCACCCTAGGTAAGTAAACAGAGATCCCCACTTTGGCTGGTGAACCGAATTTCAGTCAGTCGCAAGTATCCTAGTCAAGTAAGATATTGTAAAGGGTGTCTGGAAAAGGGAACCTTTCATCATACAGCACCCTAATTGCGTAAAACAGTTTCAATCACATCCAGAATAATTTTGAAGGAAGGATAGTGCTAATCCATTGCTTCATATGTTCGAAAAATTTGTCTGCTCAACAACGTATTTAACGCAATGAATGTTGTGGAACTGTCAAAATGAAAGCATTGCCACTGTTAGTGACACTATACACTAACTTAGTGTATTATACAATTACCCGGCAGGCTAGCAGAAAAATGGTTCTGGTTGCATTCTATCACTCAAGCAAATCTGCACAAGCAAGTCTGTGTGGTGCCGGACTTAAAGAATACCACCACCCCTTACTTCCCGTGGGTGTCGTAAAAGGCGACTAAGGATCGTACCGGAGAATGGGCAGCAGCGTTCTCTATGTATTCCACCACCATATCATACTGCGATCGCCAACCCGCCTGCCAAGCGTGGCGATTATGGCAAACCCTCCCGAAATTGGGGGAGGCCTGTGTCCAGCGTGCCAGTGTCCAGTGGACGTCTATCGGCTGAAACGACTCAAGCAAATTGGCTTGAGAGAGAATCAGTTTCAAAATTGAATATGCAGCGCTTGCTTTTATGAAACAAGTTTTGTAATAGACACGTAAAAATGAGCACTTCTCGAAATAAGCTGAAATTCAGTATGGATTCTTAATTTTTTATGTAGCACCTACACCTACGCCGTATAGGATTCGGTGATAATTGTTAAACACAAGGTGCATAATATGTCCTTTCACCTGTCCACTTGAGAATCTTATGACTGCATCGGCGGACGGAGTTCACGTGGCAAGATTTTGGGCTAAACTCTTTGAATTATCACAACGTATGTGCCATCGATACGCCAAGAAGAAGAACACAAGGTGCACTCCCTTCCATCATCCACATAGTCCGTAGGCACGGCGCCGGCTATCCGACACGACCAGAGACGGGTCAGAAGTCCAATTCCATTAATTCAAAACGTAAAAAAATTTGTCGCAGTCTCATCTCAACGACAATCAATGTCAATATAGGGAAATTGAATTGTCTGTGTGGTGCCGGACATAAAGAATAGCACCACCTCATACTTCCCGTGGGTGTCGTAAAAGGCGACTAAGGGAGACCGGAGAATGGGCAGCAGCGTTCTCTATGCATTACACCATCATACCATACTGCGATCGCCAACCCACCTGCCAAGCGTGGCGATTATGGCAAACCTCCCCAAAATTGGGGGAGGCCTATGTCCAGCAGTGGACGACTTTCGGCTGAAATGATGATGATAGGGAAATTAGAGATATTTTTGACAGATCAGAGAGATCAGACTGTGAACGCTCTTAAAATTACGAGAATTGCCCCTCTCGTGTAAGACCGACGGCTTTAAATGCTCTTCGAGGCTGGGGGTGTCATACTCATACCGACAAGTTCCTAACTCCGGGTTACTAATGAGTATTTCTTGAGAGAAAACCCCCAATAACTTTGTTTCTTAACAGGTCTAAGAATTTTCAGCCCCCGGCTCAAGATCGGCCGTAAGAGATCGCGTACGTATTAGTTAGCCAGATGTAGAACTAGAATAACGACGCTATAAATGAGAACTTTGGGGGGATACCCGCATTATGTACGCACTTGGTGCACACATAAAAGTATAAACAGACGATCGAACTTGGTTCGGGCCGAACCACGAACATTGTGCGCTCCGAACCATATTCGCTCGTGTGGTGCACGGTCCGCCGGACATTATTATTAGTTTGGACCACAGATATAGATATACCTAGATAACGCAAGAGTAACTACTTCGCGTGCCAAAAATTGCACCAACTTATGATTACAAATAGTAAGCCGCCCCTTTCGCGCTCAGTCCTTTGTACTGCTGGCTGGGTAAGTGTGAGCGAGAGCGCGAGCTTGTGACGTCATAGTAGGTAGTCAAAAATATGGCACGCTTGGTTTTCATACAGTTCGTGATACTTGCGTTATCTAGGTATATCTATATCTGTGGTTTGGACCGTGCACCACACGAGCGAATATGGTTCGGAGCGCACCATGGCCCGAACCAAGTTCGATCGTCTGTTTATACTTTTATATAATGCGGAGTAAACCGAACCGCTTCGCACTTATCAGCTGACAGCAGGGCTAGTAAGGGCTTGTACACAAAACTGCGATGCGATGTCGCATCGCAGCAATACGTGTTGCAGTTTTCTGCGTTGCGAATTCACATCGCACCGATTCGCAGTTTTGTGTACATGCCCTAATACCAGTATTTTTGGAACTGGAAACCGCTATTGGTCTTGGTGTGATACCGGTGCCAGATGTAATACTTACCTGTACTATGAGTGCCAAACAAATATTTCAGTAAGCTATAATGAGAAAATAGACCTAGTAAGTAACATTGCAAGTTAAGTAAAAGCTTGTAAAAAGGATGGTTAATAGGCATTAGCAAAATAACTTAAAGGTAGAGATTTGTAGTATGCAGAGGGTACCTGAATTTGGTACCGGTAATTGTTAGGTGGAGTACCGGTACAAGTCTGTAACCGGTACCCAAGTAACGAAAAAGCAAGAACCGTTACTAAACCTGTACTTTTGGTACCGGTTCGAAGCCCTGGCAGTCAGTGCCAATTGATTGATCTCTGTCATGGAATAACTCATAAGTATACATAATATGTATATTTACCATTCTGCGGCGTATTAGTAGCCAGTACCAGTAGCTAGTCAGCAAAGTTGATAGTAGTATAAAGTACGAACACTACACATAACATATTATGTACAGACGCCAGCACATCAACCTACTACAATCTGTCAAATTTCTTTAATCGATTTTCAACTTTATCGCTAAAGAATAAGGTTCAAAGTTGATTGGAAAAAGGAGGTCAGCAAAAGCCCATACAACTTTGCCCAAACATGTACCTCGAGGTACACGTGCACCAAATCGTAGAGAAAAAATAGGGGAATTCGAAAATAATTGTGTTTTTATCCATAAATAATTTAAAACTACATAATAAATTATTTAAAGTTTTAATAACCTGTAACACAATTAAATCATGTGGCAACTTTGCATGTACGAGTTGACATTAAGAGTATACGTGTTCTGTGGACATCACATTATTTCGTGGGTAAATGTTATTCCGTTCGTTTCTGCATAGACTAATATATAAATGTTTCTGCGTTTCGGGATACTCGTCTGTGTTGTGTATTTTGTTTAATAACTTGGCTATTCTTTCTGGTATTCCGTTTGTCACCTCACGATTTGGTTCCTGTCCTGACGGATTGGGTATTCATAATGGACATTACGATTTGGATACTCAGGTTTTTGGTTTGAGCGTCGCGTAAGTATCCTGTTCACGTTTTATCATTATGAAGAGAATAAAATACTTAAGATTTTAACAAATCTATTGCTTTCAGGCTAGTGCTTACAAACATGAGGTGCGTTTCTTGTCAAGGAGTACAGGATGATAACATACAGTCTTACAATATCTCCCATGTAATATATCTAACAAGACCGGCAAGGCACGTCACCAAGATAGTGATAGCCAACATATTGCTGTGATTGAAAGCCAACCATCAAATGAAACATCAAATTGTGTATGGTGTCAACAATCCCTTGCTGGTATCCATACGTATTCTTTGCCTCAAAGACCTGAAAGAGATGAAATAGCATTTCTAATATTACCTACTAATATGAATAGATGAAGAGCACATTTTCATAGCATTGATGCAGGTGTAACACTTTTGGAAGAGTTCTCGATGATGACAATCAAATTAAGCAGGCCCGGTCATATTATGGGGAACACATTAGAGAAAATGGATTTTTTTTAATTGAAATCTGTGATGCCGAGCAAATCCATATACCAATTAAAAGTGCACAGGAAGTAAAACTAATAAGGGGATGAATAAAATCAAAACATACAGGGTCTAAAATATATTATACCTACATTTTATTAAATATGGCTCATACCAATTGGGAGCACAGAATCCACAGCTACTACTGTAGTTGCATTGTTGGCAAATGAACAGTGGATTGCTGTGCTCACATTATGACAATAATTTGGTATATGGGTTGGGTTCGGCATCAAGAAAATATAACAGCGCCTGCCACTTTCCTTGATAATATTTTAGTGAGAGATGAAATTGAAAATGAAGAACGCTAATAAAAAAACAAAAATATTGATTGTTTTATTCCATACAACTAACTCGATAAGTCTATTTATTCCAATGTTATTGGTAGGTATTACTGGAAAGATGACTTCCAGGCTTTAATTGATTCGAGTGCCGCTCGGGCTCCAGGGCCCGATAACAATAGGAAATGCTTTTGAATTCCATGAAGTGGGCTACTCAGTATCGAATCTCAAATTCAACTTCCACCTCTTATGCACATCACAATAAAGGCAGAGTAAGCATAAAAAAGGGTGTTTTATGTAAATATTCGATGTTTCTTGGCCTAATGTTTTATTTATTTCAAGAAATCAAGATGAAGTCAATAAAAGGCTTTATTTAAATGCGACTTCTATTCACTGAAACTTGATGATCTGGCGTATGTTAAGCTTGCTTGAAATTCTTGTATGTCGACGCTAAGGAACTCATCTATTTATCGAGTTTGTTAATCGCTCTGATAGACTTCTAACACTGCTTCTAATATTATGTACTGGTCATCAACATTCACAGCTTGTATTCAGCTACTTTTGGGTATCTTTTATCCTTTCTTATGGTAGGTAGGTACATAACGTTGCCTAACGATAATCGAATAGACAATGAGAGTTATTATTTAATTTAGATTGAATTATAATATAAAAATATTTGAAATGAAACAAAAACAACAGCAGCTGAAGCCGACAGCAGACAACTGTCAAACTGTCAACTTCACATAGTAGTACTTTTTGATAGACTGAAACGTCAACTTGACAGTTTTTTCTTTTAGTAGGTAAGGTAATGGACCAAGGTAGTATAATTGTGCCTAAAATGGCGAGCTTTTTATTACGATAAAAGTTATTTTATTCTCGTCCCCGGGTAACCATAAGAAAAATATATAAATGCAACATTATTCAGTGTAATCTAGTGTATTTTTTGCCACTAAGTGTACCTCGGTACTTCGTTTGGGCAGATTGTGGTGACATCCTTTGACAGTTTCGGGTAGCTTGATGTGCTGGCGTCTGTACCTAAACAGCACCTTGATTGCGTAACACACTATCTATCTCAATCTGAATCATTTTGAAGCATATTGCTAATCCATTGCTTCATACGTTCGAAAAATGTGTCTGCTCAACAACGTAAAAACCGCAATGAACGTTGTTGAACTGTTAAAATGAACCCCATTCCTACTGATAGTGTGTTAGCTACGCTTGCCGCGGTTGGTCTGTGGATGGGTGACCATCTTTACATGCCGAGACCAGTCCGTGCCTCGGAAAGCACGTTAAGCCCTCGGTCCCGGCTGTCATTCGTGGATCTTTGACAGTCGTTACGGGTAGTCAGAAGCCCGAAAGTCTGACAACCAGTCTTACCAAGGGGTATCGTATTACCCAGTTGGGTTGTGGAGGTCAGATAGGCAGTCGCTCCATGTAAAATACTGGCAGCTGCATCCGGTTAGACTGGAAGCCGACCTCAACATAGTTGGGGAAAGGCTAGGCAGATGATGATGATGTGTTACGCAATTGCCACGCAGGGTACCCGGCAACAGGCAACATCGACGTGCAAACAGTAGCCATGAATTCACTACATGATTCTGAACCCCGCTGCGTTGAAATTTTTCCTCGGTAATAAAAAACAAGGCAAAAATGCCGAAACAAAAAAGTTTGTTGTATGGGAGCCCCCCTTAAATATTTATTATACATATTATATATATATATATATATTTAAATACAAATTATGTATAACGGAAATACATAATTTGTGAAAATTCCAACTGTCTTGCTATCGCGGTTCTTGAGATACAGCCTGGTGACAAAGGACGGACGTACAGACAGCGAAGTCTTAGTAATAGGGTCCCGTTTTTACCCTTTGGGTACGGAACCCTTAAAATGAGCTGTTCCATACATTTTAACCGAGTTATTGCACGTTTCTACGAAACAGTAGATTTTTACCCGGCGAAAAAGGTCTACACTATCTAGAATTATGTACTGAATTCATTGTTACGATTTGCAGACTGGTTATTTTTTTTCCTGTTCAATCACAGCATTGTTATTGCATTGCAAAACTGTACCTACCGACAATAGTATAATAATGATTCATTGTAATACTGATAGCGTACGAATACACAAAGTTATTATGTAAATGCGGTATGTAGTTAACTCCCATTTAACTCATTTTCAAAGACGGAGGGGAGCCGGATTTTAGGATCACGCCTTAGTGGTCTGTTTACGGCACTTACAGGACCTAAACACAAAAAAAAATGAAAATAAAAAAAAGTTTTTAAAAACAAGCTTTTATTTAAATAAAAACGAAACCCAAAAAAGAAAGAATAACGCCAACTAAAAAGAAAAAAAATAATTTAAGTGATAGTCACTTTAAAATATATATAAATTTTAAAAGCTTGAGGCACTGTTGTTGTGTAGTAGGTACCTACATCTGTATAACGGATAGGTACCATACATCAGTGCCTCAAGCTTTTAAAATTTATATTTGGGTTTCGTTTTTATTTAAATAAAAGCTTGTTTTAAAAAAAAAAAATCATTTTCGTTTTTTTTTACTATTTAACCTTAAAAATTTATTACTTATTAACATTTTTTTACTATTATTTTATTGATTTAAAATAAAAATGATTAAAAAAATTATAGACTTCCTTGTTGGGACGAATCCTGAGGGATTCAGTACTGCAAGAGAAGCATTCTTAGCTAGTGAAGATAGACTAAAGGCAATGAATGACCAAATGGAATTATTTCGTCAACGGGACCAACAGCTTGAAAATGCCTTAATACAGGCACATGCATTTAATGTTCTAGAAGAAGCGGCAACATATGTAAACGAAGAAGAAGAAGAAAACAGTGAAGTACTTGATCAGCTCATAAATTATGTCGAGTTCCAAAGGGCTGAACGTGCTATGAACGGCGGTCAGTTTGTTTTGTAAAACTTTTTTTTAATCCGTCATCTTGGAGCGGCGGTCATATTGAATTTAGTGTGATGTTACTAAATTTATCGTTTTCTACTTACCCATATTAAGGGGATAGAAAAAAATGTAAGCCACCATCTTAGAGCGGCGGCCATATTGAATTTAGTGTGATGTTATTTACTTTATCGTTTTCTACTCTTCAAGCCCTTTCATTTGATATCCATATTAAGGGGGTTGAGAAAAAATATGTAATCCGCCATCTTGGAGCGGCGGCCATATTGAAATTATCACAATATTGAGTATTGCACATTGTATTGTTACCAGAACTAAAGGTGTATGCAAAATTTCAGCTCAATCGGATACCAAAAAATGGTCGAAAAATGATTTGCTTTTGACGGACAACTTACATACATACATAATAATAATTATATACTTATAGGTCTACCAGAATCTCATGGCAAAAAAAAAAACAAAAAATCTTTGTGGTTTCCATACATTTGACATTGCCAATGTTGTCAAATGTATGAAAACCACAAAGTTTTTTGTTTTTTTTTTTTGCCATGAGATTCTGGTAGACACATACGAACAGTGCAAGCTAAATAAAAGCTTGTAAAAACGCAAGTTTTAGAAACAATAAAAGTATATGATCGACTACAGTAAACAAAATCAGAAAAATATATGATATTCTACAGGATATATGCTAGATAGATAGTGTGTTGAAAACATAATACAACTAACTTGATACTATAGAAAAAAAATCATGAAGATACCTCTAAAAAGTTTATTTTTACAATAAAGACAATACTAATATACATACAATCATTCTGATTTTTTGTCAGATTATTCAACAAGCAACATACTAAATAAAAAACTAGTGTTTTCATTTTTTAGTCCAAACAATAGATTTTTTGTAATTAAATAATTGCTTCATATTTTGCAATCAATGAGGATCTTTACTGCCATTTTTTCACGGCAGGTGGCCCATAGTCGACATGTCCATAGAAAGCTGTTACTTACATACATTTTGTAACCTTTATTTCAGCTGTTTTTAATTTTCTCTATAATGCCTTTGTGTTTTGAAGCAGGATGTACCAAGCCCGATAACATGTATTGTGCCTGGAAGCTTAAGAAATGAAAGAAAAACAAAAAATACGTTTTTGCGACGGAGAGTGTTTTCCATTTTTTTTTTATAGTTATATTTTTCGGAAATAAATCTACACCGGGCTTAGGTTCGAAACTACGAACTACAACTCGTAATTTGTACGATGAGTGTCATTTATAAGTGGCTTACAGTAAGCCCCTTATAAATGACTGTCTGTATCCTGTGAGGCCCAGGTGTCTCATCCAGAGACTGGTACGTCCCTGTTTTGAAGTCGGTCTTCATACGAATGCTGTAGTTCAGGTGGGTGGGCCACGTCTCCCCCGACATACCCTGCCAAAACAATTATTCATTTACTAAAAAAACACGGGTAAGTGTTAGTCGGACTCGTACCCGAAGGGGTTTCATACCACCGCACAATATTTAATACTATAATTAAATAAAGAAACGTGTTAGTGTCATTTATAAGGGGCTTACAGTAAGCCCCTTATAAATGACACTCATCGTACAAATTCTGCGTAAAGTGTAAGAAGAGCACTGGTGGCCCCGTGGGTGGTAACAGCCGCGACTTACGAGTTGTAGGTCGTAGTTTCGAACCTAGACAGGCGCTTTAGTTTGTGTAAATTATTAACTAACTCAATTAATTTATCACCAACTTAAAATGGTGAAGAAAAACATCGTGTGGAATCTGAAAAAATCCTAGAAATAAAAATTCGAAGACATGTGACAACTTCCTACTCGCACTGGGTCGTCGTGGTGGATTACGGCCCAATCCCTCTCATCGAGAGGAGGCTTGTGACCCATTAGACACATACGCCTATAATGTTCCCAACATTATAGGCTTACATAAGCCTTCGATTTGTCAAAATGAGTGCATTTTGGCATCATTTTGTAAAAGGACGTCGAATTTTTAAACTGTGTCAACCATAAATTTAACAAGTATAATTAAACGTTTCCAACGTATTTTACGTATGCGGATTTAGGCGGAAACGCTGGACTAGGGTTGCCAATTTTTTTTATATCAAATATAGTATCTTCGAAGCCATTGCCTGTAAAAATATAGTAGACTAGCTTCCGCCCGCGGTTTCGCCCGCGAGGTATTTCGATAAAGACTATCCTTTGTCCTTCCCCTGGATGCAATCTGTCTCTCTGCCAAATTTTATCGAAATCCGTTCAGTGGTTTAGGCGTGAATAGGTAACATACAGACAGCCAGGGTTCCTTTCGAATTTGTAATATTAGTATGGATGGCGAAAAAATAAAATAAATATGAGTATATTTTTTTTATGTCGCAAAAAACACATATCGCGAAAGAAACTGTGGCAATATTTTTCTCGGCACGTATGGTTTTGCGCGCTTTGGGGTTTTCAAAAATACACTGAAAAGGGTCTTGGTCTACACACTTCTGTTTCCTGTTTATGCGGGCCGCTCGTCGGTAGTAGTCATACTTTTTCCGCCTTCTTAGCCTGGGTCTACCGCAGTGACCCTTAGCCTTTAATGGGGACCTAATGGCCCACTCGGTTAGGCTTACCATATCTCAGGATATTTAAACTCTTTTCAGGATTACGGCCGGATTTTGTTAATCTCAGGAAATATCAGGATTTTCAGAATTTTCAAATTTTTAGATCTTATTATTAAAAAGGTACAATACAGAAAATAATTTTCTTCATACATATAGGGACTAATTATAAAATCAACTTTGGTCATGGATAACTGCACAAATAAAATCAACACTTATTTATTTATGAGTCTTTCAACTACTTAATCAGTGTTTTCATATTTGTTTTGCGATGATACCTTACGGGAGGGATGGAGTGCATTTGCGCCCAACGTGTGGGCAGGACCCCCGAGAATCGAGATCCTCAGTGCACAAAATTATTAATAATATGACTTTTTAAATTATACATTACGTTTGAGAGAAAAATCTGAAATTGCGACAAATTCTCAGGATTTTTTAAGGAAATCAGGCTTTTTCTCCGGACTTTTCAATTTTTCATCTGGTGTAGGGTTACTCGGTAGTTCTTTCAGCCCACATCCCACATCCCACGTGTCTTTGTCCCTTGGGGGAACACATGTGGTAGGCTACAGAACGCCACCTACTACTATCCTTACAAACTCCTTTTACTTGGTTTACCTTCAAACATTTAACACACGCACGCCAGTTGCGAGTACTGCGCCCCTGATCTTTCTGAAGAATGTCACCAACAAGGTCACTGTATGTCCATCTTTCCACTCACATCTGCCTTGTCCTGCTGCAAGCACATCTAGCGAAATGGGAGACGACCCAACCAACACCCAGTGCGAATGCGGTGCTCCTGACCAAACCAGGCCCCATATGGTTGGCAGTCCAAAGTTTCCATACATCTGCACTTCTGAGGACCTAAAAAACGCCATTGGTGTCGCGATTGGCGTGGCAACCTACTGGGCCCAACTCATTTCATAATTTAACATCGACTCAGAAAGAAGACGATACCTTTTGTTAGTGGCCTTGACGAGTTTTTTTTTTTTTGTTAAGGTTTTCTGTCCCACTGCTGGGCAAGGGTTCCATAATTTTCCAAATTTCCTATGTTGTGCCTCCTCCGGCCAATCGGTTTTATTTAACACTAGCAGCGCCCCGGTTTCACCCGCATAACTGTCGATCCAGTGGTAATATCGGGACAAAAACTATCCTGTGTCCTTTCCCGTGACTCAAACTATCTCTATACCAAATTTCATCTAAATCGGTTCAGCGGTTTAAGCGTGAAGAGGTAACAGACAGACACACTTTCGCATTTATAATATTAATATGGATATCATCTGATTTACTTCTGTTGCTCACAGGTCACTCGGAAAAAGGCTACTTTCCGTTATCGAATCTATCTGGGCTGCCTGATTTCGCGACTAACATGAAAATCATGGAGGCCATCATCATTTTTCAAGTAAGTCTATCATCATTTTTCAAATAAGTCTATCATCATTTTTCAAGTAAGTAGGTACAGCACGGGAGGAGTAGCGTACTAGTGGGAGCAGTGTTGGCCCAGTGGGAGCAGTGGTCACGAGTAGTTACGAGTCGTAGGTCGTGGGTTCGAACCCAGACAGGTGCTTTACTTTGTGTAAATAATTTCAGCACCACTGCTCTCAAAACGGTGAAGGAAAACATCGTGAGGAAACCGGCATGTCCTAGAACCAGAAATTCGAAGACATGCTACATCTACCAACCCGCACTGGGCCCGCGTGGTAGATAACTGCCCACTCCCACTCGAAGAGAGGAGGCCTGTGTCCCAGCAGTGGGAACATTATAGGTTATGTTATGCAGCACGTGGTTGCAGACATGGCACATTGACTAGTAGTAAAACTTCGGCTTTGTAGAGCATCGTCTTTGTCACACATACTAGTGTCAGTTTCTTTGAGGAATGCGATGTGCCATATTAACGCTCGGATACAGTATTTTTATCTCATGGCGTGCTTTACTTGCGGTTACCAAGTGTAAAAACACGCTGTGAAAGTGTGTGTAAGCGCAGGAGCTCTCGGTACCGGCCGAGACACGGGCGAAGTCGGAAGTGTCCCCCCCCGTGTGCGTGTGTATGTTATGTGCTGACGCTACTCGCTTCACGCACACATTCACAGTGTGTTTGTACAGTTGGTTACCACGAGTAAAGCGCGCGTCGCTTCGTGAGATAAACATATTATAGTGTATTGCAGTTGTGGAGAGCAGAGGTGTCCTGTTAGTTTTTAGGGTTCCCTCCCCAAAGGGTGCCAACAGGACCCTATTACTAAGGCTCCGCTGTCCGCCTTCCGTCCCTCTGTCACAGGATTGTATCTATTGAACCGTAATAGGTAGACACTTGAAATTTTCACAGAGTGTTTACTGTTACAGCTGTTATAAATAACAGCGATTAAAAATAAGATAAAGTTAAAACTTAAAGGTGACTTTCCCATACAAGAAACGTTTATTTTAAAACTTTAGTAAAAAAAACACGTTTCTTTATTGAATTAAGTTAAATATTGTGCGGTGGTATGAAACCCTTCGGGTGCGAGTCCGACTAACACTTACCCGTGTTTTTTTAGTAAATGAATCATTGTTTTGGCAGGGTATGTCGGGGGAGACGTGGCCCACCCACCTGAACTACACCATTCGCATGAAGACCGACTTCAAAACAGGGACGTACCAGTCTCTGGATGAGACACCTGGGCCTCACAGGATGTTTGGTAAGACTTCACTTTTCTGTACATACTGAACGCCAACGTAAGTGGCAATCGTGCACATAGAAAATAGTTACTTACTAGCAGTGCCCCGCGTTTTCACTCGCATAAGTTTCGATCCTGTGGAAATATCGGGATAAAAACTATCCGATGTCCTTTCCCGGGACAAAAACTATCTCTATACCAAATTTCATCTAAATCGGTTCAGCGGTTTAAGCGTGAAGAGGTAACAGACAGACAGATACACACTTTCGCATTTATAATATTAGTACGGATATGAATTTGGTCTCGACCCAAATATATTGGGATGAGGGTAGAAGACAAATGATGATACTTCAAAAACCCATACGACCGAAGTAAGATAACCGGGAAAGCTCTGCGCGTTACCGATGGGTCACGAAACAATAGAAAATCAGTTGTGTCTCATTAGCGAAGCTTAAGAAATTAATAAAAAGCTTGCAAAAAGTGAGAGCTCCCTATTCCGTTTGATCCACGGGATCCATTTTTTGACCACCCCTGTATACAACGTCCCGACTTCAATCGTCGGGCAGTAGCCCACCAGACACAACACCCGTCTGATCGGATGATCCTCCCTTTTCTGTGGAACATAAGTGAACTTTACACCCTGTCCCTCATACCTGTGTATCATCTTCCCTTATCCCAATTAATTTGGGGTAATGTCATTTTCTTCCATAATTCTCTTTTAATCGACATCTCGGTAGTCCCCCTTTCTAGCCATACCATCTTTCACAATCCATCCATCTTTTCTTTGGTCTTCGCCTACTCTTATAGCCATCGACCTTACTCAAAACTTTCAAGAATAACCACATCTCAAACTTAATTACTTAAACAAGTGGTCAGAATAACATTCGTATTATACAATATAATACAGTTCTCGTTGACCATGACGGAATATGTACCACTGTGTATTTTGCCACATGGCTATGCAAGGTCAATTTAAAACTGCAACGTGAGCCGCGCAATTACAGGTTAGGGCAAACATCCGGCGAGGCGAATTGCAGCGTGGTTTTCGCTGCCAAACAAATATCAACAATGGCGCCGATTCTGTTGTTCACAAACTAAACTAAATTTAAGTTCATGCATCTTTTTCTTTGTATGTATTTCATTAAGAAGAGGATAGAAGATAAATATTAGTTTGACTCCCATACAACAAACGTGTTTTTTCGGCGTTTTAGTCCGACTCTTGTCCAGTTTTATGTTCGTAATGTGTTTTGTTTGTGCAGAATAAACAATTTTTATTTCTTTTTCTTTAAATTGATTCATGTTGTGTTTTCTATAGGTTTCAAATATGGAACATTCATGCGCATCCAATGGGCGGTCGACACAAGCTACATCAAGTTACTAACCGGGAACGAAATTCCTCAGGTAAGATTATTAAAAAAAAACCACAAACGTGCTGTTGGATTTTAAACTTCCAAAAACAGCACTGCAAAGTGAAAAATAACTTTAATTTCGGAAGTCGGTGGTAAAAATCAGCTCGTCCTAATGAAGTTAAAATTCAACTTACAAAATTTGTAGTGACGTGAGGTTGCCTTTTATTTTATGTGTCATGTATTGTGTACAGTCAACAAAAGAGATAAGTAGGATCGTCGGATATAGTTGAAGTTTAGTAAGAAACTGATGGATGTTGTCGAATAAAATTTAATCTATACATATAAAATTCAAAGTCCTGACTGACTGACTGATATATCAACGCACAGCCAAAACCGCTGGTCCTATAGACATGAAATTTGGAGGGTGTGTTCTTTGTGAAGAGTAGGTATCCACTAAGAAAGGATTTTTCGAAATTCCACCCCTAAGAGGGTGAAATTTCACGCGGACAAAGTCGCGGGCAGAATCTAATTTTATTAATAGAAAACAAACAGCTCAAATTAAAGTTCAGTCGACAACATCCATCGGTTTCTTACTAAACTTAGCTATATCCGACGATCCTGCATACTTATCTCTTTTGTTGACTGTACATCTTTTGTTGAAGGTCCGAAATAAGTAAATAAAGTAAGTTGTACAGTATGAATGACGTTAAAAATAACCATCTCATTTGAGGTGACTACATCAACGACCTGTATCTACATGTCTAGCAAACCCATATAACCTATTGTGAAAAGGGCGAGATCCGGCGAGGGCATTGTACTCTGAAATGGTAATTAAATTTCATACGTCATGTTATATTTTGTTTAGTACTTGGTTGCTACTGACTACGTACTACATACATCAATATAATTATGAAAACTTTTAAGTATAAATAATTTTCGATTAGGTATATCAATACCGGAACCGTTCGTCGAAGTTATTTCCGTTTGAGTAATCCATACTAATATTATAAATGCGAAAGTGTGTCTGTATGTTACCTCTTCACGCTTAAACCGCTGAACCGATTTAGATGAAATTTGGTATAGACATAGTTTGAGTCCCGGGAAAGGACATAGGATAGTTTTTATCCCGATATTCCCACGGGATCGGCTCTTATGCGGGTGAATCCGCGGCGCGCTGCTAGTTAATTCATAAATGACTACCTGCCTCGCTAGTCTAGTGGTCGCAAGCGATACTATTGAGCATGAGGTCCTGGTTTCGATTCCCAGGTCGAGCAAACTGTTATTGGGTTTTTCCATCAGGAATTTCTCGTGTCTGGATTTTTGCACGGTGGATGTCACTGGCTCGCCCCCTATCACATGGGACTTAAACATAACTGGCGAAATGTCTTTCTAAGCACCCTGCACCCTGCCTATAACTCACCGTCCGATCAGAATAAAACTGCAGCGCGCATGCGCGGCTAGCGAAAAGCCTTACAAAAAGAGTTCCTGGAAGGATTTGAGGGAGGCCTCCCATAGGCCTCCCTCAAATCCTTCCAGTAACTCTCCCAGCAGGGGGGACAGTAGAGGCTAAAAAAAATTACATGATTTTCATTACAAGCGTAACAAATTTGAATGGATTAATCATGTCCACAAACGCCAATACGATAATCAAACGCGGAATGTATCTCTTCCATTATTATTATTGCTGAAGCATTTCGATACACAACACTACAAATGCCCCAGAACAAAGGCCTTTCAGTGTTCTATCGTGGCAAAAACAATGTCTATTGTATTCAACAGGATACGGTCACAAAGTAAGCCAAAGCCATGACAAATCGCCATGTAATTATCTTACCAGCAGATGAATGCCAGATAGTATCTATATGAACATCCTAATTGGAGTTCCGTATACAATTGCCAATGGGGCTCTATTACCAAGGCTCCGGTGTCCGTCCGTCTGCCACAGGGCTGTATCTTTTGAACCGTTAAAGGTAGACACTTGAAAATTTCAAAGACAACAAAAAAGAAATAAAATTAAAAGTTAAAGGGGGTCCAAGAATCGTGTTTTTTTCGGCGTTTAAAAAAATGTGTTATGTAAGACCTAAATTTTGTACGGTGGTACGGAACCTTTCGTGTTTGAGTCCTACTCGCACTTGTCCGCTTTATAACATGACGGTTGTATAATTCCCCGAAAGAGAGGTGCTACTAAAATACAATCAGTTCTATTTTATTGTAAATTTTGACATTTAAAAATGTCTTTTATGTGGCAATCTTATATACATTTAGAATTAAAGAAAGTCGTGTTAGTTACACTATTTATAACTCAAGAACGGCTGAACCGATTTAGCTGAAAATTGGTGGGGAGGTAGCTTAGAACCAGGAGACGGACATAGGACACTTCTTAACTTTTTTTTTTACGTTGAGAAGTAGGGTAGGAGTAGTGCAGGAGTAGGTTTGGAGTAGGGTAGGGTGGGGTAAGGGGTAGGAGTAGGGTAGGGGTAGGGTAGGGTAACTGGTTGGACACCACGAGAACGAAGTAGCGCCGGACAGCTAGAAATAATATATGTATATGGCAAAACAACGTCTGCCGGGTCAGCTAGTTTGAAATAAATAATGATTTGACATTGACGGAGACGGAGAATGACCCCACAGATTAGGTCCCATAGTAAGAAATGAAGAGAAAAACGTATTCTTGCGGAATATAAATTTCGCATTTAGCCTCGTTATGGAAAAACCCCAGTTTGCCCGACCGAATATTCCTTGTCCCAATTTCGACTAGTAGTCCCGTCGAGGCAGTTTTTATGAACAACCAATGATATTCTAATAAACAGATATGTTATACACTTACAAAACAACAGAAAAAAGTGTTCCGCGCCGAGAGGCAGCACACATACACACTTTTCATTCATTTTACATTTCACTACAAGTATAAAGGATAGAAAAAGGATAGCTTGATAAAACCAATAAGAAAAAAAGTGACAGCTAGATGTTGTCAATTGCGCGTGAATGTAAACAAACATTAACGGGCTACCAATCACCGCACGCTGGCCTCTTAGACTAACAAATTAACTAGGCAGAAAGTACAAACCGCGTGTACAGAATCTGTAGTCGGGATTTGTGCCTATGCAACGAATAAACACTATTAAAAGGTAGGTAGGTGAAAAATAAAACACGTTTTAAAATGAAAGAAATACAATTGTAAAAATAATCATACACCTTCGAAAAGATTTAATTTTAATCTCAATGGTAGGTTTATTTTAACACTATCTACATACTATCGACATACTATGGTAACGATAAGCTTTTCCTACATATTATGACATGTTTAATTTATAATTAAATATATCAAACATAAATAAAATAAATAAATTATAAAGAAAAGTTATTAAAAGGGAAACTAGAACTCTGCTGTAAAGATGACTTTCCTGCCTAATATTCGCATCTGTACTTTTATTCTATGTCCAAAGTGCTCGCATCCTTGTCGTTCTTACGACAAAAAATGTATTTTCCATCTCTTTCTTTTTCCTAACCTCCAAATATCAGAATATTAGGAAAATAATTGAAATATATTAATAAATCGAAGTATATTGTGTACTTTCGTGTGGTATGAGATCCCTTGTGTTTTATTAACTTTGGTATCATAATTGGTACACTTTCTAAATACACAAGATGGCATTTTGGATGGTAATTACGTAGCTGCGCGCACCGTCTCACTCGTAGACGTGCGTGACACAGAATAAAGGCAATACGTCCCAATTAGGGTGTTTTCTAGTCTTCACGATTTGCGCGCTCATAACATATCTGTTTATTAGAATATCATTGTGAACAACACATAACATCACACCATTAGGGTTAGACAGAGGTACTATAGTACACCTACATTTCGCCAATTATGAAGAATTGCTTCTTAAATCCCACAATGGAATTTAGCTCTCGCGACGAGAAACTCGAGTGATGTTGCAACTGTATTTTGTCGTTGCAAAGTTACGACATTGACTAAGATTTGGAACGGTGCTAATCAGTAAAAATGTAGACACTGGATAAAAACTTTCGATTCAGAAAGAATTCAAAGCATTTATTTCAATTAAACCAATAACAGGCACTTTTGACTTGTCAAGGAGCCGGTCAGTCAGAAAGATAAGATTTTCTGACTGACGAAAATTGGATAGAATTTAACAGCATTTATGGAGAATGTTTGAAACTCTCTCAAGCATCAGAACTACTTTGCGATTAGTAATATAATAATAATATAATATTAGTAATACTAAGGCGGGTCGTCATAAAGAGAAAAGATTTGACATTTTGTATGTTTGTTACGCTTTCACGCTAAAACGGCTGAACGGATTTGGATGAAAATTTGGTAGATGGCCTGGAATAGGACAAAGGATACTTTTCATCCCGATATTCCTAAGGGATCGAGACCTTTGGGGGTAAAATCGCGGGGCGCAGCTAGTATACAATAAAGATACTCTAACCTTGTAATGAAATATAATAGGAGCTGGCTATTGGCATGCGATTTATGTGAAAACAATAGACGTAGTTTAAATCAATAAACATATTACTTTCCCTGGAAGAGATAGCTATAAGCGATAAGGCCACCCATTGTATGTTTTGTAGTGTATATACAGGGTTATTGGTAAAACATTAACAACCTCTTAAGAGGTCATTGTACTCATCATTATGAACAACTTTTACTATGGGACCAAACCTGAAATCGCGAAAAATAAAAAAATCAGCATTTCCCTACATTTATGTTCGTATAACTCGTCAAAATGTAGGGAACAGCTGATTTTTTTTTTCGCAAGGAGAACAGTTTTTTTTTCGGGATAAAAGGTACTCTATGACCTTTTCTATACCCCTGACAACGTATATGCAAATTTCATGATGATCGGTTCAGTAGATTTGGCGCGAAAAGGTAACAAACAAACTTACTTTCGCATTTATAATATTAGTTCAGATATAATTTTCTCGACTGCCCCGCTGAAAGTGTCAAACGCCCACGAGGGGGCGTTATTGCCCACGTTAGGACATAATTATGGTCTAAAATTGGCAAGAATTGCACAATTTTTGTTTCCCGTGTAAGTACAACATAAGGTAATACGTGTTTGATTCTTGTTGTTTTTTATTCAAACAATCGTTCGCTCCTCGCAGACCCTGTCCCTCCAAGAGTTCCCGTACTACTACAGGCCTATGGACGAGATCACGACGATCATCTGCAAGACCCTCATTGTGCTGTGCTGGCTCTCCTTGTTACTGACCTTCGTGTTCCTGATGGGTCGCCTGCTTCAGGAACGAGCCTCTGGCATACAAGTAAGTGTCAGCATCTCCCTACACTTATCCCAAATATAAGGTTGGCTTCCAGTCTATCCGCATGCAGCTGAATATCAGATTTTATTTATAAAGCGACTCGATTCTGACTCTGCAACCCCATTTACTGGGTAAAATCACAACCCTTGGTTAGACTGCATACAGGCAAGTTTATTTGTGTTATTATACTGATACACTTTCAGCTTGCTTTTAGCAGTTCAGTTAAAGAATTTAAAATTATTAAAAGAGAAAGTGTTTATAGTGACTGACTTCGTAATGTTTACCGACTGAGGGTCGGTCATTCGGTATTGATTATCGATTATTACTTAAGGCGATGAATATTCTGCCAGGGTCGCAGGTTGTTCGAGAGAGATACCGTGGCCCCTGGCACAGGCAACTGAAGGAACACGGCTGGGTCTTAGTCAGTAAAAGTCTGACACGCCCTCCCGCTCCGCCCAGAGCGGGAGAAGTTTATTGATATAATTTCCCACCCAAAAAAGAAGGCGATCAATATTGACATCGTTCGACCGCAATCTACGTACAAAGTACAATTGAATAGCATGCAATAGAATACAATACAATATCTAGAAATCCTCCTTATTTCTATATACAATAGAATCTTTATTATGTACACCATATACCAGTAGCAGCAGTAGTGCAGTAGGTATACAGTATGTAGCAGTGACGAAGGTTCCATACAAATCGATTCCTACCGGCTTCCCTTTGAAAAATGGCACAGTCAGTATTCTATAGACAAATAATATTATCATATTAAAGACTAGCGGTCGCCCGCGGCTCCGCCCGCGTGGATGTCGGTTTTCGCGACAAAAAGTAGCCTATGTGTTATTCTGATTTATATAACCTACTAAACTCCCCTCCCGCACCCCCGCCTTGGTGACGCCTATTTCGCCTGTCGCCACGGGCCGCGGAGCGCAGAAGTAGTATTATATTGATTTCGCCATAACTTTCAAACCAAACGTCCATTTTTAATGAATTAAAGACTAAATATTATCTACATAAACAGTACTTTGTGACAAAATAGTTTATTTTGATAAGCCAAATAAGGAACTTTTTTTGGTGATTTTTTACACCTTAGGTTTGAAAAACCCAAATATCTTACGGACCCCTATTTTTTCTAAAATAAAATATAGCCTATGTTACTCGCAGGTAATGTAGCTTTCTAATAGTGAAAGAATTTTTAAAATCGGTCCAGTCGTTTTTGAGTTTATCCATTACAAACAAACAAAAATACAAATTTTTCCTCTTTATAATATTAGTGTTCGGCTTACCTGTTACAAAAATTTACCCTTCGCTACTGGTATGTAGGTTTACACACAATTAAAACCAATTCCTTTCACAGGAGCTGATGAAAATGGTAGGGGTGTCCCCGAACCTCCTAGGGCTGTCTCATTTTCTGAACGTGTTGCCATGCGGTCTGATCTTCTCCATCGGAGGCACCATACTCTTGAAGGCGACCTCCTACCCTCTGATACCGCACACCTCAGGGTTCGTCATATTCCTGATGCTGCTGCTGTACTTCAACACGGTGGTAGCCTTGGCTTTCGTCTCCAGTTACATTTTGTCACGGAGTAAGTACTTTTACCCGACTGCGACAGCAACGTTCTTATTATTTTAGTTTTAAAGTTGCCAAAAAATAAGAGGCTCTTTTTGACATTTGTCATCGCGACGTAACTAGTGAAGTAACCATATGACTCGGTACTCACGATAAATCTATTCAAGATTGTATGAGTATTTGATCGATTTGATTATGTATTGCAAAGTGATATTAATATTTTTTTTCGAGTCCAAATCACTATATTTAAATCAATTTCCAAAATAGAAGAGCCAAGGTGATAGTAAACAGTTATAGTCCAAAAGCAGCCGTGCCGCTTGGTCAGAGAGAATTCTACAGAAACCAGTGTCGCCAATCCAAATTTTTTTTTAAGGTTTTGAGCGTCAAGCTCATTCTTTTTAGTAAAGATCACTACACAATATTTAATTACTATTAAAATCGAATGAAGCTGGTGAAATTCAGTAATTAATTGGTTACAACACTAGTATTCAAAAAAAAAGACTGAGAACGTAACTGTTTTTTAGACGTTTCGTAATAATTAGAAATTGCATGCTACTCTAAAGAAAGCTCAAAAGAATACTCGCAATATATTCGATCATATTATTTAACACGTATTAAATTAACTAATTATTATTAGACACACTTTATATAATTAATTAGATATTATTTTATTGTTTCTTTCAGTTTCGTTCCAAGTTACATCCTAGCGTCTTTCTCAAATGTCAAAACGGGCCTTTTATTTTTTGACAACTTTAAGAGCGTTTACGACGTACGGGATTACATACAAACTTTCAAGCCCTTTTTTTCGAAAAACGAGGGTTTGAAATTTGCATTACCGACTCGTAGTCACACCAGATTGTCACACCAGTATGACAAACAGGAATTCGTTTGTCACACCACTGATTTTTCCACACCATGTATACGATAATTGCTAGTGAAGTACCTACATATTCTAATAAAGTCGATCTGCTGATCGGCGTTTGCCGACTTTCGTTCAAAAAGTGTTACTATCATTACTGTCAGAGCTTATGGCGAAAAACGAAATCAGTTGATTTGAAAAGTAAACTATATAAAAGAATTGTGGAACTATGTACGGCATTGCCGCTAACTCTATTAGAACTTTGTTAAAAACAGATGGGAGTAGGTACATAAAAACACAATCTAATTTTAGCGGGGAAAAGATGAAACAGTTCATAGCATACATGGCCCGACAATGGCTAAATGATGAACAATATATCGCCGACAGGAATATATATATACAATATATTCCTGAGTTCCTGACCAACAAAGATTGGTTGGTCATAGGCACAAAACCAACGTGTGTGAAAATTGGCACTGCCAATTGGCTGGGGTAGACTGGATGCGGAAGGCGGAGGACGCCCCTCAGCTAGATGGACGGACGACCTAAAGAAGGTTCTTTAGGTCGTCCGTCCATCTAGCTGGGGGGCGTTCCACACTACGCTTGCCGGTACATGGTCTCCACTCCAGGACTCGTCTGTTCCACCGGCCATCGGTCCTTCGACAGACATGGCCAGCCCACTGCCACTTCAGTTTGCTTACTCTGCAAGCTATGTCGGTAACTCCGGTTCTTTTCCAGATAAGTTCATTCCTGATTTTATCCTTTAGGGACTCCGAGCACAGCTCGCTCCATAGCGCGCTGAGCGACCTTGAATTTGTGGACCATCCCGACCGTCAGTGCCCACGTTTCAGCACCGTATGTCATGACGGGCAGGACGCACTGGTTGAAGACCTTAGTCTTCAAACACTGCGGGATAGGCAACGAGAAGACTTGACGGAGTTTTCCAAATGCTGCCCAACTCAAGCGGATCCTTCTGTCGGCTTCTTTCTCAAAGTTGTGTCTACCGAGCTGGATGACTTGCCCTAGGTAGACATAATCCTTCACAACTTCGAGAAGCGACCCTTCGATGTGGATTGGACTCGGCAAGACGTGCGAATTGTACATGACTTTTGTCTTGTCCAAATTAGGCTGTGCAACATTTGGTCTAACTGTTCCAGCGTCTCTGCCATTATGACGATGTCATCGGCAAACCGAAGATGTGAGATATACTCGCCGTACACGTTAATACCCTGTCCATCCAGTCCAGCATCTTGAAGACGTCTTCTAAAGCGTTGGTAAACCATTTAGGGGATATTACATCCCTCTGTCTCACCCCCCTGAGCAGTTGGATGGGGCTGGTTTTCTGATCCTAGATCTGGACAGTCATCATTGCAGCGTCATACAAACATCTCAACACTTAGATGTAGCGCCACTCAATTCGACATCGTTGCAGAGAGTCGAGAACTGCCCATATTTCGATGAAGTCGAAGGCTTTCTCGTGGTCCACAAATGCCATACACAGCGGCTGATTGTACTCCTCGGTCTTCTGAACAATTTGTCGAACAGTATGAATGTGGTCTACGGTACTGAAGCCTTTTCGAAAACGGGCTTGTTCTGGCGGCTGGAACCCGTCAAGTCTCCTGGCGAGATGGTTCGTGACGACATTCGAGAACAGCTTGTATACATGGCTCGGAAGTGAGATGGGTCTATAGTTCTTCAACAAGGATTTATCACCTTTTTTAAAGAACAGAACCACCGCACCTCTGCTCCACGCCTTGGGCGTTGTACCCTCTTGGATAACGCAATTAAAGAGACTCACTAGCTCTTTCAGGACTGGAGCCCCGCCCGATATAAGGAGCTCTGTCGTTATTCCGTCATCCCCAGGTGCCTTGTTGTCAATATCCGGGATGTCCTCCGTGGAGTGGCGTATTAATTCGGCTCGATGGTCATCTGCACTATGCCCCGCTGGTTTCATCGTCCGAGAGTTTCCGAGGAAAGTTTGGACACCTTACTTTTTCGCCGCGACGGGAAAAGTCTGCGGGGCACGTCGCGTAGTGCTTTGACTACCTCGTCAGCTTTCTCATCAAAGTCAAGTCTCGTCGTTTTAAATTTAACTAATAGTATAACTAGGACAGCACTAGTTAGGAATAAATGGTGTGGAAAAATCAGTGGTGTGACAAACGAGAAAAAAATTCCTGTTTGTCATACTGGTGTGACTACGAGTCGGCAATGGAAATTTGTATGTAATGCCGTACGTCGTAAAAGCTCTTAAGTTTCAAGTGGTTTTTACTAATACTATATGAACTTGTATGTGTGGTCCGAAATAAAGTATAGTACCTAAGTTAGGACGCGTACACATAGCGATCCGTTGCACAGGTCCGTTATTTGATGGCGTATGTAGTTGTATGAGCGAGTTCACACACAATACAGTATTCCGGATCCAATAAAAAAGAAAAACAGACCAGATCCGTTAAAAACGATCTTGTAAAAACGGACGTTCTATGTGTACGCGCCCTGATGCTGTTGCTGGATGAGAGTTGCCGAAAATCGAGTTGAATGGCGTGCAATAGGAGAGGCCATGTCCAACAGTGGACTGCTGTACGCTGATGATGTCGTGATGACCTTGGTTATAATCAGCCAATTATGTTCCCACTGCTGGGACTCATGCCTTCTCTGGTAAAAGGTGGGAGCCGTAGTCTACCTTGCGAGCCCTGTGCGGGTTGGTAGATGTCACATGTCTTAGAATTTTTGGTTCTAGGACAACCCGGTTTCCCCACGATGACTATGTGGTGAATTACGGCCCACCCCGTCTCACAGAGAGAAGGCCTGTGTCCCAGCTATGGAACGTTATGAACTCATTATGCTAATGCAATTTGCATAAATAAGCCTCAACTAGTTACGACAGAGAACTGCATTGCTATTCTCTAAAAATCTCATCGTGAAAACTTAGGTGAAGTGAGCGTGGAGTGAGCTGTCAATAGTGTCTATTCCTAGCAAAAACAAACTCACTTCACCTAAGTTTTCACGGTGAGATTTTTACAGAATCGACCGGCTGCAATCCTTACTAATATTATAAATGCGAAAGTGAGTTTGTTACGCTTTCACGCTACAACGGTTGAACGGATTTGGATGAAATTTGGCACATTGGTAGACCATGACCTGGGGCCACTTTTGCAGAATCATAAAAGGATAACATTATGAATTGTAATATGGCAAAGACAGTCCGTGTTTTACTTTTTTTCGCTGGACTACGTAGGTATAATCAAAGAGATTGTGATTGGATTTGGATTGGATTGGATTGATTGGTATTTTAGCACAGACAAAAAAAAACTGGAAATTCCTTCACTTACTTAACAGTTAACTGTCCACTATAATTAATAATGTTATCCTTTTATGATTCTGCCAAAGTGGCCTTTTTAGGCCTCCTTGAGAACGACATAAGATACCTTTTTATCCCAGACCTCAGACGAAGTCAGTCTACAGGTATAGTAGAAAATCACAGTGACGTCATAGAACTTAATGGCCGTTTAGAATGAAGTTACATTTCAGAATGGAACCCTATCTTATTGAGTGTTTTGTCCCCACAGCATCATACGCGGCAAGCATGTCCGTCCTGGCGTATGTCTTCTACTGGATACCAGCGCGAGTGGTCGAGCGCTACACTCTGCCGTACATAGGGACACTTGCGACCGGATTCTTGCCGCATACGCCCATGTTCTGGTTCTGGACCGAGGTGTCCACGCTTGAGACTTATGGTCAGTGTATTAAATCATTTATTTTCAGGTAACAAAGACCCATAGATACATACCTTAACCTAAGTATACATAATAATAATATAGTAACAATTTTGTTAGTATAAAAAACTTAATAACTATGTTAGTATCACTTAGTTGCACTAAGTCTTTGTGCGTTCCGGTGGCACTTGTCCGCGAAAGCGGCGGATTACCACATCCTGCGGCCAAACGCTTTCTTCCATCACCAGGTGCAGGTAGCATGTTGGTATGTGCACCACAAACGCCTTAAGGTTGACGTTGCGATGCGCTGCGACTCCATCAGCTCAACCTTTAGCGCACGTACGTCACGATGTCTTCCGCGTCAGTGGTGTAGTGGAGGCGGGAAATATACACCGGATAAATATAAAAAATTAAATTTAAAATTTAAAAAACCCCCGACACAAAAAATAAAATTAAATGTAAATAATTGGAAAAGGATCAAATAATATAAAAACCCCCAACTTAAAGAATCTAGGTAACGAGACTCAAACAGATAAATTCATATGGCAGTCGGGGGACCTCTTAGCATAGAAGGTGTTCCACAGAACGGTCCCCCGACTTCCATATGAATTTATCTGTTTTAGTCTCGTTACCTAAATTCTTTAAGTTGGGGGTTTTTATATTATTTGATCCTTTTCCAATTATTTACATTTAATTTTATTTTTTGTGTCGGGGGTTTTTTAAATTTTAAATTTAATTTTTTATTTCATGCTTTTTGTAGGGACTCCTTAATTTTTGTATTTCATTTCTTTTTTTTTTTTGCGTTTTAAGATTCAGGTAATTTGGTGTTTAATCAGGTTTTTTTCCGTCAAAAAATAATTAGGTATTAATTGAATTGAAGTTGAAGAATAATGTTTAAGACTAAACAGATTTTTTTATATATATTATTATATCCTTTTTCTAGTTATTCAACTTTCTTACAAGTATTTCATAGCTATTAGATATCTTAGGTATTTCAGATCTAGTTTATAAAATGGGACTGCGACACTATCTGATGTAGAAATATACGCTTTTTAAGTAGGATAATTCCATTCGTAATAAAAATAGTCAAATTAAGTGGTCGTAGGTACCAGTCATCACTTCACTTTCCTCATCATTCTAGAGCATTGATCACACAAAAAAATATTTTCAAGTTTTTAGTTTTCATTTCGTTAGTCCTCATTCCCTTTCAATATAGTGTACATTATTCTATTTGTCAAACCCCTGCATTTGATACCTATATTGAAGGAGTTGTGAAAAAAATATATAATTCGCCAATTTGTGGTGGCGGCCATCTTGGATTTGCGTATAGTACCTATTCTACAAGTCAAGCCCTTTCATTTGATACCCATATTGAGGGAGTTGTGAAAAAAAAATGTAATTCGCCACTTTGTCGTGGCGGCCATCTTGGATTTGAAATTTGTAATAGCGTATAGTATTCTACTAGTCAAGCCCTTTCATTTGATACCCATATTGAGGGAGTTGTGAAAAAAAAATGTAATTCGCCACTTTGTGGTGGCGGCCATCTTGGATTTGAAATTTACCATAGTGTGTAGTATTCTACTATTCAAGCCCTTTCATTTGATACCCATATTAAGGGAGTTGTGAAAAAATATGTAATCCGCCATTTTGTGGCGGCGGCCATCTTGGACCGATTTTCATCAAACATAGCTAAGAACACTCCCGACTAATTCACCGTTCAAACAAAAAAAACAAAATCTAAATCGGTTCATCCGTTCGGGAGCTACGATGCCACAGACAGACACACACACACACACACACACAGACACGTCAAACTTATAACACCCCGTCGTTTTTGCGTCGGGGGTTAAAAAGGGTTAAGGAATTTATCTATGGGCCTGCATCGCCTGAAATAAAGGAATAAATAAATATAGGGGGGTGTAGGGGTTAATATACGTGCTCATGTACACGAGGGGCACGCGTCAACAGCAGAGGAAACTGCTGCCTCTGTAGTGTCGAAGGCTGCCGTCGACACGTGTCGACATGTGCAGTTTTTTCTACCGTTGAAGCATGACGCTCGTGTATATGAGCACTATTACACTCCCGGACTACTAAATCGATTCTCCATGCATTTCCATGTTAGGTATGAAGGGCTACATCTTGAAAATAGTGTTATTTTAGAATAAATTATAAACAGTCTATTTATTGAGAGTCCGGGAGTGTATATTATAAAATATTTTCACTAAAAGCCTTTCCTACAAGAGCCTTATGACTAAAAATAAAAGGCTTTATACAAATATTTAAATATCATGACTCCTAAATAAGGTGGAAATTCTTGCGACTTACGAGTCAGTGAGTCTCCGTAGCAACAAAGCCATGTTATTTGTAGCCATTTGGAAGATTTTAACAAGAAATGGTGTTTTTATTTTGACTTTACCGTATTTCTAGATGAAAAATAGTGTATAGGGCTTTGGGAAATACTAGGTCAAATTAAATTAGCTAGCAAAACTCAGCAGACGTGATGGTAATCGATATATAAACATGTAAAATAAAAAATAAAAATTTGATGATCAAATTATTTTGAGGGCAACGTTGTAAATTAATAGGCTAGTTGACAGTTGTTAGGAAACTACTTAGTAATGATCAACTAGCCTATTATGGAATCCTGATTTGAAGGAAGACATCAATAGATTTAAATGTAGCCATGTAAGCTAAATTTTCCAAAAACTAGATAGGTAGCGGATCGGACTCGCGCACCGAGGGTTCCGTACCATCATGTTTATAAATTTTCATTGACGCGCGATGAGGTCTATATTCGTCAGAAAATTTTAAAGATTTTTCTCTTTGCAAACTTCTGAGATAAGGGGGGGGGGGGGTAGGTGGTAGCCATAAGGGTTATCCGGGGCTACCGCACGATCTCGGGCGAGGCGGCAAGCCTCCTTGCCGGACTGCCGCCATGGGATCTGGAGGCGATAGTCCTCGCGCGCCTGTATGAGTGGCGCGCGGAGGCACTACGCCGGGGGGAGGATCCGCTTCCGCGGCAAATCGCTGCGGAGCGGACGGATCTCCGGCGCGATCTCATGGCGGCATGGAAAGAGCGACTGTCGCAACCCAGCGCAGGGCACGCCGCGATAGCGGCGATAAGACCCCTCTTTGAGGAGTGGCTAGAGAGGCGCCACGGCGCCCTCACCTACCGCCTGACGCAGGTCCTCACCGGACACGGAAGTTTCGGGAGGTTCCTGCACATCATCAGGCGGGAGGAAACGCCCGGGTGTCACCATTGCCAGGATCGCCCAGAGGACACGGTGGAGGTCTGCCCCGCTTGGGCGGAGCACCGCCGTGTCCTCGTAGAGGCGATCGGCAGCGACGGCGACCTCTCGCGTCCGGCCCTGGTGCAAGCCATGGTCCGGGGCGAGAGGGAGTGGGAAGCAGTCACCTCCTTCTGCGAAGCAGTCATGCTAGCGAAGGAGGTGGCGGGACGTTTCAGGGAGAGAGCCTCCCGTCTCAGCCGCCGCGGGGGACGCCCCAGGCGTCGGGAGCCGCGTGACGACTCCCGGCCACCGTAGGCGCGGGCCTGCGGGCGGAGAGTAATGGGTAGCTCACCGTCCGATCAGGACCAGGCCCGTGCCGGAAGGCGCGTACGTGTTCCACGCGCGCCTCAAAGAGATGTCAGCATCGAGGAGGGGCCCCTTAGGGCCGAAGCCTGCCGGGTCTGCGGGAAAAGGTTTGAGAATGTACAAACTGCGCTCTTCCATATGATACACATGCCCCACATGCCCTAGTAGCCCCACTTCGAATTTTTCAGACCCCCTTTCAGTCCCTGTTGCAAAAAATATAGTTACTGGGTAATACGATACCCCTTGGTAAGATTGGTTGTCAGACTTTCATGCTTCTGACGACCCGTAACGACTGTTAAAGATGCACGAATGACAGCCGGGACCAATGGCTTAAGAAAGGAACAGGGCGTGCGATTCTCCATACAAATGTATTCCCCTTTTTTTCTTCCCGAATAAAGCGTCTAGAGCGATTTTTTGTTTTCATAAAGTCAAGGTCTGTTTTAAACACGTCCCTGTCATTTTCTTTTTTTCAGCAACTAATTAGTAAAGAAAATATGACCCTCTAAAAATTACAAAAAATGCCCTTTTTTTACCGCCGTGATTAGAGGACTACCAGACTAATTAAAAAAGTTTTTAACATAATAAGGCGACGGCAATAGTTTCATAAAATGCCTATTTTTCAAATTCCTCGCAGGCCCCGTCCCCTTTTTAGGGTTCCGTAGTTCCTACTAGGACAAAGTGGTAAAATAAAATTTTGGAAAATATTTTTTTTTATGGTAGCTCCCATACATGTGAAGTGGGGTTTCATATTTTTTTTGTGATCTACCCCATGGTGTGGGATATCGTTGAATAGGTCTTCTAAAATGACTTGGGTTGCTAATATTATTTTTCGATTTAATGCTCAATTTACGAAATATTAAACTTTAAAGTGCAAATTTTATTCCAGTAGGGCGTCCCCCCCCCCCCCCCTCTAAAAGCTAAACTGCGGGCTTAAAAAATCTGGAAAAATTCACGATGATAGTGCAATTCATGAACTTTAAAAGAAAAGTATAGCGGTTAACTTTATTAGTTTAGCAGTAATAGTATAAAGGACAACAGAATCGTACTACATTGTGATAACGGGCTGCTACGGAACCCTACACTGTGCGTGGCCCGACACGCACTTGGCCGGTTTTTTTTAAATTTTTTGGGACAAAATATAAAAGAAATGAATATGTCCAGCAGTGGACGTCTTTCGGCTGAAATGATGATGATGATGATGAAAATATAAAATGGGGTAAAAATTATTGGAATCGATTCAGTTACTTATCCTGAACAAACTATATTCAGGTTTCGCATATACTAAAAATAACGTTGTGTAAATAAATTTCGTTTCAGGCCGCGGTTCCTCCTTCAGCAACATAGCGACGACACATGCTTACAACAACGGCTCGGTTCTCCTCTGCTACTTCTTCTTGTTGCTTCAAGCCACCATCTTTTATTTCCTGGCGTGGTACCTGTCCCACGTAAGGCCAGGCCAGTATGGTCAGGCCTTACCCTGGAACTTCCTCTTCCAGGTATGTGGGTTATACCGTATGCGAAGGAGAAGTGAAGAGAGAGATCTTTTTCGTATTGATGCTAAATGAGAATAGCTCATGTAGCAAAGTTGTTAGACCCGATAGGAAGTGTTTATCACAATCCGAAAGATTTTGAAGGAATTATGAAATCGTTACTTCACATGTTTGAAAAATTCGTAAATAATAATAATAATAATTTGTTTATTTTCACTTCAAGATACAAACATCAGTGTAGCCCTGGCTCTTGTACTAGGAGGTCCTGTATCACAAGAGCCCGACCTCTCAATTTACAGAGAATATGATATAGAAGCGCGATAGACAAAAAATGAGATTCGTTTTAGTTATAGCATGCATTAGAAGGTAAGTTTACAAATATACAAGATAAAAAAAAAAACAAAAAAAAAGTAATAATAATAAAAGAGTTTACAATTAAAAGAAAAAAAATGAATTAAGTTACCACTGCGTTCTTCGTATGTATGTGGGGGTGTGTGTGTGTGTGTGTGTGTGGTGTGTATGTGAGGTAGGTGTGTGTGTGCGTGAATGTGACAGGGTATCATGTAACGCTGCCGAATAAATTTTCTGATTCGTCATAATCGTAATTTTCCAGCCAGTGAATAATAGTTTTTTTGAATTGGTAGTTGTTTAGCTTTTTAAGTAGTTTGTTTCCTTTTTCATGGCCGATTTTGTTGTAAAGACGTGGAGCAATGTAGTGGTAGTGTTTACTAGCGAAGACGCTCTTGGTACGCGTATAGAATATTATTGAACTGTCAAAATGAATGGTATTGGATTGGGAGTGTGTAAGGGCCAAACCACACGGTGCGGTGCGGCGCCGCACGGCAAAGATTTCGACGAATCAGCGGGCACACGAGCAGCTCGTATGCCGGCCGATTCGTCGAAATCTTTGGCTCTTAGTCGTCGAAAGGTTTGGCTCTTAGTACCTCGCTGGTGTCGACCCATCGCGACGATCGCTTTCTATGAGGGCACCGGGAACAGTTAGCAAGGATATAAATTGTTCATCAAGGCAATTCAGAGATGTTTTTTTTGCTATTTAGAGACATTTGCTTTTATGTGCTGTGTTAACTGACGTAATAGATTACAAAAAAAAAACATATTTTAGACTTTCTTCCTATTAAACTGAGCTACATTGCAAGCAAGGTACATACGCCGGACATACTTATTTAAATTGTTCATGGTGGCATTTCAGAGATATTTTTTTCGACATTTTAGAGATATTTGCTTTTATGTGCTGTGCTAACTGACGTAAAAGATCACAAAAAAACATCTTTTAGACTTTCATCCCTATTAAACTGAGCTACATTGCATTGCTTCATTATGCTTGGGTTTTCAAAGAAAGTGATGCCGTCTCTCGTTCTGTATATGTTCAAGTGTGTCTGAACGGTTATTGACACCGTCTTGTCAAAAACACCACCGATAAAAGTTGCATAGGTTCATGACTACCATCATTTGGCGGCCGCTATATGACGGCACCGCTTTCTTAGGAAACCCAAGCTTTACAGTAACCGGTCGTTAATATCGCAAATTTAATTTTAGCAAAAGATCGTCTTTGTAGGAAGAGCGCGCTTTACTTGTGGTCACCAAATGTACCGGCAAACACGCTGTGAAAGTGTGTGTGTAAGCGCAGGAGCTCTCGGTACCGTTAGAGACAATAATTGCGAATCGGAAGTGTGTGTGTGTTATGTGCTAACGCTACTCGTCTTCACGCAGACATTCACAGCGTGTTTGTTCACTTGGTTTTCACAAGTAAAGCGCGCGTCGCTTCTTGAGATAAAAATATGTATCTTCTTTGACAGTGGCACAGATTCTGTTGTTCACAAACGAAACTAAATTTAAGTTCAGGCATATTTTTCTTTCTATTTCATTAAGACAAGGACAGAAGATAAATATTAGTTTAGTCCTGTCAAATTAGTCAGCACCTGGCGTAAATAGACATATTTTTAGTAAGCAATTTTTTAATCTCGCCTCAAGTTGTCTATGGAGTCTAGAGAGAGAATTTGACAGGACTAAACTAATATTTTTCTTCTGTCCTTTTCTTAATTAAATAGAAAGAAAAAGATGCAGGAACTTAAATTTAGTTTAATTTGTGAACAACAGAATCGACTGGTCGATGGGTCATATTAACGCCGGGGTACTGTACGTTCCTGCTTTCAGCGGAAATCCAAGCCAAATGAAACGAAAAGCATCGCCAAAGAACAAAGTGGGGACTATGAAATGTCCGAGTACGGGAGCTCGGTTTTGTCCACAGTAAGGACGGTCACCTACGAACTGAGAAGAGTGACTCAGGGCATCGGCAGACTGAGTGATTACTCCACTCGGTTTTATAGTAGTGAAGCTGATGATGTTAGTATGGCCGTAAAGGGTCTTCTGGCGCTCGGCCAAAATCGGAACTAACGCCATTTACTTTAATATTTTCATTACATTTCACAAGTTCTTCCCAACAGCCGTTAAGGTATTTCCCCCTTAAAGCTAAGGTCACCTAAAAGCTGACGGCTGTCATGAAAATGATGACAGTGGCAAAGATTTAAATCATTAGATTCGCTCTACCGCGTCAAAAGATAGGAGCATTTCTGTTTCGATTTTACACCTCTGTCACACAATGACGCAGTGACTTCACTTGATTGTCATGGAAAGCCTATTTAATAATGTGCGAGCTCACTCTTCTCAGTATGAACACGTTTTCTTGTGACTAAGTACGGTGACATATTGGTGGTTTGCAAATCTAGCGATTTAAATCTTTGGGCAGCGGGGTTTGACTTAATGTCAAATATTGGTGATAATGACAGATTTTCATGACGGAACCGCTTTCCAAGGAAAC
Organism: Mesoligia furuncula; assembly: GCA_916614155.1. NCBI lineage: Eukaryota > Metazoa > Arthropoda > Insecta > Lepidoptera > Noctuidae > Mesoligia > Mesoligia furuncula. The sequence goes on along the minus strand of OU744809.1, from coordinate 3,664,758 downwards.
CGAAGCTTAACAGCTCCTCCCTAAGAACGTCATTCGAGCGCCAAAAGATCCTTTAAGCACTGTTAGCTCTTGTGTCGATAAATTACTTAGTTACTTTGTGGAAGTATATGACGTTCCAATCTCCAAAACATGTTGCTAGAATGATACACATTAATAATAGTTCACCAAATAAAAATCATACTTGATACTCTGTTTCACTAACACTGGGAAACGCTTAATTGAACGCGTAAATATTATAGCGTTGTTGGATTTTCAACTCTTGGCGCTGAGCCGAGCATTGGAAATCCTTTGAGTGCAAATGTCAGTGGTCGTCTTTGGGCTGAAATTATGATAATTATACTTGCACTATCTGTAACCCTATCCCATGTTTGTGTGTGTATTGTCCACGATTTCCATGTCAGGTGTCAGGTGTCGGAGCACCGCCGTGTCCTCGTAGAGGCGATTGGCAGCGACGGCGACCTCTCGCGTCCGGCCCTGGTGCAAGCCATGGTCCGGGGCGAGAGGGAGTGGGAGGCAGTCATCTCCTTCTGCGAAGCAGTCATGCTAGCGAAGGAGGTGGCGGAACGGCTCAGGGAGAGAGCCTCCCGTCCCAGCCGCCGCGGGAGACGCTCCGGGCGTCGGGAGCCGCGTGACGACTCCCGGCCACCGTAGGCGCGTGCCTGCGGGCGGAGAGTAATGGGTAGCTCACCGCCCGATCAGGACCAGGCCCGTGCCGGACGGCGCGTACGTGTTCCACGCGCGCCTCAAAGAGATGTCAGCATCGAGGAGGGGCCCCTTAGGGCCGAAGCCTGCCGGGTCAGCGGGATTGTCCGAAAGGGTTACCGCTGGCCCGGAACATAAAGGGCTAAGGAAGGAACACGGGTGGGTTTTAGTCAGTAAGAGTCTGACACTCCCTTCCGCTCCACCCAGAGCGGGAGGAGTCATTTGATGATTTCCCATCCTCAAAAAAAAAAAAAAAAAAAAGGTATAATCAACCAAATAATTGACTATGCAGGGAAGTCAAAGAAGACATCTTTGCACAACGTAATGTCTGTTCAAAAAGTATGTGATGAAAGTGTAAACAACCCCTGATCACGCACTAAAGGGAATAAATAACACATTCATCTGTATTTAGAAGTCTGTCTGTGTGTGTGTTTAGTAGTCTATATCTACTTTATATCTCCATTTTTTCCAACCATTATTGTATCAATAACATGATTATTAAACTAGCTGCGCCCCGCAGTTTCACCCGCGTAATTGGCGATCCCGTGGGAATATCGAGATAAAGAGTAGCCTATATGTTAATCCAGGGTGTCAGCTACCTCCATACAAAATTTTATCAAAATTGGTCCAGCCGTTTGAGCGTGAAGAAGTAACAAACATATAAACACACACACACACTCACAAACTTTCGCCTTTATAATATTAGTGTGATTGTTATTTAAAAATCATCGACGGAAATGAAGGTTATAAAATTAACCACCATTTTATTGTCTGAATTTCGATTATAAGTATTCAAATAAACAAATCAAAGAACTTTATTCGTAAGTGGTACGACAAATTGGCATGTAGATAATGTACGTTTTCTGATACATTTGTTTACATTTTCATCTGATACTTTTGGAACAGACCATAGATAACATTTATTTGTTTTTATACCGAGTCAGATATTATTGTATACAAATATTTTTATATGTGTATACAATAATAGGAGTATAACTTTTAAACATCTAACTAACGGTCGAGTTTTTTCATTTTTTCAAGTCTTGCCTTTTCTGCACCCACACACAATACGATAACACTTAGTTAAAGTAAGCTGTCTGTGTCCGTATCTGTTTGGTTGACTGTACCTACTTATAGCTCAGTGCATGATAACCTAGAAATAGTTTTAGAGCATACAAAACTTAACATTAAAAATAATACAGGTGAACACTGAGAAACATGTTTGTAAAAATGATAACCTAATTTGTGTGTCTTTCCCAGCACAAGTTTTAAGCAAAACAAACCATGTGCTGTAACATATTGTGCATCTCTCTCTTTGCTTCTAAACTACTTCACATGGCACATTAGTATAGCATACTCCTCCCGTTTATCAAGGTATAAAACATGTATGGTATATGGTGTCTATTGTCGATCGTTTACACCTAAAACAAGTTTTTTTATTATATTAATTTATTATTAATAACCAGTTTATATTTACAGTTTGCACTACATATACAAGTTTTCAGTCACAATACTAGTAATCAAAGGTCAAGACAAGTTATAAAGACTAGTTGTATTCAAAACTTGTCAAAAAGGTGAACAAATTAGTTAACAACAACAATACATGTTTGAAACAACCACAACACATGTGTGATACATGTTTTATATACCCCACATGATTTTGACAAGACTTGTTGAAAACATGTATCACAACTTGTACATTTGTGTAAAAACATATGTATTTGTATATTATAGGCCTCGTATTGGAACAAAAATGAGGTGAAACCGCAATCGGAAGTTGATGAAGAAGAAAACCCCATAACTTCGGACCAGCGGTTCTTTGAATCTGCGCCGGCGAACGCCGAGCCCGGGATCAAGGTCGTCAACGTTTCCAAGGTAGGAATCCTGAAGGTTTTAAGTGAAGGAAACTGAAAAGAACAGAGTAATTTTCGATATTAAATAATTCTAGCCTGTCCCACTGCTGGGCAAAAGCCTCTTTTGAAACAGGGTGGCAACATGGACGCGCAAACTTAAACCATAAAGTCAGCAATAGCTCGTCAACAGTCGGTTATAAAAAAAATGTGATCTTTCATAGAATAGTGCAATACCTCCTGTATGGAACAACAATTTTTTAAAGAGAAAACTTCTTCAGGCGCGTTGGGCATTTTTTGAGATGGGAAAAAACCATTGAACTCGCGACACTGTTACCGTAACCGACACCTCTGTTTTAACTTTTGGCCATTATAAAGGACATAACGCGCGGTACATTTTCTTTGGGAAGAATGACCTTCAAACATATTTATAAAATTAGTATGCTTTTTCAAGATTTCAACTCACTAAAAGTTTCAACGCAGGGTGATTCAGAATCATCTACTGAATCCTTACTAACAGGTTGCGCGTCAATGTCTCTGCCACTCTGTATAGCAGGTTTTCGGAACGCACGTATTATTAATATCGAGATTAGAATACAAGCTACAGAATGTCACCTCTTAACAATAAGGGCCGTGTCTAACAGTGCTGCTATTTGCATCATACCCTTGTCCTAAGTGCCTAACAACAGGCTCTTCAGATATTTAGTCACTTCGTTTAAGTCTGAAAGTTCGTGACGTCGTAGCTGTGAAATCTTTCGCTGTATTGATTCAATATCAACTCAGCCTAGACATGCAGGAGCCAGCAAGACTGTTCAATTTTCCAAGACATGCAGGAATTTCGAACCATGTACTGCGTTATCCATAGTAACGACCTAAATAGATCGTACAAGAATAGCTGCACCTTCAGCTATGATTGACATAAATGATTAAGGGATTGTACCTAACAGGTCTACATGCTACTTCCTCCATTAGCTGATAATATCATAGTTTTGGCTTCACTCATTCATTCACATATTCTCATTCGCTTTGACGTATTGGGCTATATACCGGATGATTTTTTTTACCGTCTCGAAATTTTTACGAGGTGTTCTACCCATGAATATGAACAACTTTCACTATGGGACCAACTCGGAAATCACGAAAAAAAAATCAGCTGTTTCATACATTTTGGTCAAGTAGGTATTGAACTTGTGTATTAAACAGCAGATTTTTTTTTCACGATTTTGGAGTTGCTCCCATAGTGAAAGTTGTTCATATTCATGGGTAGAACACCCCGTAAAAATTTCGAGACGGTAAAAAAAATCATCCAGTATAGGAGCAAATGATCGGATATACAGGGTTACTTTTCAAAGACCATCCAAATTTTTACATGGTGTTCTACCCATGAATATAAACAACTTTTACTATGGGACCAACTATGAAATCACGAAAAAAAAATCGGCTGTTTCATACAAAACTTCAATACCTACTTGACCAAAATGTATGAAACAGCAGATTTTTTTTTCGTGATTTCAGAGTTGGTCCCATAGTGAAAGTTGTTTATATTCATGGGTAGAACACCATGTAAAAATTTGGATGGTCTTTGAAAAGTAACCCTGTATATTATGCAAGAGTTGAGTACGAATGAATCAATCAGGTCAGCCTATCGCAGTCCACTGCTGGACATAGGTCTCTTCCAAGCTGCGCCACCCTGTACTTAGCCCTCCGCATCCAGTCTGCCCCAGCCACCTTCTTAAGGTCGTCTGTCCATCTAGCGGTGGAACATCCCACACTACGCTTGCTGGTCTCCACTCCGGGATTCGTCGGCTTCACCGGCCATCGGTCCGTTGACAAACATGGCCATAGCCATCTGCCACTTCAACTTTATTGATTAATTAATCAATATTATTAAATGAAATGATGAAATATGTGTTTAATCGTGAAACAGTGTTAAACTGAAATATGAATTATGAATTGCAATAACGAATATCTTCACGCTGAATATTTAGTTTTAGGTATAAAAAATTACTTGGAAACCCAAATGCTTTTTAGCGTCTAAAACTGTTCCTCACCCCTAATCCAGTGTTATTATTGCACTGAAAACTGACGCACTGACAGACTGTATAATACACTTCTGGACACATCTATTGGCCCACCTTAGAGTTTAGGTTTCGATGGCCCCTACCGAAATATGATTGCTAGATTGAACAAAAACTGTTGATGCAGTTTTAAACCTGATACTTTTTACCATCTTTTTCGATCGTATTGTTTTAAATTTGAATTCAGAATACCATACGACATGGAGCTACGCCTAACAAGTCGGATATGCGCCTTGTTAAAGGCAATTGATTTTTGAATAAAAAACATGTTTTATCAAATAAAGGTTTAATTTAATAACGCGTGTTGCCTCCATGGGCATCTACCACAGCTCTCATACGATTAGGCATAGAGTTTATCAACCGCTCCATGAAATTTTGAGGGATCATCTCCCATTCCTCTTCTATGGCAGTTTTCAACTCCTGCATCGTCTGGGCAACTGGCTGACGAGCCCTAACACGTCTTTTTAGCTCGTCCCACATCTGCTCAATGGGGTTCATGTCTGGGCTTCTGGCTGGCCAGTCCATAACTGTGATGTTCACATCCCGAAGATATTCCCTGACGATGCCGGCCGCATGGGCTCTTGCATTATCATGCATAAAAAGGAAATTTGGGCCCACATAGTCCGCGTATGGTATCACGTGAGGTTCTAAGCACTCACGAATGTACCTTTCAGCATTCAATGTTGGCAGCCGTGGTCCTGTTACAACCTCAAGTTGAGTTTTGCCGCTCGCGGAAATACCGCCCCAGACAGTCCATGAGCCACCGCCATAAGCAACCCTCTCTTCAAAGCAGCATTGTGCGAAACGCTCTCCCTTACGTCGGTAGACCTTCTTCCTTCCATCATTGCCATGTAACACAATTTTAGACTCATCAGAAAAGAGTACACGGCTCCAATCTTGCTGTGTCCAATTTAAATGACTGCGTGCGAAATGAAGGCGCGCTGTTCGGTGGGCTCGCGTTAGTTTGGGCCCATTAGCTGGCTTGTGTGGTACTATATCGCGTTCTTTTAACCTTCTCCGAACAGTTCGAGCGCTCACAGATACTCCGTGGAAGTCGCGAAGTTGGTTTTGTATCTCAATGGAGGTAAGGTGACGATTTCTCAAGCTGGTCGTCACGATGAATCGATCCTGCCTTTCAGTTGTGACCCGAGATCGTGGCCTTCCTTGGCGACGAACAAAGCCGCCAGTGTACCTCCGATAAACATTTCGGACTCAACTCGGATTTAAGTCGATCTGCGATCGACTTAAATTAAGTTGAGCATTCACGTTTCTTTGGCTGTGTCCGGCCTGAATAAGTGCCACAGCTTGGGCGGCGACTTCAGGTGAAGTATCCATAGATTATTGATAGAACCTCACCTTAATGTTAAGAATAAGTAATGTTTGTTGCAAAACCAAAGATATCAATCACTTTTTCAAGAATTAAATCCAAGTAAACCAATAAAACCAAGTTTTCTTAGTACCTATTCGATTGTTTGATATCAACAAACAGGCTCCAAATTGTCTTTTGTTTCTTTAAATTCTGTGTTCGAAATTCAAAAAAAGACTATTTAATGAAATTGTGAATGTGCTAGGTTCAAAACTGCATAAAAACTTTTTGCTCGACCTAATATAAAATTTTAGCTAGGACCAAACGAAACTGAAAATACAAGGTGGGCCAATAGATGTGTCCAGAAGTGTATATTCAATATTTATTATATTCATCTATACCAGGGGTGGCCAACTTGGTTAGACCAAGATCTACTGTTCACTGACGACACCCTGTGCGATCTACCAATTACATACTTCTTGAAATCTTATATGAAATAGCACAGTTCAGTACACAATTATATAGTATTTGTTATTTAATTAAGAGGGAAAATATAAAACTGAAAATTATTCTTAGTAACTACTTATTTTTATTAATGTGAGCATTATTGCGTTTGAGCATCTTTCGCTAGATTAGCAAAGTCAGGTTTGTAGTTGGAAATATTTTTGGCCTTGCCACGATCGACTGGACTAATAATCACGATCGACCGGTTGGCCACCCCTGATCGATACTAATATTATAAAGAGGTAAAATTTGTCTATTTGTTTGTATGTATTTAGGGGGTAATCTCCGAAACTACCAGTCGAATTTGAAAAAATCTTTTTGCGTTTGATAGACCAATTCTTGAAGAAGGCTATAGGCTATTTAACATTGCGCTAGGACCCTTAAGAGCCCAGCAAAGAGAAATAATTGCGAGAGAAGTAATGCGCGGGCAGATGATGCGACGAGGTGGGCCGGGGGAATAATAAATTTCACGCGTACGAAGTTCCAGGCAGAAGCTAATAATAATTATTATTATAATTAATTAATAATAAATAAAAAAATCGTTTATTTCTTTATTAAAAATTACGATATGGAGGTATCGATGGTCCCAAACTAAGCACGGCCTGTGTCTTGGGCACCATTACATAGGTACGACATTTTGCTAATTTTCATATACACACAGTAAAGATGAGATTGGCTACAGTTAAGCTAGTAAGCCTCATCGGGACTATGATGCACAAACAAATAGACTATCTAATTAGGGGAAAGCTGTGATCAAATACTTAATAAAATAAAAATTGAGATTTAGAAGATAATTAAAATGTTGTAATCAATATTATTATATGCACAACCAATATTTCAGTGCAACACACAGCGATATTTCATCATTTCAGCTATTTGCGACGTCGGCATCGCCAAATTTAAAAAAAACACAGTTTAAGTTTTTATTTTCATGTTGTATGACATAACAAATTACAACAACACTGACGTTTTAAAATTAAATGTGACAGTTCTTAGAAATTATTTTATTTGTATCAGGTGTACCCGAAAAACCGAGCTCTGAGGAATGTGTCCCTGGAGGTGTATAAGGGAGAGATCACGGTGCTGCTCGGCCACAACGGAGCCGGCAAGACTACACTCATGTCTATTATTACAGGTAAGAATAAAAGAATAACACTTTTTGAAGTGAAATCTTCTTTACATTTTCGGCATTTATTGAGATGGGAAAAAAACATTGAACTCGCGCCACTGTTACCGTAGACGACACCGCGCGTGTTTTGTTTATAAGATGATTAAAAAAATACCCGCTTCGGCTGTCGTCGGGATTTACTCGGTTTTAATGTATATCCGATATATCAGTGAATGATGGCAAAGTATTCTGTTTGTGTTTTGTTTTCACTTGTGTCTGCACTCCGGGAGTGACACTGTTTTTTTTTTGCATGAGCTATTAATCGACTACACAAGACTCGTAGTCTTGTGTAGTCAATTTATTGCTCTAGTGACTAGAGTAATATGAGACGTAATAAATCTGAACAAGGGAAAGATTGAAACATAAATCAATAAAAAAACGATGACATCTTCTCCTGGAATATCCATAAGATTGACAAGATCTGTATCTTCGCCTTTTTAGAAGGTTCTACTAGAATCAGTTCCATTTTTTTTTTTTGGAAATTTTGACGTTCAACAGTGCCTTTTATGTACCTATCCATGCTAATATTATAAATGCGAAAGTGTGTCTGTCTGTTACCTCTTCACGCTTATACCGCTGAACCGATTTAGATGAAATTTGGTATAGAGATAGTTTGAGTCCCGGGAAAGGACATAGGTAGTTTTAATCCCGAGTGGGAATATCGTCCCAAGGGATCGACACTTATGCGGGTGAAACCGCGGGGCGGTACTAGTTTGAAATAAATTACTTGACATTGACTTTGACTTTAAATTAAAAAAAATCGCACTTGTAGTTTTAAATTTCTCTATTTTTTGTTAAACCTACACTTATTTTCAATATTAAATAAAGTGGTATCATCTTCTCTTGTGACGACTAATAGAGAAGAAAAAACTGGCCAATTGCGAGTCGGACTCGCACACGAAGGGTTCCGTACCACAAGGCATAAACTACCAAAAAAAACACGTTTTTTGTATGGGAGCCCCCTTAAATATTTATTTTATTCTGTTTTTAGTATTTGTTGTTATAGCGGCAACAGAAATACATCATCTGTGAAAATTTCAACAGTCTAGCTATCACTGTTCATGAGATAAAGCCTGGTGACAGACAGACAGACGCACAGTGGAGTCTTAGTAATAGGGTCCCGTTTTTATCCTTTGGGTACGGAACCCTAAAAAGACATGTTGCGCCGACCCCAAATAAATTGGAATACGGGAATGATCTCATCGAGCCCTCCCTATGACATGACATCTATGCTATGTCCACAGGAATGACTAGCGCCACAGAAGGGAAAGTATATGTGAACGGCAAGGACACGGTGACGGAGCAGAACGAAGTACGCAAGCACCTCGGTCTGTGTCCGCAACATAACCTGTTCTTCGAGGATCTGACTGTACAGCAACATATTATGTTCTTTACGCTCGTGAGTATACGAAACAAATACATTGTTGCTTGCACTGGCCTGTATCATACAAGTACGCTAGACTTCATACTATCGATGACAAAATGAAGACATTTGATTTTCGCCATTTTGGCACTGATAACAACGTGAGAGTCCGTGGAACTAATATTAGAGATGGGACATATCCTTCGATAAAAAAATACTTTTATGAACTTTATCGATCGTTGTAACCACTGAGAGTAATTTATTACTTACGAAAAATAAAATCGAAACACTCCCAGTTATTTTTATGCTTAATTTTTAAGTAATAGAATAATTGCGGCGAAGGTTAACTGAAAATTCATTAGAGCGCGGTTAGATCGCAAGCTATAAACTAGTGGTTAGTATAGTTATAGCGCATGACGGTCAGATTAGTGAGCTTTAAAATAATGAGCATAGGCTTAACTTAGCCTGAAAACTACTATGGTTGAGCTAATATCTCCTCGCTCAACTACACTAGTTCTTCAAGCTGAGCTGGGGTCACATTAGTTCGCAATGTGAACTAAAAACTATTGAGCTATTGTGTTGCCATTTCGTTTTAACCTAATATATATTGCAGAAATTTCTGGCGACATTAAATTTCTATTTGAAAAACGTAAATTATCGACACATTATCGACATGGAAAATTCACAACTTTATTTATTTGAATTTTAGTTCCTGAGAACCTCGAGCCTGCTTTAAATCGGCACAAAAAATAACTGTAATTTCTTAAAGTATGTTTAGTCCAGCTTACTTGTATAATAGAGGTCAGTGGTTGCTTGCAATTAGTTTGTGAAACTTGATTTTGTGAAATGGACTGCTTTAACAAAATTGTTTAATCCTAATTAATGACTATTTCAAGAAATATCAATCAATAGGATTATATGAACTTAGAGCGTTGTATTGATGATTTTAATTATCATAATTCCGTAAATACATACTTGCTTCGCTCGCTAATCATATTCTGTTCAACATACAACTTGTCACTGACCTGCAAATTGCAAAAAACGTAAGAAAATTTGAATTTCTCAAGCTACTTTATATTATACAGGGTTATTGGTAAAACATTAACAACCTCTTAGGAGGTCGTTGTACTAATCATTATGAACAACTTTTACTATGGGACCAAACTTGAAATCGCGAAAAAAAAATCAGCTGTTCCCTACATTTATGTTCGTATAATCGTCAAAATGTAGGGAACAGCTGATTTTTTTTCGCGATTTCATGTTTGGATTTCAATTTGAATTATTATTTTTTTGTTTTGTAAAATTTTTATATTTGTAATATGTTTTTCTCAGCTCAAACAAGGCACATTCGCAGAAGCGCGGATGTCAGCCCACACACTTGCCGAGCGACTGGCTCTTACCAACAAACTCAACGCATTACCAAGCCAACTATCAGGAGGCATGAAGAGAAGGGTTCAACTAGCTTGTGCCTTAACGGGCGGAGCTGATGTCCTGGTGCTGGATGAACCCACGTCAGGACTCGACGTGGAGACTCGCAGGGAACTGTGGGACTTGCTGCTGGTAAGTCATATCACTCATAATCCTACAGGTATGTTATGGGTTTAGTTTCCGCACTTAGTCCTTCAAATGGACCATTGTGCGTGGGCCATGGCGGTCGTCGGTGGTTATTCCAACCAGCCCACCTCCCCCCAGAAGCTGATTAAGTCTCCTGGTCTGTTGAGAACATCTGTATACGATCTGGGTGTCCTGAGGGTTTCTGACATTATCTGGGTGACGCCTGTGCACTTAAAGAGCACATGCGCAATGGTTTCATCAGCCTCCATGCAAGCCCTGCACAGGGGACTGTCCATTATGCCGATTGTGTGAAACTGTTTATTTAGCGAGCAGTGTCCCGTGTTGAGCATTCCCAGCGGTTTGGATATTTTTATGTTGAGGTCGTGTGAGAAGACTCCGACTCCAGTTCCGCAGTCGGTCTTTGAACCATCAGTGTAAATTCTCAGTTCCTTCGGGCCTGAGTAGTCGCACTGCTCCTCTTTAAGCACTATGTTGTAATGCTTTTGGAAGCAGTATTGTTTCGGTGCTTTATAGCAGGGTGATGCCATCATTGGCTGCCGTTTGATCGCATCTTCTTTCAAACGTATGTATTTGACCCTAGAGTCTTTGCTCAGAGTTCCTGATTTAAAGAGCCTAAAGGCAGCCAGGGCTGCCTCTTGCCGCACTATGAGGTGTAGAGGCGGCAGTCCAAGCATAGCCTGTAGGGCAGCAGTGGGTGTAGTTCTCATGCAGCCAGTGATTGCCACACATGCGAACCGCTGCAGCTTTTCAAGGTATTTTTTGGGCTGTGCTCAGGTCTGTTCTGGGCCACCAGACTAGTGAGCCGTATGTAATGATTGGTCGGATGACTGTGGTTTATAGCCAGTGAGTGACCCTGGGCCTAATTACCCAATTCTTGCCAAGCATTCGCTTGCATTGCCACAGAGATATGCTGGCTTTCGTAGTAATGAAGCTGGTGTGTTTTGCTCAGTTCAGCTTTTTGTCCAAAAAGATGCCCAGGTATTTGGTTTCAGTTGATAGGCTTAGGGTTGTACCAAAGAAACGTGGTAGTTGTAGTGTCGTCAGTTTCCTCTTTTTTTGCGAAGAGAACCAATTCGGTTTTTGTGGGGTTCACTGATAGTTGGTGTTTACCACACCAGTTTTCTATTATTTTTAGGGGTGCTACAGGAATATTTGAGGCCTGAATGCCGTCGACAGGGGTGCGCTGTTGATAATCACTTGCGCAATTGTTTTGTGAAATGTCACTCGAATGAAATGCCGACACGTTGTCGGTTGCATTTGCCTTTGTCATCGACACTTAGCTATATTTCATGAAAATCAGTTCAGCATGTTTGAAGGAGAGCAGGTCTTTTCTGATTTGTGTAGGGATCTCAGCCGCACAATGGTAATTTATTTCACCACGCCCACGAGGCCAGCGGTTACCAGTTGCGAGTCTATCGGCTAATATGATCGTACGTTTGGCCCCAGTCCCTGCGCGGCGAGCGCACCGTGCTGCTTACGACGCACTTCATGGAGGAGGCGGACGCGCTGGGCGACCGCGTGGCGGCGCTGCACGCGGGCGCGCTGCGCTGCTTCGCTACCACCATGCACCTCAAGAGGGCAGTGGGTGAGTACATACATACATGGAGGGGACGCGCTGGGCGACCGCGTGGCGGCGCTGCACGCGGGCGCGCTGCGCTGCTTCGCTACCACCATGCACCTCAAGAGGGCAGTGGGTGAGTACATACATACATGGAGGGGACGCGCTGGGCGACCGCGTGGCGGCGCTGCACGCGGGCGCGCTGCGCTGCTTCGCTACCACCATGCACCTCAAGAGGGCAGTGGGTGAGTACATACATACATGGAGGGGACGCGCTGGGCGACCGCGTGGCGGCGCTGCACGCGGGCGCGCTGCGCTGCTTCGCTACCACCATGCACCTCAAGAGGGCAGTGGGTGAGTACATACATACATGGAGGGGACGCGCTGGGCGACCGCGTGGCGGCGCTGCACGCGGGCGCGCTGCGCTGCTTCGCTACCACCATGCACCTCAAGAGGGCAGTGGGTGAGTACATACATACATGGAGGGGACGCGCTGGGCGACCGCGTGGCGGCGCTGCACGCGGGCGCGCTGCGCTGCTTCGCTACCACCATGCACCTCAAGAGGGCAGTGGGTGAGTACATACATACATGGAGGGGACGCGCTGGGCGACCGCGTGGCGGCGCTGCACGCGGGCGCGCTGCGCTGCTTCGCTACCACCATGCACCTCAAGAGGGCAGTGGGTGAGTACATACATACATGGAGGGGACGCGCTGGGCGACCGCGTGGCGGCGCTGCACGCGGGCGCGCTGCGCTGCTTCGCTACCACCATGCACCTCAAGAGGGCAGTGGGTGAGTACATACATACATGGAGGGGACGCGCTGGGCGACCGCGTGGCGGCGCTGCACGCGGGCGCGCTGCGCTGCTTCGCTACCACCATGCACCTCAAGAGGGCAGTGGGTGAGTACATACATACATGGAGGGGACGCGCTGGGCGACCGCGTGGCGGCGCTGCACGCGGGCGCGCTGCGCTGCTTCGCTACCACCATGCACCTCAAGAGGGCAGTGGGTGAGTACATACATACATGGAGGGGACGCGCTGGGCGACCGCGTGGCGGCGCTGCACGCGGGCGCGCTGCGCTGCTTCGCTACCACCATGCACCTCAAGAGGGCAGTGGGTGAGTACATACATACATGGAGGGGACGCGCTGGGCGACCGCGTGGCGGCGCTGCACGCGGGCGCGCTGCGCTGCTTCGCTACCACCATGCACCTCAAGAGGGCAGTGGGTGAGTACATACATACATGGAGGGGACGCGCTGGGCGACCGCGTGGCGGCGCTGCACGCGGGCGCGCTGCGCTGCTTCGCTACCACCATGCACCTCAAGAGGGCAGTGGGTGAGTACATACATACATGGAGGGGACGCGCTGGGCGACCGCGTGGCGGCGCTGCACGCGGGCGCGCTGCGCTGCTTCGCTACCACCATGCACCTCAAGAGGGCAGTGGGTGAGTACATACATACATGGAGGGGACGCGCTGGGCGACCGCGTGGCGGCGCTGCACGCGGGCGCGCTGCGCTGCTTCGCTACCACCATGCACCTCAAGAGGGCAGTGGGTGAGTACATACATACATGGAGGGGACGCGCTGGGCGACCGCGTGGCGGCGCTGCACGCGGGCGCGCTGCGCTGCTTCGCTACCACCATGCACCTCAAGAGGGCAGTGGGTGAGTACATACATACATGGAGGGGACGCGCTGGGCGACCGCGTGGCGGCGCTGCACGCGGGCGCGCTGCGCTGCTTCGCTACCACCATGCACCTCAAGAGGGCAGTGGGTGAGTACATACATACATTGAACCCCAGACAGGAATACAGATATAAATGCAAGTTATAGTTAAATAAAAACAGAAAAATATTGTTTAAACTAAGAAAGGAATAACAATAAGAAATAATACACAAATTGACTGACAAAACAAGTATAACTAAAAATTACAATATAATATTGGCACTATAAAAACTCATCTCTGCTGCTACAAAAGTGTATGCTACAAATGTTGTGGTACATGATGTTAGAAAATAAAAATAAATAATAAAAATTGTTGCACAGGTTCGTGTTAATCTCTAAAAGGGGTAGGTAATTTTACTCATCATTATGAATAACTTTTACTATGAGACCAAACCTGAAATCTTTTTTCCTGTTTATGTTCGCCTAACTCGACATAATGTATGGATCAACTGATATTTTACAAAGTAAAAAAAAAACTGAATAATTGTTTAAAACACGATTTAAAACGGTTACTTGGCAGGTTTTTTTTTTACTTTGGTACCTAAACAATACAAATTAAGATAACAATTCATAGCTAGCTAAACTTATTAAGTAACTAAAGTTTTATCAACGAATTAAAACGAACCAAATTGAAACAAGGTTGATAGTATCATCAAAAGCCTTTGGATAGTCTACAAATTCTACACCTGCAAGGTAATATTAAAATTAGCTAGCAAAACTCCAAAGACGTGATAAGTATTATATCTACACATAATATTAAAAAAAAGGTTTGATGATATTTTGTTTTCGGATAAACGACTTTAGGTAGTGTAGTTAGTTTAATAAAAAAAATATATATCTTAACTCGATAAACTTATTTATCATACTTCAAGTTCAAGTAGTTTTTTGGCGAATTCGGGGTTGACCCCATAGTAAAGTTTGCTCATGTGTGCCAGGGCCAGCGGTAACCCTTTCGGACAATCCCGCTGACCCAGCAACACCTGTATCCGTGAATTGACGCCAGAGAACATGATACCTAACCAGGTCAAATGCCTTGGAGAGATCAAGAAAGGAAGAAAGATAAGAAAAAAATGTGAAAAAATACGAATATGAGTGTTTGTGTATGTGTGTGTGCGCGAGATTTTGTGTAAGTGTAGAGTGGTGAAAGGTGTAGTGTGGTGAAAGGTGTAGTGTAAATACGTCTTACCGAATAAAATGAATTAATTTCGTAACTTTGTGAAAGAGTTGCAGAGTTACGAGCGCGTGGCAACACTGTTGGCGTAACACGTGTCGCCATGCCAACAGCCGGTCTTACCCGCCGTATTAGACGTAACACATCAAAAACGGATTTTCTCTTTATTTCAGGTTCCGGCTACCGCCTAGCATTAACCACGATTGGATCACCGAAAGAGCATGCGATTACTAAAGTGGTGACGTCACAAGTGAGGGACGCGTCGCTAAAGGAGCAGACGATCAACTCGATCTCGTACAGCCTGCCGGCGGCGCGCTCCGACAAGTTCCCGGGGCTGTTCGCTGCCCTGGAGGCCAAGCGATCCGAGCTGGGGATAGATTCTATAGGAGTTGGCGTTTCTACGCTCGAGGAGGTGTTCTTGAAGTAAGTCGTCATCATGATTCAGCTTATATTTGAAGGGAAAACTTTAGGCGCGTTGGGCATTTTTAGGGTTCCGTTGCCAAATGGCAAAAAACGGAACCCTTATAGATTCGTCATGTCTGTCTGTCTGTCTGTCTGTCTGACTGTCTGTCTGTCTGTCTGTCCGTCCGTCCGTCCGTCCGTCCGTATGTCACAACCACTTTTTTCTGAAACTTTAAGAACTATACTCTTGAAACTTGGTAAGTAGATAGAATAGAAGAGTACTAGAGGTAGAAGAGTATAGAGGTAGAAGAGATAATCTTAATGCGGTTCACAGGTATTCTGTGAACCGCATTAAGATTTTCACACAAAAATAGAAAAAAAACAATAAATTTTGGGGGTCCCCATACTTAGAACTGAAATCCAATTTTTTTTTTTTTTTATCAAACCCATACGTGTGGGGGGTGGGGTATCTATGGATAGGTCTTCAAAAATGATATTGAGGTTTCTAATATATTTTTTTCTAAACTGAATAGTTTGCGCGAGAGACACTTTTAAAGTGGTAAAATGTGTCCCTCCAACCCCCCCAGGGGGGGGGGCCTTTAACTTCTATATAAAATTTAAAAAAAACATTTAGTTTCATAAACATAAACCTTATGCATAAACCCGGATGTTACGGAACCCTCGGTGCGCGAGTCCGACTCGCTCTTGCCTGGTTTTTTGAGATGGGGAAAAACCATTGAACTCGCGACACTGTTACCGTAACCGATACAGCGCTACATTCGGATGTGTTCGGCTGTCCTTGAGATGTACTCGGTTTTAATGTACCTATATCCGATATGTCAGTGAGTGATGGCAAAGTATTCTGTTTGTGTTTTGTTTTTACTTCACTTCCGTCGGCACTCCCGGAGTTCCACTGTTTTTTTGGCTCAGTTTTAATGATGGGCTTGTGCGTACAGCCGCACGGGTCGATTAAAGGTTAGCTACGCTTGTCGCTGGACTCGTGGATGGATGACCATTTTTAAACATACAAACCCATCCGTGCCTCGGAAAGCACGTTAAACCGTTGGTCCCGGCTGTCATTCGTGGATCTTTGACAGTCGTTAAGGGTAGCCAGAAGCCCGAAAGTCTGATAACCAGTCTTACCAAGGGGTATCGTCTAACCTAGTAACTGGGTTGTGGAGGTCAGATAGGCAGTCGCTCCATGTAAAATACTGGTATTCAGCTGCATCCGGTTAGACTTGAAGCCGACCCCAACATAGTTGGAAAAAGGCTAGGCAGATGATGATGGTCTGGCAGTTTGAGTAATTTATGCGGCCTCCCTAAATGACTTTTTATTTTTAAAATATCATTGACGTGTAAAAGTGTTTGTACAAACCTACTTACAGAAATGAAATCATTTATCATCATTCAGCAGAAAGACGTCCACTGCTGGACAAAGTCCTCCAGAATCGCCAAAATAATTAATTATAAAAATTGCTAAAAAAAAATTAAATAAAAATTAATTTATTATTAATTAAATTGTGGCTAAATAACGTTGTCATTTTGTCCCAAGGTTATGCAGTGACATCGACACAACTTTATCTGAAGATGAAGTGGACAATGCTAGAGAGCCGGGTGAGTACATCTTTTTAGGGTTCCGTACCCAAAAGGTAAAAACGGAACCCTATTACTAAGACTTCGCTGTCTGTCCGTCTGTCTGTCTGTCTGTCCGTCCGTCCGTCCGTCCGTCCGTCTGCCTGTCACCAGGCTGTATCTCAAGAACCGCGATAGCTAGACAGTTGAAATTTTCACAAATTATGTATTTCTGCTACCGCTATAACAACAAATACTAAAAACAAAATAATATAAATATTTAAGGGGGGCTCCCACACAACAAACGCGATTTTTTTGCCCTTTTTTGCTCGATATCAAAAATGACAACAGGTAGGCACTTGAAATATTCACAAAATACTCAGTTGTATTTTAACTTTAATAATAAATAATAAAATTAAAATAATATAAATATTTAAGGGGGGCTCCCATACAACAAACATGTTTTTTCGGCATTTTTGCCTTGTGGTACGGAACCCTTCGTGTGCGAATCCGACTCGCACTTGACCAGTTTTTTTTATTATCATAGTACTAGCTTTTACCTGCGGCTTCGCCCGTGTGGATTTCGGAAAATATTCTACGGGAACGTACTACCGGGATAAAAAGTATCCTAAGTGTTAATCTAGGTTATAAACTATCTGTGTGCACATCTAAAAACATTCATATTTATAATATTTGACATTTTTAAAGTGTAATAATATATACAGCTTACCGCCAAACGAAGACTTTTTCAAATGTCCTTTAAAATGCGCTACGCAAAAGAGTGGAACTCTCTACCTGCGACTGTTTCCGAGCGCATACAACCCTAATCTCTTCAAAGTGAGAGTGAACAGGTTTCTTCTGGGTGAGCTCACTCCATCATCGACTTTGTCTCTTACACCTCTGTCCTAGACTAGAGTCCAGAGCAAACAAACGCATTTCGAAAAAGGTAATCGAAGAAACTTTTGCCAAACATTTGTAAAAATAGAAGCAACAATTCAGCGGAAGACATCAAACAAAACAGTCGTTTAGAATATACAGGGTTATTGGTAAAACATAAACAACCTCTTAAGAGGTCATTGTACTCGTCATTGTGTACAACTTTTACTACGGGACCAAACCTTAAATCGCGAAAAAAACTGTTCTCTACATTTTGACAAGTTATACGAACATAAATGTAGGGAACAGCTGATTTTTTTACGCGATTTCAGGTTTGGTCCCATAGTAAAATTTGTTCATAATGATGAGTACAATTACCTCTTAAGAGCTTGTTAATGTTTTACCAATAACCCTGTATATTCTGACTTATCCGCACAGTCCCGTTCCCTCTCACACAAAGGACGCCTAGCAGGGAAAATTTTACAGACTCGCAATAGTTCACTCCTGCATTTTTGGAACTGTACCTCCAACTGTTTGCCTCTGCATCATCCAAAATTTGACTGGTAGAAAATGCCTATGGCATTAAGTCCGCCTCTGTACATGTATGTGTTTGAAGATTCATAGTATTTTTATCTCACGAAGTGACCGCGCTTTAGTTGTGGTTACCAAGTCTACAAACACGCTGTGAATGTGTGTGTAAGCGCAAAAGCTTTCGGTACCGTCCGAGACAATGGCGAAGTCATAAGTGTCTATGTGTGTTATGTGCTGACGCTACCGTCTGCACGCACACATTCACAGCGTGTTTGTACACTTGCCATCCATGCAAGCCATGGTCCGGAGCGAGAGAGAGCACATTCACAGCGTGTTTGTACACTTGGGTGCCACAAGTAAAGCGCGCGTCGCTTGGTGAGATAAAAATACTCTAAATAACTTAATAACACCGCTCTGATTTATATTAATACTCCAAGCACATAAATCTACAGAAGCGGACTTAATGCCATAGGCATTTTCTACCATTCAACATTTGGGTCTGATTGTGTCGAGGGTTATAAAGTTAGGCTAATTATGTTATTAGTAAAAGAAAGAAAGAAAAAGTATTTATTGCGACTCGCATAGGAAGATCACAAACTAAACTAAACACAGTAAAATAAAAATCCAAGTTATATTAAAAAAAAAAGTAACACAAGGAAAATGAAACAGAAAGTCCTTTACGAGGCCAAAAGGCTCCTATCTCAGCATGATGCTGTCACACTTAAAGAATTAATGTCATAGCACTGGTATTCTGATAGGACCCGCTGTAGTAAAAGCAACAGTACGACCTTGTGTGTCCTGCTTGTTTCAGAAGTTCCACCAAAGCAACTAACTGGACCTCCCTTGTATTTGCGACAGTTGTACGTGCTGTGGAAGAGACAAGTCAAATACGCTATCCATAAGAAATGGGCCTTCCTCATATTGGTAAGTTAACACATTTTTTTTTTTTTGTTAGCTTATATTGTGTCCCACGCCTGGGCAAACGCATCCCTTGTTTAACCCCCGACAAAAACAGGGGGTGTTGTAAGTTTGACGTGTGTATCTGTGTGTCTGTTTGTGCCATCGTAGCTCCCAAACGGGTGTACTATGCCAAATCGAATGCCGCTCGACCACTATTAATCGAACGTCTAAATACTCGAACGTTCATAATATCGAATGGTTATTAAACCGAACATTCAATACATCGCACACTCAATATATCGAGTGTTCAAAATATCGAATGTTTGTTTGGTCGAGCGTTCAACGCATCGCATTATTATTATTATCTTTTATATGTAGTACATTTTAAATTTATTAAAGATTAAAATATGAATTATTAGTAAACTTTGTGTTTTCCTTGTATTCTTAAAAAGTATTCAGTATATTGATATTTTCATTACAAATGAATAAATAAATAAAAAATAACCAATATTAAAAATATATCTATTTTTAATATTGGTTATTTTATTTATTAAAACATTGATTACGATTTATTAAAGCATGTATGTTAATATAAGATATTGAAAGTTACATAATTAAAGTTCCGGTAAATTCACCGGTAAATAAAAAATTGTCATAAGGAAGTCTCCGATTTCCGTCTCTGCTCTTGAAACTTTAGGTAAATATTAAGCCTATTCCGATCACTGCTGGTTATGCTTATGCGTTCTCAACTTTTGTCCCCAGCAAATCGTTCTACCATTAATAATGATAATCTTTATGACGTATTCATTGAACGGCCCGGCGGTTGACTCCGAAGAATCGCTGAATATGAACCTGGACATTTACCGAAATCGAGACAGGCGCGTGCTGTACCATCTGGACGGACCGGCCGTCCGGCCGCAGGACGTCGAAACGGTCCGGAAACGGTACCCCGGAGTCACCTTTCAAGATGTTGATGATGTTGCCACTGGTTAGTATACAGGGTCAAATTAAATTAGCTAGCGAAACTCCGCCGACGTGATGGGTATCTGAACAGGCTTTGGGATCGTTCCCAATCCATCTTTACTTCCCTGTTTTGAATTCGCCGCCATTGGCACTCATCCACATTCAAACACTATATTTCACACAACCCGTTCTACACAAAAAACACAAAATATACAACTAACTCACTCAATACACCCACACACACATCCAATCCAATTAGTGCCTTATATATCATGTCCTGTTGTGACAATTTATACATGTATGAACAAACATACCCGTAGATATGCGAAGACAGACGTCAAAAAACTATTATGCTATGGTTCAAAACCTAAGAAACAACAATTGCTTACTTTAATCAATAATGGATAGTAACTTACGTAACTTGCAGGAGTTGGATACTGCTGAGATTGCTAATTCTGCTATTCTTGATATTGCACAATTAAATACTTACCTACTTCATAATAATTATAACTTAACCGTCTTGACTCAAAATATAAGGAGTATATACAGTAATATTGATGACCTTCAATTAACTTTGTCTCAAATTGGCTTTGAAGTGGATATCTTACTTTTAACAGAGTGTAGATTGAACGCTAACAAACAAATACCACTGTTAGATAACTACACCTCGTTTAACACATCTAGACAATTAAATCAAAACGATGGCGTAGTAGCCTACATAAAAAACTGCCACTCACCCCAGGCCATAGAAATTAACTTGACACATGCCTCAGCTTTGCAAATCACAATCTCTAATTTCACCATTATTGGTATTTATCGGTCTCCATCGATTGTATCCGCAGATCATTTCATTGCCTCGCTTGATCAATACCTTCAAACTATCGACTCGCATGGGAACATTGTTATTACAGGCGATATAAACATTAACTTAATAGGGAAACCAACAGAAACATCACAAATCCGGACTAATAGATTAAATTATTTAAATATGGTGGCTTCGCACGGTTTCCTCCCAGGACATTGTTTGCCCACCAGGGATGACAGCTGCCTCGATCATATGATTCTTAAACTAGATAAATCTAAAAACTCGGCTTTCGTGGCAGTCTTAAACACATCTGTTACGGATCATGCAATGGTACTACTTAATATATACCATTCGTACCAAAGCAAGTCTTATGTCAAAACTAAGACCGTGACTAATTTGGTGAATGCCTACGAACAACTTGTAAATACGGAAACTTCTTTTCTTCATACATACAGAGACCCAAACACTTTAGTGGATGCGATGATAGATTTGATTAAGTCATCTCTCCTCCAAAACACTAAGGTTGTCTCACTTTCTAGTTCTAAACGTACTCTAAAGCCCTGGATAACAACGGGGGCTCTAAGATGTATCAGACTTAGAAACAAATTGCAGCTACAGTCGAGAAGAGACCCTTTTAATGTTATTTTGATCATAACGTATAAGCGTTATCGTACATTTTGCTCCAATCTTATTAAGAAACTCAAAAGAAATTATCATAAGAACCAAATTTTAACTTCTGTAAAAAATCCCAAGCTACTTTGGAGTAAAATTAACGACATAACCCATTACAAAAAACCCAAAACATCCAGTGTACACCTACTTCAAATCACACCGCATCCTCTAGACTCTTTAAACCGCGTAAACCACTTCTTTGTAACAATTGGGAAATCACTGGCGGAGGAAATTATGACTCTAACTGGTCAAGGATTCAGACCTGCTACTAGCACATCAAAAACACCATCACAATCCAACTCCTTTGTGCTGTTGGAGACAGATCCGGCAGAAGTGGATGCTACACTCATGGCACTTGATTCATCAAGTGCGTCAGGGTGGGATGGCATATCAGTTAGTTTCCTTAAGTTATCGCGAGACTTTGTAGTTCCTCTCATTTGCAAACTAACCAATCTGTGTTTTGAAACGGGTGTATTTTGTAATGCGTTGAAACGATCTATCATCACGCCTGTGCACAAGGATGGGGACAAAAGCGATGTTAACAATTACCGACCGATTTCCGTCTTACCGTCACTTTCAAAAATAATAGAAAAAATTATAAATAAACGGCTTACAAATTACTTGAATAAATATAATATTATTTCCGACTCACAATATGGTTTCAGACAGGGGCGGTCAACTCAGGATGCGATTATTGCGTTAACGTCTGAAATTACAGATAAGGTAGACAAGGGATATAAATGCGTTACGGTGTTTCTAGACCTGAAGAAGGCGTTTGACACCGTATCTGTTCCTATCCTTGTGCAGAGACTTGAGGCTATAGGGATTAGAGGCAAGGCTCTTTCTCTCTTTGACAGTTACCTCCGGGGTAGGAAACAACAGGTTAAGCTGGGTAACTCGTGCAGTAGTGAGGAAAATGTTGTTTTTGGTGTTCCGCAGGGCTCCGTGCTCGGCCCGCCACTGTTTCTAGTGTATATTAATGAGCTCTGTAACCTACATAACAGTGGTGGGAAAATCATCTCATATGCGGACGATACGGCTATTGTCTACTTTGGTGACACTTGGGAAATGGTACGTAGTAAGGCCGAACAAGGGTTAGTGGTCATAGATAGATGGCTCAAAGCTAACTTGCTAACTCTTAATATTGCTAAAACAAATTACATTTGTTTCTCTCCAAGTGCAAGGTCTAAAGCATCTACTAACTTCAATATTCGTATACATATGTGTGCAAACAGCATAGGGCAGAGCTGTGACTGCAAACCCATCAAACAATTACCGTCTGCAAGATATTTGGGAGTTATAGTCGACGAGTGTCTGACGTGGCACTCGCATGTCGAGGTTATTATGTCGCGTGTTCGAAAATTTATATGGATTTTTAAAAATCTACGACATGTGATGCCTCAAAAGATACTCAACAACGTTTACATAGCACTCGCGCAGTCAGTAATCACATACTGCTTACCTGTCTGGGGAGGGGCCACCAAAACTAAGTTTCTAGAGTTAGAAAGAGCCCAAAGGTCACTTTTAAAAGTGATCTATTGTAAGCCATATAGATATCCCACACTCGATCTATATAAAATTGGTGGTCTACTATCAGTCAGGAAACTATACCTTTTAAACATCATTCTATATTTACATAAATACCTTCCAGTTAACTCAGAAAGCCAAGCTAGGAGGAGAAAATATATTGTGGCTTCCTCTACGCCGGTACGTACGGTTTTTGCAAGGCGTCAGTATGTATGCCAATCAGCCTACATATACAACAAAATTAACGCTAAACTTAAGTTCCACCATGAGGTCTCGCATCAATGCAAAAAAATTATAACAGAGTGGTTAAAAACTCTAAATTATGAAGAAACAGAGCATATTCTAGTCAGACTAACATGAACCCTTCTCTTCTTTATCATAATGTTATACATTG
Source organism: Mesoligia furuncula (assembly GCA_916614155.1). Lineage (NCBI taxonomy): Eukaryota > Metazoa > Arthropoda > Insecta > Lepidoptera > Noctuidae > Mesoligia > Mesoligia furuncula. The sequence continues at coordinate 3,641,119 of OU744809.1, read as the reverse complement.
TGATCACCTAATAGTATCTTTATCTTCGATTTATAATGGCACTATCAGCTAACACGTAAACTCATACATAAACACACACTAAAACACACGAACATAAAACACACACACACAAAACACACACACACACAGACAAACCCACGATCACACACTACTACAGTCACACTAACACATACTCACAATTGCACAATACACAGAGCTGCTAATTACTTTTTGTCATTTTTTTTTTTTTTCTCTTTGTTTCTAAATTAGTTGAATTAGTTTTATTAGTTTAATTTTAATTGTTACAGAGTCTCAATAGTGTATAAGCTATCAATTAAGGGAAAGAGCGAGATAACCCCAACACAAGTATTATTAATTACTTACTGGGGCTGTCTCAATCACATCTGCAAATGTAACTGTTTGAGACCCAATAAACAATTTATTTATTTATTTATTATTTATCCATCGCTGGGAGTGCGACAAGGACAACGCATCGCTCCCGCCATCTGACGGCGTGGAGCAAAAAGATCAGTTCGAACTCAACCACAAGAATGTTGTATTCAACATTTATATTAAATAAATATCTTGGACAGTTACGTTTTCAGAATTTATTTTAATTTTTTTCATTTAGTTCATCATTAAAAAAAATGTATTTGAAATTGACACGTGAGTGTTTTACTCGTGCATTTTAAATGCATCCCTTGATCGATAAATAAAATAAACAGCAGAGGGATTTTTTTTTGATCAAACGGAACACTGCGTTGGAGTATTTACTTGTAATTCTTCAATTAACTATAATAAAAGCGGTTGTATACCCCAAAAAAAAATACATCAAATCTTTTTGTTTTATCATATTTTAGATTTGGATACCGTCAGGTCTGTGGAGTTTCGCCTGCTAATTTAATTTGACCTTGTAGAATTTATCTTTATTATTTTATATTTATAACGAATCCAAGTAGGCCGCGGTAGACACAAATTGTCGAAGAGGGGGATTTTTTTGCGTATGGGGAATCATCAAATGACCCCTCCCGCTCTTCCCTTAACCCTTTCGGACAATCCCGCTGATAGAGGAGGATTATTGACCCATCCAACACCCAATGCGAGTGCAGTGCTTCTGATCAGACCATACCCCACTTGCTGGAGTGTCCTAAATGCCCCTTCACTTACAGCTTTGCTGACCTAAATAATGCCACTGGGCTAAAATTATATAAAAACAAAAGAAGACTACCATCGACACGAAAAGAAGAAGACTTATAGAATTTTCCTTGTACTCTACAAACACACTGAATGTGTGGGTAAGCGCAGGAGCTCTCGGTACCATCCGAGACAATGGCGAAGTCGGAAGTGTGTGTGTGGGGGGGGGGGGGAGGGGGGTGCGTGAGTGAGTGCATGCGTGCGTGAGTGCGTGCGTGCGTGCGTGTGTGTATGTGTGTGTGTTAAATGGTGACGCTACTCGTCTTCACGCACAAATTCACGGCGTGTTTGTACATTTCGTTACCTCAAGTAAAGCACGCGTCGCTTCGTGAGATAAAAATAATAATAGTATATAATATCTTGCGTAAGTGTGAGGTATTATATAATGGTCAAGACTGTACAGACGCCAGCACATCAAGCTACTACAATCTGTCAAATTTCTTTAAGGGGCTTACAGGACCTAAACGCAAAAAACGCAAGTTTTAGAAACAATAAAAGTATATGATGACTACAGTAAACAAAATCAGAAAAATATGATATTCTTCAGGATATATGCTAGGCAGATAGTGTGTTGAAAACATAATACAACTAATTTGATACGATAGAAAAAAATCATGAAGGTACCTCTCAAAACTTTATTTTTACAATAAAAACCACACTAATATACATACTATCATTCTGATTTTTTGTCAGATTATTCTACAAGCAACATACTAAAATACTAGTGTTTTAATTTTATAGTGCAAACAATAGATTTTTTGTAATTAAATAATTGCTTCATATTTTGCAATAAATTACCAGGGTTGTGTCATCGCGCTTCTCTGACTTTTCTATGCAGTCCGACAGTGACCGCGCTTTAGGTCATGTAAGCCCCTTAATAGATTTTCAACTTTATCGCTAAAGCTTAAGGTTCGAAGTTAATTGAAAAAATGTTACAGTTTCGGGCAGCTGGTTGGGCTGGCGTCTGTAAATAAGCTCAGTGAAGTTGCACTTAGGTGGTTAGAATCACCCTTAATTTTTATTCCAATATTTTTTTTTTAATATGTTTTCTATCTGTATATTTTCTTTACAGCGGTACTCCGAACTGGCCAGAAGGACATTTTAGAGTACAACAAGTACTTAGTGGGAGTGGAGATCAACGAAACTGATGCGAAGGTAAGCAACAAGAAGTACTAGGAAACTATACCCCAAATGTGTGCCATGGTGATTGTTTTAGTGTGTTTCTGAGTTTAACCACGCTGAGATCGGTGCAATTCATTCATTCATTCACATTAAGTACCTGGTACTTTTTGACAGGTCTACACTGTCGTCCCATACCTATTAACACTGTAATTTGAAAATATTGTAAAAGCTAATCCATACTAATATTATAAATTCGAAAGTAACTCTGTCTGTCTGTATGTTACATCTTCACGCCTAAACCACTGAGCGGATTTCGATAACATTTGGCAGAGAGATAGATTGCATCCCCGGGAAGGACATAGGATAGTTTTTATCGACATACTTCGCGAGCGAAGCCGCGGGCGGAAGCTAGTTATTTATAAAAGAGTGCCCGTGGAGTTTCTTGCCGGCTCTTCTCCACAGGAAACGACCAATTGGAATCGTGCACCTAGCTTCTGACGTTTCATAAGTGCCCATGTAGGTTTATGTGAAATGAAATATTTTGATTTTGTGTCTGCTTCGCGCTCGGTGAGCCTGTTAAAAGATAAATGAGATCTTTATCACTGACCCCGTGAAGTGAAACTACTCTTACTTCCTATTCCTACTAATATAATAAACGCGAAAGTTTGTGAAGATGGATTTATGTTTGTTACTCTTTCACGCAAAAACTACTGAATAGATTTTGATTAAACTTTACAGTAATTTAGCTTATACATCAGAATGACACATAGGATACTTTTAATCCCGATATTCCTACGGGATCGACAACTTATGCGGGTGAAACTGCGGGGCGCTACTAGTCACACTAATAATCCGGTAGTCAGGTGTTGACCTCACTACCGGCTTCAGCCACCGTTGGGTGGATATTAGGGTGGTCCTTATTCCTAAGAAAAAAAAAAAATTTCTTTAATTTCGCGGGGCGCCACGTAAGTTGATTATATCATAAGAAAGTATTTCAGTATTTTTTTGAATTTTTTAAATTATATTTAAAGGTCGCTACCAGGGTTTGAGTTTTGAATAAAAACTCAAAACCTGTATTGTTAGATTCTTTTATTTTTAATGCCAGGACATAAAAATGAGTTTAGACATAAAAAGGATGTCAGTGCGCACGCGTAAAATCTCGACGCGTCGGTATAGAAGAGAGGTCGAGGGGAGGAAGGGATAAGAAGTTATTGTCTATGCGAGTTTCACTAGATTGGAAAATGTGATAAAAACACTTAAAAGAAACATTATTGAAAGCTCCTTCAACGCTTTTTGTAAAAATTTTGACAGCTGGTAGCAACCTCTAATTCCTAACAAATAAAAAAAACAAAAAAATCTTATTTCGTATTTAGAGGAATGAGAAAGTGCCCCGGCGATAATTCAAAAGTCGAAAAATAAGGACCACCCTAGTGGATATGCTGCAAAAATGATAAAATCATAAATTATTTTGTATTTTCATTTTGAACCCTCCCCTGACCCCACCACACTTTTTTTAAACCTACCGTCCTATTATTATATTTGTGTTAGATCCTGTATACGACGCTAGTCCGGCACGCGGCGCCGGTGGCCCTGAACCTGCTGAGCAACCTGCTGGCGGCGCAGCACATGCCGTGGGCGGACGGCCGCACCGTCACCACGCTCAACGACCCCATCAGCCGCGAGCTGCGCCTCGACGCGGACGCCGACACGCCGCAGCCCAAGGAACTGATCATGGGCATGATGTGGGGCATCTTCATCACTGTCAGTAAGTGATGAAATGATAACAAGAGCAATTTACTTTACATAACTTACTAGCTAACCCAAGGTAACCGACATAGCCCGAAGAATTGCCAAACTTGAGGGGCAGTGGGCAGGGCACATTGCTCGCAGAACAGATGGCCGATGGGGCCGAAAGGTTCTGGACTGGCGACCGGAAGACGTAGCGTTGGAAGGCCTCCCACAAGGTGGTCCGACGACCTTGTGAAGGACGCAGGAACCCGTTGGATGCGAGAAGCACAGGACCGGTCGAAGTGGAGGTGCTTAGGGGGAGACCTATGTCCAGCAGTGGACGTCTTTCGGCTGAAATTCTGATGATGATGATGACTTACTAGCTGACCCGGCGAACTTCGTACCGCCTAAATGTATGAGAAAATTAAGCATCTTCTTCATTATTATTTTTTTCGTGAATTTTTCCAATGTTTTAATAGTTGTTCTGTTATTCGGAGCAGAGACAATCCAACAAATCAAAGATCATAAAGATCGGTCTCGCCGTAATTTTTTTAAGATTTTTTTTTTCTTAAGGCTATAATGTGTCCCACTGCTGGGCAAAGGTCTCCCCTTTTTCCTTCCAAACCTGGGATGTCTTGTGAGATCCCTGGCCTTGATGACCCTGTAAACATTGCAAGTTGCATTTCACAAAACAATTGTACAAAAGCGAGCACAAATCACAGTCAAATTTCTTTAATAGATTTTCAACTTTATCGCTAAAGCATTAGGTTCAAAGTTGATTGGGAAAATTTGACAGTTTCGGGTAGCTTGATGTGCTGGCGTCTGTACAAATGTTTACCAACAGAGCCCCTCTGTCAACGTCAATGGAGCGTCAAAAGATCCTTGTAGCTAGTATACATAATCTGCATTCGCGAAAATGTAAACAAATATGAGTTTATGGAAAAATAACTTTAAATTCTACACAATAAAGTTCAGTTTATGCTACAACTTCAAACATTTTTATAACTTTTTTAATAGTGCTAGTCACTCTGAAATCAACTTACTTACGATTGAAATAAAGTTGATATTTGTTTAATTTGAAACATAAGTTTGAATAGACTTAAAAACATAGACTCACGCCTTCTTCCCACGGGGGTAGGCAGAAACTACAGAACGCTACTACGATCGTTGCATATTCCTTTTACCTCGTTTACGTTCATACATCTGGCCATACACGCTCACTCGGTTGCGAGCAGGGACTTGAAACGTTACTCAAAATACTGAGAAACTGATGGAAAAATCCAAAACCATGCCTGATTTGGGAAGCCAAGACCTCATGCTCAGCAGTAGGCCTTGCGACCACTAGAACAACGAAGCACACAGACACAGCACACATTCACACATACAGCAGAGCAACGACAGATTTTACAGATATCATTTGACATCGACATTTTTTTTTTCATTCGATTTGATTTTTTTGAAGTGAAAACTTCTTTAGGCGTGTTGGGCATTATTTGAGATGCGAAAAAACCAATGAACTCGCGCCACTGTTACCGTATGCGACACCGCGCGTATTTTATTTATAAGACGATTAAAAAAATACCTGCTTCGGATTTGTTCGGCTGTCCTCGGGATGTACTCGGTTTTAATCTATATGCGATATGTCAGTGAGTCATGGCAAAGTATTCTGTTTGTGTTTTTTTTCACTTCTGTTGGCACTCCCGGAGTGCCACTGTTTTTTTTTTCCAGATTTCTTTTTATACATTTCTTTATTTTTAAACGAGAATAACTCCGGAATTTCAGCACACCTTTTATCTTTATTCCGCAGTAATCCTATCAACAAACATCAACACGGTCTCGCTGCCGTGCAAGGAGCGGCAGACCAACTCGCGCCACATCCACGTGATGTCTGGCTGCCCGGCCGAGCTGCACTGGCTGGCCACGCTCAGCTTCCACTTCACGGTGTGCGCGCTGACGCTCGTGCTGCCCACCGTGCTGGCGGTGCTCCTGTTGGAAGAAGATGAGACCACCAACCAACCGGACATGTTAGGTGAGAAAGTTAGAAGAAAGACAAATACGTTTATTTGTTACAGAAACACTTAGGAATATAAAAAATTAAGTTAACCCGAATAATACTACCTACATCATTATTATAATAGTAGTTTGATAAGTAATGTTATACAATTAACAAATGCTTTCTCTCTCCTAACTCACTTATTTTGCTGTGCCCGACAGGGTCCATATGATCTAAATATAAGTTTGCCACCTAAGAATACCTACATGTGGAATGCAATAAAAGTATTGAGTACTAAAATAAAAAACAAAACAGATCTATAATCACGAGCATAACGAGATAATAGAGCGCGTAGGCCGAGCGCATTACAGCGTAATCAACCTTCAGTGGAAAGACGCCCAATACTGGGCACAGGAAACCTGCAAGTGTCGCCACATCGACCAGTATCGGAAGATGGAACTGCACATCCTGTATATCTCCGTTTCGTTCTCACCAATGATAACGAGGGTGGGGGCTGATACCTACAATTATTTAACTATTTTTATCTCACGAAGCGACGCGCGCCTTACTTGTGGTGTACAAAAACTCTGTGAATGTGTGCGTGAAGACGAGTAGGGTCAGCACAGAACACGCACACACACTTCAGACTTCGCCATTATCTCGGACGGTCCCGAGAGAAGCTCCTACGCTTGCTTACACACGCATTCACAGCGTGTTCATACACTTGATAACCAGAGTAAAGCTCGCGTCGTTTCGTGAGATAAAAATACTATACAAGATATTACGTTATCTTAACTTAGGTATTGGCTGCAAGCTGCAACTCTTAGTCCACGTTCGCACTGACGTAAAAATATCGCGGCGGGAGCTTATCGCGCACTGGATTTTCAACTCTCGGCTTAACCGAGCATTGAAAATAAAACGTACGAAAAAAAAAGTACAAATAAAAAAAATCGTCGCGGGTAAAACGCGCCAGTGCGAATTGGCAATAACAGGCAACTTGACTTACCTTATGGCCTATTTTATTGTAAACTAGCTGCGCCCCGCGGTTTCACCCGCGCAAATGTCGATCCCGTTGGAATATCGGCATAAAAAGTAGCCTATTTCTTAATCCAGGGTGTCAGCTACTTCCATACAGAATTTTATCAAAATTGGTCCAGCCGTTTGAGCGTGAAGAAGTAACAAACATATAAACACACATACACACCCCCACACACTCATAAACTTTATAATATTAGTGTGACTATTTTTTTATTCTTACGTGAAGGTGCAAATAAACTATGTATTTGATGTTTTTCTATTTACAGCCACATTCGCGCTGATCCTGCTGGTGGGCAGCCTGTCGTTCTTTGCGTTCAGTTACCTGGTCAGCTTCAACTTCGGAGAGAGAGGCACCAGCACGATCCTCGTTGCCTGCATCTTCATATTTGGTCAGTCATTTTTGGGAAAATTATCTATATACAGGGTTATTGGTAAAACATTAACAACCTCTTAAGCGGTCATTGTACTCATCATTATGAACAACTTTTACTATGGGACCTAACCTGAAATCAGCTGTTCCCTACATTTATGTTCGTATAACTCGTCAAAATGTAGGGAACAGCAGATTTTTTTTCGCGATTTCTGGTTATATGAGGAACAGGATGTAAAGTTCACTCACACTCTATAGAAAAGGGAGGATCCTCCGACCAGAAGGGTGTTGTGTCTGGCGGGCAACTGCGCGATGATTCATGTCGGGCCGTTGTATCTATGCTAGTTGCGCGGTAGATTCTGCTTGTGCGATGCAGGATTTTGCGTGACGTCAGTAGGACGCGTTGTTCGCATGTGGCGTTGTAGATACCGCTACAGCTTAAACCCAGAAGCACTGGTATTAGATAATATCAAAATTACGTTCACGGAACACTGAACAGCCTGTATTTTTTTGTCTGCAGCCGTCTTCACGCCATTCTCGCAGGCAGCTCGCGAGTACTCCAACGAGCCGGCGTCGGGCGTGCAGCACTGGCTGCTGCAGCTGTGCAAGTACGTGGCGCCGCCGCACGCGCTGGTGCAGGCCGCGCTGCAGTGCGTGGGGGCCGCGCGGGTCAACGCGCTGTGCAAGCTGGTGCGGCCGCGCTGTCCGGCGACCTACATTAACCTACCGGGCTTCGATTCGGACAAGTGTTGCGGTGAGCTTGCTTTTTAAGATGAATGAGAGCGACAGGCCTTAGGTTCGATCCTCGGGTAAACCGAGGCCTTACAGACTGTAAATATGTTAACCATTTTCTATTTATTAAGTACCAGAATCAGAATAACATTTATTTGCCTACTTTGTGTATTACAAAATGTCTCTGTGGCGAATGGGCCGTATAGAGGTGAGTCAGCTAACTTATATCCTAATGAATCTATGTTTGCTGTGTTCTGTTTATTGGCAATAAGTGAGATTATACAAACAGATTACGTGTTTTATTTGTGTTGTATGCTTACAGTCTATCTCAGTGAGGCATTATTATTCTTCACTTTATTTTAAGGGGACGCGGAGCCTTCGTTTTGTCGGTAGGCCATCGCATGTATCCTTTTTTATTAGAGTCATACAATATATCGCCTATTCTGTGATTAACCCTGAGGGGGTTAAATTCGCCGTGCACTTGGTAGGCGTCTCCAGGGGATTCAAGATCTTCTACTTCTAATTTTGCAATGTTTTCCAACATTTTGGTGTTATGGTCCTCGGCGCGTAGGTGCCAGGCTTCTATGTCAGCCATCTCCCAGATCACTTCCGTGGATGTTCGTCTTGGTAATTGTGCGGCATGTTTCAGTGCCAGTCTGTATTGGCGTTCGATTTTCCTTAGGTTCGTTGCGCTATACCTTGAGAGTAGTTGCACCACTCCGTAGTGTAGGTTTCACACGCGTTTTCTTGTCGGCTGTAGACAACGGTGGCGTGTTGGGCACGTTTTCGTTTGTCGTCTATACCCGACTGTGGCGTTCAAAAGGTCAAAAAATGTCGTTTTCTTGTCGGCTGTAGACGTCGGTGGCGTGTTGGGCACGTTTTCGTTTGTCGTCTATACCCGACCGTGGCGTTCAAAAGGTTAAGTACCAGGTACTTGTTGAGGGGCCTACACTGTCCTCCCATACCTATTAACACTCATCATTCTCCTGCCCTTATCCCAATTTATTTGGGGTTGGCGCATGTCTTTTTCTTCCAAACTTCTCTATTAGTCATCATCTCGGTAGTCACCTCCTTTGTAACCATTAGTCATCATCTCGGTATTCACCCCCTTTCTAACTATATCATCATTAACACTGTAATTTGAAAACATTGTAAAAGCCAATTATTTTTAAAAGAGTTTCTTGCCGGCTCTTCTCCATAGGAAACGACCAATTGGAACCGTGCACCTAGCTTCTGACGTTTCATAAGTGCCCATGTAGGTTTATGTGAAATGAAATATTTTGATTTTGGGTCGTGCAGTGTTATTGGATTTTTCCATCCGGAATTTCTTAGTAACAGCTAGGAATCTGGACTTGTGTCCGGGTAATGGCAGTAGGCTCGCCCCAGAACTGAACTGCTGCAAAATACCTTAACGAAGTACTGGAACCTGTTGTCCTACCACACCAGTTGCAAATGGGTCAAGACTATACTTATGCATGATAATGGCCGCCAACATACAGTTGGCATGGTAGGTCAATGGCTGCAGCAACATAATGAGGCAACCCTGGACTGGTCCGCGCAGACCGCGGATTTAAATCCAATTGAGCACTTTACAAAAGGAGAATGGCAGAAGTTCATAGAACGCTGGCATTAAACTTTTTTAGTTACTACAAAAATAAAAGTGGCATGGTTTGAAAGGGAATATTAAGAGCTTTTGTTAAAAAAATAAATAAAAAATAATAACAATTGGGTTAAAGAGAAATCTTAATTTTTGTAAAAGTGAGGTTAAGTGCATTCATTTTAGGTTATTTTACCTCTTACTATTTTAAGGCATAAATGTTTATTGTATGCATAACATATTGCTAATTATGCTTTTTAATGACTTGAAAAATGATAACAGTTGTTGAAGTTTGTTTAATTCAAAGATTTACTCACTGATCATTTAAAGACCTAATGGCAGTCTAAGGCTGCGTTTCCACCAGAAATGTGCGAGGATGCGTAGCGAGGGATGTGTGTGAAACAAACCAATAACATCGCTTCATTTTCGTAGCTTGAACTATGTTAGCGTTGTTATTGGTTAGTTTTAACCTACGCATCCTCGCTCATCTCTAGTGGAAACGCAGCCTAAGTGTACTCTGTCAGTTTTAATTAAACATAGTAGGTAGTCACAGAAAACTCAGGAGACTTTAAAGACTCACTTATCAGAATCTAAGCATATAATGGCAATTACCTAAGGATGACAGGATTATTGTAGGTACAATAAAAAACTAGTAGGTATTTAATCATAATATTTTATTCATCATAAGCAATACTTGTATTATGAAAGGTGCAGGGGGAGACAGGCTAGCTTGATGCCGTGCCCATGCCAAGTACCATTCCATTCTCGAATCACTATATATGCCTCGTTCTCTGTCCGGATCACTCCGTAATTGGTGATTTCTGGAACGTGCTGTAGAAGGTCCACAATTGACACACACCTGTCGGTGCCCAACGGTACAAGAAGGTAGATAGTATAGTTATAGTTTAGGCAGCGGTCCGTGGTTGACATCACGTTGACTCGTAATGTTATACACACAAACACATAGAGGTCCAAGTCTCGCAACGGTTGTTCAGAAAGGTAGGAGTCTTCGAAATCCAAAAGCAAGCCAGGTCGTTGAAAAGATTCACGTAAAACTTTGGGAGCACAAAACCAGCACAAAACAGTAGCGAGCGAGCGAATGTGACTTGTACATTTAGTATTTTTATCTATGAATGTGATTTGTGAAGTTGTCGAAATAAAATAAATAACATGACGTGAAATGTCATCTTCTAAAGAGTCATGTTTATGGGTTTTAGTGGGTGTTCATGTTTAGGGTAAGCCGGTAAGGAGGTTGAAACAAAAACTACAATATAATGCGGTGTAAAACCTCCTTTTTTTGGAGGCAATAAAAAATAAAAAAATAAACCTTGTATCCGGCCGCTCTGTGTTCGATCAAATCAAGTTACCTACTCATATTTATCGAGATTTTATCCCCATTGACAATAATAAAGTTAATCTGGCTATGAGTACATAAAAATAAGCCCTTTTTTTTAAAATAGCTTTGAATTCTGTAGTTTTCCAAAATTAGTAATGCCAAAAAATGCCATCTCCTTTTCCCGAAAATCTGGTGACAGACAGTGAATTTTTCATGTATCTCCGTCGCACCTGGGACATTAAGGAGATATCGATAACCTCATTTTGCAGAACACCCAAGATGATTTTACAGATTATTAATGTTTATTTTGTAACAAATCAGCAAAAACACAAGTGCTTACGTTTTTTTTGTACATTGTTAACTTTTTTTTATTTCTACTATAAAAGCCTTTTTTTAACTTAAATATTAATTTAATTTCCTATTAGAGTATTAAATACTGCGCATTTTGATATAAGATTTTATATAAGTCGTTTCTTTTCAATTTTTGAATAACTAAAATATTCCTATAGTCGGACTTTTAATTAGCTGCAGTAAAATGACAACTCATGTGTTACCACTTTTTAACGAAATTTAAATAGTGACAAAATAATCGATTCATTCAAGTAACATTCACTTCAAAATCGATCCATGTTAAATTGATTTCATAAAACTTCTCTATTTTTACTACGCCGGGGGGAAACTCCGCTTCCGCGGCAAATCGCGGCGGAGCGGACGGATCTCTGGCGCGATCTCATGGCGAGATGGAAACGCCGACTATCGCAACCCAGCGCAGGGCACGCCACGATAGTGGCGATAAGACCCCTCTTTGACGAGTGGCTAGAGAGGCGCCACGGCGCCCTCACCTACCGCCTGACGCGGGTCCTCACCGGACACAGAAGTTTCGGGAGGTTCCTGCACATCATCAGGCGGGAGGAAACGCCCGGGTGTCACCATTGCCAGGATCGCCCAGAGGACACGGTGGAGCACTTGGTGGAGGTCTGCCCCGCTTGGGCGGAGCACCGCCGTGTCCTCGTAGAGGCGATTGGCAGCGACGGCGACCTCTCGCGTCCGGCCCTGGTGCAAGCCATGGTCCGGGGCGAGAGGGAGTGGGAGGCAGTCACCTCCTTCTGCGAAGCAGTCATGCTAGCGAAGGAGGTGGCGGGACGGTTCAGGGAGAGAGCCTCCCGTCTCAGCCGCCGCGGGGGACGCCCCAGGCGTCGGGAGGCGGTTTTATCCTGCGCTGCGGTCAAGCAGTCGCCACTCGCCCGCTATACACTGACTGTTCGAACTGTCGACTGCTCTCGAGCATTTACCTCCGCCCGCGCCCTTCATTCCACGACGCGTGTGTTATGTCTGGCAATAAAAACCGCAGAGTAGTTGATACCGACTGCTGCAGCAGCAAGCAGACACGTATCAAAGGCAGCTTCAAGCGGTTGAATTTGACTGCACGAGCAGTCCATGTATGTTGATCGCTGGCTTACTGCTGGAGCAGTCCGCGTATGGCCAGCCTTATTGTTTTATCCATACTTATATTGTAAATTCGAAAGTAACTCTGTCTGTCTGCGTGTCTGTAAGTATGTATGTTACCTTTTCACGCCTAAACCACTGAACGGCTTTCGACATAATTTGGCAGAGAATCAAAATGTTTTATTTCACATAAACCTACATGGCACTTATGAAACGTCAGAAGAAGAACCGGCAAGAAACTCCACGGAGAGAGGTAGATTGCATCCCGGGGAAGGACATAGGATAGTTTTTATTGACATACCTCGCAGGCGAAGCGGCGGGCGAAATCTAGTTTGAAATAAATGCTTTGAGTTTGAATAATGCGCTGGTATTATTATTTTATTTTTATTGTTTCAGCCGGCCAAAACCCGCAGTGCTACTTATGCCTAGATGATAAATCTCCGGCAAAAAACATTATCATAATGTTTGTGCAGTTCTTAGTCATGATGGTAAGTGCTTGTCCCTTATTTTAATCGCTCGTGAAGACAAACAATCTTCCTTGCCTTATTTAACTGTTTATGTACACATGTAAACAGAAAAAAAAACAATAAAATACGTACAACGACTCTTTCCGTGAGCCCCATATAATTCCCTTTTTATTGTCCTGAAATACTAAATAGTCAATTAATTGCGCCTATCTTAGTCACAGTTCTAACCTAATCCATTTGGTCGGGGTACCCTAGCTTACGACCAGCTTGGTCACAGTTCTAACCTAATCCATTTGGTCGGTGTGCCCTAGCTTACGACCAGCTTGGTCACAGTTCTAACCTAATCTATTTGGTCGGGGTGCCCTAGCTTACGACCAGCTTGATCACAGTTCTAACCTAATCCATTTGGTCGGGGTGACTAGCTTACGACCAGCTTGGTCACAGTTCTAACCTAATCCATTTGGTCGGGGTGCCCTAGCTTACGACAAGCTTGGTCACAGTTCTAACCTAATCCATTTGGTCGGGGTGCCCTAGCTTACGACCAGCTTGGTCACAGTTCTAACCTAATCCATTAGGTCGAGGTGCCCTAGCTTACGACCAGCTTGGTCACAGTTCTAACCTAATCCATTTGGTCGGGGTGCCCTAGCTTACGACCAGCTTGGTCACAGTTCTAACCTAATCCATTTGGTCGGGGTGCCCTAGCTTACGACCAGCTTGGTCACAGTTCTAACCTAATCCATTTGGTCGGGGTGCCCTAGCTTACGACCAGCTTGGTCACAGTTCTAACCAAATCCATTTGGTCGGGGTGCCCTAGCTTACGACCAGCTTGGTCACAGTTCTAACCTAATCCATTTGGTCGAGGTGCCCTAGCTTACGACCAGCTTGGTCACAGTTCTAACCTAATCTATTTGGTCGGGGTGCCCTAGCTTACGACCAGCTTGATCACAGTTCTAACCTAATCCATTTGGTCGGGGTGACTAGCTTACGACCAGCTTGGTCACAGTTCTAACCTAATCCATTTGGTCGGGGTGCCCTAGCTTACGACCAGCTTGGTCACAGTTCTAACCTAATCCATTTGGTCGGGGTGCCCTAGCTTACGACAAGCTTGGTCACAGTTCTAACCTAATCCATTAGGTCGAGGTGCCCTAGCTTACGACCAGCTTGGTCACAGTTCTAACCTAATCCATTTGGTCGGGGTGCCCTAGCTTACGACCAGCTTGGTCACAGTTCTAACCTAATCCATTAGGTCGAGGTGCCCTAGCTTACGACCAGCTTGGTCACAGTTCTAACCTAATCCATTTGGTCGGGGTGCCCTAGCTTACGACCAGCTTGGTCACAGTTCTAACCTAATCCATTTGGTCGGGGTGCCCTAGCTTACGACCAGCTTGGTCACAGTTCTAACCTAATCCATTTGGTCGGGGTGCCCTAGCTTACGACCAGCTTGGTCACAGTTCTAACCAAATCCATTTGGTCGGGGTGCCCTAGCTTACGACCAGCTTGGTCACAGTTCTAACCTAATCCATTTGGTCGAGGTGCCCTAGCTTACGACCAGCTTGGTCACAGTTCTAACCTAATCCATTTGGTTGGGGTGCCCTAGCTTACGACCAGCTTGGTCACAGTTCTAACCTAATCCATTTGGTGGGGGTGCCCTAGCTTACGACCAGTTTGGTCACAGTTCTAACCTAATCCATTTGGTGGAGGTGCCCTAGCTTACGACCAGCTTGGTCACAGTTCTAACCTAATCCATTTGGTCAGGGTGCCCCAGCTTAGTGCGACCAACTTTCAGTAAAGTACAGAAAGTAAAAAAAAAATGCTTCTTTTATTTAAAAAAGCGTACCTACATAATTAGAGTGCAATAAGTTTTTAAAGGATCAATTAAATATTTCCCTTATTCTATTGTTCCTCAGGCGATGGTATTCCTAACGGAGCGCGGCATTTTCAACGGATTATTCGACAAATTGATGAACATGAACTACCGCCCAAAGCAGCCAGTGGAACAAGATGAGATGGTGCGCGCAGAAAAAGCTTACGTCAGCAAGGCTATCACTCTACGTAAGTACATAAATACTCTTCATAATACGGTTGCCCAGCTACAAGATGTAACAGCAAAAAAAAATTCTGTCAATTTTCGAAATATTTTTACGTACTTTCCCTTCCTATTATTTCTATATTACTTATATCTAAATTAATTATTAAATTAAATAACAAAAGTACCTACCCACGACCAAAATATGAAAATTCAATACGAAACCCAATTAAATACCGTGCCGTGTCCTCATTGTCCTAGAACATTTAAACCATTTAAACGAAACTCTATCTAATATGACAAATATAAACTACTAGCTTCCGCCCGCGGCTTCGCCCGCGAGGTATGTCGATAAAAACTATCCTATGTCCTTCCCCAGGATGCAATCTATCTCTCTGCCAAATGTTATCGAAATCCGAACAACATACAGACAGACAGAGTTACTTTCGAATTTATAATATTAGTATGGATGTATATTCAAAAAAAGGTTGTGCAGTGCCCTCAAGTGCTTTGATAGAAAATACACAAATGGACCTCACTCAACATCATAAATCCCTTCAAGATGCACAGAAAGAAAGTCGCAAAGAGAAAGACACCCTCGATGACGAACTCTTGGATACCGTCTTGCTCAAACTCTCCCCTGTCAAGAAAAGAGCGATTGAACGATTTTCGACAAAAATGAAAACAAAATACTCCAACTGTCTATTTATCATACCAACTAAGAAAGACCATTTCGATCTAAGGAGGTATGAGGAAGAGGGCGTAAAGTTCATTTCTCATCTCTATAGAGAAGGGAAGATCCTCCGCCCAGAAGGGTGTTGTGTCTGGCGGGCAACTGCCCGATGATTCATGTCGGGCCGTTGTATCTATGTTAGTTGCGCTGCGCGGTAAACTCTGCTTGCGAGATGCAGGATTTTGCGTGACGTCAGTATGACGCGTTGTTCGCATGTGGCGTTGTAAATACCGCTACAGATCTATCCCCATCAGAGCTTCTGATCCGCTTTGCTTACGTGCTTACGTTATGTTGACGCCTGTTTGATGACGAGGCGAAAGGCGATACGGTGCCGATTGTTTTTTTTTTTTCTTTCAGCTGCGAAACAGATCCCGGACGCGATGTTAGTGCACGACCTGCACAAGAACTACAAGCCGTTCTGCAGGAAGAGCGTCAACGCCGTTAGTGGCGTCAGCTTCTCTGTGAAGAAAGGTAACAACTTCTCCTTTTATTACATTTCATCACCTCTAGCGGCCCTTATGCGAAAAACTGTCTTATATATACTCTGGTTGATATAATAAACTACATACAGCTGGAAAAAGCTGCTACTAAGAGTTTCCTTATGAAAAATACTAATACTTTGCTGGACCTGAGGATCGAATGAAGAAGCCTCCTCGTGTAGCGCAGTTTGTTCCGCCAGTTACTCAACTGTACGCTCGTGCTCAGTGCATCCTGGACAGTCACACCAACACCTTATCTGACTCCTAACTATTCCCTTGCGGTGGTAGGGCTAACGTCCGCCTGGTTGGCGCCCACCCTCCCACTGTAGTCCGGCGTCAAGCAGCCTGTTGTGTTTCGTCGATGCGTGGGAGTTCCAATGCCTTAGGCATCTTCTGGGCACGCTCGTTCCATCATAGACCTCGTCCATCGCTATCCATCAGGCGTGATCGAGGCCAAGAGCGGGGCCCATTAAGCAATAAAATAAAATAAGGATCCCCGACCTCAGGCTCAATAATGGCCCTTTCGGTTTCCAATCCAACGAGGCTGCCTCTACTACTCATTTGTTTTTTTTGTTATTAAATGGACCCGCTCTTGACCCCGATCACGCCTGATCGAAAGCGGTAGATGAGGTCTATGATGGAACGAGCGTGCCCAGAAGATGCCTGTTCACTATTGCTTTGAAAGCAGACGGGTTAAATGTGGGAGGGTACACAGATCACACGCTGAGTTCCACACTTTGGCTGTGCGCATAATAAAAGTGGAGGAGAAGCGCTGAGTACGACTCGTGGGGATATCAACCAAGTGCGGATGGTTCGCTGCAGTACGTCTGGTTGTCCGGTGGTGAAAGGGCGATGGTGGGATCAGGCCGTGGAGCTCCTGTGCACACTCAATTGCGATTAATCTTGTCTTCATGTTAAGGCGAGTGTTTCGGCCTCCTGGGGGTCAACGGCGCGGGCAAGTCCTCCACGTTCAAGATGCTGACTGCCGAAGAAAGCGCCACCAGGGGAAACATCTTCGGGAATGGATACCATCTCAAGAGAGGCAACTCGCAGGTAACGTACTGTAGTCCTTATGACGTTGACGTAAGGTGATTGCACTGCCAGGCACACGTTCATCACTGGTATCGTTAGATCCCATAATTAAAAAGATGATAATGTTTCTAAGGGCGCATTTTACCAAACTTTCATACCTAGTATAAGTCTTAACCTGAGAGGAACACTTTAAAATTTTGACTGTTTTTTTCATACTAGAACTGCCAGAAGTTATATTTATTCCACTCACATGTAAAAGATATCCGACTTTGGTAAAGTCAGCCCTAAGTTATAAGGTACACTATGTTTTCGGTTATAACTTTGTTTAGCTTACCTTTTTCGAGAAATACTATGAAATACGTTTTTCCTACACATTCCCTGCCTAAGCAGAAGTGTGTCCTGAGGGCCTAAAAAAGCCATTTTGGCAGAATCATAAAAGGATAACATTAAGAATCATAATGGACAGTTAACTGTTAAGTTAATCGAATCAAATCCCATTGGTGAAGGCTTTTACAGTTATTTTTTTTTTAGTCTGTGCCAAAATACAAATCAATCCAATCCCAATCTCTTTGATTATACCTACGTAGGGCAGCGAAAAAAAGAAAAACACGGACTGACTTCGCCATATTATGATTCATAATGTTATCCTTTTATGATTCTGCCAAAGCGGCCTTTTTAGGTCCCCTGGAGAGCAGACGCACCGATCTTGTCACTGTAATTTTGTGAACTAAGCTTTTTACTGTTGTTGTCGTCATTAATTATTGTTGTGGCTAGTCACGTTGTGCGATTACGCTCGTAAATTAAAACGTTCAAAATCTAGCCGCAGTCTCATCGCGGCGACAAACAAATGTCAAAAACTTGGCAAAATCTAGGGAAATTAGAGCTTTTTTTGACGAACAGAGACTGAGCTTAAAACTACGAGAATTGGGGCCTCTGAAATGTGAACCTTGTGATATACTGTGATTGTTACCTGTTGTAGTTGCCTTGTGAACAAATAGATACTAACTGATTGTTGCGGTTGGTAAAATAAATAATGTTCATTCATCCCGACTCCAAAATTTACTGTGCGTGGTCCGACACGCACTTACAATTATTGGCACGGATCTTGAGCGCTGACCTTCACCTGCGCAAAAGTGAATTATTGGGTCCCTTTGGTGGTATGAAGTGAGGTGCGGGAGCGGGGTATATATATTGTCGTACAGTGACTATGGTAATAATAATATTATTACATGTTTTTATATTTTTTTATACTAATATTTAAAAATATAATTTATATGTACTCGGTTTAATAAAGGAAATATTATTATTATATAATATTATGTTTTATTTTGCCATAAGTATACGATGCGCAAAGCAATCCCCACTCTACCGCCGAGCGCTCAAGATCCGTGCCGGTAACTAGAGCTGGTTTTTGAAGTGAAATCTTCTTTAGGCGCGTTCGGCATTTTTTGAGATGGGACAAAACCATTGAACTCGCGACACAGTTACCGTAACCGACACCGCGCTACATTCGGATGTGTTCGGCTGTCCTCGGGATGTACTCGGTTTTAATGTATATCCAATATATCAGTGAGTGATGGATGGCAAAGTATTCTGTGTAATTGTTCAAGTTTTCAGTTCTCTCGGCACTCCCGAAGTGCCACTGTTTTTTTTTTCTATAATCCTTTGTTCCTCTCCCCACAGTACCTCCAGACCCTGGGCTACTGCCCGCAGTTCTTCGGGCTGGATATGTTCTTGACTGGCCAAGAGAACCTGGCGCTGATCCTCACTCTGCGAGGGTTTGACAAGCAACGGGTGGAAGAGGAAGTCAGGAACTGGATACATATTGTTGGTGAGTGAACAGTTTATATTAATTTTTACTTTTATTTTTCCACCAAAAAATGGTCTCAATAATCTGAATCAATGTCAAAGTATGTATGTATATTTTATACGTATTTTTCTGTTCGGGGTGCTTTTGAACTATTACTATAAGGGGAAAACAATCTATATTTTAAGAGCGTTTACGCCGTATGGCATTTCATACAAACTTTCAAGCCCTTGTTTTTCGAAATTAATGAAACTTCATACGCATAAGCAGGATACAAAGGTCTAAAAACTAACTTTTTAGACCTTTGTATCCTGCTTATGCGTATGAAGTTTCATTAAATCGGTTCATTCACTTCGAAAAACAAGGGCTTGAAAGTTTGTATGAAATGCCGTTCGGCGTAAACGCTCTTAAAAGCTTTGTGTTATTTCATGTTCACGATTTCGTTAGTTCTTTCAAGTTTTACCTGCCACTTAGCCCAGGTTCGCACGGGTGATTTTTTGGGAGGGGCCCGTGGCTAAATAATAACAGCCGCATAGGTCGATCGATCAGGTTAAGCTACGCTTGCCGCGGTTGGTCTGTGGATGGGTGACCATCTTTACATACCGAGACCCCTCCGTGCCTCGGAAAGCACGTTAAGCCGTTGGTCCCGGCTGTCATTCGTGGATATTTGACAGTTGTTACGGGTGGTCAGAAGCCCGAAAGTTTGACAACCAGTCTTACCAAGGGGTAACGTATTACCCAGTAACTGGGTTATGGAGGACAGATAGGCAGTCGCTCCATGTAAAATACTGGTATTCAGCTGCTTCCGGTTAGACTGGAAGCCGACCCCAACATAGTTGGGAAAAGGCTAGGCAGATGATGATGATCTTCAGCGCTCTGTTTAGCGCTGAGAGTAGAGAAAGCAGTGCGCGAAAAAAGTTGCCGCGTAAAAAAAGTCAAAATCTGATGATTTATGCGAAAAAAAGCATTTTTTTCGAAATTTATTTTGCTTTAAGAGGAAATGCGGCCGGAGAGACATTTGAAAAAGCCTAAGGAAAAAGTCGTAATTCGAGGGTTGGCTTTCGCCTATTTCTTCCTCCAATATTGGACCAATTTAAAATATATTTCATAAACTGAATAAGAAGGATAATTATATATACTGTGTGTACCCTATGTTTTTCCTTTTTCATTAATAGTTGTCAAATTTGTACACTAGGCCTCTGTTGAACCCTTAAAAAATAATGTATCATCAAAAAGGAAAACATAGGAAACATACAAATAGTTAATATTTATTATTCTGTAAAAAATCATTGCTTTATGGCCATGAACCAGAAAGAAAACAGGTGAAAGCGTCGTTTCCATAGAGAAACGACCACCCACATTTCCTCTGAAATCAATTTTCTTGTAATAATTTTTTTTTTTACGTGCCGAAAAAAAATTGTAAATGCAAAAACCGAAAACGAAATTCGGTCCGACTATACCGGAACCACTTAATAACACCAATCTAAGAAGTGTTGGTTTTAGTAAACGTGTGTGTGTTTCCCGCCAGGTCTAGAGAAGTACGCGCGGCGCCGCGTGGAGGGGTACAGCGGCGGCTGTGTGCGGCGTCTGGGGGCCGCCGCGGCGTTGTGCGGCGGCGCTGGTACGGCACACGTAGCATTATAATAACACTATGCTTACAATACGACCGATGTATCTTGGCGAGCCCGAACTTTGTGCAGAAGGCTGCGCAGTAAGATTTTTTAGGAACCAAACGGTGACATGAGACGAGTGAGAGAACATGCGCAAAGTTCTTAGTGCCTATGTTCAGGCCCGCCAAGTTACGTCGGTCGTATTGTACATGGTTTGCTCATGTTGAGAGGATGAGTGCAAGGGGGCCGTTCAAGTATTACTTATGCAGATTTTTTGAAATTATTAACCACCCCCTCCCCCTCGTCAGCAAAAATAAGCAATGCTCTTAACCCCCCCCCCCCCATGCTTACGTAAACATCGGTACATGCATTTTTCAATATGTTCGGTTTTTTTTTTAAACCTGAGCAGCACTTATTTATTTGCTTTTTTGTAGAAAATACGAAAAAGTAAAAAAAATACTGCTGACGTAATCACCATCCATACGCCCCCCATCCCCCATGTCATCAAAAATAAGCAAAGCAAAGACCCCCCCGCCCCCTGTAGTGCTTACGTAATACTTGAATGACCCCAAGGCGACTAACAAAAGGTATTTACAAGGCAAGTGTGAGTGGAAACGCCGGGAGGACACGCCCTAGAAGGATATTTAGTTAACTAATTGCTCACGTTCTTTAGATAGATCAGGTGCGTAGTACTCGCAATCGGTGTGCGTAGGCACCCGCGGCTTCGCCCGCGAGGTATGTCGATAAAAACTATCCTATGTCCTTCCCTGGGTTGCAATCTATCTTGCCAAATTTTGTCGAAATCCGTTCAGTGGTTTAGGCGTGAAAAGGTAACATACAGACAGACAGAGTTACTTTCGAATTTATAATATTAGTATGGATGTATGAACGTGGACGAAGCAAAAACAGTATGTGAGGATCGTAGCAGGTGGCTTCCGTAGTTTCTGCCTATCCCCATGGAAAGGCGGCATAAGCTTTATGTACAATCACGAGCAAAAGTATGTATACACTTGGCTTTATTCAAAGGCGATTTTCTCCTTTATTTTTGAATGAAATTTTATTTTAGTAGGAACATAGTATTTTCGAACCCATAGGTATATATAAAGTGTCGTATTTCAACGTTGCATTCGTTATTTCGTGAAAAAACGCAATTTAAAGTTGCCAAGTGTTGACATATTGGTGGTCATGACTGTAGGTAATGTATGAAAAATTTGTAAAACATTTTAAAAGAGTATGTAGTTTCTTGTCCATTCTTAAAGTTTTGGAGGGGCACCTACGAATAAGTAATAAGTCAGGAAATGTAACTGCGCTAAAAGAATGACCAAAAAAAAAGTCGTATGCAAGTAGGCGGGACATTTTTCTTGCAAGCGAGCACACGTCCAATCTTCGCGAACGTTTTCGTTTTTATCATTGTGAACTAGAGCTGTGAATCATCATGCCAGTATGTGTTGTGATCAGCGGAATTGTCCGACAGGGTTACCGCTGGCCCGGAACATAAAGGGCTAAGTAAGGAACACGGGTGGGTTTTAGTCAGTAAGAGTCTAACACTCCCTTCCGCTCCGCCCAGAGCGGGAGGGGTCATTTGATGATATCCCACCCAAAAAAAAAAGCATGTGTTGTGAAGTGGTGCAGGAGCCATACAAGATTAAAATGTCCAGGGATCACTTTTCACTAGTAAGTAGTATCAAAATTATAATTATATTCAAAGATGTTCAAATACGTTATCAGACCAAGATGGTCAATAGTATGCAAAATGAAGTCAGTAAATTTTTTATCTTATAAGGTTTTTAGGGTTCCGTACCCAAAGGGTAAAAACTGGACCCTATTACTAAGACTCCACTGTCCGTCTGTCACCAGGCTGTATCTCATGAACCGTAATAGCTACACAGTTGAAATTTTCACAGATGATGTATTTCTGTTGCCGCTATAACAAAAAATACTAAAAACAGAATAAAATACATATTTAAGGGGAGCTCCTATACAACAAACGTGTTTTTTTCGACGTTTTTGCCTTGTGGTACGGAACCCTTCGTGTGCGAGTTCGACTCGCACTTGGCCAGCTTTTTTTCTTCTTGATGAAATATTGAAGAGTAAATCCATAAAATTTAGATATTTTTATAACAGTAATCTATTTTGCTTATTGAAGTGAAAAATTCTTTAGGCGTGTTGGGCATTTTTTGAGACGGGAAAAACCATTGAACTCGCGACACTGTTACCGTAACCGACACCGCGCGTGTTTTGTTTATAAGACGATTACAAAAATACACACGTAATTGTTCAAGTTTTCAATTCTGTCGGCACTCCCGGAGTGCCACTGTTTTTTTTTAGTTTCCCTGACGATCCATACGGCAAAATAAGTGGATAGCTGCAGTTAAGCTAGAAAGTGAAAGAGAAAAGACATGGAGTTCATTGGATTGTAAAAAGTAACCCAAAAAAAAAAAACAAAAGTATATTATAAAAAAACATTGTACAATAATATTGTTTTATTATTGACTTGGTCTGCAGTCTCTTCAACGGTGCCAGATCGACTATCGGTACATCGAAGTGCTGAAGTGTCTGTACTAGTGAATAGTCCCGGGAAATCTCGGAATCGAAAGTACCGGGAAATCCCGGAAATATGCGTCGTTTTTGGAACCGGGATTTTTTAAACCAAATCCCGGTTCTTTCGGTACTTTCGGGAAAAGATACTTCACGTTTCGAATATTTCTAATTTTATAGCATAAAGCCCGACCGCTTAAAGCGGAATACACTTGCTATCTAGCATGCACAAGAAGCATGCATGCTACAAGAGCATGCTGCACGAGGGTGCGGGAGGGGCTGGTGGCGGCCATCGCGTCTTCGGAATGTTGTGCTTTGCGTTGTGATTTTGGTGGACAGTGCTTCGCAAAAAAGACTCAAACAAGACTGCTTCGTTTGGGCAGAGCCAGCTTACGAAACTAAAGACCGATGATGGCAGGATCGTATCTGCCAAACCTGAGCTGTTGAGCGAGATCGAGAGGCTTTTATGGACAGTTATACACGTCAACAAGTAATAGTAGATCTGGCAAACGTCCCAAGAGACTACATTGACCCGACACTATACCGAAGACATCCCGGACGTCAGCCTGTACGAGATTAGGATGGCTCTGAAGCAGCTCAAAAATAACAAGGCGCCGGGTGATGACGGAAATACGGCCGAGCTCCTGAAGGCCGGCGGAAAACCCGTTCTTAAGGCCCTTCAGAAGCTGTTTGATTCCGTCATACTCGAGGACAAAACACCACAGGCATGGAACAGAGGTGTGGTGATACTTTTCTTTAAGAAGGGCGACAGTGCCTTTCTTAAGAATTATAGGCCCATCTCACTTCTGAGCCATGTCTACAAGCTGTTTTCGAGAGTCATCACGAACTGTCTCGCGCGCAGGTTTGACGCCTCCCGAACAAGCCGGATTCCGTAAAGGCTTTAGCACCGTAGACCACATACATACACTGCGACAGGTTATACAGAAGGCCGAAGAATATAACCTGCCTCTCTGCTTAGCGTTTGTGGACTACGAGAAAGCCTTTGATTCGATTGAGACATGGGCTGTGCTGCAGTCTCTTCAACGGTGCCAGATCGACTATCGGTACATCGAGGTGCTGAAGTGCCGGTACGAAAACGCCACTATGTCAGTCCGACTCCAGGATCAGACCTCGAAACCTATCCTTTTGCAGCGAGGTGTGAGACAGTGCTGAGACTATGGAGGACCTCAGTACAATGCTCGATGACCTCAGTAGAGCCTCCGAAAGAGTGGGTCTTAAAATGAACATGGACAAAACGAAGGTCATGTCAAATGCCCATGTTACACCCACTCTCATAAAGATCAGAGACACTACACTCGAAGTCGTGGACGAGTATGTTTACCTAGGACAAACTGTCCAGTTATGTAGTATGTATGTATGTCTAACTTCGAAAAAGAGGTCGATCGTCGAATCCGACTCGGCTGGGCAGCGTTCGGGAAGCTACGCAATATCTTCTCGTCCCACATACCTCAGTGTCTCAAGACGAAAGTCTTTGACCAGTGTGTGTTGCCAGTGATGACTTAATATGGCACTGAAACGTGGTCACTCACAATGGGCCTTATAAGAAGGCTGAAAGTCACCCAAAGGCCCTCTCCATTGCGGAGAAGGCTATGCTTGGAGTTTCCCTGCGTGATCGAAACAGGAATGAGGAGATCCGCAGGAGAACCAAGGCAACCGACATAGCCCGAAGAATTGCCAAACTTAAATGGCAGTGGGCAGAGCTCATTGCTCGCAGAACAGATGGCCGATGGGGCCGAAAGGTTCTGGAGTGGCGACCGCGTACGGGAAGACGTAGCGTTGGATGGCCTCCCACAAGGTGGACCGACGACCTTGTGAAGGCCGCAGGAACCCGTTGGCTGCGGGAATCACAGGACCGGTCGAAGTGGAGGTGCTTGGGGGAGGCCTATGTCCAGCAGTGGACGTCTTTCGGCTGAAATGATGATTGACTTGGTCCGGTGCATTGCATTATATTGTAGTCTGTGGTCCGGTGCACTTATTGCATAAGATCGTCCACGTCGCTATGACTCAGCTGTCACAGCAGACATTGCAGCACGCGCGCGAACCAATCCCGGCTTTCGTTTTGAATTTAAACCAATCACCAAGCATGTTTTCTTATAAGCTCGGAAGTGATTCGTATTTCGAATTATATGTACCGTCGTTTTGGTTTGAAGTAGGGGTACTTTTTGTGTGGATTTTTTTCTGAATTAGGCTTCCTGACTTATTACTTATTCGTTCGTAGAGGGGCACCTAGAATCAGTTCTATTTTCTTGTAAATGTGGACGTTCAAAAGTGACTTTGACTTGTACAGAGCTGGCTCTGCTGGACGAGCCCAGCGCGGGCGTGGACGTGGCGGCGAGGCGGCGCCTGTGGGCCGCGCTGCGCCGCGCGCTGAGGCAGCAGCGGGCTGTCGTCATCACGTCACACAGGTACACTTGTACAGAGCTGGCTCTGTGGGCCGCGCTGCGCCGCGCGCTGAGGCAGCAGCGGGCTGTCGTCATCACGTCACACAGGTACACTTGTACAGAGCTGGCTCTGTGGGCCGCGCTGCGCCGCGCGCTGAGGCAGCAGCGGGCTGTCGTCATCACGTCACACAGGTACACTTGTACAGAGCTGGCTCTGTGGGCCGCGCTGCGCCGCGCGCTGAGGCAGCAGCGGGCTGTCGTCATCACGTCACACAGGTACACTTGTACAGAGCTGGCTCTGTGGGCCGCGCTGCGCCGCGCGCTGAGGCAGCAGCGGGCTGTCGTCATCACGTCACACAGGTACACTTGTACAGAGCTGGCTCTGTGGGCCGCGCTGCGCCGCGCGCTGAGGCAGCAGCGGGCTGTCGTCATCACGTCACACAGGTACACTTGTACAGAGCTGGCTGTCGTCATCACGTCACACAGGTACACTTGTACAGAGCTGGCTCTGTGGGCCGCGCTGCGCCGCGCGCTGAGGCAGCAGCGGGCTGTCGTCATCACGTCACACAGGTACACTTGTACAGAGCTGGCTCTGTGGGCCGCGCTGCGCCGCGCGCTGAGGCAGCAGCGGGCTGTCGTCATCACGTCACACAGGTACACTTGTACAGAGCTGGCTCTGTGGGCCGCGCTGCGCCGCGCGCTGAGGCAGCAGCGGGCTGTCGTCATCACGTCACACAGGTACACTTGTACAGAGCTGGCTCTGTGGGCCGCGCTGCGCCGCGCGCTGAGGCAGCAGCGGGCTGTCGTCATCACGTCACACAGGTACACTTGTACAGAGCTGGTTGTCGTCATCACGTCACACAGGTACACTTGTACAGAGCTGGCTCTGTGGGCCGCGCTGCGCCGCGCGCTGAGGCAGCAGCGGGCTGTCGTCATCACGTCACACAGGTACACTTGTACAGAGCTGGCTCTGTGGGCCGCGCTGCGCCGCGCGCTGAGGCAGCAGCGGGCTGTCGTCATCACGTCACACAGGTACACTTGTACAGAGCTGGCTCTGTGGGCCGCGCTGCGCCGCGCGCTGAGGCAGCAGCGGGCTGTCGTCATCACGTCACACAGGTACACTTGTACAGAGCTGGTTGTCGTCATCACGTCACACAGGTACACTTGTACAGAGCTGGTTGTCGTCATCACGTCACACAGGTACACTTGTACAGAGCTGGCTCTGTGGGCCGCGCTGCGCCGCGCGCTGAGGCAGCAGCGGGCTGTCGTCATCACGTCACACAGGTACACTTGTACAGAGCTGGCTCTGTGGGCCGCGCTGCGCCGCGCGCTGAGGCAGCAGCGGGCTGTCGTCATCACGTCACACAGGTACACTTGTACAGAGCTGGCTCTGTGGGCCGCGCTGCGCCGCGCGCTGAGGCAGCAGCGGGCTGTCGTCATCACGTCACACAGGTACACTTGTACAGAGCTGGCTCTGTGGGCCGCGCTGCGCCGCGCGCTGAGGCAGCAGCGGGCTGTCGTCATCACGTCACACAGGTACACTTGTACAGAGCTGGTTGTCGTCATCACGTCACACAGGTACACTTGTACAGAGCTGGCTCTGTGGGCCGCGCTGCGCCGCGCGCTGAGGCAGCAGCGGGCTGTCGTCATCACGTCACACAGGTACACTTGTACAGAGCTGGCTCTGTGGGCCGCGCTGCGCCGCGCGCTGAGGCAGCAGCGGGCTGTCGTCATCACGTCACACAGGTACACTTGTACAGAGCTGGCTCTGTGGGCCGCGCTGCGCCGCGCGCTGAGGCAGCAGCGGGCTGTCGTCATCACGTCACACAGGTACACTTGTACAGAGCTGGTTGTCGTCATCACGTCACACAGGTACACTTGTACAGAGCTGGCTCTGTGGGCCGCGCTGCGCCGCGCGCTGAGGCAGCAGCGGGCTGTCGTCATCACGTCACACAGGTACACTTGTACAGAGCTGGCTCTTTGGGCCGCGCTGCGCCGCGCGCTGAGGCAGCAGCGGGCTGTCGTCATCACGTCACACAGGTACACTTGTACAGAGCTGGCTGTCGTCATCACGTCACACAGGTACACTTGTACAGAGCTGGCTCTGTGGGCCGCGCTGCGCCGCGCGCTGAGGCAGCAGCGGGCTGTCGTCATCACGTCACACAGGTACACTTGTACAGAGCTGGCTCTGTGGGCCGCGCTGCGCCGCGCGCTGAGGCAGCAGCGGGCTGTCGTCATCACGTCACACAGGTACACTTGTACAGAGCTGGCTCTGTGGGCCGCGCTGCGCCGCGCGCTGAGGCAGCAGCGGGCTGTCGTCATCACGTCACACAGGTACACTTGTACAGAGCTGGCTCTGTGGGCCGCGCTGCGCCGCGCGCTGAGGCAGCAGCGGGCTGTCGTCATCACGTCACACAGGTACACTTGTACAGAGCTGGCTCTGTGGGCCGCGCTGCGCCGCGCGCTGAGGCAGCAGCGGGCTGTCGTCATCACGTCACACAGGTACACTTGTACAGAGCTGGCTGTCGTCATCACGTCACACAGGTACACTTGTACAGAGCTGGCTCTGTGGGCCGCGCTGCGCCGCGCGCTGAGGCAGCAGCGGGCTGTCGTCATCACGTCACACAGGTACACTTGTACAGAGCTGGCTCTGTGGGCCGCGCTGCGCCGCGCGCTGAGGCAGCAGCGGGCTGTCGTCATCACGTCACACAGGTACACTTGTACAGAGCTGGCTCTGTGGGCCGCGCTGCGCCGCGCGCTGAGGCAGCAGCGGGCTGTCGTCATCACGTCACACAGGTACACTTGTACAGAGCTGGCTGTCGTCATCACGTCACACAGGTACACTTGTACAGAGCTGGCTCTGTGGGCCGCGCTGCGCCGCGCGCTGAGGCAGCAGCGGGCTGTCGTCATCACGTCACACAGGTACACTTGTACAGAGCTGGCTGTCGTCATCACGTCACACAGGTACACTTGTACAGAGCTGGCTCTGTGGGCCGCGCTGCGCCGTGCGCTGAGGCAGCAGCGGGCTGTCGTCATCACGTCATACAGGTACACTTGGACCAAACATAACGGGTGTAAAAAGACCTTCAACGAAGCTTAGACTCACTGGTTGTCTCATCATTATGATTATTGTTTTGCATTGAACCATATCTGCTGTCTAGTTTTTTTTTTCCGATACAATAATTTTTTTTTGACAATGAAAAAAATGGTAATTTTTGTCATTTTAATAGACAACCCGCATTTGACCAAAAAATTAAGGGTATCTAACAATTTCTATTTGGCGCCCCTAAAAATATTATCGAACACCAAAAGTAAAAAAAATCCAAAATCAACTCAACTGTTAAATTAAATTGTGCGTTCGAAGAAAGACCCGGTCGTCTACAAGTAATCGATTAGGTACGTAATCAGACGCGATCTGCAATTAACTGTAATTTGGAAAACTGAAAACCTGGTTTAGTTCACTGGAAATATGAAATGAATTAATTAATTAATTTTTGATCCATGAAATAATGAAAATCCAAGATGGCGGTCACAAAAGTTTTTAAAAGTATATGAAAACCATGATTATGACATATGAATTTGTGTTTCGCAGCATGGACGAGATGGAGGCGCTGTGCTCGCGCATCGCCATCATGTCGCGCGGCCGCGTGCGCGCGCTGGGCACGGCGGCCGCCCTGCGCGCCGCGCACGCGCGCGGGCACGCCGTCGTGCTCAAGCTGGCCGGCGCGCGCACAGCGGGTGCGGACGGTACGTGCATGCTGCCGAGCTCACCTCTCCACATTATAATAACTCAAACTCATCATACAACATCACACAACAACCCAACTCATCAACCAACCAACAACATCAACTCATCAACCAACCAAAAACATCAACTCATCAACCATCCAACAACATCAACTCATCATGCATTTCATCATTCTCTTGCCCTTTTTTTTTTGGGTGGGAAATCATCAAACGGCCCCTCCCGTTCTTGGCGGAGCAGAGTGTCAGACTCTTACCGACTAAAACACTCCCGTGTTCCTTCCTTAGCCCTTTATGTTACGGGCCAGCAATAACCCTTTCGAACAATCCCACTAACACGGCATCATTCTCTTGCCCTTATCCTAATTTATTTAGGGTCTTTGTTACCTGATAATAAATGGTTTATTTTTTTTTTATTAAAACATGTCGTCTTTTTCATAATTATCTAAATAATCATCATCTCGGTAGATACCCCCCTTTCTAACCATTTCATCTTTCACACAGTCCATCCAACATTTCTTTGGTCTTCCCCTACTCTTCTAGCCATCCATATTCATACTCCAATACTACCGACGTTTCCCCCATTTCAAAAATACAACGCATTTATTTGAATTAAACCACAAATAAAGTGCAAATTACATCCTCTACATAATAATAGCATTCAACTTACACCCTCCACATAATAAACGAAGTCGAAAGTGTGTGTGCGTGTGTGTTATGTACTGACAATATTAGACATCACATTTACAGCATGTTTGTACAATCAACAAAAGAGATAAGTATGCAGAGTCGTCAGATATAGTTGAAGTTTAGTAAGAAACCGATGGATGTTGTCGACTGAAATTTAATTTGATAAATGAACTGTTGGTTTTCTATTAATAAAATTACTTTTCATTCGAGAATATTAATGAAATGAAAATGAAAAACTTCAACTATGTCCGACGATCCTGCATACTTATATCTTTTGTTGACTGTACTTTTGGTTACCACAAGTAAAACCATCACATCATATCATCATTATAATCTTATCATCATTGGTCTCTGATTCATAACAACTAAGTAGTCATTACGTAAAGTAAAAAATAAACGCACTTCATATCGTGTGAATGTATTACAGTCAGACTAAATAGACCTCGTTCAATATTTCAGAGGTGGACAGCGCCAAGACACAGATGAACGAATTAAAGGGGAAGCTACAAACGACCTTCAACTGCACACTAAAGGATGAACACAGAGTAAGTTTAATTTGTAACCGACTTCAAGAAAGGAGGAGGTTCTCAATTCGGTTGCATGTTCTTTTTTATGTTTGTTACCTCATTCAGTACGCCGTCATTTATAAGCCGATTTGGAAAATTATTTTTTATTCAATAGGATATACTTCCAGATTAGTCCCATTTTTTGGATCCATGAGGAATTGAGGAAGCTCCTCAAATACTATAGGCACAACTATAGCGATTTGAGTATTTTTTATAGTAACTCGTGCATTTGCTCTCGGAAACCACCATTTGGTGAAGTGGAACTGATGAAGAAGACCACAGATGGCCACCGGAACTCCTAATCAATAATGATTTCATGGGTTGCGATTCGATTACCTGCTAAGCACTTTATGCTCGTCACAATGCGAATGGTAAAACAGAGCTGATGGTGGAATACCAGGAGAACTCCTCAAAAATTAACGTCCCTGCATCGGGAAAACAATATTTTGTAAAAGGCGATGGGCAAGTTGACATTAGGCTATTGTAACTTACATACATGATAAACCAGCCCACTAAAAAGCGAGAAATAAAAACTTTTTAACAATAAAAAAACCGACATCCAAAAAAAACATTACAAAGGGAAAAATAACTTTAATTTCGGAAGTCGGTGGCAAAAACTAAAATACAGATCCAAAGACACCGACTTCCGAAAATAAAGTTATATTTCACTTTAAAGTGTTTTTTTTGGAAGTCGGTTCTTATAATCTTAGTAAAAAGCCACAGATACATTACTGTGTCGTGACTCAAGATACACCAATCAAACGAATCTGTTCCAAATCACAACCAGTTTTGATTGGCTAACACTGCGTCAGAAGGCGTCACGTCACGACACAACTCAGTAATATAAATCCGGCTTAAAGCCGACATCTTTACAATAAATGATTAATTTAACAGTATTATATTTTTATAGAGTCTATAGTTTTTTTTTTGTGTAACCTTGAAGTGTCCCCCAGTGGTGGACAACGAGAATATTTTTTTTTTTAAACGACGTTGCCCCACACTAGGAATTTCTCCTGTATTGTGGGTGCGTTTACAAACATTTAAACACACATACACAAACAGCCAGACCAGGAACAACTACTTGTAGGTCATACAAATATTTGTTCCGTGCGGGAATCGAACCCGCGACACGCAGCGCAGAAGTCAATCGCTTAACCACTGCGCCAACCGTGCCGTCAATGGTTCAAAGTTGTTTCGCTGTCCCCCAGTGGTGGGCAAACAAGTGGTGGACATCAGGAATGAACCCTTCAAAGTAACACGAACAGATATCGTGTACCCCAAAAAAAAGAACATGAAATCTTTTTTTTTTTTTGTTTTATCTATTTTAGATATCAATACCCATCACATCTGCGTAGTTCCTCTAGCTAATTTAATTTGACCTTGTATAACTTACCTCAACTAAATTTGACCTTGTATAACTTACCTCAACTAATTTGACCTTGTATAACTTACCTCAACTAATTTGTCCACAGACAATGCTACACTACCACATTAACGAGACAATGCGCTACAGCGATCTCTTCGCTTCGCTAGAAGCCCTGCGCACCGCGTTCCCCTCCCTCATCGAAGACTACTCCGTCACGGAGACTACCCTCGAGGAGGTGTTCCTGTCCTTCGCCAAAGAGCAGCAGGCCGAAGAGCAGAGTGTTTAACTACGAAACCTGCTTACTCCCAATGAGCCATGACACACATCGTTAAGGGCAGGTACAGGCTAACGACACGCAATGCCACGCGACGTCAATATCATGTCTCGGTGTGGCGTCGGGTGTAACAAGTGTGTCAGTCGAGGCTTGATAAATTAAACTCACAACACCCTCGTACTTGCTTATTGCTGTTCTAAACCTGGTTTATATGCGGGTAGCTTGTGATGTATTAACCTCAAAAAATTGGTATGTTTAAGAATCCAATAAAAATGGTTTGTCAATCAATTATTGGAGAATATGCAAAGCTTTAATGCATACTGTTTTTCGCACCTGATGTAAGTAAAGTAACAATTTCATCACGTCATCATCTGCCTAGCCTTTTCCCAACTGTGTTGGGATCGGCTTCCAGTTTAACCGGATGCAATTTCCGACCACAAATGATTAAAAAACGGTCCGAAAGCTTAAGAGGCTTATAAAATTATCGATCTAGTATTAAAGGAATAACAATTTCTGTGTTAGTATTTAACTTTAAAAAAACGTATCAAGTTACTCCTTCATATCTGCTGAGTAAAACGAAGCCGACGAGTAATGTTATGTTACCGAATAACGCAAACAAGATTTGTCGAAAATGAATACGTGGGTGAAATGTTATTATAAAATAATGCTAAATAAACGGCGAATACTTCAAAATAGTGCTAAATAAATATTTAAAGACTGTAGAATCTCTAATTGACCAACTTCTAAACTTGTACATTCCCAAAATAGCTTTCTAGTCATAACATATTATTGTTGTACGATTTACTTCCGATTTCATTTTCAGTCCACCCTTATGGGGGGATACGGTAAGCTAGCCCGCGAAAGCAGGTCAGTGTTGGGTAGTATGTTGATCAAAATAAAATATATGTATTAACAGAATTATAGAATCTAAAAATACTAGAATCATCAATACATCTCTATGCTAGAATTAACATCAAATGTCATGATTTCATGAAAAAGACATTCAATGGTTTAATTTGAACTCAAAAAGTTGTATTGATAATTTTAATGATTATTTCATTAAATACATACAAATTATATTTTTAAAAAAAGATAAAAAACATTTAAAAATATAAAAAATAGTAGCCCACCGTTATCGGGAACAGGGTCCAAGCTACCGGCGGCGGTCAGGGCCCCAGAGAGAGGAACCTCCTAACAATGCGGGCCGTGTCCAGAAGTAGGTACCGCTTCCTGAATCAAGCCCTTGATCCAGCTGCCCAACGAGAGCCTCCTCAGGTGTTGGTTGAGGCTCTTGGCTATTAACCCATTGGCTGTCACGACTATCGGCACAATGATCGCTGAGTCCACATGCCACATGTCGACAACCTCGCGAGCCAAGTCAAGACACTTGATTAAAGATTATTATTCTGTAAATACATGTGATCAACATACAACCTGATACTGTCCTGCAGATAGTCAAAAACGCAAGACAATTTGCAAGTCGCGGGCTACCCTGACACTCGCCTGAAATGGTAGTCAAATTGTTAAAATGGATGCATTTCTTTCGTACTGGCACGAACTGAGCAAAGATTCAAAACTTTACATTTGCCCTCCCCGTACGTAAGTACATAAGTCGCGCGAAAAAGCATCTATAATGAAAAGAGTGAGCTGGCACAATAATAATGGCGATTTAATGATAATCAAGTCAATCGCTGCGAAAGTCAGTCGCTGCGAAATTGAGTGTCAGAGGTGCCAAAACGAAACAGAAACGCGACCATCTTTTGTCGCGGCAGGGCGAATCTGCGATATAAATCTTTAGTGGATATAAATTTTGTAGCTCTTATAGCGCTACAGGGTTCTTTAGGCGCGTGGCCAAAATCGGAACTAATGCCGCCATCTTGTTTTTTTAATAACACATTCCAAGTGACATTTCACAAAACAATTGTACAAAATTATGTCACCAATAGATCCAGATCCTTGTAGCAGTGTATATATTTTTTTAACTGTAGTATTGAACAAATGCTTTACTAAGGGCTGATTTTTCAATCGACAGATAATTTTTTATTCGCGGAATAAGGGTGCGTTTCCACTGAAGCGGAGCTGGGCGGAGCGGAGCGGAATCAACCAATCACAATTGTTGAAATTCTCATCGCGTCACTCGTCTCGTCTGTAATTGGACGATTCCTGCACAACTCCGCTCCGCTTCGCCCAGCTCCGCTTCAGTGGAAACGCACCCTTAAAGTGACGTCTGACAGATTTTGTATGGAAGAACTGTCAAAAAATCAAAATTATTCCTCCGATAAAATTATCTGGCATTGGAAAAATCAGCCCTTATGCAACAATATGAAAGCTCTCTAGAAAGCAAGTCGAACGGAAATTATAAAACAAATAAGCTTAGTTCGTCGTTAATTTTGAAAGACAGAAAACATTTTATGGCCGGCTGACAAGAGCCTGCGCGACGTTGGCGATATTTAAAATGGCTAGGAATAAGAAATGCATAAGGGAATATTCAATGGATCTTTCTCACAGCCACAAAAGTCCTGCTACAACTGCTATCCGTTATTTCCCTAGTTATTTCATATTCTTGATAGCTATCCGGCGACATTGGCTCGAAAGTATAACTCACACTAAAGAATAAAAACCTCATTACCTACCATAAAACCGGATTTATGTATATTATGAAACTATAGTTTGCAAACTTAGTTATTCATTGATAGTTTCATGTCAAATCTACCTAACCGGCTTCCAGTCTAACCGGATGCAGCTGAATACCGGTACTTTACATAGAGCGACTGCCTATCTGACCTCCACAACCGTTACTGGGTAATACCCCTTGGTAAGACTGGTTGTCAAACTTTTGGGCTTCTGACTTCCCATAACGAAGATCTACGAATGACAGCCGGGACCAACGGCTTAACGTGCTTTCCGAGGCACGGAGGGATCTTAGTATATAAAGATGGTCACACATCTACGGACCAACCGCGGCAAGCGTAGCTTAACCTGATCGATCGGCCTGTGCGGCTGTTATTATTTAGCCACAAGACCCTCGTATAAGTAATTATAATCTATTCACACGTGAAACTCTACGAATAATTAAGTTTGCGCGACTAATTTTGTAATGTAAATTCGACTCAAGTTAAAGGAACAATGAAAGTAGCATGGTCTATTACAGTAATTAGTCTAAAGTTCCCATGACTTTAGACTAAATACTGGTTACAAGTCATTTGCTACTTTAATTTTATGGTATGCAATCGCAGACCATAAGAAGGTCTAGATTTCAACCGAGGTTTTTAACATCTAATCTGGGGGCCTAAAAAGGTAACTTTGGCAGAATCATAAAAGAATAACACTGTGGCGAAGACTGTCCGTGTTTTTCTTTTTTTCGTTGCACTACGTAGGTATACCTAATCAAAGATTGATTGGAGGATTGGATTGATTGGTATTTTTTAGTACAGACAAAAAAATTACTGAAAATCCTTCAGCAGTGGGATTTGATACGATTAACTTAACAGTTAACTGCCCATTATGTTTTTACTATTCTTTCATGTTTCTGCCAAAGTGGCCTTTTTTGGCTCTCTGGGCTTAATAAATGAATCTAATGGCCCTCTATTGCAACATGACAAAATTGGGTGAGCCAAAAAGGGTTACCCGTTTTTAGACAAACTGTCAACACAATTCGCAGTCATTTTTATAATTGTGATTCTGTCAATAATGTTAAAATGAACCAACCAAGAGAACCAAGTTTTTGGCTCAATAATGAATACCCACCTAATAAAACTCCGTCCAAATATCACGTCATTCATTCATTAACGCTAATTGCTACAGCCATTTCATTTAATAGATATTTAGCTTATATGGTGTAAAAGTGTATAGTCAGAGGCCTTAACTGTAGATTTGTATCTTAAAAACTTGTATTGTTTGAGCTTGTCTATGTGGTTTTTGACGCACTTGGATTCGCTTTATTGCATTCTCAACGCTTGGCTTAATACCGACAGTAGTAAATCCAGTGCGCCATAAAAAATGGTCGCGTTAAATATCGCCCGTGCGGACCTTGGCCAAGTCTGAGTCCAAACGAGCGTAATTTTGTGAATTGTGAGTCACGTAATTTACGCTGCATTCAGTTTCACATAAATAAACGTCCGGTTTAGACCAGTTTTGCCACACGAAAACGTCTTCGTCTGAACGTAAATTACGCGACTCATTTTGCGCGACCGAAATTCTTCACTCACCTTACCTGATAGGGGACCGTGAGACGGAGTGTTATTCTATAATTATTGTAGTGTGTCGTTTTCAATTATCACGATATTATTATTATGATCTAAGAAGAAAATTAAATTAATTACAATGTAATATGATTTTGGTGCCACACAGCAACAAGGCTTTAACATTCAATACACAAATGGCTTAAGTAAATCGATTATATTTATTAACTAATGTGATGTAATTTATAGAGGTGCGTCGTAGTCAACTAAATAAAAAAATGTATAATAGTCTTACAAGCTTTCATATATATTTTTATTGGCAGCTGTACAGGTCAAATTAAATTAGCTAGCCAAACTCCACAAAGATAGGCACAGATATCTATACATGATAAAACAATTAATAATTTTTTGGGGTCCTCAACCGCACTTAGTGAAGTCTTGAAATATCAGTTTAAAAAAATCTGTATTTTTTTTTTTTGTAAATTTCGCTGACGTGAATCTCAACACGATAAAAAAAAATATTTCCTCAACTCTAACTTCAAGTAACAACACTAGCAGTGGTCGTTGACCCCAATTTTTGTTTCTCAAATCTTTTTTATTTTGTCGTATTTTGATATCGATACGAGTAAAGTCTGCAGTTTGGCTAGCTAATTTAATTTGACCTTGTATATGTATGTAAAAAGGCAAGAAATTGACTGATATATTAGTACTTACTCTAAACGGAACAAAAATCTGATATACACTTATATATGCACAATAACTTAATAAACAATGTCCGTGACTACTGCCGGACCACCAACTCCAATCGCTTCCATATTTGGTAAATAATTAGTACTCAATTGGTCCTAATTAGTACTCGGACAACAAAATTGGTACCTTAGTAGTTGTCTTATTGACGCGATTGGCGTTGGTGGTCCGGCGGTAGTCACGGACATTATTAAACAAATGTTAACGAAGACACAACTGCAGACAACACGTGGGTGTACTGGTAAACCACTGCCTACCCCATATCGAGGAATGCAGGCGTGATGAACTAACATAAGTTCACCAAGTCGTAAAATTGGAACGATTTTTATTCTTTTATTGATTAATTGTATTCGTTTTTGTAATAAATGTATTCTCTCTATACAATCTTATTTTTTAATGCGTATGTTTATATTTTTTAAACTTATTCCCACTATCAATAAATATTTTTACATGTAATCGCTTGTTTGATTACCCGACTGCGCGGCAGCAAAGACTGAGATCTAATATTTGAACTAAAATAACTTTCACCAAAAATGCACTTGTTTTGTTTTATAAGATCACCAGTGGCCTTAGTGTGAGTTTTTCGACTCACGTTCTATTACGAGCGCGTTAGAATTTTGTATGGGAAATTAGGTTTCTCCTAGTGACCACCAGGTGGCGCTATAACTTTTCTCCATATAAAATTCTAAAGCGCTCGCAATCGAACGTGGGTGAAAAAACTCACACTTCCGAGTTCGTTTATTATGTGGAGGGTGCAAGTTAAAAGCTATTATTATGTGGAGTTGCACTTTATTTGTGGTTTAATTCAAATAAATGCTTTGAGTTTGAGAAATGGGGGGAAACGTCGGTAGCATTGGAGTATGAATATGGATGGCTAGAAGAGTAGAGGAAGACCAAAGAAACGTTAGATGGACTGTGTGAAAGATGAAATGGCTAGAAAGGGAGTGTCTACCGGGATGACGACTAATAGATAATTATGAAAAAGACGACATGTTTTGCCGACCCTGAATAAATTAGGATAAGGGCAAGATAATGATGCCGGGTTAGCGGGATTGTCCGAAAGGGCCTGGAACATAAAGGGTTAAGGAAGGAACACGGGTGGGTTTTAGTCAGTAAGAGTCTGACACTCCCTTCCGCTCCTCCCAGAGCGGGAGGAGTCATTTGATGATTTCCCATCCGAAAAAAAAGGGTCAGTTCACACCGCGACGCGACGGGCAGTTTTCAAGATAGCAATACAATTATAGACCTTATCTACTACAGTAAAAGGTACACAATTCAGTGAGGTGGGCCGCGCAGCGCCGCGCGGCGTTGCTCGACGTACTAGACACCACCTCACTAAATTGTGTATCTTTTACTGTAGTAGCTAAGGTCTATAATTGTGTTGCTATCTTGAATACTGCGCACCGCGGCGCGTTGTGGTGTGTTCTGACACTAAGAGTGCGTTTACGGAGAAGCGATTTTAGACGCGTTTGTTTGAATTAGGGCGTTTTTTGCGGCCGAGCCCGCGGATGGCACCGACGCGTCCCACGCGGCGTTTATCGCGGTGGCGCACGCAGCGGCAATTCTCGATGAAGCTATGTCCGAGGCGGAATCTTCTGTCAGTCTTATTTAGATCTTATTTAGTCTTATTTAGGTCTTATTTTGATCGAGGCGAGCGTGCGCCGCCGCGATGCCCGCCGCGTGCTTCGCTACACGCTAGAGGATTCGCCGCGGTCGCCGCGGCGGGCACCGCCACGCTTCCCGTCTCGCTTCTCTATGAACATGGTCGTATATTGCTATAAGTTTGTGTTTACGCGTGCGATGATGCGTGCCGCTTCACGCGCCGCCCCACCGTAAACAGAAAAAACGTCCGACGCGCCGCGAGACGCCACACCACACGCGACGCGAGACGCCCCGCGTCTCCGTAAATGAGGCCTAAGGCCACAGTATCAGTCCATCACCATAATTACGTAGCACACTATCAATCGAAATCTGAATCATTTCGAAGGATATTGCTAATCCATTGCTTCATATGTTCGAAAAATTTGTCTGCTCAACAACGTAAATAACGCAATGAATGCTGTTGAACTGTCAAAATGAAAGCCATTGCTACTGTTTGTTCGCAATGACCCCGCATAACTGTATTTGAGACCTTTGTCTGTGAGACCTTTGCCCAGACGTGGGACACAATACAGGCTACCAAATAAAATATAATACTTATATTTTATACTTGCAGCGACCCGCGGTTTCGTCCGCGTAAGTTTCGATCCCGTGGGAATATCGGGATAAAAACTATCCTATGTCCTTTCCCGGATCTCAAACTATCTCTATATCAAATTTCATCTAAATCGGTTCAGCGGGTTAAGCGTGATGAGTTGAAGAGGTAAGTAACAGACACACTTTCGGATTTATAATATTAGTATGGATTTATTTTCATATACATTAAATGATTTTATACAATACTAGCTTCCGCCCGCGAGGTATGACGATAAAAACTATCCTATGTCCTTCCCCGGGATGCAAGCTATCTCTCTACTAAATTTTATCGAAATCCGTTCAGTGGTTTAGGCGTGAAAAGGTAACAGACAGACAGAGTTACTTTCGAATTTATAATATTAGTATGGATGGTGACATAATCGTACTTCGACGCGCAAACTGTAAGCATGGATTCGGCACATGATTCTAGACCCTCTATCCTAGAAATTTACCGACGTATTCCACATTGGGCACCCGCTTAATTAAATGGCACCTGAACTCGGGCATAGCCAGGGGGAGGGTTTTGGGGGTTCAAACCCGCCCCGAAAAGTTCAGATACTAATATTCATAGAATCAAAATAAGAACACAACAAGTAAAAACTGGCCAAGTGCGAGTCGGACTCGCACATGAAGGGTTCCGTACCACAAGGCAAAAACGCCGAAAAAAACATGTTTGTTGTGTGGAAGCCCCCCTTAAATATTTATTTTATTTTAATTTTATTATTTCTTATTAAAGTTAAAATACAACTGAGTATTTTGTGAATATTTCAAGTGCCTACCTGTTGCCATTTTTGATATCGAGCAAAAAAGGGCAAAAAAATCGCGTTTGTTGTATGGGAGCCCCCCTTAAATATTTATTTTATTTTGTTTTTAGTATTTGTTGTTATAGCGGCAACAGAAATACATCATCTGTGAAAATTTCAACTGTCTAGCTATCGCGGTTCTTGAGATACAGCCTGGTGACAGACAGACGGACAGACGGACAGACGGACAGACGGACAGACGGACAGACGGACAGAAGGACAGACGGACAGACGGACAGACAGCGAAGTCTTAGTAATAGGGTCCCGTTTTTACCCTTTGGGTACGGAACCCTAAAAACAGACTGAACGGCTTAGCTCTCCTGAACATTCACTATGGGATAGAAATTGATGCGAATGAAGTAGTGGATATATTTAAAAAGAAAAACAGAAGATTAATTTTGTAATATTCTGTGTTTCTGTGATATATTATATAACAGAACGTTGTTTTTTTTATTTAGCTCATAGTTTATATTGTCGCATTGCTTGAAAAAGGACTCCCCCAATTCTTTCGAGGAGATTTTTTCTGTATTTATTTTTCACATCTTTAATATTTTTCTTATATAAGGGTTATTTTATGTACTGTAAGGCCTGATTTTTCAATCATCTGATAACTTTATTCGAGGAATAATATTGAAATTTTGACAGTTATGTCATACAAAAACTGTCAAACGTCAATTTTATTCCTCTAATAAAAGTTATCTGGCGATGGAAAAATAAGCCCTTAGTCGTTTTATTTTCTTGAACCCTCCCCGATACTAAAACCTGGCTACGCCCGTGCACCTGAATGAATGCACCTGACACAGCGGCACATTCATTCAGGTGCCATTTAAGCGGGTGCCCAATGTGGAATACGTCAATTTACCGAAAAGTGCAATACTACGCAACAAACAAAGTGTTTCTTGTCAGAGTAGTCGGTTAGTAAACACTGCATTTTTTTTTCTATTTTGAACTTTTTTATCCCTTAAGGTATATAGCACTTACTTAGTGTTATATATACTCTTAAGTTTTATCCCGATATTCACGGGGTCAAGATTTATACGGGTTAAACCGCGAGGAGCAGCTATAGTAATACAATATCTTGTAAGGTCTATTCAAATGTATGTTTCCAATTGTTGTTATTTCAAGTTAAACAAATATCAACTTTATTTTAGGTAATAATAAGTTATAAAAATGTTTGGAAGTTGTAGCGTAAACTGAACTTTATTGTGTGGGCATTAAAGTTACTTTTCCAAATACTCTATTTGTTAATATGTTTGGCAAATAAATCGCGAACAGTGATTAGTATGCTTACCTGATAAATACTGTTTTGTGCCCGTCGTGTCACCTTTCCAACAACTTATCGCCTGAACTTGAACTAACCCGATTGCAGAGTAGTTGCTCACACTACTTCGTGTCGATTGATAAAATTACAGGTGTATATGACTCTTATAGGGACAGTGGCAAGTTAGAGGTACAGATTCCAGCGTAACAAGTTATTACAATCTGTCAAATTTCTTTAAATAGATTTTCAACTTTATCGCTGAAACCTGTGGTTCAATGTTGATTGGTAAAATTTTAAAGTTTCTGGTAGTTTGATGTGCTGGCGTCTGTACAGTGAAAAAAAAGCATTTTATAAAAAAAACTAGTACCTACCTAAATGCCCTAAATAGTTAGTTATGTTATACTAAAGTAAAGTGTTACATGCTCTGTGCGTAGAGCCGGATTAAGACTACTAAACTTGATGCCCTAAGCAATCCACGCCTGCTGTACGCCTGTAGGAGTCCATCCACTAGTCGCCTCGTATTTTTCCAAAACATCGACGAGCGATTTGTAAAGATTGGCGCACATCTCTAGCTAGAGTGACATTTGGGTCTTGTAATATCTTGCTGATAAACAGCCTTGCCTTTCATATGCTATCAAATATTGTTTTTCGGTGCTGTTTCTGCCATATGGTGCCCCCCGGAGACGGGATGCCATAAGCAATTGCTTAATTTTGCTTAGGGGCTAATCCGGCACTGTCTGTGCTTTATAGGTACAGGGTGGCAGGGCGCAACCTCTCCATGGATTGAGAACACGATTCTCAACCCCCTGCGATGAAATTATAGTCGGTTATTAAAAAAAAAATCTGTTGTTTCATAGAAAAGTTCAATACCTACGCGGTCAAAATTGTATGGAACAGCTTTTATTATTTTTTTATTAGCCGACGCAAAGTTTCAAAAGATCTTGCTGTTATCGGCGGTTCTGCTTGCAATCCGGATGAAGAAAGAAGCCTATGTCCTCCAGTAGCTAATCTCTAGGTCCCAGGCTACATATCTGTCAAATTTCATGCAAGTATCATGCCACCGTGCGTTAGCATAATTTAGCATTATGTAACAATTATCTACATGTGGTACAGAACAAAAACGAAAATAACATGTCGTGTCTACCGACCAATAATATTTTTTATAGTTAGCACACGGATATGTGATAAAAAGTGGTAATTTAACAATTAGAAATGTTTTAAGTTATCACCTTGGAAACTTCGTCTGAACACGAGTCTTTTAATGGCCGCTACAATAAAACGGTCTTGCATAAATGAAGTGGAAGTTGCAGTTATTATAACGCTTCGCACATACCTACAGATGCATGGTACGCACGACGACAGCTGACTTCTGATTGGATGGAAAGCGTAGGTATACAATGCGAGGGCAGCTAAAACTGGAAATGTATAGCTTTGTATGTCGTCGTGTATACCTATTGATAGCGGTTTGTAGAATGTTAATGTTACCTACTCTACTGTAGATCATCTCGCTTTGAAGTAGGTAGGTAATAGTGTTTCCGCCGGACCGGACGGCACTCACCCACTCACCCGTAATAACGGGGTCTTTATTTTTAACCGTTTTTTTTTTTGGAACGGGGTTCGTGAAAAGCGGTCAAGTGCGAGTCGTAACCGCACACGAAGGGTTCCGAACTTCCGATCAACAATACTATCCTACTACTACACTTACATACTTTAAAAAAAAACCGTTTCTTGTATGGGTCCCCCTTTAATTTTTAACTTTATTTTATTTTTATTATTTATTGTTA
Organism: Mesoligia furuncula; assembly: GCA_916614155.1. Lineage (NCBI taxonomy): Eukaryota > Metazoa > Arthropoda > Insecta > Lepidoptera > Noctuidae > Mesoligia > Mesoligia furuncula. The sequence goes on along the minus strand of OU744809.1, from coordinate 3,597,839 downwards.
TAGCGTCCACAGTTGTATTACATTGTGAAAATTTCAAGTGTCTTCCTATTACGGTTCAAAAGATAACCCTGTGACAGATGGACAGCAGAGCCTTGTTTGCGACTGTCTCTGACAGGGCCACCATCAGGGATTTTAATTTGATAACACAAAAAAATTGTTGCTAATTAGCCGAAATTTGTCGCCAAATATCAGAATTTGTCAGTCACTGGTTCAAAAGATATAGGTGGCCGATCTGGAGAGTCTCCCCAGCAGGGCCACATTTATATCTCAAAAACTATGGCACCTAGCGAAGATCTGTTTTCTCCCTTATTTTGTCGCCGAGATATAATGAGTTCAATTAGTAAGGTATAGTCCAAGAGGTAGATCGAAGAGTTAATGAAAAAACTTTTTTGTTATCAAAATTAAAATCGCTGATGGTGGCCCTGCCAGAGTCAGTGACACGAGCCTTGTAATAGGGTCCCGTTGGAAAGGAGCCTTAGAAAGGAGGTTCTCAGTTCGAGAGATTGTTTTTTTTGCTTGCTTCCTGTTTGGGCTCTATATTTCCCAAAAATTTTAGCCCAAAAATCGCCGAAAAAAACAAAAACTAACTCATGCTCTATTGAGCATGAGTTACTTTTTTTATTCGTCAGTCAGTCGCAACTTGCAACCGCAAGTCTATATACAGATGAGTTCAATGATTATGTCGTTCAGGCAAACAGACGAGTGTCTCGTCTGCCTTCTTAGTAGAACATATCCTTCCTTTTCAATTAAAAAGAGGTGTTATGGAAATAAATAATAAAACAAATTACAACAATAAATATTCTATTCACTTCCACATTACCTACTTAGTCAACAATCTATGTGTTACACATACTTTTACAATGGGCTTAGCTACCTATAAATACTAAAATCAAGGAATGTGTCTTAGACAATGCACATTTTGAAGATACTGGTACAGCCAGCTATACGGCTCTAATATACTAGATTAGAGAGAAATGCTATTTTATTGTTTAACCTTTTGACTGCCACACCTCAAAATCAAAAACGCGCCCTCGGCGTCAAAGTCTGTCATGTAGTAGAACCGTGGCGTGCTGGACACATTTTGGTTTGTCATCTATACATGACTGGCGGTCAAAAGGTTAATCAGCTTTGAATTTTATTAAAATTGATTTAACTTTTGTACTACTAGTAAATTGCTAAGCTAAGGCATCAAAACAGCTTGTACAGTACAGGTTTAAATATAAATTATGAAGAATTATCTTCTGTAAAGGCAAGATAATATAAATATTACTCTAATGAACATACATCGAGATATTGATACTCCCAAGTATCAAATTTTAAGAAAAAAAATTTGATACTTTTATTTTTTGTTTGCGTTAAGTTTTTTTTTTATGAAGAGTACTTATATAATACAACAATGTTAACTCTAGACCTCTTGCTAGTTGATAAGATGATTGTAAAGTACTTTAATAAAGATAAGAATTTACTTTATCAACCACTTTAATAAGCCAATAGATCTGATTCGACACATTGGAACTACTCACTGTGATTGTGATCACAGAGTACTTTTTGATTGTGATGTTAAACATGTATGCAATATTAAATTATACTTCATTTAATCAAAAGTATGTGTATGTAGACCCACTGTTTAAAACTAAAACTTATACACAGTTTAAAAAATAAGAATACATTGGTTCAGTTCAATTTTTATTTTGTTTTAAAATGTTATCATTAATTTCAACTTATACAATAATGAGTTGGCAATTGAGAGATAAAGTCACTATGGGAATGAGAATATATTATGCCAATATCATGTCTTCAGCTATTTACCAAACTTACTGAGTGCTGGTACAAAACCATAATTTTATTGTAAAGTTCAAAATTAATGTCAGTGTGTCATACTCAAGACCTTGAATTACATGCAAATGCTGCAAAATAATTTCAGGCAATCATTTTATTTAGCGCAGTGGCTTTATGTATTTAAATGTGTGTTCATTTGCTCATCATTTTAAAGATCACTGGTTTATATAACGTCAATATTCCTAGGACAAGACAATACTCTGCAATGTACACAGCTCTAGACTGACCTACTTATGCTAAATTAATTAGTTTGCTATTCTTTGCAACCCATCGTTATTGAATACAGTTTTCACATCTTCAAACACTTCGAGTGGAGACACCTCTGCATTAATCCTGCGCACGCGACCCATTGCCTCGTAGTGGTTGATGATGGGCAAGGTGTCGTTTAAATAAGTGCAGAATCTCTTCTGGAGGCTCTCCAGATTATCGTCCGACCGCCCACTGCCGGCGGCGCCACGTCCTAAACACCGCTCCGTGCAAATGTCCCGCGAGCACTCGAAAAATAACACGAAGAGCAGCTTCGTTTTGTCAGACATGACGCGTTCCCAGCCTTCTAAATTGTCCTTGTTACGCGGGAAGCCGTCAACAAGGAAGCGCGTCTTACCGGAGTTTTGCATGGCCTTGTGAATGAGCGAGCACGTAACCTCTACAGGTACAATCTCACCGTTGCGGATTTTCTCCTCAATCATCTCTCCGTACTCGGACCCAGGTCTTTGTCGCTCTTCGCGCAGCAAATCGCCAGCGGACAGATGTACAAAACCATATTCTTCAGAAATAAAAGAACATTGCGTCCCTTTGCCGGCGCCAGGAGCACCCAATACGAACACAACTTCAGGCACCATTTTGTTGAGATACTGCGAACAGTGCCGCAACGCGCTGCTCAGCATTAAATAAGCGAGACTAATTTATTTAGCTGGACTTCAATTAGTTTTATAAAACATGCGCACAGCTGCAGCCTTGAGCCCTTAACTTTTGACGTAACAGATGAATGAGAATGAGAATGACGGACGAATTGAACGAATAAGAATCAATTGTTTGAATGAATGACTGAAGTCGAACAAATAAATATTTTTAGTGATATAGTGTTGCACCTCCCTAAACACTGCCGTACCGCTGGTGAGCGCTCGGCCTAGTCGGCCTTTATGTTATGCGTAGTTCAGCTAAATGCGGGGCGGCCTGCCGTTGGGGTGGGACAGGGGCAATGACTCTAATAAACAAGTACTTGTTTAATACAGGTCAGTCAGTGGACAGAGGGAATTTTCTTTAGTATGAGGTATTGACGAACAGTCGGTTATACTTTCTCTGAACAACGCATTAGACCGCCAGTTACTTTCCTCTAAAGAATGTTCAAGAATGCGTAGCGAGGGATCTATTATTGTGCGATACCTTCTGTTTTCACAGCTTAGTTTTTTAGACTTTTACAGGATAGTAATACTAGTATGGGTATATATTTATTTATATTATACTAGCTTTGGATGCGAGTTGCGTAGTTCTGCTAAGCACGCTGCAGAGCTGGGTTCGTGACCGAGTGTGTGTAAACTTAGGGCGCGTACACACCAGCGCGATTTATTACGCGCGCGCGTCGCGTACGCATCCCTCCTACTAGAAAAACATTGGAATTAAGGGGAATGCTCCAACCAGCCCGCTAAATTCAAAATTACTTGCGTTTTTTGCAATTTGCAGGCCAGTGCTAGGTTGTATGTTGATTAAAATATTATTCGCGGCTGTAAGACATATGTAGTTACAGAATAATAATCATCAAAATCATCAATAATCAACATACAACCTAGCACTAATGTAAGAAAATTTGAATTTCGCGGGCTGGTTGGAGCATCCACCTTAAATGCTTCTCTTTTGTGGGAGCGATGCGTATGCGACGCGCGCGCGAAAAAAAACGCGTGAGGGGGAAGCGCCAGGGTAGCCTGCGAAATTCAAATTTTCTCTTACGTTATTTGCAAGACAGTGTCAGGTTGTATGTTGAACAAAATAATGATTCACGAACGTAACAAGTCTGTATTTACAGAATTATATTTATTAAAATCATCTCGACTCCTTTTATTACGTCAAAAATCTATCTGCCTAGCCTTGTCCCAACTATGTTGGGGTCGGCTTCCAGATGTCCGTGACTACCGCCCGGCCCCCACCAACGCCAATCGCTTCCATATTTGGTAAATAATTAGTACTCAATTGGTACTAATTAGTACTCGAACAACAAAATTGGTACCTACCTTAGTAGTTTTCGAGAAAATTGACTTTGATTTATAAAAAATACCTTAGGTTCGTGTTATTGGGTTTTTCCATTGGGAATTTCTCAGTAGCAGCCCTGAGACTGGAATTGTGTCCGATTGATGGAATTGTCTGTGTGGTGCCGGACTTAAAGAATTGCACCACCCCTTACTTCCCGTGGGTGTCGTAAAAGGCGACTAAGGGTCTTACCGGAGAATGGGCAGCAGCGTTCTGTATTTATTCCACCATCATACCATACTGCGATCGCCAACCCGCCTGCCAAGCGTGGCGATTATGGCAAACCCCCCCAAAATTGGGGGAGGCCTATGTCCAGCAGTGGACGTCTATCGGCTGAAACGACGGTGGTCATAAGTGCTTAAACAGCTCAATACCATTGACAACTTAATTTGGTCGGGTTATACGCGAAGATTTAGTATGGAAAAGTAATGAAAGCTAATTTCTCTTAAAATATAACACTTGGGAATCTGAATTTTTGGTCGCTTTAACTTCTTTAGGAGTACTAATTTTTGTATAAAGGAAAGAAATCAGTTTTTAATAGGGAAATCTTGAAATGAAAATTTGGCACCGTGACTACCGCCACCCCACCAATGGCATGGTATATCTCGTAAACTACTAGAGTACTAACTTTGAATTTTGGGTACTAATTTTATCTTGCTTGTATACTTAGAATAGCTCTTTTTCGGCGCTCTTGGTGACCACCATGGTGGTGAATGGTCGGGTTATACGCGAAGATTTAGTATGGAAAAGTAATGAAAGCTAATTTCTCTTAAAATATAACACTTGGGAATCTGAATTTTTGGTCGCTTTAACTTCTTTAGGAGTACTAATTTTTGTATAAAGGAAAGAAATCAGTTTTTAATAGGGAAATCTTGAAATGAAAATTTGGCACCGTGACTACCGCCACCCCACCAATGGGTGTCCGTTACCCAGGCCAGATGTTGACGAAAATGGTCATTTGAATCTTATAGATAATTAGTTTTGCGGCTTCTGTAATTGTTGCGCACATTTTTAAATTTGTTGCGCTTATAGTTTTTTAATTATTTCACAAAAACATTTCCTGCTGGGGTAACGTTACCCCAGCCAGACCTTTTTCTTTCTAATGGGAATATTTAAATAATTACTAGCTATAAAATTAGTTGTCTAGATGAAGTAAATGTTGTGCCTTATTTTGTATTTGTTCTTTCATCGGTTGCGAAGTTATTCGAGATTTTGCTGGGGTAACGTTTTTGGTTTTGCTAGATCTTTGAAATGGTTAAGCGGATTCTTATCATATTTTGTACATGGCTTCTTAGGAATTAGTTTAAATTTGTTCTGCAATAAAAAAACCAAAATAATACATAGCTTAAAGGTTATTTCATTAAATAGAAAAACAGTTCAATTGGTCCCAGCACTCTCAATAAGAGCTCTAAAGACTTACTTTAAACGTTATTTTAAAGCTTGTAACTGCCTTCAAATGTATGTGAAGTTTCATTAGTATCCTGTAAGTATTTAACAAGTTATGATGATATTGAGTTCTTCACGAGCACGGTCTTGATGCGCGCGGTGTTATTTGGCCACTGGATTGGATATATGAACTGAATGTTATGTCAATTATTAGTTTTTTAGTTCAGTTGTATATCAGTAAAATTTCAGCTCAGTACATTGGTTAATTAATGAGATAATACGATTAAAGTCATCAGGAAGTGAATGACTGTGGTAACCCGACCAAGTTTAGGTGGTTACGAAAAAGCGAAAACGCAGAACATTATACTATCTTTTGAAATGTTTAGTATAATACACCTTACAATTTCGGTACAGACGCGTACACTGTTAAATACATTAATAATATAATAATATCTGTACTATAATAGTACAGATATTATTATATTATTAATGTACTTACGGTGCGTACAAACTATAATACATTAATAATATAATATTATTAATGTATTATAGTTTGTACGCACCGTAAGTTTAGTGTTAACTGAAAAAAACCATTGTATATTATTTATTGTCTGTGATCATTACACAGTCCAATATGTGTATATTTAAATAAAAACTGTAACTGTGTACTGTGTATACTGAAATCTATAATTTAATTAAAAAATAATAGAAAATTTCAAAAAAGCAAAATTACTATCTGTAATTTTAATCTGTGATTGTTTTTAAGTATAAGTTTAATAATATTTTAAAAGTTCAATTGAAATGATTATATTACCTGTCAATAAAAATTATTTAATAATCACGTAGTTTTTTTTAAACTTGTGTACATGTCTGTACTAAATTTGTAACACTATCCTACATATTTTAGAAGGTACCATAATGTTCTGCGTTTTCGCTTTTTCGTAACCACCTAAACTTGGTCGGGTTACCACAGTCATTCACTTCCTGATGACTTTAATCGTATTATCTCATTAATTATCCAATGTACTGAGCTGAAATTTTACTGATATACAACTGAACTAAAAAACTAATAATTGACATAACATTCAGTTCATATATCCAATCCAGTGGCCAAATAACACCGCGCGCATCAAGACCGTGCTCGTGAAGAACTCAATATCATCATAACTTGTTAAATACTTACAGGATACTAATGAAACTTCACGTACATTTGAAGGCAGTTACAAGCTTTAAAATAACGTTTAAAGTAAGTCTTTAGAGCTCTTATTGAGAGTGCTGGGACCAATAGAAGTGTTTTTCTATTTAATGAAATAACCTTTAAGCTATGTATTATTTTGGTTTTTTTATTGCAGAACAAATTTAAACTAATTCCCAAGAAGCCATGTACAAAATATGATAAGAATCCGCTTAACCATTTCAAAGATCTAGCAAAACCAAAAACGTTACCCCAGCAAAATCTCGAATAACTTCGCAACCGATGAAAGAACAAATACAAAATAAGGCACAACATTTACTTCATCTAGACAACTAATTTTATAGCTAGTAATTATTTAAATATTCCCATTAGAAAGAAAAAGGTCTGGCTGGGGTAACGTTACCCCAGCAGGAAATGTTTTTGTGAAATAATTAAAAAACTATAAGCGCAACAAATTTAAAAATGTGCGCAACAATTACAGAAGCCGCAAAACTAATTATCTATAAGATTCAAATGACCATTTTCGACAACATCTGGCCTGGGTAACGCACACCACCAATGGCATGGTATATCTCGTAAACTACTAGAGTACTAACTTTGAATTTTGGGTACTAATTTTATCTTGCTTGTATACTTAGAATAGCTCTTTTTCGGCGCTCTTGGTGACCACCATGGTGGTGAATGGTCGGGTTATACGCGAAGATTTAGTATGGAAAAGTAATGAAAGCTAATTTCTCTTAAAATATAACACTTGGGAATCTGAATTTTTGGTCGCTTTAACTTCTTTAGGAGTACTAATTTTTGTATAAAGGAAAGAAATCAGTTTTTAATAGGGAAATCTTGAAATGAAAATTTGGCACCGTGACTACCGCCACCCCACCAATGGCATGGTATATCTCGTAAACTACTAGAGTACTAACTTTGAATTTTGGGTACTAATTTTATCTTGCTTGTATACTTAGAATAGCTCTTTTTCGGCGCTCATGGTGGTCACCATGAGCGCCGAAAAAGAGCTATTCTAAAAGGGAGCACGCTGCTGAATAGCTTGACTACCACGACCACCTTCAAAGTCGATTTTCTCGAAAACTACTAAGGTAAATTTTATTGTTTGAGTACTAATTATTTACCAAATATGAAAGCGATTGGCGTTGGTGGTCCGGCGGTAGTCACGGACATGGCTTCCAGTCTAATAGGATGCAGCTGAATACCAGTATTTTAAGGTTGTCCTAACTCATAATGTCAGTTTTGAATTACTTGCATATTATTCCGGCGAGTGCGGCTCGAACGTGTGCGAGGTTGCAGAACTTCAAAGAATTTTTTAAATGCGGCACGTGCGGTGTGCTACTACCTCAATACTGGACTTGTGATCCCTGCTGATTGTTGCTGCGATATCTCTAATCTCAGGCATAAACGATGCTAGTTTTTCAAGCTAGGATCGTGTATGCCGGGCATAACAACGGTGCAACTGCCGATTTGAAAGCGCGCGAAGTACATTAGTGTGGTCTACCTTTAGTAGGGCAGATTTTTAGTTCCGTACCCAAAAGGTAAAACCGGGACCCTATTACTAAGACTCCGCTGTCTGTCCGTCCATGATCCATCTGTCTGTCACCAGGCTGTATCTCAAGAAGATAGCTACAGTTGAAATTTTCACAAATTATGTATTTCTGTTGCCGCTATAACAAAATAAAATGAATATTTAAGGGGGGCTCCCATACAACAAACGAGTTTTTTTCGGCGTTTTTGCGTTGTGGTACAGAACCCTTCGTGTGAGAGTCCGGCTCACACTTGGCCAGTTTTTCTTAATAGTAAATTTCATAAAGTAGAGGAATAAATATAGCGGTTTGACAGTTTTTGTATAGAAAATATGTCAAACTCTCAATTATTTTCAGATAAAAGAAATTGATTATTGAAAAATCTGCCATTAATTCAATAATGTTTCGGTAGCCAGTAGTGGACTGAAGGTGGGTTCTATGATGAAAACAAAAGACTGGATTTTTTAATAATCATTTATTGGTTCAAATGTTTTCGCACATACTCGCAACTCAATAGTAAGCCACCAAAACTAGCAGAGTACCTGAAACAGATTTAATTAAATTAGTGAACAGGTTCTTAATTACAATAACTTAAAGTGAAGTTCATATATAATCAGAAGTTTATTAGTTTAACCTCAAAATAATTCAGAACAGGTCTGTGAAGGTTCATCATTTTAAGAAAATTTTATACTAAAATTAGTTTAATCAGCGGGGCTATTCTCGTAATTTAAAGAATGTTCAGTCTGATCTCGGTCTCAATCTGTCAAAAATACCTCTAGTTTCCCTACATTTTGACAAGTTTTTGACATTTGTTTGTCGCCGAGATAGGCTGTGACTAGATTTTGAATGTTTCATCTCAAAAATCTCTGTCAAATATCTGACTGCCAATTCTTGTAATAACGAGAAGCCTTCAGATTTTTGCCATTGTTCTCACCTATTGGATTTTGCTTGCATCTTCCTGCTTAGCCACACTCGTTAACAGGTATCTGTAATTTAAAAAAAAATGGTTAAGATCCGTGACTAGTGACAGGTTCACAATTACAATATAATGTAAAGCATCAAGTTTAATTTAATCAGAAGTAATAATAGGTTGACCTCAAAATAATTCAGAACAGGTCTGTGAATGTTCATCATTTTAAGAAAATTTGATGCTAAATTATAAAAGCTTATTCGGATTTTAAGCCATTGTCCTCACCTATTGGATTTAGCTTGATGCTTTCTTTTTCAGCCATAATCGTAATAACAAGAACCTGTAATAAAAAAAAAACGGGTTAAAGTCAGTGACTAAAATGGTCGAATTTCTGTGAAATAAATTAAACCTCAGGCCTGTTGAGCTTGTTAAACCATCACGGGGCATCTAGAACAGTGTTGTCATCATTATAAAATAAAATTCTAAAATTGCTAAGAACTAAAATTGCTAAGAAGAGAAAGTAGGAAGTTTCCACCTTAAAAATTATTATTATTATTAAAAATAAAAGTATCCACCATATTTCTAGATTAGAAAAAGCTGGTGTAACTATCTTATCAGTTGATATAGTGTTGCCAATTACCTGTTAAGGGACTAATCAGCGTCCACTCGAATCATAATGATCATTATCTGTAACAAAAAAAATAACGAATGTTAGTTTTTTTTTTTAAATAATTTACATGTTTTCTGAGCAGTTAAGTTTTCAGGCCTGTTGAGCTTGTTAAACCATCACGGGGCATCTAGAACAGTGTTGTCATCATTATGAAATACAATTCAAAGAATTGATAATTATAAACAAAGGAAGTGTCTATGATAAAAACAATGTTTTTATTTATTTTTTTAACCTCCTTTGTTTATGTAGATTATTAAATATTATCTGAAAAAGTTAATGTATGTGTCTATCTGTGTGTGTACGTCTGTGTGGTGCCGGACTTAAAGAATTGCACCACCCCTTACTTCCCGTGGGTGTCGTAAAAGGCGACTAAGGGTCTTACCGGAGAATGGGCAGCAGCGTTCTCTATTTATTCCACCATCATACCATACTGCGATCGCCAACCCGCCTGCCAAGCGTGGCGATTATGGCAAACCCCCCCAAAATTGGGGGAGGCCTATGTCCAGCAGTGGACGTCTATCGGCTGAAACGACGATGTGTCTATCTTATCAGTTGATTATATTTTATGAATTCTAAAATGTAATCTATTTTATTAAAAGAATACAAGATAATAATAACGAAAGATACTAAATATGATAAACGAGGCGCGGCTTATGAACGTGCTGATTGTTCACAAATATTGCAAAAAAAACTTAAATTGCTTATCATCAAATGCCGTGTTTTTTTTTAGCATGACTTGTCAACATTATCTCAACATTGGATGATCAGATCATTATTATGGAACATGACGCGTTTATAATTTTTATTATGATCGATTGTCTACATTACATAATTTAGATTTCAATAATATTTACCTTTTGTTGAATAACATTTGTCTTCTCTACTCGCTTACTCAACACCTGTAAAAAATAATAACAAATAAGCAACCAATTCAGTTCTACATAAATATATTCATTTTGTTAATATTTTCAGTGTGATATTATTTTTTTCCTCATTACTCAGTACAGGTCTGTGATAATCATCATTAAAAAATATTTGTTTTGTGTTGCTTTGAATATTTTAGAACTGTTCTTTTGTTCATACGCTTTAAAAATGCACCCCTCTAGAGTTTCTATACAAACATTTAAGATGTTTAAGCAACAAGCATTAACCCTCCACTGTACTGCTAGCAATTTTAAATTAAAAGATCTCTACACACGTACAAACTTGTTAGCTGTAATAAGAAATTTACAGACACTGAATGCTTGGAGTTTCTTGCCCTTTCTTCTCCCTAAAGATCTATGTTTCGGAATGGGCAACTAGTTTCAACTTTCTGACCAACTACTGACAGACTGACAATTCTAAAGCGCCTGTAAACTGTTTAATTTAAATAAATGCTTAGACTTTAGAGTTTGAAAAACATTCTTACCATTCTAGTCACACAGGTGCAGTATACACAGGAACTGTTGCCCTGTAAATCAAAGTGTATCGTTATTTTATGATCAAAATCTAAAACGTAATATGGCCTTAGTGCAGTGATAACAATGCCTTTTGATTTATGAAAAAATTTGTGCTAAGAGGTTGATATCCGCTGCAGTAAAGTATAATACAAAATAAAATAGACATTCTGGCAGATTTCAAATAAAAATTCAAGACAAAAGCCGCCAGAATATACCTCTGAATGTTTGATTTATCAACTCACCTTTTCCGAAATGACTGTTCCAGCCAAATAAAAACACTAGGGTTGTTTACAATAGAAAAATTATAATTTAAAAATTAATTACAGTACAAGTAATGAATCATGGTTCCCGACATCATAGCGATTCATATCAAACAGGCTGTGGTATTTTCAATAGTTTATTTAGTATCTCGTGGTGGCAGCAACATTCTGCCACTCAGTAACAAACGGTCCGACCAGCGTCGTCGTGCTTAACACTTAACTTAATTGAGGCGATACATTCCGTTTTATGTTCAAAATAAAATTATTCATAATGTTAAAACGTAAAATTGTATATTGCGTGAGGCGCTCTCAATAATGTTACATATATTACAGTATGGATTGCTTTAGCTACGACGTTTACAATTTGTCCAGATATTGAGCTAAGTCGGGCAGACCCTCCTTAAGTCCTTTCCTTTTCCTTGTCTCCTGCAAAGATAAAAACAAACAAATTATATTTCAGAACAAAAAATAATTAATTTAATTTGTTGTAGCTTCAAAAATGTAAATGTATCGCCCGCGCCGTAGCATGCAGTCCCGGGACATAAGGATAGAGGTCCTGTGCAGCGTTTAGACGCGGGCTCGCTTCACTATGCTTCGTTTGCACGCCGCAGCCGTCTGCGCGAAGCGGCCGACAAGCGACCGACTCGCTACGGCGCGGCACGGTGTGCCGGAAGGTATATTTAAGAAATGTAACTAAATATTGGTTATTACAGCCCAGCTAGCCAAAGAGATTGTCTATGATAGAATAAAATTTGGTTAGCAGCACTTGTCTTAACAAATAATTTGTTTTTTTACTAAATTACTTCCTTCTGACCGTTTCGATATTGTGGCAGCCCAGATCTTAGCCAATCGAAAAGCATAATGAACTAAACAAATAAATTTAATTTAAGTGTCAGCATAGAAGTATAGCTGTGTCCTGTTGTCTGCATGTTTCAGGAACTGATGGATGCTACTGAAGGTGCCAAACCAAGTAGCCAAATTCTGGGCAGACTCTCTTTAGATTACCATAGACTCACTAAGAAGATCATCGCTAAAGACAATGAGATAAATTATCGAGTACAAACCTGAACAACAACGTAGGGCTTGGTGCCGGGCTCGCACGGGTCTCCGGGCAGGACCTGCCAGTGGTCGAACACGCACTGCGGGAAGGCCTGTCCGCCGGTGTTGGAGCGCAGGTCGGCGGTGAAGCCGAACGACTCGTTGACGGGCAGGTAAGCCTTCACGACGAACATGGGCGTGCCAGTCACTTGAGACTCCTCGAACACGTGGCCACGACGCCTGTTCAACACGCCGTAGATGCCTCCGACGGCTACCTCAGGGCACTGTGTGGGGTTGCATGTATGGATGTTATTATAATGTAAATTGTAAAATGTTCTGCTTCAGAAATGTCGTGTAAAACATACTTAATTTTCGAAATTAGTACACGTAATGGAATTATTCGATTTCAAAGTTTCATGTCAACATTCTTTGACTGAAAATATAGATAGATGCATTATACTTAAGCATAAATCAGTCAGCAGCAAACATCAGATAACTGCTCACTAATGTAAATTTTCTGAATTTGAGGATATTCCAATAATCAAGGGTGGTTAGTATTTTGTATTGTAGGAGTGTTAGTTCCTCTATTCAGGCAAGGCATGTATGGGTGACGTGCCTAAACATAAAACTGTTGATCTGCCACGTCTCGGAAAGGCGGAACTATTGTAACATGCTAGTCCGCACAGGAAAAACGTGGGGAGTCATGCTGGGAAGATTCGCAGCCGATAACACATGAACTAGATAGATGTTGCCATCCCATTACATAGATATGATAAGATACATATTAGTCGTAGTCCCCGCAATCCAGTCTGTTAGAAAGTCAAGCCACTGAATTATATTTTCTACCATTACTAAACTTACGCCAATATCTAGACTAAACCCAACTTTATTGTTAGGTAATCTATATGTGAAACAACTTTCAAACCAATCAAATCTTACTCAGGGAAATCTCTCCTTATACTGACTGACGCATTGGCGAGTTCATTCAATCAACGAATCAACCGAGTATCTTGCGACTGGCGTTAAAGACTGGATTAGCGGTTCTACAGACTGTGACACAGTTCATGCAGGTTAGCGGGAGCACGTACCTGAATCTCGCACAGGTACACAGGCTCCATAAGTCTCGGCTGCGCGGTCAGCAGACACGCGTACAGACATCTTCTCGTCGTTGGAATGATTTGACCGCCACCCCTATACAACAGACAAAGATTAGATATTCGTTGTTGGTAAGCATTTGTAATAAATTTAATTGACACAACAAGGTGGCGACGTTAGTTACGACTTTGTTGCGTTTTAAACGTTAAGTAATCACAAACCTGTGGATAGCATCAGTGTGTAGCGTAACATCATAGATGTTGAACCTCACACCACGCAAGTTCTCCTCAGCCATGACTCCCTCCTTGGCGGCCCATTGGAAGCCGGCGACCACGGAGTCCTTGATCTCGTTGAGGTACTGCACTCCCTTGGAGCAGTCCACCATGAGGTTGGGACCGGTTCCCTCGGGGCCGAAGCACCAGATCTTACGCGCCTCAGTCACGTCGTACTCGTACTTGTCGGTCAGATAACGCGCACGGGTCTTGAAGTCGTCGCGGGGGTTCACTTTGCCCTGAGAGACAGAAACATTGTTAACACTTTGTAGGACACTAAATGCCCCCAGACATAACAGTAAAACTTATATGTTATTTTTAGTATATGCGAAACCTGAATATAGTTTATTCAGAATAAGTAACAATCGATTCCAATAATTTTTACCCCATGTTATATTTTGTCCAAAAATATTTAATAAAGGTTAAAAGTTGTACACCAACCGGCAATAAGTAGGTTATCCAATCTCCGCGCCGAACGGTTCGGTACCTAGGTACTATTATCAATGAGCGCAAACGGCGCGGCGCGAGCGGCGCGGGTGAGCATGTTTTTGTACGGACAAACAGGTAACTTAACAAGCTTATAACTGTGTGATTTTTCATGATACAGTTTTGAAATTTTGTACAAGATTCTTTACATAAAAATACTAGACGTGTTTCGGGTTTCGCATTTACTAAAAATAACGTTGTATAGTGTCTCGTTCAGTGTCCTTTAACCAATGTTATTAATTAAATAGTAATGTAGTGCCCGCGCCGTAGCATGCAGTCCCGGGACATAAGGATAGAGGTCCTGTGCAGCGTTTAGACGCGGGTTCGCTTCACTATGCTTCGTTTGCACGCCGCAGCCGTCTGCGCGAAGCGGCCGACAAGCGACCGACTCGCTACGGCGCGGCACGGTGTGCCGGAAGGTACATTTATAAAAATTTAGATATTTATTTAGAATTTGCAGCTGGTACGCTGTAATGCAGACATAATCGAGGACTGTCTATGCATCATGTGATGCAAATTAGGTGAAACAAAATATGAGCAAATAATCAAGTAGATTTCTTACATCGTCGATGTCTTCAGGCAGGCCTTCGGGCATGGGTTGCGCCCTCATGAACAGACGGTTGTGCTTGTTGGGCGACTTGGACAGACACATCTGGTCCGACTCCTCCGCCACGGTCTCACGGTACGACACCACGGGGTCGGATTTCTTGATTGGAATGCAAGCGTGGTCCTCTTCCAAGTCCTGGGTAATTAAAGAAAATTAGTACTTTGGTACTCATATCAACATATTTCTTGATTATTATCGTATTTTTTGAAGTTACAATAACAAATATTCGTAATATAAATGTCTCATACATTTATGGGGTTGCAGGCTATGGAGTCTTACAACCAATTCCGGTATGAAGTATACTGTTAGTCCGCTCTGACACCCAGATGCTTATTGTAAGTAACTGGCAACACTTGGGACTCTTTTTTCTTTTGCCAGTTAATAGGCCAATATTTTTTTTCAATGGTTAAAAACGATTATCAATCATCATCTGCCTAGCCTTTTCCCAACTATGTTGGGGTCGGCTTGCAGTCTAACCGCTTAACGTGCTTTCCGAGCCACGGAAGGGTCACTCACGGTATGTAAAGATGGTCATCCATCCACCGACCAACCGCGGCAAGCGTAGCTTAACCTGATCGATCGACCTGTGCGGCTGTTATTATTTAGCCAACATTCATACTAAATGTTTGCACTATTAGATGGTGTACAGTTCATTAAAAACCCTATATTTATTGAGTTGCTGGAAACAAACGCGAAACACACATCATGCTGCATGAAGTATTGCTGTAACAACACTGGGCCACTTTTACTTAGAAACATTCTTTTACTAAAATAAGCAATCTTTACAAACCTTAAGACAGATCTCAAGATGCAGTTCTCCGGCACCAGCGACAATGTGTTCTCCAGACTCCTCGTTGATGCACTGCACCATAGGGTCGGACTTGGCCAGACGCTTCAGACCCTCCACCAGCTTGGGCAGATCAGCAGGGTTCTTGGGCTCGACGGCCACACGCACGACGGGAGATACACTGAACTTCATGACCTGCGAGGGGGGAGTTGAGGAGTTATAGAATTTGGGAGCCATGGAAGAAATACTTTGGTAAAATATCTAGCAGCTTATTTACTAATCATAGGAATTTTCCATGATATAGGTTGCCTAAAATTGAAGCAGACGGAGCACTAGATGGTAACGGACAAGCGTCGACAACGGATGTCTGCGACACCAGAAGCTAGGCGCAGCTTTGCGTCAGTATCTACTTAATAAAAATCTTAAATCCCTTCACTGATTCACGGCCAAAACCCCTGAGTCTATAAGTGTGGATTGTTAAATATTCATCCCCTAAAGGGGTTAAATAGGGAACGAAAGTTTGTATGGAAGTTCGACATTTTTGCCGGTGGGAAATCCCAATGAGCACTCGGCTTGTAAATAATGATTCTATTTACCTTCATGTTGTGTGCGTTCTTGAAAGTGGTGATGGTTCCGGTCTTGACGAGGAACTGGTCAACGCCGACCAGACCGCAGATGTTGCCGCAGGGCACATCCTCGATAGCCTCTACGTAACGGCCCATCATGAGGATGGTACGCTGGATGGTCTTCTCGTACACGTCCTATGGAAACAATTTCTTAAAGTTAGCATGGAGTTACTAAGCACGGGGAACTCGCCAGTAATATTCGTCAATCTATTTTGAACTTTGACTAAAGAAATGTCCCGGTTTCCAATAAAATTAAAAATTATAGAAACAGTAATTTTCTTTAGAATGGTGTTCTAAAGAAAATTACTGTTTCTATACTTTTGTCTTCAAGACTGTGAAGACGATCTTAACAAACAACTTTCCTATTTTCAGACTCGGCTCAAGTTGTATTTTCAATCTCTGAATATTGCCTTACCTCTTTCTTGCCGGGCGTGAAGTTAGGTCCCATGATGCGGGCCTTCTGTCCGGTGATGACCTTGCCAGAGAACACACGTCCGAAGGCGTAGAAACGACCCTTGTCGGAGGTTGGCACCATCTTGCTCACGTACATCATGAGGGGTGCCTCGGGGTCGCAGGTCTGGACGACAGGGAGAAACGAATAGTGTCATGACAAGCAAAGTAGTATAACAATAAATACATGGAAAAAGCTTTATGGCGTGGTTTCGTCCGCGTGTAGGTCGGAAAAAAACTTTATGTAAACCTTCTCCATTAAAATACGGGTCTATGTCAACTTTCATGGTGATTGGTCAAATGATGTTGGGAGTTTATCAATCTCATACAAACAAACATCCATTTTTGTATGTTTTGAAACAATATTTATTATCTTCTAGGAAAAACGAGCATTGCAAGCATGTTTTCACTTTTAGAAATTTATCTTTTCATACAAAATTAACAACAACTTGTTTAGTGCTTATAACTTGTCAGTATTTTTTATTCACCTGTGTAAATGTTTTTGATTTTATGTATTTTATTTTCTCTTCTAGCCTAGTTCTCTAAATTATCTGCTTTCCTATCGCAGGTATGCTGGAAGAGATTCCTATAGAAATAAATATCACCCTTTTATGTATTTTCCTTCTTGCCTGTTTAAACATGTGTACATAAAAAAATAATAAAATACGGTACAAAGTAGTTTGTTATTTACCTTGATACCAAGAGCGGCCTCATCGTCATGGGGTCCCTCGTACAACATCTCCATACGGTACTTCTGCGCGACCACGGGGGAAGGCAGATGGATGGCAATCATCTGCAGGAGAGCCTCACCGGCTGGCAGCCAGCTACGCATGACCACCTGGACAATACAGACAAATGTTTAGCAATCAATTTTCAATTATTCAGTAACAATAAATTCACATTGCGTACTAACATAATCCAGCATGAAATGTAAGTATTAGATGTAGATGTTTAAAAAAATTTGAAAACCAAAATATATATATTTTATAATGGTATATATTTTTTTTTTATTTCATTTCCAGAGGTCACAAAAAGTCACAGCTTGTGTCCTACTGCTTGCTATAAAACCATCGTTGTACATCATCTATTTCATGTGGTAACTGTCTCATACATTTATGGGGTTGCAGGGTATGGAATCTTACAACCAATTCCGGTATGAAGTATACTGTTAGTCCTCTTTGACACCCAGATGCTTATTGTAAGTAACTGGCAACACTTGGGACTTGAACATAATCACATTACCCTTTTTTTGTAGTAATTACAGTGTAGTGCATATTCTTAGAAGTTAATTTCTGGATTCTTCAGACAATAGACTGTTTTTAAGATGGTTTGGGAAACATTTGTATTTTAATTTCCATCAAACAAAAGGGTATTTCCTTCTAAATATCGTATGGAGTAACATAAACTCATCATAAAAACTATCTAAAGTAATAATCGCGAGCTACTCGCCCTAAGTCTTAAGAATCAAAACTTGAATTTAGAATCTCAAATATAGTTAACGTTTTTTGGAACCACAACTCAAAGTCGTACATGAGAAAGTTCAAATCACATGGAACCCACAAAGAAGTTGCACATTCCATTGCAATCAAAAATATGTTAGAGACAAATGTTCACTCAAAAATCACCTTAGACTATGTAATGCTATAGTAGATATTTCAGTAAGTGGCTATGAATAAGTAACAACTTTCTAACCTTAAGTAGGGCCTTGCCATCCTTGTCAGCATCTTCGTGCTTGATGGTGACTCCGATCTTGGTGAGCAGACCGTCGATCTCCTCCTTCTTGAAGTTCATGATGGCGTCGAACACCTTGTAGATGGGGTCCAACACATACATGCAGAAGGAACGCTTGTTGTCGTTGTCCTTCTGTTTGGCCCACTTCTTTGTCTTGGCGTTGAAGAAGTTCTCTCCCCACAGTCTGAGGGAAAGTTTGGGGGTAAATTTTGGCTGAAGTGTAGGGAAATGGGCAATAAATTGATGAGAACACGACAATGTGATGTGTTCCAATATTGTGCTGAACTAATATCTTTAAACATCTCAAATTCGCGGTACGGCAGCACTTCTTCTGCATCCCTACATGCAAGCGCATACTGACGGCAACGATGCCGTAGTATCCTTAGATATTCCGCGGTGTACTCAGACATCATTAAAATTTCAATTTTATTGTCATAGTTATATTCCTTTCCGTCGCATAAAAATCCCTTGCCTCCCGCTAAGTAGCGCAGGCGTGAACAACCCTACGCGAACAGTGATCTTAGTATGCATTTAATAAACAAAATGCTTCATACATAATGAAATAGAAACTAAGGCTACATACATTTCCGCTAGCTAACGTTTTTTTTTTATCTTCATCATTATGTGCTTTTAATTTACAAATCCATCTCGAAACCACACAAAAATTTAAGTGTTCCAACTATTTCGATTACGTCACTGCTTTAATTGTTTAGCAATAAGATGTATCTTAACAACTGTAGTAAATTGCCCACAGGAGCAATTCACCATTTAAGTTGAGATTTAATGTTCGTCCCGGTCTGCCGCTGGTGTATAGCATTAAATGCTTAACCCAGTATCAATGGGACGACATCAGAGGGGCAATTCTCGTATTTTTAAGAACGTTCAGTCTGATCTGTCAAAAATACCTCTAATTTCGCTACTATTTTTAGATCGATAGATATAACGTTTATTCAGTGCAACAAAAGACACAATACAGGTATTAAAAAACGTTAAAAACAAGTGAAAGAAAAAAAGATTAAAAAGATAAATTGATCCATAGACACCTAGCTCAAGTTGTACATCTATAACGGTCGATCACTACTGGGCGGTGTGTGTCTCATGGTTGCACCAAATGGGATTCCAGCTCAGCATATTGACGGCGAAGTGCCAATACCTCCTAACTGACATTCCTTGAGAAATTCACTTTTTTCATTGTTTTGAATTTAAAAGCGTTATTCGCGTTTTATTGATATCGCCTAAGTGTATTTTTAGTTGCAACAGCATTCAATTAAAATGTTGAAATACGTACCTCCCGACTAAACCAACGCAGTGTCTATTTTTGAACATTTTTTTCAGAATGTGTAAATTTTTGACTTTGTCAGTTAGGAGGTATTGGCACTTCGCCGTCGATATGCCAGGTACAATAACTGACGCTGGTATTCTGCTGCATCCCGTTAGAGACATACGGATGTCGAGAAGACACATCTGAGTTTCAACAAAATGGTACCTACATAGTGCGGCACGTATATTATAAAAGTGGTAAGTACCTACAGTTGACTTGCTAACTTTTTAAGAACGTTCAGTCTGATCTGTCAAAAATACCTCTAATTTCGCTACATTTTTGACATTAATTGTGCCGAAATGAGATTGCGATTAGATTTTGAACGTTTGTAACTACGGAAACTAGCCTTCTGATAAACCCTAAGGTTCGAATTCTAGAACTATCTTAATTGAAGGAGGGAAGAACTCTTTGTTTGATGGCTATAATAAACAGATCATCTTTAGGGTCACGAATGAGTAGGTACTAAGCGTGCACCATCGCCGACCGAATCATCGCATATAATATATCCGATGTAGATCTGTCGCATTATTCATCTAAGCGTGTCGATGGCAATCTAGATTGACATGATTAAAAATACCGTAAGTTAAAAAACCAATAACGTGGTACGAGGCTATGAGGCTTTCGAAGCTGGCAAACGATGAAAATCATTAACTAATCATTATCGTTGGAACCACAATACAAAATGAGTCCTATTTGAAGACCATAAAGTTCTTTTCTGAAAGGCTGTGCTGTAGACGAGGTCGCGTGCAAGAATCAATGCCCGCGACACGTCATTACGTGCATCTGCAATGCTGCATTTGGGACCTTACTCGCGGTTAATAGAATAGAAAGTTCGCGGAGGACGAAATGAAATTGTTACAAGACAAAGAATTAGTTGGGCGACCGATTGGAAAATTAGAAAGCAAGTTTACCTCGGTATAAGCCGATGCATTAAAGAAAGGAATCTTAAATGGCGGCTTGTACTTGCGTTGACAGATAGTACAGTTAGCATATACAATTTCAAGTCGAAGATTTTTTTCAAATTCAAAATAATAAAATCATGACCGGGCCGTATTTATTTCAAACTAGCTTCTACCAGCGGTTTCGCGCGCGTTAAAGTTGAAAATTTGAAAGAGACGTGGCGGCATCTATTATTATAAGACCGTTATTGTTGTTTTCATCGGAAACAGTAGCTACTGTTGCGCGCCACAATTAATGCCTAGTACATGGCGACAGTAGTTACCACTAGCGCCATCTAGTATCGAGTAGCGGAACTAGTCGTCAAGACCCTTCTAGAAATTTCGATGCGAGAACTTTCTAGAACATTCCCGAACTTTCGACATCTGGTCGATCGGGGCCTGTATGTACTCGAACATTCTAGATGTTTCTACAATGGAAGGTTCTAGAACTCTCTTTGGCGCTATATAAGGCCGAGACGCGCCACGACCGACACAGTTTGGATAAAGCGATCGAAGTGAAAGCATCGAAGCGATATTCAAGTGCGACTTAAAGCGATCAGTAGTGCAATTGTGTTTTGTAATTAGTGTGTTTGAGTTGTAATTAGTGTTGATTATTAAAGTGTCATTTTTTGGTTATTAAGAGGGCAGTTTTAATTGTCACGAACCCGAAGCTCGTAACAATTGGTGTCAGAAGAGGGGATTAAAATGCCGGTTTTACCCAAAGACGACACGGAGGGTATCCGTACCCGGAGTCAACGCCAGCAGGAGACGGACCAAAGGCGATTCGGTGGAACAACGCCAATGGGGTCGGAAGGCCAGCTACCGACCGCGGAGGCCGGCCCGTCCACAGCTGCTCCAGCATCATCAGCGCCAGATTTTGCTGCCCTGATGATGATGCTGCAGGAACAGGCCCGTCGGTTGGAAGAACAGCTGCTGCGTGACAGGGAGGAACAGGCTCGTCGACAGGAGGAACAGGCTCGTCGGTTGGAAGAACAGCTCCAACGTGATAAGGAGGAGCAGGCGCGCCGTCAGGAAGAGCAGATGCTCCTTATGAAGGACCTTCACGCTACCTTCGGGAAAGACATGAAGGAGGTGAAGGATAAGGTTGCTCAACATGACAACCGCCTGTCGGAAGCTGAGACCCGAATCGACCAAGTAAATAATCGGGTTGACAACGTGATGGCTGATGTGAAGCTAACCGTGATGGCTGACGTGAAGAAAACGCTGGATTACCTCAAACTTGGGGATGGAATCGCAGCTCCCGTAGCTATAACACCTTCGCTACGTGGATTCAAAGTGCCACCGTTCGACGGAACTTCTTCATGGTCGGCCTACAAAATCCAGTTTGAGGCTGTCATGAAGGCGAACGGGTGGAATAAAAGCCAGGCCATGACTGCTCTCACCCTAGGACTGCGCGACCAGGCCTTAACTGTCCTGGAAGCTCTCGGTAAGGAAGTGACTTACGAGCAGCTCCTTGAGGCATTGGAGGCTCGGTATGGCGACGCTCACCTGGAACACGTGTTTCGTGCGCAGCTCAAGGATCGCGTGCAACGCAGTAACGAAAACCTGCAGCAGTGGGCCCTTGAAGTGGAGAAGCTGGTTCGCAAAGCCTACCAGTCCGTACCTGCGCTTATTGATGGGAACCTGGTGCAGGCATTCATCGACGGCATCCGCGATCTTGAGGTCAGAGCTGCTGTAAGGCTCGGTCACCACGGGACGCTTAAGGACGCCTTGGCCCATGCACTGGAGGTGGAAGCTGTGCGGCAGGATCATCGTTCCCATCGCGTCAGGGAGGTTACAGCGGCTACAGTTCGCGACCGCAATAGAGGATACAGCCCTAGGTGCTACGGCTGTGGGGAAAAGGGCCACCTTCGATCCAGTTGTCCTAAGCGAACTGCAGAAAGAGAAGACGGCCGATCTGCAGAGGGCAGTGCGGCTAACAGCACCGCGCAGCACCAGCAGCAGGGAAACGAGTAATAGCCAGGACTGCGGGGCGGGTGCTGGCTGATGTTCAAAGAGCCCCAAGGGTTTCGATCACACAAACCCATGACGGGAACAGCCTAGTCATCAAGGGCGAGGTCAACGGAACGCCGTGTAAGCTGACCATAGACACTGGAGCTTCTCGCACGGTTGTCAGTTCCCAACTTACAAGTCGGTCCCTTGGGGACTCCGCATACAACCGGGAACGCATTAATTTGGTAACAGCCACCGGTCAGCGCATACCCGTCCATGGAGAGAAGAAAATGGAATTGACGCTAGGCAACAGAATCTACCTGCATAATGTCATCGTGGCTGATATAATGGACGATTGCATCCTGGGCCTTGACTTTATGAGGAAGAATTGTTGCCAGATTGACGTTAAGCAAGGTGTTTTGAAATGTGGACAAGAGGAACTTTTCGTGGAAGGGGCGTTACCTGGGAATGTGTACAGCCTTAAGAAGATTGTTCTTCCGCCGAGATCGGAAACGATTGTGCCGGTTAGTCTTCCTCGGAATCCTGGGCAAACTCATCGTTGTGTACTCGTGGAAAGGGTAGACAATGACCTTCCATGGAAAGTGGCACGGACTTTGGTCAGAGCCACTGACATCTCAGGGGTACGTGTGCTGAACCTTTGTGATCAGGAACAGGTAATAGAAAAAGGCACACTTGTTGGTACTTGCGAGGAAGTGGATTGGTTGCGTCGATGCCAACATCAATCGACTGGGACCTTCAGCAAGGATGCACAAACAAAAGTGACCACACTTTTAGAAGACTGCCACAGCGTTTTGTCCCAAAATGAAATGGTCAAGGCGAAGAAGATGTTATTCAAGTTCGCCGATGTTTTCTCGTCAAACGAGGCTGACATCGGGAAGACTGGTTTAGTTCAACACAAAATAAACACAGGAGAAGAATTGCCTATCCGTCAGCGGCCAAGGAGATTGCCGGTAGCACGTGAAAAAGAAGTGGAAACCATGATTGAGGGAATGGTGAAGGATGGTGTTATTGAACCTTCATCTAGTCCATGGTGTTCACCTGTAGTGCTGGTAAGAAAGAAGGACGGCAGCATGCGGTTTTGTGTTGACTATCGTCGTCTGAACGACGTTACAAAGAAGGACAGCTATCCTTTGCCAAGAATTGATGACACGCTGGACATGCTTACTGGAGTAAAGTGGTTTAGCACGCTGGACCTGAAAAGTGGCTACTGGCAAGTTGAAATTGATCCTAACGACAAGGAGAAAACTGCATTCTCGACAGGAAAGGGTCTGTGGCAATTTAAAGTTATGCCGTTTGGATTGTGCAATGCTCCGGCAACATTTGAGAGGTTGATGGAACTTGTACTTACCGGACTAATTGGCGATGCCTGCCTGGTCTACTTGGATGACATCATCATCGTAGGCCGCACGTTTGAAGAACATCTTCAAAACCTGGAACGCGTACTCATGAAGATCCAGAGTGCCAACCTCAAGTTAAGTCCGAAAAAGTGTTCACTATTCAAACGACAAGTTAGCTTTTTGGGATATGTAGTGTCTGAAGAAGGTATCCGCACGGATCCAGAGAAAATCGCCGCTGTCAAGGATTGGCCAATTCCAAAAGACAAGACGCAGGTCAGAGCATTTCTGGGTTTGTGCTCCTATTATCGGCGATTTGTTAAGGACTTTGCAGATATAGCCAAACCCCTCCATAAGTTAACCGAGGAGAAGCGATATTTCTGCTGGGATGAAAGTTGCGACATCGCATTCCAGGAGCTAAAGGACCGTCTGTGTAAAACACCTATTTTGGGGTACCCTGATGCGGGCAAGGAATTTATAGTTGACACAGACGCAAGTGACATAGGACTTGGCGGTGTGTTGTCTCAGCGGAACGGCGATCAAGAGGTTGTGGTAGCATACTTCAGCAAGTCACTGTCGAAACCTGAAAGGAACTATTGTGTTACGAGACGAGAACTGCTTGCTGTGGTAAAGTCATTGCAGCACTTTAGCAAATATCTTCTGGGGCGGAAATTCCACCTACGAACTGACCATGCTGCACTGAAATGGCTATTGCAGTTCAAAAATCCAGAAGGACAAGTTGCGAGATGGATTGAACTACTGCAGGAATACGACTTCGAGGTCGAACATCGCAGCGGGAAATCTCATGGCAACGCAGATGCATTGTCAAGAAGACCTTGTCCTGAAAACTGCAAACATTGTACTAGGCAAGAAAGTAAAGAAGTCGTACCTGTGAGGATGCTCAAGACAGACCTCAGTAACGAGTGGAAGGAAAGCCTACAACGTGCACAGCAGGAAGATTCGGACATCAAGCCGATTCTGGAGTGGATGAAGGCCAGAGCTCCTAAGCCCAGGTGGAGCGACGTCTCAGCAATGAGTTCGATCACAAAAAGCTATTGGGCCCAATGGGACAGTTTGGTGATTCAGGATGGAGTCCTGTGCCGTAAATGGGAAAACGCTCGGGGAAACAGCTGTCATTTGCAAATGGTTGTCCCTAAAGCTCAAGTACCAGATGTTCTACAGCTGTACCATAATGGTTGTTCAGGAGGTCATCTGGGAGTAAAACGGACTCTACTGAAGATACGAGAACGGTTTTACTGGGTCCACTGTCGGGACGATGTCGAGGACTGGTGTCGCAAATGTACAAGTTGTGCAGCTGTGAAGGGACCTCAGACTCGTAGTAGAGGTGCATTGAAATTGTACAATGTTGGTGCACCATGGGAGAGGATAGCCCTTGATGTTGCGGGGCCCTTTCCGGAAAGTGAAAGTGGTAACAAGTATTTCATGGTTGTGATGGATTACTTCACTAAGTGGCCGGAAGTCTTCGCCATTCCAAACCAAGAAGCTTCAACAGTTGCAGATAAACTGGTTCATGAAGTCTTCTGCCGTTTTGGAGTACCCTTGGAGATTCACAGCGACCAAGGAAGAAATTTCGAGTCCCAAATATTCCAGGAAACTTGTCGAGTTATGGGAACTCATAAAACAAGAACAACTTCTTACCACCCACAATCAGATGGAATGGTGGAACGATTTAATCAGACATTGGAGAGGTACCTAGCAAAAGTTGTGGAAAATCGGCAACGAGATTGGGACAAGCACATACAACCGTTTTTGTTGTCATATCGAAGCGCTGTTCACGAAAGCACATCGGTGACACCAGCTTTCGCAAACTTTGGAAGAGAATTACGGCTGCCTGCAGACCTGATCACCGGAATACCACCTGATGCCCCACGCAGTATAACTGAGTATGCGAACGACTTGCGGAACAAAATGAATGACATTTATGAGCACGTCAGACAATCGAGCCAGCAAATGTCTGAAAAGATGAAAACCCGTTATGACCGTAAAATTAACAATAAAGGGTTCGACGAAGGTTCACTAGTGTGGTTGCATAATCCAGTCCGCAGTAAAGGGAAATCTCCTAAGCTTCAAGCTAAATGGGACGGACCGTACCGGATTGTGACAAAGATCAATGACGTAACCTACCGGATACAGAAAGGTGCAAGAGGTACTCCTAAGATCGTCCACGTGGATCGACTGGCGCGTTATTATGGGGCCGATAATGCTCGGGACGAGCATGTCTTAGGAGGGGGCAGTGTTGCGCGCCACAATTAATGCCTAGTACATGGCGACAGTAGTTACCACTAGCGCCATCTAGTATCGAGTAGCGGAACTAGTCGTCAAGACCCTTCTAGAAATTTCGATGCGAGAACTTTCTAGAACATTCCCGAACTTTCGACATCTGGTCGATCGGGGCCTGTATGTACTCGAACATTCTAGATGTTTCTACAATGGAAGGTTCTAGAACTCTCTTTGGCGCTATATAAGGCCGAGACGCGCCACGACCGACACAGTTTGGATAAAGCGATCGAAGTGAAAGCATCGAAGCGATATTCAAGTGCGACTTAAAGCGATCAGTAGTGCAATTGTGTTTTGTAATTAGTGTGTTTGAGTTGTAATTAGTGTTGATTATTAAAGTGTCATTTTTTGGTTATTAAGAGGGCAGTTTTAATTGTCACGAACCCGAAGCTCGTAACACTACTTTTTTTCGGAATGAAAGGTCAAAAATAAAAAAATAACAAACGTAACAACGGAAAAATAACAGAAAACTAATACTAATAACAAGGAATTCGTAAAAAGGATTACTGAACGCGTCAAGACAGGCAGCGTGAAAGCAAATCAAGACTTATTTTTTTTCTGTCTACGGTACGCGCGAGTGTGAGTATAGACGGCACTAGTGTGCAAGCGAGAAAACATGATAAGCACCGCCATTTTAGATTCCTTTCTTTAAAGAACCGGGTTATAAAGGGAAACTCAATTTTCGTAAGCTATTTTTGGACAACTTCTACCCAACTAAACATTCGTGCAACATGAACACGTGTTCAAACATAACCTCAAAATTACAACATTTACACAGATGGCCATTTTCAAACATGGCAACTAAGTAATAAATTGCAGATTGAAAATACCCTTAAAAGAGTTGATAGCGGAAAACATAACGTATTCAGAAAATGTTCTATCAACTGCTTCAGAGGATCACCCTTTAAACAGTTATACATTGTGCCTTTCTTCGACACTGTTTCTGAAATACAGCTATTCTAAAAATATGAGGCGTGCTACAAAATTTTTCGGATTGCTTCGACAGTCGTGCGACAAAAATATAATATATTAGAACTAGATTCAGTCCGCGACGTCGTCCGCGTGAAATTTCCCCTGATCCATCCCATCGCATGCCTGCGCCATTAGTTCGTTTTCGCTTAGCATTCTTTTTAGGGTTCCGTACCCAAAGGGTAAAAACGGGACCCTATTACTAAGACTTCGCTGTCTGTCCGTCTGTCTGTCACCAGGCTGTATCTCAAGTACCGCGATAGCTAGACAGTTGAAATTTTCACAAATTATGTATTTCTGTTGCCGCTATAACAAAAAATAGTAAAAACAAAATAAAATGAATATTTTAGGGGGGGCTCCCATACATCAAACGTGTTTTTTTCGGCGTTTTCGCCTTGTGGTACGGAACCCTTCGTGTGCGAGTCCGACTCGCACTTGGCCAGTTTTTTACTTTTGTTTTGCTCGGCTCCTAAGAGCTCCAGCCTGTTGTTAAATAGCCAGCCTTTCTCAAGAACTGGGCTGTCAAAAGCAAACAAAAAAAAATCCAAATCCGACTGGTCGTTCCAGAGATTATCGCTTTCAAACCAACAAACTCTTCAGCTTTATTATTAGTATAGATTGCCGGCCGGCTGTACGCAGGCTGTGTCGAATGAAACCGAACCGAAAAAGTATGCAGCACCCTGAAAGAGTAGAACGTGACGTACCTGTTCATAAGCTTGACAAGGTCGATCTTGAACTTGTCAGCGTACATCTCGGCGAACTGCTTGAGGGTGAAAGCCCAGCCGTGGAGACCGGATCCGAAACCCACGGAACCCTTGCTGGGGTCCACACGAACCTCACCTGGTTAATGGAAACGGATGTTGGGTATATCGAAGGTTTGAAGGAGCAACAGAATAGAGTTAAACACATCAATTTATCAATCCTGCTGATTATGGCTTTTTTTTTTGTCAGAGATCGTGGAACGCCTCTATTTAGCTGGTCATCAATACCCATTTTGTGTTGAGATGAAAAGTAGTTGCTGTGAGTGACGTTTTCGTAGATAACCTGAACTTTCTATTACTGACAAAATCTTGAGTAGGTAGTTTTCTCGAAAGAAGTGGTACCTAATTTATTCTTCGTATAATATTCAAATGTTTCTCAACAACCGTTGTGGAGAGTCAACAGTGATCAATCCACCAATCCAAGTTGAGAGTTAATGTTCGTCCCGGTCTGCCGCTGGTGTATAGCATTAAATGCTTAACCCAGTATCAATGGGACGAATGCTTAAATAAAAAAGCTGAGCAGACGATGGACAATTTGTCCGCGACGATAGAAAGTATGGAAATCCCGGCTGTATATTTGTCATGTGTGTTATTGCATACACTTCCATACGTTCTATGGGGACGAATTGTCCACCGTTCAGACCCTAAAAAGAGTTTTTATTTAGGCGATTGGCACACTGCTGCGTTTCACGCAGCGGTGAGCGGGAAACGGAGCCAAATTCCACGCGCGTGAGTGCGTTTTTATTGAATTTGTATCTAAAAAATCACGCGCGTGGGTGCGTTATCTGCGCCCCGCTGCGTGATGCGGTGCAGTGTGAGAATCGCCTTAAAGTCAAATCCGCGCCGCATTATTGCTAAAACCTGCAAGTTCGCCAGACAGCTTCGGCTCGTACTGTCAGGTAATATGCATGCATTTTAATTTAATATACTGTGTTTCAATAGCAGAAAGACAAACCTACAAGTTTTATCACAGAGTCTAGGGGTAAGAAACGGATTGCCCTACTCAAGTACTGCTCAATTATTTTATAGCTCTATTGAACTACTTTCTATGGTCACGACATTTCTTATAGAAAAGAAACCATTCATCCTTTATGTGGGTATTCAGACGAAATTGCCGAGGCCGAAGTAGTAACCTCAAGATCATTGACCTACGGAATATAACCTTCAAAGCAGTAAAATGGACTGACTGTTTACAATTCATCATCATCTTCCTGCCCTTATCCCATGTTACTTGGGGTCGGCGCAACACGTTTTCTTCTTCCATTCTCCCCTGTCAACCGTCACGCTATCATTCACTCCCTTCTCTTTCATATCATTCCCCACACAATCCATCCATTTTTTCTTCGGCCTTCCTCTCCCTTTCCATCCATCAACATGTATATTCATTACTCTTTTAGTCACATGCGTTCCATCCCTTCTCATCACATACGAGTCACATCACATACCAAGCCAAACGATTTCCTTTCAACTTTTCTGTCACTGGCGCCACTTTCAAACTTCCTCTTATATACCTACTCATTTCTTACTTTATCCATTCTCGTCACTCCACACATCCATCTCAACATTCTCATCTCCGCTGCATGCAATCTTTTTTCATCCGTCTTCTACACGGATGTGTTGACTGTTTACAATTGCCGAATATAATAATTTATTAACCTTTTGAATGTCTTAAGTTACACAGTTCGACATAAGCAATTGTCTTTCTATTGTGTCTCTAATTATGGCATTCGATGAGTTAATAACTAGCTTCTGCCCGCGACTTCGCCCGTGTGAAATTTTTGTTCCCCTGGCCCCACCCCGTCGCATCGCATCCCCTGACCACGCTATCGCTTCGGTTTCGCTTAGCGTTCTTTCATAGCGTGATGTTAATGTTAAAAATTCCTCAAGAATTAGGCTATCAGATACAAGTTTTTCAAATCCGACTGGTAGTTCCAGAGATTAACCAACACACCAAACTAAAGGAGAAACCCGTTTCTGGGCCTAACCGTTACACGAATAAGATATGTACCAAAAAAACCGTCTATTTTGCTAAATTAACCCATTTCAATCTTAGCCTCATTTACAATGGCCAAGTGTAGAAAATTCTAGATTTCTATTTTTTTGTTTTAAACCATCTTTGTAAACCATTACAACACTTATTTTATTATACGTCACTAACTTTACAAATGCTGGTATTCAATCAATAGAGCAGAGCGTACCCTAAGAATATGATCGATTTAGTGGAAATCGATGCTGATACAAATAATTAAATAACACTCCATTGTTTTATTATAAATGACTTTTTAGGTATTAAATCAATATAAAACGATAAAATCTGGAAACTAATTGATTTTTAACGTAATCGCTATTAAAAAACATTAAAAGAAATAAATAATCGATAAAATCGACTGCCCCTTGGATTGCACTAGTATACGGCAAATGTCAATGTCAACGTCTGTCAATTGTCATGGTTGTATTGTCATGGTTGTAATGTCATGTCATTTAAAGTCATTCAAATCAATGTGTTGTTTTTCTGTATTTCTGGGGATTTATTTTTTCTTATGACCTCTAATCGAATACTGGACTCCGAAATTGGTTGCTTTCTGGGTCAGTGGGTCGTCTTAGGGGCTGACTGACCCTCGCTTGAACCATGGACACCGTTACATATCCTGCCACCCGTGCTGACTTTTGCTGGAAAGCCGGATCTGTTTATGCTCTTTTTGACGACTTGCACGACGACATCATGAAGCTGTGCATTAATTGCGGAATAGCAACGGCCCACTGCCATACAATAGGAAGGCGAAGATTGGAAGATGAAAATGATTCTTTCAATTGTACAGGAATGGGTCGCGCGCGCCTCAAACGGTTAGTATCCGATATTTCTATATTGTAACATTTTTGTACAATGTAAGTATGTAATTATTTAATGTAGTCAAACTAAATAGTGTTATCGCATATGTTCAGTTGTTTGTTGATAGTTGTAGATACCAGAATGTGCAGATGTGATGCTTCATATTCGAAGACATGACTGACATCACCAATCCGGACTGAACCTGCATGGTTATTGGTTAATTATATTATCTCAGAGAGGAGATCTGTGTCCCTGCAGTGGGAATTTAGTAAGGCCGCTTATGTTTACCCAAATGTGCCACTCGGATGTCTATTGCTAAATGCTAGACCTAATAGTCAAATGATAAATGTTTGCTTCAGGTAAATGAAAATGACTTTAATCTGCCAAGCTTGCCGGAATCATGCTACTGTATCTCTTGATGGAAATAGACCAGAAGGGCCTACAGGACACCAACGAGTGTGTATTTACTGTGGACGTTCTCTTCTAAGACGACGACGACGGCGACGACGACGGACGGACGTTTTCTTATAAGAGTTAGTTGCCATCAACTTACGACTACTGGTGCAGTGCAAGAACACAGAATACACGAAGTTATAAGAGGATGGATCCTATCACGCACGGTTAATATATTAGTTTTTTCATGCTTTTTTAATAATTTTTTTTTAGTTTAGTTTTGCTAACAAGGGCATTAAAATGTTTTATTTGGTATGCTAAAACATTTAAGTGAATTAGAACAGTGTGATAATGGTCAAGCTAACTCAGAATTACTAACCTACATCAGGATTTCTTTAGATCATTCATTTTCAAAGTGGGCAATAACACACCACACATCTCTGGTGTAAAGGCACCCTTTAATGTAGATATATTATTTTCAGGTGGGTGCTTCAAGTGTTGTCTGTCACTCTTGTTGGGTGCGAGCAAATAGAGCATCCCGGCATTTCCATGATTGCAAGAACTGTCAACATCGGACTCAACCTTGATGTCAAGAGTAAAAATAAAATCAAGGCATATTAGTAATAGGATGTATTTCGTTTATACATTAGTCGACAGCTCTCTAAGTGGAAGGGGTGCTATATCCCAACCTGTATCGTTGGCAAAAGAACGGTTGGATGCTGTGCCCACACCATGAGCATAATAAGGTATCTTGGTTAGGCACGGCACCAGGGCAGTCAATTGCCTCCTGCACAATTTCTGGATACCTACTGTATTATTATATTATGATAATCTTAGCGAGGAAAGTAATTAATAAAACCATCACAATTACCTGTTTTTTTATTTTAATATATTATTGCAATCTCAGATTACTTACTTACCTACTGTAATCTGAGATTGCAGCAAATCCCTAGGTAAATACAATATTAACAAATGCAAGCCAGTAGTGATGTAAGTGGGCCTTGTATAATAAACATAGTTTTCTGCTGAGGTTTTCAGTACCGCTACAAGATCAATCAGATAAATCGGAAGTCATCCCCTAAGCGCTTTTTATATAAGTACCTAAAGTCTTATCATGATAGGCTGCAGGTGCTGCAGCACAGCACATGTCCGTTCCAGATTTACGTAGGAAACAAAGCCTCAAAAATATCATTGTTTAACTAGGTACTAAAAATAACCTAAAAAGTGACCATTGTTGTCTGATTTTACCAATTTGGCCATTGCTGGGAGACGTGAAAATTGGGCTCGTGAAACCTTCCTAAATGCTCTAATTTATGGCCAAATTCCAGCCCTGTAACGCCAGGCCCAAGTTTCTATGGAGTTTGGGTTTCTCCTTTAGCTCTTTATTAATAATATTACCTATCGAAAATATTTTTAATAACTTTCATTCAACACGTCAACACGTCTAGAAGGTCAAAAGTTACTAAAGACAGCCCTCAGAACTGTTTCATGAAAGCATTTTTTTTTTAAAGTCATCTAGGTATTTTACTTTCTAGAATTATTCGAAACATTTGAAATCCTAATCAATCGCAAAGATTATCGAAACGAAATTCATGAAATCGTTATCAAGCGTAACTGATGTTCAGATATTACACAATATTATTGTAAGAGAACACACACACATAGGGCGACCTTGGCGCGGATTTGACGCTTTATCAATGCGGATCGCGCGACTCACATGTACCAAACACGCCGGGCATCATGTTATCGTGACGTTTGAGTTCGTATTCAAACTTGGTAGGCATGTATTTCTATTGTTCAATAATGATTCCGCAGATTAGTTTTTAGGCTAAGGGCTCCGGTCAGTGGCAACGAACAAAATGTATTGCTCCGGTCAGTGGCAACGAACAAAATGTATTCCACTACTTCTTTTTGCATAGCGATAAAATTGAACAGACCAATAAAATTGTCTATAGGCGCTCACTCACTGAGAGCATTCGCCTATAACGTAACTTTTAACTGCGATCTAGCAGTTACTTCTACGTATTTAATTATACAGGGTTATCGTTAAAACATTAACAACCTCTTAAGAGGTCATTGTACTCATTATGAGCAACTTTTACTATGGGACCAAACCTCAAATCGTGAAAAAAAAAAATCTGCTATTCAATACATTTTGACGAGTTATACAAACATAAAAGTAGGGAACAGCAGATTCGCCACTTCAGATTTGGTACCACCCATAGAAAAAAGTTGTCCATAATGATGAGTACAACGACCTCGTTAAGAGGTTGTTAATGTTTTATCAATAACCCTGTATATTAACCTATACTACGCTAGTATTATATTATCTGTGCCTATACTATAATTAGCCAACTAGTTTCAGTTATATCTCTACACTACCTAGCAGTTGACGGTCTGTCAGTTTTCTTTCAAAGCGCTAGCCGTTATATTGTAAGCTTGGATTGTTAAATTTCACGCGAATGCCCCTGATGAGGGCGCGCCTTTATATAAAATACTAGCTGTGCCCGCGACTCGTTCGCGTGCATGTCGAAAAACAAATTGGATTTCATGTTTTAACTTTTTTGCGCGGAACCCTAAATATTTTCCTAAAATAAAAGTAAGTAACTCCTAAAATCAGCTATCTGCCAGTAAGTCCTGTCAAATTCGGTCCAGCCGTTTCAGAGATTAGCCGGAACGAACAAACAGACAGACAAACATGCAATTTTTTTTTGTTATAAATTACGTTTATTTTTAGTAAAAAGCTGTTATTTTTACATTACAGCACTTCAATTTTGTTATTATAATTATGTAATACTACAATACGTATCGAATTTATTTATTTATATTATACTTTATTGTACACCAGAAAATACATAACAAAAAAATACAATTATTAATACAAAACATACAATGGGCGGCCCTATCGCTTTCTGCGATCTCTTCCAGGCAACCTTGGAATGGACAGTAAATCAAAAACATCAATAAAAAAAAAAAAATCATGGAAAAATCATGGTCGAATTCTTAATGACCTCTTTTTCTTAAATATGTTAAAAGCAAAGTGGGAAACAGGCTTGCTACACCGGATGCTGCCACGTGATTGTAGACGGGATTCATTTCTCATCGCGTGAAATGTGGTCAATGAACGCACGTCGGCAGTGGAGTGAGGTCGGTGCTCCATCAGTGCCAAAAACCGTAGTCTATACGCACTTCCTTTTTCAACCCAACTAAGAACGATTACAGTCATTTTTAGCCGACTTATATTATGTATTGTATTAGGGTTCCGTATCCAAAGGGTAAAAACTGGACAAGTGAGAGTCGGACTCGCACACGAAGGGTTCCGTACCACAAGGCGAAAACGCCGAAAAAAACACACTAGTTGACAGTGACCACGGCAACTGTCTAGCTATCGCGGTTCTTGAGATACATCCTGGTGACAGACAGACGGACAGACAGCGAAGTCTTAGTAATAGGGTCCCGTTTTTACCGTTTGGGTACGGAACCCTATTACCAAGACTACTGTCCGTCTGTCTGTCACCAAGCTGTACCGAACGGTGATAACTAGACAGTTGAAAATTTCACAGATGATGTATTTCTGTTGCCGCTATAACAACCAATACTAAAAACAGAATAAAATAAATGTTTAAGGGGGAGTCCCATACAACAAACGTGTTTTTTTCGGCGTTTTTGCCTTGTGGTACGGAACCCTTCGTGTGCGAGTCCGACTCGCACTTGGCCAGATTTTTGTAACAAGAAAATGCAATTGACTTTTAGTAGGCTTTTAGCCACCTTCACTAACAGGAATATAACACCTTTGGCAAATTAATAGAAGTAGTAATATATGAATCCATATTTTAACATCCCCAAGTTTATTTAATTTCTTCACTCATATTGAGGGCGCTTTACGTCACCTTTGGCAAATTAATAGAAGTAGTAATATATGAATCCATATTTTAACATCCCCAAGTTTATTTAATTTCTTCACTCATATTGAGGGCGCTTTACGTAACTGGCTGCCGTTCAAATGACATTACCAACTAGCTTTGAAAGTGTTCCCTCGCCCACCCTTATTATTTTTCAAGATGAAGGGTTCTCGGCTCTCGCAAATTGAACAAAGTGCTATGACGTCACAGGCGTAGGGGAACATAGCGTGGGCAAGTAGGTACTAGCTGAAACACGTCAGACTTGACTGAAATACATTATTGATTCAAGCCCACGCGCTAAGCAAAGGGCATAAAAATGATACCCCCTATGTTCCATGTTCTACATTAAAATGGCAATAAAAATTTGAAGCTGTCTTCATAAAATGAGAAATTACAGTTAGAATTGTTTGTTTATATTGTTTTTCCTGCAAACCTTTATCAGTAGGTGCCTGCCTTACAATGCATCGAGGTCACGTGTATAAAGTACACATGCATAATGTGAAGTAACCTTTGATAACATGTAAACTACCATAATGGTAATTAGTAAACTGCTTGATAATATGTCTACTTTCAAGAATTTTTTACAATTAGAATAATGACCCAGATCAGCCGATAATTACATGGAAAATAATTAAGGCGATGAAGTAACCTCTGATAACATGTAAACTACAAAATGGTAATTAGTTAACTGCTTGATAGTTTGTCTACTTTCAAGAATCTTTTACAATAATTAGAATAATGACCCAGATCAGCAGATAATTACATGGAAAGTAATTATGGTGAATGCGCAGCGGTAGACCGCGAAATTAAAATTTTCTTACGTTTTTTGCAATTTGCAGGCCAGTGTCAGGTTGTATCTTGATCAAAATATGATTCGCGACTATAATAGATAATAATATGTATTTACAGAATTATAGTCAATAAAATCATTAAAACATTTCTTTAAGTTAGATTTTTACTGAACACTTTTCCTTGAAATTTGTTCTTATGGTACAAATCTAACTTAGAAAGATGTATTAAAGATTATAATTCTGTAAATACGTACCTGTTACAGTCGCGAATCAAAACTAAGAATAATCCATTCCCTTCACAATGTCACAGCAACCCTTTTCCAAGATTACGAGAAAATAAAAATTACAAGTCGTCATAGTAGCATAAACATCCTATAACGCTGCTAACCCACTGCTGGCACACAGGCCTCTTCTATGTGAGAGGGAGTGGGCCGTAATCCGCCACGCGGGCCCAGTATCAGTCCTCATAGTGTTAGCAGCATAACATGCTAAATAAAAACATGAGACTTTTGCAAACAGCTCATCAACAATCATTTCTAGATAAAAAAAACCATTCAGCAAGATTGGTATAACTAATCTAATCTGTAAAAATATATTAGTCATAATATAATAATTATCAACTAAACTCACCCATGGGACCACCATCGTCGTTGTAGGTGGCGATGATGACGTTGACGTTTTCAACAATACGCTGGAAGGTCTGGTAAAGCTCCTCAGCTTCTAATTGCAGCTCCAGAAGAGCACGGTCCATCTTGTTCATGAACAGAATGGGCTTGATGCGCTCAGCAATAGCCTGACGCAGTACGGTCTCGGTTTGTACGCACACCCCTAAGGAAATGGAACAAGTTTATTGAGGTGCTTATTTTTGGGCATATTGTGTAATAATGTGTTAAGGGTATGTCAGATGGCCGTTCTGAAAGATCTTCATTGATTTTCAGTTTTAAATGGTAAGAACATTCATCATGTGGTTTTAGTTCACTAGGTTTTAATGCTTTTTCGACTGATGTTTTTTCAAAACACTTTCCTTAGTAATCAAGGCATAGCTTTATCAGCTTGATCTACAAACATCATGTTAAGTTTATAAATAATAGTAATTTATTTATTTTTTTTATGCTGCCAGTCTTCTGGGTATCTTTCCAGATGACAGCGATGCAACATACTTCAACGCCTAAGTGTCCTTTGTTTTATTTGTATAGTAAGTTAGTTAGTCTTTTAATTTAGTGTCTAGTGTAAATAGTTTGTATTTGTTTAATATGTATGTATGATAAATATTGTCTTACATTATAATTAATTAATTATAGTAATTTCTGTTTCATTTGTGACATGTTGATCTTTCAAAGTTCACTGTAATGTAATCAAGAAATTTAATATTCAAAACTTTATCAACAAAAAGTCTAGTCTTATCTGGTACTGGTAAAAGTTAAAGTCATTCAATGACAATATGCGTTAGATTGTAATTATCATGGTCCTATCCTAGAAATTGCTAATCATTTGGAATTATTATTATCTTTTAGCATTCTGTTAAGCATGCCATTTCAGCATGTTTGCCAATAGCTAAGTACCTACTGCATTGTCATGGACCCTTGTTGAAACAAGTTATGCAATGTCGAATGCAGGTCTGAAACACTTTTCAATGTTTCACAATGTTTTTTTACGCAGTTATCACACTGCACCAGACACCGCTTTGGTGTGCGATGCTTCAGTTTGTAACTTGTCTATAGACTGCACGGAGATGCGGTTTTAAGTGTGTTATTATACACTGTGGGTTTTGTATACAAATCAAGATTCTACAGTCAAAGTTAAAACTGCAGCAGCCCAATGTAGTGTGATAGTGATAACCACCTTATACTTTTTTGTGCATTGTAGACTTCTATGAGACTATTTGAAAAGAAGCAAAATTAAAAAAGTGGGACCAATGTTAGCAATTGCCATAAACTAGAGAAATATTATGACTAAAGATTTTTGGCATGAATTTCTGTGCAAATTATAACTTACCAGAGACACAGTCGACGACGACGAGGGCACCGTCAGTTACACGGAGCGCAGCAGTCACTTCAGACGAGAAGTCAACGTGTCCAGGTGAGTCGATCAGGTTTATCAAGAAACCCTTCTCGCTCTTCTCACGCT
Source organism: Mesoligia furuncula (assembly GCA_916614155.1). Classification (NCBI taxonomy): domain Eukaryota; kingdom Metazoa; phylum Arthropoda; class Insecta; order Lepidoptera; family Noctuidae; genus Mesoligia; species Mesoligia furuncula. The sequence goes on along the minus strand of OU744809.1, from coordinate 3,559,634 downwards.
GGTCAGCATTGGTGATGAAGACTAAGTCTTTCTCTTCTAGCTCGAAGTACATAGAGATAGCACTGGGAAAGAATGTTCATTGTTTAGCATGGTCATTGTTGCATACATTGTGTAACATAATCAATGTGTTAAGGGTATGTCAGATGGCCGTTCTGAAAGATCTTCATTGATATTCAGTTTTTAATGGTAAGAACATTCATCATGTGGATTATATTTGCATTAGGAGAGGATTATATACTAAAATTCAGTTTTCAAATATTGCACAACACTTGTTTGGCCTTATTGTGAAATTGTGACAAAATCATATTTTTGGATTCAGCAATTTTACCATTACTAATAAAAAAGGTTACTAATCAATATGTTGGTTGTAAATTTTTAGAACAGCTGATTTTGATAGCTGGTGTCATGTAAATACCATGTTGTCACAACAATTAATATGACAAAGGAAACTTTAGAATAAGATTATAACAGAAGCTACAAGTGGTTTTTATGCTTGATTTCATTATTTGCTACACTTTGCAAGTTTGCAGAATGTAAAATTATCAACCATGACTACACTACGAGCATAACCTTAAAATTGCGAAATCTACAATAATTTCAACAGTCAAGTTCAAGGGTACATAATTGCCGGCTCAGCGGCATCCATGTCAAGCAAACAAAAGGCTGTCACTTGCACCATGTGGTGACGCAAGTACTTACGTTGACTTGATGGTGATACATCTGTCCTGCTCGTCCTTGCGCGTGTCCGTGAACCGCGTCTCGCCAGCGCGGGCGCCAGCGATAATACCGGCCTTTGAGACCAGGGAGTCCGTCAGTGTGGACTTGCCGTGGTCGACGTGAGCGATGACGGACATGTTGCGGATATTCCGCTTTTTGTCCATCATCTGCCGGATCTCGTCTACGGTGAAATTCACCTGCGCAAACCAGAAAACAGTTCGTCAACATACCCAACATCACAACACAGATGGAACACTTGATACACGCACGTTTCATTTTCCGACGGTTTAATAAACTTTGGTTTCGTATCCGCTAACGATTTGTGCTATTCTAGCTGATTTTCCGCGAATCTACACCGACACCGATCAATCACCGCAACACTTGGAAACGTCACCCGATTACAAAGACGACTGTCGTGAAGAATGTTAAATTATATTTCCATTTTAAACTCGAAAGCCGTAAAATATGAACGCGAAACGTTAGCACGGATACACAGGAACACTTTTCGGCACATAATTATCATGTTAAATACTCACCATATTGGATGGTTTTAGATTTTTCGTTCAATAAAATAAACTACCATACGCCAGCAATGGCGTACGCTTGAAAAAGGACCCTTTCGTCCGAGGGCCGGATGTGGCAGGCAGCCGTCAAATGAAAGTCAGTCCATAGACAACTTATATTGCCATTAACAAATAAAATTAAAAAAAATATAAAAAATATTTAAATAAAAACGTTCTTTAGATACTTTATAAAACAAGTTATAATTTAAATATTTTCGATTTTTCACGTTTTTGCACTTTGCTAGTGAGTAGTGGTGAAGGAAATGAAAATTTTAAATGCTGTTTCGACATTTATAATCATTCGGTCACTGCACTACTACTCCTGTCCTCCCACAATTTTTGTTTATGGTACTGTTAGTACATTAGTAAAATATTGTATGCATAGACTTTGATTGGACTAGGGATGTAACAGTATACATAAAAAATTGATTATTAATTAATCGATTGTTTTGCTTAGTATTAAAATCGATTAGAAAAAACACGATTTTTTTAATAAAAATTATCGATTTTATTAAAATAATCGATTTTTTCCTTATTTTTTGATAGATTAAATTAAACGCCTGAAATATCGATAGTCACCATCACGGCATTCACAGTTTTATTAATAATAATAATATCAACAAGTTAATTTTACACAAAAAAGGATTTTCGTTTTATTTCCGTGTTGCTTTATATTAATAATTTGGTTTTTTTTTTCACTTGGCGTTGCTAGATTTATTGTCAACATGAAAATATTAACGCTACTCTTCAGAGTTTTGATTGTTGACATTGTTAGTCAAAAAACTAACAACAAGAATAAGAAATACTCTTTACTTTGTCACGAAAATCTTTCAAATTTTCGTTGTTGACGTTGTTGTTCACAAAGAGAAAAAACAAAGTTCTGTCATGACGGTAAAACAGTTCTTCTAGTCGCGGTAGTTCTTGACGCCATCTATTATCAGGTTTGATTACTTCAACGTAACATTGTGTTCAACATACAATGGATGACGTCGCGTTAAATGTATGTAGCGTCATTCATCTATTAGTTAGTGGTTCGCGGTACTTTGCGGCTTGGCGCTCCTGACTAAAAAGCTGTGTTGCGGCCGTTCCAGGTACAAAAATCGGCAGTGAATAAGAAATCGATTTTTTATTAATCGATCTTTTGTAACGAATATAAAAATCGATTTTTATTGATAAAAAATTGATTATTATCAATCGATTATTAATCGATTTTTCTATAATCGATAATTTTTTCACATCCCTAGATTGGACAGCTCCCACCTCTCGGAGTATTATGTTCTGTGGCTCCCACAAAGATTGGACAACATTAAGGGGGAAGCGCTAAGGTAGCCCGCGAAATTCAAATTTTCTTACGTTTTTTGCAATTTGCTGGTCAGTATTAAGTTGAACGTTGATTAAAATATGATTCGCGGTCGTAACAAACATGTATTTACAGAATTATAATCATTACAATCAGTAATACAACTTGTTAAGTTAGTATAATCCCCAAATGTCAAGATTTCATGAAATAGTCATTCTTGGGGATTACCTGGTCTTAGAGAGTTGTGTTGATGACTTTATTGATTATAATTCTGTAAATACAGATTTGTTACGGCCGCGAATCATATTTTAATCAACGTAAAACTTAATACTGCCCAGCAATATGCAAAAAACGTAAAAAAAATTGAATTTCGCGGGCTACCCTGGCGCTTTCGCCTTAAGGTACTGACACACATGCTTATTACTAGCATGCTCAAACCAATCGGAGCACGCGAAACTCACGTGACTTTGATTTTCGCGTGCTCCAATTGGTTTGACATGTGCTAGTAATGAGCATGTGTGTCAGTACCTTAAAGTACTCTGTGGACAACACAAACACAATATTCTTGGACAACACGTTGGGTCAGTGCGGAATGTGCGGATTTTACTTTTATTTTGGAGCTTATCCAATGTCGATGATTTATGTGAATCATTATTTTCAACTACTGTCTAATGTCTTTATAGCTTAATTAGCAGCGCCCCGCGATTTCACCCGCATAAGTGTCGTACCCGTTCAAAAGACACGTGGCGCTATCTATTATCATAATAACATTATTGTTGTTTTCCTCGGGAACCGCACTTTTTTTTTTCGGAATGCCAGGTACCATGTCCATTTCTGTACACCTGACAACGTATATGAAAAATTTCAGGATGATCGGTTCAGTGGTTTAAGCGTGAAAAGGTAACAAACAAACAAACTTACTTTCGCATTTATAATAAGTCAGGATAGGATCATCAGCCTAGCCTTTTCCCAACTATGTTGGGGTCGGCTTCCAGTCTAACCGGATGCAGCTGAATACCAGTATTTACCAGTAAGTCAGGATAGGATATGAATAATAAAAGGGTTCACAATTGCCATTTAAGGGGGAAGCGCCAGGGTAGCCCGTGAAATTCAAATTTTCGTACGTTTTTTACATTTACAGAATTATAATCATTAAAATCATCCAACTAAGTTCGTATAACCATATTTCATTAAATAGCTCAACCTGACACTGACCTGCAAATTTCAAAATACATACATAAGAAAATTTGTATTTCGCGGGTTACCCTGACGCTTCCCCCAAAGACTATGGTACAATTCTGTGCTATGGGTGCGTTCCGATTCCGAGAACGCTGTAATCGATTTGAGCTTACTTATACCCGTTCGCGCCATAACGATGACAAAGAAATACTGTTTTAGGCGCATTAGGGCTAGGGCGCTCTGTTTACTTAAATGAAACTCGATCCAGTTGTACCTAACAGATATGTATTTGCATCACGGCGCGGTATACACGCGACGGCGGAGGAATAGCGTTATCTCAAACACAAGATCATAACAATCGTGTCAATTAATTACATGGATTGAAAAAGTTTTTACACTTTTTACATTCAGATTCAAAATCCGACTGGCTACCGTTGTACCATAGACACCATGTTCTAGATTAACGTAGTGTTGCCAGTAGTGATTGAAGGTTTAGAACGCTGGGATGTCTGAAAAGGAACGAAATTAGCGGTGAGGGAACGCAAATGAAAAATATGTAAAAAAAAAAAATTTATTAATTAAGAATCAATTTTTGTAGTAAGTTGTGTTAGTTAGGTATGTTAGTTTGTCAGTATCATGCAGGCGGCAAACATATATTATTATTTTTGCAGATCATTCATCATTATCGCTCATAAAGTACTTACATAAATATGTAAAGACACCATCACATAAGTCAAATTTCTTTAACAGATTTTCAACTTTATCGCAAAAGTATAAGGGTCAAAGTTGATTGGAAAAATTTGACAGTTTCGGGTAGCTTGATGTGCTGGCGTCTGTACCAGTTTGTTTTAAAAAAAAATAGTTTGATGGCAGCCTCAATCAAACTATATAATTAAAAAACACCTTACCTACAGCTATACTAATTAATATACTACAGCCACAAAATACAGGTGCTACACCTTACTGCTTATTTTTATAAGAAATTTTCTTTTGTTGAAGATTTTGTGTAGGCTCATATTTTCTTATACCTCCTTGAAGATTTATGCCGTCACTGGCATGCATAAGGGCTGTTAAAGTTCTGTATTTAATTCATTTTATTTATTAATTTCGGTTTTCCGTTTTAGTTAATTTAAGTTTGCTGAACACACGCTCTACGAAAAGAGAAACCAATAATTGTAATCAATCTTTGGGTTTTAAGTTTTGTTTGATCCACCTTTTCTGGTTAGGCAAATAAAGTACTTACAGCCTCGGCGTCGTCGCTAGAGGTAAAGTAGTACTTATACAAAAACATACATACATAGGCTGATAAACACATTACCACTCCTTTGAATCGCGCAGTCGGGTAAAAAGGAACGAAGAGAACGTACAAAAGATGGGAACGCAATGAGAACGCATGACCGTAAAATAGAACGCAAAATGTTCCAAAAGGAACGATTTGGCAACGCTGAAGTGTTGTCTTTGCAATATCAAATAGTGGGAACCACAGACAATTAGTTTGATTCGTCACACTGTAATATCGTTTTGACGTTGAGTGAACACAGCTTAGAGTAAGAAAGCTATAGAGCATCGGGTAGCGTGGCCGCACATGAGACAAAAAACTAACTTAACTAACATAGGCTACATAAGTAGCTGCCTTGAAAAAACGGGCACGCACTGAGAGACGGAAATAGTATAGCTTTATCCTTTTCTGTTACTTATAATAACTCAATACTTTATCCCTTTCTTGTGGAAATGAAATGGAGCTACCCGCCGTCTATACTTTTCTTTGTCTAAGGAACACAGTGAGCGCATTCAAGAGCCTTCGTTAGACCTAAATCGGAACGCAAATCATTGATTGCTGTAGGCTAGGTACTGTCATAATTCGGGATGCAGCTTATGTAACAGAAGAAAAAAAACACTGACGACAAAAATAAAACACAAACAAACAAAACAAATTCTTTTAACAGTCCGTAGACAGAGAATATAGGTATCAGTCATATATATGTACTCTGTGGTCAGATGTACTTTACTTCTAAATAGGCTTAAAAGTCCCAGCAACCATTAAAATAACAAAAAAAAAACTTTTATACAAATAATATTACTATTGCAATCTTTACCCAAGCTGCCAAGTAGCTATTCTTTATTTATAGTTCGATTTACGCCGCGTTATATTGTAGTCTTTGATTTAGATCTAGATATTTGTTGTCTACTTGAGTAAACATACAACTCGGTCACGTCATTATCTCTGCACCTCGGTGACGTGACATTCATTCACGGTACGGCACGGCGGGCGGCGCGTAAAACCGTTGACATCAATGATATTTTAGTATATCATTGGTTGACATAGAATTCCTATCTCAATGCGCAAAACATAGACTACTATTGTATATGGCGCAAAATAAGCATCACAGAATACTTTTTGATAGACTGAAAATAAGCATCTCTAGAAATATGATTTTTTTTTACTGGACTGCCGGATATTGAAGGAATTTGTGATTGAATAATATATATTTATTAATTCATAAATCGCATTCCAGCGAGGTGCAGAGATAATTATTATGACCGTGTTTTTGTCTATGTTGCGGTCTAATTTTGTTCCCAAATGGCAGCACTCTATTGAATGAATGAGTCATTATTTTTCATATCTTTTAGCCAACAGATGGCGCTATTAGTATCGCCACAAAGTAGTTTTTTGTCCTCAGGACAAAAAACTGAACTCTTAATACTTTTGCTACTCGACACTAGGTGGCAATGCTGTAAATTTCTATCAAAAGAAATATTATTAGAATATTTTTATAGTTCGTTATTGATACTGTTTTCTTACATCACACCCACAACCATCAGCTCCAATATTATTTTTTTAACTATATTATAAAACATAAGTTTTGTTTTATAAATTCGCCTCCTTTCCTCAAAGGTCCTAATTTCGAACTTTTAAAATTTTCATTGGACCATGGTCAGGATTAGGAATCAAATTAAAATAATACCTACTACCAAATAATCAGTAGGTATAAACACAGCTGTTTATCTATGGTAATTAAAATAAATATTACAGATTTTATAGATATAAGTTCAGTTCGTAATACAGGGGCAAGGGCAGTGGGGTTAGGGCAGACATTGCATTATTGCGAGGGTGGAAATAGGGCTGGCAGTAGTACGTAGGTACTACATTGTCATTTATTTCATACTAGCTTCCGCCCGCGAAATTTATCCTATGTCCTTCGCTGTCAACGTGGCAATGCTGCCAGCATTTTTGTCACTTTTCCTGTTGACAGTGATGCGGATGAATTATTTGATGCATAATATTTTTTTATTATTTCCCCTCATTTTCATTATATACCTACTTGTACATATTATTATTTTATGGGCTGATTTTTCCAACGCCAGATAACTTATCGGAGGAATAATTTTAAATTTTTGACAGTTCTGAGTGCTTCCATACAAAAACTGTCAGACGTCAATTTTATTCCAGGAATAAAAATTATCGGTTGATTGAAAAATCAGCTCTAAGACTGTTAGCTTTTATTATAAATAACTTCCTACCCAATGTATTTTTTTATGAATCCTCTGGTCATTTTACCATGACCTTAACTACTGACAAATTGTTCTAAAAGGTTTTTAAATGCTTCGGAGCGGCCAAGTCACGTAGTTTATCTAAAGTTAAAACAAAACGGTTTTTATGTTTTTGTTTTTATACTGCCATGTTTATCTAGTCAAATGACTTTAGTACCTACCTAGGTAATAAAGATTTATCTAGGCAAGGAGATTTTACTTTTGTCATTTCTTATCAAGTAGAAGTATGTAAGTACCTAGTACACAGATTTCTTCGTGATTACTGGGCATAATTACGCGATTCTTTTTTTCATTTAGTAGAAAAAAATATAAGTATAGTTGCCGGCACGTAACTTGGCAAGAGTTTTTGTAGTGGGGGAAGTTTGCGCACGCACAATTTCATACATTTTTATATGCGCGAACTTCCCCCACTACGAAAATCTCTTGCCAAGTTACGTGCCGGGTACAATACCTAATTATTTTTCACTTTTTATAGGTACCTACCAGTGTTTTTTTTTAGAAGTCGGTTTAGGTAAACTTTTTTTTCACAAAGATGATTATACAAAAAAGTTTGTTGTTGGTCCAGCTAGAGTAGTTATACTGGTTACTGTCTGCTTGCCTCATCTGCCATCCCATTGCTGGGCAAACCTGTAAATATTTGAAAGAAGAAGAGAAGAGAGGAAGATTACCATCTAAACCATAGATCATTATAAGAAAAAATGATTTCTATATTTCCATGCTGGTGTCCGCAACTTCACATTAAAGTACGATTTTACGTACGGGTTTATCTAAGTAAGTAGGTAATCAACATTATACCCAGCTGCGTAAAACATACATAGCACTACATATAATATATAGTGTATAGGTATATTTGTAAAAAAAAAGCAATTAACATGTTGGCAATTATTTACATCGGGCAACCCTGTTCCGCCGCCCGGTTCGTAGGGGAGACGCCAAGGTCGCGAAATTACATAAATTTGGACAAAATTGCTCGTCCGATACAGTGGGTGCGTGTCGAATAAATTACACCTTTGTTATTGCATTTTATGTAGATTAAAGTTACATAAATCGATACTTTTGTGGCAACGAATGATTTTTGAACCATTCAATAATATAATTATAGACTATGTGGTCATCTTTCAAAAATGGTGGGCGTTCTAAATTCAACTGTTTGTGTTTGTTCTGAATGATATTTTTTATCATCAAATCAAATTGAAGGTTTTGTACCTACCTATGCTGTTTAAAAACTTATGATAGTTATTTAATTCACATGAATGAAGTAGAGTTTTTCCCATTTGCATTAGTAAATACTTTATATCCATAAAATCATAGAGAATACAGTGAGGCACGCACACCTACGCGTAGAAAGTTTTCGTCGATTAACAAAAAAAAATCAGCGGTTTCATAGAAAAGTGAAATACCTACGCGTCAAAATGTTTGGCAGAGCTAATTATTTTTTTAATAACCAACGAAGAATATCAACGATTTTGAATCATATACTCCATGGTATGGTATAAACAGATTGCACGTCGATGTACAGACGCCAGCACATCAAGCTACCCGAAAGTGTCAAATTATCCAATCTACTTGGAACCTTATGCTTTAGCGATTAAGTTGAAAATTTATTAAAGAAATTTGACAGATTGAGTAGCTTGATGTGCTGGCGACTGTACCTGCCACCCTCTATGATCAATAGGTCATCATCTGCCTAGCCTTTTCCCAACCACGTTGGGGTCGGCTACCAGTCTAACCGGATGCAGTTGAATGCCAGTATTTTACATGGAGCGACAACGGCTTAACGTACTTTCCGAGGCACGGAGGGGTCACGGTATGTAAAGATGGTCACCCATCCACAGACCCACCGGGGCAAGCGTAGCTTAACCTGGGGGCCTAAAAAGGCCACTTTGGCAGAATCATTAAAGGATTTAATTATGAGTCAAAATATGGCGAAGACAGTCCGTGTTTTTCTTTTTTTCGCTGCACTACGTGGGTATAGTCAAAGAGATTGGGATTGGATTTGGATCGGATTGGTTGGTATTTTAGCACAGACTAAAAACAAAAACTGAAAAATCCTTCACCAATGGGATTTGAAACGATTACTTAAAACTTAACAGTGAACTGTCCATTATAATTCATAATGTTGTCCTTTTATGATTCTGCCAAAGTGGCCTTCTTAGGCCCCCTAATCGATCGACCTGTGCGGCTGTTATTATTTAGCCACAGATCAATAGGTACTTACATAAAATGCTATGTATCATAGACTATTGCTTATTATTCTCAGCAAGTTGTTGGGGAGAGGAAAGCATTTATTGCTATTACGCGCGTAGGCGGTGCGGAAGTATCACAATTCATAAGGTAACACAACCATAATCTCATGAATAATTTAATTTTGTACAATACTAGCAGCGCCCCGTGTTTTCACCCGCATAAGTGTCGATCTCGTGGGAATATCGGGATAAAAACTAACCTATGTTATTCCCCGGGATGCAATTTATCTCTAAGCCAAATTTTATCGAAATCCGTTCAGTGGTTTAGGCGTGAAAAGGTAACACAGACAGACAGACAGAGTTACTTTCGAACTTATAATATTAGTAGGTATGGATTTCACCATCGGTAAGGAAGTTATACTTAACAATATAATTGCAAAACCGTGAGTTTTTTCACTCACGTTCGATTGCGAGCGCGTTAGAATTTTATATGGGAAAAAGTTATAGCGCCACCTGGTGGTCACTAGGAGAAGCCTAATTTCCCATACAAAATTCTAACGCGCTCGTAATCGAACGTGAGTCGAAAAATTCACACTAAGGCCACTGAAGTGAAATACAGCCAAAGTTCCTATGTCTACAAGGTCTAAACATGATAAAAAAGATGATAATTTATTTTGGGGTCAACGTCCGCTGGTAGTGCTGTTACAAGAAGTAAGAGTTGACAAAATCTGTTTTTTGTGTTTAGCCTAAGTTTAACCTACCCTTATCGTCTGTGAAGTGTACAGAAACAAAAATAGATTTTTGAATAATATTTCAAATTATCAAGCTCAAAATAAATTATAATCAAAAAAATTTTTTTTTCGTTTTATATGATTGTTTAGAACTATAGATAATATATAATAATTATTATATATTCCCATCACGTCTGCTAAGTTTCGCTAGCTAATTTTGACCATGTAGACCATAGATGTATGAAAGAAGATGTAGACATAGAAACTGCATCATGCTTCTAAGTTGATCACCCTTAAATTAAATTCTGACAAAACCCTTATACTTCATGACTAGGTATAAAATCATTGGCCAAAATTATACGAAATTCATCAACCAATTGGTAATCTTTGTAAGTGCAGTCAACAACAGATGAAAGTGATGAATGTTTCAGGGTACAAACTTTCAAAGTACTTTTTGTCTACAGAAATTAACGAATTATTTCATAACATCACGCCTGTGATCCTTGACCGGCTTAGATAGAGGTGTATAGTTACCGGCACGTAACTTGGCAAGAGATTTTCGTAGTGGGGGAAGTTCGCGCATATAAAAATGTATGAAATTGTGCGTGCGCAAACTTCCCCCACTACAAAAACTTTTGCCAACTTACGTGCCGCTACTTGTACCTATAGTAAGTTTTTTTTTTTCGGGGGGAAACCTACAAAAGGCATCCGACCTCCGGGGAGGGAGGTCGGATGCCTGAGTGTAGGATTTTTACCTCACTAAAACCACCCCGGTGATCATCATCAGCACATAGGGGTGGCCCCGGTTCCTCTGCCTACCTATCCCACATTTCACCAGTTATGTTTAAGTCCCATGTATTAGGGGGCCAGCCTATTGCCATCATCATTCATCATCATCATTTCAGCCGAAAGACGTCCACTGCTGGACATAGGCCTAGCCCAATTTTGGGGGGGTTTGCCATAATCGCCACGCTTGGCAGGCGGGTTGGCGATCGCAGTATGGTATGATGGTGTAATGCATGGAGAACGCTGCTGCCCATTCTCCGGTCTCCCTTAGTCGCCTTTTACGACACCCACGGGAAGTATGGGGTGGTGCTATTCTTTAAGTCCGGCACAACACAGACAATTCCATCAATCGGACACAATTCCAGCCTCAGGGCTGCTACTGAGAAATTCCCAATGGAAAAACCCAATAACACGAACCCAAGGCCTCACGCTCAGCAGTTGCCCTTATTCTAGACCAACGAGGCGGTCAAAATATTATTAAGTAACAGCGCCGTGCGGTTTCACCTGCATAAGTGTCGATTCCGTAAGAATATCGGGATAAAAACTATCCTATGTCCTTTCCCGGGACTCAAACTATCTCTATACCAAATTTCATCTAAATCGGTTCAGCTGTATAAGCGTGAAGAGGTAACAGACAGGCAGACACTTTCGCATTTATAATATTAGTAAGTAGGTATGGATTAAAGTAATCCTACTTCTTTACATTAATTATAAATAAGACACAGTTAATTAATTCTATACTAGATGGCCGCGACTTCGTCCACATGATATTTCTTGCTCTCTCGACCTACCCCGTCGTCGCATCGCATCACCAGCCCTATGACATCGTTTTCAGCGTTCTTTTTGACTATTTTGTTCTTTCTTTCTTTTTGCTCTTTTTCTCGTCTCATAAAGGTCAGGTATTTTTTCAAATCCGACTGGTAGTTCCAGAGATTACCCCCTACATACAAAAAAACAAACAAATTTTACCTCTTTAAAATATGTTTAGATTAGTCCTCTATACAGGGTTATTGGTAAAACATTAAGAGCGTTTACGCCGTACGGTATTTCATACAAACTTTCAAGCCCTTGTTTTTCGAAATTAATGAACGGATTTTAATGAAACTTCGTACGTATAAGCAAAATACAAAGGTCTAAAATTTAGTAGAGAACATTTTCGAAATGTCTTATATAAAAAAGGATAACTGGAAATATCTGTTTCTATGGAAAGTTTAAAATCGGTCTAATTTGGCTGGAACACTATTTTTCGAAAATGTTCTCTACTAACTTTTTAGACCTTTGTATTTTGCTTATACGTACGAAGTTTCATTAAAATCGGTTGATTCACTTCCGAAAAAAAGGGCTTGAAAGTTTGTATGAAATGCCGTTCGGCGTAAACGCTCTTAACAACCTCTTAAGAGGTCATTGTACTCATTATTATGAACAACTTTTACTATGGGACCAAACTTGAAATCGCGAAAAAAAATTCAGCTGTTCCCTACATTTATGTTCGTATAACTCGTCAAAATGTAGAAAACAGCTGATTTTTTTCGCGATTTCAGGTTTGGTCCCATAGTAAAAGTTGTCCATAATGATGAGTACAATGACCTCTTAAGAGGTTGTTAATGTTTTACCAATAACCCTGTATTTTACATTAGAAAATTCTAAACCGAACCGTTTCTCTTGTCACCCTTAGCAGTTACTAGATGTAGTAAATCCGTTACTACGGCTTGCAATTAGCTCGGCAGGGGCACAATAATAGACCGGTGTTAAATATAAGGCGGCTATTTCGGACCACTGAACATCCACGACCAGATGTACGCGAATAGGCACAGCGCTTGTAAGAGAGAATATTCACAACGATAAGTAATGCTCAGGTAATCTCTAGAGATAGAGGCTATTGTTTATAACCATAAAACATAGCCTCTCTACCTACTTAAAAGTCTACGCAGACTAACGCCTTAATCCTAACCATGATTAAGGCGTTAGTCTGCGTTGACTTTAAGTTTAAAAATAGGACAAAGAAAATAACCGAAAGGAGTATTTCAGATTCTTATGTTACTTTTTCAGCAGATCATCTGCCTAGCATTTTCTCAATCATGTTGGGGTCGGCTTCCAGTCTAACCGGATGCAGCTGAATCGTCGTTTCAGCCGATAGACGTCCACTGCTGGACATAGGCCTCCCCTAATTTTGGGGGGGGTTTGCCATAATCGCCACGCTTGGCAGGCGGGTTGGCGATCGCAGTATGGTATGGTGGTGGAATAAATAGAGAACGCTGCTACCCATTCTCCGGTAAGACCCTTAGTCGCCTTTTACGACACCCACGGGAAGTAAGGGGTGGTGCAATTCTTTAAGTCCGGCACCACACAGACAATGCAGCACCTTGCAGCTGAATACCAGTAGGTATTTTACATGGAGCGACTGCCTATCTGACCTTCACAACCCAATTACTGGGTAATACGAATACGATACCCCTTGATAAGACTTTCGTGCTTCTGATGACCCGTAGCAACTGTCAAAGATCCACGAATGACAGCCGGGAACAACGGCTTAACGTGCTTTCCGAGGCACGGAGAGGTCACTGTATGTAAAGATGGTCACCCATCCACAAACCAACCGCAGCCTGTGCGGCTGTTATTATTTAGTCAGCAGATGCTGAAAGAAAACATGCAAGATGCCTTTTTGTGTGATTTTATTTATACTAGCGGGGTAATTACGTAACACACTATCAGTAGCAATGGGTTTCATTTTGACAGTTCAACAACATACATTGCGTTATTTACGTTGTTGAGCAGACAACTTTTTCGAACATATGAAGCAATGGATTAGCAATATCTTTTAAAAGTATTCAGATTGAGATTGATAGTGATACGCAATAATGCTGCTGGTTTTCATGCTGTACAGTCACGAGCATTAATATGTCAACACTTGGCAACTCACAATTGCGATTTTTTCGTGAAATAACGAATGCAACGTTGAAATAAGACACTTTAACTAAACCTATGGGTTCGAAAATACTTTGTTCGTAATAACATAAAATTTAATTCAAAACTAAAGGAGAAAATCGTCTTTGAATAAAGCCAAGTGTATACATACTTATGCTCGTGACTGTACAAAACATACAGGGTGGCAGGGGGATGGCCCTGCCACTCTGTATGTTTAGGGCAGATATCGATAGATATTGCCTTACCCCCCACAGCAAACAGCTGTCGGAAGAATAGCGGTCGTCTGTTTTATTTAAAATGACAAAATTTTCGGGTTTTGGACTTGTGAACAGCGTTTAGCGGACTCCTACGATAACATTGATTAAAAGAAAGAAAATACATTTATTTAGCACAGACTAAAAGACACACAATACACCAGAAAGTCAGATAAATTACTCTTACATCAGATAAAACAAAAATAAAGATAAAAATAAAAGTGGAAAGTCCGATGTAAGAAATTAGTAGGAAATTGTGACTCACGGCACTATAAAAAAAATCTGCTGTTTCTTAGAAAAGTGCAATCTATGCGGTCAAAATGTATGGAAAGGCAGTTTTTTTAGGGTTCCGTAGCCGAATGGCGAAAACGGAACCCTTATAGATTCGTCATGTCTGTCTGTCTGTCTGTCTGTCCGTCTGTCTGTCCGTCCGTATGTCACAGCCACTTTTTTCCGAAACTATAAGAACTATACTGTTGAAACTTGGTAAGTAGATGTATTCTGTGAACCGCATTAAGATTTTCACACAAAAATAGAAAAAAGACAATACATTTTAGGGTTCCCCATACTTAGAACCGAAACTCAAAATTTTTTTTTCCATCAAACCCATACGTGTGTGGATCTATGGGTAGGTCTTCAAAAATGATATTGAAGTTTCTAACATCATTTTTTTCTAAACTGAATAGTTTGCGCGAGAGACACTTCCAAAGTGGTAAAATGTGTGTCCCCCCCCCCTTTTTTTTTTTTTTTTTTTTTTTTTTTTTTTTTGAGGATGGGAAATCATCAAATGACTCCTCCCGCTCTGGGTGGAGCGGAAGGGAGTGTCAGACTCTTACTGACTAAAACCCACCCGTGTTCCTTCCTTAGCCCTTTATGTTCCGGGCCAGCGGTAACCCTTTCGGACAATCCCGCTGACCCGGCAGGCTTCGGCCCTAAGGGGCCCCTCCTCGATGCTGACATCTCTTTGAGGCGCGCGTGGAACACGTACGCGCCGTCCGGCACGGGCCTGGTCCTGATCGGGCGGTGAGCTACCCATTACTCTCCGCCCGCAGGCCCGCGCCTACGGTGGCCGGGAGTCGTCACGCGGCTCCCGTGTCCCCCCCCCCTGTAACTTCTAAAATGAGAGAATGATAATACTAAAAAAAAAAAAATATATGATGTACATTACCATGTAAACTACCACCGAAAATTGGTTTGAACGAGATCTAGTAAGTAGTTTTTTTTTAATACGTTTTAAATCGTAAACCGCAATTTACCATTCATTTAATTAACTCAAAAAAAAAAAAAAAAATAATTTCATAAACATAAACCTTATGCATAAACCCGGATGTTACGGAACCCTCGGTGAGCGAGTCCAACTCGCTCTTGCCCGGTTTTTTTTAATAACCGATTGTTACCATGGGTGGTTGCGCGTCGATGTCCCTTCACCCTGGATACCTATCTTCTAGCTTATGTAGCCGACTGTGTATGTACCAACTAGCTTCCGCCCGCGGCTTTGCCCGCGAGGTATGTCGATAAAAACTATCCTATGTCCTTCCCCGGGATGCAATCTATCTCTCTGGAAAATTTTATCGAAATCCGTTCAGAGGTTTAGGCGTGAAAGGTAACATTCAGACAGACAGAGTTACAGTTTTCGAATTTATAATATTAGTATGGATGCACATGACATAATAAATATGACCACAGCGGAATAATAATTATGTAGGTATAGGTACAGAGAAATCAGTCCAGTAACAATGATTCTGGCACATTGCCTACATTTAAAAATCCTATTGTTTTCTTTGACTTAATTAACTAACCCGGATGCAAAGACCAATAAATTAGTATTGTAATTAGGTACTTTTGTAGCCGCACAGGTCGATCGATCAGGTTAAGCTACGCTTGCCGCGGTTGGTCTGAGGATGGGTGACCACCTCTACATACCCCTCCGTGCCTCGGAAACCACGTTAAGCTGTTGGTCCCGGCTGTCATTCATGGATCTTTGACAGTCGTTACGGGTAATCAGAAGCCCGAAAGTCTGACAACCAGTCTTACTAAGGGGTAACGTATCGTATTACCCAGTAACTGAGTTGTGGAGGTCAGATAGGCAGTCGCTCCATGTAAAATACTGGTATTCAGCTGCATCCGGTTAGACTGAAAGCCGATCCCAACATAGTTGGGAAAAGGCTAGGCAGATGATGATGAATTACTTGACATATTCCACATTGGGCACCCGCTTAAATGGCACCTGGGGCCCTAGTCTGCTATTTTTATAAATTTGTCATTCCAACACGATCCCACCACCATCCCATTGTCATTTTGCTAAAAGTTCGTAATCTCATAAATTCATAATGGTTGATCATTGGTCGGTCAATGGCACAGAAATTATACGATACTCGTAACCAATTAAAAGCAATGACTGCACAATGACGTCCTAATGGTAGGTCACTGATCAAAGGAACTGTCAAAATTTTTGCAGATTACCGCGTAAGTCAGTAAATAATTTTTCATTATGTACGAGATTACCATTCTATGTCATTTCTTTCAATGGAGTGTCAGTGGTTGACCATTGGAAAGTCATAATGACGCCATTATATTAGTAGATTACCAAACTTGTCAAAATCAACAATTATGAAATCAATGATAGACCATTCTGACACTATTGTAATAGCAGACTTGAGGCCCTGAGTGAATGAACCTGACACAATGCGGCACATTCACTCAGGTGCTATTTAAGCGGGTGCCCAACGTGGAATACGTCAGTTACTTTTGTAGGTAACTTTCTGATCAATCGTTCATTAATAATTGTTAGCACTCATTAACTGACTTTAACCTTGTAAATGTAACAAAAACAAAGTAAACTTAATTAGGTAAAACCAATTATACTGAAAAAATATATTACCAGCCTTTAATATTGTCCCACTGCAGGCATGATACTCACGCAGCACGCTTGCTCAAAGTGGGTTGGTAATTTCATACTTAGCTATATGTATAAGTTAACTATGTTCAGGTCCAAACCTAAAAAATATAAATATTTTAAAATAACTAACCACTTACTTACAGAACTTTTATCTAACTTTTGACCATAGACTAAGAAGAGAAGTTACCTTCTTTTGACACTGAAATGACAAGATACTGTGCATATTTTTTTTTTATAAATTCCTACAATGTACGACTTCTTTTTTACGTTGACAGTACCTTGGAGCATTGTTCGTTGTAGTGTGTCCAATCAGCGGTCATTGAATTCTGCGGCCATTAATCCATTTATTGCGATCGGACAATTTTCTTCAATCAACTCTTGTCTCTGTTGGGGGTCAGGTGGCTACACAACATAATACAGGGTTATTGGGAAAACATTAACAATCTCCTATATAATACCTTGCATATAATGTCAATAAACTTCAAAAACAAATGTTCAAATATTTGCATCACATCGTTAATTTTTGCGTTTTTCTGTAAATCCAAAAAAATCGAATAAAAATTATAACTCTGTTTTAAAGTATATTTAAGATCCGGGAGTTCTACTCTCGCATTCAAAATAGTTCATACTTTCAATTAATAGAATAAAAAAGTGATGTCCGTTTTTTGAGGCATTTATCATACTGTGCGGTGGTACGAAACTCTTCGTGTGGGAGTCCGACTCGCACTCGGCCGGTATTATTTTTTTAACAACAGACACCTGTACTGCTGGGGAGTTTGTTGCGCCACTTCTTCTTCTCAGTGAAAGCGCTAGGAAATGGTGAAGGGCGGGCGTTTTAGGGACTGTCTTATGTAATTTTGACGTTCGAAAAGTGCAGATTCTCAGCCTAATTTGAATAAAATTACTTTTGATTTGCCTTTTTACTTTCTTTTGACGTTTTTATCCAAACTGTAGATACAACATCACATTGCACTTATTTCTATAAATAAGTACTTAAATGTCTACCTACCTGCTGAATAAATTACAAATAAAGAAACTTCGTAAAAAAGTAGGTACCTACCAACAAAAAGTATCAGTGCGATTCCTATCTTAGAAACTGGCAACGCGCAAGTAATGCTTCTGGCATCGCAAGCGTCTATAGATTGCGGTAACTACACACCATCAAGCGGGCTGCGTGCTAGTTTGCGAAAAAAAAAAAATCAAGTATATGTTTATGACCCTATAGTAATTCTATAGATAAACTGCTGTTCTAGGAAACATTCATTGGTACAAATAATATTTCATGAACTATGCAAAGGCTCTTGTTGGTTTGTTCCTGGCATCGGACGCATAGCCGTTTGCATGTGTGCGTAGCATACCTCTTTAGATGCACACGTGCGCATCCGCTGCCGCGCGCCGTCGAATTTACCTAAAACTGAGCACTTCGATTTTGTAATAGCGCCCTTAAGAGGTCTTGTACTCATCATTATGAACAACTTTTACTATGGAACCAAACCTGAAATCGCGAAAAAAAAAAAAATCAGCGGTTCCCTACATTTATGTTCGTATCGTTTTGACGAATAACTCGTCAAAATGTAGGGAACAGGGTGGATAAAAAGGCCACTGTGGAGAATCAAAAAGGATAACATTATGAATCGTAATATGGCGAAGACAGACCGTGTTTTTCTTTTTTTCGCTGCACTACGTATACGTAGGTATACTCAAAGAGATTGGGATTGGATTTGGATCGGATTGATTGGTATTTTAGCACAGGCAGAAAAGAAATAACTGAAAAATGCTTTACCAATGGGATTTGATACGATTAACTTAACGGTTAACTGTCCATTATGTTATCCTTTTATAATTCTGCCAAAGTGGCCTTTTTAGGCCCTCTGATGATTTTTTTTCGCGATTTCAGGTTTGGTCCCATAGTAAAAGTTGTTCATAATTATGAGTAGGTACAAGGCCTCTTATGAGGTTGTTAATGTTTTACCAATAACCCTGTATAATCGCTCTATAATATTCCCAGTGCTGGGACACAGGCCTCGGTAAATTATTTCATCACCACTGTTAACCTCAGGCTATTCTAGTCTAAGGGATAGGGATATATACATTTTGTACAGATTTTGCAACTTGTAATGAATTCATTATACATAATAGCCCGCAGATTTGCAAAGTGTGACAGCACTGTCAAGCTAACTCTGTTTAGGGCTTATTGCCAGACCTTTTATACATGACATGCAGTCTGTGGACCAGATACACGCAGAAAGCGTTTAATGCCCTGCGTGTTCAATACAACAATGCTTTTAGGATATTGCTGGCGCTACCTCGTTTCTGTAGCGCATCAGGGATGTTCGCAGCAGCGCGTACAGACGACTTCTTTGCGATTATTCGTAAAAGATCTGCTTCGCTGCTGCGTCGGATGCGGGGTGGCGACAACAGTCTCCTGAGCATTGTTGCTAGTAAGACTGAAGGCCACATTATGGGGCACCTGTGCGCAGTGCATGTACGATTGCCAGGTGTAGCCGTGAGGTGGCGAAAATAAGTATTGTTTTGTTAATTAATTAGTTGTGTGTCATAGTCTATTATACTAACATAGGTTAAGGAATACTAACAAATTTATGGGTTCTACCTGAATTAAAGATAAATAAATATATGTGTTTCTGTATTTTTTTTTGTGAA
The DNA here is from genome assembly GCA_916614155.1 of Mesoligia furuncula. Lineage (NCBI taxonomy): Eukaryota > Metazoa > Arthropoda > Insecta > Lepidoptera > Noctuidae > Mesoligia > Mesoligia furuncula. The sequence goes on along the minus strand of OU744809.1, from coordinate 3,539,881 downwards.
TACCTAAACCTTTATTATTTATTTATTTTACTGCTCTCAAAACGGCGAAGGAAAACATCGTGAGGAAAACGGCTACACTACATAAATACGAAAAACTTTATTCCGACAGTCACAAATACGAATTTCAAAATACCGATTTTCATAATTCCGAATGGTTCAACATTCCTAATATAACAACTCCGATTTATCATTCATCCTAATTTTATAATTCCGAAATTTCAATATTCCTAACGTTTATAAGTACTATTCTCAAAATACCGAGTTCCAATAGATCGAATAACAAAAAGTCCGAATTAATGAAAATTCGAAACATCAAAAATACGAATTCCGATTAATTAGAATTCCGAATTAATTATAATTCAGAAATAAAAACGCCTTGTAAAACTGAATAGCAAGACAAATATACCAGTAGAATACGGAATATCGAAGCATTTATCGAAAATATCGATAAATGCTAATACGACGCTACAATATTGCGATGCACGTAGCTGCGAAAGACCCATCTCTGCGACGCCACTACACTTCCATGCACGTTACCGCGATAGATCTTCACTGCGAAACTACTAGACTTCGATGCACGGTAAAGGTATTTATATTATCATTTGCTCGCTCTTGCATCCTAGTATCGACGGAGCCCCCCTTCGCGGGGCCCCTATTTCTGTGTAAAGGGTTTAAAGTAACATGCATGCAGCAAGCATGCAGCAGGGAAGCAAACACGCAGCATGCTGCATGCCAGCAAGCATGCAGCATGGAAGCAAACACGCAGCATGCAGCAAGCATGCAGCATGGAAGCAAACACGCAGCATGCAGCAAGCATGCAGCATGGAAGCAAACACGCAGCATGCAACATGCAAGCAAGCATGCAACAAGCATGCAGCAAGCATGCAGCATGTAAGCGAGCATGCAACATGCAGCAGGCATGGTTTCTGTCACGGCTCCGGCGCTGCGGTTCTCCGGCGGCCCCACGCGTGCTAATCGTCGCAGACGGCTTTCGCTCACCACCACGGCTTCGGCTTGCTGGCCGGCTTCGCCGGCCAACCTCAGCCGCGGCGGCTCGCTCACAGCCTCCTGCTCCTCAGCCCGCGGGCCGCCTCGCCCCTACGCGCCTACGCGATTTTAAATTACACTCTAGGGGCAGGGCAGACAAGACTGCGTGGAGTCGGATTTACAGCGATTCGTTTCTGTCACTAAAACCTAATTTTTAGCAAACGTTTTAGAGCTAACAATTTTACTATAAATGAACATTCGGAATAATACACATTATATAATACAATACTTAGGACATATGACTTTATTTCATGCAAAATTAGGAGATTCAATTATTATAGTACTCGATATTATGACAGAATAGATTTAGAAGTAAAGATAATTATGTAAAACAAAATTTCGAATTTTTTAACATTATGGTTACTGAAGTTTATAGCAAACGTGTTATGGATAATGACTTTCGGACAAACAATTTTAGGAGAAGAAAGGGAGTACCTATTTTAACAGGTTATTCGGAAATTTGAAAATCGGAATGACGTTTTTCGGACCGAGAACCCATCGAGCATTTGATTCTTCGAACATATGCAAATCGGAAAACAAGCAAATCGCATTTATGACTTTCGGAAACATAAATTTCGTGATTTTTAATAATAGAGATTATAATTCTTAGGTATTATGAAATTCGGACTTTTGAAAATCGGAAAAAAATATTTCGGAATATTTGGGTGTTCCCGAGGAAAACAGCATGAACCAAACTTTCGAAGACATTTGTGATATTTACCAACCCGCACTGGGCTCGCGTGGTAGAAAACGTCCCACTTCCACTCATTGAGAGGAAGCCTGTATCCCAGCAGTTGGAACAGTCGTCGTCGTTTCAGCCGATAGACGTCCGCTGCTGGACATAGGCCTCCCCCAATTTTGGGAGGGTTTGCCATAATCGCCACGCTTGGCAGGCGGGTTGGCGATCGCAGTATGGTATGATGGTGGAATACATAGAGAACGCTGCTGCCCATTCTCTGGTACGATCCTTAGTCGCCTTTTACGACACCCACGGGAAGTAAGGGGTGGTGGTATTCTTTAAGTCCGGCACCACACAGACTACAACAGAACAGAACAGTATAAGCTGGTTATGCTATAATTTGTTACGCAAGTACTAAAAACGCCACTTTGGCAAAATCATAAAAGGATAACATTATTAATCATAATGGACAGTTAACTGTTAAGTTAATCGTATTAAATCCCATTGGTGAAGGATTTTTCTTTTTTTTTTCTCTGCTACAATACCAATCAATCCAAATCCAATCCCAATCTCTTTGATTATACCACAGATAATATAATACTAGCGTAATTATACCTACGTAGTGCAGCGAAAAAAAGAAAAACACGGACTGTCTTCGCCATACCATGATTCATAATGTTATCCTTTTATGATTCTGCCAAAGTAGTCTTTTAGGCCTCCAGCAGTCCTGTTTGAGACCACTACACCAAACAGGCAGTCGAACACAAAAATGTAGCTATATGTATAGTTAACTAAATATATAGTTAACTAGGTTTCTTATCAAACAAAGAAAGCAAAACAAGTCGTTAATGATAACTAAGACAGATATAATTAATGTAAAATATTAATTGGTGTTATCAAGTACGTGCTTACTTAGTTACAATGTTTCGTTGTGCTTTTTAATTCATTATCATTTCGGCAAGGTCAAGACTGAGACCCCACGATAGGAATAGTAAACTAACAATAAGTCATGGCCTGAAATTCAGGGCTGGCTTATGAACTTACCTACTCTTCGCATTTTAAAGGTAAATATATACAGGCTTATTGGTAAAACATTAACAACCTCTTAAGAGGTCATTGTACTCATCATTATGAACAACTTTTACTATGGGACCAAACCTGAAATTCCTAAAAAAAAATCAGCTGTTCCCTACATTTTGACGAGATAAACGAACTTAAATCAGCTGATTATTATTTAACATTTTTTTTTACCTATTTTTGAAGTGAAAACTTTTGAGCTGGGGAAAAAACCATTGAACTCGCGCCACTGTTACCGTAAGCGACACCGCGCGTGTGTCCGCGTTTGTTGTGAATCTTGTAACTATGGCGAAGAAAGATCACCTCTCTTCATGGCTGAAAAAAAAATGTTTAGCATTATTTTGTTTCATTTTAATAGCAAATTCAAGCAAAGGACTCAAAAACTCTGAAAGCAGCCATGGCCCTCATCACAAACAAGATGAGGACCTTGGCTGCTTTGCATGTGATGAGGGGATTAGTAAAATTCATCATCAACATTCATTTACATGAATTGCATCAATTGACATTTTATTTTATTCTGATCTATTCTGTTCACAGACTTATATTGGCAATATAAGTCTGTGATTCTGTTGCAATATTGTGAAAAAGAATCTGAATGATCTTATTTTATGTAATATTGGGTTATGCCTGTTTTTTAAATAAAAATAAGTAAGCACGGCTACACATAACCAGTGTAAGCTGACTTCTGATTGTACGAACAACCTATTCAATGCGAGGTCAGCTAAAACTGGAAATGTATAGCTTGATGATTGTGTCGCCGTGTGTACTACCTAAGTATGTAAATGTAAAAGCATTTTCTAACCTAGATAAGAATTAAAAACGAAGGGTTCCGTACCACAAGGAAAAAACGCCGAAAAAAAACACGTTTGTTGTATGGGAGCCCCCCTTAAATATTATTTTATTTTGTTTGTTGTTATAGCGGCAACAGAAATACATAATTTGTGAAAATTTCAACTGTCTATTATAGCTATCGCGGTTCTTGAGATACAGCCTGGTGACAGACAGACGGACGGACAGACAGCGAAGTCTTAAAAATAGGGTTCCGTTTTTACCCTTTGGGTACGGAAACCTAAAAAGAACTCGAGAATACTGCCAACCCTTAAACAGGGCGCGATAATAACTAACAAGCAAAAGCAACATAGAACAGTCCGACCTTCATTATAGCAACTGTTCTAATGAGTCAACGACTCAACGCACTGGCGGATAGCAACAGTGGCTGCTCGTACTAAACGCTCCTTGGAGCCGTGCCAGCGAGGTACAGACTCCCTGTCGCTAGATGTTGATGCTCATAGGAGATTGGAAGCAGGTATAAACATAGATTATGTGAAAGCAAGACTCGGATGAAATCATCTTTAGTCCAAGAACAAACTCCGGAAAAGATTTGAGCTGAATATTGCGACGAAAACATGATCTCTCTTAGGATGACCCAATTTTCGTTGGCAGAAAATAGTACATTGTTCACCTAGGGGAGAAAGTGACCGATTAATAACGAGGGTGTAGTTTGCTACACACGGGGTGGGAATCGCACTTTCTTCCAAGTGATACATAGCGCTTTAGACTATACCTACAAAGACAATATTAAAAAACACGTTTTTATTAAGTGAAGTTTATATTTTTGTTACAGTAATTAAAACTTTTGCCAAGTAGATTAATATTGGTTTGAATCACTGACCTCTATTAAACAAGGTCAGTGGTTTGAATGATCAGCAAAAGTATGTGGCCAGTATCGTTTTGCGCTTCGTGATAAAAACTTTTGGCATTTTACTATGTTTAATTAGGTTAGCTCACTGACCTTATTATACAAGTGTATGATAGAGGTCAGTGGGTTAGCTACTGAATTACCATAAATTAAAAAAAAAACAGCGCGTTAACAATCATAGATGGGTATATGAATTTCTATGTTAACAATGGATTTTCATACACATTTTCGACCCGCAAGTCGGTACAACAGTAATGACGTACTTTCTGATTCCTTTTTAGGGTTCCGTATAAAAACGGAACCCTATTACTAAGACTTCGCTGTCTGTCCGTCTGTCCGTCTGTCCGTCTGTCTGTCTGTCTGTCACCAGGCTGTATCTCAAGAACCGCGATAGCTAGACAGTTGAAATTTTCACAAATTATGTATTTCTGTTGCCGCTATAACAACAAATACTAAAAACAAAATAAAATTAATATTTAAGGGGGGCTCCCATACAACAAACGCGATTTTTTTGCCCTTTTTTGCTCGATATCAAAAATGGCAACAGGTAGGCACTTGAAATATTCACGAAATACTCAGTTGTATTTTAACTTTAATAATAAATAATAATAATAAAATAAAATAAATATTTAAGGGGGGCTCCCATACAACAAACATGTTTTTTTCGGCGTTTTTGCCTTGTGGTACGGAACCCTTCGTGTGCGAGTCCGACTCGCACTTGGCCAGTTTTTTTATAAAAGTAATAAGGTACTTTCCGAGCAGGTATAGTATAAAGTGATCCACGCCACATTTCCTTCAGGCTTGAGGTGAGGTGGCGTTGGGTTGGAGGCTCGTGAAAAGCCTCGGAGCATTTGCCGCCGCTAGATACTCATCGATCTTTGACATCAAGCGAGAACTAAATAGAGTAGGTATCTACTAGATTTAGGCCGTGAAAAATTGTTTCACTGGAACATACTACCAGGATAAAAGATACAGAAGCTATCCTATGTCCTTATCCAGGTCATTCAAATCCGTTCAGCCATTTAGGCGTGACAAGACAACAGATAGAGTTACTTTCACATTAATAATATTATTATGGAAGTGTGGATAGAGAATGAGTATTGATTCCACCAAAGCATGTGAGGTGTTTCCACTCTGTTTCCATCTACCTTTAGGTATATTTAGTCTCTGAAAAGAAAACTGTCTTTCTCAGAACAACGATGGGAAATCGTAAATAAAAGATTTCAGTGGCGTTATTCCCGATCGATTTTGGCAAACGTACAGAATTGGCAGCCTTGAACATTTTATGGGTCGCACTTTCATGGAAACGAGATTATGGCAATCTAAGATTGTTTATTTCAACATCTGAAGGACATTGCGTAGGTAGGAACGTAATAAAGTACTTTTCCGAAATCTCGGAACTTTAACAAAGTGTGCCAATGGCCGTCTTCCGATTGTCATAATAAAAGTGTATATAAATAAAACTAATCTGAGAAGTCGTTTAGAGTTTTATTTCCCTCGGTTTTATGGAAATGGCGAAAACATACCAGTGAAATGAGTGTTCCTAGTTTCCTGTATAAACATTCTTGGGAAGATAAATAGGTATTACGACTAGCTACTAGGGGGAAAAGTGTGATAAATTTCAGTTGATTTATTAACTATTATAATGCTCGGTTCATAAAAACGTAAACGAATCGTTTTGCTTAACAATTGTAGCATTTTTTATTGCTAAACTGCACCGTAACACACGATCAATCACAATTTGAATACCTAATTTTGAAGGATATTGCTATTCGAAAAAAAATCTGCTCAACAATGTAAATAACGCAATGAATGTTGTTGAACTGTATTCCTACTGTTAGTGTATTACGCAATTACCCCGCTGGTAGTGGATGCAGTACCGGTTCCTTCTTCAGAACCGGGACTGGATTTTCGGTACTGGACTTGGAAACGGGATTACCCGGGAAATTCGAACCTTTCAAGATGAAAATCCGGAACCGGGTTTGCTGTAGAAATCCCGGTATTTCCCGGTAACCTCGTGACCGGGATTTCCCGGGAGAACGCCCTACCCGCCGGTCATATTAGTAGATTCTACCTGTGGTAGCTACTTTCATATGGGAGGGTCTACTATGCAAAGCTATGAGGTCTTTGCTTCATTATTGGCAGTGGATAGCCCATAAGCAAATTAAGCAATTGCTTAGGGCATCACGTCTCGGGGGGCACCATAAGGCAGAAACAGCACCGAAACAGTATTTCCTAGCACATGAAAGGCAAGGCTGTTTATCAGCAAGAGAACAAGACCCAAAAGTCACTCTAGAGATGTGCGCCAATCTTTACATCGCTCGTCGATGTTTTGGAAAAATACGAGGTGACTAGTGGATGGAGGGCCAACAGGCGTGGGTTGCTTAGGGCATCAAGTAGGTAGTCTTAATCCGGCACTGATTATTGATAAAGATACACAAAGTCTTAATTTTAACCAACAAGGGTCAGTAAATTATAGGAATCGGCCATTAGATGACGTTCATACTTTTTCATGATGACACTGCGTAATTATAATTCATGTCTTTGTTATCAAGTCTTCGGAATAATAATTAATATAACGGAATATTTTAAAGCATGAACGCAATATTAGTCCGAATGGTGCAATACCTACTCTATTCGTGTCGGAACTTGTCTTTATGCTAGCAAGTGCATCTATGCATCTGATGAGATGACTAATCTACCAAGACAATTTAAAAATAGGTATCCATCTCGGCAATTATAGCGTGGACGCGTGGGACGGCCATCTGAAAAATGAGGCAGGGGCACAGAAGTCAGAACACGTAGCGGGTGTAAAAAGACACTTCGCACCTTTAGATAGTGAAGATTTCAACTTTGACTCATAAAATTACCTTGCACGACCATCTTCCTTCAGAAAAATCCTTTACCAATGGTATTTGATACGATTAACCTAACGGTTAACTGTCCATTACGATTCGTAATGTTATCCTTTTATAATTCCGCCAAAGTGGCCTTTTTAGGCCCCCTGGTCCGCATGTAGTTTCTTGTCTAGAGGCCGATGTGATTTGCCTCACCATTTCTCGCCACCTGCTCCGATTTCTGATATTTTTTGTGCACTCGTACAAGGGATCGATTGGCCTGTTCCAATCTCACCTAATTTTCCAGATATACGACTTTTATGCTTGTAATTTAACACTAAAATATACATATTATATACATGTATCGTTATCTTTATTTAGACAGGTGAAAATTACAAAAAAAAAAATCTAACTTAACTAAAACTTAACTAGAAAACAGCGTTGCGGATGAGTTTTTCGACACTATTTTCTAGTTTTTGCATGTAATAATAAAATTTGTGATTTTCTTCATTCTATTTATTTTACAACACACATCTAGAAAATGTGTTTTAAATATATTTAGTATCACAGGACCTATCATTTTGCTTTACACAAGAAAAATAGATAATTTAAAAAGAGGTCACTTTTTATTTTGAGAAAAATTGTATCCTGGCGAGTCTCGAGGAGGTACGGAATTTTCCTATGTATGTATTATGAAAAAACAAACGTGTTTTTTTTTTATTTATTTCGGTTATGATGACGACATAATCATCATACCTACTCTAAATAAAAAGAAGCATTGCATCATGATGATGACATACTTAGTAAAAGTGAAAATAAATAAAATGGATAGTGTTTTTAGCTCGTAACGCTTCTCGCCGTTTTTCCTAAAAACCTCGGATTTCCCAACCACCGAAGAAAGTCAAGTCAGTGACAGCTATTGATTTAGTTTTGCATTGTAACTCCGCAAGACATTTCGGTTCAGCCGGTCGATTCTGTAAAAACCTCACCGTGAAATCTTAGGTGAAGTGAGCGTGGAGTGAGTTGTCAATAGTGACAATTCCTAGCAAAAACAAACTCACTTCACCTACCTAAGTTTTCACGGTGAGATTTTTACAGAATAGCGCCGCTGTATGTCAAATAAGTATTTACCTGGGGGATAATTGCGTAAATACACTAGTTACATTGGCAAAGGCTTTCGCCTTGACAGTTCAACAACATTCATTGCGTTATCAACGTTGTTGAGCAGTCAAATTCTTCGAACATATGAAGCAATGGATTAGGACTTCAAAATGATTCAGATTGTGATTGAAAGTGTGTTACGCAATTAGGGTTCAGTGCTTAATTACTAACTTAATTACAAAGAAATCTTCGTAAAGAATACTTATAATTATTGTAATTTGGACAATTATGGTAAATGGAGCGCAGTATACTAGGCCTTAAATGAACGGATCGTGTTCGAAACACAATATTGCGCTCTAAAACAAAGATAGCTGACGTGGCTCAAAAGGCTGCTCAACTTAAATGGGACTGGGCAGGACATCTCTGCCGCATGCCGGACAAACTATGGGCCCAAATAGCGTAGAATTGGTGCCCTGAGACAGTCAGGTGGGGTCGTGGCAGACCACGTAATCGCGATCATGAACATTCTAAATCAAGTAATTCGTCATAGCGTACCTTCTAACTCAGGTAATTCGTAATTTTAAACTTTATGAATACAGTACATCGGTATTTTGAACTTCGAAGTTCAGTATGACAGTCGGCGGGACGAGCTGGATAGGTACAATCCAAACTGGAAGGAGGACGCGCGGGCTCGAGAAAGATGGAAGGAGTGGAGGGAGGCCTTTACCCAGGAGTGGGACAACACAGGCTAGAAAAAAAAAATGGTAATTTGAATCCTCCTGTATCTACCGAAGCTATTATTAATCAGCACATCTCTTATCACAAGCGCGACGAAATGATCTGAATGGAGCCAAATGAGTGATGAATGAAATGTTCCTGAAAACAGTTCCCGGGAAAACGTTGCGTAAGATCCGTTTCGGTAGTACAGAACGTGCAGAATTATTGGCACACTGCTTCATAAAAATAATGAGTCACTATTTATTTTTGGTGATTATGAAAATACTTGGACAAGTGGTATAATAAAACTGTGTGTAGTAGAACTTAATGTTAGCAGAAATGCAATAACATATTTTATTTTAGATCATTGATATTTTCCTTTCGAAAGGACATTTCTATTCAATGTCCTAAAAGCAAAAAGTTTTTACTGTTGTTGTTAAATTATTTTTAATTACTTAAATTATTTTTAATTCGTTTTGAAAGTTCTTGCAGTAAATATAGTATTTTACATGAAGCGACTGTCTATGTGACTACCCGTTACTGGGTAACACGATACTCCTTGGTAGGACAGGTTGTCCTACTTTTGGTTCTACCCGTAACGACTGTCAAAGATCTGCGAATGACAGCCGGGACCAACAGCTTAAAACGTACTTTCTGAGGCACGGTGGGATTTTGATATGTAGATGGCCACGAACTGACCGCGGCAAGTTCGCGGATGGGTGATCCATTACACACATACATTATATCCATTATTGTATGGTATACGCTATTGAGCGGGCTATGCTCGGAGTTTCTTTGATGGATAAAATCAGGAATTAAGTTATCCGGAAAAGAACCGGAGTAACGACATAGCTTGCAAAGTCAGCAAACTGAAGTGGCTGGCCATGTTTGTCGAAGGCCCGAGGGCCGGTGGAGCAGAAGAGTCCTAGAGTGGAGACCACGTATCGGCAAGCGTAGTGTGGGACGCCCCCCAGCTAGATGGACCGACGACTTTAAGAAGGCGGTTGGGATGGTCTGGATGCGGGAGGCGGAGGCTATGTCCAGCAGGGGACTGCGATAGGCTGAGTTGATTGTTTGATTTTTATAAATTTTAATATTTAGATAGATAAAATTAAAATAATAAGTCGTGTCAATTTATTTGGTCTGCACTGTAATGGGACTAGTGCCAGTAGTTCGTTAAAACGGATGAAAACACAGAATAAATAAATATGACGCAACGCACCAATGCATGGAAACATCTAGAAATGTATTTCAAATATAATTATGTCGTATTATCATTGTGTACACAAGAAAAATATATATTTTTAAAAGACGTCATTATTTATTTTGAGTAAAATCGTATCTTGGCGGGCCACGAGGAGGTATTACTGGATGATTTCTTTTACAGCTTTCACTATGGGACCAACTCTGAAATTACGAAAAAAAAAATCTGCTGTTTCATACATTTTGGTCAAGTAGGTATTTAACTTTTGTATTAAACAGCTGTTTTTTTTTTCGTGATTTCAGCGTTGGTCCCATTGTGAAAGTTGTTCATATTCATGGGTAGAACAGAACACCCACTAAAAATTTCTCGAGACGGTGAAAAAAACCACCAAAATATACGGAATTATCCAATGTCATAAACCAAAAAAATAAATGTGCTTTATTTTTATTTTGTGTATTAAGAACTTGTTACGGCCGCGAACCATATTTAGATCAACACACAACCTGATAATGATCTGAAAATTGTAAATTTTTTATGAAGTAAATTTAATTTGATTGAATTTTTATAAAAAAAATTGCACGTTAGGTGCCTGAGGATAGACGGCGCCGCCGAGGTCGTCCCAGGAAGAGGTAGCTAGACGAATCTTTGGTCAACTGGACCCACTCGAAATGGACACACGGGATCTCTCAACCTAATCACAATTTGTATAAGTCGACTGGACCCACTGCCCAATTTCATCATTAGTACAGTCACGGAGTAAAGCTGAATCTTTTAGTTGCGTACCGCAATGGTTGGTTCGGATCGAGGTGGCTCAGGAAAAGGATGCCTAGATGAATTTGGAGGAGGCCTTTGCTTAGAAGAGAGTAAGTAATATATATTATACCTTAGCAGTAGGACAGCTTAAGCTAACTTAAGAACTGGCTTAGTGCGAGTCGGACTCGCACACGAAGGGTTCCGTACCACAAGGCAAAAACGCCGAAAAAAACACGTTTGTTGTATGGGAGCCCCCAGTAAATATTTATTTTATTCTGTTTTTAGTATTTGTTGTTATAGCGGCAACAGAATACATCATTTGTAAAAATTTCAACTGTATAGCTATCACGGTTCATGAGATTATACAGCCTGGTGACAGACAGACAGACAGACGGACAGTGGTCTTAGTAATAGGGTCCAGTTTTTACCCTTTGGGTACCTACGAAACCCTAAAAATGAAAGAAAAACTTAGAATTTTTTACGGTGCTATTCTGTAAAAATCTCACCGTGAGAACTTAGGTGAAGTGAGCGTGGAGTGAGCTGTCAATAGTGTCAATTCCTAGCAAAAACAAACTCACTTCACCTAAGTTTTCACGTTGAGATTTTTATTTTTACAGAATCGACCGCCAGACGTGAGAATAAAAAACAAATAATTACGATTACCTACTCGTTCCTAATAAATAAATAACATCATATATGGATGTTTATCTATTAAATACTATTAAATGCTAGTTAGTTATGTTGCCTTGGCCTTGTTTAGATACTGAACGACCTCACCTACTCGCAGACAGTACCTACAACTTACTAAGAATTATCTCTTTTATAAAATAATCCAATATGTTTATCTCCTTATTGTTCTGTGAGTAATGTGCTAATAATAAATCATCTATAGGCCGACCGCTTGACTGAGACGTTTCCTGAGGTAGCAGCGCGGTGCGGGAGGGGTGTGGTGACGTAATGCGAGAGCTCAGTGATTCGTCAACTTGTGACAACTACCACCCCTCCCGCACCCCGCAGCTACCTCAGGCAACGTCTCAGTTAGGCGGTTGGCCTATATCAATTGCTTGTTAAATGACTAACATAGCTCGGTCATCGGGATTGTCCGAAAGGGTTACCGCTGGCCCGGAACATAAAGGGCTAAGGAAGGAACACGGGTGGGTTTTAGTCAGTAGGAGCCTGACACTCCTTTCCGCTCCGCCCTCATTTGATGATTCCCCACACAAAAAAAAAATGGCTAACATAGCTTATCAAATTCAAATTATTTACATATACAGTGAAACCTGGTTAAGTGAGACATCAAGGGACCTGCAATGTCGTTTCACTTATAGAGGTATTCCACTTACCCAGTGTCTCAGATATACAGGTATAAATAAATATCTGTCTCATTTACAGAGGGTTCCATTAATAGAGGTGAGAATACAGGTTATTTCAGTTATACAGGTGCGATCATTAAATAAAATAATTTGTGGGTAGAATAAGAATGAGTAAACAAACAATGTTATCTCAGTTACAGAGGTTTATGCATATAAAATTTACTCGCCGTCTCAGTTATAGAGGTAACTATGATGATAAATCGAAAGAACAAATCCCAGATATAGAGGCTTACCTCGTCCCACTAACAGAGGTAATTCAGTGCCAAGGTGTTGGGACCTCAGCATGAGTTCCAGTTATGGAGGTTTCTCACTTATCCAGGTCCCACTTAACCAAGTTTCACTGTACATACATAAACTCACGCTTTCTTCCCATGAGGGTAGGCAGAAACTACAGAACGCCACCTGCTACAATCCTTACATACTCCTTTTGCCTCGTAAGATATTTATTTTTATAATTTTTGAAACATTTATTTCACACTAGCTGTGCCCGCGACTTCGTTCGCGTGCGTATTGGATTTCATGGGTTTAAATTTTGCGCGGGCCCCTAATTCTTTTTCTAAACTTAAGGCGGAGATTTCTTGAAAACGGTCAAAAAGTTGTTTTTTAAAGCAATGTAGGTACCTATCTCATCTCATACACCGTAAATAATTTTGACAAAAAAAATAATTCTAGTCTTATTTTAATACAGTGATGGAACTCAAATCATAATTAAATAAACATTAATGCATCAAAAAAAAATCTTCAAATACACCTCTTAATTGTCTTTAAAAGCAATTTATCCCTTCATTAACAATTTTAATTATAAAATTTAAATATTTAGGACATCATAATACATAAAAATTATTTATTCGATCAATTTCTATGGAGATTAAGAAATCTTCACGTATAGAATCCACTTATAAACATAATTATACTCCGTTTCTTTAATATGATTTCTTTACAAATGTATATTTATTATTATTATTATACTCCGTTCAACTTCCCTATTTGAATCGGATATTATTCAATATTTCATTTCATTTCATTTCATTGGTTTTAAATTTTTTTCATGGGACCCTATTTTTTATTTTATTCTAAAATTAAAGTAGCCTAAGTTACTCCTTATTACATCAGCTATACGCCAATGAAAGTCATTCAGTTTCAGAGTTTAGCCGGAACAAACAGACAGACAGACTAAAATTGTAAAAAATGTTATTTTGTTATATGTACCGTGTATACATCCATATGCATTTAGTAAAAAGCGGTTATTTTAATATTACAAACAGACACTCCAATTGTATTTATTTGTATAGATAAACCTACAGTTTCGTAAATTTTTGACAATCGTTACGGATCGTCAGAAGCTCGAAAGTCTGACAACCAGTTTTACCAAGGGCTATCGTATTACCCGTGGCTTGTGTAGGTCAGCTAGGCAGTCGCTTCATGTTAAATACTTCAGCGGCATCCGGTTGGACTGGAAGTCGACCCCAACATAGTTGGGAAAAGGCTAGGCAGATGATGATCTTTTTTTTTTTAATTAGCCTGCGCTGTCCTACTCCTTGGCAAAGGCCTCCCTCCACTCCTTCCATCTTTCGCGAGCCCGCGCGTCCTCCTTCCAGTCTTGGTGGAACCTATCCAGCTCGTCCCGCCATCTCCTACGTGGTCTGCCACGACCCCGCTTCACTGTCTCAGGGCACCAATTCTGCGCTATTTGGGCCCACAGTTTGTCCGGCATGCGGCAGACAAGTCCTGCCCAGTCCCATTTAAGTTGAGCAGCCTTTTGAGCCACGTCAGCTATCTTTGTTTTGGATCGCAGTATTGTGTTTCGAACTCGATCCGTTAACTTAAAGCCTAGTATACTGCGCTCCATTGCTCGTTGGCAGACCTTGAGTTTGGATTTCTGGATGTTAGTCAAAGACCAAGTTTGTGCACCATAGGTTAAGACAGGAAGAATACACATGTCCATGAGCCTGCGTTTCATTGCCATAGGCAGCTCACCCTTCAATAGTTCCTTCAAGGACCAGTAGCTCTTCCAGGCGTTTTCCGTTCGTCTTGACATTTTTTTATCCTCCCTCGCCTGGAAAGAGACTACTCGATCCAAATAGAGGTATTCCTGGACATGTTGTATTATCTCTCCGTCTACTTTTATGCTTCTAAGTGTTTCGTTGCACATAACTTTGGTCTTCGACATATTCATCTTCAGTCCAACCTCAAAGCTTGCATTGCTGAGTTCTTGGAGCATCCGTTCAAGTTTAGTGGCTGAGGATAAAAAGAGAACAATGTCGTCGGCAAAACGTAGATTTGTCAGTCTTGCTTCGCCAAGGACAATGCCGCTCTCCCTCCGTTCGGCTGCCAACTTCCTGAAGATTTCTTCGAGGGTACTAGTGAACAGTTTAGGAGATAGCGGGTCGCCCTGTTTGACTCCTTTCTCTATTTTAAATGTTGAACCGGTGGTTTCAAGTTTTATTGCAGCTGTACTATTTTTGTAAATATTGCGTAACAGATTTATATAGGTGGGATCAATGTTTTGGTTGCTTAATGCGTCAAATATGTGTGTGTGAAATGCTGTCGAAAGCTTTGGAATAATCAACAAAAGCGAGGTATAACGGACATACGTGTCTATCCCATGGGAATATTGGCATCAAAAGTAGCCTATATGTTAATTCAGGGTGTCAGCTACCTCCATACGAAATTTTATCAAAATTGGTCCAGCCGTTTGAGCGTGAAGAAGTAACAAACATATAAACACACACACTCACAAACTTTCGCCTTTATAATATTAGTGTGATAGTGTGATAAAATGAATGATAAAATGAATTTGTGTTTCTTCAAGAGGTTAAAGGTGTCCCTCAGTACGCCAGATAATAAGCCCCATGTGTTAATGTTATTGATGAATAAAACCCTTCGATGGAACTGTGGCCATAGGCGAGCCTCTAGTCGTGCACAATCACTTGGAAAACTGGGATTGAAGGAAAGGTACTCACTGGTTTTCCCGGTCGACGGCTTTTCCGTGGCGCCACTCCACTACAGTCCAGGGACGTCCCTGATTTTACACTTAACACTGACACAGAATTGTTGAAGGTCTTTGTAGGTAGGTTTTGTTAGTACATGGTTGATTTATGTTTTATAGCCGGCGGAGGATCGCACGCGCCATTTTTCCGTTGAGTTCTCTTGAGTGAGTTGTTAAGGGATTGATTGGTTCCGGAAGGAAATGAATGAACGGAGGAAGGGTTTGGAATTAGGAAGTTGTGTGATTGTGCATTAGTCAATTGAATGTTTTTATTTATTTTGATACTTTAACATTCTTCCCCCCTGCTGGCGAAATTATGGAGCCTGAACTCTACAATGAAGCTACGTCCATATAAACCAAAAACTGATATTATATATAAATGATATGATTGATGGATATGCAAATAATATGATGTGTATATATATTATTAATACAATATTAAATTATGATATAAAAGTAGTGAAAATTTAATTATGCCCATCAGGGAGAGGACATAATTTTACTAAAGGTCTATCAAGAGTACCTTGAGCAGTTTTGACAGTGGCCGAACGAGGAATCCCATCACGGCCAGGATATAATTTTATTATCTTACCAAGCCGCCATCGTAACGGATGATAACATTCATCTTTAATAATGACTAATTGATTGATGTGAACGGCACGTGAGGATTCATTCCATTTCAAACGTTGCGTCAAATGGGTTAAGTATTCCGAGTGCCATCGTGACCAAAAGTCCTGATGCATTCGTTGCAAAAGTTGCCAACGTGTCAGACGGTTAGTTGGTATGTTTGTATAATTTGGTGTTGGTAATGTTGTTAATGGTGCTAACGTTAAAAAATGGCCTGGGGTGAGTGCCGTGATGTCACTGGGATCCGAACTAATGGAGCATAAAGGTCTTGAATTTAAAATGGATTCCACCTGGACAAGTAGGGTATTGAGCTCTTCATATGTAAGTATCTGTGTACCTATCACACGATAAAGATGCGTCTTAACGGACTTAACCCCAGCTTCCCAAAGTCCTCCGAAGTGGGGGGCCCCAGGAGGGTTGAAATGAAATGATATATGTTCGGTCTCACACGCCGACTTCATGATATTGGACAACTCTGATTGAGCGCCTTTAAAATTTGTTCCGCAATCTGAGTGGATAACATTACATCTACCACGCCGTGCGATGAATCTGCGTAATGCCGCTAGGAATGACGCAGATGACATATCCGAAGCTAGCTCCAAGTGGAGCGCTTTTGTGGCAAAGCACACAAAAAGACATAGGTACGCCTTCGTAACACGTGATCCACGCTTTCTGACGGGAGTTACATTAAAGGGACCTGCATAATCGCAACCAACTGCTTGAAATGATTTTAATTGAGTGACACGGAGTTTAGGTAAATCTGCCATTTTAGGCTCAAATGCCGTGGGCTTGACACGCAAACATTTATAACAATTTGATAAAACTTGTTGAATTGCCCGCCTTGGAGACAAAATCCAAAAATTTTGAAGAATTAAATAATGAAGTGTTTGTAATCCTGGATGCATGTTTTCATTATGCACCGATTCAATGATGCGCTGAGTTAAAAGATGTTTACGAGGAAGCAACGATGGATGTTTTGTTTCAAATTCTAAATCAGAACGAGAGAGCCTTCCCCCCACCCGCAAAACACCAGAGTGATCTATAAATGGGTTAAGTTTCCTAAAAGGTTTAGGTAAAACTTTTTTTGCTAATAATTGTTTGATTTCATCTTTAAATTCAATATGTTGTACGTGTTTCACAAGCACCATGAGGGCGTTGTGTAGCTCATTTTCTGTTAAATGGTTAACTACTTTGTTTTTGCGTAAAGCTTTTATGAATCTGAAACAATATGCTAAAATACGTTGAATTTTGCGTAATGACGAAAATTTGTTAATGAGATTTTCTAAAGGGTTGCTATCGTTTAAGCTGTTTGAGAGCACTGTGATACGTTGTTCACAGGCTACATCATTATCTGTGATGCAACATGATTCTGTATTTAATGGCTCGTTAGGCCATTGATTATGATTTAGTGATAACCACTCCGGTCCGGTCCACCAGAGGGCGTGGCTGATAAGCTCGTCTGGTAACAGACCACGACTTGCGCAATCAGCTGGATTCTGCTTGCCTGGCACATGTTTCCAGGTAGCATTTTGTAATTTTCTTTGAATATTTGCTATACGATTACCGACATATGCTTTAAAATTGGTGGAGTTTGATTTGATCCATGCTAGCACTATCATGGAATCAGACCATGCGAACACACCGTCAATGTTGATAATGTTAGAATATATGTTCATGATATAACTCATGAGATCTGCTAATAATGATGCAGCGCATAGCTCGAGTCTCGGCAGCGTTCTACGCTTGGTGGGAGCAACACGTGATCTTGCGCTCACCAGACGGACTTGATATTGATCTTGAGAAATACTGGAACGAAGAAAGACTACGGCCGCATAACCAGCTTCACTAGCATCGCAGAAGCCATGAATTTGATAAGACGCTGCTTGATCATGTGTAATACGTCTGGGAATACGTAATTGAGAGAGATTTGATAATTGATGCGTATACTTCGTCCAAATTTGATGAATGTCTTCGGGTACAGGTTCATCCCAAGAAGACCCTAGTAACCAGAGACGTTGAATAAGAAATTTTGCCAAAAATGTTAATGGTGTCAGTAGACCGATAGGGTCATAGATACGGGCAAGCTCAGAGAGCATTGTCCGCTTTGTGCAGCCGCGTGGGATTTGATTCACTTGATAATTAAAAACATCTTGATGAGCATTCCAGGCAAGGCCAAGAACCTTGATGAAGTTGGTGTCACTGTCAAACGTCAAATCTGGTACCATTTTATGTTCTTCAGGTATGTTTTGCAGTACAGCCGCATGGTTGCTGGACCACTTCCTAAGCTCAAAACCACCGGCAGCCATGATTTTGACTAACTCTTGCTGCAAACGAGTTGCTTGTTGGATGTTATCACAGCCGGTGACTACGTCATCTACGTAAAGATCTGCTCGCAGCACCTTTGCAGCAACAGGATAGATGTGCTGTTCGTCTTGAGCCAGCTGATGCATGGTACGTATGGCCAGAAATGGCGCGGACGACACTCCAAATGTTACGCGGTTGATTTTATATTCCTGAATTGATTCGTCGGGTGAACATCTAAATAAGATACGCTGATAATCCCGATGATCCTGAGTAATGATGATTTGACGATACATTTGACGTACGTCGGCTGATAATACGACTGCATGGAGGCGAAATCGTAAAATTATGTTATTAATATCTGCTTGCAATTTAGCGCCGGTCAACAATGTGTCATTAAGAGATCGACCCTGTCTATCCTTAGCTGAGGCGTCATAGACAACTCTCAGACGTGTAGAAACGCTACTGGGTTTTAACACTGCATGGTGGGGTATATAATATGCTGAAGATGACTGATAATCATTAGGTGAGACAGGTTCCATCTGCCCACTTGATAGATACTCCAGTATGTGAGATTTGTACTCTTCTTCGAAAATTGGATTCTGATGAAGACGTTTTTCAAGTTGATTAAATCGCCGAAGCGCAACAGTATACGAATCGTTGAATGATGGTAATGATGAATCTCTAAATGGTAAATGCACGATATAACGACCGTCAGCATCACGCTTACATGTTGATTGATAAATGTCCTTGCAACGAATATCGTCAGCAGAGGTTGCTTGTTTTGGTTCCGATGGTATGTTGTCGGTATCCCAAAACTTTTGGACTGCAATATCTAAATTGGCATCCATTGATACATGATTGATTGATACTGGAATAGACTCAATGGGATTGGCTGCTTGTGTCCTACCCATGAGAACATACCCAAATACAGTATTAATTGCTGTTGCTGTATGGTTATTGCTATCAATTTTGCCTGGTAACAAAATCTGAGGGAAAATCTCTCCCCCAATTAAGATGTCAACAGGGCGAGATTTATGAAAATCAGGATCAGCTAACTTGAGATTCGATATGTGCTTGAAATCATTGATATCTACTGTATGTGTTGGCATATCACTGCAAATTTTATCCAAAATCACCGCTTCCGCTGTAAATGTTGTATTGGAATTATCCAAAGGACGAATATCTAGAAAGACCTTACTACATGATAAAGCAGGAGCATCCCCTATTCCTGACATTGGAGTGTTACATTTGACTCGACTCAAACCAAGTCTCCGTGCACAAGAATTTGTAATTATATGACTTTGGCTTCCGGGATCTAACAAAGCTCTTACCCGTTGATAAGTGTTATGCCCATCCTTGATTTCTACTTGTACTGTGGCAAGCAAAACAAAAGAAGGAGCAGAGGCTCTGGTGATATTTGATAATGTTGTAACCGGGGTAACGGTATTAGAGGAGCTAGCCTGATTTACAGCAACTTGTGATGAATTTTGTTCATTTGAATTATTAATTTGGTTTGATTGGGTACCCTTTGTAAAATGTAATAGAGTGTTATGACGCTGATTACAAGTTTTACAAGTATGAGTTGATACACATTTAGAAGTGTTATGGTTTGAACGCAGACAATTTAAACAAAGTTTATGTTGCTTTGCAATTTGAAAGCGCTCTTGAGGTGTTTTAGCAACAAACTTGTCACATGAAAACAGATAATGATTTTCTTTGCAAATGATGCAATTAGATAATTGAGGCGTTTGAGCCAAAAGCATAGTGGACGTTTGATTTGTTGAATTATTTTTATTTTTGTTAGAGTTATTATTTAAGTTTGTGTTATTTTTGTTAATATTGGTATTATTGGACAACACCACTGTTGAAATATTTGTTAAGGATGAACGCTCTAATGCATTACATCTTTCTGATAAAAATGTTTCCAACTGGTTAAACCGTGGAAACTCACACCCACTGCATGAAAGTTCAAAAGCTTCACGAGATTTCTCATCTATTTTTACTAAAAGTGAATGAAATAAAACAAAATCCCAATTGGATGTGGGCAACCCCAATGAGTTTAACATTGAAAGATTTTCAGAAAATGTATCCAAAAGATTTCTTAAGCTTTGAGCAGACGGTGTGGTTATTGGTTTAAGGTTGCATATTTGTTCCCAACATAAAAATGATAAATATCGCTTGTTATTATATCTAGTAACAAGTGCTTGGTAAGCGCTAATGTAATTAGCTTCAGAAATTGGAAAAGCTCTAAGAAGATTAAGTGGTTCCCCTGAAAGGGAACTTACAAGATATTGGAATTTTTCTACTTTTGATATATCTGTCCTGTCATGAACTAATGTGTTAAACAAATCAATAAAACCGGGAAAATCTTTAAACTGACCTGAGAAAGAAGGTAGCTTTATCGCAGGCAACTTTGGAAGTTTCCTGTTTTCTATTGAGGATGTGGGACATTTTACCACATCTGCTTTCTGATCAGGTAAGAGTTTACGAATGGTTTCTAACACCTCAAAATACATGTCATCTGCTTGCTCTTGATACATTGTTTGTTTTAACATTTGTTCATCACTGATATCAAGATTTTTGTATTCACACAAAAGTTTTATGTGAGCATCATTAAACGCTTCCATAAGAGATTCTACCCGCGATCCCCATGTTTCTAAACGAGGTAGAAGGCTTGCATCATTGATGCATTTGCGGGCGCAGACAACAGCATCTGTTAATCGCTTGTGCGCAATGTTGCGCTTTGATTCATGATGAGCTGCCATAGCTTCACTCATGATGATTAAGTTTTAATCTAAAATCGTCTGTTAAATATGCTAATGTTATGTTAAAACTATATTTTCGTAACCAAAATAAGATAAAATAAAGTTTTGAATTAGTTCAAAAGTTGTTTGATGACAGGTATAAATTTTGTTATATTATGACAGCAATGATAGAAAACATTCACCGAAAATTATGTTAAAACTACCAAATAGTAGTAATTTTACAAGTATGGTAATACTTTAGAGCTGACAACACTGAAGATTGAGTAGAAATGGTGAATGAAAGATCGATTATGTTTTGTTACGCTACTAGACACTAGATGTCGCTATTAGCTGTATGCTAAATAACATGTCCAAATCGTCCAATTTAAAATAAAATGAATGTTTCGAAGGACCATAAAATGATAAAATACAAAGTTGTAATTTATAAATTCTATGTTATTTATAAATTCCACAACGAAAGAACTCGGAATGTTATTATGTTAAAGAGTATTTATTGCAACGTTACATGTTACGTATGCAAATAAAATTACGTAAATAATACGCTAAGTGAATGACAATGTTATAAAATGATGTTTTAGTGCTAAATGTTACACTTTAAAACAACGTTTGAAATGTTCAAATTCAAAATTCCGCTCCTGTTGGACCTGACGAACTAAGTACCTACCTACGACCGGTCAAAACTGGTTCAAGATTTCAAACTTCGTGTCGAAGTTGAGAAAACTTTAAAAACTGTTTGATATGATGATTGATGCTTGTTTAATGAGTTATTACATGTTATAACTCAAAATATTATGATACATACATAAAAATAGTGTTTTCTGTGAAATGTAAATGGCAAATATGGACGCCGCACGTGTAATGTTACGACTAAAGTTAGAGGTACATGTATATAAATCCGGCTCGAAGGACCAAAATGTTAATGTTATTGATGAATAAAACCCTTCGATGGAACTGTGGCCATAGGCGAGCCTCTAGTCGTGCACAATCACTTGGAAAACTGGGATTGAAGGAAAGGTACTCACTGGTTTTCCCGGTCGACGGCTTTTCCGTGGCGCCACTCCACTACAGTCCAGGGACGTCCCTGATTTTACACTTAACACTGACACAGAATTGTTGAAGGTCTTTGTAGGTAGGTTTTGTTAGTACATGGTTGATTTATGTTTTATAGCCGGCGGAGGATCGCACGCGCCATTTTTCCGTTGAGTTCTCTTGAGTGAGTTGTTAAGGGATTGATTGGTTCCGGAAGGAAATGAATGAACGGAGGAAGGGTTTGGAATTAGGAAGTTGTGTGATTGTGCATTAGTCAATTGAATGTTTTTATTTATTTTGATACTTTAACACCATGTATGTAACCAACAGGAGGCAAGCATAATGCAATCAACCAGTTACAGATTCAGAATTCCGACTGCTTCTAAGAAACTCTTTTGGAAAATCCCAGAAACATTTTGCCCCACGTGGGATTAAATACAAGGAATCGCTGCGATTACGACTGGTAGACCAACGAGGCGGTCAACAAGGTAATTATGGAATTATGAGCATGTTTTAATAAAAATAACTGACGCTTGAAGAACAGGTTCACACGTGCGATATTTTTATTGCGCATCGATTTTCAACTGTCGCTGTTGAGTCGAGCGTTGAGAATCCAACAGAGCGCATCCCAGCACGACCAAAATACGCTAGGTATTCGATTTTCAACTCTTAGCGCTGAGCAGAGAGTCGAAAATCCTGTGCGCGATAAAAAATCGCCCCTGGGTACGAGGGCTAGGGTTTATGGATGAACACCAAAGGAAAGACCGTTCTAAGGATTTCAATATAATACGTTTATTAATCCTTTTATTTATATATTGGAAGGTGTGTTTACTAATATTAAGTGAGACGAGAGAGAGTAGTACAGTTACTAATAAAGTTTCAACACATGCAATGAAGCCAGCGATTGACGCCATATTGAAAAGTAAAAGTTTGTACTTGGTACCCAGACTACCCAGCCCCTGAGACCAAAATAAACATTTAAGAATAGACACGTCAATCAAACGTAAAATTAACATACCCAATACATGATCGATTGTTGTTGAACTGTAATTTTATGAATCTCATACATATCCGCGACGTTACAAGATGTTGGCTATTATAAACATTGTCACTTTATTTACGGACTAGCTGTGCCCGCGATTTCGTTCGCGTGCATGTGGAAAACAAATTGGATTTCATGGTATTTTTTTTTTTTTTGCGCCGAACCCTAATTCTTTTTTTTTTAATAAAAGTAGCCTAAGTTACTCTCTGCCAGTAAAAGTCCCGTCAAAATCGGTCCTGCCGTTCCGGAGATTAGCCGGAACAAATAGACAGACAGACAAAAATTTTCAAAATAGTTTTTTAATTAAAAGTACCTATCGTATATAATTTCATATATGCATTTAGTAAAATGCTGTTGTTTTGACATTACAAGCAGGTACTTTCTTCAATTTCATTTAATTGTATGCATATGTATAGAATATAAGCCGTTGGTCCCGGCTGTCGTTTTTGGATCTTTGACAGTCGTTACCGTCAGAAGCCCGTAATATAAAATCAGTCTTACCAAGGGGTATCGTATTACCTGGGTTGTGGAGATAGGCAGTCACTTTACGTAAAACTGTTACTCAGCTGTTACAGCTGCATCTGGTTAGACTGGAAGCTGACACCAAAAGATTTGAGAAAAAGCTAGGCAGACGATGTATATTGTACGCCACAAAAAAATATACAACAGCCTTATCGCTTTCTGCGATCTCTTCCAGGCAACCTTGGAACGGACAGCGATTTGGCTGGCTGGTTCCACTATTTCAATTACAACCGAATAAAACCGCGAACAACAGCCACAGGCAAAAAACAAGCAGGCATAATTTTATTCAAGCCCAAATTACCAGTCTAAAACCGGTGGTGCCCATCTGGCGTCAACTGTCACGATCGTTCTTATTGGTCCAATTTATTTTCGGATACGCACGATTCGCCGAAGAGCTAAGACGAGCTAGAATTGGCTGAGCGACCTTAGAACTAAAAGCAGGGCTCTGAATCATGCTGTTTCGTTATTCATGGCTTCAATTATGGGGCCTCAGTGTTCGGCTGCCAATTTTCTATTGTTTGTTTGAGAATTTATTATCTTGGGAGCTTCGAGCTTTCAACTTCACTTCGATACTCGAACGGTGTCGAGGTGTAACAAGCTTCTTTCATGAAGGCCAAGACTCAAGTTGATGTTCAGTGCACACTGGGCAGGCAG
The DNA here is from genome assembly GCA_916614155.1 of Mesoligia furuncula. Classification (NCBI taxonomy): domain Eukaryota; kingdom Metazoa; phylum Arthropoda; class Insecta; order Lepidoptera; family Noctuidae; genus Mesoligia; species Mesoligia furuncula. Next base: position 3,515,462 of record OU744809.1, on the reverse strand, counting down.
ACTCTTTACATCTTACTAACCTTACTGAATGGTTTTCACCACAGCCAGATTTTAATGCACAGCTTGTGTTGAAGCGAGAAGAAAAAGGAAGAGAGAGAAAGTTTTCTCAGCACACGCCTGAAGCCTCAACATTTGCTAATAGCTGTTGGATTGAAGTAGGTACAGTAGGCTGCATGCTAGTAATAACTAAACTTATTGAAATTCCGTTCTACGCTAGGCAAGCTCAAGGTCAAAATGTTACTACTGACCTGCAGTCGACAATCCTCTGACTGCTTTCATTCAGAGTTACCTTCTTCCATTGACTTTTAGTCCATGTTAAAAGTGCATCATCATCTGCTGTATAACCGGATGCATCTGAGTACCAGTATTTTACATGGAACAACCTCGTCACAACACACTAACTGGGTAATACGATACCCCTTGGTAAGCCTGGTTCTCAGACTTTCGGGCTTTTGAAGATCCGTAACGACTGCCAATGATACACGAATGACAGCCGGGGTTATAGTGTTTTCCGAAACACGGAGGGGTCTCGGGATGTAAAGAAAAGATGGTCACCCATGGACCAACCGCGGCAAGCCTGATCAATCGACCCGTGTTACTGTTATTACTTAGCCACGAGAGTACGAGACCCTCCTAAATCGAATCCTCAAAATGCATAGGATAATTATAATAACGGTCATTCGGTCAAGGATTCCAGTGGATCGCTTCAAGATAGTGGCGGCATCTACATCGCCACAAGCGAACTACATGCACACTGACGTCACTGATGCAAGTCCTGATGCAAATGACAGATGCAGTGTGACATTGACAAGGTGCTCTGTTGTTTCTGATTCTGAGTAGAGACTATATTCAAATGACACGTGATTATATGCTAATGGAAAATACATAAACGACAATGAAGGTCGCATAAGGATTCGTTTGGCAGCGAATTATTGAAAGACAATAGTTCCTGTTCAATTGTTTTGCGCTTGCATACTTCTGGCAACTGACATTGATGAAGCCAAAGCTGGAACGGCTCACACGGAATTCAACCCCAAAAAAGTTTGGGATGAGTTAGATTGGGGATTGTAAAACAAACTCGATAGTGATAGATACCGTACTCAAGTCCTAAACGAAAGTTGCATCAGAGAGGACCAACTTTCAATAGTTTTAAAGCAATTAGCAACTATCACAGCTTTATTCCCTGTTTTGGTACACATTTTCTTCATTGATTCCTTTTCAATGACCGATGATTAGAATGACTCCACGAACCAGCTGTCCCATCGTTGATCATCACGGATATTGAATTATATTTGCCCTCTAGTTGACTCTTACATCCTGATATGAGCAATATTCCTATATGGTTCATGCTTTAGGAAACCGTCTTGTCTCTCTCTTTCCTTCTTTAATCTCACATGGCGGTGGTCGTGGTGGGAGCAGGTTTCCTTTTTCTCCCCATTCTACTTTTCCAATGGCCAAAACTTTCGAGTCCTGCGAAAAAAGGGGTACATTTAAGATTCTGATCAGAAGAAGAAAGTGGATATTGCTAGAAGTTGCTGTTTGAATTCAGGAGTTAATAACAGTTACCGTGATAGGGACAAAAAGCCATCTCTCTTAACTTATAACCTAAACCCTGAAAATATTCCTGAAAAGAATCTAGATAGAGGTCGATTGGTAGCTTTTCTCCTCCTCAATAATAATCGCGCAGTATTTTCTCAACAATGTAAACTTTAAAAGCCTCCTTTTAAACTGTCACAGAGAAGAAAAATATACTTAGTAAATATATTGGCAAAGTCCGACGGCTTAATATATCTGTTTCAGTATAGAGGAAGTGCTGTGTAGGTGGAAAGGATTTATTTACCCGGAAGCACACGGCTGATCGAGAGACAAATTCTGTTCATCAATCCATGTCAAGCTGTTGATTGAATTATTAATTATAAATAAAATGATGCGGAAATATCGTTGACTATTATAGACGATGATTAAAAGAAATGCCTTCAGCATTAAAATTTGTTGAAGATGTCCAAGCAATTAAGGAGAGAATAAGCAAAGAATGGAGCAGTGGTGGCCAAGTGGTAACGGCCGCGACTTACGAGTTGTAGGTCGTACGTTCGAACCCAGACAGACGCTTTACTTTGTGTAAATTATTTCATCACCACTGCTCTTAAAACGGTGAAGGAAAACATCGTGAGGAAACAGGCATGTCCTAGAACCGAAAATTCGAAGACATGTGACATCTACCAACCCGCACTGGGCCCGCGTGGTGGATTACGGCCCACTTCCTCTCACAGAGAGGAGGCTTGTGTCCCAGCAGTGGGAACGTTATAGGCTGATTATGTAAGCAAAGAATACGCGACTAGAAGACCGGCACCCTAATTGCGTAACAGGCTATCAATTTCAATCTGAATAATGTTGAAGGATATTGCTAATCCATTGCTTGATACGTTCTTAAAATGTGTCTACTTAACAACGTAAATAACGCAATGAATGTTGTTGAACTGTCAGAATGAAACCCATTGCTACTGATAGTGTGTTAAGTAATTAGACCACAGCGTTGTCAAAACGCCGAGGCTACTCACGACAGGCCTTTTAAAAACAATGAGGTGGTCAGCTCAGTGAATAATAACCTGCAATTTGTCAGTTGTCAAACGAATAGCCAATTAGTCAAAGGCAAGGTCAAGCACGTCACGACATTTAGTGGAAGTTCGACGAAATCGGTAACCTTTGCACGACAACCTGCGGTTTGCTACTCTTTTCAAGCGAAACAAAGCTCTGTAGCCAACATTGAAAGAAGCAAGGTACAGATGCCAGCACATCAAGCTTCTACAATCTGTCAAATTTCTTTAATAGAGTTTCAACTTTATCGCTAAAGCATAAGGCTAAGGCTAAGGCTAGTCTGTGTGGTGCCGGACTTAAAGAATAGCACCACCCCATACTTCCCGTGGGTGTCGTATAAGGCGACTAAGGGGCGTACCGGAGAATGGGCAGCAGCGTTCTCTATGCATTCCACCACCATACCATACTGCGATCGCCAACCCGCCTGCCAAGCGTGGCGACTATGGCAAACCCCCCCATTTGGGGGAGGCCTATGTCCAGCAGTGGACGTCTTTCGGCTGAAATGATGATGATGATGATAAGGCTAAATGTTGATTGGGAAAAATTGTCAGTTTCGAGTAGCTTGATGTGCTGGCGTCTGTACTTTATTGTCACTGTAGGTACCTACGTCGAATCACGTTATTGGTATTTTGTAAAACGTGACCCGACTATCTACGGCTCAGCGGTTCTCAAGGAATAACACAAATATTCTGTTGTTTCCTTATTTAACGTTTTCCTGGAGGAAAACCACGATGCAATTGAAACTGATCGTCGTTTTTGTTTATTATAAACTAGCTGACCCAGCAAACGTTGTATTGCCGTATAAATTATTTCTAGCTGCCCGGTGCTACTTCGTTCGAGTGGTGTCCTACCCCGTACCCTACCCTACGCCTACTCCTAGCATACACCTACCCTACTCCTACACTACTCCTACCCTACTCCTACCCTACTCCTACCCTACTTCTACCCTACTCCTACCCTACTCCTAACCTACTCCTACACTACTCTCTCCTGGTTCTAAGCTACCTCCCCACCAATTTTCAGCCAACTTGGTTCAGCCGTTTTTGAGTTATAAATAGTGTAACTACGTGTTAGTTATATTTCTTCTTCTACTTTCTTTTATATTATATAGATTTGTACTAATCATAAAGCTGAAGAGTTTGTTTGTTTGAACGCGCTAACCTCTGGAACTGCGTCTAATTTGAAAAACACTTTTGGCATTTGATAGCCTAATTTTTGAGTAAGGCTATAGGCTGTTAAACATCACGCTAGGACCCTTGGGAGTTGAGCAAAAAGAACAAAAAGTCAGAGGTTTTCACTAAGCGAAAACCAAGTAATAGCGCTCTGGCAGGCGATCCGATGCTACGGGATGGGTCGGGGGAACAAAAAATTTCACGCGGACAAAGTCGCGGGAAGAAGCTATACTTAAATTATAAAAAAATTTCGAAAACTACCTTTCAAGGGGAGGTGGAGAGGGTGTTTAATTTTTTTGAGGAAAGTACGAAACCCACGCGGACGAAGTCGCGGGCAAAGTGCTAGTCAAACAATATACAGGGCAGTCTGTCGACAGCCTCGACATTGCACTTAATATTTTCTTCCATTATTGCTCGCTGCAATAAATTGATGACAGTGGACAGTCAAGCAGCTGCCTTGAGTCATATTAAGGAGTAGGTAATCAGGAGTACAAACGACGACAAATTAAGGTATATTTTTCCAGTTTTAGCTGGCCTCGTATTGTATAGGTTTTTCGTTCAAATTATTTGTACGAAAAACCTCGCAAAATATTTGTTCAAAATTATATATTATTATATATTGCAGCAGAAGTACAATGTAATTTTGAACAAATATTTTGCTCAATAACTGAGATTAAAAAAACTGAAGTGTTAATCAACTTTTGTTGCTGACCGTAGGTACAATGAGAAGTCAGCTTACAGGAAACGTGTAGCTTCAAATGTTATCGCGCGTCATACACGAATAAAGTCGACAAAATCGAGTAGGTAAGCCTTTTTGAAAAATAAAAAACTTAAGTTAAAAGAAACTGAAAAGCTAATAAAAACAAGCCCATTTTAAATTAAATAAAAGTTGGAAGTAGGCGGGACCCACATCATTTTTATTGTATTTTCAAATTCAAATGGGTCCCGTCTGCTTCCAACTTTTATTTAATTTAAAATGGGCTTGTTTTTATTAGCTTTTCAGTTTCTTTTAACTTAAGTTTTTTACCGCAGTTGGGTTTTTTGATTTTTTTAAATAACTTTTTTTATTTCCAGCTTTTTAGTTTACAAGTTTGAAAGATTTCGCAGACGATTTAGTTCTTGGTAGGTGTTTTTTTGCGATTTGTCACTTCGAATTGCTTTTAAGTATATATGTTGTATATATTTTTGTAATCACCTTTTAAAACCCTTTATTTTGATACCCCACTCGATAGGTTTTGAAAATTTTTTTTTTTAAATATTTAATATGGCGTCCAGTAGTCGCCATATTGAATTTTCACTAACGTCATGTCTTTAGTGACACTCGCCGGACTAAGAGGAATCGATTAACGTGTGAATCATAAAAATCGGCCCAGGCGTTTGGTCTGTATAGTGCTTCAAAGGAACATATAAACATACATACATACATAGGCTGATGAACACATTACCACTCCTTTGCGTCGCGCAGTCGGGTAATAATGGTAGGAACAAAACACGTTTTTCCAGACTTAGATCATTGCGATTTCTGTACATCTCCGACAACTAGAAAAGTAAGAAATCACTAACGCAGGCGCCGTCAAGTGACAAATATGTAATTATTATTTAAGTTAATGATCTTCTAAATCCCTTAGTTCTGCAAGTGCCCGCAATAAATCAAGTGGCGCCAGTGGGCAGTGAGTCACGGATCGACGTCGGCGCGGGCGCAGCTTTGTACCTACTATTTTTCAGCTAATTCTATTTTCAGACACTATATTAATTGCTCACTTAGTTCGGCCAGTCACAATTGCTTTGTGTGAAGTTAGTTTGTAGAAAATAAAGTAATATTGGTGGTTAAAAACTGGAATGGACCTTTTTGCTGTCCCTATGTCTATGGTCCCCTGAACACATTTTCAGGCGATGAAATTTTTACTTGAAATTCCTCGGGACCCTGGGGACCTTTCAAAGACTAATACGAGGGGCTGAAGCCAACTCGCAGAGGCCCACCCAAGGACAGCCCCCGGTTGGTGTAGGACTATTGCAGGATATGGAAACAAAGATATTGGATTCTGAGTTGGGTTGGTTCGTTATATTAACATTGTTTTTGAAAAAGTTTTGTACTCGGGTTTTTTCCCAGTGATTTTTTTTTCCTTACTGTCTGTCTGTAATCCTAAAGGGTAAATAAAGGAGGTCCGTATCCCCTGTTAATTACTATGTATGGTATTATAACTTCGTGGTTTAACATAGATAAGTCATAAGTATTTTTTTTTAGATATGATTGTATTAAATTATAGTATCGCTCCAATATACTTCAATCATTCTGCCTGCCTTTTCCCAACTATGTTGAGGTCAGTTTCCAGTCTAACCGGATGCATCTGAATAGGTACTAGTCTAACATGGAGCGACTGCCTATCTGTCCATCTGTCCTTCACAAACCAGTTACTGGGTAAAACGATGATACCCCTTGGTAAGACTGGTTGTCAGACTTTCGGGCTTCTGACTACCCGTAACGACTCTCAAAGACTGGTTGTTAGACTTTCGGGCTTTTGACTACCCGTAACGACTCTCAAAGACTGGTTGTTAGACTTTCGGGCTTTTGACTACCCGTAACGACTGTCAAAGATCCACGAATGACAGCCGGGACCAACGGCTTAAATTGCTTTTCGAGGGAAGGAGGTTCCCGATATGTTATGAATGGTCACCCATTGACGGACCACCCTCGGCAAATCGACCCGTGCAGGCGGTTAGTATTCAATAGCCCATGAGCCCCCCTCCTTCATAATTATTATGTCAAATTCGGAACAAGGTATAATCAAATCTATCAATGTATGTATAGTTGCCGGCACGTAACTTGACAAGAGTTTTTGTAGTGGGGGAAGTTTGCGCACGCACAATTTCATACATTTTTATATGCGCGAACTTCCCCCACTACGAAAATCTCTTGCCAAGTTACGTGCCGGCAACCGGATGTCGCGCTGTCCTCCCTTAACTAAATATGAAAACATTGTTATAGCCAATTACTTTTAAAGTAGTTTCTTGCCGGCTCTTCTCCATAGATAACGACCAATTGGAACCGTGCACCTAGCTTCTGACGTTTCATAAGTGCCCATGTAGGTTTAGGTGAAATGAAATATTTTGATTTTGTGTCACTCTGACGGTAATATCGGAATACACAGGGCACTTTATTATAACGAGGGTTATAAACTTTAAACACTCCTACGCCTACATTCGGAAAAATCTGAGACATGATTCCATGATATTGAAAGTGCAAAATATTATGTAGGGTACCTAAGCATTGTAAGTTTACATCGAGTTCTATAAATTAACTAGTGTTTATTGTTTTCGTATTCGACTAAGTATTTTAAAAAAATATATAGAATATATCCAAAATTGGCTGTGACTTTATAAATGCGAAAGTAAGTTTGTTTGTTACCTTTTCACGCATATAGCGCTGAACCGATCATCCTGAAATTTTGCATACTTATACTTTGTCAGGTGTCTAGAAACGGACATAGGGTACCTTTCATCTCAAAAAAAAGTGCCGTTCCCGAGGAAAACAACAATAACGTTATTCTGATAATAGATGGCGCCACGTGTCTTTCGAACGGGATCGACACTTATGCGGGTGAAACCTAGGGGCGCAGCTAGTTAGTTATAAATTATTGCCTATTTAGTTATTACTGATTTAATATTGTTACATTATTATTAATATTCTTATTCAATTCATTCACATAGGTAATGAATTGAATGTTTAATTAGCAGTGGTGGCCTAGTGGATCGCCTATTATTTCATCACCACTGCTTTCAAAACGGTGATGGAAATCATCGTGAGGAAGCCGGCATGTCCTAGAACCAAAAATTCGAAGACATGTGACATCTGCCAATCCGCACTGGGCCCGCGTGGTGGATTAGGGCCCACTCTCAGGTCTGTCCCAGCAGTGGGAACATTATAGGCTGATTATGGTATAATGTACAGACGGCAGCACAACAAGCTACCCGAAACTGTCAAATCCCAATCAAATTTGAACCTTTAGCTTTAGTGATAAAGTTGAAAATCTATAAAATAAATTTGACAGCTTGTAGTAACGTGATGTGCTGGCGTACTGTACATAGAAGATAATAATATAGATACAGACTCAAATCCAAGAAAGCAATAGAAAGTTCACTAGAAAAAAGATTAGATTTCAAAGGTAGGCTGACTTTTCAGAATTGAGAAATCATACGTCACTTATTCAAATTAGGCGGAGAATCAGCACTTTTCGAACGTCAAAGTTCTTTGAGTATTAAACCAACTGGAGGCGCCATTGTCAGGCGATCCCCGCCGCCAAAGGTACGAGACCGCCGGTCATAGCGGTTATATAAAACTAGTTGCCGCGTGTTGTACATGTGTGTGCGTATAGTTTATGCTTGTATTTGTTTTTTGTTTTGTATGCGTGCGTAACAACGCGATCGAATTGCATTAGTGTATTATTACTACATGTGTGCGTTCCCTCGTCCCCCGCGATGAAAGTGACAGACTTATTTGCGTAGATATTAGTACTCGTGGCGTCTCCGGTTGGTTTAATACTCAAAGTCAAAGTTACATAAGACAGTCCCCCAAAACGCCCGCCCTTCACCACTTCCTATAAGTGCTTTCGCTGTGGAGTAGAAGTGGCGCAACAAACTGTCCAGCAGCACAGCTGGCTGTTCAGTTAGAAGAACTTGCTTCTATCATCATTTCAGCCGAAAGACGTCCACTGCTGTACATTGGCCTCCCCCAAAAAGGGGGGGGTTTGCAATAATCGCCACGCTTGGCAAGCGGGTTGGCGATCGCAGTATGGTATGGTGGTGAAATGCATAGAGAACGCTGCTGCCCATTCTCCGGTACGCCCCTTAGTCGCCTTTTACGACACCCACGGGAAGTATGGGGTGGTGCTATTCTTTAAGTCCGGCACCACACAGACTTGCTTCTACATAATAGTAGAATATGTAAAGTAATAAACATTATGAGACACAGAAAATAAAATCTAATTATCCATTTATATTATAAATTCGTAAGTAACTCTGTCTGTATGTTACCCTTTCACGCCTGAACCACTGAACGGATTTCGATAAAATTTGGCAGAGAGATAGATTGCATCCCGGGGAAAGACATAGGATAGTTTTTATCCCGATATTCCCAAGCCACGGGATCGAAACTTACGCGGGTGAAACCGCGGGCAGCTGCTAGTTTGTCATAATTATATCGCTTCATGAAAAGCTATAGTATAGAACTATGGACCTTGTGTAAACGGTTTTATTTCAAGACCATATTATATACAGGGTTACTTTTCAAAGACCATCCAAATTTTTACAGGGTGTTCTACCCATGAATATAAACAACTTTCACTATGGGTCCAACTCTGAAATCATACATTTTGGTCAAGTAGGTATTGAAGTTTTGTATGAAACAGCTGATTTTTTTTTCGTGATTTCAGAGTTGGTCCCATAGTGAAAGTTGTTTATATTCATGGGTAACCCTGTATATATAATATTTACCAACAGAAAGTCTTAACTATAAAAAGCTCTTGATTAATATATTATGTAGTACATAAATGACTAGCCGTCCGTTATCCGGTGAACCCTGTCACTTCTAATGAAACGTTAAGCTAAAATCCATTGCGTAGCGACCCCCACACTGGCGATATAAAATACGTGGCACGTCTGTATAGGGTTACTTTCCCCTACCATTTGTGTGGTTCAGATTTTTAAAAGGGAAAACTTTGAAACTCTTGGGGTCGAAACGCTCGGGTCGTGGGGCCGGAGTGCGCGGCTCCTTTTTAACACTCTCCCTGCCATGGGAACCGCCGGCGATCCCAAAAAATTTTGTTCAGAGGCCAAAGCATACTTTTTAATACTTTATCACATTTTCCTTAACAGCACGCCAGTAGTTGTAAAAACTATTTGGATTCGAGAAGTCAGGGCGGAGCCCATGGCGTCCTGAAAGATATTTTTTTTTGACCTTTTGTAATAATTTTGACTTTTGACTCACGGCATTCACAAGCAGAAACTTTGGAACCCGCCGGCGGCCCCCATGGCCTCTTGAACTTAAAAAGTTTTATATAATATTGTCGACAGGGAGAGTGTTAAGGAAATTTCTCGCCGGCTGGTCGACACTTCACGTGACCAGAGGGCTGGGTCGTGCTTTGGCCAAAGAATTAGCATTGCCATTCAACGTGGCAATGCTACCTGACTTCTGGGCACGTTTCCGGATGACAGCGATGCGGACGAGTATACTTCGACGCCTAAGTGTCCTTTGTTTTTGTGTTTATTTGTATAGTAAGTTAGTCATTTAATTTAGTAGCTAGTGTAAATAGTTAGTTCAATTTTCTCCAAATAAAAGAGAAAACTTGGTGCACTTTGCGCTCTTCTGAACAGAGTAAACGAAACTGAACCGTCACGCTCGGGTCGGTGACGCTGAATCGCGTATACTCGGCTTCAGTCGTAAGTTTTATGTTTTGATTTTTAGGTTTCGTACCCATAGGACGCAAACACGACTATTACTAAGCCTCTGCTGTCCGTCCGTCCGTCTGTCTGTCAGCGAGCTGTATCTCATGAACCGTAATAGGTAGACAGTTGAAATTTTCACAGTGTGTATTGCCGCTATAACAACAAATAATAAAAATAAAATAAAGTTAAAAATTAAAGGATTTTTCACACCACCTGCTCGAAAATGTCAAATTATATGTCAAGCAACCTTAACCTAAAGTGAGTCATTAGTGGCCGGGGGCACAGCCGGTCAATAATGTTGTACTGGATTTCATTATGACCCGCTGGTCAATAATGTGATTTGAATTTGGAATCTCACATGCTCAGCTAAATTGGCAGTATAGTACTAACAAACAGACACCCTTTGGTGCCAGAAAGAGGAAAGCTATTCTCGAAACCCTTACTACGCGTGGATGATATTCTCGATTTCCTACAAAATCATAACGACTGCTTCTTCATATCGTTGCCATGTTTTCGAAGACATAATATTGTAAGAATAATTAGATAACTACGAACCATTTTTTAAAAGGAATGGAATAACATTAAAACTGGCATTAATAATAACAAATACCGTACCGCGCCGTAATACCGTAATAGTAATTGGCTGTAACTTTAGTTAATTTATTTTAAGTAAACTGCTTTATGATTGCTGTGGATTTTGTGAATAAATAAATAAATAATAAAACCTATCTATACTACAGTCGATTTATCACATTTTATCAAAACACTCTATTTTACGAGCGTCTCCAGTGACGTTCTAAATTCAAAATGCATACAGCCAATCATCCAAAACCATTCTACCAGCCCTGTATAAAGCTTAGTTTACACAAACGCCACTTCCATGAGAGTGATATCAATAGACACACACGACAAAACCGTAGAAGAGACTTTTTTTTTTTGAAAATCGAATTGATCGTGTCTTGGCTACTTATTGGTAGACACAATAAAGGCGCGAATTTTCGTACTATGGCTATAATTTTCTCACAGTAGGTGTAAAAAGTAGAGTATCCTCCTCTGGGCTAAAGGTGTCTTTGCCTTGGGCTAGCTTGAATCCCTCGCTGCATTCAGGATTCTTGTATTAACTCCCTCGCTTCGCTCGTGAGTTAAATCCCGAATCCTTCATTGCGCTCGAGATTCAATATTACGCCCGTGACATAAGACACAACTTTAGCCCCTCGGTGCATAATCTACTATTTTTGCCTTGTGGTACGGAACCATAGAAACTTTCCTAAATCTATGTACGGAACCCTTCCTTGTGAGTCCGAGTCGCACTTGGCCGAATGGAAAAACCCCAATAAAACTTTGCTCGACCTGGGAATCGAACCCCTGACCTCATAACCTATTTCACTCATTCACTCACTCAGTAACTCTCTGACTCATTTCCTCCCACACACATTAATACATAATATGTATTCTGCTATAAATATAATAGTGAATGAATGTGGTGAAGCTAAGAATTATCATGTTACTAGCTGCGCCACGCGGTTTTACCCGCACAAGTTTCGATCCCGTGGCTTGGAAATATCGGGATAAAAACTATCCTATGTCCTTTACCGGAACTAGAACTATCTCTATAAAAATTTCATCTAAATCGGTTCAGCGGTTTAAGCGTGAAAAGGTAACAGACAGTCAGACAGACACACTTTCGCATTTATAATATTAATTTATGGATTTAACGATCAACACACAACAACCAAGTGTCGACACCCTTGCGCCATCCACCTTTCTAGCACGGGGGGGCTGTGCTGGGGCGGCTGCTGTGGGTGCGGAAAACCTCAAACGACGAAAATATTCCAACCTTATTGGGAGTTATATGTTCGAGCCGTTTGGGGTTGAAACACTAGGGCCAACTCATGGGGTCCGAATGCCCACTTGGGTTTTCGAGACACCGCCTAGCAGTTGGTCGGCTCTTCACGTGACCAGACACCTGGCATATTTTTTGGCCAAAACATCAGCATTGACATACAACGTGGCAATGCTGCCAGCCTTTTGGGCACTTTTCCCGCTGACAGCGATGCGGACGAATTTTTTAATGCTCCATGACTTTTACCCTTGTTTTGTTTTTTATACATGTATGTCACTGACCTCTAATAAACATTATAATACAGGTCAGTGATGTAAGTACATATGATTATTTTAAGTCTGTTATCAACATATTGTATATTGTTCATTCTTACAACACGCATTTTATTGAACGAGATAATTATGTTTTGTCTATCTAAGCAATTATAATTAAGAAAATGGTTGATGGCTAAGTAACACACAGCAATGTTATTGTGGCAGCGACTATTGTTTTATTACCCGACTGCGTCAGAAGGAGGGTTATGTTTTTCGAGTGTATGTATGTATGTATGTATGTATGTATGTTTCTTTGACACGCTCTGTAGCCTAAACGGCTTGATCGATTTCAGCTTGAGAGGTGCCGTTAGATTCGTCTTAATTGTGAGAGTGACACTGGGTACATCAAAATTGAAAAAAAATTAAAATGGCCGATTTATGGCGCAATATGTCTTCAAAAAAAAAATGTTTTTTTCTCGAAACCTATCGAGTGGGGTATCAAAATAAAGGGTTTTAAAAGCTGATTACCAAAATATATATAACTTATATGGTTAAAAGTAATTTGAAGTGACAAAACGTAAAAAACAAGTACCAAGAGCTAAATCGTTTGCGAAATCTTTCACATTTGTAAACTAAAAAGCTGGAAATAAAAAAATTAATTTAAAAAATAAAAAAACCCGACTGCGAAACTGCAAAGCTACAAACAAGCCCATTTTAAATTAAATAAAAGTTGGAAGCAGGCGGGACCCATACCATTTTATCATATTTTCAAATTCAAATGGGTCCCGCCTGCTTCCAACTTTTATTTAATTTAAAATGGGCTTGTTTGTAGCTTTTCAGTTTCGCAGTCGGGTTTTTTTATTTTTTAAATTAATTTTTTTTTATTTTTTTCTTTTTTGTATTTAGCATCTAACCTTTAGTTAAAACGCGGACAATGGTGTGGGTTACATGTTTGTTAAATCTTAGCTTAAGTATTGTTCTGTATTTTGTGGCATGTAACTGTTTTATGTCACTAATCAAAAAAAATTGTGCAACTGCAATATTCAACACGACTATTCCCTCGACAAAACGGTCATTAAACTCATAATTCCAGAAAGAAGTCGAGTTGCAATAGTAATTCCAGTCGCGTCGGGGGCGAAGGCGTAGGGCGCCACGACGGCGCGCCGCTCCCGCCGCCCGGGCGCCGCCGCCCCGCCAAATAAACGACGCATATACTCGTATATGTACGTCTGTGCCACTTCAAAAACTTCCCTACTCTTTGTTATTAGTTATTTATTCATCGCTTTTAGAACGTTATTTGAGAAACCGTTCTTAGTATTGAGGTTTGGGGAAAGTACATTTTTGAGTTTAAAAAAAAAATGGCGTTTCTCTTTCTTTTTAAAAAGATTCCGGTGCCGGTTTTGTTCCTGGCCATTATTTTAAACAATTGATATAATGCTGTCGTGGTATTTTTATGGGTGGAGAGGTTTGGACAATGCGAATGTTTTCTGAAGATTAGATTTAAGTAGATAACATGAAGAATGGACAGTACACTTTACCTACAACTTAACTTATCGTTATAATGCCCCATACATTCCAGAGGGTATGACAACGTTGACAACGATATCAAAGGGCTGTCCCTTTTCCGAAGTGGGGCAATTGCGTAACATCTAACAATAGCAATGGCTTTCATTTTGACAATTCAGCGACAGTCATTGCGTTATTTAACTTCTTGAGCAGGCATTTTTTTCGATCATATGAAGCAATGGATCAGCAATATCCTTGAAAAATAATTCAGATTTCACAATCAAATACTAAAAATAACGTTGTAGGATATCACTATCCTACAACGTTATTTTTAGTATTTGCGAAACTTGAATATAGTTTGTTCAGAATAAGTAACTGCCAGTCGATTCTGTAAAAATCTCACCGTGAAAACTTAGGTGAAGTGAGTTTGTTTTTGTTAGGAATAGGCGTGACGACAGTATTAAATAATCAAAAATTTAATGATGTTAGGGGAAAATACATATTAAAAGGATTTAAAACAGTGATTTAGTTTAATTTAAAAACTTGAGATTAATCGGATTTTCACTAAAATAAAAGATTAAAATACTGCAGTCGGCCATTTTGACTGAAACACCAATCACAGCGCATGACGTCACGCCTATGTAAACATCACTGTGGTTCACAGAGTGCACTGTAGATAGTATACTGACAAGGCGTGACGTCGCACACAGGAGTATTCGACCTCAAAATCCGGTCAAAAGACACCAAAAACTATTTTAACAATTGACACTCAATTTGCATTGTTTGCACACGTCACTAATCGAACTAGTATAAATCGGTTCCAAACACGGGTTGGAAGCCGCCCGCAGTTGGTGCAGGTAGTCGGAACCTAGTTGATGTTGAATGCGCACGTCTTAGTTTTCGATACGCCCTATATTTTAACAACTTTGCGGTTTGTGTTTTGAGTAGTTTGTGGTGATATTTGTGAAGATTTTCAATGGATACCGAAGCACAGGGTATGTACTTCATTATGATGCTAAAATATTATAGTTCTTTTTGATATTTAGTTTCTGTTTGAGGTTAAAATTACTGATACTAAAATATTGATATTTTTGACTAAACTGTTCAGAAAAAAGGTGTTTTTGTAATAGTTCCGGTCACGATCGGGCAATTTTTTATTTTTTATTGCTAACTATGTACCTTAGCTATGCCATCCAAATACAAATATCTCACCCATCTTGCCACCATTTTTTTTAAAGACTGTTTTTGTTTCGAATGTTTATTTTTCCATATTTTGCACATTGACTTAGAAGTTGTTTTTTAATTTTAGGTTCGGGCCCATGTAACATGCAAATGTCTAGAAGATCATTATACACGCTTTTTAGAGACAGCAGTAAACGAAAATTAGATCATAAATTATTGGACATGGAACAGAAACTTAAGGAGATTACGAAATGTCCAGAAAATGAGTTTCGAATAATTAGGAATGATCTGAGACATTTTAAATCAGATTTGAAGCAAAGATGGAGCCTAGCCAACAATACAGAAGCCCGTTTCCTCAGTATAAATAAAAACTGGGTGGATAGTTCCATAATAATGCATAGCTGGTCAACAATGTCTACATCAAAACAAGGGCGACCAAATGTGTTCTTTATAATTTTTAAGATAAGTTATTGTAAATCTGCATCATTTTTATTAATAAACGATATTATTATTATTGTTATGAATTTATATATCTCGGAACCATTGGGTCCCGGTCCTTTGGAAGGCGTACGAGGGGCCGAAGCCAACTCGCAGAGGCCCCTTAGGAAATTTTAATGAAATGCGGCACCAACCGACGATTATCCCTGTATGCGCTATGCAAGTGCACCCAAGGATAACCCCCGGTTGGTGTAGGACTATTGCAGGATATGGAAAAATAAAAAGTTGGACTATGGGTTTGGGTGGCTAAAGTGGACTGGTTACCAAGAACTATGGAATAACTATGAACCCTGCCTGATCAATGTTTTATATATTATACACGGATAAAATGGTATTATTATTTATTTTCGATCTTACAGGCTCGATTTTACTAGGAAATTCTCGAGGGAACTATGTAATAAAGATGTCTTCAATAGGCTTTTGCTGACTTCTGATCCATTTCTGAGCTGTGGACGAAAACGGCAGAAGCTGAGAATCAGCCGGTGTTTCTTACCAGAAACTATAGAATTATTTGTAGAAGTGGGTCCCGAAAATATCCAAGAACTGAGTGTGGAAAGTTGAGGGTGACTGAGTTAGGTATTTTTATGATTTTATTATGAGTAAACTTGTGTCATATTTGTTTATTACAGATTTTGGAAATAAATCTTAAGTATTTCATATATAGTTTTATTTTTTCCAACATTATTACGCTATATATACGTTAAAGCATTAAAGTCAGCATTTTAAATCATCTCCATTAAAAAAATAGCAAGAAATAATTTTGACCGGATTTTGAGGTCGAATACTCCTGTGTGCGTCGGATCCGACGCCATGACACTGTGAGCTGTTTTCGCGCCCTATTGAAAAAATATTAGAAAAATGGCTTCAAGTTTATTACCGAAATATAGGTGTTTTCGTAAATAGTAAATGTGTACGTACATTACGGAAGAGGATTTGAAAATCATTCGTCATGCCTATTGACACTATTGACAGCTCAACCCACGCTCACTTCATCTAACTTTTCACGATGAGATTTTTACAGAATAGCACTGCTGAATCTAATCCAATAATTTTTATCCCATGTTATATTTTGTCCCAAAAATATTTGAAAATGTTATCCAATCTCCGCGCCGAACGGTTAGGTACCTAGGTACTATTATCAATGAGCGCAAGGCGGCCCGGCGCGCGCGGCGCGGGTAAGCATGTTTTTGTACGGACAAACAGGTAACTTAACAAGCTTATAACTTTGTGATTTTTCATGATACAGTTTTGAAATTTTGTACATAGATTCTTTACATAAAAATACTAGACACGTGTTTCAGGTTTCGCATATATACTAAAAATAATGTTGTATAGTGTGTTACGCAATTAGGGTGCTGGTCTTTCTTTTTTAGGGTTCCGTACCCAAAGGGTAAAACCGGATTACTAAGACTATTACTAAGACTTCGCTGTCTGTCCGTCTGTCCGTCCGTCTGTCTGTCACCCGGCTGTACCTCAAGAACCGCGATAGCTAGACAGTTGAAATTTTCACAAATTATGTATTTCTGTTGCCGCTATAACAACAAAAATTAAAAACAAAATAAAATAAATATTTAAGGGGGGCTCCCATCCAACAAACATGGTTTTTTCGGCGTTTTTGCCTTGTGGTACGGAACACCTTCGTGTGCGAGTCCGACTCGCACTTGGCCAGTTTTTATTTTTGTCCTGATTATTGGTAAGCCTTTAAAAACTCAACGTCGTTACTTTCAATTTCATATCCACTTTAACAAAATTTCTAGTCAGTGAAAAGCAATAAAAGGGAAACCAGTGGAGTTAAGGCATGTATTAATTTCGTCCAAAGAATACCTAGTAGCACTATGCATAATATATCACCCACTGACTTCTTCGTGTCGCTGGCAAGAGTTATTCAAATTTTCTTGGCCCAAAAGTTCGTCACATCCACGGCGTTACGTGGCAGCGCAAAGGTCACTTTGGCTGGATGTTTTGAGGTACCTACAGAGGGCAGGATAGGAGTTGGAGCATAGTTTGTGACGCAGCTCCACATCTGTGGCCTTAGTGTGAGTTTTTTCGTCTCACGTTCGATTGCGATCGTGTTAGAATTTTGTATGAGAAATTGGGTTTCTCCTAGTGACCACCAGGTGGCGCTATAACTTTTTTCCATATAAAATTCTAACGCGCTCGCAATCGAACGTGAGTGAAAAAACTCACACTAAGACCACCTACCCTCCCGCCATTCCGTCGAGGTAGGCCCACTTTCCGAGGTTCGATTTATACCTTCCACTTTCCACTAACAGATACCAAAACTTATCTAAACACACAATCAAACAATAAACCAACTACAGTATCAAACAATTACAATTTCGCAGTAACACAATAAATCAAACGTTTCATTATGCACGCATTTGATCAGCCTTCAGATATCAGCAGCACATAAATCTATAAATAAATGCTGAACAGTACATAACACACCCATAAAACCAGCTGTTATGGGAGCAGCTAATACATATGGAAGTACCTACTGGCGATAAAGGAGAACGTGAGATACATATAGATTTTATTAGTCGAGACAAAGGTGTAATGGCTACTAAAATATTGTAATGTGGTTTTTTTAATGTGTTTTGATTTTCTTTTTAGGAACATCCAACAACAGGGGCCCTAGTCTGCTATTTTTATAAATTCGTCATTCCAACACGATTCCACCACCATTTTGCTAAAAGTTCGTAATCTGCTAAATTCATAATGGTTGATTGGTCGGTCAATGGCACAGAAATTATACGATACTCGTAACGAATTAAAAGCAATGACTGCACAATGACGTCCTAATGGTAGGTCACTGATCAAAGGAACTGTCAAAATGTTTGCAGATTACCGCTTAAGTCTATAATTCATTTTTCATTATGTACGAGATTAGCATTCTATGCCATTTCTTTCAATGAAGTGTCAGTCGTTGACCATTGGAAAGTCATAATAACGCCATTATATTAATTAGTAGATTACCAAACTTGTCAAAATCAACAATTATGAAATCAATGATAGACCATTCTGACACTATTGTAATAGCAGATTTGAGGCCCAGAAGGACGTTCAAAATCTAGTCCCAATCTCATCTCAACGACAATCGATGTCAAAAACTTGTCAAAAATGTAAATTAGAGCTATTTTTGACAGATTGAGGCTGAGATCAGACAGTGAACGTTCTTAAAACTACGAGAATTGTCCCACTGTTTTATATAATACTAGCTTACGCCCATGGCTTCGCGCGCGAGGTATTTCGATAAAAACTATCCTATGTTCTTCCCCGGGCTGCACCCTATCTTTCTGCCAAATTTTATCGAAATCCGTTCAGTCAACAAAGACATAACATTCAGGTAACATACAGACAGACAGATAGACAGACAGAGTTACTTTCGAATTTATAATATTAGTATGGATGGTCCATCCTTCATAGACACATTTATATCGGTTGCTGCAAGCGTGAAAACAGAGCGATACAGGTTAGGGAGAGCCCCTTTAAGTATCAAAATTTATTGGGGGGGGCCCTTTTTCCTAACTGCAGTGAAAGTCCAAAAGCAGCAGCAGCCTTATAGTTATTTTTTAAATTTCTCTTTTCAAAAGGTTTTAGAAAATATTTTACGATTTTTGCTTAGACACGTCGCGTGGAAGGGGGGGGGGGGGGGGGGGTCACCGCATCATTATGATACGACGATAGATACGCCCCTGCGGGGTAATTGCGTAACAATGGCTTTCATTTCGACAGTTCAACAACATTCATTGCGTTGTCTACGTTGTTGAGCAGACAAATTTTTGGAACATACGAAGCAATGGATTAGCTATCCTTCAAAATGATTCAGTTTGTGATTGAAAGTGTGTTACGCAATTAGGGGGCTGGTCATGGGATTGGATTCCTCGACCGAGTAGTGTCATTTAGTTTTTAACCCCCAAAAAACAGAGGTGTTATAAGTTTGACGTGTGTATCTGCGTCTGTCTGTGCCATCGTAGCTCCCAAACGGCCGAACAGATTTTGATTTTTTGAAGTGAAAACTTCTTTAGGCGCGTTGGGCATTTTTTGAGATGGGAATAAACCATTGAACTCGCGACACTGTTCCCGTAACCGACACCTCTGTTTTAAGTTTTGGCCATTATAAAGACATCAACGCGCGGCACATTTTCTTTGGGAAGAATGACCTTCAAACATATTTATAAAATAACTATGCTTTTTCAAGTTTTCTCTTCTGTCGGCACTCCTGGAGTGCCACTGTTTTTTAGGGTTCCGTATCCAAAGGGTAAAACGGGACCCTATTACTAAGATTTCGCTGTCTGTCCGTCTGTCTGTCACCAGGCTATATCTAAAGAACCGCGATAGTTAGACAGTTGAAATTTTCACGGATGATGTAGCGTTTTTGCCTTGTGGTACGGAACCCTTCATTTGCGAGTCCGACTCGCACTTGGCCAGGTTTTTTTTCTACGCCAGTTATGTTTAGTGAGGCCTATTGCCTATTGCCATTAAGCAATATGCTTGCCCCCAGTAAACATAACTGTCCTATACATTTCAGGGCCTTGGATTCGATACCCAGTTTGATTGCAATAGGCTCACTCCCTAAATGAAAGTGTCCTATACACAAACAAAAAAAAAAAAAAAACCTCGCCTAACCCGTCAAGGGTTACAGGCGTGGTGTTGTGTGTTGTTTCCTTCAGGCTTTAAGACGTTGTGTGTATTATTTATCTCCCAGCCACGGTCATCATCATCTGCCTAGCCTTTTCCCAACTATGTTGGGGTCGGCTTCTAGTCTAACCGGATGCAGCTGAATACCAGTATTTTACATGGACCGACTGCCTATCTGACCTCCACAACCCAGTTATTGGGTATTACGACACCCCTTGGTAAGACTGGTTGTCAGACTTTCGGGCTTCTGACTCCCGTAACGACTGTCAAATATCCACGAATGACAGCCGGGACCAACGTCTTACCTTGCTTTTCGAGGCACGGAGGGGTCTCGGTATGTAAAGATGGTCACCCATCCACAGACCAACCGCGGCAAGCGTTGCTTAACCTGATCGATCGACCTGTGCGGCTGTTATTATTTAGCCAAGGGCCCCTTATCTCCCTGACACAGTGACAGTAGGAAATGGTGTAATGCGCCGCAGGTGCCGCTAGTCACGTAGGTACTTTTTAACCACGCCATTCACGCCATTATTCTACATGTCACTAATTATCTTAGAGTAAGAAAGCTATAGAGCATCGGATAGCGTGGCCACAGATGAGACAAAAAACTAACTTAACTAACATGAGCTACATAAGTAGCTGCCTTGAAAAAACTGGCACGCACTGAGAGACGGAAATAGTATAGCTTTATCCTTTTCTGTTACTTATAATAACTCAATACTTTATCCCTTTCTTGTGGAAATGAAATGGAGCTACCTGCCGTCTATACTTTATTTCTTTGTCTAAGCTAAAATTATAGACAGTGTGAATGGTTCAACACGTTTCGATGCATAATTAAGTAGATGTACTAACACAAATTGTTAGGAATTCGGATTGTCGTTACCTAAACTTGTGTTAAAGAGAATAGATTTGATTTTAGTTTTTAATTTTGTTACGCCTTCACTCTGAAACGGCTGAACGGATTTGGATTCAGTTTGGCACATGGACCATGACCTGGATTAGGACTTAAGGTTCTTTTTATCCCTATATTCCCACGGGATCGAGACTTCATAATGTTATCCTTTTATTATTCTGCCAAAATGGCCTTTTTAGGCCCCCTGATCTCAGTCGCAATCTGTCAAAAATACCCCTACATTTTTGTAAATTTTGACATTGATTGTTGCTGAGATGAGATTGCGACAGTTTTTAGGGTTCCGTAACAAAATGGTAAAAACGGAACCCTTATGGTGAGACAAAGTCTGTCTGTCTGTCTGTCACAGTTGGATATCTCAAGAACTACTAATGCTATCAACTTGAAAGGACATTGACAATCTATGTATGGATGTTGGACCAAGTGCTGCCCAGAATTAACACATAGTGCATTTTGTTCCATACGTCATTACTAACCTATAAACCGAAGCGCTCCAAATTCTGTTCAGGGAGTCAAGAGAAAAACAAGTTTTTCGTTGTGAATTATTTGTCGATCAAAAATGATCTAAAACCAATAAATGGACTATTTTAATCATGATTGATAATAAGCTATTAATAATAGCTGTTATTAATGATTTTTAATCATCACTGACAATAAACTATTGGTAATCACTGTAATCTATTAATACAAACTAAACTGTAAACTGGTAGTGTGTTATATTAGTCATTATTAGGGATAGGGTAAGGTAGGTATAGCAAACAAGCCAACGTTCGGGCAGGCCAACATCTGCCGGGTCTACTAGTGTACAATAAAAAAGGAAAGTAGTTTAATCATTTTCATCGTTATCTAATATTATAATTGTGTCAAAGAATGACGCAGGGCAACATAACATCTTGGTGCCTTATAGCCCATCCTAAAAACCAAACTAGATACATAGTATGCGCACAACAACCAATTTGTCCTCCTACCCGTGAAACATGAACAACAACAATAGTTTTTTATGGCCTCTAGTCCATCACTGTTTACATCAACTAATACATAGCAACGACATACTTTCGATGATGTAGGTCTACTCTTTATGTTGATTCTAAAGAGATAAACATTAGCAGACGGTATATTAAATGCAGATAAATCGTTGAGGGTTCCGTTGTATTGTTGTATTAGTAAAGTCTAATTATTGCGTATATGCTCGCTATAATAACTTGGAGCGAGTTTTATTTGGTATGAACCTACTGCGAATAAAGTCAATTCTTCAACTGTGAGGACTTGAAAAACATTAACATTTTCCTGAACAACATTGATATTTTGAAAAGAAACTCTATTTCGGTTAACTCTTTTAGAATCTATCATCTTTTTTGTTTGTCCTGCGTGTCCTGTCAATTGCACGTTACAGGAACTGGTGGATGCTGGTGATGGCGCCAAACAAGTAGCCTAATTCTGGGCCGAGTCCATTTAGATTGCTATCGACATGCTAAGAAGAAGAAGAGGCCCTTTAGACAATTTTAAATAATGAGGAGGCACCAAACGACGATTATCGATTATTGCACTATGCAAGTGCACCCAAGGACAAACCCCGTTTGTTGCAGGACTACTGCAGATATATTATTAAGGGCCCTCCACACGCCGAACAGCAGTAGGTAGTTTGCTGAATGGTGTTTGTCCTGTTCGGTACAGATGTGGAGGCCCCAAGAAAATGTTGTCAAAAATTTATAAGTACCTAAAACCATAAAAAAAATCCTGGGATTTCGTATATTGTTTTTTTTTTGTTAAGTAAATTGATCTAGGAAATTATTTGGAAATACTCCCTTGTCTGGGCATCATTTGGGTCACACCAATTAAAACTCGCTCCAAGTTATTATAGCGAGCATATACGCATTAATGAGACATTTATAATACAACAATATAACGGAACCCTCAACGATTTATCTGCATTTAATATGCCGTCTGATAATATTCAACTCTTTAGAATCAACATAAAGAATAAACATACATCATCGAAAGTATATCGTTGCTATGTATTAGTTGATGTAAACAGTGATGAACTAGAGGCCATAAAAAACTACTGTTGTTCCTGTTTCACGGGTAGGAGGTAAGGAGGACAATTGGTTGTTATGCATACTATGTATCTAGTTTGGTTTTTAGGATGGGCTATGAGTCACCAAGATGTGTAAGGGTTGGACCTCATCTGGCAGCACGGAATCGCATTTGTTCCGCCTGTGCTACCACGTGCTGCAGTATGCTGCCGCATGCGAACGCGCGCTGTCGCATTCCGCAGACAAAAAAGGCGATCGCACGCGTCAGCATGCTGTAGCATGAGTGGCATACTGCCGCGTTCTTTCATGATCAGTTTAGTTTCAAGCGCGAGATGGATAGGACCACGGAAGAGAGAGCAGTGATTCTAGCGTGTATTTTGCAAGAAATGCAAAATCAAAATTATAAAAAGAAACGCATTCGCAAAATAGGATGCGTTAGCATGCTATCGCGCGCTTCAGCGTTCCGGAGTCTCCCTGCCGACCATTGCATTTTGTCCGTGATGCCGATCGCCTCGAGGATTCCGCCGCGTGCTATCGCATTATGCTTTCTGTCTCGGTCTAGCAAATGGCAGTTCTAAGCGACAGAAAGAGAAAAGGCGACGGGAAAAGGCGATTCCGTGCTGCCAGATGAGGTCCAACCCTAAGTCGCCCTGTGTCATTCCTTGACACAATTATATTAGATAACGATGAAAATGATTAAACTACTTTCCTTTTTTATTGTACACTAGTAGACCCGGCAGATGTTGGCCTGCCCGAACGTTGGCTTGTTTGCTATACCTATCTTACCCTATCCCTAATAATGACTAACATAACACACTACCAGTTTACAGTTTAGTTAGTATTAATAGATTACAGTGATTCCTAATACTGCCGTCATAAAGAAAAAGGGCACAACTAACATTTTTTCCAAAATTGAGTAAACAAACTGTCAATTATCCGCCTATTTTTTTTGGTTCCAAATATGTATATAACTCAATTTTGAAAAAAATGTTAGTTGTGCCCTTTTTCTTTATGACGGCAGAATAGTTTATTGTCAGTGATGATTAAAAATCATCAATAACAGCTATTTTATTAATAGAGTTTTATCAATAATGATTAAAAATAGTCCATTTATTTGTTTTAGTTCATTTTTGGTCAATTAATTATTCACATCGAAAAACTTGTTTTTCTCTTGACTCCCTGGACAGAATTTGTAGCGCTTCGGTTTATATGTTAGTAATGACATACGGAACAAAATGCACTATGTGGTCATTCTGGGCAGCACTTGGTCCAAACCCTGTCAATGTCCTTTGGAATAGTTTTAGATGATGTTTGCCCAACTATTTTGCAAATAAAGAAATAAAAATATATGTATATTTTTGCAACAGGGACTGAAAGGGGTCGAAGTGGGGCTACTAGGGCATGTGGGGTATCTTACTAAAGAGCGCAGTTTGCACATTCTCAAACGTTTTTCTTTTTTTTTAAACCGGATACATAGTTTTCGACTTTTGATGAAAAATGTAAAAAATCTGAAATAATTCTATGTCATAGAAGTTTATGTAAAGATTACAGAAAAAATAAAACGAATTCTCCAAATAGCACACTTTTTCAGAAATCATCAACAAAAGTTACATTAGTTACACTATCGGTCAAGAGATGGCACTGACATAAAACTGCAATATTCTACACCGCAGTGCACAGTGTTGAAATCCTGGCTGCGACCGTCACTCGAGCAGGCTCTCTTTGAATCAATAACATTTTACGGTTTATAGAGTTAGATGATTCGCGGTGGAATTTTCAAAAAGTCGTCAATGGAAGCGTTTTATTAGGCTGCCATCTTTAGCGTATTTAACGAGCTTATTACACCTAACGATGACTGATCAAAGCGATGCGATGCTAACTACCATTCGCCTAGCTAGGGCTTCTCGACCAATGGCGACATGTGTCTGCCAATAAAACTATGATTACTTTTGATCGTTCAGAATCATAATTTTATGTAGGTACTTAGGTATAAGATGCTTGGCTGCGTGTCCACGTGTAACCCCTTGGTTACAGACTACACGTTATTAAGTAGAGGCAGATAGAGGTCATAGCGGTAGGGTGACCGTAGATTTAATGTTTTTGAAGTAAAACTACATAGGTGGCGATTCGATACTTAGGTAGACAAGAATTGAGTGAAAGAATGATGGGCATTTGTGTATGGAGCCTGGCCTGATGATCAATAGAATAAGAGAGTAACGACTGTCAAAGATCCACTAATGACAGCCGGAACCAACGGCCTAACGTTAACGAACTTTCTGAGGCACGTAGGGGTATTTAAAAATGGTCACCCGGACCAACTGCGGCAAGCGTAGTTTAACCTGGTCGATCGACCCGTGCGGCTGTTATTACTTAGCCTGCCTCCTCAATGTTATGAGTCAATAACTAATATAATTGAGAACTGCAGTGAACATTAGTGTCATAAACTAATACGTTTACATGGTACTTGCAGCTCTGATATCTCTTTAACCCGGTATTTCACAGCGATAATGAAAATTGATGCTTATGTCATAAATTTTTATTTGATATTTATGTGGTTTTTATTGGAAGCCGACCCCAACATAGTTGGGAAAAGGCTAGGCAGATGATGATGATGATGTGGTTTTTATTGGACATACCGACCAAAACGCTCACCATTCTTTCAAGGACGCTAGCAGGCACATTTTGTTACATAAGAGAGAAGAAAGATACCTAAACTTACAACTTAAGTCTACGTTACTTTAGTCTTAGAGACTTAAGTACAACTTTCTACATTACCTTTTTTTTCCTATTATTTTAACTCTCAGTCTCTCAACTAAATCTCTATTATTTTTTAAATATTAGCAGGTATTTTGTGTTTACCTTATTTGTGAATCTGGAAAGTCAGGACAGTAACTGTAGATAGTAGGTATGCTCTTGGGTTTGACAGCCAAAGCCATTATGTAATTTTGACTTTCAAAAAGTGCTGAATCTGAGCCAGTTTCAACAAAAAAAAAAAATAGTTTTGATTTTGGTTTGATTGTCGTCCAACGACTCATTTAACAAACATATTAAATTATATATCCACTAGGCATACCTACAAATTGATTAATAGAAATAGATACTTTGACTTTGAGGTCACCTTGACCCGTAAAAACTGCACACATATCGAAATGTCCATCGATTCCATGGTCACCGAATAATCATAAACATTTTACTGTAGCAACGTCCTCGGCGCGGTCGTAAAGTCATAGTTAAGTGCAATGCATATAATTTGTGTCACGTTGGATCGGATGCAAGGTCTAAACCTAGGTCGTCAAGGATACCAGCAGAGCTATTCTTTAAAAAAACCGTGAAAATTTAGGCGGAGTGAGCTTGAAGGTTCTGGAGTGGCGACCGCGTACCGGAAGACGTAGCGTTGGAAGGCCTCCCACAAGGTGGACCGATGACCTTGTGAAGGCCGCAGGAACCCGTCGGATGCGGGAAGCACAGGACCGGTCGAAGTGGAGGTGCTTGGGGGAGGCCTATGTCCAGCAGTGGACGTCTTTCGGCTGAAATGATGATGAGCTTGAAATGAGGTTTCATCCTACCTGACTGGGACTGACAGCTCACTTCCAAACCCACTTGGAGATTTTTACACAATTGAAAAGGAAAATCTATCACAAGATATTCTGAAAAGAAAAATCGTTGATACGTAAATACACTTACTGCGGTAAGAAAATGCATGGAAGTTCAAAGAAAATTTAATAGTGTCTTAAAAAAGTATTATCTATTACAGGCAGTGCACCTAATCTGGGAGCACAATAGTGCCCCCGCCAAGACCAAAAAGCGGGGGGCACTACACTACCTCCCAAGCTTTTCGTCGCATTTTAAAACCCTCATAGCTTCGGCCTGGATAATGCAAGAGAGCTCAAATTCTCAGGATAAGATAGCACCCTAATTGCGGTACACATGTGCACTATCAATCTCCATCTGGATAATTTTGAAGGATATTGCTAATCCACTGCTTCATATGTTTGAAAAGTTTGTCTGCTCAACAACGTAAATAACGCAATGAATGTTGTTAACCTGTCAAAATGAAAGCTATTTGTACTGATAGTGTGTTCGACAATTATCCCGCTGAAGTAACTTAAAAGATACTGGTGTCTCAGTAGCCATAGTTCCTCATAAACTCTGATTGTGACAACTTAAATGCAATCCGAAGGGCAATTCTCGTAATTTTAAAGAACGTTAATTAACAGTTTGATCTCACAAAAACTCGGTTTCTCAGTCTCAATTTGTCAAAAATACCTCTAATTTCCCTACATTTTTGACAAGCTTTTGACATTTGTTTGTCGCCGAGATGAGACCGCTATTAGATTTTGAGTGTTTTAAATGACTAGACTTGGCCCTCTGAGTAAAGTGGCTCAGTAAAGACATGTAAAACTTGTAAAAGTATTCAAAATAATAATTAGGTTCTATCCTAATCAAATATCTTGACTTAGCACACAAGGTAAGTTCTACCTAAAGAATTGTCTTGATTTAGCACACAAGGTTGTTGACACGTGAAATGTGATCTCGGCTGTCGTTGTGCCGAATGTCGTATCGGCAAATGGCATCATGGCCGAAAGTCTCGATCAACATCTATCGAGGCTCTCACATTTTCATCAAAATTAGGTAGGTACGGTACCAAAAAATAACGAAATTATCATCGACGAAATTGCGCTGACTGTGTACCTGTAATATCTACATAGTTAGGAATTGTTACAGTTTACAGGTCACCGTCAAAACATTGTGTGGTAAGTTGCTATTAGTACGAACTTCATATATGAGTCCCTGAAAACAATGTAATTAATCAACTATATTTCCCCGAAGGAATCGTTTGACATTATTTTATCCTAATTATTTTTGGCGTGTCATTATGTAGGTAACCACAATTTACTTAGGTGTACGTACCTCATTAGGTAATTAGAGCTAAAATATATCAAGAGGAAAATTGTATGTAGGTAAATGGAACTGTTTTGACAGACAATAAAGATTTTTGGTCAATTTACCTTATAACGTGTTCAGTAATATATAATTGTCTGTGTGGTGCCGGACTTAAAGAATAGCACCACCCCATTGTTCCCGTGGGTGTCGTAAAAGGCGACTAAGGGAGACCGGAGAATGGGCAGCAGCGTTCTCTATGCATTACACCATCATACCATACTGCGATCGCCAACCCGCCTGCCAAGCGTGGCGATTATGGCTAACCCCCCCCAAAATTGGGGGAGGCCTATGTCCAGCAGTGGACGTCTTTCGGCTGAAATGATTATGATGATGTGTTCAATAAATCGTTTCATAAAAGGCATTTAATTACCTGCACTCCAATTGCGTAACACACTATCAAACTCAATCTAAATCATTTTGAAGTATATTGCTAATCCATTGCTTCATATGTTCGAAAAATTTGTCTGGTCAACAATGAAAAACACGCAATGGATGTTGATGAAATGTCAAAATGAAAGCTATTCCTACTGTTAGTGTGCAACGATTATCCCGCAGGTCTCCATCAGTCCATAAAATTCTTGAGTGGTCTTATTTATAAGGTTTTCGCTTTTACAATCTCAGTTAGCTAATTTGTTACAGGAATAACACCGTTCTCTATTATTTAATGCATGTGAAATACCGTAAGTTTAATGGGTAGATTTTGAGCACGTAAATATTTTATAATACCTACTAAATCTATCAGCAAAAATCACACTATTTAATACATGAAATTCTGTAAGTGCCATCTGGAGAGAATCTCATCAACCAATCAATCTCCGCAAGTTTTTAGGGTTCCGTATAAAAACGGAACCCTATTACTAAGACTTCGCTGTCTGTCCGTCTGTCCGTCTGTCCGTCTGTCCGTCTGTCCGTCTGTCCGTCTGTCCGTCTGTCTGTCTGTCACCAGGCTGTATCTCAAGAACCGCGATAGCTAGACAGTTGAAATTTTCACAAATTATGTATTTCTGTTGCCGCTATAACAACAAATACTAAAAACAAAATAAAATTAATATTTAAGGGGGGCTCCCATACAACAAACGCGATTTTTTTGCCCTTTTTTGCTCGATATCAAAAATGGCAACAGGTAGGCACTTGAAATATTCAAGAAATACTCAGTTGTATTTTAACTTTAATAATAATAATAAAATAAAATAAATATTTAAGGGGGGCTCCCATACAACAAACATGTTTTTTTTCGGCGTTTTTGCCTTGTGGTACGGAACCCTTCGTGTGCGAGTCCGACTCGCACTTGGCCAGTTTTTTTTTTAATTGCGTGCTCGATGGGATTGAGGCCACGGCAATACCCGAATAAATACGTAGAAACAAATAGACGTAAAAGAGTGCAAGCAATTAATTTCCTTAGTTCGCCCCTGCTCTGTTTTTCAGAACGTTTCACATGCAATTACGTCCTTATGGTGTGGTGCTGATTCGATTCCAGGAAAATCTTTGGAAAATTTTTCCATGAAAGAAGTAAAGCTCAATACTGAGGTTTCCCTTGTCAGTTTAAGGTATTATAAAACCAATATGCAACTGATATTTTTAAAGACAAATAAGGCAGTTACTGTTAGGTATACTTCGCGACATAATGCCCAAGCCACCACAAACTTGTCAGCTCAAACATTTAGGTATTCCTCACAATAACTAACCACAAAGATTAACGTCGTCAATAACAAATACATTGTACTTATTGCAGCGAACGGAAAAACCCATTGCCGACGCCATGTTTGTTGGTGGCCAGTATTCCTTGAGCCGTGTCTTGAAGGGAAAGCGAACATTTTTCGAACATTCAGAGAGGTCACGTTGAGTTGGATGTGTGAAGTTTACTCAACAGTGTTGCGTGGTCGGTGAAAGTTACGGATGCATTTGCATTTGGTTGTCAATTATTGTGAATATTGTAAAGGATATTTGTCCTGGGTCAATGATCTCTTCTACAGAATGTATACTTAATCAAAATCAAATCAAAAATCAAAAAATTATTTATTTCTCCAACATAACTTAGGCTAAACACATTAGTGATTGGAGCCTCCCTTTAAGCAAGTAATGCCTGTATAGGGAGACTCCGCTCTTCCATACCGAATACTTCTTGGATAACAAATAAAAGTACTTAAAGAAAAACAAAAAATAATAATTAAAAAAAATAATAATAATAATAAAAAATACACTATTTGTGTGAGTGTGTGAGTATATGTGTGTGAGTGAGTGAGTATAAGTGAGAGTATGTGAGTATATGTGAGTGTGAGAGCATTTGTGTGAGTGTGTGTATTTGTGAGTGCGAGTGAGCCTATTAGAGTATGAGTAGGTATAATATAAGTGCCAACATTGTCAATGTCAATTAATAAATAATGTGACATCAAGCAATGGACAAAATTGTCAACATGTTTTTAGCTTGAGTACGAGGCTTTTGACTACGCTGTGTGTGTATATTTTATGTCTTTTTTATTTTATTTTTTATTTGTAATGTGCGTTTTGTTTGTGCAGAATAAACAGTTTTTCTTTCTTTCTTTTTTTTTTTCCAACATAAGATGCGAGGTATAAAGGACGTGTCACCACACTTCAGCCATCCCTACAACAATTAAGCTGTTGCATTCCATTGCATACAACAGTTCAAGACTAGATCATCAACTTATGTTACATGTGATAACAGTGCTTCCGTTTCATCGTAGTTTAAAAGTTTTATCCAATTAATTAAAGATTTTTTGCAGTTATAGTATTTTTTTGTATATATGTTTATTTCCTTATTTATCCTATTATATAACTGGGCTGATCGTTTATGTAGTTGTATTCTAGCAAAGCGAGTTCGTAATTGGGGAATTTGCATAATATTGTCCTTTCGTCTTTTTGTTAATTTGGAGGAGTCTAACGGTAAAGTTTTGTGCGTTTTCAAGATGGTCTGCATAATATATAATTTTCTCACAGAGAGCAGGTCACTGATCTGATATAGTTCATCTGTGGGGAATCTCAATTTCTTAAAATACATAATTTTTATTAAAGCGCGTTGTGCACGCTCAACATCTATGAATTTTGATTTACTAGCCGATGATTAGCCTATAATGTTCCCAGTGATGGGACACAGACCTCCTCTCTGTGAGACGGTGTGAGCCGTAATCCACCACGCGGGCCAGTGCGGGTTGGTAGATGTCACATGTCTTCAATTTTTTGGTTCTAGAACATGCCTGGATGTTTTCGTTCACCGTTTTGAGAGCAGTGGTGATGAAATTTACTACACAAAGTAAAGCGCCTGTCTGGGTTCGTACCTACGACCTTACAACTCGTAGGTTGCGGCGGCCATTACTTACCACTTGGCCACCACTGCTCCACAGGATAGTTCTGAGAAAATGTTGGGATTTTTTTCAGTAGGTAGTTAAAGAAGTCAGTATTTTGCTGAAAAATGGGTATTGACCCTGAATAAAAAGAATACGAGGAAAATTATGGTGGAATTACTTGATTTACGGACCAATGACACAATAATTAAACCGTTCTAAAGAAGCAGGTGTTGCAACCTTTTGAAGGATGGCTAGAATAAAGCATTGGTATAGGTACAGTACAGATGACAGCACATCAAGCTAATAAAATCTGTCAAATTTCTTTAATAGATTTTCAACTTTATCGCTAAAGCATAAGGTTCAAAGTTGATTGGGAAAATTTGAGAGTTTCGGGTAGTTTGATTTGCTGGCGTCTGTACATACCAATGCTTTATTATTACCTCCTCCAGGAACTCGACTTTTCGAAAATGTCAGAGGCGAAAAATGAACAACACAATATTCTGGAAAAAGTAAACCATTCTAGTCTGTCAAGGACGAGACATCATAACGGAAATCAATTAAGTAAACACGTGTTTATTTGGGTCAAGCCTTCTAGAAACTACGAATCCGAGGAACCGTCAAGTCTAACAGAAATTAATAAAATATTGTTATTCCACACGAAAACAAAATGAATGTCAAGGATGTTCGTTTTTTTTTCAAATTGTTTCCTAATTTACAAACGTCAAAGCTGTCAAAGCTCAATGCTAAGCACTGTTTACACGCACTCGCATGTGTGAAGTGCCTACTCGCCTTGACCCGAGGCAACTTTGCATCATGTTCCCTTGATCACTGGAACGTTCGTTACTATAATGTAACCTTTTTGGTTTAATGTTCATTTTGCAAATTGGCAAGTAAAGGTGATGGACTCATGTACCTAGTGTCTGTTCTGTAATTTACGAGTCTTATCTGCTGATAGCATCGCCCTGATTGAGGTATTCGAAACGCATAGAGCAGTAGACGTTAAAATGAGGACGTGCAGATCTAGATCTAGAAAATAATGGTGTGTTTGCCTTTAGAAATACGAAATAAAGGACCGTAGAACTGTGGATAGGAAACTAAAACTTGGATTAGTTGGCTCGTTTTTTCGCGGTCAGGAGCTGTAGTCAACCATCGGGGTAATTGTGTATCACACTCTGTAACAATGGCTTTCATTTTGACAGTACAACGACATTCATTGCTTTATTTAGTACGATGTTGCGCAATTTTTTCGAACTTATGAAGCTAGCTGCGCCCCGCGGTTTCACCCGCATAAGTGTCGATCCCGTGGGAATATCGGGATAAAAAGTAACCTATATGTTAATCCAGGGAGTCAGCCACCGCCCTACAAAATTGTATCAAAATTGGTCTAGCCGTTTGAGCGTGAAGAAGTAACAAACATATAAACACACACACACACACTCAGAAACTTTCGCATTTATAATATTAGTGTGATGAATTTGCAATATCCCTAAAAATGATTCTGATTGGTGTTAAAACTGTGTTACGCAATTAGGATACAGTAGCAAGTAGGTACATAAACAGTCCTACCTACTTAAACATTTTTTACGCCAATGTAATTTGAATTTCACAAGAAATGTAAATAAAGAAATACAAAGTTGTTTTTACGAAGTCCTCATCATTTCTCGGTATCGTCTCAACTCGAGTGTGAAATTAACAATGAACGTTTTTTATAAAACTCATTCACTAAAAACGTCATGACCTCACAACCGTGAAATATGTAACTCTTACGTTCACTCTGCTTGTAAAGGAATGCAACTTTTTTTTTTCCACAGTGATATATGAGCAAAGGTAAGGAATGCATCACGCCTCTTTGGAATGCATCAGCTCACGCGCTGTTTAAAAATTCTGAATACCTTAACGAATTTTAAATCTTTTCCTAGTGGGTTACAGTTGAAAATCCTTTGTGTTTAGTGCGTTTCTTTTTTTAATTGAAAGCTACAGTACGGGGTGCTTAAACCTTTTGAACGCCAATGTCGGCTATAGCCGACATGAGCAAGCGTGCCCTGTGCGCCAACGACGGCTATACTCGACAAAAAACAGGTCGCAGAAAAATACAAAATAAACCTATTAAATCATTACTTTTATGTATTTTATTGATACACCTTGAAATTAAGATTTTCGGGCTTGGCGTACAGGGCATAGGAATACCGATATGGCGTGGCGGTGAAAAGGTTAATATATTGTTAAAGAATTTACGGCACGCTATACCAAAACAAACATGTCTGTCACTTACGACGTGCCATAGGTTTAATGGTTGATGATGGATTTATTTGTCCCTTTAGCTACGAGAGATAACGCATACAACTTAGGGCTGAATTTTCAATCGACCGATAATTTTTATTTGTGGTTTAAAATTGACGTCTGACAGTATTTCTATGAAAAAACTGTCAAAAATTCAAAATACTTCCTCCGATAAGTTATCTGGCGTTGGGAAAATCAGCCCTTAGTCATAAAACCAACCTCTTCCCTAACAAACTATACTTGCATGGGACCAAGTGCGAATGGGACCAACTGTGAACGCGGGACGAAGTGCTAATAACCCATAAGAGTTGAAAGCGTTGAAAGTATCTGAAAGTTAACATTGTCATTCTGATAGAAAATTAGAGGAAACCAAGTAGGTAGCAAACAAAGACAAACCTGGAAGGTCGATACAGATGATAAATTTCCATCGCTAAAATTGTTTTTCTTTTATGTTGCGTGTGTATTATGAGAAATCCTCTTTAGATACTTATTTGTTTTTAGAATAAGCGAAAGCTATCGATAAGTATTTAGTTTATCCATCCGTATAGAATGTCCTAGTCAAGGGGTCGTTCAGTTTCTCCAGCCAGGTACATGGATCAGCATATTGAGAAGGCTGAAACTAGATACAAAAGAAAAAAAAAAGTACTTACCTATAGTCCGACTTATAATTAGCTGCAGTAAAATGACACTTCTTAATAACTCATTTCGGACTGAGTTTAGAGATATGCATGTGGTTTGTTACACTATTCTGTACTAGGAAAACAAGATTTGGTTGATGGCTGCGAAAAAACAAAAAGATGCCAATTTCAGTCATTTAAGTAACACATAAGCTGTAATTTTACTGCAGCTAATTAAAAGTCCGACTATACGAGTACATACTTAGTGTGTATGTATAGTAGACGCGCCAGCACATCAAGCTACTACAAATCTGTCAAATTTCTTTAATAGATTTTCAACTATATCGCTAAAGCATAAGGTTCAAGGTTGAATGGGAAACTTTGACAGTTTCGGGTAGCTTGATGCGTCTGTACACACGAGCGGCACGCGTCAACGTGTCGACGGCTACCCTACCGTTGACACGTGCCGCACGTGTCTATGAGCCCTTACCCACGGCTTCATCTAGTTCCTTCTACTAGCACAGCAGGTGATTGCCGTTATCTCAACCACCTACAAACGCTACATGCACAAAGGCTAGGTAGCTTATCAGAATAATTCCGAGAATCACCGAGGAACTAACGAAGCTAAACAAAGGTGCCCAGGGGCCCAAGTCTGCTATTTTTATGAATTCGTCATTCCAACACGATCCCACCACCATCCCATTGTCATTTTGCTAAAAGTTCGTAATCTGCTAAATTCATAATGGTTGATCATTGGTCGGTCAATGGCACAGAACATATACGACACTCGTAACGAATTAAAAGCAATGACTGCACAATGACGTTCTAATGGTAGGTCACTGATCAAAGGAAAAGTAAAAAATTTTGCAGATTACCGCGTAAGTCAGTAATTAATTTTTCATTATGTACGAGATTACCATTCTATGCCATTTCTTTCAATGGAGTATCAGTGTTTGACCATTGGAAAGTCATAATGACGCCATTATATTAATAGATTACCCAACTTGTCAAAATCAACAATTATGAAATCAATGATAGACCATTCTGACACTATTGTAATAGCAGACTTGAGGCCCTGGCGATTTTTTCCGCGGCATATTTTTGGACGTATTCCACATTAGGCACCCGCTTAAATGGCGCCTGAGTGAATGTGCCGCTGTGTGTCAGGTATATTCACTCAGCGGGTGCCCAATGTGGAATACTTACGTCATTTTTGTCGCGCACTGGATTTTCTGCTCACTACTAAGCGACGAGAGTTGAAAATCTAACCTGGCGCCGATTCTGTTGTTCGCAAACTAAACTAAATTTAAGTTCAGGCATCTTTTTCTTTCTATTTCATTAAGAAAAAGACAGAAGATAAATATTAGTTTAGTCCTGTCAAATTAGTCAGCGCCTGACGTAAATTGGCGTATTTTTAATAGCCAATATTTTAATCTCGTCTAAAGTTGTCTATGGAGTATCTTAATTTGACAGGACTAAACTAATATTAAATTTATCTTCTGTC
This sequence comes from Mesoligia furuncula, assembly GCA_916614155.1. Classification (NCBI taxonomy): domain Eukaryota; kingdom Metazoa; phylum Arthropoda; class Insecta; order Lepidoptera; family Noctuidae; genus Mesoligia; species Mesoligia furuncula. The sequence continues at coordinate 3,479,740 of OU744809.1, read as the reverse complement.
CTTTCCTAATGAAATAGAAAGAAAAAGATGCACGAATTTAAATTGATTTTAGTTTGTAAACAAACAGAATCGGCGCCACTGTTTTTTTTTGACGCGCTGGTGTGCGCTCTGTTGGATTCGCAACGCTCGATTCAACACCGAGAGTTGAAATTTCAGTGCGTGATAAAATTCCGCGGCGATATTTTAACGCTCGTGCGAACGTGGGCTTATTATGAGGTAGGAAGTATCCGTATTGTCACAGCTAACGTTGACTCACTGCATATACTGTATTCACTATAACAGACATGTTTACTTAATTAATTCACTAACATAATATAATAAGTTATTATCAGAAGCAGCAAATATTGTTTTGTTATTCATAAGTATTTTTAGATCAGTGTCATAGTCTAATGGTTGTATGAATTTAAAACGTGAGATTTAAAGCGTGGGTTCGATTTTTAGGGGTCCGTAGACAAATGGCAAAAACGGCACCCTAAGCTTTTATGTAATTTACGTCATGTCCGGCCCCGGGAGTTGTGGGTTTGAACCTAGATAGGCGATTTACTTTGTGTAAAGGATTTCATCACCACTGCCATCAAAACATGGTTCAATCTTGACATGTTAATTTTTAATAAGTAATTATTATATTCCACAAATTTATTCAATGTTTTTTCTCAATTTTTATTTTTATCCTGCCTACAACATTAAGTAATATGAATGCTCAATCTTGATATGTTAATTTAATTTTTTCCTTCTAATTTTATAATCTGTATTCCTCATTCATAATTTATTTTCTCTATTTTCATCGTGTTTACACCTAGTCATATGTGCTTGCTGTGGTCTCCTGTAATTGAAGGAGCACACGTAAAAGAACCACCAATCCAAAACCAATTTTCAACCAAAATTATTCAGCGCCTGACGTAAATTGACGTATTTTTAGTAGCAAATTTTTAAATCACGTCTAAACTTGTCTATGGAGTATCTTAATTTGACAGGACTAAACTAATATTTATCTTCTGTCCCTACCTTAATGAAATATGTAGAAAGAAAAAGATGCACTGAACTTAAATTTAGTTTAGTTTGTGGACAAGGGAATCGGCGCCAATTGTGACATCTACCACCCCGCTCTGGGCTCGCGTGGAAGGTAGATTACAGCCCACTCCCTCTTGAAGAGAGGAGGCTGTGTTGTTGTTGTTTTTTTTACTGTCCCAGCAGTGGGAACATTTTAGGCTGAGTATTCTATGCTATGCCGTCTGTCTGTCCGTCACTATATTTTACTCGGACAATTATCATTAGATCGATGAATATGGGAAAGGAGGTGTATTCTGTACACTGCTAAACAATGGGGTAGGTAGTAAAAATAAGGAAAAAATAATTAGGGTTAGCACTCCCCATACACATATGTAACCGAGGGATGAAAAAAATATTCAATTCACCTACTCGTGTCGGTATTGTTGGATCTCACAATAATTAAAAAGATTATGATGTTTCTCAGTGACTTTTGACAGTTTTTGACATGTAGGATATTTTCGGTTACAAACAAAGAAATAACTTCATTTTTAATTGTTTTTTCGAGATTATAAAATACTGTGAAATACAAACTTATTTATGCAGGCGGTAAAATCAATACTGTGCATGCGTAAATATTCATCCCGAACATTCGGATAAGGGCAGAAGAATGACTACGGAACCCTTAACTGTGCGTGGTTCACGCGCACTTGGCCGGTTTTATATTTTTGTTTTTGATTGACAAAGGTTGGTACTTAGAAGGTGTCCCGTAGCTATGGCAATGGCGCGTGGTGTGGCGTGCCAAGGAGATCATGGGACTCTGGTAGGGGGTAAAATAGGGTAAGTAAAAGCATTTAGGCTTAGGAATTGTGTTTGTTTGTCTGCCACACAGGTGTGGGGCAGACTGGTATGTTAGGGACTAGAAGACTAGGCTAATCCAGTTATCCAGCCTATTCCTTATTCCAGTCAATTCAACTTTATATTTATTTTATGTAAATAAATTGAATAGGTAGTCCAAGGTATTGATACCGTGGTAGGTAAGTTAATATGAATGGCAAATGCATCACGCGATAACAAAATTGACGAATCGACGGAAACTGGCAAACACTGGAAACTGTCTAATCGGTAAAACTGACGAATCAACGAAACGGCGAAGTAAATAAACTGACGACTGAGGGAAACTGACCAGTGATGGGTGGACTCCATCCCATACCTAGCTAAGAAGTATTCTTGAATAATAAATATTTATAAATAATAAAATATACCTACTTGAGAAACCACATACACGTGACGACTGTGGGTAGACGTGTTTTTGCGAAGATGTTTAGAATAGGACAGGCAGGAGTATTGTAGGTACTTACATCGCATCTACAACTGCAGTTGTGTTTTTTCTACTGCACATGAATAATAGATTATTCACTAAGGGGATAAAGCAGTGTCTTATGTCACAGGCAATCATTATAATTGAATCCCGAACGTAACGAAGGAGTCTAGTGATACCGAGCGCAGAGAGCGAACTCGGAGTTAACTCTTGAGCGAAACTTAGAGTTAATTAGACTAGGATCCTGAGTGCAGCAAGGGATTCAAGCTCGCCCAGGATGAATGTCCTTTATTCCCGCGACGAATACTCTACTATTCGCAGCTAACTACTGCGAAGTAATAAAAATCAATTCGTTTTTATTGGTTTTTATTCGCGCTTGGGAGCCCCAGACTTCTTCGTTACGTTCGGTATACAAATATAACGCCCGTGACATAACACAGTGCTTTATCCCCTAGTGAATAATCTGCTACTTATTACGTCCGTGATTTAATGCAATCTCATTAGGTGGCGTTAACTTCGTACAAGACTTAACTCTGATTTGTTTTAACTTCCTGTCTATTAAAACGCTATCCACTGAACATGTTAACGGATGAAAAACTTGATGTGAGTGCTTCAGGTATCCAACGGCGTAAAAATATATTAAAAAACTCTTCTAATTGGAATTTAGCAACAAAAAGATTTCCCCGTTTATATAGATGTTGCTTAAAATCCATACATTGTCTCAACGTTTATGAATAAACCCCATTGTGTTTTGCAGTTTATGAACTTTTCGTGACAAAGACTCAAGTCTGAATAAACTTCTGAAAAACAAAAATCTTTTGAACACAAACTAATGTGTTTACTCTCTGAAACCAACACAGTGCAAGCTAAAACCCAAACTTGACATTGACTTAAGCCAATAATTTTATCTACTAAAGTAGGTAGGTAGGTACTCCATCGACCTCGACACCAATGCCAGGCAAATCCAAGCAAAATAATATCTGTGATAGCCATTTCATATTTTTATCTAAATGAACTTTAATACACCTACCGTAGAATTTAAACTTGCTTGGCGAAGTTTTTGATAAATGTTCATTCGTTATTAAGGCATGTTTCGCCTTTTATAGTCATAAGACTCAAAATCGTTTAACGTAATTGGGGAACGAATGGCAAAGTTACAAGAGCTACAAAATTCGCTTTTATTATCCTTATTACGATCAGAATAAGGTTTTTAGAACAGAAAATTTTATTTTGCCAATTACTAGTGGGTGTGGACTGTCTTGTCTAAAAACGTTTGTTGTTCGTTTTTTTGGCTAACTTTTTTGAATTTAGAGTGGCCATTATATCTTGAGGAGGTCACGCGGCGGCGGCGCGGCGCTCCTGACAAAAATGTGACACCCGTTCTTTCTCTTAGCGTGTCGATGGCAATCTAAATAGAATTAGCCCAGAAGGTGCCAAGCTCATAGACAAATTGTCTATGAGCTTGGCACCTGCAGTAGTGTCATCAGCTCCTGTAACGTGCAGACAACAGAGGGACAATTCTCGAACATTCTCTGCAATGATATTTTAGTAAAGAATATCATTGATTCTCTGTCAAAAATGTACCTCTGATTTCCCTACATTTTTGACAAGTTTTAACGTTGGTTTGTCGCTGAGATGAAACTGCGACTAGATTTTGAACGTTTTAAATTACGAGAATTGGCCTTCAGGACACGCTGGACAGGATATAAAGTGTTCTATTGTTTGTCCGCACCAAGTGTCACATAGAGTTCCTTATCATGCCGCGGCCCAAAATATACTGGACTTTCTGTAGCGACACGTGGCTGTAAAAAAGTTAAAAGGTTTTTTTATAGCAATACCCAGTAAGTACACTTTTATAATCTGGGCACTTTGTAACTATGTATTATTATAATCGCTCATACGAGTTATGTTAATATTCATACTTAGACAATGTATGAATCATCAAAATGTATTGGAACAACAGACTGTGGTGTAAAAAAACAGGTTATATTATGTCATTTAATTAAATCACTATCATATATTACGACAGTGAATGACTTTTTCCAAGTAAATGACGTAGTTTTCTCTGAATGAAACGATTTTATTTATTTGTAGGTATTTTATAAAACTTGGGTATTTATTAGTGTCACATTATCCTGTTTGGAACGTTTTTATGATGTCCACCACAGTGCCTACACTGCCACAGTATGAAATGAATCCTAACAGAGCATCACGTCGGGGTCACCAGTATAGAGGTATGAGGAACAGGGTGCAAAGTTCACTCATACTCTATAGAAAAGGGAGGATCCTCCGACTAGTCGGGTGTTGTGTCTGGCGGGCAACTGCCCGATGATTTATGTCGGACCGTTGTATCTATGCTAGTTGCGCGGTAAACTCTGCTTGCGAGATGCAGGATTTTGCGTGACGTCAGTATGACGCGTTGTTCTCATGTAGCGTTAGATACCGCTACATAATCATCATAATCATTTTAACCGAAAGACATCCACTGCTGGACATAGGCCAAGGTGGTCAAGCCACGCCAAGCTGGCCATAGGCTGGGGCTTCTCGCATCCAGCGGATTCCTGCAGCCTTCACCAGGTCATCGGTCCCCCTTGTTGGAGGCCTTCTAACGCTACGTCTTCCGGTACGCGGTCGACACACCAGAACGTTTCGGTCCCATCGGCCATTTGTTTTGCAGGCAATGTGCCCTGCCCACTGCCACTTAAGTTTGGCAATCGGGCTTTGTCGGTTACAACCATAGATATATGAATTACATTTCTATGGTTACAGCACAAAACTGAAAATAAGATACAACATTTTTCTATTAGGAAAGTAGCCCGGAGTCTGTATTTGTGCTGAGTTGATGGCTATTAGTGTTTCCAAATGGGAAAATGTTAATAACACGAAAATTTTCATGTTATTGCGAAAATCCTTGACAACAATGAACACACACAAACAGACGCAACTGTGCTTCCTATTTACACGGCAAAATGAATTTTGATTTTTGCGTTTGAAAATACCTAGAACATTCATTAACGTATTTATTTCTTACGCTGTAATATTTCTTCAAGGAGCTTAAAAATATAGTACATACTAATTCCATACATTTCTTGTTTAATTTTCACACCCGGCGACTGCGACTTAGAAAATAGTTTTTGAAATCGAACTACTTAAAAATTCATGAATTTTCCCGAGTTCTCAGTTTTTCGTAGCTCCCGACTTTATTTTATTTTAATTTTATTATTTATTATTAAAGTTAAAATACAACTGAGTATTTTGTTAATATTTCAAGTGCCTACCTGTTGCCATTTTTGATATCGAGCAAAAAAGGGCAAAAAATCGCGTTTGTTGTATGGGAGCCCCTCCTTATATATTTATTTTATTTTGTTTTTAGTATTTGTTGTTATAGCGGCAACAGAAATACATACTTTGTGAAAATTTCAACAGTCTAGCTATCGCGGTTCTTGAGATACAGCCTGGTGACAGACAGACAGCGAAGTCTTAGTAATAGGGTTCCCTTTGGGTACGGAACCCTAAAAATTACCGGCTGAATGCGCACTAGATACATTATAGGCTGATATGTTATATTATTGTTTTCAACTGAAGAATTTCAGAGACATCGTTATCACTAGTTATCATTGAACTATTCGCCGGCACGAAGAACAAAGAAAATTATCTCCGACGAACAAACAGACATGTTTCAAGTGAAACGTGTAATCTTATCAAATCTCGCGAATTCCGAGAAAGTGGGCCGGTTGGCCTGCTCCGGCGCAAACGTTGACTTTATAAGCTAAGTCAATATTAACTGTTACAAATTACTGGAATATCTGGCTTGGAGTGTACATTAGTCTTCGTCGAAATACTAAGTCATAGGTTTAGGGGATTCCAGCCTTCCAGTTTCCATGTCTCCGAAAGTACAGTGTGCTGTGCCAAGGCAGCAACCTTGGCACAGCACACTGTACTTTTCGAGGCTGAGAGTGATGACCAGGTATGGTCGCTGCATGCTGGTGATCAGGATACTCGTTGAAGCCGTGGATGCTAGCTGGCTGGGTGACTCGCCGCTCTAAAGCTTGCGGGAGTGATGATGATGACGTCACGCTGGAGTGGGTGCACGAAGGCTGCGCTGACGTTCATTCTCGGGGTCACCAGTTTAGAGGTATGAGGAACAGGGTGTAAAGTACACTCATACTCTACATAAAAGTGAGGATCTTCCGACCAGACGGGTATTGTGTCTGGCGGGCAACTGCCCTATGATTCATGTCGGGTCGTTGTATCTATGCTAGTTGCGCGGTAAACTCTGCTTGCGAGATGCAGGATTTTGCGTGGCGTCAGTATGACGCGTTGTTCGCATGTGGCTTTGTGCTCGTAGATACCGCTACACAGTCACTCTCACAACAATCGGATAGTGTCCGACCGAAACTAGTTTTACGACCGAAACCAAAAACGAATTTCGGCAACGGTCTCTGTTTCGGCCGAAACCGAAACCGAAACTTCCTTACAAGGATCATATTTTGAGGGAAAAATAAAGAAAACGTTAGTATAATCAGTCAGTCTTTATTGTTTTCTCTTTAAATTACAAAGATAAGCGTAAAGCGAACAAAAAAATTTATAGGTTAGATTAAACTTGATTATACTTACTTTTATCAGTCATATTGAATATTTTTTTGATGTTTACTACCCGCTCTTATGTTATAACGACATAAAACGAGATAAAACTTACCAAATTCAAAATAAATCACTCGAAAACTCGCCACCACAAGAAAACAAAACGAACAGCAAACAAACAAGCGAAACACGACATTGGCTCTGATGGGATTAATTAATTCATTCAACGCGCCGAACATGACCGATCACAGCGCGAAAACTCCCGAATGCACATTCGGTTTCGGTCGTAGTTTTGGCAAGTTTGCCGCCGAAAACGAAACTAAACCGAAACTCGTGTTTTTGCCGAAACTCAACCGAAAACGAAACCGAAACCGAACATTCGGTCGGACACTACAATCGGACATCGGATCAAACTTCAATAAAAAGTAAGTTCAAAAACTAAACTTTTTAGAGCGTGATTTTTCAGTAGTCCGTACTGAAAAATCACGTTCTAAAAAGTCGTCGTCGTCGTCGTTCCAGCCGATAGACGTCCACTGTTGGACATAGGCCTCCCCCAATTTTGGGAGGGTTTGCCATAATCGCCACGCTTGGCAGGCGGGTTGGCGATCGCAGTATGGTATGATGGTGGTTCTAAAAAGTATGAAACAAGAAAATGTTCTCATATGAAATTGTTATGTTCAAACTATTCAATAATATCGTCTATTATTAAATAAACGACTTACACATAATAAACTTATTTTAATGTATTGAATACATATTCATAGTGATGTTCAGAGGACAGCCGTGCTCAAATGCCACTTTGCCCTAAAGCTTATGGTCACTAATAAAAATTAGAACAAAGGATACTTTTAATCCTGGTAGGTACTGCGTTCCCGTGGGATAATTTCCTACCTCCACTACGGCGAAGTCGCGGGCAAAAGCTAGTGTGTTATATTAAACCCTCTTACAGCTATTTTAATCGGTTCCCTGGCCTTGAACAGGAACTACTGAGACTGACCACATTATATGGTTCATGATGATTTGGTTCTGCTTCGTGGGCGGTGAAAGCATAGCACAGGAATTGCCTGTGGTTATGTAGGTACACTGCTTGTGTCCTAAGGTAGAAGCAGAATTCAGCCAGCCAGCCAGCTTTATTCCATCGGCCATCTCCGCGTCTAACCAGATGTCCTGCCCCACTTTACGTGAGGCGTATCGCCTGTCCCCGACGTCGTAGATTTACGACGTAGACTTTAAACCGAACACGGATTACAGTGTTACGAACTCGGTCTAGTAGGTCGGGTAGTAGGGTCTTGGTCGATCATGGCTCGCTCCAGGACCCTTTCATCTGTCTAGCCTTTTCCCAACTATGTTGGGGTCGGCTCCTAGTCTAACCGGATGCAGCTGATTAGGTACCAGTATTTTACATGGAGCGACTGCCTATCGGACCTCCACAACCCAGTTACTAGGTAATACGATACCCCTTGTTAAGACTGGTTGTGAGACTTTCGGGCTTCTGACGACCCGTAACGACTGTCAAAGATCCACGAATGACAGCCGGGACCAACGGCTTAACATGCTTTACGAGGCACGGAGGGGTCACGGTATGTAAAGATCCCACCCACAGACCAACCGACATGTGTGGCTGTTATTATATAGCCACGGGCCCCTCCAGGACCCTTTGTATCTGTAAATATCTCATTGAAATAAATATCTTTCGTATTTTGTAAACCGATCACAAACTATCTGTCCTCGCGATTGTTCTGAGATAAATCACGAATAAGGACATGGCTGATCGGTGAAGGCGAACGATAAAATGCATGCATTAATAGTACTTAGTAGTAGTTTCTAAATGCGTTCAGAGATACAGAATACATTTACTCTGAGTTGAGTCTCCTATATGTATAAGCCAAGCATAATTTCGATAGAATAGGGTGTTTGAAAATCTGAGTTATATTTAACTGTTTTATATTAATTAGGTCGAATTTCACTTATGAAACTGAACGCAGCAGCACCTCTATCCGCGCTCAAGAGGTGTGAATGTGCATTTTCAACAACAATGATGTTTTGTTAATACAATTTCTGTGACAATTTCAATAATGCTTACCAACCATACCCCTGATAATGTAATTCAGGCGCCAAACGATCCTCGTAGCAGCTTATGCGACTGTTGCGACCTATACATTATATAGATAGAAGTTTCAGTTCATCGGGAATTGTTGTCAAAAGTGGCAAAGCAGATACGAACCGACTATACCTATTGACTTCTAAGTACTTAATATTTTCTAATGTTTTTACCTGATTACAATCATTTCTCACGATTGTTCTAGGATATGAATAAGGACAACTGCTAAGTGTTCAGTGAAGGTAAACGTGAGCGGAGTCACAGGGCGGAACGCTGTTTAAATCAATGCATATCATTTGTGGTCTCGGCGTGGGTAAGAAAATGTATGACAGTGAGAGAATGAAATGTAGAAAGTTGTGAAAAATCCTTTCAGTCAGCTATTGATGGCCGAGAGGCGCTCAATGCATTTGCGTGTGGTGTGAGGGCCACTTTGTTAAAACTCTTTGAAAATGTGCTTAGGATTTAGTGAACATTCCCAAAGAATTGTGAAAGTTGGTTTCAGATTTTGTGAAAGTCTAATAACCGAGTTATAGACTGTAAAGTTGGGCCCTCAGTTCTCGCATAGAGATCTACTAAATAAATTGTGAAAATTTATAAAAGCAAGAACAGGTCACCACTTTTTGTTGTTTGAAAGTTATCCCTCAGTCCTCCATTTCTTTTGTTTTCGATTTATTACGCTTATCGTATGAAAGATAAGACAAATACAAAATTGTCTCCTTTTGTGAAATAAATTGTGCAACAAATTCGATACCAGAAAGAAATTAAAAGACCCTTTATTACCCGACTGCGTCAGAAGGAGGGTTATGTTTTTCGAGTGTATGTATGTATGTATGTATGTATGTATGTATGTATGTATGTATATTTCTTTGGCACGCTCTGTAGCCTAAACGGCTTGATCGATTTCAGCTTGAGAGGTGCCGTTAGATTCGTCTTAATTGTGAGAGTGACACTGGGTACATCAAAATTGAAAAAAAATTAAAATGGCCGATTTTTGGCGCAATATGTCTTAAAAAAAAAATTTTTTTTTTCGAAACCTCTCGAGTGGGGTATCAAAATAAAGGGTTTTAAAAGGTGATTACAAAAATATATATAACTTATATGGTTAAAAGTAATTCGAAGTGACAAATCGTAAAAAACACGTACCAAAAACTAAATAGTTTGCGAAATCTTTCATATTTGTAAACTAAAAAGCTGCAAATAAAAAAAGTAATTTAAAAAATAAAAAAACCCGACTGCGAAACTGAAAAGCTACAAACAAGCCCATTTTAAATTAAATAAAATTTGGAAGCAGGCGGGACCCATACCATTATTACATTTTCAAATTCAAACGGGTCCCGCCTGCTTCCAACTTTTATTTAATCTAAAATGGGCTTGTTTGTAGCTTTTCAGTTTCGCAGTCGGGTTTTTTTATTTTTTAAATTACTTTTTTATATAAGAAAATCGAGTTTTATTTTTATTATCTGAATTTGCAAATAGGCTGACCACAATTTCTTTTAGATTGCAGTAAAGATTAGTAAATGTAGAGTATAAGTTTTAATAAACTTTCTTCGATTTTTCGCTTATAGCATTCATTTGTACTCAATTTCGTGATAAAAAAAAATATTTCGGAATTCGAATGATCACAAAAAAAAATACTGTTACCCAAATCATTTTTGCTTGAAATATCGTTCGTTCTGATGACAATAATCAAATAATTTATTTATTATTTTTATAAAGGCTTTTGTCCAGCCATGGGACAATGTAGGCTAAATATAATCCTAACTAATAGCTGTAATATTTAGTGTAGTTACTAAACAATAGTTTATGATAGTGCAGCGGAAGTTGTAGGTAATAAAGCATTAAGGTGAGTTTTATGAAACAGTTGTAGTGAAGAATAAAAATAATAATAATTTTTTAATACGCAAACACATCTTTGGTCAGATATCAAACATTCAAGGTAAGTTTGTTTTGATACCTAGGTACTCATAATTTTATAAGTTCGTAATATTTTACTATATAGTACTTAGATAGTCACTCTAAGAATTGTTTAGGTAATTCAATTTCACCTATTTATAAATTGTAATTTTTTTTAAATAAAATATAATTATTTCATACTCCAGAAAACATATTTGTTATTGTGCAAGTACCTACCTAGGAATAAAAAAAACATCCAGGAACGCACTGCTTTATTAGGTACTAGCTTCTGCCCGCGACTTCGTCCGCGTGAAATTCGAAAGTCATATGGCTCCATCTATTATCATAATAACGTTATTATGTTTTCCTCGGGAACAGCACTTTTTTCGGGATGAAAGGTACAGTGGTTTAGGCGTGAAAAGCTAACAAACAAAGTTACTTTCGCATTTATAATATTACTTAGTTAGGATTATATTTAGCCTACATTGTCCCATTGCTGGGCAAAAGCCTTTATAAAAATAATAAATAAATTATTTGATTATTGTCATTAGTTTTTTCGGAACGAACGATTTTTCAAGCAAAAATGATTTGGGGAACAGTATTTTTCTATGTGATCGTTCAATTTCCGAAATTTATTTTTTTTATCACGAAACTTGAGTACAAATGCTATGACGATAATAAGCGAAAAATCGAAGAAAGTTTATTAAAACCTATGACTCTACATTTACTAATCTTTACTGCAATCTAAAAGAAATTGTGGTCACCCTATTTCCTAATACAGAGAATAAAAATAAAACTCGATTTACTTATACAATAAAGGGTCTTTTAATTTCTTTCTGGTGTCGCATTTGTTGCACAATTTTTTTCACAAAAAGACACAATTTTGTATTTCTCTTATTTTTCATACGATAAGCGTAATAAATCGAAAACAAAATAAAATGGAGGACTGAGGGCCCGAATTTTATCAAGGTCATAACTTTTAAACAACAAAAGGTGGTGACCTGTTCTTGCTTTCATAAATTTTCACAATTTATTTAGTAGCACGTAGGATTTCAAACAGTAGCTGTAAGTTAATGATTTCATTATAATTGCGTAATAAACTTTTACGTGTATGAGAATTGAGGGCCCATTTTGTACGAAGATATACAAAGTAGGACAGTGTTTTGCGATAATATCTTGTTTTCACAAATTTTGTTTGGCATTAGCTTAGATTTTGGCATTAAGACTTTTTCTGTAGTGTCCATAGTTTATCAGTTTTAGGTGGGCCCTCAATCCTCTATGTGAGAACTGAGGGCCCGACTTTACAGTCTATAACTCGGTTATTTTATTTTATACTTTCACAAAATCTGAAACCAACTTTCACAATTCTTTGGGAATGTTCACTAAATCCTAAGCACATTTTCAGTGAGTTTTAACAAAGTGGCCCTCACACCACACGCACATCTCAATGCTAAATGCTGCTTTTCATTCAGTCAAGGAGCTGTTGCATACGTAAGTATAGATTGAGGAGGTGATTTCTGCGGAAGACTTTGGAATCTATACTATTAATAAAGCTGAAAAGCCTGTTTGTTTGAAAGCGTCAATCTCTGGAACTATCAGTCGGATTTGAAAAATTATTTTTGCATTAGATAGCCGAGCAAAAGCAAAAAAGTTAGGAAGGGTGAGGAGGTGTGTAGGAAGGGATGGTTCGGGGGAACAAGTTTCACGCTGACGAAGTCGCGGGCAGAAGCTAGTATGGTATAAAATGCCGTGGCGTACTAAAATCTGGACAAGCATTTACTTATTTCCTTAGGTATTTAAATCAGCCATAGCGTGTTAGCGTCTTTAGGGCTGAGAACAATATAACAATTCGCACATAACATTCTAGCCAATCACTTTACCAACCTATTAAGAATTCCATGTTCAGATAGACCTCCTTATAGACCTGTATAATGAAGAACATCACCACAAACAATACAGATTGCGACACAATTAAGTAAATACCAACTTACCAAGTAGGTAAGCAATCACTGCTGTTGTCCACACAAGGCAACTTGTTGGGTACGTCGCATGAATGGAATACGCAGGTGTGTGTACGGCTTTAACAAGCTGTAGTGTTGCAAATGCGAATAAATATATTGTTAGTTATTATATCCGTATTGGTATGGGAATGTGAGAAAAATCATCAGTTGTCTGCAGGGTTCGTAAAATTAATAGTAGTATGGATATAAGGTTTGAATTTTAATAAAAAGCTTACCGTACTTGCACTTTAGGTATTTGGGGAATCCCCGAAATTTGTGATTAGATTGTCACTTCGGGAAAGGTTCCAAATTGTAATTTTTTTGTAAAGTGTTGTTAGAGTGATTTTTATGGGTTCCGTAGTCAAATAGCAAAAAACGGAACCCTTATAATTTCGTCATGTCCGTCTGTCCGGAAGTCACACAGTCATTATACTCAGGCACCATTAGCAGATATCTATATAGCTATTATATCGTTATCTATTGGTACTGTATCGAAAATTGAAAAGAATTTGTATTCTGTGGACCTCTAAACAATGGTGTAGACAAATAATAGAAATGGGACTAAATACTAATCAGTTTTCCATTTTTCCTGTTATTTTTTATTCTATTTCATCAGTTATCATCACTGTTATAGATCTGACTGTTATATTAATTCCTAATGAAGATTAAGCCGGTTTTAGTTTAAGGGGAATGCTCCAACCAGCCCGCGAAATTCAAAATTTCTTGCGTTTTTTGCAATTTGCAGGCCAGTGCTATGTTGTATGTTGATTAAAATATTATTCGCGGCTGTAAGACGTATGTAGTTACAGAATTATAATCATCAAAATCACCAATACAACCCTCAAACTCCATAAAGGTGTAAGAACAAAAAAAAAAACAGAAAAAGTAATTCTTACAGCTTTATGAACTTAGAGCCTTTTATTGATGATTTTGATGATTATAATTCTGTAACTACATACGTCTTACAGCCGCGAATAATATTTTAATCAACATACAACCTAGCACTGGCCTGCAAATTGCAAAAAACGTAAGAAAATTTGAATTTCGCGGGCTGGTTGGAGCATTCACCTTAAGGGGGAAGCGCTAATGTAGCCCGCGAAATTTAAATTTTCTTACGTTTTTTGCAATTTGCAGTACTTAGGTATTAAGTTGTACGTTGATTAAAAAATGATTCGCGTTCATAAAAAATATGTATTTACACAATTATAATCATTAGAATCAGTAATACAACTTGTTAAGGTGACTCTAGTCGATATTTTTTCCATACAAATTTCGGGAGTGTTTCCTCCACTGTTTGACATTGTGCATCCAAAGTTAAGCATGATATCGTTTTGTCTTATTATTAATGTTGTCTGTACGGAAACAGAATAGTAAAATAAAAAGCCATTAAAAAGTTATGAGCCAACAAAGATTCGTTTTTCTTGCTATTTTTAACGTAACTTTGGGTGTAAATAAGTAATATAAGAACTGTAAAATCTTCAAAACCAAGTCCGTACCGACAAAGCTCAGTTATCGAAGAGTTCAATAAACTTTATTTTTAATTGATTTACGCATTATTTTTTTCATAAAACACTTTTTTCCGAAGCACTTTTAATTTTTTTTTCCGCGCCTATCAGTTCGGAATGGTATTTCTGTGGGTGAGAACTAGACTTTTTTCATGTAGACTAGCGTCTAACTGCTCATCACTGATACTAGCTCAGTCGGGCACGAAGCCAGGTAAGACAACGTGATTTTTGGCCATGACCACCAGTGAGTTCGAGCTCGCGACTAGTTTGCTCTTAAGTTAGTATACTTAATCCTAAAATGTCAAGATTTCATGAAATAGTCATTCAGTAGGATTACTTGGTCTTAGTCTTAGAGAGTTCTGTTGATGACTTTCCCAGACAAGTCTTCTACCATGAAGTCGTTAAAACATCCCCAGTCTACCTACAGTCCTACAACAATCAATGAATGTATATATCTGTTAGATGTTTGCCTAACTATTTCAGTTAACTCACATATTGTAACATCCTGCTTATACAGGGTGAATTTTCGAGACGCGGCAGTAAGGAAAGGTACCTCAAGAAAATTGATCTGCATTCACAGATTTGAAAAAATTGTACAGTCAGCAAGAAAATGGGTAATTTTTACAAAAACTTTTTTTGATTAAAAGCACGCGATTAACAGGGATCTTACCAAACCACACGCTAATTTACACAGAACAGAAAAAAACAGTTTTTTTTCTGTTCTGTGCTAATTTAGCTGTGGGTTTCCCCATTACTACGACATTCCCATGAGCATCAAGTTTTTAGTCGCTCTTCGCCGTGGAAATTCTAGGAACTAATTTGTGGTGCCACTCCAAAATCAGAATAATAATTAATTTCTCACAACCTCACTCACCATCATCTGCCTAGTGTTTTTGTTAGGGTTAAACCCGGGGACACTAAAGGAAAGGCCGTTCTAAGGATTTCAATAATACGTTTATTATCCTTTTATTTATACGAAGGTGTGGTTAGTAATTATGTGAGAGTTGGAGACGTGTGAAAGAAGGAATTTCAGTCGGGTGATAAGGGCCGGTTCAGATACTAAAAAATAATAATATTTATGGGTTACAATGAGAAAGACGATAGTGTTGGAGTAGGATTGATTTGTTTTTGCTATACTCCAACATTTTTCCCAACTATGTGCGGTTGGCTTCCGGTCTAACCGGTTGCAGCTGAATAAGTACTTTACATAGAGCGACTACCTGTCTGAGCTCCACAACCTGTTACTGGGTATCGCGGTACCCCTCACATCACAACCCACAAACTCACCAAATATAAAAAATCTTCACAAAAAAAAATTACAAACCACTTGAACGCCCTATAACTCCCACAAGAGGTCACTTCTTTTTTCAATAAAACCTTTTTTCTACGAAGGCCATATTCTGAGCAAACACGTGACCGGATGCGGATCGAGAGTGAATTCTCGTCGAGTTAACCGTTCTGAGAAGTTCGGTGAATCATCGACGTAGACACGTGAAACCTACTGTAGTACAATGAACATAGTAAATACGATTTTAATGACAGAACAGAACACATGTTTTTTGTTCTAAGAATTTTATAGTTTTATGAATTGCGTTATTTTTTATTATTTTCCTGTGACACATTCATGATTATTTATTCAAACGGTTTAATAAACTAGGTAACCACTACGTTCGGAACTGAAGGCGAATTCCCGTAAGTAATTAAAAACATTCAAAATCTAGTAGCAATGTCATCTTCGCGACAATCAAAGTCAAAAATGTAGGGATTTTAGAGGTATTTTTGACAGAAATTTGAGACTGAGATCAGACTGTGAACGTTTTTAACATTATGAGAATTGCCCCTCGTATCGGGCGACTCCGAAAATAATGATTTTCCAAATTTTTTACAAAATAAATAAACGACGCAGTTGTGCAACTGACTTCCGCGTGGAATGTTCTATTCTACGTTTGAATATTGATAAATTCATGGACACTTACCTAATTTGTTTGCTCATTTTAGATAACCTGTTTGGTGTTTTTTGTTTAAAAATAGCGATATCTATCTATATAGTAGGTACATCAATATTGTCGTCTTGAGTCATCGTCAGTATTTTTAGAGTATATAAATGAGTCTAACTTACTTATGTCTATTAAATATACATTAAAAACATGCGTAGGTACATGAGTAAGGGACAAGCGAATAAATGTCTTGATTTGATTTGACAGGCGTATAGCATGTTGATGAGATGATGACGGTTGGTAATTACCTTCCATTTAGGTAGTTCAAATAAAACTAAGATTATAAGTCCCTACTGCTGTTGTTTACAAGCTGGTAAGCAATCAAAAGGGCTAGGTTATAACAAGGACATTGAGTTGGTATTCCATCTTTGGCAAAGGC
Organism: Mesoligia furuncula; assembly: GCA_916614155.1. NCBI lineage: Eukaryota > Metazoa > Arthropoda > Insecta > Lepidoptera > Noctuidae > Mesoligia > Mesoligia furuncula. The sequence goes on along the minus strand of OU744809.1, from coordinate 3,462,973 downwards.
AAAGATGGAATGCGGCAGCCGCAGCAGCACCAGCCAGTGCCGGATCAAAACTACTTCATGCCCTAAGCAATCCACGTCTTGTAATATCTTGCTGATAATCCCGATATTTTGCTGATAATTGCCGATAAAATGATCTTGCCTTTCACGTGCTAGCAAATACTATCCTACTATCGGTGCTTTTTCTGCCTTATGGTGCCCCCGAGACGTGATGCCCTAAGCAATTGCTTAATTTGCTTATGGGCTAATCTGGAACTGGCACAGCACGCTGAGCCAGGAAGATGGGATGGCGCTAGAGTGTCGACGCACATTGCATCCCACACTAAAGGCCTACCCACCTTCCATGGAAAAAAAGACATACCTTCCGGTCTCTTGTCATCGTCGCGTGCCCAGCCATTGGATTCTAATGCAGCTGGATCGCCGACGGTGACAAGAACTCGTCGGATGATGTCGGTAATGTTCGTGCGCCGCGCTAAGCGACCCCGCACTTCGGCTGCAAGGCAGACCGTGGTGTCCGAGGCTGTTGTCAACACAGTGACAGCGATGAGGAGAACATTAACCAAATTAATCTTCATTCAATTAATCATCTTTATTTTATTTTATCATGTTTATACCATCATCTGCCTAGCCTGGTCGGCTTCCAGTCTAACCAGATGCAGCTGAAAACCAGTATTTTACATGGAGCGACTGCCTATCTGACCTCCACAACCTGTTATTGGGTAGGTATACGATACCCTTTGGTAAGACTGGTTATCAGACTTTCGGGCTTCTGACTACCCGTAACGGCTGTCAAAGATCCACGAATGACAGCCGGGACCAACGGCTTAACGTGCTTTCCGAGGCACGGCCCCGCCGTGCCTCTCGGTATGTAAAGATGGTCACCCATCCACAGACCAACCGCGGCAAGTGTAGCTTAACCTGATCGATTGACCTGCGGGGCTGTTATTATTTAGCCACGGGCCCCTCATCATGTTTAGATATCGTTACCTATCACTTCTGCAGAGTTTGGCTAGCTGATTTAATTTGACCTTGTATACACAATGGCCCACGCTGGCCTTCAGTACCATAATCAAGGCAAGGATGCTCTGTTGCATCACCACCTTGTTGTTTTCAAAGCGAACCTCGCCAGTACAATTATGTTGCTTATTTCCGGATTCAAATGGGTGTGTACTGTGTTAGATAGACTGATTGATAGTACAAAGGAGACCTTGGGTGTAGTTGGACGAAGATAACTTATGTTATTTCGCTTATAGTTAGTTTTTTAATAAGTAACGTTTTGTGTAGGTGCAATATCGTTTAAAAGAGAGTCCTTGGAGTTTTTTTGCCGATGTATTCCACATTGGGCACCTGCTCAAATGGCACCTGATTGAATGCACCTGACACACAGCGGCACTTTCACTCAGGTGCCATTTAAGCGGTCAGCGGGATTGTCCGAAAGGGTTACCGCTGGCCCGGAACATAAAGGGCTAAGGAAGGAACACGGGTGGGTTTTAGTCAGTAAGAGTCTGACACTCCCTTCCGCTCCACCCAGTGCGAGAGGGGTCTTTCGATGATTTCCCATCCGCAAAAAAAAAAAAGTGGGTGCCCAATGTGGAATACGTCTTTTTGGTTTTGCCCGCTCTTCTACATAGGAATCTTCTACGGTTTGGAATTGGCAACTAGCTCCATCTTTCTGACTGACCGACTTCTTTGACAATTCAGGATCGCCTGTGAATGGTTTTGTTGAAATAAATGATTTGGGTTTGAGTGCAGAAGCACAACACTTTTGGGGCGAACGAAAGCGGAACTGTAGGTAGAAGTAGGTACAATTTAAATAATATCATTTTGCTAATTAGTTCAATAATCAATTCTACACTATTAATTATGTAAGTTCTACACTGAGGTGAGTGTAGAGCTTAGGTACTTCTACTTACTCACGTTACTTATCTTCTCAAGTCAAGAAGGACTTTTCATAGGTGGAAGACATACCTATCTATATACAGGAGTTATCTGCATCATCATCATCATCAGCCCAGCCTTTTCCCAACTAAGTTGGAGTTGGCTTCCAGTCTAACCGGATGCAGCTGAATATCAGTATTTTACATGGAGCGACTGCCTCCACAAGGTCCATAACCCAGTTACTGGTAATACGATGCCCCTTGGTAAGACTGGTTGTCAAACTTACGGGCTTCTGACGACCCGGAACGACTGTCAAAGATCCATGAATGACAGCAGGGGCCAATGGTTTAACGTACTTTCCGAAGCACGGAAGGGTCTTGGTATGTGAAGATGGTCACTCATCCACGGACCAACCGCGGCAAGCGTAGTTTAATCTGATTGATCAACCATGCGGCTTACGCTTAGCTACGAGGCAGGAGTTCTCTGCATATTGTTAGTAAAGAGGTGCATTGTTTCTTGTTCCACACAGTGCCAAGTCTTGTCGATCAACCAGTCAGCCACATTCAAATTTCGAAACGCTCGCTAATTTGTTAAGCCCCGTCCATAGACTTGTAAACAGACGATGTCTAGAATATAGATGAGCCCGACCTGCTTAGTATACAACCTCCTTTCCGATGAATCATCCTTACAAAATCGGTTTGTTCCGAAATATAAAATACGGTTTTTCAAAGGTTGAATGGACTCGTTTCTTAATGTTAAAAAAGGTATTTTGGACGTAAAAAAAATAAAAAGGCGTAAGCGTGAAATTTGACTTGAATGTCTTTATGTTTTTGTGTGATCCCTTTTACTGGTAGGTATTTCAAAGTTATAGTATCAATTTATCTTGTTTTAATCATTTAAAAATCTGTCTACCTGGTCTGGAACTCACATCCAGCAATCTAATATCTTTGTTTTTGGGTCTGTTCTATCAATGGACAGTGCCAACAAGAAACTGCTAAGAATGCTACAAATTCTGAATGCGATATGTGGAAGCAATTACCATATTTTGAACCTTGATTAGAGTGCCTATAATAGCTTGAACAGTTTTTGTGCGTTTACTCAAAACTTAGAGCATGAGAGTGCTAATTAATAGAATAGATTCCAATCTCATGGACTGTTGCTAGATTTTGTTCAGCGAAATCTCTGTTATGTATGGTTCGTTTAATTATGATCTAACTAATCTGCATTCGCGATTTATTTGCCAAAAATATAAACAAATATGAGTTTATGGAAAAATAACTTTAAATCCTACACAATAAAGTTCAGTTAACTTCAAACATTTTTATAACTTATTCAATAGTGCTAGTCACTGTGAAATCAACTTGATCATCATTAAAATAAAGTTGATATTTGTTTAACTTGAAATAATATTATCTTTACATACGTTAGTTCTCATATATTTTCATGAGTTTTCTTTACAGGGTGACAGGGTGGCAGGAACATCGACGCGCAACCTGTTACCATGGACTTAATTTCATCTAATTAAAAAAAAAAGTAGCTGTTCCATACATTTTGACCGCGAAGATGTTGCACGTTTGAATTAAGAGCTTAATTTTTACGCAGGGGGTTCCTAAATCCATGGTTCCGCGTCGATATCCTTGTATTTCATAAGATAATGTCGCCATCCAGGGAGCCTAAAAAGGCCACATTGGCAGAATCATAAAAGGATAACATTATGAATTATAATATGGCGAAGACATTCCGTGTTTTTCTTTTTTTTCTCTGCACTACGTAGGTGCAATCAAAGAGATTGAGATTGGATTTGGATTGGATTGATTGGTATTTTAGCACAGTCAAAAAAAAAATAACTGAGAAATCTTTCACCAAGGGGATTTGAGACGATTAACTTAACAGTTAACTGTCCAATAAGATTCATAATGTTATCTTTTTATTATTCCGCCAAATTGGCCTTTTTAAGCCCCCTGGTCTGCAAATCTGCAATACTCCCGTACCCAGTGCATTCTAAAGAAACTGCCACTTTGCCTAATAAAGTTTTTAGGATGCTGATGGAGCTTCTGCGCAACCTACCCATTATTAACGCCTGTTCTCTTCTGCCATGAAAATCGCCAACACGATCTTCTGCGAACATCTGCGGAAAAGCGTACTGAATATAATCCACACTATACAGGGTTATTGGTAAAACATTCACAACCTCTTAAGAGGTCATTGCACTCATCATTATGAACAACTTTTACTTCGGGACCAAACCTAACAGTCGCGAAAAAAAATCAGCTGTTCCCTATATTTTGACGAGTTATACGAACATAAATGTAGGGAACAGCTGATTTTTTTTCGCGATTTCATGTTTGGTCCCATAGTAAACGTTGTTCATAATGATGAGTACAATGACCTCTTAAGAGGTTGTTAATGTTTTACCAAAAACCCTGTATAATATTATAAATGCGAAAGTTCACCCTTCACGCTTTACCTGAACCGATTTAGATGAAAGGTGTAGAGATAGTTTGAATCCCGGGAAAGGACATAGGATACCGCTATCGCCTTATACATAAGGTGACTGCGCCGTTGGTGTAGTGGTCGCAAGCGCAACTGCGCTGAGCGTGGTGTCCAGGGTTCAATTCAGGTCGGGCAGTATCATTTGGTTTTTCCATTAGGAATTTCTCAGTAACAGCCCGGAGTTTGGAAGTTGGCGGCATGATACCCCCATGCTTTCCGAGCCGTTGGTCCTGCACCTGATCTCTCTCCGGTCGTGTCGGATTGCTGTCTCATCGGACTATGCACCTGAGTCTGCGCACACAATTCATTATCATCTGCCTAGCCTGTTTCCAACTATGTTGGGATCGGCTTCCAGTCTAACCGGATGCAGCTGAACTGGCTGCAGCTGGGTGTGTCTGCGCAGTTATTGTGCACTATAATATCTCCCGCGTCGATGGCTAGTATTGTTTGATTTTGGAGGACTATTATTACTTCAATAACATAGAACCTTATAGTAAGTAGTAAAATATTGTAGAGTAGCAGACATTTGTCAGTATACTTAGGTATACCTTTGTGTAAACAATATTGTATAGCACCTAACTCATCATTACAAATCCGGAAGTATTCCGAGCGTGTAGTACGAGGTTGTCTGTGGAAACAAGTGGTGATGCAACGCAGCCTCCCCGCCTTGAATACTAATGTTTTGTACAATCAGCCTCAGCGAGATGTCTACATCGTATCAATGTGTGTCCGTGGCTAAATAATAACAGCCGCACAGGTCGATCGATCAGGTTAAGCTACGCTTGCCGCGGTTGGTCTGTGTATGGGTGACCATCTTTACATACCGAGACCCCTCCGTGCCTCGGAAAGTACGTTAAGCCATTGGTCCCGGCTGTCATTCGTGGATCTTTGACAGTCATTACGGGTAGTAGTAGAAGATCGAAAGTCTGACAACCAGTTGTAACCAAAGGGTATCGTATTACCCAGTAACTGGGTTGTGGAGATCAGATAGGCAGTCACTCCATGTAAAATACTGGTGTTCAGCTGCATTCGGTTAGACTGGAAGCCGACCCCAACATAGTTGGGAAAAGGCTAGGCAGATGATGATGAACATCGTATCAATGCAAGCAAGCTGAAGTGGCAATGGGCCGGCCAAAATAGCCGTAGAACCGATCACCGTTGTGTTCTTGAGTGGAGACCGCAAATCGGCAAACGTAAGGTAGGACTCCCTCAGGCTAGGTGGACGATCTTAGCAGGATGGCTGGTAGCAGCTGGATGAGAGTTGCCGAAAATGGAGTTGGATGGCGTGCAATAGGAGAAGCCTATGTCCAGCAGTGGACTGCTGTAGGCTGATCATGTGTAGCCAAAAAACCTAAATATTACAGCCGGGCAATCACGTAACACATTATCAATCGGAATCGGCTTCACTCTGACAGTTCAACAACATTCATTGCGTTATTTAAGTGTTGAGCTGACAATTTTTACGAACTTATGAAGCAATGGATTAGCAGTTTGCTTCAAAATGATTCAGATTCCGAATCATTTTGAAGCAAACGCAGTTAGGGTGCAGATCGGGTAGGTAATTGATATAGTACAGACGCCAGCACATCAAGTTACTACAATCTGTCAAATTTATTTAAGAGATTGTCAACTTTATTGCTAAAGCATAAGGTTCAAAGTTGATTGGTAAAATTTTACAGTTTCGGGTAGCTTGATGTGCTGGCGTCTGTACTAAGTAGACAATCGAAGCGCGGGCCTGCGGACGGAGTGTAATGATGGCATATGGGTCAGCTCACCGTCCGATCAGGAGCACGCCCGTGACGGACGGCGCGTACGTGTTCCACGCGCGCTTCAAAGAGATGTCAGCAACAAGGAAGGGGCCCCTTAGGGCCGAAGACTGCCGGTCAGCGGGATTGTCCGGAAGGGTTACCGCTACCCCGGAACATAAAGGGCTAAGGAAGGAACACGGGTGGGTTTTAGTCAGTAAGAGTCTGACAGAGCGGGAGGGGTCATTTGATGATTTCCCATCCTGAAAAAAAAAGTAGACCATCAAATGAATTTTTGTCGATATGTACAGCGTGTACATATCGACAAAAATTCATTTGAATTTCATCAGCGTGTTTCAGAAACATGTGGTCATAATATAAGGGTGTAGTATATTACAGACCATCAAACTGAACAACTATCCCATACAAAACTTCAATACCTATTCGACCAAAAAACGTCGAAAATGGTAAGTCATGATGAATGTGTATGTGAGTTTAAATGTTTGTAAACGCACCCACAATATTCGTAGTGTGAGGCAAAGTTTACATAAAAAAAAAGGATGGCTGATTATATTTTCGTGATTGTGATGTTGGTTCCATGGGAAAGTTGTTCAGTTTGATGATCTGTATCACACACCCCTAAATATGAGTACCTACACCGCTGTATGGGTACATCTTGTTGAGGGTGACTGTACCTACTAATACCTACGTGTCTATTTATATCCTTGCAACTGATTAATGAGCGACGGCGGGCTGTGGCGCCGTTTCATACAAAATAAGTTTTTTTTTTCATTTTTATATATTTTTGTTTTGACGTGTGTATTCTATTGTTCTTTTTTTGTAGGTGTGCGAGAATAGCTCTGCCGTAGTGAACTGATTTTTAATTTGCTCTCGTCATTATGAAAAACTTTTAATATGGGACCAATTAAATCGCGAAAAAAAAATCTGCTGTTCCCTACATTTATGTTCGTAGGTATAAACTCGTCAAAATGTAGGAAACAGCTTTTTTTTTTGGCTAGACCAAAATGACGGCTGCGATCTACCTTTTTTTTCGCAACTATCATTTTAGTCTAGCAATTAAGAAATCAGAGTTTAGTAAGGGTTGAAGCAAATCTGACGGTCGGAAAATCGACTATAACACCTATGTGGCTTTTGTTTCACCATGTTTTAAGTAGTAGACAATGTGACATTTTTTCAATTTTTTTATGAAATCCTTTCAGTCTCCACATATGTAGATCAGTCTTTCGGGCAGCTTATTTAATATTTGTGACAAAAGAATACGATTAAGGGCTGATTTTTCAATCACCTGATAACTAAATAATAATAATATCGAGGAATAATTTTGAAATTTTGACAGTTGTTTCATACAAAAACTGTCAAACGTCAATTTTGTTCCTCGAATAAAAGTTATCTGGCGATGGAAAAATCAGCCCTTATGCCTCGGCCACGAAAATAACGCCACGCTTGAGGCGTCAATCCGCTACAAGCGTTATTTCTAAGCGTCAGAAGCACGGCCACGAACTTCAAATATTCGCCTGTAGCGTGTACGTCGGTGGGAGAATGAATCAGTTCAGTACAGCAAAAGGTAACATGCTCTGTGAGAACAGAGTAAGCACGCGTCAACATTCCACGTGAAAATGTCGCTGTCAAAAATACCTACAATAATATTGTTAATAAATCTTAAAAAAGAATTATAATTTCTTCCCACAATATTTTTACAACATTCCTAAACTTATGTTGCGGATGTGAACTCATCCATAACGCAGGTCGATTTTGGATTACAGTGATAAATTCTTCAATATTCATATTGGATTAGTTACTATAACCCGAGGGCCACGGAATGCGACGCTGCAAGCGAATTCGCCTTGCGCTGCAAGCATCAGCGTCGAGCGTCAAAAACAAATGTATTGTCTATTATGGACAAGGCCACAAAGTAGCGCTGCAAGCAGCAGCAAAATTTGCTACGAGCGAATTTGCACGAGCGTTGGATGATCCGACGCGCGTTTTTTATGAGCGTCGAAAACAATTGTATGAGAACGTTCCACAGTGTACACGAAACAGACGCTCCACGCGCTCCGATAGAAGCGGTCGCTCCGCGCGTCGGCGTCTAAAACAAATTGTTTTGTTTTTGTCGCGTTTATAGTAACTAATCTAATATGAATATTGAAGAATTTATCACTGCAATCCAAAATCGACCTGCGTTATGGATGAGTTCACATCCGCAACATAAGTTTAGGAATGTTGTAAAAAAATTGTGGGAAGAAATTATAATTATTTTTAAGATGTACGTATTAACAATATAATTATAGGTACTTTTGACAGCAACATTTTCACGTATAATGTTGACGCGTACTTACTCTGTACTCACAGAGCATGTTACCTTTTTCTGTACTGTACTGATTCATTCTCCCACCGGCGTACACGCTACAGGCGAATATTTGAAGTTCGTGGCCTTGCTTTTGACGCTTAGAAATAACGCTTGTAGCGAATTGACGCCTCAAGCGTGGCGATATTTTCGTGGCCGAGGCATAAAAGCGACAAAAACAAAACAATTTGTTTTAGACGCAGACGCGCGGAGCGACCGCGTCTATCGGAGCGCGTGTTTCGTGTACACTGTGGAACGTTCTCATACAATTGTTTTCGACGCTCTTAAAAAACGCGCGTCGAATCATCCAACGCTCATGCAAATTCGCTTGTAGCAAATTTCGCTGCTGCTTGCAGCGCTACTTTGTGGCCTTGTCCATAATAGACAATACATTTGTTTTTGACGCTCGACGCTGATGCTTGCAGCGCAAGGCGAATTCGCTTGCAGCGTCGCATTCCGTGGCCCTCGGGTTAGGCTCCTACAAACAGGCGCGACACGCAACGCGAATCGCACGCGACGCAAAGGCACCGCACGCGATTCGTGTCGTGTGTCGCGCCTGTTTGTAGGAGCCTTTATATGGATTAAATCTACCTGTGTACTAACATCATCGCTAGATAAAATCTAGTCAGTCACGTTTCTCACGCGAGTCTATGCTAATGAAGATGTAAAAATACTTAAAAATGTGTGTTTGTTGATGGACTGGAATCGAGTTGATGGCATTGAAGATGAGGCCAAAAATAAATAGTGAGGAGTTGTAAATGGCTTACAGGACCTTAACACAAAAACGCAAGTTTTAGAAACAATAACAATAAAGTATCGACTACAGTAAACAAAATCAGAAAAATATATGATATTCTTCAGGATATATCTAATATTCTAGGTAGATAGTGTGTTGAAAACATAATAGGTACAACTACACACATCAAAAGTGTCTAGGGATCAACATATATTTTTGCAATAACTTTTCTCCTGATTGATATTAATTAAAATTTTCTTTAAGGATTCATCAAATAAAGTGTTTTCGTTTGTCACAGTAACGATAAACCAAGTCACCTTTGCATTAATAAAGAAATTTGCCATTTTCCTAATAAAGGGATTTTTGACATTTGAACCACTAACACAAAAGTTCGAAAAAAAGACTGAAATAACAGTTTTCTTTAAAATTTTATTGGGTAACTTAAACAATTAATAATCCGTGTTTCTACCGCGAACACTAACAACACAAGAACATCGGTTTGGCATACTCAAAATGAGTTCATCCAAATCACGCTGTGGAATGGCCGCCCATGTTCGTTGCAACAACAAAAAAAGGTCTTCTTGCGACTGGATACCCTCCATATTCGGCAGAGCTCTTCTCTGTAGCATATCCCATGCATGCTCAATCGGGTTCAAGTCTGGCGACTGAGCAGGCCAGGGCAGGACATTGATGTTAGCTGCGGCGAGAGTCTGTCTTACAACTCTTGCGGTGTGCGGTCGTGCATTATCATGCATTAACTGAAATAAGGGACCGATTTGCACTTGTAGAGGAACGATGACGTCTGATACAATCGTCTCAGCATAAATTTGAGCGTTGAGGTTGCCTCTGATCCAAATCAACTCAGTTCTTCCGCCGATCCAAATACCCGCCCATACCATGATGGTTCCACCACTATAAGGATGGACTTCCTGGCAGGATTTTAATCGCTGTTGGCGTCCAGGGGTTCTCCAGTGTCGTATACGTCTTGTATCCGGTCTCATACCAAAACGAGACTCATCAGAAAAGCACACGAAACGCCATTGTTCTTCTGCCCAATTTCTGTGTTCAAGAGCCCATTGATATCGAATCCTACGATTGTGCATTGCTATAGGTGGTACCCGTAGCGGTCTTCGGGAATGAAGGTTCACTTCATGCAAGCGGTTTCTGACTGTTTGGTCGCTAATTAAGTTCCCTGAAGAGTGATGAAGCCTCACGGCTAACATCATGGCGGTTATTGTTGGAGCTCTTCGAGTTAAGATTTGAATGTATCGGTCTTGTCTCCGTGTGGTGCAGCGATACCGTCCTCCATGGCGCTCAGCCACGGTACCAGTGCTTCGGTAACGTGTCCAAAGTCGACTGATAAAACTCTGACTTGTATTCAGAGCTAAAGCCACAGTACGTTGCCGGGAACCAGCTTCTATCATTCCCACGGCTCTGAGCATTTCTTCCCTGCTTAAATGACGTCGCCGCTCCATAATAACGTTGGTTTTAATCAGTAGTAGGGAAACAGTAGCACTAATAATGTCTTCAATGCGTTGTATGTTTTTATAGGGAAAATATTGACAGCTGATTTTCATCTTTTACTCGAATTTGATTCACAGTTCCTGATTCAAATTATGAAATGCACCAAAAAGGATCCATATAAATTTATAAAATCATAAATTTATTACAAAGCCACATCTCAATCTCAAGAAATCCGCATAAAAATGCTTGATCCCTAGACACTTTTGATGTGTGTAATTTGATACGATAGAAAAACAATCATGAAGATACCACTAAAAACTTTCTTTTTACAATAAAAACTATACTAATATACTTACATACAATCATTATGATTTTTTGTCAGATTATGCTACAAGTAACATACTAAAGTACTAGTGTTTTATTTTTTTAGGCCAAACAATAGATTTTTTGTAAATAGATAATTGCTTCATATTTTGCAATAAATTACCAGTGTTGTGTAATCGCGCTTCTCTTTCTCTATGCAGTCCGACAAAGACCGCGCTTTCGGTCATCATGTATGTTCACCTTTAAAGTTATTTTTTGGCCTGAGTTGGGCTGAGGGCCACATGACATGACGTTGTAGCATGGTGTAGGAGTTACCAATCAAAAAACTTACTTATACCTTCACATCATCTGCGTGCCTTTTCCCAACTATATTGGGTTCGACTTCCAGTCCGGATGCAGCTGAATACCAGTATTTTACATGGAGCGACTGCCTATCTGTCCTCCACAACCCAGTTATTGGGTAATTCGTAAGACTGGTTGTCAGACTTTCGGGCTTCTGGCTACCCGTAACGAATGTCAAAGATCTATGAATGACAGCCGGGACCAATGGATTAACGTGCTTTCCGAGGCACGGAGGGGTCCCGGTATGTAATGATGGTCACCCATCCACAGAACAACCGCGGCAAGCGTAGCTTAACCTGATCGATCGACCGGAAACCGTTTTTTTTTCCATTAATTTAAATCTAGTCACATCACTTAACTTCCTTCACCTGGAGACCTGGAGGTAAGCTCTCCTTAAGCGTAACCTGGAGACCTGGAGGTAAGCTCTGCTTGAGCTTAATCTGGAGACCTGGAGGTAAACTCTGGTTAAGCTTAACCTGGAGACCTGGAGGTAAGCTCTGTTTGAGCTTCTCTGCCTTCTCCTTGTCGGTGATGACCAGCGTGTACAGGAATCGCGAGCATCGCACCTTGAACTTCACATTCTCAGGGTTCTTCTTTATCTAGACAGAATAGTTGAAAAAGGTAAATGATGATTTATTAACCGCACTCTGAAGGTTATCCAGCTGTTTACTCCAAACATTGTAGGTTTTCTAAGTTTTAGCTAACTGTATAAATGCTGTAAGAACTGTATAAATAAAGTCCTCGAGACCGAATTTCGGCATTGGCGATCGGAGAATGCACCATCATACCATACCTACTGCGATCGCCAACCCGCCTGCCAAGCGTGGCGATTATGGCAAACCCCCCCAAAATTGGGGAGGCCTAGCCAGCAGTGGACGTCTTTCGGCTGAAATGATGATGATGATGACCAATCTCAGCGGAGACCAGCCTTCGGTGCGAGACATATTATAGTGCACAAGTGTGCGTGCAGACACAGGTGGACTCCCTCTTCCCTCACTCTCATAGTCCGATGGGACGACAATCCGACACGACCGGAGAGAGATCAGGCGCAGGTCCAACGGCTTAACGTGCTTTCCAAGGCACCGGGGTAACACACCGCCAACTTCAAAACTCCGGGCTGTTAGTACGAAAAACCCAATTAAACCTTGTCCGACCCTGGAATTGAACCCAGGACCACGGGGTCCTGTGTTCATCGCGGCTGCTGAGCACGGGCTCAGCAGCCGCGCTTGAGACCACGAGACAAGGACAGTCAGCTGCACTGTGTAGTAAAGCCCGGTTTTCACCGCGAGCGGAACGGACCCATTAATGACTTCGTTCGTTCTATTATCCAGTCTACGCCAGCGTACCTACCGGGATAACCTAAAAACGTCCGATCCGTCTGGAGCAGTCGCCAGACGGATCGGACGTTTTTAGGTTATTCTAGAATCATCAAATCCTAGGACGTTATTATAGAACGAACGAACGAAGTCATTAATGGGTCCGTTCCGCTCGCGGTGGAAACCGGGCTTAAAAGTCTTCAACGTTTGAACAAATGGATGTTTTAGCAGATTGAGCTATAAAACTCGAGGACAATACAAACTACTATGTAAGTATTTTATTATTCTCCGTGAGTGACCAAGACATTATTATCAGTACAAAGGTATTTCAGTAAACAACATGGAAACCTGTTTTCAGGACAATAGACATCGGTACAGTCACGAGCATAAGTATGTATAGGTACGCTTGGCTTTATTCAAAGGCGATTTTCTCCTTTAATTTTAAATGAAATTGTATGTTATTAAGAATAGAATATGTATAATACTCTTTATTATGTACAGTCACGAGCATAAGTATGTATACGCTTGGCTTTATTCAAAGGCGATTTTCTCCTTTAATTTTAAATGAAATTGTATGTTATTAAGAATAGAATATGTATAATACTCTTTATTATGTACAGTCACGAGCATAAGTATGTATACGCTTGGCTTTATTCAAAGGCGATTTTCTCCTTTAATTTTGAATGAAATTGTATGTTATTAGGAACATAGTATTTTCGAACCCATAGTAATTGTCGTATTTCAAGATTGCATTCGTTATTTTACGAAAAAATCGCAATTGAAAGTTGCCAAGTACTGACATATTAGTGCTCGTGACTGTACTTATAAGGTTACAAGCTGTTGTCCGCGTCAGCTACGTACGGATCATTTTTTAGTCATATTTAGTGTACTATTACTAAGACTTTGCTGTCTGTCCGTACGTCCGTCCGTCTGTCTGTCACCAGGTTGTATCTCAAGAACCGCGAAAGCTAGACAGTTGAAATTTTCACAAATTATGTATTTCTGATACAAATACTAAAAATAAAATAGATATTTAAGGGGCGCTCCCATACAACAAACGCGATTTTTTTTGCCATTTTTTGCTCGATATCAAAAATGGCAACAGGTAGGCACTTGAAATATTCACAAAATACTCAGTTGTATTTTTACTTAAAAAATAAATCATACTGCGATCGCCAACCCGCCTGCCAAGCGAGGCGATTATGGCAAACCCCCCCCCAAAATTGGGGGAGGCCTATGTCCAGCAGTGGACGTCAATCGGCTGAAACGATGAATAAATCATAAAATAAAACTTGACTTCATCTGTGAGTACTTTATTTAAGTAAGTACCTCTACTAGCTTTGGCCAGCGGCTTCGCCCGTGTGGATATCGGAAAATATCCCCATTGTTTTCATAAATCAAGAGTGAACGGCAGTGCGATTCTGTAACCATCTCACCGTGAAAACTTAGGTGAAGTGAGCGTGGAGTGAGCTGTCAATAGTGTCAATTCCTAGCAAAAACAAACTCACTTCACCCAAGTTTTCACGGTGAGATTTTTACAGAATCGACCGGCTGGGCACATCTTCTGGGCACGCTCGTTCCATCATAGACCTCATCTATCGCTTTCCATCAGGCGTGATCGGGGTCAAGAGCGGGCCCATTGCGTAATTTTTTTTTTTAATGGTAACGCTAGTAAAATGATTTTTCCGACATATTCAACAATCATCGTAATATTTCAGCCAATTGACTCTTAAACTTTAATGAATTATACACCAAAACCTTCCTCATGAATCACTCCGTCCATAACTGAAAACTGTATGAAAATCGGTCCAGTAGTTTTTGAGTTTAACCAACCTTAATGAATTATAACCTACCTCATAAATCACTACGTCCATTAGTGAAAACCGTATGAAGATCCGTTCGGTAGTTTTTGAGTTTATCGCGTTGAGACAAACAGACAGACCCGGTGGGGGGACTTTGTTTTATAATAGGTACGTGTAGTGATAGTAAAATCCAGGATGATCCTTCCTTCCTTCCTTCATAGTTTCCTTCCTTGGTAAGTTTCCTTCTCCAGGTCCCAGTTACCTATCTGTTATTCATGACGATCGGTTCAGTGTTTTGGGTGTGAAAAGTGTGAACAGCAGACAGACAGTTATTTTTGGATTTATAATAATAGTATGGGAGTACCTCTTATCCTGCCCTCTGTGTCCCAAAACATGCAGTAAGTGACCTCTGCGCTGCCACCGACAACGCCGTGGAAGTGGCAAAGTTTTATTTATTATTTATCCATTTATTTCAGGCATCAAGGCCCACATAAACACATATAATACAATAATAATATAACTGAAAAATACTACAAAAACATACAACATTATAATTAAAAACTAACGCACACGAAGTGTCTGCGTCGTGTTTCGCTGACTGGTGTCCTGTAGCCGGCCACGAAACCGGCGATACACAACACCCTTCGGCCAGAATTCTTCCTTGAGGAACTTAATTCTCGAGATGAGTCGTGCCAGCAACACGAAGAAGAAGAAGAAGTATGAAAGCTTAGATTTTAATCTAAGTATGAAAGCATCTGCCTAACCCTTTGGGGAAATACAGGCGTGATATTATGGATGCCTAAGTTCGAAAGTTAAGTATAAGAATTAAAACATGACAAAACCTTGTTATTCGCAATTAAGTAATAAAATATTTTACTGCACACAAACACTGAAACATAAAAATACTGTAAACATGTTTTATGATTAGATGTGATGATGTCCGTAGACAATAAATTATGAAGACGCTAATTTCGTAGCACAAAGTGTAGCTCGTAGCAGCGTAGCAAGGCCCACTGGGAATTTGTAGACTCCTTGGCTACGAACTTTTGAAAAGAAAATTATTGTCTATGTCCTAACACAAATTGTAGTCTCAATTTTTTTTTGTTTTACGGTTGGTTAGCCAAAGACATAATTATATTTGAAGAATAATTTCGCCTTTGAGTATTTTAAAGGCCACGAAAAGCTTTGGTTATTGTTAAGCATCATCTGGCTAGCCTTTTCCCAACTATGTTGGGGTTGAGTAGAACAGGGAATTTCGACGCACAAAATATCGATAAATGCTAATACGATGCTACAAAATTGCGATGCACGTTACTGCGAAAAACCCTCTGCGAAGATGATGCACGTTACCGCGATAGATTTTCACTGCGATACTACTTGACTTCGATGCACGTTACCGCGAAAGATTTTCACTGCGATACTACTTGACTTCGAATGACTTCGATGCACGGTAAAGGTATTGTAGGTATTTTCATTCGCTCGCTCTTGCATCATATGTCGACGTGGCCTCTCCTCGCGGGGCTAACTTCGGGGTGCCCTTCGCTCGCTCTTGCATCCTACGTCGCGTGTCGCCTATTGCGTTCGTTGCGTTCGGGTGCGGTAACGTGTATCGAAGTCAAGTAGTATCGCAGTGAAAATCTTTAGTAGTAGTACGTAGTAAGGTATCTATCTCTACCTACGTAATATTTTGTAGAACAATTTTCAATTATTATTTGTATTGTTCTCGTAAAACATGACAAGTATTAGATCTTGATAACAGTATTATGAATTAGCGAACGCAGTACCGACAGATATTATAAATCAACTAAATACGCGAGGGAGCCCCTACAATGAGGTCAAACGTTACAAATTTCAATTTACACGACACCTAACGAACATTTACCGTTTATATCTTACCATGCCATGCAATACTCAACCTTATATCTTTAAAAAACTAACAGAAAGACACACAAAATCAAGTTTCGCAACTGTCGTGGTAAAGTTTATCCAGGTATAGCGTGACTCATTGGTATTCGAATTCAGAACACTATCTGTTATTAAATTATCTGAACATAATAATTATTTATGTCTAATAAGAGCACCCTAATAGTATTATTATTGTAATTATATACTCGTAAGGTTCGCTATCTAATCATGATTCACGTAATATAATCGTCTTTTGAAAGTGTTAAGACATATCTATGGTTAAGACGGAATCAAATACCTACTTATAGCAAGAAACCATACGTGAAATGATACGCGTTCTATTTTCGAACATGTTTCCATAGACTACCACAGAATTTATTCTTATTTTTCTATAGATATATGAAAGTATGTATTTTTCAAACAAGCTTCTGCCCGCGACTTCTTCTTTCTTTTTGTTCGGTTCCTAAGGGTCATAGTGTGTTAAATAGCTCATAGCCTTCTTCAAGAATTGGGCTATTAAACACAGACATTTTTTTTTTAATCCGACATGCAGTTCCAGAGATTACCCCACAAACAAATTTTACCTCTGTATATATATTTATTTTATTTTGCTTGTACCTAAGTAAAGATTAAAATGTAGATTTCCAGAAAAATACACAATGCCAATGAAGTTCAAAGAGTTATAATGTAAAAAGATAATACACTTTTTGTTCGTTTACGTTTGATGAATCGCATGTTTATTCAGACATTAAGCAAATGTTTACCTCGTCTACCTAATACAAATAATTATTCGGCGAGACTATATAATACCTACTTGTAGCTAGTAAGTACAGACGCCATCGCCAGCACATCAAGCTACCCGAAACTGTCAAATTTTCCCAATCAACCTTGAACCTCTGTAGCGAAGTTGAAAATCTATGACAGATTGTAGCAGCTTCATGCGTCTGTAAAAAATAAAATGTACTTAGATGTTTTCTGATCAACATATTTTAGGGAATATTGTAGCATTCAACACGTTTGGCAATTTAGTCGATAATCGCTTTAATTTTAACTTTATTTGCAGATAGAGGGATGCTGTTCTCTATCTATCTGCACCCTTATTATGTAACATACTTACTATTGTAATGTTCGCTGGGTTAATAAAACACACTTTGACAGATCTCTGAGGTGACATAGTCTATACGAAACCCAAAGAACGTCTGCCGTCGCCAACGGCCGGTAAGCGACTGCCACGCCAATGCCTGCGCATACACTACATCCCTCCTTTATTTTTATTGAATTGATATGTTTGTTGTTGTCATGTTTATTGAAATATTGAATTGATTCTAGTCGCCCATTCCAAAAGGTAGTTTTCGTATGGAGAAGAATGGGCAAGAAACTCCACCGTTACCCTTTTAAAATGTTTTACAATGTCTTGTTTATATAATATAATTATATGTGAAGACAATGCACTTAGAATAAAATTAGTCTACCACAAAAGGTAAAAAGAATTAAAATGAAGCAATGGCAGGTAAATCAATTATGTCATAGATACAGGTGCTCACATATTTACAAATTATTTACAAATATTGTAAAAGTAGATGATTTTCCTAGAATTTTCGCTTTGATAAATCCAATTTAATGGAGTGTTACATATGGCACGATCCACACGATGATGTCCTCACGATGTCCTCACGATGATGTCCTCCCGATGTCCTCACGATGTTTTTCTTCACCATTTTGTAATGTCCAATTTAATGGATGTCCAAATGCGTCCAATCTAATGGATGCCCATTGCGTCCAATTTAATGAATCACGTGTCTTCGAAGTATTGGTTCTCAGACATGCCGGTTTCCTCACGGTGTTTTCCTTCACCATTGATGAACAGTGGTGATGAGTGAAAATACACAAAATGCCTGCCTGGTTTCGAACCCACGAACATAGTCGGGCTAGACCACCACCACTGTTGTGCTGAAATTAAATGCTATTATTATGTGTATGTGCCTACGTGTGACACGGTGCGGTATGACACCAGAAGGCCAATTCTACTAATTTAAAACGTTCAAAATCTAGTCTCAGTCTCATATCGGCGACAAACAATTGTCAAAACTTGTCAAAATGTAGTGAGATTAAAGGTAATTTTGCAATTAGCATTCTTTTAGGGCACGAACTATTATCACTTTTGCAGCCTGTGTCTGTAACACAGTTTATACTAGCACAGACACAGACGTTCACTCTGTCTCAAATAATGCATAGCGTTGTACTTCATTGTTTTGTTTTGATTTTTTTTTAATGCTTGATTGAGATGGACAAATTGTACTTGGCTTTTTGAAATAAAGATTATTATTATTGTTATTATTATTTTGGGATTTTTACTTAGTCTATTACTTTTAGATTTTTACTAAGTTTACCGTTTTTCGTTTACCCTTTTTTGCAATTTGGATTAATTACAGGGCAAGGAATTATTATCTCATTTGTGATTTTTACTGAAGTTACATCTTTTACTTTTACCCTTTTATGCAATTTGCATTAATTACAGGGCAGGAAACTTTTACCCTTTTATGCAATTTGCATTATTTACAGGTCAGGAAATTTTATCTCTTTTGTGATTTCTACTGCCATACCTAGGTATTGGCATCTGCCTAGCCTTTTTCCCAACTATGTTGGGGTCGGCTTCCAGTCTTAGCGGATGCAGCTGAATACCAGTATTTTACATGGAGCGACTGCCTATCTGACCTCCACAGCCCAGTTACTGGGTAATACGATACCGCTTGATAAGACTGGTTGTCAGACTTTCCGGGCTTCTGACTACCCGTAACGACTGTCAAAGATTCACGAATGACAGCCGGGACCAACGGCTTAACGTGCTTTCCGAGGCACGGAGGGGACACGGTATGTAAAGATGGTCACCCATCCATAGACCAACCGCGGCAAGCGTAGCTTAACCTGATCGATCGACCTATGCGGCTGTTATTATTTAGCCACGTGCCCCTCATACCCTCATACCTAGGATTGGCAATAGAGATCAAAATCTTTTTAATGTCTAACCATGATTTATTTTGTAAATTGCGTAATCTAGTTGGTTCCAATGTATGAACTTGATGAGTTTTCACCCATTGATTGCATACACTGGTTGGTTATACCAATGTATAAGTTATTGTTAACTTTTAGGTACCCACTATTCATTTGATTGTTTACCTCTTCAAATTACTTCGTAATGTTTTGATACCGATTAACCACATAATCTATCAGTATCGCGACTTCCGCGATCTTATTTGCCTAATATTAGGCAATTCTGTTAACCAACAGTTGTTTGTATATTAAGTTAAATGAGGTTATACGAAATAAAAGTAAAACTATAAATTCACTGTACATATTAAGCATAAGAAAGTTAAAACGCTGTAGTTACAAATAACATTGTCTTATATATTTATTTTTTTTTGTCCATGTCGCGAATTTTTCGACAAGGGGTTTCTAAAAGGGGGGCAAATTTTCCATTACTTTTTCGATAGGACGCACCGTTTTCGAGATATAAGCAAATTTAGAATTATTAGATTTTACGCTCGCATGTTCCCGAAAATAATACCAGTACGTCCCGTGTTTCCCAAATAGTCAATCAATAATGCTATATTTTGCCACTAACTATTTGGAGAAACAATTTTATTAACTAAATAAGCCTCATTTGTTAACTTGCCAGTATTAATCGCAACCATTAGGTTGTTTTGTTGGAACTTGTTCCATTTGTATTTTTCGCAACCGTTAGGTTGTTTTGTTGGAACTTGTTCCATTTGTGTTTTTCGCAACCATTAGGTTGTTTTGTTGGAACTTGTTCCATTTGTGTTTTTCGCAACCATTAGGTTGTTTTGTTGGAACTTGTTCCATTTGTGTTTTTCGCAACCATTAGGTTGTTTTGTTGGAACTTGTTCCATTTGTGTCTTTCACACACACACGCACATATTTTAATGTATATCAATATGTCTTGTTGTACCATACCCAGTACAGTTGCACAATGTTTTTTGTCCTATAATTGTAATTAAAGTTTATTTTAAACTAAATCACCGCCGTTCATATTTGACTAGCCAGCAAGTCGTACAAAGGTCCTTTGACGACGTATGCTATGTGCTTAAAGCAAATGATATTACAATTGATATTACAACACTGTAATGAATTCTATGAATTCTTTTGTTGATTACAAATTACAATAGCCAGTGCAAAATTCATTTGATTTGACTAAGATTAGTTCAATCATTAACCATAACAGATTTTATGACACTAGTTAGTTTTAACAGTAGGTAAGATAATAATTTTATTTGTTACTTAACTTCGATTTTACCGAAGTGGAACTTTTGTTAAGCTACGATATTTTCGCTACTTAATACATTTTTTTTTTAACACTAGTTTTAACAGAAAGATAATAATTTCTTACTTTACTTCGATTTCACCGAAGTGGAACTTCTGTTAAAACTGGTACATTAACGATATTTTCGCTGGAACATTTTTTTATTTGATCGAATAATATTTTCTCGATATTATTTACATAAGGGGTCGACACGGGGGTAAGCCGTGACTGACTCGAGCAGTGTTGCCACTGAGTTGTGTGCTACATCAATAATGGTACATCACAAATACATTTTAATTACCTCACATAAGGCAGTATTATCAACTTTATGATAAATAAGAATTATAATCTCATAACCACATCACGCCTGTTCTCCCACCTATGTTTGAATAGGTAAGCAATCTTTATTGTTTTATGTATATTATTGTCTTGGTTTCACATAATGTTACATGGCACCTGTAACTTAGTGACCTTTGAAGGTACTACCACAAAACTCCAACATAAGAATGGAACTTCTCTTCTACAAAATTGATTTACCGATTCATCATATCATAAGAAAATATTATGTCATTCTAATTCATGTTACTGGTGAAAACAGTTTTACTAAAACATTTTGTTCATCTATCTGTCCCCAAGTCACAGGCTATAAACCTAGTTTGGGTGCCAGGAGATAATACTCAATGTACTAAATGTTGTACCATATTACTGTACTTGTAACCTTTGTGAACATTTTTCTGGAAATAAACATTATTTTTATTATTTTTGTGTCTTTTTTTTTTCACCTCTTAGGCTGGTTTAGCTACATTTACGGGCCAAAGCCAAGTAAATGCAACGTGTGGTGTGTATTAGAGTGTGTTTTCTTCCTCTAACTGCATGAATTTCCTAACTATTCTGCAGGTGTTTAAGATGGCAGCTTTCTGTTATTATTATTAATTAACATTGCAATAACATCAAACAGCAGTTTGCTGTTATTGTGACTTTTTATTTTCACTTTGCCCACATTTTATTTCAAAGTATGTATACTTATTATTTTAACTGGTTGGTACTAGTATTTAATTATAGTAACAATTACATAGCTTTTGTCTTTTCCTTAGTCTGTTGATAGGTAGCAATCTAAATTATGTCACGCTAGAACTCGGGTACACATGGCATTATCAGTAGTACTCATTAGGTAGTTCTTCCTGCATGCAGGAAATTTATCCTCTGTGGGACGGTTTTTTTATTTTTTATTTGTAATGTTTCGTAAGTATTACAATGAACACATTACTCTGTATTGATTCTTATTTTTGCGTGGCTTTTACTGAAAATCAGTAACAGTATCACAACTGCATGCCCTATTATATTTTTGTAAGTACTTATTGAAGACAAGAAGACATGTGACATCTGCCAACCCGCACTGGGCCCGCGTGGTGGATTACGGCCCTCCCACCGAGAGGAGGCCTGTGTCCCAGAAGTGGGAACATTATAGGCTGATTATGCATGTAATTTATGTAAGTACTTATTGCGTGAGTCATGTTTTGTGGCGTCCTGTAACAGGATTTTAAGACTCGTATGCGTGCTCATTAGAGCATTTCGGATTCAGCATGACCTTTGACGTAATCGTAAGTATGACTAAGTAAATATACTGAATAACTTTATTCAGTAACGTTACTTTACAATCTTCTTTTTAGTGTGTCGATAGCAATCTAAGTGAACTCGGCCCATAATTCGGCTACTTGTTTGGCGCCTTCACCAGCGTCCATCAGTTCCTGTAACGTGCAGCTGACAGGACACGCAGGACACGATATTAAGTGTTATACTTTACTATTATTAGGGAAATTGACTGATAATAACCTTTATCTATTAACAAATTAGGTTTATTAACTAGTTGGTAGTAAATATGCTAGTAATTAAGCCATTATTGCTGCTTACACTAACGTTTCCCGGTCTTTTCTGATATCTATCCGTTAAGCATGGTCGTATTGCGAATAGTATTTGCGTGACCTTGATATTTCTGTGTCGAAATGCAAACAATTGATTCTGGCAAAACCAGTGACCTGATTAAAATAGTATCTACTGATTTTGTTTTATATTTACAATAAGTGGGTATACATACCCACTATATTATTTACAACAGAAAAGTTAAGTATGTCCAATATTTATGATAATAATCGGTTATTATTTTTATTTAAAATTAGAAGCGTGCAAATAACTCAATTATCTTGTTATTTAAATGAAAGCACTTACTCAATAATAATAATTAACAATAATTTACTGTTTGCATTACAGCACATTTAAAATAATTGCGTACTATTCAGGCATGGCCCTTTGTTTTGTTGTGAACAATATTCCCTGCATGGCCTTTTTAACATTTACCTACGCTTATAAGTTGTTTACATCAGTCGAAGCAGAATTTATTTTTCGTAACTTATAAAGCAATCATTAGCTGTAACCATCTACCTTGGTAACGATTTATTTACGTGTAGGTAGGTAGGTACAGCGTGACTACGTTCTGTTTTTACTTTAGTATCCAACTATAAACGATTCTTGTCGAAATATAGTCGCTTAACTGATCGTAAACAACTTTCAACGTGCATTATTTTTCAGCGTGCATTCTTCCCCTTTTTTTTTGGTAAATGTTTTCAACACTTACTTTTATCCTCGTCGCCACTTGTAATGTTCGCTGGGTTAATAAAACACACTTTGACAGATCTCTGAGGTGACATAGTCTATACGAAACCCAAAGAACGTCTGCCGTCGCCAACGGCCGGTAAGCGACTGCCACGCCAATGCCTGCGCATACACTACAACTATCAATCTCAAACTGAATAATTTTGAAATATATTGCTAATCCATTGCTTCATATGTTTGAAAAGTGTGTCTGCTCTACAATGTAAATAACGCAATGAATGTTGTTGAACTGTCAAAATGAAACCCATTGCTACTGATAGTGTGTTACGCAATTACCCATCAGATTTTTCAATATAAATTCTGGCCTCAAAAAGGCGTGACGATTTGGACTCGTTTCTGATCGATTCACCAGAGAAGACACACCATAAAGAGGGCAGGTGGGGTGATGTGGGACAAAAAAACAGGCCAAATGCGAGTCTCGCACACGAAGGGTTCCGTACCACAAGGCAAAAACGCCGAAAAAAACACGTTTGTTGTATGGGAGATATACCTTAAATATTTATTTTATTTTGTTTTTAGTATTTGTTGTTATAGCGACAACAGAAATGCATAATTTGTGAAAATTTCTACTGTCTAGCTATCGCAGTTCTTGAGATACAGCCTGGTGACAGACAGACGGACGGACGGACAGACCGCGAAGTCTTAGTAATAGGGTCCCTTTGGGCACGGAACCCTAAAAAAACAAAAATAGGTACTTAATAAATAACATTTAATTTAAAGTAGGTACTAAAATTTTAGTGGGTGGCCAGACTTCATAACCACCAATAAAACAATATAAAATGTCTCGCTCATAATAAACAATATTTAAAACCCAATAAAAACTGTTATCAATAATCATGAAATACTTTTTACGAAGCAGACATGGCCGCTGGTATTTTCCCAGCGTCTGACAGATAATTTCGTAGGCTTGGCCTGGCCATGTGCCGATGGCCGCTGCACCTTGGCCCAGTTTCAGCAGGACACACGTCGCCTTCGACGACGAACTGTCAATAAGCATTACGTTTAATTTTTAGTGTCGTTGAATGGAAAGACTGTCTTCTTCTTCCCTTTTCATTTTCGCCTTTGTTTTAAATGTCAAGTGAACCTCAAATAATTCCTTTTTGCTAAAAATACTATTGAACACTGATGAATATTCTTTTTCTATACTTTCATTACAATCTAGCCTTTATGACTTATTAACAAGCAATTTAAATCTAACTAAATTTTTGTGACAATTATTTTAAAACTTGGAGTAGTGTTGATTGTACATACTTTACACAAGTCCGTTCCACCTTCTTAGAGAGAGAAACTTTAATGAACTTATTTGTTGACTGGACTTTTACTGGGACCAAACCTGAAATCGAGAAAAAAAAACTGCTGTTCCCTATATTTTGTCGAGAGTTATACGAACATAAATGTAGGGAACAGCTGATTTTTTTTTCGCGATTTCAGGTATGTAAGTAAAAGTTGTTCATAACGATGAGTACAATGACCTCTCAAGAGGTTGTTAATGTTTTATCAATAACCCTGTATATTATTATGTATGTTATTCTTTCAGCAATTGCAAGAAAACTGGCCAAGTACGAGTCGGACTCGCACACGAAGGGTTTCGTACCACAAGGCAAAAGAGCCGAAAAAAACACGTTTGTTGTATGGGAGCCCCCCTTAAATATTTATTTTATTCTGTTTTTAGTAAGTATTTGTTGTTATAGCGGCAACAGAAATACATTATCTGTGAAAATTTTAACTGTCTAGCTATCACGGTTCATGAGAACCCAGCCTGGTGACATACGGACAGACGCCTTAGTAATAGGGTCCCGTTTTTACCCTTTGGGTACGGAACCCTAAAAATGAATGCCAGAGTCCATCAACCATTCTACTTAATCATTGCTGCTATGAGGTAACTTTAGGAATGTCTCGAAATATTTTCTGATCATTAACATAGTTCTATGACAATGTTAAATATGGAATAGCTGCTCAGTGGTTCAATTAAGGTCCAACCTAAGAGCTGAGCCCTTATATACTTGACATACTTGTGTCAACGGACTTTGTACATGGCAGGTGACACTCCTTAATTACTACTCTCTAATGTTAATAGAAAACACACCCCAAAAGTTCTCCATAAAAACGGACCCAATTAAATTATACATAAGGAATTAATTACATGTCTACTAAATTAAAATTACCATAATGTTATTTATTTTCCACATCAATCATTTTGCAAATTAAATTATAAAAGTCGCGAAATATTAATGATGATATCATTTCGGTGATGTGAAAACGTAAATAAAAAATATCGTAAAAACTTTGAGAGACATTTGAAATTGGTTTTTAGTTCTGTGGTTTATTGTTTATGACTTAGAGTTCTTTAAAAGCTGTTTGTTTTTGTGACAGATCTTGTTCTAGGAAATTTTGTTTATGCCCTCTTGGCCGCGAATCATTCGAGAAAGCTCAATTGCACAAAGTGATGCAAGATTTGTATTTAATTAAAAACCGATTTCACAAAACTTAATTACTTCACCTACTTTAATTTTACATCCTGTATTCAAAATATTTTCCTAAAAATTGCACAAATATTAAGTTAATTACTTTACTTACAAAACGTTTGTTAAATGGCCATAATTCTTCGGTAAACAAATTAATAAGCCATAACTAACCAGCTATGCGATTGTGCACCATATGTAACACAACTTAAGAACCATACGAGTATAAATTTCTCTCAAATCAAGGCTGTCATAAGAACAAGAGATTGTGCAATGCGGACCGACTACCCGGAATGGGGTCATTTCCGAAGTCAGCAAAATTATGGAACTTTCAAACTTAACGCCAAGTTTTAAGGTTTAATTTTGAATGTCAGTAAAGCGGGTCTCTAGTTCAAATACTGGTTTGCAAAAGTTTGACCAGACGTTATAGGATAAAAGCGGTTTGTAAGTAGCGTTTTCATACTAATTACGTACAAGTTCGGTTTGAATAGAACTAGTCTTCGTGTTGTATCGTTATTACGCAAGAATTGCAGCAGCTTGAGACACACGTAGGGCTCACAAGTGACACTGTCTATCGTGTTACATACCCGGTACTTATAAGTAGGTACAGGGTTATTGGTAAAACATTAATAACCTCTAAGAGGTCATTGTACTCATCATTACGAACAACTTTTGCTATGGAACCAAACCTGAAATCGCGAAAAAAAATCAGCTGTTCCCTACATTTTGACGAGTTAGGTATACGAACATTAATGTAGGGAACAGCTGTTTTTTTTTTCGCGATTTTAAGGATTGATCCCATAGTAAAAGTTGTTCATAATGATGAGTACAATGACCTCCTAAGAGGTTGTTAATGTTTTACCAATAACCCTGTATATGATCAGAATCATTTCACTCAATAGATTCATCACCTGCCTAGCGTTTTCCCAACTATGTTGGGGTCGGCTTCCAGTCTTACCGGATGCAGCTGAATACCAGTTTTTTACATGGAGCGACTGCCTATCTGACCTCCACAACCCGGTTACTCGGTAATACGACCCCCTTAGTAATACTGATTGTCAGACTTTCGGGCTTCTGACTACCCGTAACGACTCGGACAGCCGGGACCAACGGCTCAACGTGCTTTCCGAAGCACGGAGGGGTCACGGTATGTAAAGATGGTCACCCATCCACAGACCAACCGTGGTAAGCGTAGCTTAACCTGATCGGTCGACCCTGTGCGGCTGTTATTATTTAGCTCAATAGATTGCTAATTAAAAAAAAACTGGCCAAGTGCGAGTCGGACTCGCACACGAAGGGTTCCGTACCACAAGGCAAAAACGCCGAAAAAAACATGTTTGTTGTATGGGAGCCCCCCTTAAATATTTATTTTATTTTTATTATTTATTATTAAAGTTAAAATACAACTGAGTATTTTGTGAATATTTCAAGTGCCTACCTGTTGCCATTTTTGATATCGAGCAAAAAAGGGCAAAAAAATCGCGTTTGTTGTATGGGAGCCCCCCTTAAATATTTAATTTATTTTGTTTTTAGTATTTGCTCTTATAGCGGCAACAGAAATACATAATTTGTAAAAATTTCAACTGTCTAGCTATCGCGGTTCTTGAGATACAGCCTGGTGACAGACAGACGGACAGACGGACAGACAGCGAAGTCTTAGTAATAGGGTTCCGTTTTTACCCTTTGGGTACGGAACCCTAATTAAGACGTTCTCGTCTGACCTACATTCACTTTTATTCTTCAAACTATTTTAAACATTTCGTAATTCCAAAGGGAGTTCGGTATAGATAGGGTTACCAGTTAAAAAATTTAAAGTCCGGAGAAAAAGCCTGATTGCCTAAAAAATCCTGAGAATTTGTCGCAATGTCTGATTCTTTTCTCAAACGTAATGTACTTACAATTTAAAAAGTCTTATTATTATTCACCCCACTCCCGTAAGTTATCATCGCAAAACAAATGAAGTAGTTGAAAGTTTCATAGATAAATAAGTGTTGATTTTATTTGTGCAATTAACATGACCAAAGTTGATGATTTTAATCAGTCACTATTTATGTATAAAAAAAAATTATTTAAATAAAAATATCTAAAATAAAAAACACTAATCAAATCAAATCAAATCAAATCACTTTTATTTGTTAACACAGGTACAGAAATATAGATCTTGAGTTTGGTGAACAGAACGCTATGTTATGCCAGGAGGCGTACAAATATGGTGTGCATCTAGCTCAATATTAACGAATTTAAACAAAATAAAAAAAGATGTATGATAATCATGCATAATTAATATTTCAAAATAAATTATAACCATTATATAATATTATTTAAATAAATTGAGTGATGTCAGATTTAAATGAGAAATTATTTAGTTATAAATGTCAAAAAAAAAAAATAGAATCTAAGTACCTAAGTCAGAATAATTGAAAATGTCAAAAAATTATTAAATGTCAATAATAGTAATAAATTTCAACTCCAAATTAATTCATCATTTAAGTTTTTTTATTTTATAACATAGAAACAGCATTAAATTGAGCCATCATTGAAAAATTCATCCAGTGTGTAGTAACATTTGTCTCTAAGCAAGCTATTAAGTGCCTTTTTGAATTTTATTACTGGCATATTTTTAAGGGTGATATTTAAGGCAGCTTCTTTAAAATGTCATTCTCGTCTGCAAATATATTTAGTTGTCTAATGAATTAATAGGTCAGCGACGAACTTTTAGCGTCTAATAAATGGTCTATAAGCGACCATATATTGTAAAACAAGCTACTGTTAATATGACGCAACATGGTGATAATTCTTAAGCAACTAAATTTGTGATATGACTACTCATTGCCAGCTTCTAATAAGTGTATCAACTTCATCTATAAAATAATATCAACGTACTCTAATTTCATAGAGTCACCTTTATTTTATACTTTAGCATAAGTAATTGATGAGTGAATCTACTATATTTGAACATAAAATTTCCTTATTATTGTCATCAAATAATGGTCAATGAAAGCTATAATTTCATGTATTCGCCTATCTATTTATAATGTTACCATAAGTAATTGACTATTATACCTACCCAAATGAACATACAAAAAATATTGTTATCATAAACAAACATCTGCAACTCTGTGTTTGTTTGTGTTTGGACACACCTTAGGGAAAATTAAAACCAAACGAAAACGAGGTGGTGGGGGGTGGAGGGGGGAGGGGGTTCCCCGTTCCCCCTGGTACCACTCCCATGAAACGAGGACGCACCATTCTTGAGAAAAACAAATTATTGTAACCTAACCTCAAACACTAGTTTTCAATACAAAGTTGCTTCTGCACGTCTCCGGCGCTGCGAGAAGTGCAGCCCCATCGCCCTTACGTAACAAAGGATAGGCACCCATGCTCACCTCCGCAGCTTCGACTTACTGGTCGCCTCCGGCGACCAGCCTCAGCCGCTACGGCTCGCACGGGTGCCTATGCTTTATTACAGCGGGCGGGGGCTGCACTCCGTCCGCGCCTCCGGATTTTTAAATACACCCTCGGGGTAGCAGCCAAAAGACTACGTGGAGTCGGGGTGCCCCGATTCGGTTTTGGGACAGATTCGACCTATTTCAACCGGGAACACCCAAATATTCCGAAATATTTTATTCCGAATTTCGATGTTCCGATTTTCAAAAGTCCGAATTTCATAATACCTAAGAATTATAATCTCTATTATTAAAAATCACGAAATGTATGTTTCCGAAAGTCATAAATGCGATTTGCTTGTTTTCCGATTTTCATATGTTCGAAGGATCACATGCTCGATGGGTTCTCGGTCCGAAAAACGTCATTCCGATTTTCAATTTTCCGAATAACCTGTTAAAATAGGTACTCCCTTTCTTCTCCTAAAATTGTTTGTCCGAAAGTCGTTATCCATAACACGTTTGCTATAAACTTCAGTAACCATAATGTTCAAAAATTCGAAATTTTGTTTTACATAATTATCTTTACTTCTAAATCTATTCTGTCATAATATCGAGTACTATAGTAATTGAATCTCCTAATTTTGCATGAAATAAAGTCATATGTCCTAAGTATTGTATTATATAATGTGTATTTTTCTGAATGTTCATTTATAATAAAATTGTTAGCTCTAAAACGTTTGCTAAAAATTTGGTTTTAGTGACAGAAACGAATCGCTGTAAATCCGACTCCACGCAGTCTTGTCTGCCCTACCCCTAGAGTGTAATTTAAAATCGCTTAGGCGCGTAGGGGCGAGGCGGCCCGCGGGCTGAGGAGCAGGAGGCTGTGAGCGAGCCGCCGCGGCTGAGGTTGGCCGGCGAAGCCGGCCAGCAAGCCGAAGCCGTGGTGGTGAGCGAAAGCCGTCTGCGACAATTAGCACGCGTGGGGCCGCCGGAGAACCGCAGCGCCGGAGCCGTGACAGAAACCATGCCTGCTGCATGTTGCATACTCGCTTGCATGCTGCATGCTTGCTGCATGCTTGTTTCATGCTTGCTTGCATGCTGCATGCTGCGTGTTTGCTTCCATGCTGCATGCTGCGTGTTTGCTTCCATGCTGCATGCTGCATGCTTGCTGCATGCTTGCTTGCATGCTGCATGCTGCGTGTTTGTTTCCATGCTGCATGCTTGCTGGCATGCAGCATGCTGCGTGTTTGCTTCCATGCTGCATGCTTGCTGCATGCATGTTACTTTAAACCCTTTACACAGAAATAGGGGCCCCGCGAAGCGGGGCTCCGTCGATACTAGGATGCAAGAGCAAGCGAATGACAATATAAATACCTTTACCGTGCGTCGAAGTCTAGTAGTGTCGCAGTGAAGATCTATCGCGGTAACGTGCATGGAAGTGTAGTGGCGTCGCAGAGACGGGTCTTTCGCAGTTACGTGCATCACAATATTGTAGCATCGTATTAGCATTTATCGATATTTTGTGCTTCGATATTCCGTATTCTACTCATATATTTGTCTTGCTATTCAGTTTTACAAGGCGTTTTTATTTCGGAATTATAATTAATTCGGAATTCTAATTAATCGGAATTCGTATTTTTGATGTTTCGAATTTTCATTAATTCGGACTTTTTGTTATTCGATCTATTGGAACTCGGTATTTTGAGAATAGTACTTATAAACGTTAGGAATATTGAAATTTCGGAATTATAAAAATAGGATGAATGATAAAACGGAGTTGTTATATTAGGAATTTTGAACCATTTGGAATTATGAAAATCGGTATTTTGAAATTCGTATTTGTGACTGTCGGAATAAAGTTTTTCGTATTTATGTAGTGTACCCATTTCAACCAGAAAGTGGGGTACGCTAACTTCCTTCTGAACAGAATTTCTAGGTACATGATTCCCAACGAGCCTCAGGTACACTCCCGCGCTTGTGTTGCAAACTTTCACGAAAAAAGAATATGATTTATTAATTTAGTTGTTGAATGAAAAACTTTGATTGCTAATTTTGAGGCTGGAATTTGATTTTATTAGCAGACAGATGTTGAATCTCTAAAATATATAAAGTAGCTCACTTACAACATTAGTCGCTGAGTTATCAAATCAGAAGTAAATATATTTATCGGTAGCTCGGAGTCATATTAATTTACGCTCTTAAATTGACGCTGGTTTTTTGATATTCTGTTGGAATAGTAAAGATGATGAATTAATATAATTGAAGCTGTTCTATTAACTCGTCGCCCACATATAAAAAAAGACGCTAGGTTGCAGGTGCTAAAGAAAACTTTTGTTGCCGCACATAAAATTTCCCTATTTTTAATGGCATCCGGTATTTTATTATAAATTTTTGGACTATTTTATTGAAAATTCTGAAAATCCTGAGATCACCAGAGATTTACAAAATCCGGCCGTAATCCTGAAAAGAGTTTAAAAATCCTGAGATCTCAGGACAAATCCTGAGATATGGTAACCCTAGGTAGGGGAGAACAGGGTAATGAGAGCCGTCGGTTAATTGGAGCCATGGTGATTGAACGGAAAGTAGGTACATTTACGCGATCGTACACACTCGGCCGCTTTTGTCAACCATCGAAAAACTTCGCCTGACGAGCACGAGCCGTTAGTGCCATGCGTTAAGTCACGAGGGACGATTATATGTATTTCGCCCCATGCTTATAAAAAATTACTGATTGCCAGCGCCGAGGTAAGCATGAAGTTGTGGTCTTATTTTATTATGTTTATGCTTATTATATCCCTAGATTCATGCACTAACAAGCCCAATTGGTTAAATTGAGATTGAAAGTAGAATTACATATTTATGTTATTACTTTTCAAAATGGTAGTCTGCGGTTAATGGTAGCCTAGCATATTTCTATTATCTTAATTTGTTTGTTTTGTTTACCAAGTTGATTTTTTTATTTGTTTCAAATAGTTCTTTGTGTTAATTACTAAGATCACATATTTTAAAGTATGTCTAGTTCAATTTTCGGGAAAAGTAACGGATGGCTCCCATTTCCCATATGGGCGGTAAGCGAGCTCTCATTACCCGCATGTGTCGGGTAATGGGAGCGACTGATTTTTTTTTTGTAATATCGTTATTGTACCTTAATACAAGACTGTAATTGATTGTAACTGTATTTAAAATATACTTTAATAATGAATGTAAGAGTTCCTAAATAAAAGTTATAAGAATGTTAACAAATGTGGTTGTTATGAAAATTTTCCCTTAGTAGGCTCCCATTACCCTGTTCTCCCCTATAGTTGGTTTGCAAAATTATTTTGCATGCACAGCGCGGGCTAAATCGAAAGCAGACGGCCCAAAAATGAATCGTTTAATTATGTCGACCGACACACGAGGTCAAATTACCGACGTTACGGGTCGTCAGAAGCCCGAAAGTCTGACAATCATTCTTGCCAACGAGTTTCGTATTTCCCAGAAATGGGTTAAATTTAATTAATTGTTAATTTACTGGGTTGTGGGGGTCATAGGCGACTTCGCTCCATGTAACATAGTGGTTCTCAGCTGCTTCCGGTTAGACTGGAAGCCGACCCCAACATTGTTGGGGAAAGGCAGATGATGATGGTCAAAGTATGATCGTTTTTAGGGTTCCGTACCCAAAGGGTAAAAACCGGACCCTATTACTAAGACTCCATTGTTCGTCTGTCTGTCTGTCACCAGTATGCATCTCACGAACCGTGCTAGCTAGACAGATGAAATTTTCACAGATGATGTATTTCTGTTACCGCTATAACAACAAATACTAGAAACAGAATAAAATAACTATTTAAAGGGACAACAGACGTGTTTTTTCGGCGTTTTTGCTTAGTGGTACGGAACCCTTCGTGTGCGAGTCCGACTCGCACTTGGCCTGTTTTTTTTTTACCAACAAGGAGGCAAAAAATAACCTTTGGTGATATTATTATTCTGAGCGTTTACGCTGAACGGCCTTTCATACAAACTTTCAAGCCCTTATTTTTCGAAATGAATGAACCGATTTTAATAAAATTTCATACACATAAGCAGGATACAGCAGGTCTAAAAAGTTAGTAGAAAACATTTTCAAAATGTCTTATTTAAATAAAAAAAGATAACTGGAAATTTCTGTTTCTATGGAAAATTTAAAATCGGTCTAATTTGGCTGTAACACTATTTTTTGAAAATGTTTTCTACTAACCTTTTAGACCTTTGTATCCTGCTTAGGCATATGAAGTTTCATTAAAATCGGTTCATTAATTTCGAAAAATAAGGGCTTGAAAGTTTGTATGAAATGCCGTTCGGCGTAAACGCTCTGCATGACTTGACAGATTTCATACACGGGCAGGTGATACGATGCGTTGCGACGGGGTGGGTGAAATTTCAGGGGAGTCATAAATAAATAAAATAGGTTTCCTTTGAAGTAGATAAAAAAATCGCATATAGGTATTGTTTTAAGTTCCGATTGACCGATTGTAGCGCGGATGTGACATCGCTGCCGAGTGCCAAAACACCGTCGCTATTGGCGCACAGATATTTATGAAAACGTGAATAATGCAGTGAAAATAGGTTTGTAGTAATCAACACTAATAGATGTTACGACAATGTTCCCTGAAGGGGTGGGCAGAGCTGTAGAAGTTGATGTCTCATAACAACATCGTTAATCACGTGGAAGTAGTGCGGTTCGTCCAAGTGCAGTTGAAATCAGTGCTCTGAATGGTATACCTCCTTATGACAACTACCCACAGTACACACCATTATAATTACACACAACTACCTTAGTTTATGTATAAATAAAATAAAAATACTTTGTCGTCCATTAACTATAAGTATGTAATGTTTAGTGTATCTTCTTTTTATCTTTGGTTGGAGTTCCAAGATTCGATTTTTTGTATGCTTGTTTGTTAGGCTTTCACGCTACAACGGCTGAACGAATTTGGATAAAATTTTGCACAAAGGTAGACCATGACCTCGAAAAGGACTAGTTTTTATCAAGACTTATGAGAGTGAAACCGAGGGGCGGTAGCTAGTTTTTTTAAATTCCTTAATGGGCCCGCTCTTGATCTTGATCACGCCTGATGGAAAGCGATGGATGAGGTCTAAGATGGAACGAGCGTGCCCAGAAGATGCTTAAGGCACTGGAACTCCCACGCATCGACGAAACACAGCAGGCTGCTTGACGCCGGACTCCGGTGGGAACCAGGCGGACGTTAGCCCTGCCACCGCAACAAAAGTTAAAGATATTTCGCTGATGTTTGGAACATACATACCGAGCGACGCCGCGACAGTTAGATACACAGACTTATGAGTCTGTGGTTAGATAGCAAAATGGTTAAAATGGCACCTAGCGGGCAGGGCACATTGCTTGCAGAACAGATGGCCGCTTCAGGAGCCAAAAGTTTCTGGAGGGGCGACC
Organism: Mesoligia furuncula; assembly: GCA_916614155.1. Lineage (NCBI taxonomy): Eukaryota > Metazoa > Arthropoda > Insecta > Lepidoptera > Noctuidae > Mesoligia > Mesoligia furuncula. The sequence continues at coordinate 3,428,339 of OU744809.1, read as the reverse complement.
GCGAACTGCACCCTAATTGCACACTTTCAATCTCAATCTGAATAATTTTGAATGATATTGCTAATCCATTGCTTCATATGTTCGAAAAATGTGTCTACTCAACAAAGTTAATAACGCAATGAATGTTGTTGAACTGTCAAAATGAAACCCATTTCTACTGATAGTGTGTTACGCAATTATATGTCTACAAGAATCTCATGGCAAAAAAAAAAAACTTTGTGGTTTTCATACATTTGACATTGCCAATGTTGTCAAATGCATGAAAACCACAAAGTTTTTTGTTTTTTTTTTTTTTGCCATGAGATTCTGGTAGACCTATACCCCGCTGGAATACATGGCCTAACTCCAGCCGTGGACGTCTTTTAAGTAGAGACTAGACACGTTTTCCTATGTCCAGGATGTAACCTAAAATTTCAGACTTTTTTATTAAGTACTAGCTGCGCCCGCGGTTTCACCCGCATAAGTGTCGATCCCGTGAGAATATCGGGATAAAAAGTATCGTATGTGTTAATCCTGGTTAAAAACTATCTGTGCGCCAAATTTCATCCAAATCCGTTCGGTAGTTTTTGCGTGAAAGAGTAACAAAGATCCATCCATCTATCTTCACAAACTTTCGCGTTTTTATTATTAGTAGGAAGTATTGAACTTTACGACAAAGGAGGTGGAAAATTTGCGACCACTAAACCGCTGAGGTATTTATCAACTTTGCCCTCAAATTGTTGGTTAGATCATCGACTATAAGCTAAGCCTGAGCTAAGACCTGACTCACAGATTATAAATTACAAGTAGCGTTAATGTCAAAATGTTCGTAGCAAGTGCACACTAAGTGTTTCATTCGGATTTATAGTTTTACTCTAAGAAGCGGCGGAAATATAGGTCAGAAACATTAATTAATTTCATATTAAGTATATAAATCGAGGAGAGGATCAGTGGTAGCTCAGTGGTAATTGCCGCGACTTACGAGTTGTAGGTCGTAGGTTCGAACCCAGACAGGCGCTTTTCTTTGTGTTCATTATTTCATCACCACTGCTCTCAAAACGGTGAAGGAAAACATCGTTACGAAACAGGCATGTCCTAGAACCAAAAATTCGAAGACATATGACATCTACCAAGCCGCAGATTACGGTCCACTCCTTCTCACCAAGGGGTGTGACCCAGAAGTGGGAACATTATAGGTTCTCATGCTCAGTATATAACATATAACCACCATGTAAATTATTCACGAATTCCACGATAGGTAGATTATAAGGATAAAAATCCGTAGGAGAAACACAAATCGAAAACTATCATTACAATTTTTAGGTCCTTTCGATCTTTTCTGTAAAATTGCACCGTGAAGTGAACTTGAAGTGGGCTGTCAATAGTGTCAATCCTTCTAGCATCAAGTGGAATGACAGCTCACTAGATATGAGCGCCGCGCCGGCGCGCCGCCGTCGCCGTGAGTCCATGTCGACGCGCCGTCGTCGCCGTGTGCAGCACGCGGCGCGCCCCGTCACGACGAGTTGCAACTTGCTTTCTCGCTCGCACGCGCGGCTCGACCGCATTAGTTCGCCTAGTCGCTTTGCAACGCTCGTCGCTCACGCAGTCGAGTCGAATATTTTACCGAGTAAACGTGTATTGTTCAGCATTATATAGAGTTGATTAAAAAACTCTGTTTCTCTTCAACTCAAAATACTAAAATGATTATTTTTCAGTAAACGTGATCTCCACTTATTATTTAGAAGACTGTAAAATGTTTTTTGGTAAGACCATATTGGTTTTCTTTATTTATTTTTAAGAAATTCCTCCCTGAAAAAAAAAACTAAGGCCCACGGCCGACCATGCCGCGCCCCCGCGACGCCGCCGCCGCTGTGGAAATTTTCAGTCCACGCCGCCGCCGTGGAATTGGCCATCGGCGCTCATATCTATAGCTCACTTCAAGGTCACTTCACCTAAGTTTCCACGGTGAGATTTTTACGAAAACGAAACCACAAAAGGGGAAAAAGTTGTTCTCGTTGATAAACCACTTTCGTAGGTATTTGGTTCGCAAGTGCCAAGGGGTTTCCTAGTAGAAAACACTACAATCACTTATCTCCAATAATCTCAACACGGATGTAGCATTGACAACTTTAAAACCTACACTCATGCTTACAAGCGTTCTCTGATAAAACTTGAATAAAATCTGAAGAAACGGTTGCAGTACCTTTAAAACCTTCTTCTAGCATCTTTGTTTGTTTCTCTTCTAGGTCTTCTCTGTCTCCTACTTGATATGAAGCTACCTATTGTAATGGTCTTTTTTAGGGTTCCGTAGTTCTGACAAGGAACCCTTTTAATTTTATCATGTCCGTCTGTCTGTCTGTCCGAGGTTTTGCTAAGAGACCGTTAGTACTAGAAAGCTGTAATTTTGTAGGAGTGTGTATATCAATTACGCCCCCAAATTGGTAAAATGAAATTTTGGAAAATATTTTTTTTTACGGTAGCTCCCCTACATGTGAAGTGGGGATGAATATTTTTTTCGTCGTCTACTCCATCGTGTGGGATATAGTTGAATAGGTCTTCTAAAATGACTTGGGTGTTGCTAAAATTATTTTTAGATTTAATGCTCCATTTACGAAATACATATTACATTTTAAAGTGCAAATTTTTGTTCCAGTAGGGCGTCCCCCCTCCCTCTAAAAGCTAAACTGCTGGCTTGAAAAATCTGGAAAAATTCACGATGATAGTGCATTTCATGAACTTTATAGGAAAATTATAGCGGTCAAGATAACTTTATTAGTTTAGCAGTAATAGTCGTTGAACTTGGGTGTAGCTTGTGTGTATGAACACCTACTTATGTGCAGATGTTGCAGTTGTTAAGAATAATGTAATGGGGTAACCCTTCTATATTTATTTATACCACCTCCGTTTGTCACATTTAATTAACCGTTTCACAGTTAGCCTCGCTAGATCCTAGGATTCTATGAGTAAAATTTTGGTCTTGTTGTTGAGAGAAACTTTGGCGTTTTTGTAACAAATAGTAAGGCAGCTAAACAGTTTCTTAGCACCAAAATAAGGAGTATAATCCTTTCCAATCCGAATCATCAAGCCCTGATTACGATCGCAGCATGCTGTTATCAGTAAACATATGGATTTGGCTGCCTAAGCCCACAGAGCTGATAACAGTTAATCTGATATCACTACTCGCAAGCGATCGTACGATCGTTGCAGACAGACTTTAAAAATTTTCGAAGATAAGAATGGCATTTTAGACAAAAATATCATTACAATGTTGTAACAGGGCTGGGTTTTCAGCATCTACAAAACATTATCATTAGAGCCTGCATAACACTCCCGATGGCAAGCTAATACTAGCTATGCCACCTTTTCGTAGTGTAATCCAAAATTTCACATCAGCCGCATGCACGGTGACCGCTGGACAATGATCTCCACACAATGGGTGCCTGAAGATGGACGGCGCTGCCGAGGCCCAGAAAAAATGGCGAGATGACCTGGACGCGTAGTACCGCGAGGGTTTGTTCGAGGTAGCGCGGGAAAAGAGTTCCTGGAAGGACTTGCGGGAGGTCTTTGCCCAAAGTGGGACAATACAGGCAAACAAAAAAAGAACAAAATTCAGAGGGCAAAGCAGATTTGCAAAATTTTCTTAACGTAATCTTCACCACATGAGCATTTAGACCGCTCCATCCATATCCTTCCTGACACACATTTTTCATCCATACTTACTTATTATTATAAATGCGAAAGTAACTATACAAGAAAGTAAATATACCTTTCCACGCTAAAACCACTAAAGCGATCGTTATCTTTGACAGGTAAGTGGCCTGGGTCCTGGAGAAGGACATCTTAGGCTACTTTTCATCCTGGTTATTTGTTTTTAAAATGAAATGTATAGGGTAAAAAGAACATTTTCCAGAACATTCTCTGTTACTTTTCCTCAACCGTTACTGAGAACCCGGTAGACCAATTGACTCCAACATTTCACAATATTGTTTCCTATGAATCGCAAACTTCAATATAATCAGATAATATTCCGTTTTCCAGAACCTTGTATCGGTAACCGGTATCTTCGGAAGTGCCGAATAACAATACCGATACTTGTGTGACGCATTTGATTAAATTGATTGGTAAATGGAAGGGCTTCCCCTATTGAAGTTTGTTTGCCTTAACTGTCCCACTGCTGGGCAAAGGCCTCCCCCAAGTCCTCCCAGGAACCCTTTTCCCGCGCCACCTTGAACCAGCCCTCGTGGTACACGTCCAGGTCATCTCGCCGTCTCTTTCTGTTCCGACCTACTTATACAGAAATAAAATCATTGAACATTATCATTTAACAATAATAATAGCCGCACAGGTCGATCGGTAAGGTTAAGCTACGCTTGCCGCGGTTGGTCTTAGGATGGGTGACCATCTTTAAATACCGTGAGCCCTCCGTGCCTCGGAAAGCACGTTAAGCCATTGGTCCCGGCTGTCATTCGTGGATCTTTGACTGTCGTTACAGGTAGTCAGAAGCCCGAAAGTCTTACCAGTCTTACCAAGGGATATCGTATTACCCAGTAACTGGGTTGTGGAGGTTAAATAGGCAGTCGCTCCATTGGAAGCAGTGGAAGCCAGCAGGCGACGGGTGCGGGGGCACCCTTGCCTGTATTGCACGGGCTTCCTCCAGTGCCGGACGGGAATGGCCAGGTGTTCCCGGCCATTCCCGTAGCCCCCCAGTCAGGGGGATATGCGGGGCCCGCCAGATAGGCGGGCATGCGCCGGGGGGGTTGTGGACGCAAAGGCTGAGCCGGATTCCCATGACCCCCCCATCAAGGCGATGAGGGAACACCGCTGAGTTTTAGTGGGTATACTGCCACTCTGGCAGGGAGTCCCACATACTCCGTCTCGTCCCCCGACGAGCGGAGATGCGTAATGTGATTTCGCAGCGAAAAAAAAAAAAAAGGCAGTCGCTCCATGTAAAATACTGGTATCCAGCTGCATCCGGTAAGACTGGAAGCCGACCCCAACATAGTTGGGAAAAGGCTAGGCAGATGATGATGATTAAGTATACCGTAGCCACAATTAGCAGCACCCTTCAGGAGCGCACCGTGACAACGCGACGCGACTCGTGGAACAATTTTCTATGAAAACTTCAAGGGAATTGTTCTACCAGAAACACGTCGCATCGTTGCCGTCGCGCCTGTTTGACAGGTTAGTTAGGTTACACATCAAGCGGTGCTATTCTGTAAAAATATCACCGTGAAAACTTAGGTGAAGTGAGCGTGGAGTGAGCTGTCAGTAGTGTCAATTCCTAGCAAAAACGAACTCACTTCACCTAAGTTTTCACGGTGACATTTTTACAGAATCGACCGGAAGCTATAGAAAACCAGTGTAAGCTGACTTCTGATTGTACGAAAAACCTATAAACAATGCGAGGTCAACTGAAAATGTATAGCTTGATGTGTAGCCGTGTGTACCTACACCTATTTATTTAAGGATAAAAACATGCTTGTTCATTCATAATCATCATGTAGGAGACCGGCAACTATCACTGGTTGTATAAAACATGAAAGCATACAGGGTCCTGTATAGTTAAATTATACAGGATCAAATATAAATTATACAGGGTCAAATTAAATTACACAGGGTCAAATCAAATTATACAAGGTTAAATTAAATTATACGGCGTCAAATTAAATTGTACAGGGTTAAATTTAATTTAATTATACAGGGTTCAATTAAATTATACAGGTTTAAATTAAATTATACAGGGTCAAATTAAATTATACAGGGTCAAATTAAATTATACAGGGTCAAATTAAATTATACAGGGTCAAATTAAATTATACAGGGTCAAATTAAATTATCTAGGGAAACTCCGCAGACGTGATTCGTACAAAAAATAAAATATTTTGATGAGTTTGAGTTTGATTTGACCCTGTGTACATACATAGTTTGAGAGATATTGTATAGGTAATCCGTGCATAACTAAATGATATGTAAGTGTTAAACTACCTCCCTAGTAATGTATTAATTGTTTGCTATTTTTATTTGTCTATAAGTTTTTTTGTCTACTATGTTTTCTTTGCTTTTTAATCTTTATTTTTGTTCAATTTAAATTCAAATTTAATAATATACTAGTATAACTTTAATAATAACCTATAATTTTTCAATTTTTCCGTTTACGCCGTACGGCATTTCATACAAACTTTCAAGCCCTTGTTTTTCGAAATGAATGAACCGATTTAAATGAAACTTCGTACGCATAAACAGGATACAAAGGTCTAAATAGTTACCTAAAAAACATTTTCGAAATGTCTTATTTAAAAAAACGATAACTGGAAATGTCTGTTTCTATGGAAAATTTAAAATCGGTCTAATTTGGCTGTAACACTAATTTTCCTTGCGCTTGCGCTTTCGAGCGCTTGTCCTTTAAAATGGTAAGGTATATTCTTTGTTGAAGATCCTAATAAAATAAAATAAAACAAAAAATACTACGATATCTACTAAACTTCTCATAAACAAGAAACTTCTCAATTTATAGTAATACCTTATTAATATAGCAGGACATTTTCTTCGCCTTTTACAGACGTTTACGTGACCATAGCCTCCCTGAGACCGCCCGGGAGAAAGTAGCCGTGCCCACAGCCTGCAAGTTTCCATACCAGTGTCGTCGCCCACAGCTCCTCGACTCGCACAGTACAGTCAGTGACAATCCAGTTTGCATCAGCCGAAGTTTCAAAAGAGATTAATACAGGGCAAGAGCGAAGGTTCCATACAACTCGATTTCTACCGGCTTCCCTTTGAAAAATGGTTTTAAATCTTGTTTTCCCAAAACTTTGCCACTTCCACGGCGTTGTCGGTGGCAGCGCAGAGGTCACTTTGAGTGCATGTTTTGGGACACAGAGGGCAGGATAGGAGGTGGAGCATGGTTTGTGACTTAGCTCCGCAATCACACCCTTCTGCCGTTCCGTCAAGGTAGCCCCACTTTACCAGGTTGGACTTACATATTCCCACTTGTGTCCGGAGACGGTTCAGAGACTTCCAAGTGGGCCACGGAAGGTTACACCCTGCAGGGAGATGCTCCTTTGGTGGTAGATAGGGAGTAGGAGAGGGAAGCTTATCCGGCTCAGTTTGCAACGGGCGTCGGCCGGGTTTCCTGACGAGACGCTGTCGATTTCAAGAACCTGTGTCTGCTTTTTAGCCGTTGCCTTGGTAGCGGTGCGCCAGATAGTGGGTGTCTGGTGTCAGATTCCTGTTTGAATTTCTCCATAATTCGTAATGTTAATTTTTAACTATTGTATTGAATCAAGTTCTTCCAACAGACAGCTGTGCTGCTGAGGAGTTTGTTGCGCCACTTCTTCTCCCCAGCAAAAGCACTAGGAAGTGGTGAAGGGCGGGCGTTTTGTGGGACTGTCACATGTAATTTTGACGTTCAAAAAGTGTTGATGTTCAGCCTAGTTTGAATAAATGACTTTTGATTTTGATTTTTACAATGAAGCCTGCAGAACGTTGGCTGATAGGTGGGACTATCCGATTTTGGGGCGGTGGATACAACTGCACGCAGTCAAGTAGGCATTCGCCAGGATTGGAGTGCCTCACGCCGCTTAGAATAAATGTTACTAACACTAGTTTCTATGTTTACATTGTTACTAACAAAATATGGAAGTGATTTTGAAATAAATGTTTTTTTACTTATTTATAAAAGGCAATGTTCATTTCGGTATATACATTTTTTTTAATTTTAAGTTAAGGTGGCTCTAGATAAGGATGCCTGAAAGGATTTAGGGGAGGCTTGGCTTTGCTCAGCAGTGGGACAGTGAAGGCACATTAAAAAAAAAAGTTTGAGAAAATAATTAAGCTTTTCAGCACGTATCAGAAAGGTGTGTACTGTGTATCAGTCAAATTTAAGGGTGTGCTACAGATGTCAGCACTAACTGACGGGGTCCGCTAGGGCCGATGCCTGCCAGGGTCGCGGATTGTTCGAAAGAGTTACCGTGGCCCCTGGCACAGGCAACTGAAGGAGCACGGGTGGGTTGTAGTCAGTAAAAGTCTGACACGCCCTCCCGCTCCGAGAGAAGTTATGTGATTACATCCCACCCAAAAAAAAAAAGGGTGTGCTACAGACCTTCAAACTGAACAACTTCCTCTATGGGACCCTTTATCAACTATCTTTCTATCAACTGTCTCTTCCAGAACTGGGAGCAGTGGTGGCCAAGTGGTAACAGTCTACTTACGAGTTGCAGGTCGTGGCCGTTCGAAACAAGACAGTCGCTTTTTACTTTGTGTCACTGCTCTCAAAACAGTGAAGGAAAACATCGTGAGGGAAACCGGCATGTCCTAGAACGGAAAAATTCGAAGACACGTGACATCTATAAACCAGCACTGGGCCCGCGTGGTGGATTATAGCCCACTCCCTCTCGAAGAGAGGAGGCTTGTGTCCCAGGAGTGGGAACAATATAGGCTGAATATGCTCTGATTGTGAAGGCCGCAGGAACCCGTTGGATGCGGAAAGCACAGGACCGGTCGAAGTGGAGGTGCTTGGGGGAGGCCTATGTCCAGCAGTGGACGTGTTTCGGCTGAAATGATGATGATGATGATGATGCTCTGATTATATATGCTAAGTATATGCATATTATGCATACAGAACTTCAATACCTACTCGACCCAAATGTATGTGGCGGCAAAAATGTATATACCTACCGACCGCAATGATCACTGCCTTATATAGCACACACTTTATTGTTTTATTTGTCTGTTCGTTTTCCTTATAGCGAGGACAAGGAGCATCGAACGAGAGTTTGTTTTTTTTTCTTTGCTAAATGGTTTTATGACTTCACAGTTTCTTTTACTTTCGATTACTTATCGAATCCCTCCGTGCTTCGGCCCGGCTGCCATTCGTGGATCTTTGACAGTTGTTACGGGTCGTCAGAAGCCCGTAAGTCTGACAACCAGTCTTACCAAGAGGTACCTATCGTGTTACCCAGTAACTGGGTTGTGGAGATCAGCAGATAAACAGTCGTTCCATGTGCCTGTAATGAAAAAAACTCTATACCTAAGGCTAAAATATACCAAAAAGTTAGATGCCTTATGTAGGACCTACTGCTGTAAGTATAACAAAAAATAACGTCACGCTTGTAATTCCCGAAAGGTTAGACAGGACTTACAACGCAATTGGGGAAATGTGGATGTACATACGCCAGCACATCAAGCTACTACAATCTGTCAAGATTTTCAACTTTATCGCTAAAGCATAAGGTTCAAAGTTGATTGAGAAAATTTTACAGTTTCGGGTAGCTTGATGTGCTGGCGTCTGTACTACATCCACGTTTAGTACACAAGTATTATGGGGCGAGCCTATTGCCATCAACCGGTCACAAATCCAGACTCCGGGCTGCTACTACTGATAAACTACTCAAAGTCAGTTACTAGGGCTACTACTCGTAATAAAAAAACGAAAATGATTCCCCTCGTAATGAAAAAGACGAAAATGATTCCCCTCGTAACGAAATTGACGAAAATGATTCCCCTCGTAATGAAAAAGACGAAAATGATTCCCCTCGTAATGAAAAAGACGAAAATCATTTCCCTCGTAATGAAAAAGACGAAAATGATTCCCCTCGTAATGAAAAAGACGAAAATTATTCCCCTCGTAATGAAAAAGATGAAAATGATATACATCCCAATCCAAATGTGGCTAGAATAGAAGGATGTCATCAAACGCTATCGAGAGGTGGGTATAAAGGGTCAAATTAAATTAGCTAACCAACAGACGTGATGTTATCGATATGTAAATATGGCGACACAAAAATTTTTGAAGACATATGGCGCCAAAAATCGGCCAAACTAATTTTTTTTTTCAATTTTGATATACCCAGTGTCACTCTCACAATTAAGACGAATCTAACGGCACCTCTGAAGCTGAAATCGATCAAGCCGTTTAGGCTACAGAGCATGCAAAAGAAATCCACATACATACACTCGAAAAACATAACCCTCCTTCTGGCGCAGTCGGGTAAAAAAAGAGTTGATATGATGATATTTGTTTTGGGGTCAACGACCGCTTGGCTTATAGTTTAGTTAATACTTGAAAGTTACTTACGTTACGTAAACTTAGAAAATTTGTTTGTACAAGGACAGGACCTTTTCAAGCAAGTAGGTATGAACTAAAACCACTTGACCACAAATGTGCGATATTTTATGATATTTCTGTATTTCCCTCTAACTGAACTGACTTTATTGTAAACAGGAAAATTAGAAGCAACCCAATTAATATTTATTAGAATTATTTATTAAAACATGGTCATTTACACTGAAAAGCAGTGGTGGCCCAGTGGTATCGGGGCCGACTTACGAGTTGTAGGTCGCGAGATCGATTCCAGACAGGCACTTTACTTTGTGTACTATTTAATTTCATCACCACTGCTCTTTCTCACACTCATGAGTTTAGCGTGTTCGAACAAAAAAACTGACAAACTCTTCAGCTTTATTATTTACTAGCTTCCGCCCGCGGCTTCGCCCGCGAGGTATGTCTATAAAAACTATCCTATGTCCTTCCCCGGGATACAATCCATTTCTCTGCTAAATTTTATCGAAATCCATTCAGTGGTTTAGGCGTGAAAAGGTAACATACAGACAGACAGACAGAGTTACTTTCGAATTTATATTATTAGTATGGATTAATATAATGTAGATTAGGCATACTTTACAATACCTATTTCTCTATCATCAAGTATGCATATCTAATAAAACTTCAAAACATGTCTTTGTAGAAAGATTTTTAACATTCTTAGGCCCATTCCTGTACAACAGATGAAATAGAAAACTAAGGTACCTATCTATAAAATAATTACTATAGTTGTAAAAAATTATATTTAAATATTTTTACTTTTCTGCAAATAAAACTGCTAAAATGCTATTTTAATTTTATTTACCTATGTTTTAATTTAGTTTTTATCTCATCTATTCAAAAAGAGCTAGTTTTATTCTTCGTAAGCAGCGACTATAATAGCTATTTAAGCCCTAGGAACTAAAAGTGATTTGAATTTGATCCACCAAAGAGATCAATCACGAACATTGTATGAACAAGTAACAGGCTCTATGATAAAGAAAAACGCTCTGGCCAATAAAAAAAAAAGTTTGTGAAAAAACAATAAACGTGCGAAAAGCATTAGTCTGCCTTCGTTCGTAATTGTTTACTTATATTAGGATTTTGCTTAGTTTTTTTTTAAATTAGTATGTCTTCCTCAAGTAATTGTATGTAAATAAATAAACGTAGGAACTATTTTTACCCGACTGCGGCGAAGCCCAAAAGGAGGGTTATGTGTTTGACCTGTATGTATGTATGTATGTATGTCCGTTTCTTTGTTCCCTCGTAACTTCCAAACGAATGAACGGATTTTGATAAATTATACGTCTTTAGATTTGTCTTGGTAGCGCGAGTGTCATGGGTATCAAAATTGAAAAAATATAAAATGGCCGATTTTTGGCCTAATATTATACAGTCTTCAAAAAAATTTACTTTTCTCGAAACCTATCGAGTGGGGTATCAAAATAAAGGGTTTTTAAAGGTGATTACAAAAATATATACAACTTATATGGTTAAAAGTAATTCGAAGTGACAAATCGTAAATAACACGTACCAAGAGCTAAATCGTCTGCGAAATCTTTCTTTGTTAACTAAAAAGCTGAAAATAAAAAACAAGTATTTAAAAAAAAAAAGTTGGAAGCAGGCGGGACCCATACCATTTTTTTATTACATTTTCAAACTCAAATGGGTCCCGCCTGCTTCCAACTTTGATTTAATTTAAAATGGCCTTGTTTTTAGCTTTTCAGTTTTTTTTAACTTAATTTTTTTACCGAAGTCGGGTTTTTAGTTTTTTTTAAATACTTGTTTTTTTATTCATAAGTTGCACTTACTTATTTTTTTATAGAGGGTGATAAAAAGTAGTGTCCACCTCGGGTGCAACACTATTTTAAAGCTCGAGAGACGTACTTTCGAATCCCTCGCTGCGCTCAGGATTCTACGAAACAATCTCCTATTTTACGTTATACTCATTGTTAATTTATTACAATTATTACATTATATATTTATGCACTTTCTAGCCTGAAGCACAGGTTCAACCTAGTTCAGGTAAATAAGCAACTGTGCGCTATTTTAATCGTTAAGCTATTCATAGTAAATAAACGATTTATTATTATTATTTACAAGTGTTAAGATACGCATTGGGTATTTCCATTATGAAAGAAGGGAATGCCCCAAACGCTGTTTTGTGGTTATGATTGAAATTATATGTAGTACGTGATTCCCTTCCTTCATTAGCTTCTAATCGATAAGTTAATTGATAACTAATGACGATCGTTATTATTTTGATTTTACCTACCCAATTAAAAACAGACAAGAAGACCTGATAGATTAGTGAACAATAAACAACTATGACTAACCGACATTGAATGGAGACAATCATGGATGATGGTATGACAGCAATCAAATCAAAAGTCAATTTATTCAAATTAGCCTGAGAATCAGCACTTTTTAAACGTCAAAACTTGGTGGCCACAACAAGGTGGCCTAAAAAGGCTAGCTTGGCAGAATCATAAAAGGATAACATTATGAATCATTATGGACAGTTAACTGTAAAGTTAATCGTACCTATATCAAATCCCACTGGTGAAAGATTTTTCAGTTATTTTTTTTTGTCTGTGCTAAAATACCAATCAATCCAATCCAAATCCAATCCCTTTGATTATACCTACGCAGTGCAGCGAAAAAAAGAAAAACACGGACTGTCTTCGCCATTTTATGATTCATAATGTTATCCTTTTATGATTCTGTCAAAGTGGCCCTTTTAGGCCCCCAGAACACTGTCCCCAAAATGCCCGGCCTTCACGACTTCCTAGTGCATTAGTTGGAAAGCAGAAGTTGCGCAACAAACTCCTCATCAGCACAGCTGTCTTTGTAAATTCGAAAATGCAATATTCTATCACCACAGAATAATTAATAGTACTTAGTACTGTCACTTAGTTATTACGGTATCATTCATAACGTACTAGCTTCCGCCCGCGGCTTCGCCCGCGAGGTACGTCGATAAAAACTATCCTATGTCCTTCCCCGGGATGCAATCTATCTCTCTGCCAAATTTTATCGAAATCCGTTCAGTGATTTAGGCGTGAAGAGGTAAAATACAGACAGACAGACAGACAGACCGACAGACAGAGTTACTTTCGAATTTATAATATTAGTATGGATTTGACTTGTCTGACAATCCTTCTAACTAACATAAGATAACACGAGAAAAGATGGATCAATTTTGTGAAAGATTATGCTAGGGAGAGAGTGAACGCTGAGGTTAGAGATACATACATACAAAGCCGACAACCATATATTTATAGGAGGTAGGTCAGGTTACTCGAGCCAGCCCGCGCCGCTGAGCCTGTATCTGTAAATTCGTCCCAAATTAATCCGATCCAGCCGGTCGATTCTGTAAAAATCTCGCCGTGAAAACTTAGGTGAAGTGAGTTTATTTTTGCTAGGAATTGACACTATTGACAGCTCACTCCGCGCTCACTTCACCTAAGTTTTCACGGTGAGATTTTTACAGAATAGCACCGCAGCTTGTGACTTGCTGCCCTCTCCCCAGCCTTAGCCGAGGGGGTGCTCACAGGGGGCGCCCTTAGCGTGTAGTCGCTTAGTTATTAAGTTTTTTAAGCCTTGCTGGGTGCTTCAATTAATTAAGGCCTCCGCCTTAATTAATAGAAGCACTCACACGCAAGCCCTGTTAAGCAGCTGACAAGCTCATAGATTCACCTACGTACGACTATGAGATTCGGAAAAAAAAAGATCCAGGGCTAATGATGATCAAAAGGGCTGGAAGTCATTAGGAAGGGCTTTTTCCCAGCGTTGGGATGATGCAGGCTGACAGTAACCAGTAAGGGCAGGAGGATGGTGGGGATCAAGGCTGATACATGGCAGAAACTGGTTGATAAGTGCTGACAAAAGCAGCTATTGAACAGATTTTGGCTTCGATAGCTTTAAAAATAACTTTAGATCCTAGATTAGGTCTCTTGGACTTTCCCTGCAATATTTTCTATTTGTGAAAGTAATTTGATAGTTACATGCCCAAGTCTGCTAGGACGTGGGATGCGGGCCATGTATGTATGATGCATCAGGATAGATTGACCAGAATCGTCACCCAGAAAACGATTGTCTGCGACTAGGGACGGGCCATGTATGTAGGATGCATCAGGATAGATGGGCCAGAATCGTCACCCAGAAAACGATTGTCTGCGCCTGGGGAGGCCGAGCAAACGCTGACGTGATGACTTACAGGCGTTTATTGAGTTACCCGGAGCAGGCAATACACAGGAAGAGAGGAAAGCTGTGGAGAAAACCTTTGCCCAGCAGTGGGTCAAAACAGGTTGAAAAAAAATTTAAACACCCATGCGATATTTTTTTCCATTAATATTTTTCCGGCATATTGTACCTACCTAAATAGTTATTAGTTTCCATACCTAGACACGTATTGTTTTCCTTAATTGTCGCAGCCTCGGGCCTCGCAGGCGGCAGTAGTTGGGAAATAACGATAATGGTTGGTTAGTTTTAGGAAACTATTAGTAACTATAGGTACATTATAGTCATGTTACACACGATTTGATACGATAGCCTGACTGACGTTACGACGAATTTTTCGACGAATATTATTTCGAGGTTAGATGATTTTTATGCCGTTATGCGCAAGCGATGTGCGAGTATGCTGAAGCGATTCAGGGGTAACCGGGTAAGCCCCAACAACATACTGGCTACACTGGCGGACAAAATTGATGGGCCTTTCATTAGGCACTGGGCGGCTGCCCAGTGCAATAAAAAGCTTAAATTAATTGGCGACATGTACGCCAGTACGCACATGCCTAGCTAGGCATGTGCCTACTTATGTTACTTATGTTATTACGTACTACTTACTACTTGTTACTTATTACTTGTTATTACTTATGTTATTATGTACTAACAATAGGTTAAGTTTTTACTAACACTATATGGATCAATGGTTTGAAATAAATAAATAATAATTATTATTATGATTTAGAAAAAAAATTCTGTTGTCCAAACCTACGTTATGAGTATGACAGCGTAGGTACTGCTTTCTATGAAACAGCCGATAATTTTTTTGATAGCCGATAAAAAAAATCAACGTCAGAATCATACTGTGCTGAATTAATTAATTAATGGTTACAGTTTTCAGTTGCGTCGCTGTCCCTGCAACCCTGTATTTTGATTTGAAGTGCTCTTTTTATAACCGACTTCAAAAAAGGAGGTTCTGTATTCGACCCGTATGTATGTTTGTATGTCCGCGATTTTCTCAAAAGTTAATGAAGCAATTTTATTAATTCTTTCATTAATGTGATCTACATACTTTCAGGAAGGTTTTAGTACAAATTATAATAATTTAGGTAATTATTCTTCAAAGTTATATGCATAAATGTACTGCATCTCCGGCATTTCTATGCGAATTTTGATGATTCTTCTAGTCGGTGTCTTCAATTCTTCAATGCCCTAGTGTTAATCAAATTTGTGTGCGGTAGGTACAGCAAAAAAGTGAAAAATAAAAACGTTTTTACAAAAATAAACCGACTTCAAAACAAAAACACTTCAAAGTGATAAATAACTTTAATTTCGGAAGTCGGTGTCAAAAAACGAAAATGCGGAACCAACGACACCGAGTTATTTATCACTTTGTAGTGTTTTGTTTTTTTGAAGTCGGTATTTATTTGTAATTATATAATTCTCCACAAAAAGGATACCCGTTACTAGTGCTGATGTTTTATCATTGACATCAGCGGATGCTGATGCTGATGTTTTATCATTGACATCAGCGGATGCTGATGCTGATGTTTTATCATTGACATCAGCGGATGCTGATGCTGATGTTTTATCATTGACATCAGCGGATGCTGATGCTGATGTTTTATCATTGACATCAGCGGATGCTGATGCTGATGTTTTATCATTGACATCAGCGGATGCTGATGCTGATGTTTTATCATTGACATCTGCGGATGCTGATGCTGATGTTTTATCATTGACATCAGCGGATGCTGATGCTGATGTTTTATCATTGACATCTGCGGATGCTGATGCTGATGTTTTATCATTGACATCAGCGGATGCTGATGCTGATGTGTTATCATTGACATCTGCGGATGCTGATGCTGATGTTTTATCATTGACATCAGCGGATGCTGATGCTGATGTTTTATCATTGACATCTGCGGATGCTGATGCTGATGTTTTATCATTGACATCTGCGGATGCTGATGCTGATGTTTTATCATTGACATCAGCGGATGCTGATGCTGATGTTTTATCATTGACATCTGCGGATGCTGATGCTGATGTTTTATCATTGATATCAGCGGATGCTGATGCTGATGTTTTATCATTGACATCAGCGGATGCTGATGCTGATGTTTTATCATTGACATCAGCGGATGCTGATGCTGATGTTTTATCATTGACATCAGCGGATGCTGATGCTGATGTTTTATCATTGCCATCAGCGGATGCTGATGCTGATGTTTTATCATTGACATCAGCGGATGCTGATGCTTATGTTTTATCATTGACATCAGCGGATGCTGATGCTGATGTTTTATCATTGACATCAGCGAATGCTGATGCTGATGTTTTATCATTGACATCAGCGGATGCTGATGCTGATGTTTTATCATTGACATCAGCGGATGCTGATGCTGATGTTTTATCATTGACATCAGCGGATGCTGATGCTGATGTTTTATCATTGACATCAGCGGATGCTGATGCTGATGTTTTATCATTGACATCTGCGGATGCTGATGCTGATGTTTTATCATTGACATTAGCGGATGCTGATGCTGATGTTTTATCATTGACATCAGCGGATGCTGATGCTGATGTTTTATCATTGACATCAGCGGATGCTGATGCTGATGTTTTCTCATTGACATCAGCGGATGCTGATGCTGATGTTTTATCATTGACATCAGCGGATGCTGATGCTGATGTTTTATCATTGACATCAGCGGATGCTGATGCTGATGTTTTATCATTGACATCAGCGGATGCTGATGCTGATGTTTTATCATTGACATCAGCGGATGCTGATGCTGATGTTTTATCATTGACATCAGCGGATGCTGATGCTGATGTTTTATCATTGACATCAGCGGATGCTAATGGTGATTTAAATTATTTTCTTAAAAACGCAGTGACAATTATGAATTCATACCTAAAAGTTGCACAGATTTCCTTGGTATTAAAATAGAAGCTTGGTTCAATAATTTCGTGACTTTTAATAAAAAATATAATCAAACTATATAAGTACACAGTTGAGTAATAATTAGCGTTTGTTTACAATCGCAATATTCGCAATAACCGCGGTCGACCTCTGGATTGGTCAAAACTCGCAACCGAAAACAACACGTGCTATAAAGCCCCGCCCGCTCTGCGGTCATATCTCGGAACTTCAGCATTAATAATAATAATCATTTTATTTCGGACAACTATAAGATCCATAACTTGTTAGTAACAGTTTTGTACTTAAAATACTATTGTTAGTAACTTAAACTAAAGATGAAAAAGTGCGAAGACCGTCCAACACTCGACACCCAGAAACTATGAAACAAGTCTTCGCACAAATTGCCTTATTGTGGCGGAGGAAGTATCTGTCGCCACAGCCTTCAGGATGCTATTGCGACTGCCTCTTATTCTGCGCAGGAGTGAGGCCGTTTTCTTACCGACGGATTTCATGCCATCAAGGCATGAAATCCGTCGGTATGGCTTACCGCGAACATTTCTGAGGCACTGCAAAAACGGGGCAGTCGCAACAGCATTCTAAAAACATTATTATATTGGACCAATAATCAGCCGGCCGATTCTGTAAAAATCTCACCGTGAAAACTTAAGTGAACTGAGTTTGTTTTTGCTAGGAATTGACACTATTGACAGCTCACTCCACGCTCACTTCACCTAAGTTTTCACGGTGAGATTTTTACAGAACAGCTGATGTTGAAAATGATGCTGAAGTTCCTCTGATGCTGATGCTGATGTTCGCAACAACCCTGCTCTAGAGTTCGAGTTCTGTGGAAATAGGTATGCAAAAAGCTGTAATATTTTTCATATCTGCAAAGAGGTGTACTGTTTACCGTCGCTGTTTACCCGGTCATATTATCTTATCGTAAGATTATACATTAGCAAAGTATCTACAAACAACGTGCGTCCATTTTCCTGAACCTTATCTCTGTTTTGTCAGCATAATATAGATACGATGCCCTCTTCAGAGATTAAAGGATATTGTGATTGTGACGTCACTTATCTGGTTATCTTGTAATTAATGGGAATCATGACTTTAAGCTGAAGTGGAATTGTGTGGTAATGTGTGTCGATAGAATCTTGTATTTGGATAACTAAAGGTAGAGTAGAAGGCATGTACAGACAACAAAAGAGGTAAGTACGCAGGATCGTCGGATATAGTTAGAGTTTAGTAAGAAACCGATGGATGTTGTCGACTGAAATTTAATTTGATAAATGAGCCGTTTGTTTTCTATTAATAACCTTAAATTTTATTCAAGAACAGCCACCGATTTCTTACTAAAATTGAACTATATCCGACGTTCCTGCATACTTACCTCTTTTGTTGACTGTACATTAGAGCATTTTCTCGAGCGTTTCCATGTAATGTAACTTTCCTACGAATGGTACAGACGCCAGCACATCAAGCTACTACAAACTGTCAATTGTCTTTAATAGATTTTCAACTTTATCGCTTAAGCATAAGGTTCAAAGTTGATTGGGAAAATTTGACAGTTTCGGGTAGCTTGGTGTGCTCATGTTCCAAATTCATTGTTGAAATGTCGGACCTACATACAGGCACCGCTCGTGCCTTTGCTCGATAAAAAGGTTACACAATATACGCTCGCTGGTTTTTAAAATCAGTGTAACGTACGTCGCGAGTGTTCGAGGTGCGGCTCGATAAAATTTAAAAACTGGCCAAGTGCGAGTCGGACTCGCACACGAAGGGTTCCGTATTAAACGCCGAAAAAACACTTTTGTTGTATGGGAACTGGGAACCCCCCTTAAATATTTATTTTATTCTGTTTTTAACCCCCGACGCAAAAACGACGGGGTGTTATAAGTTTGACGTGTCTGTGTGTATGTGTGTGTGTGTGTGTGTGTGTCTGTCTGTGGCATCGTAGCTCCCGAACGGATGAACCGATTTTGATTTTGTTTTTTTTGTTTGAAAGGTGAATTAGTCGAGAGTGTTCTTAGCTATGTTTGATGAAAATCGGTCCAAGATGGCCGCCGCCACAAAATGGCGGATTACATATTTTCTCACAACTTCCTTAATATGGGTATCAAATGAAAGGGCTTGAATTGTAGAATACTATACACTATGATAAATTTCAAATCCAAGATAGCCGCCACCACAAAGTGGCGAATTACATTTTTTTTTCACAACTCCCTCAATATGGGTATCAAATGAAAGGGCTTGACTAGTAGAATACTATACGCTATTACAAATTTCAAATCCAAGATGGCCGCCACCACAAAATGGCGAATCATATTTTTTTAACCCCCGACGCAAAAACGACGGGGTGTTATAAGTTTGACGTGTCTGTGTGTGTGTGTGTGTGTGTGTGTGTGTGTGTGTGTGTGTGTGTGTCTGTCTGTGGCATCGTAGCTCCCGAACGGATGAACCGATTTTGATTTTGTTTTTTTTGTTTGAAAAGTGAATTAGTCGAGATTGTTCTTAGCTATGTTTGATGAAAATCGGTCCAAGATGGCCGCCGCCACAAAATGGCGGATTACATATTTTTTCACAACTTCCTTAATATGGGTATCAAATGAAAGGGCTTGAATTGTAGAATACTATACACTATGATAAATTTCAAATCCAAGATGGCCGCCACCACAAAGTGGCGAATTACATTTTTTTTTTCACAACTCCCTCAATATGGGTATCAAATGAAAGGGCTTGACTAGTAGAATACTATACGCTATTACAAATTTCAAATCCAAGATGGCCGCCACCACAAAATGGCGAATCATATTTTTTTTCATAACTCCTTCAATATAGGTATCAAATGCAAGGGCTTGACAAGTAGAATAATGTACGCTATTACAAATTTCAAATCCAACATGGCCGCCACCACAAAATGGCGAATTATATTTTTTTTTACAACTCCTTCAATATAGGTATCAAATACACTACACTATATTGAAAGGGAATGAGGAATATTAACTAACGAAATGAAAACTAAAAACTTGAAAATATTTTGTTGTCTGATCAATGCTCTAGAATGATGAGGAAAGTGGAGTGATGACTGATACCTACGACCACTGAGTTTGACTATTTTTATTATTACGAATGGAATTATCCTACTTAAAAAGCGTAGGTATTTCTACATCAGATAGTGTCGCAGTCCCATTTTATAATCTAGATCTGAAATACCTAAGATATCTAATAGCTATGAATACTTGTACGAAAGTTGAATAACTAAAGGAAGAACTAGAAAAAGGATATAATAAATCAAAAAAATTTGTTTAGTCTTAAAAATTATTCTTCAACTATAAATTAATACTTAATAATTTTTTGACGGATAAAAAACCTGATTAAACACCAAATAACCTGAATCTTAAAACGAAAGAACATAAAAGAAATGAAATACAAAAATTAAGGAGTCCCTACAAAAAGCATGAAATAAAAAATTAAATTAAAAATTTAAAAAACCCCCGACACAAAAAAATAATAAAATTAAATGTAAGTAATTGGAAAAGGATCAAATAATTTAAAAACCCCCAACTTAAAGAATCTAGGTAACGAGACTAAAACAGATAAATTCATATGGAAGTCGGGGGACCGTTCTGTGGAACACCTTCTATGCTAAGAGGTCCCCCGACTGCCATATGAATTTATCTGTTTTAGTCTCGTTACCTAGATTCTTTCAGTTGGGGGTTTTTAAATTATTTGATCCTTTTCCAATTACTTACATTTAATTTTATTATTTTTTTGTGTCGGGGGTTTTTTAAATTTTTAATTTAATTTTTTTAGTATTTGTCTTGAGCGGCAACAGAAATACATCATCTGTGAAAATTTCAACTGTCTAGCTATCACGGTTCATGAGGTACAGCTTGGTGACAGACAGTCTTAGCAATAGGATCCTTTGGGTACGGAACCCTAAAAGCGGAAAATGCTCTATGTTCTGTTTCACATATAAATTGACAAATCGATCGCAATATCTTACTTTCATTTTGACAGTTCAGCCACGTTCATTACGTTATTTACATTGCTGAGCAGACGAATTTTTCAAACCTATGAAGCAATGGATTTGGAGTTTCCCATAGATAAATTCCTAATGACGTCGTTGTACTCGTAATGTCTATGCCAATAGAATACCCAAAAGTCAAAGTTCCCTACAGAGCAACATTACGAAGTAAACAATAACAAAATAGTTTGAACAACTATATTATGTAGAAAATGTCAACTGCTTTATTATTTAATATTTATTCCAGGAATGTGTAACTATTTGGCAATAGCAGGGCGCCAACAGTTGGCACCAGCTCCCTCGTTTACGATCGTAACTCACTGACAAATTACTCCGGCTAAGCTTTGTTTGAACTGAACTAATTAGCTATAACATAATTAATGTTGCGTTTTATATATTTGTAATCGTTAGATACGAGGTATGGAATAAGATAGGTCAAAAACTTTTTAACAATAAAAACCGACTTCCAAAAAAAAAACACCACAAAGTGAAAAATAACTTTAATTTCGGAAGTCGGTGTCTTTGGATCTGTATTTTAGTTTTTATTTCTCGTTTTTATTTTTCGCTTTTTAGTGGGTCTGCTATAATGACATCAGCTCCATTCGCATTGTGACGAGCAGAAATTGCTTAGAAACCTTATTAAAGTAATCGAATCGCAACCCGTGAAATATTTATCATTGAATAGTTCGATGGCCATCTGTGGTCACCATCAGCTCCACTTTACCAAATGAGAGCAAAAGCTCAAGTTACTATAAAAAATACCCAAATCGCTATAGGTGTGCCTATAAAATTTTCCCTCGATTTCCATGGGATCCTCTCATAAGATTCCAACCTGATGACAACTCGAGATATACCCTTTCAAACAAAAAAAAATGTTTTAAATAGGTCCACAGACGGAGAAATCGGTGAACATACCTACATAAAAAAAACATACCTACTTACATAAAGTCGAACATAAAACCTCCTCCTTTTTGGAACACTGTTAAAAATATAAGTACCTATGCTTTGAGAGTTTAGGGACTGAAGAAAATTAATTTAAGACAGATAGATAGATAATTCAGGGCCCAAAAAAGACAGCATACACAAAAGCACAATTTGTTTTTAATAGAAATAGTAATTACATGAATATATTATATAAAAACAATGTTAAATACGCTCATTAAAAGCAAAGCTAATTAACAAAAGGGAGAATTAAATTGGAAATAAGGGGGAGCGAAAAACGAACAAAAATGACCTAATTCATGATGAACTGGTAAAGATTACACCGTAATTGTAGAATGTCTGTAAGTTTTGCCTTGACCTGATTGTCCCCAAAGCATGACCTCGGGGCTAACCTAAAAGGGATTGGCTGGATTGGGATTGGCATGAGAGCTAATGGAATAACAATTGGGGATGTTAAAAGTTTAGCAGCTTTAGCAGGATCGCGGACCCAGGCCAAAGCCAGGGGGCCTAGACAAAGCGCCATTCTATCAGCAATAATTAATTAATTAGACAGCAAAGTAGGGTGTTTGGGTGTGGGTGTGTGTGCAATAACGAAGTTAAAATGAAATTTTAAATAAAACAAAATACTTAAATAAAAGTCAAATTAACTGTCATTCGTGGATCTTTGACAGTCGTTACGGGTAGTCAGAAGCCCGAAAGTCTGACAACCAGTCTTACCAAGGGTATCGTATTACCCAGTAACTGGGTTGTGGAGGTCAGATAGGCAGTCGCTCCATGTAAAATACTGGTATTCAGCTGCATCCGGTTAGACTGGAAGCCGACCCCAACATAGTTGGGAAAAGGCTAGGCAGATGATGACTTAAATAAAAGCCAAAAATTTATGGGATAAGGTACCGAAAAGCTTATGTCAGCTTGTGTCGGGGTAATTTGGTAACACGAACAGTAGGGATGGCTTTAATTTTGACAGTTCAACAACATTCATTGCGCTATTTACATTGCTGAGCAGACATTTTTTCCAACATATACAGCAATGGATTAGCAGTATTCTGCAAAATTATTTAGATTGTGTTTTAAAGTGTTTTACGCAGTTAGGGTGCTGTTGAAAGTCGTTAAAGAAATAAGAAACACTGCGAAAGTGATTGCCACATGTCTCTGAAAGTGATTGCCCACTCCAGGTTAAACAAGATGCATGGAAAGATGTTTTAACGTGGAATAAAAGACGATAATTGAAGATAAAAAGGAACAAGTCCTATCAGTAAATGGCCAGAACAAATCAACAAAAAAAAAAACTTAATTCCTCTCATACCTAACAAAGGGCGTCCCACGGCACATGGCTTCAATAAGCAGTTTATTGACAAAGTGAGCGGCCATTAAAGCTTCAGTTTCGGCACATGTATGCGGGTGGAATGAACGAGGGGTCAACACACTCCATTGTCGCCACTCTATAGTCTACGGATTTATAATACACGATACTGTTATGTTATTATATCTGGTAGGCATGTCAGGTTTCAGTAGGCGGATCGGTTTATAATAAAATAAAATCTTCGTTTTTAGGGTTCCGTACCCAAAGGGTAAAAAACCGGCCAAGTGCGTGTCGGGCCACGCACAGTGTAGGGTTCCGTAGTAGCCCGTTATCGCAATGTAGTACAATTCTGTTGCTTTTCAATGCAAGTCTTTACCCAATATAAACAAGCAACTACTTCATCTTAGTCACTTTAAAGGATTAATGCTAAGGATTTTGTATTTGGTACAAAATTATCAAACACCCAAGTTCAACGACTATTACTGCTAAACTAATAAAGTTATCTTAACCGCTATACTTTTCCTTTAAAGTTCATGAAATGCACTTTCATCGAGAATTTTTCCAGATTTTTCAAGCAAGTAGTTTAGCTTTTAGAGGGGGGGGGACGCCCTACTGGAACAAAAATTTGCACTTTAAACTTTAATATTTCGTAAATGGAGCATTAAGACCTATTCAACGATACGCCACACGATGGGGTAGATGATGAAAAAAATATTCATCCCCACTTCACATGTAGGGGAACTACCCTAAAAAAAAATATTTTCTAAAATTTTATTTTACCACTTTGTTGGCGTAACTGATATACGTACTCCTACAAAATTTCAGCTTTCTAGTGCTAACGGTCACAGAGATTAAGCGAGGACGGACAGACAGACAGACGGACGGACAGACAGACATGGCGAAACTATAAGGGTTCCTAGTTGATAAATGATAAATGATAAATGATAAATGATTTTATTTTTGTAAGTAGGTTTGTACAAACACTTTTACACGTCAATCATGTTTTTTTTTAAACTAGATGAGGTCGGCGTTTCCTATCTGACTACTCTGAGAAGAAAGGCCGAAACAAACTCAGAGGTCACAGTCTCTTTTAAAGTCCAGACATAATCTTGGTCAGGTTATATGAAGACCATGTAGATCGATGTCTGAGATGGTCTTTTGAGGAAAGAACCACACAGATTGAGAGGACCTGTCCAGTCAGTGCACGCATTTGTCAGAAATCGTGCAGCTCAACTCAAGACTTAAGGAGCTCAACGATTCGACGAACAATACCAAAGAAAGGACATTTGGGTAGGCCACATAAATTACTCAAACTGCCAGACCATGAGAGAAAAAAAAAAAAACAAGTAATAGAACAGAGAGAAAAATAAAACATAAAAAATTAATAAAATGACCCACATCGTCTTCACATTCACAAATCACAATGTAAAAAAAAAAAAAAAATTATATATATATAATACTTTACAAAGTAAGTAAATGTCATTGTTTATAAAAAAAAAAATCATTAATGTCAATGTGTATATAAAAAAAAAAAAAAAGTCATTCAAAATGCAGAAATTTGAAGCAGCTCAATCCCAAGCCTTTTTGTCCTCAATATAATCTTTAACGGTATAAAAGGCTTTCTGGCACAACTTACGTTTAATGAATGATTTGAATTTATTGAGGCTTAGATCTTGAACGTGGCTTGGTAGCTTATTATAAAAGCGTATACATTGGCATCTGAACGAGCCACCTATTTTTTTGAGCCTTGTTATAGGTACAACAAATTTGTGTTTATTTCTAGTATTTATATTATGGATATCACTGTATTTTTTAAACAATTTTATGTTTTTATGGGCATATAAAAGATTTTCATAAATATACTGAGAAGGCACAGTCATTACATTAATCTCTTTAAATTTGTCTCTGAGAGAGTGTCTCGGACTTAATTTATAAATTGATCGAACAGCTCGCTTCTGTAAAACAAAGATAGTCTGAATATCGGCGGCATTTCCCCACAATAGAATACCGTACGACATTACACTATGAAAATAGCTAAAGTACACTAAACGGGCAGTCTCTATATCAGTTAAATTACGAATTTTTCTAACAGCATATGCTGCGGAACTTAGCTTTTTTGACAATTTATCTATATGTGGACCCCACTGAAGCTTAGCATCCAAAGTTATGCCCAAGAATACTGTGTTGTCTTCAGGATTCAATTCCTCGCCCTTTATCAACACATTAGTTTTCACCTGCCTAACGTGGGGTAGCGTAAACTTAATGCATTTGGTTTTTTTCTCGTTTAAAAGCAAATTATTAACATTGAACCAGTGGACTACTTTCGAGATCGCGCTATTTACATCGTCAGTAACCAACTGCTGACGTTTAAGTTTAAACAAAAGAGAAGTGTCATCTGCAAACAACACTATATCATGATTATCCTTTATGAGGTACGGCAAGTCATTAATATAAATAAGAAACAAGAAAGGACCAAGAATTGAGCCCTGTGGGACTCCCATTGTTACTATAGATCCGGGTGATCTTTTTCCATTAACGTCAACGCTCTGAATCCTTTTACTCAAGTATGAAGTAAGAAGATCCAGAGCAGTGTTTCGGATCCCGTAGTGGCGGAGTTTCCTGATTAACGTTTCGTGAAGAACGCAATCGAATGCCTTGGACAAATCACAAAAGATGCCCAAGGCATCGCATTTATCTTCCCATGCATTATAAATATGTCCTAAAAGTTCAACACCGGCATCAGTAGTTGAACGACCCCTTGTAAAACCGAACTGTTTGCTATGTAATAATTTATGTTTATTAAAAAATCTTTGCATTTGGTCTAAAATTAATTTCTCAAAAATTTTACTAAAGGTAGGTAGTACAGAAATAGGTCTATAATTTGTGGGGTCTGATGTACTACCTGATTTAAACAAAGGTATTATTTTACTATTTTTCATAAGGTCAGGAAACTCCCCATTGTCAATACAACTATTAAAGATAAGAGCTAGAGTAGGTGCCACAATGTCAATAATAGACTTAGCTACTTCTACAGAATTACCCCACAGATCTGCAGTCTTTTTTACATTTAAAGTGTGAAAGGTTTTAATTATATCTCTACAGGTAATATATTCAAAATTAAATTCCGAATCGCAACCATTAACATTGTCCTTAAGCAAAGACTCAGCAACAGAAGGTGATGAGTTTAGTGATTTAGTAGTTGAAACGGGAATATCTGAAAAGAAATTTTCAAATGCCTCGGCGACTTGTGAGTCTGATTTTATTATGTTGTCATTAATAGACAGGCTATAGTCAGTATTTCGGTTACTAGATCTTCCCGTTTCACTATTAATAATATTCCAAGTCGTTTTAATTACATTACTGCTGTTTTTAATCTTTGAACCCAAATAGCGTGACTTGGCCATATAACAAACTTTTTTAAATAATTTTGAATAATTTCTAACATACAAATTAAATTCATCAGTGTTAATATAAGTCCTTTCATTGTACAATTCATAAAGCCGTGATCTACTTTTATGAATACCAATGGTAGCCCAATCACTGAACGATGCATTGCTATTAACTGAGATAGTCTTGGGAATAAAGGTGGAATCAAATTGTTTACAGTATACATTAAAAAAATTATCATAAAGTTGATTAGGATCAGCATGATTAGATAAAACTGGTAGCTTATTAATGAGTTTACCTTTAAAAGCCTCCAAGCGACTTGCAGTTTTGGGGTTAACAGTGATATCCTTTTTAGCCACTTTTTTGTTTAGGTTTTGAATAGTTATCCTTTGCCCGCAATGATCAGAATCTAGTAAAGTTATAATTTCTTTGTGGCTTGGTATAATGTCTGTATAAATATTATCCAGGCATGTGGCACTAGTAGGGGTTATTCTTGTTGGCTCCAAAAATAGGTTTAGAAGATTGTAGGACTGAAACAGACTTAAAATTTTACTACAAGAACCTGAGTTTTCTAATAAATTGACATTAAAATCACCACAAATGATAACGGACTTGTTTGAGTTACAAATCCTGTGTAACACTTCATCCATTACTTTTTCAAAGCAGTCATACAATCCTGAAGGGGGTCTATACACGCTTAATACAATAGAGTGCTCCAATTCTATACAGGCAATTTCAACTGTACGCTCAACAGATAGGCTCACAATATCTTTACGATCTTTAAATTTGAGCTGGTTACTTACTAAAATTAATGAGCCACCGTGTATAGCATTTATTCTGCTAAACGAACTACCAACCTGGTGATTATTAAAATTGAACAAGAACTGGTGGCTTTTCAGCCAATGTTCTGTTATACAAAGAATGTCAATACTATTAAAATTCATAAATAATTCTACTTCTAAATCTTTGTTCATAAATCCTTGAATATTTTGATGCACTAGGTTGATACTATTTACTGAGTTTAACTTTTTTTTTGAGTTATTTTTACTATTATAGCTAGAGGTTGCCTCTATTGTCTTAATTTCTAATTTAAATTATTAACAATGTCATTAATAGTGACCAAATTATTGGCAGAAGTATTTATAATATTGTTGCATTGCTCAAAAGAAGCAAGTTGTTTAGCCAAATTTTTGGCTGTAATAGAAAAAAAATAAGATAGCGACACAGCTATCTGTCTTTTATAATAGTCAGAAAGATAGTACATAACATTGTTATATCTATCTTTTGTCAAATAAAAATTATTACTAACATAATTGTTAATATCAACTAAATGGAACATGTTATTATTAAATGTCAAGTTATGTAATGTCATATTCAATTCAAATCTTAAGCTATTTTCTTCCTGTGGCAAACTGTTACTATAAGGAAATGTAAACAACACAACTTTTCTTAAACTAAGGTTGCATAAAGTTCTATGATACTGGAGCAGTTCTCCTTTGTTTAGATTTCCCCTATTACCCATAAAAATTAATAAAGTTGTATCCTGGGTAAAGTTACATTTAATAATTTCTTTCATAATATGAAACAAAGAACAACCAGGCATACAGTAATTTACTATTGAGTGTCCTGGATATTCATCTGTCAATAAGTGACCTAAGTCCTTACCAATCTCATCACAAAATAATACAATATCATTATTTAAAGTTTGTTTACAATGTTTATACGAACTATTAATAGAAGGAATTACCAAATCAACACAGGGCTGCAGTAAGGTGGTATTGCAAGTTGACAATGAATGGTCCGGTGTAAGCACATTAGATGGTGTCTGACAATGCTCACAGTTGTTTTTTTGTGAGTTTACTAGCTCATTCATTGCTAACACATATTCCCTCATTAGGTCTTCAGAGGTATTATATTTGTTGGTCATTGAACTAAGTTTCTCCTGTAGATGGTCAAGTTCAGATTGCAAGGTTTCTGTGTCAATTTTGTACTTCCTAGTACTCTGCTCCAAATTATAAGAATACATGTCTAATTGTTTGAGTAAATTCAACCTTTCTCTATTCAATTTAACGTTTTTTATAAAGAACTTTTGTTGACTACGGAACCCTAAAAACGGGACCCTATTACTAAGATTTCGCTGTCTGTCCGTCTGTCCGTCCGTCCGTCTGTCTGTCACCATGCTGTAGCTCAAGAACCGCGATAGCTAGACAGTTGAAATTTTCACAAATTGTGTATTTCTGTTGCCGCTATAACAACAAATACTAAAAACAAAATAAAATAAATATTTAAGGGGCTCTCATACAACAAACGCGATTTTTTTTGCACTTTTTTGCTCGATATCAATGATGGCAACAGGTAGGCACACGAAATATTCACAAAATACTCAGTTGTATTTTTGATTTAATAATAAATAATAAAATTAAAATAAAATAAATAATTAAGGGTGGCTCCCATACAACAAACGTGTTTTTTCGGCGTTTTTGCCTTGTGGTACGGAACCCTTCCTTGTAAATGAGTGTGGTAAATGTGTAATTTGCAATCAAATTCAAACTCGAGCATTTATTTCTAGGCACTTTTATAATGAGAGGTTTTTCTTTTGAGTATTAAAAAAAAACATAGTTTCCAAGAACCCTGAAGATGGCGTTGAACTGACTACGTTACTAGGTGCCAAAGTCAAAACGCTTGGGAAAAAAAAACATTGCGTCACGTCATATACGCTCGTTGAGTGACAGTTTCTTTTGCTTTCGTTTTACGATCTCAAAAATTACTCCAAGTGAATTAACAAAAAAATTATGTGACGTTCCGTTCCTTGCAGTAACTTACCAAGTTCAGCGCCATCTATCCAGCGAATAGGGAAGCGTTAAAAAAAAAGAAAAAGAAAATCCCTCATTATAATTGTCAAAGGAGTCGATCAGTCAAAAAGATGAAGCTAGCGTAGTAGGTTCTTAGGGAGAAGAACGGGCAAGCAACTCTATGGACACTCTTTTAAATTATAAGTACTGTTATAGGCTGATTTTTCAATCGACAGATAATTTTTATTCGTGGAATATAATTGACGTCTGACAATTTTTGTATGGAAGAACGGTCAAAAATTCAAAATTATTCCTCCGATAAAATTATCTGGTGTCGGAAAAATATGCCATAAGTGTTCCAAATTATTAGTTAGATCATTAAGTTCATTTCAATCGCGGCATAAAATCGTGTCAAGTAAGTACCTATTATTTCTTAAGCCCAAAACAAAAGGAATTAAAAACGTATTCGATCCTAGAAATTCCGATGTCTTTGCTTCCCCGTGAGGGAAGCAAAGACATCGGAATTTCAAAGAATGGTAATTTCGTATGGATCGAATACGTTTTTAATTTCTTATCATCATTCTGGACTCTGGTCATTCTGGACAATCAGGAAACTATTAACCCTTAGTCTGCCGGAACGTAGATCTACGCGAGACACAATGGCTTTTTAATTGTGTCTGTAATTACGGCACACAAGCGGTTATTATGAAGCTCTGTTCTCATATTTGTTTGTACACAGCAGTAGTTCTTTATTGAATAAGTATCTTGGCGACAGCGCAGCTGACGAGAGAATGCGTTCTTGACCCCCGTCAGTTTCATACAAACGAATGCAGGTTTTGCGAATTTAATCTTTATTAGTTACTAAGATGTTCGCACTGACAGGTGTCAGGATGGTGGTGTAAATGTATGCACAGACGCCAGCACATCAAGCTACCCGAAGCTGTCAAATTTCCCCAATCAACCTTGAACCTAATCCTTTAGCGATACAGTTGAAAATCTATTACAGAAATTTGACAGATTGTAGTATCTTGATGTCCTGGCCTTTGTACCTAATATTTGCACGTCATACGTGGCAGGATGTGGAGAGTCCATTGACAAACCATAAGACCATATTATAATGTATGTACTTACCATATTCTGACAACTAAGGGGTTTTATATTTATGAACGACTACCAGCACCCCGCGGTTTCACTCGCATAAGTGTCGATCCCGTGGGAATATCGGGATAAAAAGTTAATCCAGGGTATCGGCTACCTCCATACAAAATTTTATCAAAATTGGTCCAGCCGTTTGAGCGTGAAGAAGTAACAAACATATAAACACACACATAGACACTCACAAATTTTATCGAAATCCGTTCAGTTGTTTAGGCGTGAAAAGGTAACATACAGACAGACAGACAGCTGTTACTTTCGAATTTATAATATTAGTATGGATGATTAAAGTAATTCAAAGTTCAAACGTCAAAAATGTATGGCTAAGTCGCTAATTACTACTTAACTTTAAGCAGTGTTTATGAACAAAGGGGTATAGTATTATGGTTATAAGAGAAAGAAACTGAATGCTTGGCTGACCCAAAAAAAACAAATATTTTGATATACTATCACCACTACATTAAGTTGCTTCCCGCTGTCTGCCCTATGTATGCTTAGATCTTTAAAACTGCGCAACGGTTTTGATGCGGTTTCTTTTAATAGATAGAGTGATTCAAGAGGAAGGTTTATATGTATAATATATGCATATTATAGTACAGAAAAGCCGAGAAATTCAAACATTTGTAATGTGATGTCGTAACAAACATATTTTTGTGCGCGTACATTGCAAACGCTGGCTAAACCTTACGAGATAGATCAAATTAATGTACTACGGAATTGTATATATCTTAAAAATATCAACAAAAAAGTCCGCGATGGTATATGTTTATCTCCTAAGGATACCACTGTGACCATTTTTATCTTTTACATATTACAGAAAAATTAAGTATGGGTTATTTACCAAGCTATTTTAAACAATTCAGCATTATTCCTTAATTAATTAAATACGTTGTGCATTTTATAGAGATCAAAATTTCCCTTTACAACATATCATTAAAATGAATATTTTAGAAGATATCAGAGATTTAAAAAGCGGGGGCAGAGAGGCTGGCCGGGCAGTACTATGTTCGCCAGGTCATCTAGTAGACTTTTAAATTAATTGAATCGACACGAGTAACAAGCACATAAACAAAACTAGCAAAGGTCAATTGAAATATTACGTCAATTAATATAATTGCTGGACTGTAACAAAATACATACGTTGTTTTCATAATAGGTACCAAATTTTAATTGAACTACTAGCTAGAAACGCTAATTAAGGATACAACGAATAAGTAATAGATACCAAAAATTGAACTACTAGCTAGAAACGCTAATTAAGGAGACAACGAATAAGTTATACTACACAACATAAAGCGCGGTCCAGTCGGACTGCATAGAAAAGAAAGAAGCGCGATGACACAACGCTGGTAATTTATTGCAAAATATGAAAGCAAATAAGTATTTACAAAAAAAAAATATTGTTTGGACTAAAATATTAAAACAATAGTGCTTTAGTATGTTGCTTGAAGAATAATCTGACAAAAAATCAGAGCGATTGTATGTATATTGTTATGGTTTTTATTGTAAAAATAAAGTTTTTAGAGGTATTTTCATGACTTTTTTCTATCGTATGAAATTAGTTGTATTATGTTTTCAACACACTATCTACCTAGCATGTATCCTGAAGAATAACATATATTTTTCTGATTTTGTTTACTGTAGTCGATCATATACTTTTAGGCATTATAAAACTTGAGTTTTTTGCGTTTAGGTCCTGTAGGCCATATTATTGTAACCTTGCTTGGACTGCCTCCTTGGTGTAATGGTCGCAAGCGCTACTGCTAAGCATGATGAGGTCTTGGGTTCAAATCCCAGGTCGGGCAAAGTGTTATTGCGCTTTTCCACCTGGGGCCCAAATCTGCTATTTCTATAAATTCGTCATTCCAACACGATGCCACCACCATCCCATTCTCATTTTGCTAAAAGTTCGTAATCTGCTAAATTCATAATGGTTGATCATTGGTCGGTCAATGGCACAGAAATTATACGATACTCGTAACGAATTAAAAGCAATGACTGCACAATGACGTTCTAATGGTAGGTCACTGATCAAAGGAACAGTTCCTTTGATCAGTGAACATTTTAGCAGATTACCGCATAAGTCAGTAATTCATTTTTCATTATGTACGAGGTTACCATTCTATGCCATTTCTTTCAATGGAGTGTCAGTGGTTGACCATTGGAAAGTCATAATGACGCTATTATTAGATTATCAAACTTGTCAAAATCAACAATTATGAAATCAATGATAGACCACTCTGACACTATTGTAATAGCAGACTTGAGGCCCTGGAATTTCTCAGTAGCAGAGCAGCCCGGAGTCTTTTGCCTGGAAATTTGTGCCTGGTTGATGGCAGTAATGGCTCACCTTCTATTACATGGGACTGAACCAAACCTGGCGATTTGTGGGTGTGTTATAAGAACACCTCTGCCAAACCCCTTAGGGGAACACATGCGTGATGTTTTGTAGTGTTAGATGTTATGTTATGTATTATATATGTCATATGCCTAGCCTTTTCCCAACTATGTTGGGGTCGGCTTCTAGTCTAACCGGATGCAGCTGAATACCAGTATTTTACATGGAGCGACTGCCTATCTGACTCCCACAACCCAGATACTGGGTAATACGATACCACTTGGTAAGACTGGTTGTCAGACTTTCGGGCTTCTGAGTACCCGTACTGTCAAAGATCCACGAATGACAGCCGGGACCAACGGCTTAATGTGCTTTCTGAGGCACGAAAGGGGTCTCGGTATGTAAAGGTCACCCATCCACAGACCAACCGCGGCAAGCGTAGTTTAACCTGATCGATCGACCTGTGCGGCTATTGTTATTTAGCTTCGGGCCCCTCCTAATTTATTATATGTATGTTATGTATATTGTAACCTCTGGGAGTGTATAGGTATTCTATAGATCTTTGATGGTCAATTGGCTGAGTTATCTATAGATACCCTACCTCTATTAATAGATACATACATCTGTGGGATGTCTATGGAAGAATGTTCTGGATGCCTTTATTGATCCATTGTAAGCCTGACACAATAAAAACTCGTAGCATACCTAAGTATCATGAATTTCAACAACCTGACTGAAAGAACGTAGGTAGGCATCTTATTGTCTTGAAAGTGTATATAAAAACACCTACTTATATTAATTAAAGGACAACATAGGTACTTACCGTAGGTATTATTTATAAAGAATATTCTCTTTTATCGTAAAAAATGTTACACTTAGGGCTGATTTTTCAATCGACAGATATTTTTTATTCGTGGAATAAAATTGACGTCTGACAAACTTTGTATGGAAGAAAAGAACTGTCAATAATTCAAAATAATTCCTCGGATAAAATTATGTGGCGTTGGAAAATTCGGCCCTTAGTTATAAATCCACACAGTTTCTCTTCTAACTGGAACTTGCAAACTGAAACAACCAATAAAAAGAGAGAAACAGATAAAATATTCTACCTACTTCCTGCCACATCCAAACAATATAGATCTACAACAGCTGAAACGCATCCGTCCGATGTCAATCCAAAATAAACATTTACCTACATGTCATTTGGGGGAATATAATAATGAAATACGACACTGAATGTAGTCCGATAATTAGTTGTCCGTCTGTTCGTATCACGTCCCCCCATCGGAATAATACAGACTGACACAAAGAGTGATGAGAACCATTCTTTTCAACTTGTATTTTTGGCGCAAAGTCGTTGACTTGCCGCCATCTTTCTTTTGTCGGAAACCGAAACAAATTATGTGAAGTCGTTTTCCATGTTTGGGTATTTTTTTTTTGTCTAAGTAATTGCCGATTTATAATCTTGTCTTATTGTCAGTGAGAACGGCTTTTTCAAATGTCTTGTGATAGGAACTGCAGCACTAAATTCATATGAAAAAGTGCAAACAGGCTTTCTGTAAACTGTAGAAGTAGGTACTGAAAGTCTTTTCAATTTACAACGCGGTCACATTAACTTGACGCTTGGCGTTGATGACGTTATTTTGGTTTTTTGGTAATATACCTAATAAAAATATAATTAAAACAACAACAGAAAACTAGTCAAATTATCGACGGGCGTATCGGTAACAAAGACAAAGACAAAGGCCTAACACTTGCTGGGCGAGCTAAGGAACGCGGGCCTCGCATTCCAGAGATGCGTCGAGTTAATGTGACCGCGTTGTAATCCGTATTATATATAAAACCCCGAATCAACATAAATGATCTGTTGTAGTTACTGGGCATCCAATCATAGAAAACATCGTATGACTTGACAGCATAAGTTATACTAAGTTATAAGTACGTCCAGAACGTTATAAAGACGCGTCTCATCTATATATATAAAATTCAAAGTCCTGACTGACTGATTGACTGACTGATATATCAACGCACAGCCCAAACCGCTGGCCCTAGAGACTTGAAACTTAGAAGGTGTGTTCCTTGTGAAGAGTAAGTATCCACTAAGAAAGGATTTTTGGGAATTCAACCCCTAAAGGGTTAAAATAGGGGATGGAAGTTTATATGAAAGTCCGACAGTTTTGAAGTTAGGATCTTCTAATTTTGTATTTAGGCTGACAATTGAAAATTAATTTATACGTGTCTCAGCGTTTTTGATAATTCCACCCCCGAAGGGTTAAAAAGGGGGATGAAATTGTGTATAGAAAATCATTATTTTCGACGTAAAAATCACTAAATTTATTATCTAGGCTTATGATTGGAAGCTAATACAACGGTGTTGTTAGAATTTCATCCATTAAGGGGGTGAAAAGGGGGATGAAATTTTGTCCTGACTGACTAATATATCAACGCACAGCCTAAAACGCTGGTCGGTACCGCTGGGTAGAGAAATTAATTTTGTAGAGTGTGTTCTTTGTGAAGAGTAGATATCCACTAAGAAGGGGTTTTTGGAAATTTAACCTTTAAGGGGTGAAAAGAGGGGATTTTGTTTGTATGAAAAATCTTATTCCTTGAGTTAATAACCATGAAACTTGGCACGAATACTAGATAAATTATGAAGTTTGGCTTTTTTTTCTAAACTACCCGGGGGATTGGGAGGTATCAAAGTTTGTATGGAAGAATTTTAACGCGTGGTCCGATTAACTCGAAACTCAGTATTTATACTTAAGACCAAAAATAAAGAATAACGTGTATCATCGTAATTCGAAAATTTACCCCTGATGGGGTGAAAAGTTAATTTTATAGGGGAAGACTTTACTGCGTGGTTTGATTATCTCAAAAACTGGTATAAACAATCTTTGAGTCGAGTAATGAACACATCCCAAACAATTTTACGAAATTCCACCCCTGTGGGGGTGAAAAACGGGGATACAGTTTATAAGAAAAATCTTATTCGTTTGGTTAATAAACTTGGCAAGAGTACTTGCCTAAGCAAGTAATAAAGTTTATCATTATTCGTTTATCAAAACACCCCAACACCCCTTGTGTTGGGGTTTTAAAGTTTGTGTGGAAGAATTTTAACGCGCGGTCCGATTTAGTCGAAACTCAGTATTAATACTTTTGACAGAAAATAATCAATAATAACAGCCGCACAGATCGATCGATCAGGTTACGCAGGCTATACGCTTGCCGCGGTTGGTCTGTAGATAGGTGTTCATCTTTACACACCGTGACCTCTCCGTGCCTCGGAAAGCACGCTAAGCCGTTGGTCCCGGCTGTCATTCGTGGATCTTTGACAGTCGCTAGGGGTGGTCAGAAGCCCGAAACTTTGACAAGCAGTCTTATCAAGGGGTATTAAATTACCCAGTACCTGGGTTGTGGAGGTCAGATAGGCAGTCGCTCCATGTAAAATACTGGTATTCCCTCTGAGTCTTGGAAAGCACGTTAAGCCGTAGGTCCCCGCTGTCATACTTGGATCTTCGTTACAAGCCCGAAAGTCTGACAACCAGTCTTACCCAGGGGCATCGTATTACCCAGTAACTGGGTTATGGAGGTCAGATAGGCAGTCGCTCCATGTAAAATACTGTTACTCAGCTGCATCCCGTTGGACTGAAAGTCGGCTTCTAGTCCAACGGGACCATCCCAGCCTTTTCCTAACTATGTTGGGGTCGGCCCCAACATAGTTGGGAAAAGGCTAGGCAGATGAAGAATCAATAGTAAGTGTATGGGGTTTTCGAAAATTATTGATCCCTGACGGGACAAAAAGTGGTAATTCGATTTATAAGGGGATTTTAATGAGTGCCTTGATAAACTCAAAAAAAATGGTACAAATAAATTTGGACTTGAAACTTGGCATAAATAATTATAAAGTTCGATTTTTTTTGGAATTCTAAACTAACCCAAAGGGGAGATTGCGGGTGTCAAAATTATTATGGAAACATTTTAATGCGCGGTCCAATTAACTCGAAACTCGGTACCTATCTAAGACCAAAATAAATAATAAAGTGGTTCAGGGTTTTTCGAAAATCTACCGCTAATGGGGTGAAGAGGGGTAGTCACTTTCACAGGGCAGAATTTTATTACGAGGCTTGATTAAATGGAAAATTGGTATAAATAATCTAGATTATGTTTCGAAATTCCACCCCTATGGGGATAGAAAGAGGGGATACAGTTTATATGAAAAATCTTATTCATTTGGTTAACCAATTAGAAACTGGGCAAAATTTGGGTCAGTAAATAATAAAGATTGTCACTTTTAGTTTAAAAAATCCCTCACAGAGGATTTGGGGGGTGACAAAGTTGATGGATTAGAAAAATATATATTTAACCCGCTGTCGGATTAACTCGAAACTCGGTACTACTAAAACAAAAAATACTTAAAAAAAGTGATTTAGGGTTTTTCAAAAATTGACTCCTACGAAGGTGGAAAATTCTACTGCTTGCTTCCATTAACTCGAAAATGGGTATGGGTCTTTGAGTCAAGTTATGAACACATCCCAAACGATTTTTCAAAATTACTCTCCTGGGGGGTAAAAAGCTGGGATACAGTTTATTTGAAACATCTGATCCCTTTGAGCTATAAACTTAAAAATTGGCCCGAATACTTATTTATATCTAAATAAATGATAAAAATCATAAACATACATTTTCGAAATTATAAGAGGAAAGTACGAATTTAACGCGTACGAAGTCGCGGGCAGAAGCTAGTAATATTATAAGGATCTTGAAGTTAGGTCTAAGTACATACATCCAGCGTTAGGATAAGTTTTTCTTTTAACTTAGACGACGAAGGGCCCAATGATAACAATGAGATTAATTCATTACGACATTTTTGTTGGAAATCAGAGCCAGAGATGACTAAACTTATCCAAATCAAACATGCCTACACAAATGTAGCGTATGGAAGTAGTAAGTACTAGTGCGTAACTATGACAAATTGTCCTACTTAGATAACAAGTAACATTTACTGAGGATATTATGTGGGTCACAAACATAATATTGGTGTAAGTAAGTTGTAGATTTTATTCAAATCATGCTCAATTATGTAGGTTATCAAAAACATTACATTTAGCTGGTGTTATCATTCAGTTGTTATCAACTTCACGAAAACTTTTGTTTTCCTTGTTTTATCAACAAATTCTTCCTAAACCAATACAAATAATTATAAACGAATTTATATTTGCTTTGGTAACCTAGTTATAGCTAATCTACACAAAAATAGTCCCATGACTGACTGACTGACAGCCTTAAACATTGAAGAAAGAAAATAAGTTCGAATATAAAAAAAATCTAAATTTTGAATTCCAAGTTTTATTGTATGTACACACGACGACATACCAAAGCTATACAGCTATACATTTTAAGTTTTTGCTGACCTCGCATGAACTCACTCGCTCGTATAGGTTTTTCGTACAATCAGAAGTCAGCTTATACCTACTGGTTATGTATAGCTTGATGTGTAGCCGTCAAAGAGAATCCATACTAATATTATAAATTCGAAAGTAACTCTGTCTGTCTGTATTACCTTTTCACGCCTAAATCACTGAACGGATTTCGATAAAATTTGGCAGAGAGATAGATTGCATCCCGGGGAAGGACATAGGATAGTTTTTATCGACATACCTCGCGGTCGAAGCCGCGGGCGGAAGCTAGTAAGGTTATAATTATAGTCTTTGGTAGCCGTGCCGTGCGTACGAACGACATGAAGAAGAAAGAAGAAATTGAAGTATTAAAGAAAGAAAATACCTACACGACGTAGATAGATCCGAAGGAATTCTTGGTGCATTAACAATATTACAAAACATACCATCACGCATGAACCTATACCCCGAAGGGTTAGGCAGAGCCTAGAGGTGTACCTACCTATAACACACCCACATTTCGCCGGTGAATGGCTAGTGTAGTGGTAGACCGCGAAATTCATATTTTCTTACATTTTTTTGCAATTTGCAGGTCAGTCTCAGATTGTATCTTGATCAAAATATGATTTGCGACAATAACAGGTACATATTTAGAGAATTATGGTCATTAGAATCTTTCTCAATTCGATTTCTACCACCAACCACCAATCTCTTACGGAAAAGTGTTAATGGTAGAAATCTAACTTAGAAAGAAGTATTAATGATTCTGATGATTATAATTCTCTAAATATGTACCTGTTATTATCGCGAATCTTATTTTGATCAAGATACAACCTGACACTGACCTGCAAATTGCAAAAAACGTAAGAAAATTTGAATTTCGCGGTCTACCACTATCCATTCATCTTAAATCGCATTTAATAAGGGCTGAGCTTATTGCCATCAACCGGCACAAATCCAGGCTCTAGTCTACTACTGAGAAATTCCAGATGGAAAAACCCAGTAACTTTGCCCGACCCGGGAATCGAAGGACCTCATGCTCACTAGCGCTTGCGACCACTAGACCAATGAGGAAATAAATAAAATATTGAATCAAAACGGAGGATTGGAGTTTGTTGTACAGACGCCAACACATCAAGCTACCCGAAACTGTCAAATTTTTTCAATCAATTTTGAACTTTATGCTTTAGCGATAAAGTTGAAAATCTATTAAAGAAATTTGACAGATTGTAGTAGCTTGATGTGCTGGCGTCTGTACATAGAGCACATAGGTATAAGTCGCGGCGGACAAGTGCTAGTAGAATTTATTCATTTAGTACGCAGAAACCAAGATGACTACCTATCAAAAAAGTCAAAATAACAACCAATACAGGGTCAAATTAATTTAACTAGCGAAACTCCGCGGAAGTGAGATATCTCAACACGTTAAAACAAAAAAGAAATTAATTTGACGATTTGTTTTTGTGGGGTCACTGGCCGCAATTAGTTAAGTCACTTGAAATGTCAGTTTTAAAAATCTGTTTTTTTTTGTCTAAACTTTATCTGATGGGTAGGACTGATGGACCGTATCGATGTCTCAACACGGCAAAACTAAAGAAAATCGTTTTTCTTACTCATACTTCAAGTAACAAGAAAATCGCGATCGTGGAACCCCCCAAGAAAAAAAACATTAAATCTTTTTTTTATATAGTGCTTATATCTATATACCTTTACGTCTGCAGAGTTTCGCTAGCAAGTTTAATTTAACCTTGTATAAGTATCAAGTGATGAAACACCAACCATCTATTGCCTCTAGATTAGAGCTTAGGCATGGCAATAAGCAGTCAAGCAAACGATGCACTTGGAAAATCCGTTTCGTTCCTCCGGTCACGTAGACTTATTTGTTGCAACTTAGCTTAGAGTAAGTAGGTTACCATTCATGCCTTCACTATCTTTTTCTAACAAATTAGTTATTGGTGCCGATTCTGTTGTTCACAAACCAAACTAAATTAAGTTTTCCCTTCCTTAAATTAAATTACGTCAAGTTATATCAGTCTGTGTGGTGCCGGACTTAAAGAATTGCACCACCCCTTACTTCCCGTGGATGTCGTAAAAGGCGACTAAGGGTCTTACCGGAGAATGGGCAGCAGCGTTCTCTATTTATTCCACCATCATACCATACTGCGATCGCCAACCCGCCTGCCAAGCGTGGCGATTATGGCAAACCCCCCCAAAATTGGGGGAGGCCTATGTCCAGCAGTGGATGTCTATCGGCTGAAACGACGACGACGACGAAGTTATATCAGGCGCTGATTAATTTGACAGGATTAAATTAAAATTTTTCTTCTGTCCTTTTCTTAATGAAATAGAATGAAAAAGATGCAAAAGGATAAAATAATTTAAAAACCCCCGAAATAAAGAATTTATGTAACGAGACTAAAACAGATAAATTCATATGGCAGTCGGAGGACCTCATAGAATAGAAAGTGTTCCACAAAACGGTCCCCTTTTCTTTCTATTTCATTAAGAAAAGGACAGAAGATAAATTTTAGTTTAGTCCTGTGAAATTAATCAGCGCCTGATATAACTTGACGTAATTTTAGTAGGCAAGTTTTAATCACGTCTTAAACTTGTATGGAGTAGTGTCAAGCGCTGATTAATTTGACAGGACTAAACTAAAATTTATCTTCTGTCCTTTTCTTAATGAAATAGAAAGAAAAAGATGCACCTTACTTAATTTAGTTTAGTTTGTGAACAACAGAATCGGAACCAGTACCTATATCAAATATCAATAACAAACGCTTTATGTACGAATTATAAAATTGTAGCTTTGGTGCAATGTACTTACTGATTTGGTGAAAATGAAAATATCGATATCATCAATATCATCATCATCTGCCTAGACTTTTCCCAACTATGTTGGGGTCGGCTTCCAGTCTAACCGGATGCAGCTGAATACCCGTATTATACATGGAGCGACTGCCTATCTGACCTCCACAAGCCGGTTACTGGGTAGGTAATACCATACCCCTTGGTAAGACTGGTTGTCAGACTTTCGGGCTTCTGACTAACCGTAACGACTGTCAAAGATCCACGAACGACAGACGGGACCAACGGAGCACGGAGGGTCTTAAAAAAATACATACCTATTTTACATGGAGCGACTGCCTATCTGGGGGCCTAACAAGGCCACTTTGGCAGAATCTTAACACGTTCACTGCGTAACAGGCCGATATCGGCCTGCCGCGGTACTTCAGCTGGTGCGGACGAAGAAAACTATGTCCCGCTCGCTTGTGCGAAACGATTATCTCAGGTGTTTGTAAAAATTCGACAGAGACAAATATATATTTCATCTTGCGGTCAAAATTGTAGGTGTTCCCCATCAAAACATAACGGCAGGCTTTTATCGACCTACCACGCACTGACGGTGAAAAACATCCGCTGAGTGCGGCAGTGGGCCTATTTCGGCCTGCCCTCCCAACAGGCCGCTGGCGACCCGATACCGCACAGAGCGCGCGCCCCGCCAGTTAGTGTTGTGCTATTTAACTGATCTGACTTAGCGTTCGATATAATCAATGATGGCAAGCAATAAAAGAAAAATACAAATTTTGGAAAATAGAGGAATTCGCCCTGCATTTATTGATAGTGATAGTGACAGCAGTGAAGAAATATTTTCCTCTAAGAAAAATAAGAAGAATTTGGAAACAAATGTGCACGGAAACCGAAGCACAAGCGGTAAGTTTTGTTAACTACCTACACATAGGTATCTACATTATCAGCCTCTGGGGAAAGTTGTTCAGTTTCGCGAGTTCTGTGGTAAAACTCATAAATCTATACATATAATAAATCTGTAGAAGGGTCAATTCTGTACATTGAAAATATTGAAAAAATAAATAGCGGGGGGTGTTGCTGGATCGATACCAAACCCAAATATGTGTTTAAAAAAATTTTTGTCTGTCTGTCTGTATATGCAGGCATCACGTGAAAACTAACGGTTCGATTTCGATGAAACTTGGTATAATTATACCTTATTATCCTGGGCATAAAATAGGATACTTTTTATCCTGGAAAAATAGGTAGAAAAAAAAAATCTTATTTTTCGGTTTTATTCATAGACGTTGTTCTGTAGAACCGCGAACACACGTTGCATTACCCGTAGTGGATAATTTTCCATTTCAATTTAAGAGAATACAGTTTCCTGTAGCTTTGTGTTACGCCATGACAATAAATAAGGCTCAAGGTCAGACCCTAGGAGTTGCTGGCGTAGATCTTACCGCGAGTTGTTTTTCACACGGGCAACTTTACGTAGCTCTTTCCCGTGTGAGCAGTCCAAGAAATCTTCATGTTCATATTCCGGACGAGCTCACTAACAATGTTGTGTATGCTGAAGCTCTCAATTAACTTTCTGTCGCATTGTCACGATCACTTTTTTATTATTGCAAACTTTTCGTCACTGTCAGTAATTTACTGCTACATGCTACTTATCAAGGTCGGAATTACTATGGAAAAAATACTTACTATAGAACGCGAGCTCAACAGCAGTAGCTCAATAGAGGGATCTCCTTAATTATTATAGGCTTAGCCGTATTTGGGTCCAATAGATATTTATAAGATGTCATTGTCAGAGTTACTCAAAATGGAGAAATAAACCATCCACGCGAAGACCGACATCCGCGCGGACGGAGTCGCGGGCGGAAGCTAGTGGTTAATAAATCACACGGAATTAAGAAAAAAAAATCATTTCAGAAAATCAAGTAAAACCTAAGGACAATGACCATGTCCTTGAGATGAGCGCTAAACGAAGAAATTGTGCAGGGTGCTACGACAGACTGCGAAAAACCTTTAATAGTACCCAACCAAAAAAAAAGTTAAGAAAATAAAAAAAAATATTGCAGGA
The DNA here is from genome assembly GCA_916614155.1 of Mesoligia furuncula. Lineage (NCBI taxonomy): Eukaryota > Metazoa > Arthropoda > Insecta > Lepidoptera > Noctuidae > Mesoligia > Mesoligia furuncula. Next base: position 3,384,901 of record OU744809.1, on the reverse strand, counting down.
AATGGAACCAAAACCTTTGCTTAACATGTTTCCAAGACATAAGTAAATAAAAACATTTTTCAGTTCTTTTACGATAATTCTGTTTTATTTTCGATATCCCCTTATTTTTCTCTGTCCCATCACTACTAAAAATACTTTCTAGTGCGGTTCAGGTCGATATCGGCCTGCCGCTTTTCCTGCTTTATTTCTCATTTCCTGTTTGGCAGATCCCGGGGCGAATCAAACCTAAGGAAGTTGGGTTCAAGGTCATTCTAACAATATAAAAAAAAATGTATACATTGTGTTTCCACAAAGTTATAGCAATTTAATGTATCCTAGTGCTGGTGGGTCTAGAAAGACCTGCCACGCACTGGCGAAAATATCATTGGGGGCGCATTTTGGCCCGCCGCCGCACCAGATTAAGAATTATGATTTTACTTGCCGCAGTAAACGTGATAAAAGGATAACAAAAAATGTTAACTGTTAAGTTAATCGTATCAAATTGGTGAAGCATTTTTCAGTATTTTTTTTTTTGTCTGTGCTAAAATACCAATCAATCCAATCCAAATCCAATCCCAATCTCTTTGATTGTACCTACGTAGTACAGCGAAAAAAAGAAAAACACTGACTGTCTTCACCATTTTATAATTAAAAAAGTTATCCTTTTATGACTCTCCAAAGTGGCCTTTTAGGCCCCCTGACCTCCGCAACCCAGATACAAAACAAAACATCAATACACCGATATACATTCTGAAAAAAATTTTTATCTAAAAATAAAACGGTTCCCAGCAATAATTTTTGCACAAAGCTACTTAGTTACTTAGATGTACAGAATGCGTAGTTGACGGCTATATGATGTGTCTTTTTACACCCTGTAGATACCTAAGTATGTTGTTACACCAAAACATGATTATTCGTAATGGCTGGAAGTTAGTAAAAAGATAAAAATACTGACAGCAACTCAAGTTCCTTCTTCCTAGAGCATCGAGACCTTCGTTGTCACTAGTACCATTAACAGTTCCATGATGGAACTAGGTACTGATTGTTTTTTTTTATCACTAGTTCCATTTTAAAAGAATCTGAAAATAATGGAACTAATGTTGAATTTGATATCGCTAGTTCCACGTTATTATTTTTGGCACGAACCTATCTTATCGAAAGAAAGAAAGAAAGAAAGAAAGAAAAAAGTTTATTTGGACACAGTTCATGAAACACAAAATACAAAATTAACAAAAAATAAAAAACAACAATAGTATAGTATGTGCCTCACGGCTGCGACAAAAAGGTTCATTTCAGCATTAATGCCAGACAGACATTATCGTTATCGGACAAATCATTATTTTGATATATGACACTTCACGAATATCACCAAAGGGAATTGCTCACTTTGTTAGGGTGATCTGGCTAAGCGTGGACAAGATATTTATTAATAAATAACTTGCATTTCAAAAATTACTTATCTATAGGAAAGCAAATATTATAATAAAGTTGTAGCAAGATGCAAGAATATGCTTCAACTGGCATGTGGAAAATTGGAACCTTGCCGGGTAAAATCTTTGTAATAAGCTTATTCTTTTCTATAATATATTATTTGCCTGTAGTATTTTGATATAATCTGATTATTTACACATTATAGGGTTGTATTAGGGTGGTTAAAATAAAACTTATTGCAGTTCATTGCCGGATTATTGATAACACTTCAATAAGCTGCAAAGTGTGTCTTCTGCGAAGCATTACATCAAAGCCACAATTAACACATCGCATTGGTTCCTCATTCTCATTCGAATTACGTGTAGCAGAGGAGTCCAAGTTCGTGCCGTGGTTGTCATTTAAAGCCGGTTCGAAGTCCATAATAGCACCAGGTTCAACGTGAGGTGCAGATTCAGTGTCCACGGGCAGGGCCGGGTCATCGTGAGGAGCGGTATCGGAGTCCATGATAAGAAAAACAAACGTTCGAAGCAGCGAGAAAACAAAACAACATCCACAATCCACAGTGCACGAAAACAAAGCGAATGGTTTTTTCATTGTTTGTTACAGTTGTCAGATGTCATTTCACTTGACGTTAGAGATGTTCGATATGAATCGATACTCAAGTGGGTCGGTAAAACAGGACTCGATTGATTTTCACATCGATTCAACTATATTTACGATCCACTACAGTAAATTGATAAAGGTTGTTGTGTGTGAAAGTTAAATGAGAAAAAATTAAAATCTCTGGAAAAATACTATTAAGGCAGGCCATTATTTTCCAAAAACACACTTCTCAATCACAACTGACATTGGCAAAATAGTTCGGGCAAAATCGGGAATCTGCTTTGTTTGTCTGTCTGTCTGTTTGTAAGAAATTGAATGGAATTAAAGGCGAACATATTAAAAAATATTAATTAAAAGCGATTTTATATCGATACACGGATCGAAATGAGCCATTGCGAAGCAGAATATCGATACAAAGCAACAGGATCGATCATCTCTATAAGCGATGCAGTAGGAGTTGCCAGGAAAAAAATCTGACAATAATCGATTTAAAGAACCGATGTAATCTAAAAAAAATATGTTACAATACTTATAACGTTTTCGATTGTTTTATTTTAAAACAATGTAAATGAGTATAATCTCCTCATACAATATTGACCGGTACTCGTTTTGCATACAAACACTTTTTTTGCAATAATTGACTATCTAATCGATTACAGACTGAAATTGATGTTTTATTTCCGTGCTGGTAACACTGCGTCAAACATGGCTATGCTTTTTTTAACTATAGGATACAATTTAACTACTCTTTATTTCGACTTTTTGTTCGTATACCTGGCTACTATGTGATGTGCAAAAATATTTTATTTAGAATAAAGAATATAGTTTAGTAAAAATAATTTTTACCGGGCATCTTGTCCACGCTTAGCCGAAACTGGTGATTCCCTTTCAGTTTTCAATGCCGTCGCCTCTCAGTTTGAGTGGCGACGGCATTGAAAAATGTGCAAAATATTTACATCGCTTCCAGTCATAAAACAATGAGTAAACTTTGTCGCTATACAGATCATTTTGAACAGTAGGTACTAACGGGTAAAATTAAGATGATAATCATTATTACTCATTTGACGTTATTGCTTGTTTACGAGACATCTCGTCTCCTCACTTAGAAGAATTCTGGGCCTTAGAATCACGTGCCTATTGTATGATCAAACTTAATTAGACAGGTAACGTCAACACTATGTGTTTACATACTTCAATTTTATTTATTTGTATAGATCTGTCTATACAAATAAATAAAATTGAAGTGTCTGTATGTAATGTCCAAATAAGGGCTTTTTACTAAATGGATACGAGTATTAAGGTAATTACAAAAAAAAAACATTTTTTAAATTGTCTGTCTATTTCGGCTAATCTCCGAAACGGCTAGACCGATTTTGATGGACTTTCACCGGCAGATAACTGATGTTATAAAGAGTTGGTAATTTTTTTATTTTAGGAAAATAATTAGGGTTCCGCGCAAAAAAAAACCCATGGATCCCATTTGTTTTCCGAAAGGCACGCGAACGAAGTCACGGGCACAGCTAGTACAGAATATAATTAACGCCGACTTGTTTTGGTCGAGGCTCAAAATAATAGGAAGTCATCTTGAAGGACACTGGTCTTTTAATAGTAAACAATTTGACCGTTAAGAAGCTAAATTTAGACGCGAGATAATGAGATAGAATAGGTACTCGATCTTTATTATGTACCTACACCATATAAATCACAGCGGTTCTATTCTGTAAAAAGATCACCGTGACAACTTAGGTAACTTAAAGTGGGCTGTCATTCCACCTGATGCTAGGGAATAGGGTTTGATACTATTGACAGCGGTGCTATTCTGTAAAAATCTCACCGTGAAAACTTAGGTGAAGTGAGCGTGGAGTGAGCTGTCAATAGTGTCAATTCCTAGCAAAAACAAACTCACTTCACCTAAGTTTTCACGGTAAGATTTTACAGAATAGCATTACAGATATGATATTGTAGAAAATTTACATAGGGTGACACAACACAATGGGCGGTCTTGTCACAAAAAAATAAAAATGAGTCCTACCAAAAAGAAAAGATGAGATTTGCTTTCCAACCTTACATTCGTGCCAGGAAACGGATGTCACATGAATGTCGCCTGACTTGTCATGAAAAATTCAAAGGTAATCTAAATTAAAAGTTAGGTGAAGTGAGCTAAGAGTGAGCCTAGCAGTCAATGGTGTCAATCATAGATATAGTTGCCGGCACGTAACTTGGCAAGAGTTTTTGTAGTGGGGGAAGTTTGCGCACGCACAATTTCATACATTTTTATATGCGCGAACTTCCCCCACTACGAAAATCTCTTGCCAAGTTACGTGCCGGTAATTATATATGAAAGAAGGTCAAAACAAGGTTTCTGGTGGGGTTTGGATTGGGTTGGGGTGGGTACCTTTTAGAAAAACCCAAACCGCCCTTCTTGAATTTCTCTGGTCGAGTTTGACATATCAACGGCGAAGTGCCAATACCTCCTAACTGACATTTTTCGAGAAATTCACTTTTTTATCGTTTTGAATTTAAAAGCGTTATTCGCATGTTTTAATGAATCGCCTAAGTGTATTTTTAGTTGCAACAGCATTCAATTAAAATGTAGAAATATGTACCTCCCAACTAAACCAACGCAACGTGTCTATTTTTGAACGTTTTTTTCAGTTTGTGTAAACTTTTGACTTTGTCAGTTAGGAGGTATTGGCACTTCGCCGTCGATATGTAGTTATAGACTTTAGCTTTATAGAACCAATGCCTTTACCATGTACTTCCGCATCAGAACCTTGTGGAGGCTCTTTTAGATCGGAATGCGGGTTGAATCCCTGCCAGAGAATTTACATTGTCAATAAACACATTAGCATACCTACATAATGCTGCCATGGTGCCAGCGTTCTGCGCTGCCTACCTATGAGACAAAGGCACTGGCACTAGTAAGTACTAGAAGACATATTATAAAGAACAGGTGGCCTCTTTTTCCTGAAAAATATCCAAGAAACTAGAATCACAGTCCCGCAGAGTAATTCCACACACTCAATATCAATAGCAATGGATTTCATTTTGACAGTTCAACAACATTCATTGCGTTGGTAACGATGTTGAGCAAACTCATTTTTCGAACATGACGCAATGGATTAAAAAATATCGATAGCCTTCAAAATGATTCAAATTGAGATTGCTAGTATAATAGTATGTTAATAGCCTCCCCAACAGTTTTCGGTCACGGTGGCCAATCTCAATGGAGATTAGCCAGGTACGCAAGAGATATTATAGTGCACAAGTGTGTGCGCAAACACAGGTGCACTCTCTGTTCGTTTTACTCTCATATTCCGATGGGAAGGCAATCCAACACGACCGGGGGGAGTTCAGGCGCAGGACCAACGCCTTTACGTGCTTTCCGAGGCACCTTCTAAACTCCGGACTGTTACTAAGAAATTCCTAATGGAAAACCCAATACCACTTTGTCCGTTCCGGGAATCGAACGCAGGACCCCACGCTCAGCAGTCGCGCTTGCAACCACGAGACCAACCGGGCAGTCAGATAGTATGTTATGCCCATATTATATGTCTATGGTTACGCCATTAGGGTGTCGTCTGCCCTGCGAAGTAATTATGGGAATGACACCTCGCGATATACGGGATGGCTCGTTCTAAAAAACTCGAAAGAATTTTGTCTAACATAATGTTTCCCTTTGAGCTAAGTTTTCTCTTAACCTATAAACAATCACTGAACATACATGGGGATATTTCAGAAAGCTCAAGGCGAAAGGCCTTTAAAAATCGTTTTGGACCATCGTAAATTGGCCACCCTGTTTGTGATGATTGAGAGGCACCCGCTTTACTTTGATTCAGTTCAGAGTTCAAACTACCACGGCCTTATTATTATAAAACAAGATTTATCTTTAGACCCAGGTATAAACCATCCAGCCATTTTTAAATTTCGAACTATAATCCGACGAAAGTTCTTATTACAAAAACTGACGTTAAACCCGAGTCTAAGTTGTCAATTTTGCATTAAGAACTTTACGTTTGTCGGAATAAAGTTCAAAATAGAGTAACTGGTTCGAAGGTCTAAACCTTCGAACCAGTTACTCTAATAGTAGTAGTAATAGTAGTCTAATAGTAGTAGTAGTAGATCTAATTTTAGACAGCCTAAGCTGTCTAAAATTAGATCTCGTTTTGTAATACGACGGCCAGAGTTCAAAGTTTGATCCCATATCAAACTTTGGACTCTAAGTATGCGCTACGTAGTAAAGAATGTCCTTTGACCCTTACCACCACAAAGAACACGGAGACGCGTTAGCGTAGACAACGTTAGTAGTTATGAATATTAATAAAGTTTATCTTGATAATATTACGTGAGGAAAGTTTTTAGTATGAATGTCTATGGCTATAAGAGTAGGGAAGACCAAAGAGGGATGGAATGTGTGAAAGATGATATGGCTAGAAAGGGGGTGACTACTGAGATGACGACTAATAGAGAAGTATGGAAAAAAAAGGGCATGTTGCGGCGACCCCAAATAAATTGGGATAAGGACACGAGAATGATGATGAATTTGTAATACTAATGATGAAGCTGAAAACTTCGTTTTGTTTGTTTAACGCGCTAATCTCTTTAACTAGGTACCAGTCGGATTTGAAACATCTTTTTGCATTTGATAGTCCAATTCTTGAAGAAGGCTATTGAACGGACGATAGGGTTCGACCTGCTATTTACAACCATCCGCAGTGGCGTAACTATAGGGTGGGTGGCATTGGGGCAAAATGCCACAGGCTCCCAGCCCGCATGAGCACAGGAGGATCCTAACATAAGGGGAGAAGCAGTCAGGTGTTACATTTTGTAGGGGAAAGTATGAAATGTACGCGGAAAAAGTCGCGGGAGAAGTGCTAATAAAAAAAAATACTATAACATTGGTTGAGCTTCTTTACATTGAGGGCCCTCCCTGAAGGCCTCCTTGAAGGCCCGTGGCAAATTCAAGGGATGGGGCCCTCCCTATCCCTTGAAATTGCACCGGGCCCTAAACAGTATAGTTACGCCGCTGACCATCCGACAGGCTATCGTATCGAAAATGACACATTTCGATAACCTGATTTGCCTTAAATTGGCTTCCACAGCAAACAGCTGTCAGAAGAATAGCGGTCGTCTATTTGATTTAACTGACAAGATGTTCGGGTTTTGGACTTGTGAACGGCGTTTAGACTCCTACGATAACATTGATTGATGTTCGATACCAAAGACTGTGGTTATTATGTGGAACGGTTGTGAATAGCTATGCTGGTGGGTTTTGAAGATTTTTTTTTTGTGGTGTACATAATAAAGAGTACCTAGTCTAGCTAGTCTACTATTTTATTTATTGGCAATCCAAGAAATGAGCGAGAATCAACTGATGAAAAAGTGAACAGTATCGCTATTCCTTTTATTTTTAGCTACAGGTAAGTTACCTACGTACTTACACGAGTTAAAAATAAAAGCAATCGGTGTTATTAACCTTTACACCTAATACATTATTTTGTTTAATTGTCACGTTTTAGACCTACACTTTATAAAAGAGGCAGCCATTTAATTGTCATTATTTAAGTGAAAACTTCTTTAGACGCGTTGGGCATTTTTTGAGATGGGAAAAACCATTGAACTCGCGCCACTGTTACCGTAAGCGACACCGCGCGTGTTTTGTTTATATGACGATTAAAAAAATACCCGCTTCGGATGTGTTCGGCTGTCCTTGTGATGTACTCGGTTTAAACCAGACAGACAGAAAGACTATATATTATAAATTCGAAAGTAACTCGGTCTGTCAGTCTGTATGTCTGTCTGTCTGTATGTATGTTACCTTTTCACGCCTAAACCACTGAACGGATTTCGAAAATAATTGGCAGAGAGATAGATTGCATCCCGGAGGAGGACATAGAATAGTTTTTATCGACATACCTCGTGGGCGATGCCGCGGGCGGAAGCTAGTAGGTATCCGATATGTCAGTGAGAGATGGCAAGTATTCTGTTTGTGTTTTGTTTTCACTACTGTCGGCACTCCCGGAGTGCCACTGTTTTTTTTCATTACCAACGTATTATTGTCCCACTGCAGAGCAGAGGCCTCTTCTCTTACAGAGAAGACTTGAGTGATGACTGTGAGTGAGCATTGATCACCATCACCAGGCTTGCTCAAAACGGGTTGGCGATTCCAGACTTACATTAGCTAAGTACGTTCAATCTCAGAAGATCCATTGGCCAGATCTATGATGGATCTAGTGATGAATGTTTTCTCATTGGATCCTGATTTCAAGATGTGGATCTATTGAGATTTTTATTTTCAAAAGACCCAAAGAAATAAGAAAATAGGAAAAAGAAAAGAATTAGCATTGCCATTCAACGTGGCAATGCTGCTAGCCTTTTGGGCACTGTTCCTGTTGACAGCGATGCGGACGAATTTTTTGATGCCATATTTTACTTATTTTTTCATATAAATGTACATAATTATTATTGTTATTATTTTAAATATTAGCATAGATTATGTAAATAAATAAAGTAATACTACATCATAGGTTTAATTGAAAGACCCATGAGCCAGACCCATGAGCCAGACCCATGATGGATCTTATTCAACCTACAATGATGAGTCTTTTTGATATAAGCAATAAGTATATGTATATTGCTACAGAAGGCCAAATTCCTGTAATTAAAAACGATCAAAACCTAATCGCAATCTCATCTCAGCGACAATCAAAAAACTTGTCAAATATCTTAATATTTGACAAGTTTTTTGATTGTCGATGGGGCTGGCTGTCAAAAGATCTATCCTCTAATTTCCCTAAGGAAATTAGAGGATAGATCTTTTGACAGATCAGACTGTGAATGTTCTTACATTGCCCCTCAGGTTTCCTCACCATGTTTTCCTTCCCCAATGTCAGTAATGTCCAAGACAAACTCAGGCAGTAATTAAAATATGAATTGAAAAAAATCTTATGTACTTATTTATTAAACGTATATTTTTTTTGTAGACCTAGTACTTAGGGAATATATTGCAGAAATCATTTCCATTCATTCAATAACAAAGTCCCTCTGATTTACACACGTTTTTCCTCAACCCATTCATGGATTGAAAAATCTTCCATGCAACAATTGGTTTCTTTATTAGTAGTACGATTTCATCATAATTCAATGTCGTCCGCAAGTGGGCGTGCCCGCACCACGTGCACATTTGCACACACATACGTGCTAGCTCGCACGTTTGACTCTTTGTCCGTGCGAACAAAGGCCTTCGATCATTTTATTAAACTTGAAACATTCGATTTTTGAAACGACTTCAGTTTCTTTTTAGGGTTCCGTAGTCAACTAGGAACCCTTATAGTTTCGCCATGTCTGTCTGTCCGTCTGTCTGTCCGTCCTCGCTTAATCTCTGTGACCGTTAGCACTAGAAAGCTGAAATTTTGTAGGAGTACGTATATCAGTTACGCCGATAAAGTGGTAAAATAAAATTATGGAAAATATTTTTTTTTAGGGTAGCTCCCCTACATGTAAAGTGGGAATAAATATTTTTTTCATCATCTACCCCATCGTGTGGGGTATCGTTGAATAGGTCTTCTAAAATGGCTTAGGGGTTGCTAAAATTATTTTTCGATTTAATGCTCCATTTACGAAATATTAAAGTTTAAAGTGCATATTTTTGTTCCAGTAGGGCGTCCCCCCCCCTCTAAAAGCTAAACTACTGGCTTGAAAAATCTGGAAAAATTCTCGATGATAGTGCATTTCATGAACTTTAAAGGAAAAGTATAGCGGTTAAGATAACTTTATTAGTTTAGCAGTAATAGTCGTTGAACTTGGGTGTTGGATAATTTTGTACCAAATACAAAATCCTTAGCATTCATCCTTTAAAGTGACTAAGATCAAGTAGTTGCTTGTTTATAATGGGTAAAGACTTGCATTGAAAACCAAAATATGTTTTTTTTTTTTACATTCAGAATAAAGAACAACAGAATCGTACTACATTGTGATAACGGGCTACTACGGAACCCTACACTGTGCGTGGCCCGACACGCACTTGGCCGGTTTTTTTTTTATTAATAATGGGTTTTTTGTATGTATGTATTGCGTGCCAGTAATTTTTGTGGTATTTTGACAGATTACCGATTATTTTTATTGGCCACAGTTTTCAGTAACATTCTGTTTTTCTATGCAATTTTTATTTAAAATTATAGGTACCTACAAGATTATTATTCATAATTATACTTAGGTACGCACGGCTACATATCAATCTATACATAACCAGTATAAGCTGACTTCTGATTGTACGAAAAACCTATACAATGCGAGGTCAGCTAGAACTAGAAATGTATAGCTTATGTGTCGCCGTGTGTACCAACCTTATTTCACAAAGGTTTTATCGATCGTATCAAAGTACAAAACCTCTTTGTATAAATTGTATGTTCTAATATAATAAGATACGTACCTACGTAATAATAACGTATAATATGTAGTAGGAAGCAATTAGCTGTACGCTTTGTTTCGTTACGGTTTGTTAGTTTGTAGCTAAGAGCCTGAACGTCTGGCCCGCTCATTTGTTTGTCGGTAATAGACGGTTCAGACTGCGTATAATTAATTTAAGAAGACGTGCTTTATTTAAAATTTTGTTGGTTTCTTGGATGCAATGCAAGGCTTGGAATATATAGGTTAGGGCTTTATACAGGGTTATTGGTAAAACATTAACAACCTGACTTTTACTATGGGACCAAACCTGAAATTACGAAAAAAAAATCTACTGTTCCCTCGTCAAAATGTAGGGAACAGCAGATTTTTTTTCGAGTACAATGACCTCTTAAGAGGTTGTTAATGTTTTACCAATAACCCTGTATAATAGAGTCAATATATTATGCGGTACCTGTTACTTATAGGCTGAAAATTTTAAGTTGATAATAATACTTATTTAAAGATTAGGTACTTATTTTGAATACTTACATTAACAAAATGTTATATTGAAGAAAACAATGAATGTTTACGGTTACAGGAAATTGTAAGCATTAGTTAACATCCTTTTCCAATATCAAGGAAATTTTACCTTATTGGAAAATCCAAATTACAGTTGTCCTTAAGTTATTAACAAAGGAAAGTAGTCATCTGCCAATAAAACCTGAGGTAGGTAGTATGTACCCTATATTATAAACAAATCGTTAAAGGATCAAAACTTCTTCAAAGTCAAAGTCAAAGCATTTATTTCAAATAGGCACTTAACAGGCACTTTTGAACGTCAAAAATTACTAAAATAGAATTGATTCTAGTCGCCCATTCCAAAAGGTAGATTTCGTATGGAGAAGAATGGCCAAGAAACTCCACCGTTACTCTTTTAAAATGTTTTACAATATTTTGCATGTACATTAATTATATAATATATATGTGAAGACGATGCACCTAAAATAAAATTACTGTACCACAATAGGTAAAAGAATTAAAAATGAAACCATAACATATAAATTAATTATCTGATAGATACATGGTGCTCACATATTTACGAAAATGGTAAAAATAAACGATTGTCATTAAAAAAATAAATAAAAAAAATTAATAATTAATAGTAATAAGTCAGGGTGTGAGTTAAAATAATTACAGAATGTAAATCAATGTAAAAAAAAAGAATAAATTTTACAATTAAATTAGCAACCAGTTTGATTTTGTCTTGACTCTAGATTGTCCTATGGAGCAGGACCAGCATGTTTCCAAGCGTTCTTATCTTGGATATAATCTTCTAATTTATAGTACGCTTGTTTACAAAGTGTACGTTTAATGTGAGTTTTAAATTTTCTTTCATTTAATTGCAACACTAGGTAAGTATGTGTAAATAATCAACCCACTTAAAAATTACAGTTTTCCTTAAGTTATTAATAAACAAAGGAAAGTAGACTTCTGGCAATAAAACCTGAGGTATGTAGGTACCCTATCTAAACTTAAAACAAATCGTTAAAAAATCAAAACTTCTTAAACACTTTGTGTAAATAATCAACCCACTAAAAATTAATATTAATTACTTAAGTACCTACTACAATTTTATTGTAGATGACTTCTGCCCTCGACTTCGTCTACGTAAAATTGAAATGAGAGGTTTTTCTTTTGAGTATTAAAAAAAAAAACATAGTTTCCAAGAACCCTGAAGATGGCGTTGAACTGACTACGTTACTAGGTGCCAAAGACAAAACGCTTGGAAAAAAAAGCATTGCGTCACGTCATACATATAGGTACGCTCGTTGAGTGACAGTTTCGTTTGCTTTCGTTTTACGATCTCAAAATTACATCCAATTGAATTAATTGAAAAATTATGTGACGTTCCCTTCCTTGCAGTAACTTACCAAGTTCAGCGCAATCTATCCAGCGGCTAGGGAAGCGTTAAAAAAAAAAGAAAAGGAAAATCCCTCATTACTTGTTCCCCCGACCCACCCCATCGACGTCGCATCGCAACCCTTGCCCGCGCTATTAGTTCGTTTTCACGGTCTTTTATACTTTGGTTATTTTTACTCCTAGCTTGATGTCTAGTAGCCTAATAGCCTTCCTCAAGATTTGGGCTATCAAAAGCAAAAATATTTTTTTTTAATTTCTTGGTATTTCCAGAGATTGGCGCGTTCAAACAAACAAACTCTTCAGCTTTATTATTAGTATACATAATATAGATAGATTGAAGTCACCACTATTTCAAGAAGAGTCCCAACTGAAATGACTATGATCTAATTTCACCAATGAAAATGATAGCGATCAGCACATCTAAATCACGTCAAGAGCTATCAATGTCAATATTTCACAATCCACCTTAGAGTAAGAAAGCTATAGAGCATCGGGTAGCGTGGCCACACATGAGACAAAAAACTAACTTAACTAACATGAGCTACATAAGTAGCTGCCTTGAAAAAACTGGCACGCACTGAGAGACGGAAATAGTATAGCTTTATCCTTTTCTGTTACTTATAATAACTCAATACTTTATCCCTTTCTTGTGGAAATGAAATGGAGCTACCCGCCGTCTATACTTTTCTTTGTCTAAGCAATCCACACTAAAATTATGACACTGACAGCTATTGACCGCGGTGAAATTCGCCCTAAAGCCGGCCATACACACTACGGTCCACCGGAGAGGTCTTGCTGTGCAGGTAGGTATGCCTGCGGTGAACCGGAGCATGTGTGAGAATAGACCTGTGCAGTTTTTTCAACCTGCGCAGGCGACCGGCACAAAATCGAAAACCAATCCTTTCGAGTGACACCGTACGGTGTACCGGTAAAAGAACTGAAGACCGCTTCGGTACACCGGAACGTCCCTATACACCAACGACCATACACGCTACCGACGTGTGGTTGACCTGTGCAGGCAAACCTGCACAGGTAACCTCTCCGGTAGACCGTAGACCGTAGCGTGTATGGCTTAGGCTTAGGTACATAAGTACATCAAGTACAAGCACATTTGATGTAAGATGCGCCGCGTATCGTGTACCGCCTAACCCCAGAAAAAACAAATAGATAATCAAAGAGATTATAGGTACATAATTTAATGTCTTTGTAGATAAAAAAACATTCAAGTCAGATGTGCGACCACCCTAAAGTACCAAGGAAACAAAATTGAAACAAAAATTATTTAGAAGAAGTTATTCAGCACAAAATGAAATGTCAGAAGGCCATCAAACTGATATTAAATCGCACAACCTACTCTTGATTATTATAATGGTGCAACAAGTATGTAGTTATTTAAACAAAGCATTTCCTGCGGTGTTTCCCGCGGCCCATGTAGGTACTGTCAGAGTACAAACAAGGTATTGCGCGGTGCACCACTCGAGTACCTACCCCGTACCTACTTTAACACCTGCAGTCTTAGACAAAGAAAAGTATAGACGGCGGGTATCTCCATTTCATTTCCACAAGAAAGGGATAAAGTATTGAGTTATCATAAGTAACAGAAAAGGATAAAGCTATACTATTTCCGTCTCTCAGTGCGTGCCAGTTTTTTCAAGGCAGCTACTCATGTAGCCTATGTTAGTTAAGTTAGTTTTTTGTCTCATGTGTGGCCACGATACCCGATGCTCTATAGTTTTCTTACTCTAAGCCTGCAGTGCTCTTGAGCAATCATTATGGTTATGATAAGATTAGCAGTTAACAGTAACATACATTAAACCATTTCAAACTAATACGGAGTTGAAGCAGGAAATAATTATAACTTTTAATAAAGAACAGTTTTCAAAAGTAAAGTTGTATTGTAGGTATTGATGATTCATTTATACTTTGTTTGATAAGGTGAAGGAAGGCAAAACGCAACTGCGTAGGTAATCCATATTATACCATAAATATTATGAATGCGAAAGTCTGTTTGTTACCTTTTCACGCCCTAATCTCTAGTATAGTTGCCAGCACATAACTTGGCAAGAGTTTTTGTAGTGGGGGAAGTTTGCGCACGCACAATTTCATAAATTTTTATATGCGCGAACTTCCCCCACTACGAAAATCTCTTGCCAAGTTACGTGCCGGTAACTGTACCACGACGGTACGAGAGATTAGGACGAAAAAAATTAAGGCGTACGGACGGGCGAAGTTTTTTCGCGCTCTGGAATGCCACGCTCTGCTTAGCGCCGAAGGTTGAAAATTCAACTGTGTGTTTATTCTCGCCTTTCCAAAAAGTCCAAAAGCAAATGAAGGCCTCCTTCAAACAGGCGCGACACGCGATAAAATCGCGCGTGACACAAAGGTACCGCAAGTCGCGCAACGAGCGGTGCCTTTGTGTCGCACGCGATTATATCGCGTGTAGCGCCTGTTTGTAGGAACCTTGATCCTACAACACTTTAGCAAAACGCCCTATTTGTAAAGTGTAGTAAAGCAGAAAAACCACTATCAGTTTTTATCGTGATGGCGCATTTATTTTAAATTGTTTATTTTATAATTATTTTTTTTTTTAAAACCTAATTGAAATGAAAACAAAAACGCCCGAGCATACCTGGACTAATGCGATCGAAATCCTTTCAATTAATTGAACAGCCGTTATCGACGCTAGTTTAAAACAACAAACGGTGAAGTTGATGTGCAAAAGTTTATTTTATCAAACTTCCCGTCAGGTGGTCAATACCTACTGTAACAATAAAATGTTGAATACACCTAACATAGCAACACGCCTGCACTCGCCGCAGGTTGGCCAGAGGTGTTTGTTACACCCACATTTCAACGGTTACGTTACGTTTAAGTCCCATGTAATCGGGGGCGAGCCTGTTGCTATCAACTGGGCACAAATCCAGACCAAGGGCTGCTACTGGGAAAAACTGGCCACAACTCCAATCAAGTCCGCGTTTGTACCTTTTTGTGCGAAAAGTTTAAATAAATCAGCTCAGCATTCGAGCTGCGACCAATTGACCAATGCGGAATTCATAATAATAATTATGGTTTTAAAACATTAATGTATAAAATCTGCAATCAATAAAAAACATTTATTGTTGATCTCAGCACTCGAACAATTAATATAAGCATACCAACTAAGTTATTTGCATATCACGTATAAACCTACGTAGCAATAACAACATGCTCATCTCGACTGCACTTCCTGAAACTGCATCAGATTGCATGAAAGTGAACTTGTTTTGAACATTTTAGTTGCAGGCCGGGTTTTTTTTAAATTTATTTTCATTATTGTACTTACACCAGAAAATACATATATAACAGAAAAATAAACATACAATAAGCCACCTTATCGCTGCGATCTCTTCCAGGCAACCTTGAAATGGACAGTGGTTGCGTGTACTTACATAAAAATGGGGTGGTCATTGGTGCAAAATAATAAGTATTTATGATACAATACACAATTTGTTTATTCCGTTATTTTAGCTACTTTCGTCGAGTGAAACCGCGGGCCACAGCTGGTCCATACTAAATTGCAGACATTAAATTATAAACTCCATAAAGGAAGCTTGGTAGGTATAAATAAATGTGGCTACAATGAAACAGCAGTGGGTGCGGGTACAGTTGCGGACAAGAGTGGAAAGTGTGCCAGGACTATAACGGGGAGCTTCCGCGCTTGCACAACTTGTGAAATCCATAGAAAGCGGCCCCGACTGTACACAACGGCTTTTATATCGATCTACTTTGTTGCATTGTGTCCACTCCTTTATACAAGATTGTTTAAAAGGTAAAATTATGCTAAGAGAAGAAACGCAAACGTGGAAGATGTTTATGCTGGTCTGAAGGTCAAAAATCAAATGTCATTTACTCATTAGGCTGAGAATCAGCACTTTTCACAGTCCCCCAAAACGCCCGCCCCTCACCACTTCCTAGTGTTTTCGCTGGGGAGAAGAAGTGACGCAACAAACTCCCAAAAGCAGAAAGTAGTGAAGTTTCTGGAAAGTTCTAAGTACCTAGGTACTTAAATATGTTGGGTAATCATTTGCACTAACACTAATTAACCCAAATAAAAGGACACATTACTTACATTTGGTACGGCTGTCATTCGTGGATCTTTGACAGTCGTAACGGAAAGTCTGATAACCAGTCTTCAAGGGGTATCGTAAAACCGCCCATTGTGTCACCCCATGTAAAATTTCTACATTTCTAAGTACCTGTAATTTTTATGGTGTACAATAACATTGCCGTCATAAAGAAATAGGGCACAACTCACATTTTTTCCAAAATTGAGTTATTATACTTATTTGGAACTAGCTGTGCCCGCGACTTCGTCCGCGTGGAATAGTGACTTTTCGGGCAGCATATTTTGAATTACATATACCGTCTACAGACCGGGCATTTGCTGTCCGAACCCTCTGAGAACTCAGGCGAATTTCAGTGAAAGTCTCAGACTCTAGTGCTTGAGCTTCACGATCGGCAGTGAGACGTATTTCTCGTTCTTCCTGTGTTTCCTGAGACCGAACATTTGCTGTCCGAACCCTCTGAGAACTCAGACGAATTTCCCTATCAGTGAAAGTCTCAGACTCACGCGATAGTGTATGAGCTTCACGATCGGCAGTGAGACGTATTTCCCGTTCGTCCTGTGTCTCCTGGGATCGAGCATTTGTTGTCCGTACTCTCTGGGAGCTCAGGCGGGTTTCCCTGACAGCAAAAGTCTCAGACTCACGCGATAGCGCGTGAGCTTCGCGATCGACAGATAAACGTGCCTTTCGTTGTTCCCCGTTTTCCCTATTTCGAGTTGTCATCATTCGAGAACGATTTGAACTCAGTCAAGATTCTCGCTGAGTCGAAGTTTCTGCAGCACGAAACCTAGCCTGGTGCAGAGAGCCTTTTGCCTCACGACCTTCCTCAGATTCCTGTGATCGAACTAATCTCATCCTTTTAGCATTTCTGCTACATTGGGAGAGGTTGGATCTTCTTCGAGGCATTCTTACAATAAAATAGTACTTACTACTTAACACACAGTTATTTAGTAAACACGTACTATCGTAAACAATTAAATTATAAATACTTACAGATTATTATACATTCTAAAATTATCACAGTTTAAGTAATAAGTGTTAAGACGTGTAAACCAAACGTCATTATCATCATCATTTCAGTCGATAGACGTCCACTGCTGGACATAGGCCTCCCCCAATTTTGAGGGGGTTTGCCATAATCGCCACGCTTGGCAGGCGGGTTGGCGATCGCAGTATGGTATGGTGGTGGAATGCATAGAAAACGCTGCTGCCCATTCTCCGGTGAGACCCTTAGTCGCCTTTTACGACACCCACGGGAAGTAAAGGGTGGTGCTATTCTTCTACACAGACAAACGTATTAACTTTATAAAACAAAAGAATTGCTAGAAAAAATAATTACTAACCTAAGCTAATGAACTTATACTTAATAAAGAAAATCAAGAAAAGAAATGCCTAACCTATACCAAATACTTATAATATTTATACATATACAAACCCTAAATACAAATTAAGATAAGTATGTATACCGAATATCAGGGAAAGAAATGCCCAACCAATAATAAATGCTTATAATATTTATTTACAAAACCCTAAATAAAAATTAACATAAGTAAATACCCAAAAATCAAGGAAAGAACCGCCTAACCTATACCAAATACTTACAAAATTTTAAAGAAAATTAAGAAAAAGAACCTAACCTACAAATCCTAAAATATAAATAAATGAAATATGCAAACAGTCAGTATTCAAGTGAATCGCAATAATCGAATCCAACTATTCGCCTATACTCTCCGATACGTGCGTTCGCTACGAATAACTGAATCCTTATGGCAGCGGCGCGTTTTCTTTTGAAATGGTCATCTCGCAGTTCAACCTGAGGGGTTGTCGACTGCTTAACCTGGCTTTCCTGTGGATGCCTCAATAAATTAAGGCCTCCAGCCAGGGCATAATACACAAATTGGTTTATACAACCTGCCAATTTTTGTGGAGGCAGCAATATGTTCCTTATGCCCCTAATTTTCAAATAAGTTGTGCACACGTAACGAAAATTACGAGGTCGTATTCGACATTTTTTTGCGAATTTCGCCACGTGGATTACACAGATCGATAGAGAATCAAAAACTGAGCGAGAAAAGTATAAAATGTCAAAAAGCCCAAAATGTGCTATACGCCCTTTGAGCCCAGAGGTATCGATATGCCAGTTTTTTTACTCAATTTTTACCCTTTTTCTTTATGACGGCAGAATATTCCATCTATCTATCGTATTACGCAGTAACTGGGTTGTGCAGATCAGATAGGCAGTCGCTCCATGTAAAATACTAGTATCCAGCTGCATCCAGTTAGACTGGAAGCCGACTCCAACATAGTTGGCAAAATTATAGACAGATGATGAAATGGACCCTTTACCCTACTTGTAGTAACAGTTGTAAAAGTCCTACGAATTCGTGGATCAAATAGTTTTAGACAAATACGTAAAGGTCAACATGTAATTGGAGAACAAAATAAACCTAGATATTGCTATTGTGTTCAACAACTCTAATACTAACGCTCAACAATTGGGCTTTAATTCGTGTCTAGTTTTCTATTATATTTAAGCACCAGCTGCTAGTATCCTACCACACAATGAACAAATTACTCTCGATAAATAAATTAATACCATAATGGCGTTAAAGTGTTCAAATTGACAGTGTTTAAATGACCTAATTAACGGCTAACAGTCGCTTTTAATTAATTAATGAGGTGCAGTTAAAACAGGGCGCAGTTCTTAATAGCGGCGACGTTTTAGTTAAGTAAGGCAACTTTACAGTAATTTTGAACTACCAGCGCCCCGCGGTTTCACCCGCATAAGTGTCGATCCCGTGGGAATATCGGGATAAAACCTATCCTATGTCCTTCCCCGGGATGCAATCTATCTTTCTGCCAAATTTTATCGAAATCCGTTCAGTGGTTTAGGCGTGAAAGGTAACATACAGACAGACATGCAGAGTTACTTTCGAATTTATAATATTATACTATGGATAGTAACCCGTTTGAAATATCTCTGCCTCGTTGGTCTAATCTATGGTCTAGTGTGTAAGAGATCCTGGGTTCGATCACCAATCAATCAACCAATCAATAATCAATTATGGATCACCAGCAGGGTGATTGCGACACACTATAGACGTAGCAATGGCTTGCATTTTGGAAATTCAACAACATTCATTGTCATTCATTTATGTTGTTGAGCAGACAAATTTTTCGAACATATGAAGCAATGGATTAGCAATATCGTTCTAAATGATTTAGACTGAGATTAATAGTGGGTTACGCGATTAGGGTTCTAGTCGGGCAGTGTTAATGGGTTTTCAGTATGGAATTTCTCATCCTGGAGTCAAGCTTTGTGTTCGTATGTTGGCAAAAAGCTCGCCCCCTAATGTGGGACTTAAAACATAACTGGCGAAATGTGCGAGTACGGGGGGCCTAAAAAGGCCACTTTGGAAAATCATAAAAGGATAACATTATGAATAATATGATAACAATATGGCGAAGACGGTCCGCGTTTTTCTTTTTTTCGCTGCTTTACGTAGGTATAATCAAAGAGATTGGGATTGGATTGATTGGTATTTTAGCACAGACAAAAAAAATAACTGAAAAATGCTTCGCCAATGGGATTTGATACGATTAGCTTAACAGTTAACTGTCCATTATGTTATCCTTTTATGATTCTGCCAAAGTGGCCTTTTTAGGCCCCCTGTAGGTACACTTCTGCCTTACCCTTCGGGATACACAGGCGCGGTGATTGTTATGTTATGTTTAAATAATGGTGACTTCAGAGAAATTATGACTTAATTTCAGACCGCAAACTAGAGCAGAGATTGAACAATGGCTATAAGCTGACAGGAATCTATAGAATGTCAATCATCGCCATATTCTCAGAATTACCCATAGCCCGGTGATTAGATAACTTTTTAAACCGCAAGTCACATCTGCTAATCTGCCATAGCGCCGTTTTGTGGCGTAACGTAATGTATGTACCATAACCAATATAAAAAACCGAGATCATTTTGACACACGGATTCTTTTGTTTTGTTTTTCAAAGTTGGATCAAGATGATATTTTGCAGTAGACAGCAACTTTTCAGCAGATTTTTCAATCGTCAGATAACTTCTTCCTGAAGAAAGTAATTAAGACTTTGAGAACTTTAAACCACATGTCATGAGTAGGTAATTTCTTTACTCATAAGTATGATAAATATGTCTGTGTGGTGCCGGACTAGTCTGTCTGACTTAACCTTTTCGCCGCCAACGTACACAAAACGCAATGCCTCGCCGAGCGCCAAGCTATAAATGTATAACTAAATATACAGTAAACAGTAGTGATGGGGATATCGTCATATCGATGAATAAGATTAGTACGCGTAAAGTTAAGATTTAAAGTTGATTTTACGAATATAAATAAAAACTGATGAAATATTTCCAGATTTGTTTTATTTCACAGTATCCTTAATAAGAAAAAACAGTATAAATTATGAGTATCAAAGAAACTAATACATAACTCAATTAGAACTATAAGGAATGGGGTACATCTCTATTTGTTTCATGATCTCATTCTTTAACTTCATATCAAGTTATTGGCACTGAGGGCACGTTGAATTCGATTCTGATCAGGGATGGGGTCTATGGTCTTTCTTTCTTCTATTTTTGTTTATTCCTGTGTTTTTTTAATAACTTCAGTCAACGTTTTTTACCGTAGGTATCTAAGTGGCAGAATTATTAATTGTTTTTAAAGTGTTCACATTTTACATACTTATTGAATTCCTACTCTTTGATGAATAAACATTATTATTATCATCCAGTTAGACATACCTCAGAATTATCTTCTGGTTCAATGTTATCCACAAAATACTCCGAGTCCGATTCCACACCTTGCAAAATTTTAAGAAGTTCGTCCGAATCAAGTTCTTCACTCATTTTTCTATTTGTTATCAAGTGAAAGAAAGAAAGATGCGTGCGCGCGAATCCGATTTTGTGCTGCACTATGCCAAAGTGACCTTGACAGCCGCACGCCTATGACGTCACTGACCAACTTCTATAGTAGTTCCTGGCACTCGGTGGCGCACAGGGGCATAGACGACCAATTGTTTTGTAGAGATGGGAAAATAACTATCGACAAGAATTGGTAACAACTTTATAATTACGTATCGGCATCTACCTGAAGGTCGAAATTCATCTACTATCCTTTGTAATGTAGTAGATAACTAAGTTCATATTTTATTGACCTCAAATTGTTTTCGATATTCGTAACTTTCTGTATTTATAAATATTTCAATGGTGAAATCAACCTTTCACGGCACATCACTGGCCAACTTGATATGAAGTGATTGGCGTTCTGAGGAAAGTAACAAAATTCGGAGTTTCTGTTTTTGCCGATTTTAGGACAAACTAGGGCTTATTTTGTGTAGAAAAATAAAAAACAGGGTAGTAGACAGTGCTATCTTAAATAATAAAATGAAACAAAGCTTTTAATCACAGTAAATTTATTTTAATAAGATAGTTAAAATGAACAACTTCTATAGAAGTTGTGGCGCTGGTGGCACGAAAATCGCGAACTTCTATAGAAGTGCTTGGCGGTGAAAAGGTTAAAGAATACCACCACCCCATACTTCGCTTTACTTCGCTTTTAGCGATAAGACCGCCCATTGTGTCACCCTTTGTACAGTTTCTATACCTTATGTCTGTAATTAATATGGTGTACATAATAAAGAGTATTCTATTCTATTCTATACTTCCCGTGGGTGTCGTAAAAGGCGACTAAGGGGCGTAACGGAGAATGGGCAGCAGCGTTCTCTATGCATTCCACCATCATACCATACTGCGATCGCCAACCCGCCTGCAGTAGTAGTGATACGCTGGTTCTGGCGCACCGATCTGAGGGCGGGTGTGCCAGAACCCCAAAACCTAAAAAAAAAAAAAAAAAAAAAAAAAAAAAGGTTTTGGGGTGCTCTGATCACGTTTCTGCGGTCCATTTTTGCGTAGGATGCGCGGTTCCGGAGATGTGCAAATCAATTAGCTGATTTATCTAATTGATTTCCGGTGCTACGAACCCTCATTAGTGTTTCATTGTTAATCCTCTTATCTATTCAACCTCGTGCACCCTCATTAGCGATGCATTGTTCGCCTAATCCTTGCATTCCTTGGCGTTCTTATCTACTATTACTCATTGCTAACCCTCAACTGCTTTTCTGAATCATCAATAAAACACATTCCTTCATTTTATTACAACATTTTATTTCTTATTTTCTACAAAATATGTGCGGAACATTTCATCCACTAAAATATCATTGTACAGTGTGTTCCCCGTAAATATGTTCGTAAAACTATGCATTGAACATCCCTGAAACTTATATAGCAAATACATTAAGCAATATTCACCACACACTGAAGTCCAATCATTCTGAATCCTATCAACATTCCAGCCCCATCTTTTGCAATTCCTTTTTAAAAACTCGAGATAATATTGCGTAGGTCCTCGTCCATATGAATCAAAATATTGACCGATGCCCTTCGTATCGATATGTACAGCTACCCAGTGTGAGCCTGGTTTATCATCCGTATCCAAATTGCATATTATATACGTCGGTACATGGGTATACATAGGTAGTCTATTAGCAGCATAAACATTTTTTTCTAGACTGGGATGGATCTTTTTTAGATGTTGCTGTACTTCAAGTGTATCCATGATATTACTGCTATTAGCAGATTATTACAGTACCAATCTGTTCAATGGTTGCCATAGGAATGTTCAATTATAGTGATTTTTGTAAATATATCGCATTCTTTTGAGTGACTCAGAAAACAAGCTGATGCCTGATGGGAACAATGTGCGATAACTTTGTTGACTCATAGAGTCACTATCAGTTTCGTTGAACTTAGGAATTTGCTTTAGATAAGAATGGTGCTATATAAGAGCGAACAGTTGCAGTCATGAAATCAGTCTATGGTCGTTTGACCACAGTGAATTGTATACCGATACTTCGTTTGTGGTACTTCAGCGCATCAATAATCATGGAGGTAAGTGTTTATTCTATTGACAAACTTACTTGTATATCTTTTGTTGTTCTTTTGTTATTTCCTAACGTGTGTGTGTGTAATCACAATGTAAACAAATTGATATTAACATGATATCTCTGTTGTTGCAGAGATCATTCAGCTTCGCAGACGATAATGAAAATACCTATAAACAGTATTACTACTCACCGCTCTCCCCTCAACATGAAGAAGAGGGCGATGATATCGTCATTAATAACACATGCGATGGTGGAAAAAGGAAATCGCAAGCGCAACCGATTGATAATTTTTTTGAAGTGATGCCAAAAATAAAAAAGAAGAAACAGTTATCGTCAACCGTGGCACGAGCCGCTAGAGATGGTGTATCATACATTTCTACTAATTCTGACGACGGAGCCCAAGCGACGCATCTCATAAAAATTGAAATGTACGATATGAAGAAGCTATGTAAGATTCCAACTACCGATCATTGGAAGCACGCTACCACGAGGATTAAATATTATGTAAAGAATAATAAGGATAGCATCTACGACAACACAAACGGCCTCGTATACAATATTACAAAGACAATAGCAGAAAGTGAAAACGTTAAAAAATACTTTTTTAACAATGATAGCCATTAGCTGATTAGTGAATGTGATTCTGTTTACTTAAATTACTTCTGTGTACTCATTAGATTCTATCTGTCTTTCTAATCCTTTGCTAGACTATAAATATTGAACATTATTTGAAATTGGGTATCATTGGTCTACCGACACTTAACTGTTACTTACTGTGCTCATTCGACAGTGAATTCGATCAGGAGATGTCAAAAGTTTGTGATGAAATGGAGAAGCGTGAACTGTTCGATTCATCATATGATGATGAGTTGTATAATCACTGTGCAATGGTTGAAACAACGTTGATGTAAGTATTAAAAGTCAAACTCAATAAGAAATATTATTGTAGTAATGTTTTATTTTAAGATTTATCTAATAATTTTCTTGCTTTTTGTTACAGTCAACCACAAGTTGGAAGAGGTAACAAACGAAGTATCACTACTGACGAAAATATGGGTACCAAGAAAACAAAATTTGATGAAGGAGCTTCTACATCATCGATTGAAAGCAATAACGTGGACAACAATAAGGTGGAATGTGACACATGTCATGTTTTTATTAATAAAAGGTATCTAAATAACCATTTAAAAAGCAATTCTCATAAAAATAATCTTTTAAAATCACATAATTCATTAACAAATGTAACAGTTGTTGAAACCGCTTTTGGTAACCGAATTTTAACATATAGAATTAATAGTAAAACAACTCAATCGATGCAATATTTTGAAACACCGGAATCGTTTTTAAATTCATTAAAAATTGATATCTTATTTTTGATAAATGAATGTATTCAACAACATACAATTATTAAAATAAACTTCATTTTGCATGCTGATTTCATACAACAAACTAAAGATATTAAAAATTCATTTGATTTTCAAACGTTTAATTACATAATTTGTCAGGGTGACGACTTAAATATTTTTTATTCATCATTAATAGACACTGTAGTCGGTAAAATTAGTCAATTTGAAAAAAAAGATAGTGGTTGGAGTCTTAATCAAATTAAATACATAGACATGAATGTTAACAAATTCAACCCCC
This sequence comes from Mesoligia furuncula, assembly GCA_916614155.1. Classification (NCBI taxonomy): domain Eukaryota; kingdom Metazoa; phylum Arthropoda; class Insecta; order Lepidoptera; family Noctuidae; genus Mesoligia; species Mesoligia furuncula. The sequence goes on along the minus strand of OU744809.1, from coordinate 3,359,848 downwards.
TACGTGGTAGTTCATATATCGATCTTCCTCAAGATATTAAATCAAAAAAAGCTGTAATCAATGTTAAAAATAATGATAATATGTGCTTCAAATGGGCATTACTCTCTGGTTTATATCCTGTATGTAAAAGTGTAGATCGGGTAACATCTTACACAATTCATGGAAATAAACTAAAATTTACTGGTATTTCTTTTCCGGTTAAAATTGCAGATATATCAAAAGTAGAGAAATTAAACAATATTAGTATAAATGTTTTTGGTTTAGAGTATAATAAAGAAAAAAAGTGTAATTCTGTTGTAGGTCCTTTATACTTAACAAAATGTCGTACCCCTAATCATATCAACCTACTATATATATCGAATGGTACTAACAATCATTACTGTTTTATTAAAAACTTATCGCGATTAGTTAGTTCACAAATATCAAGTCAACATCGTGCAGTTTATATATGCGATTCATGTTTAATTCATTTCCCATCAGAGGAAAGACTTAATAACCATCAACAATATGATTGCGCTCACATTTGTACGGAATTACCCAAAGGTGAGGATTCCAAAAAGGATTGGTTTGGTAACGCAACATCAAATAATAAATTAAAATTTGATAAATTCACAAAAAAATTGGAAATGCCCTTTGTGGTTTATGCAGACTTTGAGGCCTTTTTGAATCCGATAGAATCATGTAGTAACGATCCCTCCAAGCCTAGTACAATGAATATTCAAAAACATGAAGTGTATAGTTTCGGATATTACATTAAATGTTCATATGATAACAGATTATCAAAATATGAGACGTATAGTGGACCAAACTGTGCACACGTGTTTATGAATCGCCTTTGTGAAGATGTGAAAACAATAGTTAAAAAAAATAGCTTCCAAAAATGCCCCGTTCCATTATCAGATGAAGATAAAATTAAATTTTCAAATTCAAACATATGTCATATTTGTGAAACTGAGTTAAATGAAGATCCTTTTTACGATTTTGATTGGCACACTGGTAGTTTAAGGGGTGTTGCACATCAAGTGTGTAGTTCTAAGTTCAGAACCCCTCGTCATGTTCCAATATTTTTACATAACCTCAGTCACTACGATGCTCATTTTATTGTCCATGCATTAAACCTCGATGATGGCAAAATTGAAGTTATTCCACAAAATAAAGAACGATACATATCATTTTCAAAACAGTTAACAATAAATAATCAACCAGTAACTTTAAGATTCGTAGATTCATTGAAATTTTTATCGTGTAGTTTAGATCAACTAGCTAAAAATCTTAATGATGATCAGTTTACAGAACTAAAAAGAAACTATCCTAATAATGAAGATTTTTTACGTTTAAGACGGAAAGGTATTTATCCTTATGAATTTATGCGTAATAGTGATTGCTTGAAACATCCATCACTTCCTGATCAACACCAGTTTTATAGTTCACTCACAGATTCGAATATTTCAAATGATGATTATAATCATGCAAAAGATATTTGGCAACATTTTAAGTGTAGTAGTATGTCTGATTATTCCAATTTGTATTTAAAAACTGATGTTTTACTTTTGACCGATGTGTTCGAAAACTTTAGAAAGCTTTGTATTAAAACTTACGGATTAGATCCTGCCCATTACTATACTGCTCCAGGTTTAAGTTGGGACGCAATGTTAAAATTTACGAAAATAGAATTAGAATTGTTAACGGACTATGACAAAATTGCTTTTTTTAAAGCTGGTATTAGAGGGGGTGTATCTCAGTGTAGCAATCGTTTTGCTAGAGCAAATAACAAATTCATGGAGGATTATGATAGTGAAAAACCTAATTCATATCTAACATATTTTGATGCGAATAATTTGTATGGTTGGGCAATGTCCCAATCCCTTCCTGTTGGTGGTTTCGAATGGGTTAATTGTAATACGGATTATAATGTGTCGGATACGTCTGATTTTGGTTATGTTTTAGAAGTTGATTTGGAATATCCTGATGAACTTCATAATTTACATTCTGACTTTCCGTTATGTCCTGAAAACATATGTGTGGGTAATACTACAGAAACTAAATTAGTTCCTAATTTAAATAATAAAAATAAATACATCATTCACTACAGGAATTTAAAACAATGCATTGAAATGGGAATGATATTAATTAAAGTACATAGAATTTTAAAATTTAAACAGAGTTCTTGGTTAAAGAAATACATCGATTTAAATACTAGTTTGAGAACGTTAGCCAAATCAAACTTTGAAAAAGACTTTTTTAAATTAATGAACAATTCTGTCTTCGGTAAGACTATGGAAAATATTGAAAAAAGAGTAAACGTTAAACTACTAACTCACTGGGATAATCGTGGTAAAGTTTTAGGTGCTCAGGATTTGATTGCAAAACCAGAATTCCATAGTTTATCAATATTTTCAGAACATTTAGTCGCAATACAATTACGAAAAACAAAATTAATTTATGATAAGCCAATTTATTTAGGATTTTGTATTTTAGATATATCTAAGACCCTTATGTATGAATTTCATTATAACTACATGATTAAAAAGTTTAAAAATAAAATTAAGTTATTGTACACCGATACCGATAGTTTGATATATCAAATTTTTACAGACAATTTTTATGAGGATATAAAACCAGATCTACTTCACTATTTTGATACATCAGATTATCCAGAAAATAATATTTACGGTTATCCAAACATAAATAAAAAAAAGTTAGGTTTTTTTAAAGACGAGAATAATGGTAAAGTATTGAGGGAATTTGTAGGGTTGCGATCAAAAATGTATGCCCTGGAAGTAGAAGATAAATTTATAGCAAAGGCAAAAGGGGTTAACAAAAGTGTTACCAACAAAATGAATATGAAAAATTACAAATCGTGTTTGTTTAATAAAAATGTACAATATTGTAGTATGCTTCGATTTAAGTCAATCAAACACACTATTTTTACACAAAAAATAAATAAAGCATCTTTATCATATAATGATACCAAACGATGTATTATGGACAACAACATTGATACATTGGCTTGGGGACATTATAAATTACGCTAAGTGTTGATGTCAACTTTTTATTTTTATTTCTGTGTATGTACAAAATTTGTATCGATTGTAAAATTCTGATGTACTAATTGTGTTAGAGTTATAATTATTCGATTGTAAATAATGTTATATAAGTAATGATAAAACTGTGAACATACATTTGAGAAGATTGTAAAATTCTGATGAGTACTAATTGTGTTAGAAATAGTATGCGTATGAATAATAGTTTTTTTTCATCAATTTTATGTTTAATATAATTTTAGCAATATATACTTAATTTTTACAAAAACATTTTCATTTTTTATTTCATCCCTTTGAACTCCAGACGTGTGAAATGTTTCACTTTATCCATCCGTTTACTGCTATTGTGGCAGGGCCAAGTGGATGTGGGAAGTCAAATTTTGTAACAAATTTCATAAAATCAGTTAAAAAAATATGTAATTGTGATTTTAACCAGATCACATGGTGCTTTGATGAAATGCAACCTTTATATAATTTACCAAATGTTAACTATCATCAAGGAATTCCTAATCTTAATATGTTTGATGGTGAAAACCCACATCTTGTTATTATTGATGATCTAATGAGAGAGTCTGATGGAAGAATTGTGGATATATTTACAAAAGGTAGTCATCATAGGAATCTTAGTGTATTTTATTTAACACAAAATTTATTTCATCAGGGTAAAGGTCAAAGAGACATTTCTTTAAACTCAAGTTATATAATATATTTTAAAAACCCTCGAGATAAAACTCAAATAAGATATTTAGCACGACAAGTGTCGCCAGATAACCCAAAATTCATTGAAGATGCCTACAGGGATGCAACTTTAGAAGCGCATGGATATTTAATGGTAGATTTAAAACAGAATACCAATGATTTTTGTCGCATCAAGACAAATGTCTTCCCATTTAATGGACACTGTACAGTCTACGTCCCAACAAAAGAGTTTAAATACATCAAGAATCAAACAATTCAAATCATTTCTAAATGATGCATCGTCGACTCACAACGCATAAACATTTGCTAAGCGCTTTGCATACGCTTAAACCAAAATATCAAAAAGCGTTACTTAAAACATGTGATGAAGAAGAAATAAACTGTATTTGTGAATGTATTCATAACGTTTTACAAGGAAAAGTACCTCTTAAAGATCAAGATAAACAAAAATTGAATAAACACAAAAATATACTCCGTAAACTGGTGCATAAGTGTAAACATAAACTAAGAAAAAATATAATCATACAAAAAGGAGGGGCTTTCTTACCAATAATATTAGGTGCAATATTGAGTGGATTAGTAAGTGGACTAGCCAGTTAACATGGAAAATGCAAAGAAAATGATACTTATTGAACCTGGATTGATTGAAAAATTAAAACAAGAAAATAAGGTTAATAGTAATTTGTCTCGATTAGATATTGAAATGCAAAATATTATGAATAGTAAGACGGAAGACCGTAAGAAGTGGATGTTATATTTACAAACACTACAAAGATACCTTCACTTTACCGAAGAGGATCGACAACCACTCAGATTACCAATTTATTCTGATACATCTAATGAAGATCTAAATGAGTCTAAAATTGACTTTAAAAATAAAGATAGAGAACTAAAAAGTATAGTTGATGCTGAATCTTTGTTAGAGGAGAACGGATCCATGAAAAGTAAAGAAAATAACACAAATCCGCTTTACACACCAACTCAAATACTCAGTTTAATACCAAAAAGTTATAATAAAAAAGGTGAGTTATTATTAAACTTAGTTGGAACAAATAAAAGTAAAATACATTGGGATAATGAAGGCACAGTCATAATTGATAATGAAAAAATTCCTGGAAGTAATATTGTTGATTTAATAAATGATTCACTAAGACCCTTAAAAAGAAGTGATCCAGTTGGGTGGGATAGATTTGCTAAAGCATTAAAAGATATTAAAGTACCACTCACTTATATCGGAAACCCAAAGAGATGTGAGTTTATTAATCAGCTTCAAGCAAAAGATCTGAACAAAACCTCGGAGATTGAAGATCAAGAGTTTTCTACACCGAACAGTGGAGATAAAAAATTTATAAATAAAATACGTAAAAAGGTCGATTGGGAAAAATGGACCCCGTACTAGAAGAAATTAATAGAATTTATTATGACCCATCTAACCCCGCTGGTTTTAGTAGTATTGATAAATTATCAAAAGCCATGAAGGGTAAAATGGATAAAAAGCAAGTAAAGGAATGGTTACAATCACAAGAAACATACACTTTACATAAACCTATTCGGAAAAAATTCCCGCGTAATAGGTACATTCTATCGAATATTAATGAACTGTGGCAAGCTGATTTAAGTGATATGCGAACTTATTCTCAATATAATGATGGTTTCAACTACATACTTTGTGTTATTGATGTATTTAGTAAATATGCTTTTGCAAGATCAATGATTAAAAAAAACTCAGAAACAACTAAGGAATGCTTTGAAAGTATATTTACTGAAAGTAATTCAACACCTACTCACATACAATCTGACAAAGGTACAGAATTTGTTTCAAAAGATGTACAAAAATACTTTAAATCCAAAAAGATTAATTACTATACCACCAACAATCCTGATATTAAGGCCAGTATTGTTGAGCGATTTCAAAGAACTCTAAAAATGAAAATGTGGCGTTATTTCACTCATAATAATACTTATAGATACATAGATGTTTTACAAGATTTAATATACTCTTATAATCACAGCATTCACTCTAGTATTAGGATGTGCCCATCTGATGTAAACTCCAGCAATATTATGACAGTTTGGACTAATCTTTATGATAGGAGGTCAAACAAACTTTCTTTAGAACACCCAAAACCAAAATTTAATATGGGTGATTATGTCCGAATAACTAAATATAAACATGTTTTCCAAAAAGGGTATGAATCAAATTGGAGTGATGAAATATTTATTATATCTTCAATAATTGATAGATCTCCATGGGTTGTATATACAGTAACAGATTTACAAAATGAACCAATAGTTGGTACTTTTTATGAAAGAGAATTACAGAAGGTCACTTACAACCCCACCTCACAATATAAAATAGATAAAATAATTGACTCTCGTTATTCTGGCCACAGAAAAGAAGTATTAGTGAAGTGGAGAGGTTATCCAGATAAATTTAACAGTTGGGTTTTAGCTTCTAGTTTAAAAGAAATATGAATAAAGAAAGTTTTTATTTAACTTTGCTCAGCAATAGTTCAATGGACTACTTTCCTGATAACAAGACCACAAATTTTTCAACAAAATTACCAAAAGCTATTAAATTAGAAGGTGAATGGTCGGTTGGAGTTGTCGAGTTTCAATATCCATGTACAATGTTTACTGTTCAAGATCATGAAAATGTTATATACATTACAAAAACCATGTTAATGCCTACTGAAGATAAACCCTCAACAGTGTACTACAAAAAACATATTCCAGCTACCAACTATGATAACGTCGAGCATATTTTAAAAGCGTTAAATGGTATCAGAGAGAAATTAACATTTCGTCAAGATGAAATAACAAAATTTGTGTATGTTTCTGTTTTGGATAAAAATATAACATCCGTTACATTATCACCCAAATTAAGTTTACAACTAGGCTATGAACCAAATAAAAATCTCTTGGAAAGAAATTTTGGAAAGTGCCCTGCTAATTTACACTTAGGGTTACCATCTCAACTATTTGTGTATTGCGACATAATCGATCCTCAGATCGTGGGCGATGTCATGACTCCTTTATTAAGAATAATTTCATTAGATCCTTCAAAATATATTTATGGTGCAAATAAAATGTATGTTTTCTCTCCACCTCACTACTTACCTGTTATGCGAAGAGAGTTCGATACGTTGGAAATAGATATAAGATCGAGCACAGGACAAAAAATACCATTCCAGTTTGGAACCGTGTGTATTAAACTACATTTCCGAAAATTATAATAATGTATTCTCTTCGTGATCATCATAATTGTCCATATGAAAATTATTATACACATCAAGCTGGATCAGGAGTTGGAGTAATTTATAAGGGTTCACCATATCAACGCGGTCATGGTATTGGGAGCTTCTTAGGGGGTTTATTTAGATCAGTTTTACCTTTACTTTCAAGTGGTGCTCGAGTGATTGGTAAGGAGGCATTAAACGCTGGAGTTGGTCTTTTATCGGATATGGTTCAAGCGCGTCCTATGGAAACCTCAATAAAAGATCGTCTAAAGCAAGTTAGTACAAACTTAAAACGAAAGGCTGATGATAAAATTGATCGATTTAACATGACAGGATCTGGGTATATAACTAAAAGAAAACGACGGTCCCCGTTCATTCCACAATTAGCTGCTAAAGTGAAAGCTGCGAAAAAACTTGGTTTAAAACCAAAGAATATCAAAGATATATTTTCAAATTAAATATGTCTTTTCTTCATAATCATTCTTGTGAGTGCGCTAAGTCAGAATTGGATTTGTTTGCACTACCGTCTACACAAACAAGCATTGAAAGTGGATTGTGGATACACTATAAACCAATTTCATCTCTTGCTGATGATGGACCTATCGAGTTTCAAGTTCCTGGTACAGGCGATGACTACATAGATTTGTCTCATACATTAATCCACATAAAGGCAAAAGTATTAAATCAAGATTCAACTAACTTGGTATCGACTACAGTAGTAGCACCTGTAAATAATTGGTTGCACTCACTTTTTAGTCAACTTGATGTTTATTTAAACCAAAAACTTGTATCACCACCTAATAATACCTATGCCTATCGAGCATACATGGAAACCCTTTTAAACTATGCTCCTGCTGCTAAACAATCTCATCTTACTTGTAGTCTTTGGTATGAGGATACAGCAGGAAAAATGGATTCTACAGATGGTAAAAACATAGGATTTGTTAAAAGGCAAGAATTAGTTACTGAAAGTAAGGAAATAGAAATGATTGGACATCTTCATGGTGATATTTTCAATCAAGATAAATTTCTAATTAATGGTGTTGAAATGAGTGTAAAATTAGTTCGATCAAGAGAGAGTTTTAATTTAATTGCTGGGTCAAACGATGTAAAGTTTAAAGTTTGCATTACAGATGCAACTCTTATTGTCCGAAGAGCACGAATTAATCCAAGTGTATTACTTGCACATCAGAAAGTTTTGGCTTCTACTACTGCTAAATATCCTATTACTCGAGCTGAAGTCAAAGTTTTAACAATTCCTTCGGGTGTTCAAGGAAAAACTCTTGATAATATATTCTTAGGACAGGTACCCAAAAGATGTATAATAGGGTTTGTGAATAATTCTGCATTTAATGGTTCCCTTACTAAAAATCCATTTAATTTTGAAAACTATGGTATTAATTCTTTCAGCTTATATATTGATGGTCAACAAATACCTTCAAAAGCTTTGCAACCATCTTTTAATAATAGTATATTTACATCAGCATATCATACTCTGTTCTCGGGAACTGGTATCCACTTTCTTAATGAAGGAAATGCAATCTCTCATGAACAATATGCCAAAGGTAACTGCCTATTAGCATTTGATTTAACTCCTGATTTATCAGCTAACTCATCAACTCATTGGAATCTCATAAAGCATGGTAGTGTAAGATTAGAAGTACGATTTCAATCCTCACTAATACAAACAATTAACTGCATTGTTTATGCTGAGTTTGATAACATTATTGAAATAGATAAAAACAGAAATGTTACTGTAGACTATAGTAGTTAAGGTTATATGTTAAGGTTATATTGTGTGTTAGATTTATGTGTTATGTGTAATGCATGTTGTCTATGTAACTATGGGAAACATTATAAAATTAAATAAAACAAATTGTATTTAGTATACCATTTTTTATTTCTATAAAAACCTCCATTTAGTCTTATACAAAACACTGTCCGAGTTTAAACTTTACATAAGCACACTGACTAAACCACTGAACATGTTGTTGCCAAGGATCATCATCATCTTCCCAATCTTTTAAACCGCCACCACAATGGAAACACTTGACCCTGTCTCCGTGGCCGGTATAAAAGAAACCGGCCTCTGCAAGATCTTCAGGCTTCTGTAGCATAACGAGAGGCCAGCCTTCAAAACTGAGAAACCGTCTAGATTTTGAACTGAAGAATGGATATTCAGCTCTTGTGTACTGCATATTTTTCTCATTTTCTTCTCCACTCAGTGTTGTAGCTTTGCTATTCAATGACGTGTTCTGTACACGTGTACCACACTCATCTCTTCCTTCTGTTGTTGGCTTTCTCTCAGCATCACAAGACGACAGCTCCCTGTACACACCTCATTATTAATATAAATGAGTACACAGAAGTAATTTAAGTAAACAGAATCACATTCACTAATCAGCTAATGGCTATCATTGTTAAAAAAGTATTTTTTAACGTTTTCACTTTCTGCTATTGTCTTTGTAATATTGTATACGAGGCCGTTTGTGTTGTCGTAGATGCTATCCTTATTATTCTTTACATAATATTTAATCCTCGTGGTAGCGTGCTTCCAATGATCGGTAGTTGGAATCTTACATAGCTTCTTCATATCGTACATTTCAATTTTTATGAGATGCGTCGCTTGGGCTCCGTCGTCAGAATTAGTAGAAATGTATGATACACCATCTCTAGCGGCTCGTGCCACGGTTGACGATAACTGTTTCTTCTTTTTTATTTTTGGCATCACTTCAAAAAAATTATCAATCGGTTGCGCTTGCGATTTCCTTTTTCCACCATCGCATGTGTTATTAATGACGATATCATCGCCCTCTTCTTCATGTTGAGGGGAGAGCGGTGAGTAGTAATACTGTTTATAGGTATTTTCATTATCGTCTGCGAAGCTGAATGATCTCTGCAACAACAGAGATATCATGTTAATATCAATTTGTTTACATTGTGATTACACACACACACGTTAGGAAATAACAAAAGAACAACAAAAGATATACAAGTAAGTTTGTCAATAGAATAAACACTTACCTCCATGATTATTGATGCGCTGAAGTACCACAAACGAAGTATCGGTATACAATTCACTGTGGTCAAACGACCATAGACTGATTTCATGACTGCAACTGTTCGCTCTTATATAGCACCATTCTTATCTAAAGCAAATTCCTAAGTTCAACGAAACTGATAGTGACTCTATGAGTCAACAAAGTTATCGCACATTGTTCCCATCAGGCATCAGCTTGTTTTCTGAGTCACTCAAAAGAATGCGATATATTTACAAAAATCACTATAATTGAACATTCCTATGGCAACCATTGAACAGATTGGTACTGTAATAATCTGCTAATAGCAGTAATATCATGGATACACTTGAAGTACAGCAACATCTAAAAAAGATCCATCCCAGTCTAGAAAAAAATGTTTATGCTGCTAATAGACTACCTATGTATACCCATGTACCGACGTATATAATATGCAATTTGGATACGGATGATAAACCAGGCTCACACTGGGTAGCTGTACATATCGATACGAAGGGCATCGGTCAATATTTTGATTCATATGGACGAGGACCTACGCAATATTATCTCGAGTTTTTAAAAAGGAATTGCAAAAGATGGGGCTGGAATGTTGATAGGATTCAGAATGATTGGACTTCAGTGTGTGGTGAATATTGCTTAATGTATTTGCTATATAAGTTTCAGGGATGTTCAATGCATAGTTTTACGAACATATTTACGGGGAACACACTGTACAATGATATTTTAGTGGATGAAATGTTCCGCACATATTTTGTAGAAAATAAGAAATAAAATGTTGTAATAAAATGAAGGAATGTGTTTTATTGATGATTCAGAAAAGCAGTTGAGGGTTAGCAATGAGTAATAGTAGATAAGAACGCCAAGGAATGCAAGGATTAGGCGAACAATGCATCGCTAATGAGGGTGCACGAGGTTGAATAGATAAGAGGATTAACAATGAAACACTAATGAGGGTTCGTAGCACCGGAAATCAATTAGATAAATCAGCTAATTGATTTGCACATCTCCGGAACCGCGCATCCTACGCAAAAATGGACCGCAGAAACGTGATCAGAGCACCCCAAAACCTTTTTTTTTTTTTTTTTTTTTTTTTTTTTTTTTTTTTTTTTTTTTTTTTTAGGTTTTGGGGTTCTGGCACACCCGCCCTCAGATCGGTGCGCCAGAACCAGCGTATCACTACTACTGCCTGCCAAGCGTGGCGATTATGGCAAACCCCCCGTTTTAGGGGAGGCCTATGTCCAGCAGTGGACGTCTTTCGGCTGAAATGATGATGATGATGATAAATATGTCAAACCGCCGCCGTATTGTTCTAAATGGTTTTGAAGGTCCGTGGCATAATTATACCTAATGTCCGCCATATAGCTTTTTTTTTCAAAATGGCGACCACACATTAAAACCTTTTGAACCGATAGCTGACATCAACTCAAACAGAAAACTAAGACTAAACCCCCTAAAGGTCTTTTTGCATAGATGTTTGGAACTTTAAACATTCAGAGTGATTATGTCAAATACTATGCAACAAGAAGTAAGCAAGTTAAAAAAAATATGATTAAAAAATGGCAGCCACTGATGGCCAGGCTCCAAATTTAAATCTCAAATGCCCTTTATCTTACGTTTGAAAACTTGGCCCGAAGATAATTATTAAAGTTTAGAATGAATTCAAAACGATATTCCAGATGAAGATCTTGCGTCAGAGACCATTTTTCTCTTGTAGCTAGCTCTACCTATGTATTTTTCTGTTACAAAAATAAAATGCGTAGGCAGTAAATCTATTAAATTGCATAATCTATTTATTATTAGACAGTTTGGAGACGCTACACAATGGTGCAATGAATCTACCTGATTTATAGTCTGCGGGCCGACCATAGAGTCACCATCGTTTCAGATTCTACAGGACTTTTCGTGTTCTGTCATTAATACAGGGTGACAGATGTTGACATTATTTATGTGGCGCAATTTATTTGTTTTCCTTTAAAATAAACTATTTTTAAATACATTGAAGGCAAAATGCGTTTTGTATTTCGTTATTAATACAATAGAAACACTGATTACAGATTAAATGTTGTTTTGTACATTTAAGTGGATCATATATTATAGCCTAGTGTATCATTTTATCAACTTGTTGCTTGACAGGATGCCAGTAGGACAAGGTCAGATTACGACCGTCACGGTTGTGATTCAGAAAGGGATAGCAGAGACACCCAGAGCTCTACATCCGTATGAGCTAGATACTATCTGATAATTCAGATAAACGCTTAATTTTTGAATGACAAAGATAAGATGTTTTTCTGGCATGAAAGTATGCCAGAAAAACATCTTATCTTTGTCATTCAAAAATTAAGCGTTCTCATTCATCTTGGGTTATAACGGGTGTAAAGCCGAGAGTCACTCGTACTCCCCGTCATTGTAATAATTTGTACTGGACCATACTGGGAACCTTCTGGTTACGCAGATATCGAAGGTTCCAACTTTTGTTAACGTTTTTTTTACGAAAAACTCATTTTTAATGTTATTATAAGGCTCCTACAAAAAGGCGCCGACACGCGATATAATCGCGCGTGACACAAAGGCACCGCTCGTTGCGCGACTTGCGGTGCTTTTGTGTCGCACGCGATTTTATCGTGTGTCTCGCCTGTTCGAGGGGGAGCCTTTACCCAACTTACCCCCACGATCCCTGTACCGTTACATGCACCATGCACCCATAAGCGCATAGTTTTGCGTGTGTTACATTGCGCACTACCTCAAACAGCTTTACATCAAAAATAAAAGTCGCTTCCCAACAATAATTTTTTCGTCGCGTAACGAAAAATCGTTATGCCCCTAAGCGATTTTTTATACATTATAATAGAAAGAGGCAGAGAGAGAGAGAGGTAGTTTTCATGGTTTTCGAGGGTGCTGAAGTCTGTAGTGAGGTCAATATGAAAATCCAAGATGGCAGATGCAAAATTTCCAAATTTTTTGTCATTTATTATTTTTCGCAGTCGCCATCTTGGAATTGCATTTTGAACTTCGTTTCTGCCGGGGTCCCGAGACCCCACACGTTTTTTTTTCTAATCTTTCGCTTGTGGTATTTAACAAGCTTTCCTCAATAAACAACAGGATTAGTCTACAAAATAATCACGCATGGTAGCAACACGCAGCACGGCACGTGCGGTGGTTGGAGGCTCGCCAACCGATTTCCGAACTGTATCGAATATTAGCCCAGTAGAGGGCGCACCTGCGCGCACAACATGTCGCCGAGTTGAAGGTGACCCACAGGTTAAAATTAAAAGCCAACGGGGTCTTTCGCAGAAATTGCCTCTGCCACCCGCCAAATGCCGAATTTCCTTTAAATGCCACTACAAATACAATCGGCTTCTTGATACTTAAATAAAAGGTCGCACCAATTGGCAAGCAATTTAGCTTTTTGTTGTCACATAAAATTCAATACATAATTTCTGAGAAACACACCGTAGCTCGCGTAGGACCGATAAATTATTTCAGAACATTTACCGACTCTTTTATATATTTTAGTTAATATAGTTTTAGTGAACCACACAATAGCTCGGTGCCACTAGAAAACATTTAACAAAACACTTCTCGGAACCCAACGTATTCTCCACGTTGACATTGTCCTCTTTGTAACATTATAATATCCTTGTACCGAACAAACAATAGTTTTCTACAATTTTTCTTTGCTTTTACGTGAGTCAGAAGCGATGCCGAGGGCAAACGACCGCACACGGTGTATTCTTTGGAACTTTTCCAATATTAAAAAGCGTTGCAACGAATATCGACATTTATTTAGTTCATAGACATATAAATGCTTTTTCGAATATCATGCAAAACTTACGTACTGCGATGGATTGTATTCCTGGTGTTGATAGGAAAACAGGGAAAGTCTTTACTATAAGGCTAAGGAATTACAATACCCTAATTCAATCTGCCTAACCCTAGCTTTCCGATGCAAAGATGGGTCTCGATATGTATTGGATGGTCACCCATCAACGGACCGACCGAGGCAAGCGTAGCTTAACCTTCTATCTGTCCGTGCGGCTGTTAGCTACGAGCCTAATTATTCATATTAAATATGTCTCCAATTCTCCATGTAGTGTCTGAATATAATGTCATTTTACTATCATCATAAACGTCTTCCAAGAGATATAAATTTTAAGAAAATGTCATAATATGTCCAACTTGCGACTACGAGGTCTGCCAATTCTATGTTGTGGTTATAGGTACCATTAAATTCTTAAATAATTGACTGGTTCATTATCAGAATTACTGCATCGACAGGTAACGGATACATGACTAGATCAGCAAGAAAAATTTTAATCTCTTATTCATTTTAGACTTTGGGAGAGTGTGTTGTGTACGCAGAAGACAACAGCGAAATCAAAATCACGCTTCATGCAAATGTACTGAAAATGCGCAATTAATTATTAATACTTTTGCGACATGAGCATTTTTGTTGATATTAACTCAACATAAAATATTGATGTTTCAACACGCTCGCATGTTATTTTCGGCGAATGAAATGAATAGGCAAACGCAGCGCAATCAGTCAACATGCTCGTCGCATGAAAAACATCGAATCATAAATATATAAGTGTTTAAACAACAGTCAGTATAAACACGGTGATGTTAGTAAATATTGCGATGTTTTAACGTGAACAATGCGTAGGCTTCAGTAGCTAATGTTCATGTTAACAGCATACTGACCCATATAATAAATGACCGTGATTTTCCGCCCCCGGAACTGGACGTAATGTTCTTAGGTTCTTATCTTACTGCCTAGACGGGAAGTTGGGGAGATCCTGCGGGGTAATTGCGTAATACACTATCAGTAGCAATGGGTTTGATTTTGACAGTTCAACAACATTCATTGCGATATTTACGTTCTTGAGCAGAAAAATTTTTCGAACTTAATAAGCATTGGATTATATATATACAGGGTGTAGCGTAAATAGTGGTCCACCGTTAAGGATTCGATATACCAGATAATGTATGTACTATAACATATTACAATTTTAACCATTTTTATTATCCAAGGGTTCCGAAAAATTTTTTTTTGTTTTTTTTTTTTTACGTAACTTCTACCTTTTGTTACAAATTTGGTTGTAGTTTCAAGAAAAACCATATTTTTTGCATTTTGATTTCTGTTAATTACTGCTGAAACCTAGAGCTATCGTGTAAAATTATGGCTTTTCATGTAAATTTAGAGCTAATGAAGGAAAAGTTAGTTCTTCTCTATTTTAACCCTAATTTTTAACATATCATGCAAATTCAAGAGCAATTTTTTTTTTTTTTTTAATTACTACTAAAATGAACTACTATGGAATCCTTAACCGTGGAGCACTATTTACGCCACACCCTGTATATCCTTCAAGATTATTCAGATTGCGGTTCATAGCGTGTTACGCAAGTAGGGTGCTGGTCACAGCCATTATCATTGAACTTCAAAACCTTGCATTGCATGTACGCATGCCTGGAAAAGTAATTAACATTATCACATTATTATCATTTATCACAGCTGTCATCGAGCAATTTTTCCACTCTTGCTGCCTTCATTTTAAAATGTAGGCATAGGAAATACATCACAAATGTTACACATTGGCGCCGATTGTGTTGTTTACAAACTATACTAAATTTAAGTTGAGGTATCTTTTCTTTCTATTTCTTTAAGACAAGGACAGAAGATAAATATTACTTTAGTCCTGTCGAACTAGTGCGCCTGGCGTAAATTGACGTATTTTTAACCGACTTCAAAAACGGAGGAGGTTTCTCAATTCGACCGTATATATATTTTGTTTAGGAGCCAATTTTTTAATCTCGTCTAAAGTTGTCTTTGGAGTATCTTAATTTGACAGGACTAAACTAATAATCTTCTGTCCTTTTCTTAATGAAATGGAAAGAAAAAGATGCATTGAACTTAAATTTAGTTTAGTTTGTGAACAACAGAATCCGCGCCATTGTCACATTTATTACAGCTGTAACCGCCAAATGACTATCTCAACGAGATGGTGATGGTGACGCAGTACTAGCGAGTTACATCTTTTTAAATTCTTTATTTTTCGTATTAGCCAATCGTGTTCGTCCCAAAGACACCCAAGTCATCTGGTGTTTTTGCCACAAAAATCGGACATCCGGCCGGCGAAATATCGTTGGCATCGATTCGTTTGACCTTCGTTTGTATTACAAGTTACAACACGAGTATCGGCTCATTGACTAATAAATAGTCTTAATTCGTTCATTCACCGGGGTTTAAGTTAGTAACAGGCATACACATAGTTATCAAAATGTATATTAGGACATGAAATTGCACTTCTGTCGAGTTTATCGGTTGTTTACATTTAGGAAAATTACTGTTGATGCACAAAATGTATTTCGGTGACTTAAATTTATTGCTGCTTGTTTTTTTACGATATTTACTTGAACATTTTTTCAAAATTCGCAGAATTTGTAGGTATGTATTTTTGAAAGAGGTGTTCTTCGAAACAAAATTAAAAATATTGTTCCCAAAATCCCGATAATCATATGGGAAAGGAGCAACTTCACTGATCAAATGAGCGCATGATCTTGACACATATTTCCAGGTCGTTTCTCGAGGAAATACGTTCAGATTAAATTAATAAATAGTTCCAATGACAGTTAATTTGTTATGGAGTAACAAAATCTACCTCCACCATAATGTAATAGCTAAAGTTGGCGATCTCGTTCGTCAATGTCAAATTACTGTATAGTTACTTGCAATGTAATGTCTTTTCCTGCTTCAATTGCTCATTACATTGTGTCGTTACTATGTTATGTAATGGCATTTGTTGTTCGCTTGTCATTATTTATTTACATAATTTTAATGTGCTATATCATTGTTTATGTTTTGCATTTTCGTTAATGTATACTGCAGCACTTGTACTGCAGAACTGAACTTTGTCTAATTGAAACTACAAAGGACTGCCTCATATCGCATGGGAGTTTAAATTTCTGGTCAGTTCTTTTATTATACAAAATTCCTGGTTTAGTGGGGCGTAGAAATGAAATCAAGGAGTAAATGGTATAATAATCTTCATAATTTATTTTCTCTTTTAATTTTATCATACAATATGATACTTCGTATAAAACAATATTCTTTGTTAAATTCATAGAAATATATTATTTTAGTATAACTGTTTCCATATCTTTTATAAACTTACAAATTACTGTTAACATTCTGACGAATTCTTTTGTATAAAAATAATACAAACCGGCGTCGGGTGCGTTCTTGACAGTTTACAGAACAACTTTCTTTGAGTTCTCATTACCACGCCACCCGCTCGCCGTATATAGTCTATATAACAATTCAACTTGTTAATTGGTATTATAATTACTTACAATAACCTAGAAGACAATGGTACAGAATAATTTACTGTAGCACATTAATGGTAACAAAAACAATTAAAAACATAGGCTTTAGTTTACAAAGCGTAGGCACTCGAGATTGCTACTTCATCCTATATGATAAACATTCTCACTAATAAATACTTCCATCCACATTCACTCGCATCGTTCACAATTTCACATGTCAAACATTTGCTCATTACGAATCACTTCTATACGTCCACAGCTAATATTTTAAATCGGACGGCTTCGCATTACAAAAGTCACGTCCTCTACAGAGCACCGGGTCAGTTCCGAGAATCATCTTTCAAAAAGGAGAAAATTATTTGCGCGATCCAAGCTCTCGCTCAAACGTACAAGGGATTCCTTTCTTGCATTCGATCAGTCTCCCACACAAGCACTTAATTTGTCTCGAAACAATCAAGCGAAGCGAACAAAGACGTTCCAGTCCACGGCGGCGTTAAAACGCTATTGTCGCGTTTAAAAAGTTAACCTTGTGCAACAAAACGTGATTCGGAACGTCCGAGTGTTGAACACATGGCCGCCATTCCGCGAGGGCGGCGCAGGCGGAATTTTAATTAGCAGAACATCCGCTCGTGACTCGGCTTGATGCGCCGTTGCCACTCTACGCTACACTATCTCTTTCACACCGGCTGCGTTTCGTACCTGTCACAACACAGAGGCGTCGTGCGTCTCCGTCTAAATCGCAATAAATAACGTCCGAAATGTAAACTAATTATTATAATAAGATTCTACTGGACAGAAAAAATACACACAATGGCCGGGACACAATGAACAATGGAAATCCCCGATTCAGTGAGGCAAGTGCGGCAACATCGCTGAAACGGGAAATTCGCCGTAAAACTGGCAACGCCGCCTCAACCTCGTTCAGTCAGTCTGCAAACGAATGACGTCGCACGATTATCCTTTCTAGTTTCTACACTATTCTAAATGAGACAACGCAATACTGATTTAAGGAAAACATTAGTTCTGCAACTTACAATGGAAGCTAAAGCTTTTGTAGTTGTGACTCGCACTAAGTACATCCCTCGCTAAGCGGACCATCCATAACATAACCGTTTCACAAACAACAAACGTCCTGGAATCAGCTCACCCGAGCGGAGGTTCTGCCCGCACACATCACTGGCAACCTAATCTCTCAAACTTAACGATACATCCACAGCATCCTTAACGTAGCGTCAACACCTTAAACACTAGTGTTCATTAACTATATATTACACAGTAAAATTAAGATCACAAATCGCTTTGTATGCTGCGTCCTACCGGGCGCGACTAGCATGGAATGTGGCGGAGCGGCGACGACAGCACGATCAGAAGTGCGAGTCGATGTGGCAGCCGCTGTTGGCGTGCTCCAGCACCTGCTCCTTGAGCCGGTGCACGTGCTCCTTTAGCTTCACCACCATCTGCGCCAGCTCCACGTTTTCGCCCTTCAGGATCTTCACCTTGTCCTCCAACTTGGAAATGCGCTCCAGCTTGCGCCGTCTGCACTTGGATGCAGCCACTCGATTTCTTTGCCTTTTGCGTTCCAATTTTATTCTTTCTTGTGTATCCATGTCTATGGGAGACATGGGTGGCGAACTTGCAGCACTGGGAACTGTTTGCGGTTCGTCCTTGACCACCGGTGTGGGATAGCGGTCGAGCGGCCTGTCCAGGTCGGCGTATACTCGCCTGTCGACGACGCGTCCGATGCCGATCTGCTGCGGCGTTGGGTCCGAGTGGTGTAACTTGTCCAGCGCCTCAACGAACGGCCGCGCATACATTTCTTGTTCCTCTGTCGGCGCGAGACTGGCCGGGAATAACACTGGCGCACCGGGTGTAGGAGTCGCCGTTGTTATCATACCGTTCTGTATGATCAGCTTCTCGAGCTCCGGAGAGCCGAGCTTCAGCATCTGCAGGTCTGGTGAGGACAGGACCGGCGCCCCGCCGATCCGAGCCCGCTTGATGCCCCGCCCCACGTCCAAGGTGAGGGGCCTCTTCAGGTTCTCCACAGGTCCACTGAGGGGATACTGCTCGTCATAGAAAGTGGTCTCCATGCCGTGTTGGTAGCGTCGAACCATGTGTTTGCACCGAATAACTCGGTATCACTGAACTCACTGCGCGAATATCAAAACTTTTTCATGCGGCAACGCACGTCCGACTCTCTCAACGTTCCACTTGTTTCTAAACATTGTTAAGAAACAACCACTGCTTTTATTGAGTGACTCAGATAAGCTATTTTTAGAAGTAGCGTGATATAGTCGAGTGCTCATTGGTCGAATATCGCGCGATGCCAAGTAATGCTTGCGTGTGATTGGTGATTGGCATCGTAGCGTAGCGCGAGGCCGCGTCGGGCTGTTTACGACTTCGTACGATTACCGAGAATCAGCAGGCGCATGTCCATTATAACAATTATGTCGTGCCATTAAACGTGCATCCAAAATAATGCTTGTTTACCAAAGATATTTTTAGCACTAGTCAAAATACTGTTACATGATTATTAAAACGTTTCTCATTGATTGTATTGTTGTTAGTAAAAATAAACGTACGTAGTACATCCGTTCTTATGGAATATTAATTTTGCTTGGGTAGTTTTTGAAATGTATCTATCAGTAACAGATGTTATACATATAAAAAAGCCCTAGAAGAATACGTTAGAACGAAGTACTAACACCGAATGTCACCTATTACCCAATGATATTTTATTAGAATATCATTGCTATTACCTAAATCTTTTGATTCTGTTGTTTAGTATACTTAACTGTATGTTATTATCACTTATCACAGAGACTACTATCTACATTAATTATATATCTTCTATAAATTTGTCAATATGTAAGTGAACCGTAATGTTTTTTTTTGAGAAATAAATGCCTTTAAACCGAATTAGCTTCAATAATACTTATTTTTCCACTTAGTTTATATTGATGATGTTATATTAACATCCTGTCACAACAAGTAGTGTTATACGAATTTGTGTGGGATCACAATAATAAAGTTAAAAAAAAAAAAAAAAAACATATATACGGTCGAATTGAGAAACCTCCTCCTTTTGAAGAAGTCGGTTAAAAATAACTGTAAACTTCGGAAGTCCTTGGCAAAAAACGAAAATGTAGAACCTACGACACCGACAAATTTCTCACTATCTAGAGTTTTTTTTTGAAGTGGTTGTTTTTTTTTTGTTGTATAAATGTTTTTATTACTGGAAAGAAGCTCTTTAGCGGAGCTCACGGTAGGAGTAAACTGGGAGAAGTCGTCATGTAACGAAAAAGCGTCATGCCCCCTCCATGCGACTTTTTTATATTATTATAATAGAAAGAGATAGATAGAGAGAGAGAGAGAGAGGGATAGTTTTCATGATTTTCGATGGTGCTGAAGCCGATAGTGAGTCAAAATGAAAATTCAAGATGGCGGCTGCGAAACTTTTCAAATTTTTCGTCATTTTCAAATTTTCGCAGCCGCCGCCATCTGGGTTTTTCATTTTGAACGGGGACCCCACGTTTTTTTATTAATATTATCAAACGGTTTGTTTTTATTAATTAGGTTGAAATTTTGTTTTTACTATTGTTACGCATGAATTACCAAAATGTATTGAATAACTTTATTGTAAACTAGCGGCTAGACCCCAGCTTTGCACGGGTGCAATTTTTCGAATTTCTGAATTTTCTTTCACACGAACCTTGTTCTGGCAATACCGAACACAACAAAAAAAGAATTATCCAATTTAGTGCAGTCGTTCGGAAGTTATGCGCGTACATACATTTCAGCGATTCATTTTTATTTATATAGATAATATCCTTTTTTGCTTTGTAATATTATGTAAAACCGTAAATGGTGCATGTTGTGTTAGCCTGAAAGTAATTGTTGCACTTATAGACATACTCTAGGGAGATTATTTCAAATGTTTTGTTTAAACAATTGTTGGCTACCCTAAATAAATAAATAAAAAGAAAAAAGAAAAAAAATCGTGGAACGAGAGTCAAAGTGTAACAATGGAAACGCACGAGTTTGGGTGAGGCACGGAGGCGGGGTAGCCGCTAGCGAGCGGTGCAAGAAAATATTGTGCGGGCGACGGGGAGGGGGGAACTGTACGGGAAAGAGCGAGACGGCTCACTCCCGTCCTGCTCCCACGAAAGATAAGTCCAACTGAGCAAAAGGAAAATAAAATGCATCTAAAATTCCTTCATTATTGTGGGCTCACATTTTGATGTTATTGTAAAGTTGACCTTCATTTTTTATGGCCACAACACGAGTGACGAGCTACAGAATCCTCTAGATACCTAGGTAGGTAGGTATTAAGTAAAGTACTATGGCAGCCAACGACTGTGAGAACCAAAGACATATAATTATTCTCTTTGGTGAGAACCGTATATGGATATTAAAGCACCATTAAATTAATAACTGTTTTTATGGCCACATCAAAATGTAATATAATACTTATGTAACGCGTTGTTGAGGTTATTATTACCTAGGCATACCTAACTATGTATGTATATATTTTTCCTCATTTAGTAAATAAATATGAAATGATTATAAATCCACAAGCTACATATTCTCAAATACAAACCAATCTAATCAGAGAATTAATAAAACAAATGTTATTATTTTTAGCCGAATTTAAAGAAGAAGGGAAGTTATGTATTCTAGCTCTACTATTTGCATTGCTATCCTATCAACTAATTCTGTCTACTTGAGATCCTTTAATCTAATAAACACATAAAAATTAATTGCCGTTCGTTAGTCGCGCAAAAACTCGAAAATGGCTCGACCGATTGTGGTGAAACTTTGGTAAGTTTTTGTGTGCGCGCCGGAGAATATTCCTAACAAAACAAAAATGAAAAAGGCATTGTAACGCATTAGCTAGTGTATGATAATAATATGATGTACCTATCTACCGACCTAACCTACGCATCGTTAACTTATTTAGGGTCAAGTGCACATCTGCGTACCACATCTGAAGGTTCCGTGTGTACTAGGTATAATCTACCATATAAATTAATGACAAGTTGAAGGTAACCATGTGGGAAATTGAATTCTATGTTATGTATATCTATTAATAATATCATAACTTAAATGTAACTTATAGTTTTACATAGGCCATCTAAATAAATGAGGAAACTCGAAGAATATTGTAGGATTGCA
This sequence comes from Mesoligia furuncula, assembly GCA_916614155.1. NCBI lineage: Eukaryota > Metazoa > Arthropoda > Insecta > Lepidoptera > Noctuidae > Mesoligia > Mesoligia furuncula. Next base: position 3,337,333 of record OU744809.1, on the reverse strand, counting down.
GGCCAATTCCCGTGGGTGTTGTAAATGGCGACTACCAAGAAGAGAAAAATAAGAAAATATCGGAAAACTTACGGATGCTGATAGCATTTCCGATGTTTATTAATGACACCAACTTTAAGGTAAACATGCATAGTCGTCCCTTACAAACATTAACATTAAATCCGTAAGCAAATCGAGATGGTTATTATTATCGTAGAAATATTAATGTGTTTTGCCGGCAAACCTAGTTGTTTTCAAACAACAATTATTTAACATAGCAGAAAATGAAGATCAGCGCTGCCATCTATTTGAACAGTTTTCAACTATATTTTTTGTCAGTCTACTCGACACTAGATGGCGTTGTATGCCAGTATTTTGACTACAACCTAGCCAAAAGGATTATGATTTTTTAACTCATCTACACGCTAACAGATGGCGTGTGTTCATATTTACGGTAAGCCGGGCTTACCGTAAACGCCTTATTTTGAAAATTGTGACTCACAGGGTTGCGAAACAATTTCCAAAATAAGATTAGACACTTTATTATGTACAATAGTATTTAACACAGAATAGTTTTGTTCTGTGGGTACCATTACCATGTTTTAATAGAGGAGCATAGTATCTTTCATGAGGTGATTCTATGCGCCGCGCCGGCCGGGTCATCGACCTCCTTAAGCTGGTTCGATAGAGCCACGCCTATTGTCTATCTACTAGGCTGTTAGTTTAAAAGGTCGACCAGTTAAACATATGGCCCACTTGTAATCTATTTCAGCACGGAAAACTTATACTGTATTATTAGATACTGTTTGAACGCTAATCCGGCAAAAGTGCCAACATTTAATTAATTCAATAATCCGGTAATAAAGTGGTATCATTAGTTAAAAAAAAAAAACTTAATTTATCAAAAAAACAGGATTTAACACCATTAACATCTGTTTTGCAGAAACCAAAGGACAAAGATAATAAATACAGTTGGACGAACTTGTTGTGGCATTAAATTGGAAGATCGTTTGACCAGCAGAGGACTCTGCTAAGATTATAGTATGAAATCTATAGGTACTATAATATTATAAATTCGAAAGTAGCTTTGTTTGTATTTTACCTTTTCACGCATAAACCACTGAACGGATTTCAATTAAAGAATGATGGGCATTTTTGTATGGAGCCTTACCTTCAATAGAGTTCTAATGAGATCCACGAATAACAGCCGAGACCAACGACTTAACGTGCTTTCCGAGGCACGGAGGGGTCTTAGTATGTAAAAATGATCACCCGCCCAGGGCCCAACCGCAGCAAGTGCAGGTTAACCTGATCGATCGACCCGTGCGGCTGTTATTACTTACCCATAAGCCCCCTTAATTTCAATAACTAATATTATTGAGAACTGCAGTGAACATTAGAGTCATAAACTAATACGGTTACATGGTATAGTTGCCGGCACGTAACTTGGCAAGAGTTTTTGTAGTGGGGGAAGTTTGCGCACGCACAATTTCATACATTTTTATATGCGCGAACTTCCCCTACTACGAAAATCTCTTGCCAAGTTACGTGCCGGGTACAACACTTGTAGGATAAACTTTCATTTGATGTATATGTGGTTTTTATTGGTCATACCGGCCCAAACGCCCATCATTCTTTGGCAAAGCAGTAATGGCATCCAGGGCAAGGACATAAGCTACTTTTTGTCCCGGTATCACGTTGGATAATTTTCGATATCCACGCGGGCGAATCCGCGGAGAGAAGCTAGTTATACATAAATCAAACACAGAAGTCACTTTATACAACATAGATCAAATTTATTGCAACAGTTCATTTGTACATCACATCGCAGATTCACTTAAAACAATAATAAATTATTTATTATTAACACCTTCTACGTCAGTTTCCCGAACGTAAATTACAGCAAATCGTCAAGCACGCGTAAATTGCTGCAATTGGTTGAGTGATTTATCAACAGCCAATTGCAGGTGTTTACGCTCGCTTCACAACTTGTCACAGTAATTTTGCGATAAATTCGAGAAATTGACCCAAGGGTTTGGCCAGACTGGGGCACTGGCGCGGGTGCGGGAACGCGTGCGGGCTGCCTGTCTGCACTGGAGCGCGGCTGCGTTCTGCGTGTTGTCGTGTCCAGTGTTTGTCAAAATATAATATGGATCAAGAAGACTTATTTTTACTAGAAAAAAGCTCTATCTAGTTTGAGAACCCCAGTCCCCGCGCGGCCCGACCGCACCCGCGCCGCGCAGCCACTGCGGCCACATGCATGAACGAGCTATGGCGTGAGTTGCCCGCGCGCTCCCCGCACCGAGCAGCCCGCGCCGTTCACCGCGCCCGCGTGCCTACTAAGGACACTCAAAGGAAATTCATATATTTGAGTTCGCCGCGCCGCGCCAGTCTGGCCAAGCACTAAAACTATCCTTACAGGTGGCTCAAATGCGATAGTTAAGTGATAATAATAGCAGTCTATTATTGTCCCACTGCTGGGCAAAGACCTCTTCCCATACAGAGAAGGCATGAGCATAGAACGGCACGCTTGGTCAAGACGGATTGGCGATTTCAGACTTATATTATAAGTAACTAGAAGTCCAGTTTCCTCACGCTGTTTTTCCTTCATCGATGTCACTAATGTCCAAGATAAACTCCATAACTTATTCAACATAATTATTACTTCTTAATATATTTATTTCACAGTAACTGATATAATTCTGACGTCTTCGTACGGCTTGTCTGTCTTGGGGTTGGTCTTGACGCTGCCGATGTTTTGTACCACCTCCATGCCGCGGACCACGCGACCGAACACTGTGTGTTTGTTGTCCAACCAGGGCTGAGGAAAAAAAATGTTTAACAAAATTATTTGTTAGAGTACTATAGTATTCGCCAAGGCTGCTGAGTCATTGGTCCTGAGCCTGACCTCTCTCCGGTCGTGTCGGAATGCTGTCCCACCGGACTTTTAGAGTGAGGAAAGGGTAAGTGTCAACCACACACTTGTGTTTAATACCTAGATAATGCGGTATCATCATCCTCTGCCATGCCTTTTCCCAACTATGTTGAGGTCGGCTTCCAGTCTAACCGGATGCAGCTGAATACCATTATTTACATGGAGCGACTGCCTATCTGACCTCCACAACCACAACCCAGTTACTGGGTAATACGATACCCCCTGCTTGTCAGACTTTCGGGCTTCTGACTACCCGTAACGACTGTCAAAGATCCAGGAATGACAGCCGGGAACAATGGCTTAACGTGCTTTCCTAGGCCCCTCCGTGTCTTGGTATGTAAAGATGGTCACCCATCCACAGACCAACCGCGGCAAGCGTAGCTTAACCCGATCGATCGATCTGTGCGGCTGTTATTATATAGCCACGGACCCCTCTAGTTAATGCGGTATATTAGTCAATAAAAAGTCTTGATTATAAAATGACTAAGTACGGATTATTTTGCATATTCTTCCAGATAGAAAACGACAAATTAGAACCATACCCTTATTTATTTTTAAAAGTGCCTCTTTACTGTCTACACGCACAACATTTTTCACGTTTTATTCTAGAATCTATGAAAAGACTGCGCACACGCACGCACCGTGATATGTGCATTGTAAGATTATGACGACGTTGACGTGCTTGCGCGAGTACTGGCTCCATGCCATTATATTTTAGTGCCCTTTGATATAGGATTTTTAATATTGGTTATGAATCGTGTTCGACTTGTAGGTTAGATGTTGTCATAGCATTAAGTGAGTTTTATTTACTTAGGTTCATCATCGTAATAAGCCTATAATGATCCCATTGCTGGGATACGGCCTCCTCTCGATAAAAGGCAGTGGGCCTTAATCCACCACGCGGGTGCAGTGCGGGTTAGTAGATTCCGCCGTCATAGTAGGCGCAAATAAAGCACATACCAGTTTTAGAACAACGCTAGTTTACACTGGTATCATACCAAGTTTATCCTGCTGATACCGGGGACGTGTGTTTTATTACTTCAACGCCGCTTGGTGCAATCTGTATGATATTTTAATTTTTAAGAGGTATTGAGATCTGCGGGTAAACACAAATTATTCCCCTCTGCTTAAAAACTATGAAAAGTTAATCATATCCGGGTACTGTTTGTCATATTGAAATGAAATGATGTCTATTTTTGTAAGAAGATTTCTTAGATGCAACAATTTTGTTACTTTACAATCGTCTTCATCATCCACAGCTCGACTTCACCCACAGCTGAACAGAGGCCACTCCTTTCATGTGCCAATCCCCCCGTTCCTGTGCCAGCTTCATCCAGGATCCCGCTGCCGGACGACAGACGAATATGTTTGTAATATTAGGAACTAAATCTAGCTAGTCCTCAGTTACCCTCTCCATAGCGACACCCTTATTCAAAAGTTCATATCCCTTAGACTTTAGAGAATCACTAGCACTGTTAATTATGTTCATATGGCCCGACCTGAGACTGTGTGACCCGTGCAGAAAACATAACTCTTCGTTGCAGTCTGGTAAACACATAAGTCGCGTAAATGGGGTATTTATTGTGTGAGAGCATCGAAAAATAAAATCAAAAGAAAAGAAATATAAACACGCAAAAAAAAAAACGGTTGGTTTGTGATAGTGTCTTTGTATAGACAAAATGAAAAATAAACGAGTAAAAAAAAACGTACGCAAATGAAATCACGGTCAAAAAAAAAATTAAAGAAAAAATTAGTTATGTCTCTTACCGTAGGTGCAAGCGTGATGAAGAACTGGCTACCGTTGCTGTTGGGTCCAGCGTTGGCCATGCTGACTGTGTACGGCCGGTCGTGCTTCAGGTGCGCCTTGAACTCGTCCGCGAACTCGCCGCCCCATATACTCTCACCACCGGTACCCGTGCCTGGAAAATGGTGAAGGAAATAAAGAAAAGTTTTTTGTATTTTATTACGTTATTCTTATTATGATGTTCCTTTCTTAATCGGATGATCCTTTTACTAGAAGACTCAGAGTCATGTGCTAAACATTTTAAGAATCAGTAGACCTGCTTTATTCATACAAAGTACAAAACGGTCGCTTTTCGTGTGTCTGTGTGAACGCGTTGTCCTTCTAAACTACACAATGGATTTTGATGCGGTGTTACTAAATGGGCAATGTGTTGCCTGCCTTATAGATAAGATACTGACCCCTCAACTAATTGTTCCATATCGTGGTTAGAAATTGCCATACCTTCTCTCTAAGCCTTTGCGATTACTATGAAATCTCTGATTAGTTTTAACTGTTAACTACATTACTCATAATAAAGCTAAAGTGTTTGTTTGTTTTAACCTGCTAATCTCTGGAACTACCAAACGGTATTGAAAAAATATTTTTGCATTTTATAGCCCAGTTCTTGAGGCGGGCTATAGGCGATTTAACATCACGCTAGGACCCTTAGAAACCAATCAAACAGGTAAAAAAATATTTTTGCATTTTATAGCCCTGTTCTTGAGGCGGGCTATAGGCGATTTAACATCACGCTAGGACCCTTAGAAACCAATCAAAAAGGTAAAAAAAATATTTTTGCTTTTTATAGCCCAGTTCTTGAGGCGGGCTATAGGCGATTTAACATCACGCTAGGACCCTTAGAAACCAATCAAAAATGTAAAAAAAATATTTTTGCATTTTATAGCCCAGTTTTTGAGGCGGGCTATAGGCGATTTAACATCACGCTAGGACCCTTAGAAACCAATCAAAAAGGTAAAAAAAAAATAGAAAGAACGCTAAGCGAAAGAAGTAGCGCGGGCAGACGATGCGATGCGACATGATGGGTCGGGGAACCAAGAAATTTCACACGGATGAAGTCGCGGGCAGAATATATTATAAGCTAAGAGTTGTTTTGATAATTTTATAAATACTTTTAGATAGAACGCTTGCTTGTAAGGTTTCTGTAATGCAGTTGCAGACAAAGTTCGTTATAAGCTGTTAGTACTGTAGCGGTATCTACAACGCCACATGCGAACAACGCGTCATAATGACGTCACGCAAAATCCTGCATCTCGCAAGCAGAGTTTACCACGCAACTAGCTTAGATACAACGGCCCGACATGAATCATCGGGCAGTTGCCCACCAGACAACACCCGTCAGGTCGGAGGATCCTCCCTTTTCCATGGAGGATGAGTGAACCTGGTCCTCATACATATAGTACAAAACATATATCTATACTTAAATATTATTAAAATCGTCCGGTTATCATGCATTTCATGATCATGGGGTGTAGCTTTCAAACGAGTATGATACCGAAGACGTATTTATTATCTCCTTTGATTACAAGTCCTCCAAATTACCAATAATTCGATCAATTTATCTTATCACGTCCTGATAAGTGGCTCGTGGGTGTGAAACGTGTCGCGAAAACGTGATGATAATAAAGGGTTATTGTAGAAATCACACTAATATTATAAAGGCGAAAGTTTGTGCGTGTGTGTGTGTGTTTATATGTTTGTTACTTCTTCACGCTCAAACGGCTGGACCAATTTGGATAAAATTTGGTATGGAGGTAGCTGACAACCTGGATTAACATATAGGCTACTTTTTATCCAGATATTCCTACGGGATCGAAACTTATGCGGGTAAAACCGCGGGGCGCAGCTAGTATTACATAATTTCACGAAAGTGACTGGCTGTAATCAGCAGTGTTCGGAATAGGCCGACTATATTTACCTAAACTTCGGAGAACAGAGACAGAAAGTGAAGACTTCCTTACGACGACATTTTTTTTCTGTGTGCTTGCTTATACTAAATGGAGATAGATAACATTGTTTTTTATCTCGCATTACGAAAATGTAGTGAGCAGTAGCCAATGAGCTGGAGGGACATTGTTACCTCTTTCGCTAAACAATAAAAACCAATACCTGCTCTTGTAGCTGTAATTTTGTCAATTAAGTTTTATTTTTATTTTTTACTGTAGATGTTACCATTATTATTGTTGTTGCTGGTCATGTTGTGCGACTACGCTTTGGGTGATAGTCAGGTCGAAACCTATAATAACCTTAAGATATACTTATTGTGATTATTGCCTGTTGTAGTTGCCTTGTGAATAAATAAATAAATAAATAAATACCTTTTTAACCGACTTCTAGTGGTTAGCCTTGTGGCTAACAAGAACAATAGGCCTTTAATTGTCGGAAAAAGAAATGGTTTAAAATTTCAAACTAATTTACGCACTCGAAGACCGTAAAACTAAAAATCTATATTCTAACTTATTTTTATTATATGTATGATAAAGTGATTGATACTAGTATAAAGCTGTTATATCCATGTTTGTAATGCTTTTCTTCTATTTTATATATACCTCTAAAAAAATTTGTTCAATCCTGTGTCTACATTGCTGAGTCTCAAATTGTGACACGAAATGTCGTCGTAAGCAAGTCTCCACTTTCTGTCTCTGCGCTCCGAAATTTAGGTAAATATAGTCACCCTATTCCGACAACTGGTAATCAGTAATTTGTTCCCTTTCAATAATCGACCAATGATTTGAAATTTCAAAAGCATAGTTTACAAGAAAAAAGCATTGTTCAACGAATACTCTTGAATCTTGGGCTCATTCAAATACTATTATTATTATTTTATTACTATTAGTTAGCGATGCTTTTACATGCACATCAAAACCGAAAAAAAAACTGGCTGTGAATAAAACTGAGCAACGGAACAATGGCCATATTATTACATTTCTAGTTATCTGTTCCTCTAGATTTATAGAATAGTATTTCTTTATATTATCAAAAAAGTGTAACATCAGCTAGATAATTCCTTTGAGTATAAACCTGTCCTAGGCCAAGAAATAATAAAAAAATTAAAAAAAGCCAATTGTATCTTACCAGTAGGATCTCCAGTCTGCACCATAAAGCCTTTAATAACGCGATGGAACACGTGTCCGTTGTAGTACCCGTTACGGGAATGGACACAGAAGTTCTCAGCTGTGCGCGGCACGTCCTTGCCGAAGATACGTATGTGCACGTCGCCTAGAGACGTGTGGAGGATCGCCTGCTCGTATAGACGCTGGACACCTGGGAAGGAATAAAATGTAATTAGAAAAGGAAGTTTTTGGGACAGTTTTATTTCATTCTTCAGGCTCAATAAGCTAATAGAGGAGGTACTCTGTGTACTCTGCTGTCATGGCGGGGTGCTGAATTCAACCGAAATGCGGCACCAGTCAACGAATAGGTACTGATAGTCGAATAGTGACTGTTCGATGACCGATGATAGTAACTACTATAAAGCGCGGACGCGGAGTATCGGCCGAGTCGCGACGAACATTTGGGCGCGGAAACGTCCATATTGGAAAAAGCTCCATAAGGTCCATATTGCAAATCAGTTTGACAGGGGCGCCACATGAAGATTTAGCACCACTTAAAAATAAATTCTAGGGCCGCCACTGTTCCCACTACTGAGACTCAGGGCCCTCTCGTCAGAAGGAATGGGACGTAATCCACCATACGGGCCTAGGCTGGTTGTTTTGGTTCACACACAAAAAATAGATAAATATTAAGACTTAAAAGGATCCCTTAGCAGGTAAGAATTAATAGGTATGTATGCTTGTAAAATACTGAGATAGCTAACACGAGATTTAAAACTGTCAATAGAAGTACTGTTTTCTTCACCTTCTGACGAGCTTAACCTTTAAGTATGGATGTGGAGTCTCACAGGCTACTCGATGTTGTCGTTTTCTTAGTTTCACCTACTTTCCCCCACTCCTCGCGATTGAGCGGCTCAGTAGCTTTTGTTTTAGATGTAAAACTACCAACGAGGGAGGAGGTTGCGACTTCCGATGAATATCACGTAAGTAATGACCATCAAAATATTGACCGGAGCCTGTCAGGCTACACGTCCATTGTTGCCCTATGATATATTTTATAAGGGCGATTATGTTTGTTTCCGATTTTGTAGTACAAAATCTCAAAAAACAATAAAGCCGGTAGTTCTAAATCAAAACGACAATCTACGAGTTCTGTTCAGGGCTCTGCGAGAAAAACTTTGCGTGCAGCAGATCCATCTTTCGAACAAAAGTGAGTGAGTTGTTCTTAGCTTCGGATCAGTCTGACAATGAAGAGAATATTGAAGATTTTTTTATATTGGAGTTCGAACTGATACAAAATCATGAAAGTGACAATTATGAAGATCAGGACCAGGACCAGACCTAGGAGAAGAGTCAGGTAGTGATAGTTCGGACAATATTCCACTATCGGAGTTATCGAAAAGTAACTATTAGTTGTTAGTTGTCAAAATTTTTTATATTTGTTACCTGAAGTAGGTGTTTCGTGTTTTTGGTTTCTTATATATTATATTTTGAGAAAAAAAGACTCATTTTGTTAAAGGAATAAGTTTGGCTGTTTTTAATACCTAAAAATGTAACCTAAGTAGATTTAGACTGAAAACTGCCATAATTTTTGATTTTTCAAATTTCTATAATTTTTGATATAAAAGTTGATTATATAAGCCCGTTATTTTGTTACTAAATCCCATAACTTTAATATTCAAACAGTTTTAAAGCGATCTTATATCAAATTCCCCAAAAAAAATGTGTGTGCATATAGGAGCCTGTGAGACTCCACATCCACAGTAGTGTTAAGAAAAAATGACGTCCATACTTAAAGGTTAATTTATTTTAAAGTCAAAGTGTTTTATTTGTTGAACATAGATAATATGGTACATGGTATAAAATTTGCGTTGTATCACTATGTTTCGCCTTGCAAGGCAAACAAATTAGGCGTAAAAAACTACAAACTAAATAAAACTGTTTCAAACAAGTAACGTCGGAAACAAGATAGAATAACAAGTGGATCGGACATTTTTTATTTTATTTTGTTGTTGCTGTTGTTCTACGTAAAGATCGTAGCAGGTGGGGTTCTGTAGTTTCTGCCTACCCACATGGGAAAAAGGCGTGAGTCAATGTATGTATACTATGTACGGTCAAACGAGCTATTTGGTATACAGGCAAAAATATTCATCTTTCCACTACACTGCCAATATTTAGTTTTATTTTGTGCGTTATAACTTTTTCAGCTTATGACATCCTTAATAGAGTGGTTTAAAAGAATTGACTTCTCAGCACACCCACATCATTGTTTAAAAGTAGTTGCATGTTAGCTGCCTGAATACCAAATAGCTTGTTCGACCGTACATAATAATATATTGTGTGTTTCATGTTTCATGTAGGTAGAGCCTATCCCGACACTGACAAAGGCCTTTATTCAGGAATTCAGATACCAGAGGATAAACTAAAAAGAACTGAAAGTATAAGAAATAAGAAGTGTCATACCTTGTCCCTCAGTAGCAGAAATAATATCCTCCTTGGAAGGCTTCTCGTTAAAGATATCCCTGTCCGCATCAGGGCTCTTGATATCATCAGGGCTTCGTCTCGAGAACATGTAAAAGCGGTTCTTCTTGTACGCGGTACAGAACAGCGTGGGGTCTGTCTTTACGTTCAGGAGTGTGGGGTTCTCGGAGCCTTCCATCTCCAGAGTTGTTGCTACTTTTGATTGGTTAGTACGGCCCTGCAAAGATTTGGAAAGGTTGGAGAAATGTTTCACTTTATAACTACTAACGAAAAATATTGACCTAAATGAAAATATTGGAAGAGATTTTGTTTAATTTGTTTTTAATCTAGTTACAAGAAATTTTGAAATGCTGGTTAGAGAAAATAAAGCATTTGTGATTTTGGTTTCCAAATCAAGTACTTACCATAGACATTTGATTCCACGGCCACACACATGCATTGTTTGGTACCTAACTTTACAAAGGAGCTGTCTATATCATTTTGTCTAAGCAATTCTGGCAAACATTTAGTGACACTATTTAAATCTGATGTGCCTACCACATACTTCTGCTAAAACTTCGACTGAAATTTAATTTGATACATGAGCTGTTCGTTTTCTATTAATAAAATAAAATTTTATTCGAGAACATCCATCCTTTTCTTACTAAACTTCAACTATATCCGACGATCCTGCATATTTATCTCTTTTGTTGACTGTACATATCTGTCTTACCTGGAAGATCGCAAGATGTAAAGGCCTCAAGTTCTCTGGTTTCCCGAGCATGGCGACACAGCGGTTGGTGACCAGGTTGACGACCTTCACTCCCAGCATGGTCGCGTAGATCACGAAGTAGCCGCTCGTGTCGAACAGTATGTTGGCCAAATGGACTGAGTCTGACTTCTCTAGGTCACGCTCGGCTGCCATTCTGGATGAGGGAGAAAACTATTATACTCCATTTGGAATAAGATTAGACATTTAAATAAACCTACTTTACAGTCCGTTCAACCGATTTTGACTTCTATACCGTAGGCATAAGGATGGTATTAAAAGCAAGCTGTTCACTGCGGCTGCCTGTGTCATGCCACCAACGCAATAGAATTCTAAATCGGTTGAACGGACTGTAAAAAATATTTATTTAAATTTCTAATGTTATTTCAAATGGAGTATAAGTAATCATAAAGTTTATTTGTGAAACATAGGTATACAGTAGGTCATACCTACATATAAAATAGTACGCTATGTTTTGTCATAAGACATACAAATATCGTAACATGCAATTTAAATATGCTAAAAAAATGTCAGGTAGTTTGGTCAGCACAAATATACAAGGTGTTTTTTTTTATATCCCATAACTCTAGGGCATGAATGAGACCATATTACCCGCGCTTCGTCCGCGTGGATATCGGAAAATATCCTAAGGACCGTCCCTTGTGGGATATGTTACTAGCGGGATTAAAAGTACCCTAATGTTGGAGTGTTAATCCAGGTGTACTATGTGTGCCAAATTTCAGCTAACCGCAATTGGTTAACGAGGCGCACGTCACTAAAACTCCCAGTCAGTATGATTGGTTCCGACATCTTCAACAAGCATCGTCATATTCCAGAAAATTTACACAGAACCATAATGAAATTTACACATAAACCTTCCTCGTGAATCACTCCGTCCATTGGTGAAAGCCGTACGAAGATCCGTTTGGTAATGTTTGAGTTTATGGCGTTCAGACTGACAGACGCGGCGGGGGGCGGACGACCACGACTTTGTTTTATAATATGTAGTGAAGCACCATGCAATAAGGATTGGCTGCTGTGTGCCTATAAATATACAATCTTGATTACCTGATACAAGTATCTGGAATAAAAATATTACTTTGTACTCCAGATACTAGTTCCAAATCGAGAGATTGTTAAAAAACACGCGCATTACGATACAGGAGAAATTCATAAAGTGAGGCTAAGTTTTAATAACATACAGCTCACATATTCAGTCGAGAGCTCGTAAGGGTGCCGGGTCAGTGGGATTGTCCGAAAGAGTTACCGCTGGCCCGGAACATAGAGGGCTAAGGAAGGAACACGGGTGGGTTTTAGTCAGTAAGAGTCAGACACTCCTTTCCACTCCACTCAGAACGGGAGGGGTCATTTGATGATTTCCCATCCTCAAAAAAAAAGGGTACCACATTCGTAGTAAAGACGATCTTAGGTAATATGTAATACGGGCTGGTTTCCGCAACTCCACGTCAATGCGCATATTTTCCGTACGGGTAAGACGATTTTAGAGAAAATTATGTCCGAAATGGACCGCATAAAAAAATAGTTGCAGCATTACCGTCTACCAAACTCCATGTTGGGCAGCTGCTGCGTCTGATGCTGCAACTCCTGGAAGCGCTGCAGGCTCTCGTCTATCACCTTGTGCAGTTTGCCTGACAGGAAATGGAACACACGCACCTATTACATCAACAGACAAACATCCTACTTGTTATGTACTGGGTTCAAACGGGGTTCAGAGGTTCGTTTATATAGGTAAAAATATTTAGTTTCGACGAGTGAACATCTCCTGAGGATGCCCCTTGGCGGGTCAATCATGATTGTGTCGAGTATAGTTTTGAGTTGCATGTTTTTATTATATATTTTTATTATAAGTGTGTGTTGTCCCACTGCAGGACAAAGGCCTCTCTTCCCACTTTTACTATTCCCGGTCTACTGCAATTGTGGGCCAATCCCTTAAGGAGTCCAACTCATCCTGCCATCTCTTTCTAGGCCTGCCGCGTAGTCGCCTCCTAGTATTTGGGATCCACTGAGTGGTGGCTTTCGCGTTTTGCTGCTCCTCTATGCGACGTATGTGGCCAGCCCCCCAAAAGCCTGACAACCAATACATAATAATGTTTGATGAAATGTCTTTCGAAAGATGTCCACTGCTGGAGATTGGCCTGGCCAGGGGGGGGGGGGGTGTGTGGCCAGCCCAGTTCCACTTTAGTCCAGCAGCTGTGCGGCCAGCTTCCGCTATTTGTGTTTTGAAAAAGAAGTATACAGTCCTAATGCGGTCTGTGATTTTGACACATATTTGCGGTACGTAGGTGAAGGTGGAAAGAATGCACAAGTTGCATGTTGCATTTTAATTATCGCATTTTTTGCATATTTTTCAGTTCGGGGCTGGCGGAACGTGCTGCATTTGGCATCCAAGCCTGAATCTAGTTTTTACAGAATTGAAACTAAAAAAAATCATAACATTTTGCCAACTATAATTATTCTCAAAAAAAATCAGCACTATATCATTTTACCTTTCGATCCAAGCTGATGGACGCCATCTTCTTGCCGTCGGGCGAGAACGCAAACGCAGTCGGGTACGTCTTGTTCTTCACGAAGTCATACAAATCTGTGTCCAACTTCGAGCCGAAATTGACCGTTTTCGGGAACTTGTACTCGTGTTTTGGACCCGTCCAGTATTCGATGATACCTAGTTAAATAAATGGAAACAATATGTAGCTATCAACATAATAAATATCTGAAGTTGTAATTTGTACAGTCTGAGGCATGACAGTAGCAACGCTTCTACGACAACGAAAACCGCCCTTATTGCTACGTGTTCTCAATAGCGGGCTCAAGTGGGCTTTAGGCCTCTGCCTCGAATCTTGCGGACAGCGGGGCGGCAGCGGCGGCGGCGCGGGAGCGGCGCGGGCAACGCAGACCACTTCTCGATCGCGCGGCACTATAGCGGCGGCGTAGTGTTGTGTCGTCGAGATGTTTGTTTTTATTCGTGAACGAAATGTCTGAACAACGGCTACATCTTTTTTATTCAAATTTATCCCTAACGCTAATTTATTGTGGGCAAAAGAAGAAGTGAATCGCAGATGCGCGGGCGGTCACTGCTTGACTGGAGTGCACCACTCGTTGCAAGCTCCCGCGCTGCTACCGCGCTGCTGGGGGGGGAAGTGAAAAGCGATCGCGAACGAACGTTCGTGTAAGGGGCCCAATATCATTGTTTTCATGGATCTGCAATTGATTACACCTGACTGCTGACCGTTTATTTTACACCATCTTTACATTTTCTAATTAAGTATAGTGTTTACTTTGAAAAAGAAAAATATTTTTTTTTGCCTGGTGCGTCTCATATCATATAAAGTTATTTGGTATATTTTCATTTAAATAACGTTCACAAGATATAATAAACGTGAATTGTTACTGTTATATAATTGTTGATATAATTTCTTTACATATAACATTTTTATGCTCTAAAACTTATTTCGTATATAACGTTATTGGATTTAAAACGTTTATTTAATTGAAAACCATTAGGTCTATCGTTTAAAATATATATTGATACCTTAATAACACCCCGATTCAGAGCAATCCGACTCGGATAGGTAAGGTTAGAAGACTAAGGCGGGAGCGGAGCTAACCTAGTAGCTAGTAGTTACTTTTTTATAACCACCCAAAAATAGGACATCCGCCGCGCGCGCGCGAATAAAGTTTTTATCTAGACTATTTAGTCTAGATAAAAACTTTTTGATAAAAACTCAAAAGACCTAAAACCTATTTAGGTTTTATGTCTTTTGAGTTTTATGTCTTTTGAGTGGTATATCAGACGATTTTATATTAATTTTCTGTTATGCTTATAGAAATTAGTTACTTTAAAATTATATCAATCGTTTATTATATTAACTGGTCATTATATCAAATAAAATTATAGGTTCAGTTGTTATATCTTGTAAATATTAGAGGTTTTGTAATTATATCATATAATACTTACCCATTTTTGCTTATTATTCTTCATACACTAGAATCGGAAATTCTCTATAATTAGCAATTTTTTTTTCAAAATGCGTTTTGTCTAATAACTGAAATGAATTATTTGACTTTGACTTAGCCTTACATTTGCCAAATTTGATTGAAATCCGTTCAGTGGTTTAGGCGTGAAAAGGTAACATGCAGACATTACTTTCGAATTTATAATATACAATTTTTTATTCGAATTTCCGAAATTTTCTTTCATACAAACCTTGTCCTGGCAATACCGAACACAACAAAAAAATAATTATCCAATTTGGTGCAGTCATTCGGAAATGCCCCAGGCCAAGGAATATCGTATTACCCAGTAACTGGGTTGTGGAGGTCAGATAGGCAGTCGCTCCATGTAAAATACTGGTATTCAGCTGCATCCGGTTAGACTGGAAGCCGACCCCAACATAGTTGGGAAAAGGCTAGGCAGAGGAGGGGTGCAGTCATTCGGAAGTTATGCGCGTACAGACATTTCGGCGACTTTGTTTTATCAAGTAAGGATTAGTATGGATGTGCCTAATGGTCTAATCGAAATAAATGATTTGCCTTTACCTTGCTTGTCTACCGACACTGCTGTTTCGTAGACCGGATTGTAAGCGATGGTGGTAACGGTGGCTTGGTGAAGGGTCTCGAAGGTGTGAAGGGGCTTGCTCGCCGTCTGTGTGCCGTCGAATATGTGGATCTTGTTGCTGGCCTTCTCTGAGCTGGTGGAAAAAAGAAGGAAAAGTTGGAAAGCCACATTTTCTTGGAAGTGTGGTAGAAAGGGACTAACACCAGCACCCTAATTGCGTAACGCACTGTCGATCTCAATTTGAATCAATTTGAAGGATACTGCAAATCCATTGCTTCATATGTTCGAAACATGTGTTTGCTCAACAAAGTAAATAGCGCAATGGATGTTGTTTAATTGTCAAAATGAAACCCATTGCTACTGATAGCGTATTACACAATTAAATTATCACCGGTTTGTGGAACGAAAATTATCGACGTGACAAAATTAAACGCTAGTCAAGTGACACAATTGGCTATTGATAATCGAGACTGCAGTCGACATGCGCTTGGCAATTTGTTAGCTATTGTGTGGTGAGTTTCGTTCCAGATACTTGGCCGTGGGCGTAACGTAGGTATTTCAAAGAAAATGGTTAATAGAAATCAACCATATAAACATTTTTTTACTTTTAGTTTTTTACCTTCTGTCCGCGGTTTCGCCCGCATGGATGTGGATGTCATGGATTTTATTTTTTGCGCGGAACCCTATTTCTTTTTAGCCAAGTTACTCCTTATAACATCAGCTATCTGCCAGTGAAAGTTCCGTCAAAATCGGTCCAGCCATTTCGGAGATTAACCGGAACAAACAGACAGACAGGCAAAAATGTTAAAAATGTTTTTTTTTTTTGTTATAAATACTGTACTTTCATATGCATTTAGTAAACAGGTGTTATTTTGACATTACAAACAGACACTGCAATTTTATTTATTTGTATAATTTTTTTTTTCTACATACATTCATCTACTGCAGGCAAACCATAACTTTATTTTTCTATGACAGTTTAAGCATAGTAATCTGCATGAAAAGTAATACATACATAGCAAGTGCAGAAATAGGATCCCCTGCCGAGTGCACCCATTCAGCAACATAAGGCTCAAACTCTATGGTTATCATATTGATCATGTCTGGAAAAGAAATAAAAGTCAGCATTTAATAACCTGGAATTATATTAAAGCCGAGCGCACATTGGAGTCGCAACGGGCCGCAGCGCAACGCAATTTCATACAAAAATTGTGCGGTGCGGCCCGCCAGTTGCGGGTGATGGTTCATAGAACATGAACGAAAGTGACGAAGGAAGACTTTAGCTATGCGTTGCGTTTAGGTGCGGCCGGCCCAATCTGCTTTAGCCTTAAGGAGCTTACATGACCTAAAGCGCGGTTACTGTCGAACTGCATAGAAAAGAAAGAGAAGCGCAATGACACAACGCTGGTAATATTACAAAATATGAAGCAATTATTTAATTACAAAAAATCTATTGTTTGGACAGAAAAATTAAAACACTAGTGTTTTAGTATGTTGCTTGTAGAATAATCTGACAAAAAAACAGAATGATTGTATGTATATCAGTATCGTTTTATTGTAAAAAGAAAGTTTTAGAGGTATCTTGATGATTTTTTTCTATCGTATCAAATTAATTGTATTATGTTTTCAACACACTATCTACCTAGCATATATCCTGAAGAATATCATATATTTCTCTGATTTTGTTTACTGTAGTCTCATATACTTTTATTGTTTCAAAAACTTGCGTTTTTTGCGTTTCGGTCCTGTAAGCCTCTTAAGAGAACAGCAGAGATGGTAGTGCTTGACCTGATGAGTAATAATTTTCTTTAAGTACCGTATAGAAAATAATGCTGGTTGGTAGATGTCAGATGTCTTCGAATTTTTGGTTCTAGGACATGGTTTCCTCACGATGTTTTCTTACACCGTTTTGAGAGCAGTGGAATTTTGGGTGTTTTATCATCATAGAAACATCATAGGGTGCGTCCACATCTGGCGAATGTGCCGCTAATGCGCAGCTCGCGAGCCGTTTGCGAGCTGCCCGCGAGCTGCGCACGTGCAGTCACGGCAATGGTTTGGTGCGCTTCTTTAGCGCAACTCATGCAAGGCTCGTATAAAGGCGTGCGCGCGGCGCGCGATCTGCGCGCACTCAATTCTCGCACTTACAGTTCCGTTTACTGGCTCAGTGCTTTCGAAGATGTCGGACGACAGTAGTGCTTTTAATATAATTGCTGCATCATTAGCTATTATATTACTGATAAAAAGGAAAAAAAGAGACAACGGCGTTGGTGGCGTTGCGCGTTGGAAGGAAGGAAGACGCGAGCCGCTCCTGCGCCGCCCGCGCGCTTATCGCGTACGGCGCTTAGGTCGCGCGCGAACAGCGCGCAGGCGGCGCAGGAGCGGCGCACGAACAAAAATGCACGCGCGCAGCTCGCGGGCAGCTCGCAAACGGCTCGCGAGCTGCACATTCGCGGCACATTCGCCAGATGTGGACGCACCCTTACATTTGTTTACTTTATGTGGTAATCATGACATTATCTCAAAGGCATTTCTTGTTGTTGTGACTATGTAATATCAATAATATGAGAGCAAAGTTCAGCAGAGAATGTTATCTTAGTAATCTTTGGTACAAGTCTAGTAACAAGGCCATTTTAAATTAAATAAAAGTTGGAAGCAGGCGGGACCCATTTGAATTTGAAAATATGTATAATATAAATGGTATGGGTCCCGCCTGCTTTCAACTTTTATTTAATTTAAAATGGGATTGTTTTAAGCTTTTCAGTTTCTTTTTTTAACTTAAGTTTTTTACCGCAGTCGGGTTTTTTATTTTTTTTTAATAACTTCTTTTTTAATTATAGTTTTTTAGTTTACAGAATATGTGAAAGATTTTGCAGACGATTTAGTTCTTGGTACGTGTTTTTTTACGATTTGTCACTTCGAATTACTTTTAACCATATAAGTTGTATATATTTTTGAAATGACCTTTTAAAACCCTTTATTTTGATACCCCACTCAATAGGTATTGAGAAAAAAAATTTTTTTGAAGATAATATGGCTCCAAAAATTGGTCATTTTAATTTTTTTTTTACAATTTTGATATACCCAGTGTCACGAATCTAACGGCACCTCTAAAGTTGAAATCGATCAAGCCGTTTAGGCTACAGACCGTGCCAAAGAAATATACATACATACATACACTCGAAAAACATAACCCTCCTTCTGGCGCAGTCGTGTAAAAAGGTCACTAAGGACATTACGTTATCTACACCAAGAAGAAGCATCATTCACTAAAATTACCTATCTGTTTCTGCTAAAGGGGATTGAAGTTTTTTATATGAAGCCAGCCATACCAACCTGCCCGCCATTTTGTTTTTTTTTTCAAAATGGCGGCCACGCATGATACCTATATAGATCTATAGCTGACATCAATGGAAACAGAAGATAGGGCTGTCACGTGATCAACTTTGACTGTTAGTATCTCGGAAACGTAACACTTTACGGGGTTTGATCTCTTTATGTTATCTGTTTGCATTTATGTCAGCAATCGATTTATTTAAGATTCATGAGAGGCCACCATTCTGAAAAAAAAATGGCGGACTGGTAGTGCCACGGACCTTCATAGCCCTTTAATAATCATTGATTAGGTCATGATTATTGCCCAGGAGAGGGCTATATCTATCTATCTATCCATATATGTACTATACATATAAAAATAAAAGAAAGTCGGGTTAGTTACACCATGTATACCTCAAGAACGACTAGGTCGATTTTTATGATCTTTGATTTGTTGGATTTGTCTCCGCCCCGAATAGCAGAATGCCTAATAAAACATGGGAAAAAATCACGAAAAAAAATTATGAAGATAATTAATATTCTCATACATTTTGTATAGAATGGCTTTCTTTAATGAATAATTGTAACAAAATTTATTGATTCTGAGGTGGCACGAAGTTCGCCGAGTCAGCTAGTTCTAAATAAAAAAACAGGCAGTCATGGGAACTGCCAATAGAAGTGAAATTTACAAATATGAAATAATGTTGGACAACATGTCACCCTTATAGCTACAGATATACTGCTATTACAGCATGAGACTTTCCCCTACCAACTGTTCAACTTGCTCAAAGAAATTTTTATTTTAAACCTCATAAATATGTACTAATAGGGGGGAGCTACATCTGTAAACAAACTGCTTTGTAGTTTGTCAGAGGAAATGATCTTGTCTATGTATATAAAACTGACTGACTGACTGGGTGATATATCAACACACAGCTCAAACCACTGGTCCTACAGACATGGAACTTGGAGGGTGTGTTCTTTGTGAAGAGTAAATAGGTATCCACTAAGAAAGGATTTTTGGGAATTCCACCCCTAAAGGGGTAAAATAGGGGATGGAAGTTTATATGAAAGTCCATCAGTTTTGAAGTTAGGATCTTCAAAGTTTGTGTTTAGGCTGACAAATGAAAATTTATTTATACATATCTCAGCATTTTTGATAGTTCCACCCCCGAAGGGTTAAAAAGGAGAATGAAGTTGTGTATGGAAAGTCATTAATCTGTGTATAAACACTTTGTAATTTTTTTTTCTTAGTGTGGCGATGATGTTGATGATCTTCATGTGACAGACTACTACTAGAGGTTAAGTTCATCAGTGAATTCCTTTATTAGATTATGCTATTTATTTTTATTATGGGAGTTTAGAGGTGATGTTATTATAATATTCATGTTTTCATCCTTATAAATAAGGATGAAAACATGGTGTACAGACTCCAAATACATTAGGCCAAGGGCAGAAGGTTGATGATATTATGTTGACACATTAAACAGCTAAGCCAATGATGACCAGAAATCCAGTATATTATCTTACCAAAATTAACAACATCAAACACCTTGATAGTCCTCTCCAGAGAGGCAGTGCAGAGCAGTGTACCCGTGGTGTTGGTTGCAACATGGCTGATCGGTGCCAGGTGGCAGCGAAAATGCTTCACAAATTCTATGCCCTCTTCCTGAAAAACCAGTAACAAAGATTTTATTTTTATAGTGCATAAAGCACAAAAAGTCTTTAAAGTTTTTTTACACTTGTGTCCATTGTTATAGTTACTTTTTCAAGAGGATTTCATAATTTCTCTAAGTTGTGATAATAGACAAACTGCAATCATCAATCTGTCAACACCAAAATACTCCGAATGCAAATTAACACCTAACTTAGATTAACTGTAACTACTAACTTTAATAACAGAGCATTGTTTTACTAAACTTAGCCATCAATTAAAAATTTAAATTATCCTTTGTGGCGCCAAAATGCAATTGGCCCTTTGTCTTAGAGATGTTCTGTACCTGTTTCTTCCAAAACTTCAAATGGCCATCCTGACTAGCGGTGATCACGAAATCCGTCTTTGTAACCACTACATGAGTGACCACATCGCGATGCATGTAACTGAACTCGTACGTTTCAGATGTAGGCAGGTTCTCGATGTACAGAGATTCAAACTCTAACACTGAAAAGTAGAAGATATTGATTAGCATCTGCAACTGCTTCAAATCTTCTGTAAATCAAGGATTTTTCATCACAAACAAAACTACCTCGTCGCTTTTTAGCGTTAGGCTTTGATGCTTCGGCGGGCATCGGCCCTATCCAGCCGTCGGTCTCTTCAGCTTCTTCATTGTTATCAACGCTGCTGCGTCTTTTCTCCGTGGACATTATTAGCACTCCCAAAACCAATTTGGGTTCTCTTTTATCTCAAAAATATCGGATTTTAAAATAGTTTTCAGTTTTGTAAACACCGTGCAACTCCCTTGACACTACTTGAATAACCTAACAAAGTTAAAACTTCGTGATTTCATGAAATTTTGCAGTAATTTGAGACTTCCTAAATCGTTTTCTTTATACAGTTAGAATAAGATGCATCAAATAAGTTTTTGGTAAAAGAACAAAATAAGAAGAGCTCATTGGTAATTTATTGACGGAATTTTTTATTGGTTCGAAATGAAGATTTCCGTATCTCCCATTGGTTAGCCTCCTTAATTCATAGACAATAGCGAGCGTGCCCATAATTTTTTTTTTTTGTATTTCCAAATAATTTCAAAGAAAAATCAATTGAAAAAACCTTTTTTGTGCAAATATTCGAAATTTTCGATCAATTTGACGTTGGAATTGTATTTTAAAATATATTTTTTAAATCATTCGGTAGTCACGTTGGAAAAGCGTTAAAAACTTTTTAGCTACATTGTCTATGATCAAAATGTCTTTTACGAATTCGTAGTGATGGTGGCTGGCTTCCTTGCAAACGAAGCATCGTAAATTACATCTTATTTGTAAATCTTATTAAAAATTTGATCGTGAAACGATCGAATCAATAGTGATTTAAGTGCTCAAGAAGTTTCACAACTAATCGGTAAGTGAAAAGTGCAACATTGATTGTGAAACCGCGCGCTACCGGTACCTCTACACGTGGTTAGGCTGATATACGGCGTACGTACATCACAGATGTGTTTTCTTATAATTATCAGCGAATAAAGCAACGACGCAAATTCCCCAAGTGTTTTCAAGTGAAATTCTGTTATTTTTATGTCAACGCATCTTAGTTAGGTTGTTTATTGAACGTGGTTAGTTTGACAAACGGTGACTCGTTGCTGACACATATAGCTGCTTTTGAGGTAATTTTATATTCGAAATATGCTTTCGAGATTCTTTTAGATTCGTTAAATTGCAGCTGAAGCATTTTCTGAAATGCTCCGTCATCACTCTGCGGTCTCCATCAGCTCCAAAGTATTCATCATGCCTTCTCTTGTAGCTTTCTTTTTTCTCTGTTGGTTTAAGACAATGACGCATCGCTGCACTATGAACAGCATGTGGAAAGTACTAATACGTATAATGCTTAATGAATCTTACGAGTCTAGTTCTGAGCATGTGTTATGCTATCTACCTGTTACATGCTCACACAAAGGACTCATTATTAATGTACATTAAAATGGTACATTCTGTATTATCTGCTTTTGTACTTTTGAATTCATTGACATCATTTCAGTAGATACAATAATAATGTTCATTGGTTAATGATAATTTATCACTACACACTGTATTGGTATATATTTCAATGAGCACCCTTGTTCTAATAATATTCAAGGACATAATTCATTCTGCCAAGATCTTGTTTTTCAATTTCCTCAACAATGCTTACCATATTTGTTGTTCAATTATTTGCCTTTCGCAGTATTTCTCAGTATGAAAGTCAATGTAGTCGGTGAACAATTCCAGTTATACACTTTCTAAGAATTTAAATTCTTCAATATTAGTTTCACTTATTGCTGGCCTCAGAAGCATTAAAATACCAGCTTTTTGTCTACACTACATGCTAAATATTAAAAATATTTGTATTTCACAATCATTGTGAATGCAAAGCATTTTTCAATATAAATTCTAAATCAATACCAATTTTTATTTTTAATCTAGACTGATTTTGATCTAGCGCATTTAAAATCAGAGTATAGCGACTTTGATTTATACACTTGGCTTAGGGAAAACCAACAATTACATGAATTATAGTGGTAAAATTCAGTTTGAAAATACCAAAAATCATCATAGTATTTATTTTAGTAGAATAATTAGCTTGTAACACAAACTATGGATATGGTAACACACTGCTAAAAAAAAGAAAGTAATTTAAAAAAAACTGTTAGAAACGAGACCAAAAAGGCTTGTTACACTTTTACAAGAGTACAGTTAGAACTTTCAAATTATTGCTCCATTGACCCTTTAGTTGCATTTAGAAAGTCATTCATTTCATATAATTGCACCACAACCAACTAGATTTCACACTAAAATTCATGTAGAACTTTGTATTTTTGATATTTAGCCTTTTCCAAAGTAATTATTTGTTTTAAATTGTCTTTTATTTGGTTTGAGATAAGTTTTGAAATCATAACTGTACAAACTTGGTAAGATTTTTAAATTTATGTTAAGACTTGTGCTAGAAACTACAATAATTTTCTCTAATGTAGATTTTTTTTATGGTTTATCATAAACTTCTGACAAAAGATGGTTCAGGTTCCTGGTCTGAAGTTCTTCGTAACAAAATAGACATACTATTTTATTATTTTCCCACAAAAAACTGTCAATTTACTTAATGAACACTTAACCAAAGAAGTCTTGATTCTCCTGGGAGCTGCTATTACATGTTGGGTACACAAGTGTGGGCCACCTATTTACATAGTGACTGTATGTACACCAGTTATCATAATTGCTACAAGTTAATGACTTTCCAACTTGCAGCTTTCTCTCTAGCCCCTCTACAATCTTTCTTACACTTTATCGCCGTGTAATGTGGTTGACCTGAAGGTTTTATATTGTTCCAGTTTAAAAACATTAGAACATGGTTCAAGACCATTCAAACTCAGTTTTGTCAGTAAAAAGTATTATTTTCAAACATCAAGATATTTTTTGTGTTACCTCTATCTCTTATGAAAATGTAATTTCTACAAAAGCGAAAATGTCGTCCATCGGAATTAATTATACAAGTCAAACTTATTGATTATGCAAATAAAACTGTGTACTCAATAATGTCTTGCTATAGTGTTGATCAATAGTTTAGAGGCCAAAGAAAGGTGTCGAGGTCGGCCGTAATACTTGTGCTTCTAAGGCTAGGGATTCTATAATTTATTGTTTTAGCTGAAATGTACACAAGTATGCTACCATCTGGTCAAATAAGAATAATATTATACAGCATTATATTGTCGATCCATAGTATGTACTTGAATCAGTGTAAGTACCTACATGTGGTGTCTTATAAAGCCTTGTTTGCTCTCTGAGAATTACATAATGCACTTTGTTTTGACCTATTTCAGTTCCATCCAATCAAGGCCATAGCTTAGTTATACTCGAAACAAATTTTCTGAAGCATGTTATGATAACACAAGAATGATAATACGTACTGTAAACTAAGATATAAACTCGAAGGGAAAAAATAATATTATAAAAGCTGAAATTATCTTTTTTTTTTTTTCCTGTTGTAAAGCTTCATCATTGTAGGTAATATTACGCATTGTCCCATCCTAAAAGCCGGCACGAGCTGCTGCTAAAATACCCAAGTCAACAGACCTTGTGGAATGTGCGACGTTCACGCTTTCAATTGTTTTGCATCGTATCGGGCCTCCCTTTAACGTCTCGATCAAAATGTTTGCCGCGAGTCAATTGGTGACAATCGAGCAATCGTACGTAATTTGCCGTGATCTTGGCACATGAAGCGCGTTATCAACCTCAGGGTCATCACGTCAGCGGAACTTCTGTGCAAATAATGAAACTTGATATCTCTCTTACACATATCGCTCGAAAAGGGGGTGAGAAAGAGATAGACAAGGATAATGACCATATTTTATAAAGGTCATTATTACAAGGCCAAAATGTTTACTGAATAAATTTTTCGCTCCAAAACGTGTTTTATCGTCACATCTTACAATTTTACTTATCTTTATTTGAGCAATTCGTAATTATTGGAAAATTTGCAGCCTATGCGTATTTTTCAAGTCAAAGTTGGTTTTCTGTTACTTGGTGTTCTCGTAGAGGTGCCGTTACGTTAGTGATAAGAGTGTAATCAACGGAGTGCATCCTATTGTTCCAGACAATGAGTTCGAGCGTATGCTACAAGTGCAACCGGACGGGGCACTTCGCCCGCGAGTGCACCCAGGGAGGAGGCGTGCAGGGTGCTCGCGACTCTGGCTTCAACCGCCAGCGCGAAAAGTGCTTCAAGTGCAACCGCGCCGGACACTTCGCGCGTGATTGCAAGGAGGAGGCCGACCGTTGCTACAGGTTAATATTGTCTCCTAAGTCCTCTTCCTAAATTTATAGGATCAGATCAGCTTCCAGTTTAACCAGGCGAGGCCAAATATTGCTAAAGACCCAGCGAAAATCGAAAACTGGTCCAAAAGTTTAAAACACAGGTCATACTTTCTACCTTCCTTTATTCCTTCCTTCCTACATTTTTCTTAGTCAGCGAGTCGATGAGGAAACGTAAGATCGGTGGCCCATTGCTCAACCGCCTAGAGCGGTTGCTGGAAGCAGTAGCGTAAATCAATCAAGCTTCTTAGTTGTAGCGTTACTATAGGTTAACGACATTTCAAACGATACGTGTTTCGTGTAGACATGAAGTATCTCCATTGGCTCGTTACGCATGAGTGGTCACGTTTGAGCGGCTCGACTCACACACGTTGTATCGCGGAGCCGGCGTAGCGTGTGCCGACGAGGAAACAAGTACCACGCGCCATTCGCATCCGCGTGGAAGGAATATCTGAACAGTTCAACATGTGCCATTATAAATTGTGTATAGTGTTGAAATTCTAACACTACTCAAACTTAATAGGCTACGTTTCTATTTGCACTATTTCTGTACAGCAACTCAATAAAATCAATATGCTAAGTTAGTAACTAGTTTTGCTCGAGACAAGTATCTGTGCCAGTTACGCCTACAAACTTATCTGCCATGCTGGGCGTGTTTAAGTAAGTAACGTTGGGTGCACGTTAGCTCGATTCTTATCCGAGTCACGTCGGATTATCATTGGATCATATCCAAAACCAGTTTCGATAACGAGAATCGTCTTTGATGTTTCTTTACTATTCGTTTTTAGCTCAAATCTCCGGAAATCACCACTTGAAGAGCTTAAGCCTCAGACCAAGTATCTAAGTATTTTAAATACCATGTTGGTAGTAGGTTTATTTTAGTTCTTCAACCTGTAAAAAAGCAGGATGTTTCTAGCGCAATCAATAACTGATTGATGTATTGTAGACATTGGCCTGAGTTTCGAGGTCATAGAGAAAGTGTAATGTCTAATGCTCCAATGTCGCGTTGAACTGTTGGCATTGACCTTGGCGACACAGGTGTCTGCTGTCTTATTCAAATATCTAATAATGACATTTTTATTAAAGTTTACTGGTTCTTAGGCTGTTGTATGTAATGATCGTGTTTATTTGCGTGGTACAGATGTAACGGCACGGGACACATAGCGCGCGAGTGCGCGCAGAGCCCGGACGAGCCGTCGTGTTACAACTGCAACAAGACCGGGCACATCGCACGGAACTGCCCCGAGGGCGGCCGCGACAGCTCCAACCAGACGTGCTACAACTGCAACAAGTCCGGCCACATCTCCCGCAACTGCCCCGACGGCACCAAGACTTGCTACGTGTGCGGAAAGCCCGGACACATCTCCCGCGACTGCGATGAGGAGCGGAACTAACACACGCCTCGTCGCGACTGCCTATATATAAAATAAACTATGTATATTATGATGCCACGCACGGACGATAAGCAAAGGACGCGATACGCGACACTAGATCGTAAGACCACACGACTGTATGAAATTAATGCAACGGAATTATAAATCAGATGCAGCAGCGGTATTCACGTGACAGACTGAGGTGTATGATTTTTAAAATGTTGACTTGTATATAGGTCTCCCCGCCGCGCGAGCGCCGGCGGCGCTCGTCGATACGTTAATGTTTGTTCTTGCACGACGTGAACGAGTTATTGTGTTTTAAATCATTTAATAATCGTGATTGAACTATTGAGGAGGTAGCGTTACAGTTTTTAGCATTACAGAGTATATATTTAATATATTTTGTACAGATTTTTTTGACAAAAGATAAATTGGATGCTGGCGTACTTAATGAGTTTTCAATATGAAGAGTGGAGGCCCCGGAGCGACCCGAACCCCTACTGGACTCTCTTGTTCGTCTTGGTATACAGTTGTTCTTACGCGATCGTACGCGATCCGACGAGTCTCAATCTTACATCCTTATCACTTCGCGTGATTTATTTTTATTGATCAATTCCTTTGTTTATGAGATCCTGCTAACTTGTGGAGAATTCAGTGGTTAATTAGAATTTCATCAATCAAAACATTTTTTATTTTGTTATCCCTGTCAATGTGCCTCTCTGTAATACACTGAAAATGTATAATGATTACTCAAACAACAGTGGGAGATGATTAATTGATTAATTAATAAAATCTTGCCTTATTATTTTACAAGTTTTCATCTTGCCCTATTTTGTTAGTAGGTATCATAGATATTTATTAGACTGTTAACATGTGCTCACAACAGGAACACACATTAATGGCTTTAAATCTCCCAAGTGTAATAATTTGAATTTAGTTTAGATCACATTACTGAGCTCATATCATTTGACCGAACAAGAGGGCAATACCTATCCTTCAATCATACCTAGAATACATACATTCGAATTATATTTACTTTCTACACGACATTTGTGCATCAGTGTGATACCAGATGATGAGATGACACATGTAAAAAAAAAAATTATTAGAAAACAATTTTAGCCATGAACAGCTTACCTTTATTTTGGTCAACGAACGTAAGTATCTGCCGTCCTAGAACTGCTGTAAATGAGCTTTTGTTGTAGATCATTAGTTCACTAAAGTACTAACATCGTAATAATTGCTGAATTGCTTGTTATCTGAGTAGTACATAGTTGGATAACCATTCATCTTGTCTCAATCCTATCGCCTATGAAGATGCACATGGCCTCCGAAAAATAAACATGGAAGACACGGAAGGATATAGGCACAACAGTCAGTTTCCTGGTGCTGTCTTTATCTCTGAATTTGCGAGGTCGAAATCGCCTATCGAAAATGGTCGGAAGATGAACATTTTTCAGTTCAAATATTCTTTACAAAACATAATTATAACGTGCACACAACTCCGTGTAATCTGCACACGCCACTCTACTTAACCTGCACACACCGCCCTACTAAACCAGCGCACACCACCCTATTTAACCTGCACACACCGCCCTGCTTACCAGCTCAAACCACTATATTTAACCAGCACAAACCGCCCCCATTTAACCTTAACCAGCTTCATCATCATCATCATTTCAGCCGAAAGACGTCCACTGCTGGACATAGGCCTCCCCCAAGCACCTCCACCTTGACCGGTCCTGTGCTTCCCGCATCCAACGGGTTCCTGCGGTCTTCACAAGGTCATCGGTCCACCTTAAACCACTATAAATATTTTACTGAACAACACAATCCCCTATGCAACCTGAACACACCCCCTTATTTAACTTTAACTCACCGCCCTACTTCACAAGCTCAAACCACCATATTTACCCTTCACACAGCTCCCTATTCAACCTTAACACACTGCCCTACTCGACCTGAACACACCGCCCTACTCTTGACCTGCCCTACTTGACCTGAACACGCCCTACTTTACAAGCGAAAACCACCATATTTAACCTGAACACACCCCCCTATTTAACCTGTACACACCGCCCGTCGAAACTTGCGAATTGTGGGTCTACTTTATGTATAAGTACCTCTGCTTTACCCTTTGGGGATTATAGGCGGTTTTGTTCTTTAGATTAGGAGGCATTAAGCAGATGTGAACAACCCCGATGAACAATACTTGATGGAGACCCCCGTGCCTGTGAGGGATACACATTTACTTATCTTCTTTTTAGACTTTTTACGACTGAATAATGTTACACAAACTTCTTGCTATTCCAGTGGTTGCGAGCGCGACTTACCGCGCAAGGGAATCCTGGATTCGATCCCCAATTCTGCTAAAATTAGGGGTTTACCCGTTAGGGGTTTCTCAGTACCAGCCCGGAATCTTGATTTATACTTACCGCTTTGTGGCAACCACAGACTACAATATAGGTAATGCAAGGTAAACAGACCCCTTTACTGACGAAATATTGGTTGCTGGTATACACCTGTAACCGTACTTAAAATATACCTAGAATCTAGATCATTGATGCGCGTTGGACTCCACCCGGGTGTAGTGCAAGAATTTATTTATAAAAACAAAATACGAAAATTTCTGCCTTTGAACTTAGAACCTCGTGTGTGAACCACAGAAGTACACAGAACACTATTCCGTACCTCAAAAGGAAAAACTGGCCAAGTGCGAGTCGGACTCGCACGCGAAGGGTTCCGTACCACAAGGCAAAAACGCCGAAAAAAACACGTTTGTTGTATGGGAGCCCCCCTTAAATATTTATTTTATTTTAATTTTATTATTTATTATCAAAGTTAAAATACAACTGAGTATTTTGTGAATATTTCAAGTGCCTACCTGTTGCCATTTTTGATATCGAGCAAAAAAGGGCAAAAAAATCGCGTTTGTTGTATGGGAGCCCCCCTTAAATATTTATTTTATTTTGTTTTTAGTATTTGTTGTTATAGCGGCAACAGAAATACATAATTTGTGAAAATTTCAACTGTCTAGCTGTCGCGGTTCTTGAGATACAGCCTGGTGACAGACAGACGGACAGACAGCGAAGTCTTAGTAATAGGGTCCCGTTTTTACCCTTTTGGGTACGGAACCCTAAAAACGGAACCCCTAAAGGATCACTCGTGTCTCAGACATCCGAATCTAATGGACCGATTAAGTTGAAATTTGGTACACATATGAATCTCTGTGAGTTCTGTGACCCTACCACAGACGTGTAACGTAAATAAATGGATTTTGAATACGGGGAGAAATAGAAAATTAAAAACTGGCCAAGTGCGAGTCGGACTCGCACACGAAGGGTTCCGTACCACAAGGCAAAAACGCCGAAAAAAACATGTTTGTTGTATGGGAGCCCCCCTTAAATATTTATTTTATTTTAATTTTATTATTTATTATTAAAGTTAAAATACAACTGAGTATTTTGTGAATATTTCAAGTGCCTACCTGTTGCCATTTTGGATATCGAGCACAAAAAGGCAAAAAAATCGCGTTTGTTGTATGGGAGCCCCCCTTAAATATTTATTTTATTTTGTTTTTAGTATTTGTTGTTATAGCGGCAACAGAAATACTTAACTTGTGAAAATTTCAACTGTCTAGCTATCGCGGTTCTTGAGATACAGCCTGGTGACAGACAGACAGACAGACGGACAGACAGCGAAGTCTTAGTAATAGGGTTCCGTTTTTACCCTTTAGGTACGGAACCCTAAAAAAACCGTCCAAGTGCGTGTCGGGCCGCGCACAGTGTAGGGTTCCGTAGTAGCCTGTTATCACAATGTAGTACGATTCTGTTGTTCTTTATTCTGAAAATAAAAATTTATCCGTTATAAATAAGAAACTACTTCAAATTCTTAGTCACTTTAAAGGATTAATGCTAAGGATTTTGTTTTGGTACAAAATTATCCAACGCCCAAGTTCAACGGCTATTACTGCTAAACTAATAAAGTTATCTTAACCGCTATAGTTTTTCTTTAAATTTCATGAAATGCACTATCATCGTGAATTTTTCCAGATTTTTCAAGCCAGCAGTTTAGGTTTTAGAGGGGGGGGGGGGCTCCCTACTGAAACAAAAATTTGCACTTTAAAGTTTAATATTTCGTAAATGGAGCATTAAATCGAAAAATAATGTTAGCACAAAGTCATTTTAGAAGACCTATTCAACGATACCCCACACGATGGGTTAGACGACAAAAAATATTCATCCCCACTTCACATGTAGGGGAGCTACCCTAAAAAAAAATATTTTCCAAATTTTTATTTTACCACTTTGTCGGCTTAATTAATATACGCACTCCTACAAAATTACAGCTTTCTAGTACTAACGGACTCTTAGCAAAACCTCGGACAGACATGACGAAACTATAAGGGTTCCTTGTAGGAACTACGGAACCCTAAAAAAAGGAGTTTCCCAATCTGTACTGTACCGTGTGACATATCAAATGGGCTTACTGTGAGGATTTCATTCCCCCCCCCCCTATCTCCGAAACTAATGAGCCTAAAATAAAAAAAAAATACAGAAAATAGTTCTGTAACTATAGATTACAGGAAAACCTATAAGAAATTATCTCTCAATATTGTGCGTACAAACTTACATTTTCAGTTGGAATATAAGTGAGAACATGTTTTTCAACTACAATGTTAAGTTTGTTCTTGGGATAAATTCATTCCAACTACGGAACCATTGTGCGTGGTCCGACACGCACTTGGCCGGTTTTTTTCACATAGCATTGCGGTAGCGTTAAGATTTGGCAGAAACAGCAATGGATGCAGTGAACATAAAATCCTAAATGAATAACAGATCGATCGAGATAATTGAATAGATGTCCATAAACACGCCAGAAACCCTAAATTTCGCACATAGATTAATAATTGGTAGGTAGTACTATAAAGATTTCGGATTAGTAAGACAGTCCATCGACGTGACATGTGTATCCTGCCCGTCCTAACCTACGGTGCTCAGACCGTCGCTCACCCAGTCGCAAAAGTTATGCCTTGGAGTTTGCCAAAAAGTGATGGAACACAGCATCCTGGGTGTTTAAAAGACAGGGCAGAATTCGGAACCCACGCTGCGTTACAAAACGGGCATATTGGATGTAGGAAAGGAGGCTGCCAGGCTCAAATGGGATTGGGCGGGTCACATCGGCCGTATGAACGATGACCGCTGGGCAAAAATGTCTACACAATGGGTGCCTGAAGATGAACGGCGCCGCCGAGGTCGGCCCAGAAAGAGATGGCAAGATGACCCTGCATGGCACGGGAAAAGAGTTCCTGGAAGGATTTGGGGGAGGCCTTTGCCCAGCATGGCAGGAGTGCCGACAGAAGTGAAAACAAAACACAAACAGAATACTTTGCCATTACTCACTGACATATCGGATATACATTAAAGCCGAACCCAACCGAAGCGGGTATTTTTTTTAATCGTCTTATAAACAAAACGCGCGGTGTCGCTTACGGTAACAGTGGCGCGAGTTCAATGGTTTTTTCCACAGATATACATAGAGCACCAACTTATGATTACAAATCGTAAGCCGCCCCTTTCGCGCTCAGTCCTTTGTACTGCTGGCTGGGTAAGTGTGAGCGAGAGCGCGAGCTTGTGACGTCATAGTAGGTAGTCAAAAATGGCACACTTGGTTTTCATACAGTTCGTGATACTTGTGTTATCTAGGTATATCTATATCTGTGGTTTTTTCCCATCTCAAAAATGCCCAACGCGCCTAAAGAAGTTTTTACATAAAAAAAAGACTTTCCGTTAAAATCTGAAACCTCGTGGGCACACCAAGCAACGCGACGGAATGTATATCGAAACCCCATGATATACAGGGTTATTGCTCAAACATTAACAACCTCTTAAGAGGTCATTGTACTCAACATTATGAACAACTTTTACCATGAGACAAATCCTGAAATCGTGAAAAAAAAATCTGCTGTTCCCTACATTTTAACGAGATATACGAACATAAATGTAGGGAACAGCTGATTTTTCTTTCGCGATTTCAATTTTGTTCCCATAGTAAAAGTTGTTCATAATGATGAGTACAATGACCTCTTAAGAGGTTGTTAATGTTTTACCAATAACCCTGTATAAACGTCATTGTCGAAATCTAATTGTAAGTACCTATACTCCATTTATTATAGCATTAGAAAAAAGAGGCTCGTAGAAGCAGGAATGCAAAACATTTTATTTCATAGTTAAGATAACTGATAGATCTAAGACAGTACCTACTTAGATAAACGAAATAAAAGATTTTTTTTAAATTATGCTTTATTTATTAATAATATCTTCATCACACATACTTCCAATTTACACCAAAACGGCCGAATGAGACACAGACGACGTAAACCGATAAAATTAGAAAAACCCGGCTGTCAGAGCTTATGAAGTGATTATTAGACATTTTAGATTTGGTAGGATTAGGTATAGTAAAACGAAAAACGTTCCAGTAATGTTCATCTCTGCTTCTTTTAGGTTTTTAGCATTGACACTGTCATTTTAAATTGGAATGAAATAATATACCTAAATGAAAGCCACTTAATTTCTTATGATAAATTGTTGAAATGGTTACAATTAAGCGTGACAGCTGGTATATAAATCGATTTTAATAAATTTGGCGTCAATCGTAACTGTAACAAGTTTATTGTACTTTTGCTATGAAGTGTGCATTAAAAATAACCTTTTTTAACTTCTGTCTAATGCTATTACAAAGAAAACGAATCATAAAGAAGATAAAGGGTACTAATTTTTTGAGCTGTTATTTAAATATTCGAGATGTTATTATGATCAGTTGAAAAACATATTGAGCAGTTATTTAATTTAATGGCGGTTGATTAATTATTGCGACAGTAAAACATGGACAGTAATAAAAGATCAATTAGACTGTTATTTTATCATACAATGTCAATTCTAAAAATAATTGAGCAGTCCAATAACTAAATGAGCGGTAAAAATGATGGAATGGGCGGTTCGCTAAATAGTTCGGCAGATCATAGCGGATGCAAGAGCGAGCGAAGCGAGCTCGGGACTTGGGGCACCCCGACTCGGACAGGTTAGGTTCGAAGGGGATGACGGGGGCTCGAGTGAGCGAGCAAAGCGAGCGAACGAGCCCCCGTCATCCCCTTCGTGTTAAGTTCCTTTAAAACCCTGTAGACAGAAATAGGGGCCCCGCGAAGCGGGGCTCCGTCGACTACACACCCAAAACTACTTTACCACCTCATTGTTTATAGAATTGCTTAGAATGAGATTTATTACCGACAAATTCCGATTTATTACTGCCCACACGTAACTGCCCATTTATTCATTTTTACCGCCCATTTAATTATTTTCCCACTCAATTATATATTCACTGATCCATTTCATTATTTTTTATTACTCATTTTTAGGGTTCCGTACCCAAAGGGTAAAAACGGAACCCTATTACTAAGACTTCGCTGTCTGTCCGTCTGTCCGTCTGTCTGTCACCAGGCTGTATCTCAAGAACCGCGATAGCTAGACAGTTGAAATTTTCACAAATTATGTATTTCTGTTGCCGCTATAACAACAAATACTAAAAACAAAATAAATTAAATATTTAAGGAGGGCTCCCGTACAACAAACATGTTTTTTTTGGCGTTTTTGCCTTGTGGTACGGAACCCTTCGTGTGCGAGTCCGACTCGCACTTGGCCAGTTTTTGTTTACTTTACTGCTTAGTTTTAACTGCTGAACAAGTTATTAAACGTGCCATTTATAATTTTTAACTTACCAAAACCGCTATTTACAACTGCCTCTTTAAATCAGTGCCGAAGATAAAGATGTAGAGTAACTAGGTGGTTATGATGGTTGACACCGTATGCGCAGGCGTCTCCATGCTGTAACAGTCTCGGCGGCCGGGTGATGGTGAATGATGTTGGCGTTTATGGTTACAAAGAACAGATACATACATTACATTACATCATTACATTCGGTAGGTAACTGCAGCTACAAGTGCACAGAACACTTACAAGTACCTATTTCACTACCTGTCTGGCAACTTTGTTTGTTGTCAAATTGAGGAAGTGAGGACCACAGAGCATGGTAAGGACATTTTTAAACTTTAAGGTGAATGCTCCAACCAGCCCGCGAAATTCAAATTTTCTTACGTTTTTTGCAATTTGCAGGCCAGTGCTAGGTTGTATGTTGATTAAAATATTATTCGCGGTTGTAAGACATATACAGGTACAGAATTATAATCATGAAAATCATCAATAAAACGCTCTAAGTTCATAAAGCTGTTAGAATTACTTTTTCTGTTTTTTTTTTGTTCTTACACCTTTATGAAGTTGGAGGGTTGTATTGGTGATTTTGATTATTATAATTCTGTAACTACATACGTCTTACAGCCGCGAATAATATTTTAATCAACATACAACCCAGCACTGGCCTGCAAATTGCAAAAAACGCAAGAAATTTTGAATTTCGCGGGCTGGTTGGAGCATTCCCCTTAACGCCTTTCCCCACAAAGGCTCACACACTTTTACCACAGACAAAAAAAAACACCCGATGGGATAAATCAACAGTAGATCTGAATAAACCATTGGAGTGAACATGTAAACAAACTATTTCATATTATTATAGACTAATGCATTCCCAGCGCATCACAGTCATTTGATTTCAATTTGAATGTAAATAAGTCAAATATACGATGACGTTAAAACGTTAACGGAACTTTCCGGTTTTCGCACTAGCCGGGCGTGGTGAAGTGCGGCTGCGCGACAATCGCATTTTCTTGAATGAAGTGAGTAATGGGACGTTGTTAACGTTCTTGTTTATTTATTTGAATTAAACTTATTTTAAATGAATTTCTTTCAAATTAAGTGAGTTTGCGTGTTTATAGGTAGTAAAGTGAAGTTTTAGTGCAAATGTGGTGGTGTTCTTTGCTTAAAATATAAAAGCGGAGAGTATCCATGGGCGTTAACTTCAGGTTAGGAGAATTGTTAACTTTATTATTAAATTAAAATTAAGGTTAATCGAGTATTAAACTCGTTCTATCTTTACTTATTTGAACTATAATTTTGTGTATGTGACCGGTGTTATATAATTAACTGAACTTTTATCTGACAATAGTCGGTGTAAGTTGGATAACGATTGTTGCTAATTCGAATCTTGAAAATAAACTAATTTCAACAACTGTTATTACGCTCTAATTTACTTAGCATTTTGAAGGAACTTTTCAGTATTTTTGTTTAAATTGGTTTCCATAAGCCTTGTATGTATATTGCTAACATAAACCAGCAGATTTGACTAATACAAAAGCTGGACCACTGCTATTTACCTGTCATGCATGACTCTTCATTGTGACAAAATTAAACAAGTATGTTTACTGTCGTGCTGTAGTAACTCAATATAAGTAAAGTGTAGCCTGTAACACTAATTTCCTAATCATGGACTGCACTAGGATTAAGAAAATACTACATACTTTCTGCAAAAAGCAGATTGAAACTCAGAAATGACTGAACATTTTAGTGTTCAGTCATCTCTGAATTTCAAGTTGCAGCTGTTAATTAACCTATTTTTAATATTTCATTGTGATCTTTCAATTTGTTCTGATTACTTTACAATCATAATTTTTGTTACAGGCAGACAAAATCAAAGACTGAATTATGAATCTCTTAATATTAACATACATACTATCAACAACAGTATTACAACTATGCACATCACAAGATTATGTGTCGCCAACATACAATCCGGATGTTCAACAAACTAACCCTACAAATGATTACCTCAACTCTGACCCAAAGTATGACAACCCATATGATCCAAACAGGAAGAATCAGAATCGTAACCCAAACTATCCAACACAGCAATATGATCCCAGTCGTCCATATGACCCAAATCGGAGTCAGTATGACCCAAATCGGAATCAATATGATCCAAATCGTAGTCAATATGATACAAATCGTAGCCCAGAACAGAGGTTTAATCAGTTTGAAAACCGGAATCAAGATGTGAACTACAATCCGAACCAGTACACTTCTGAAAATACTCCAAGACCTGCTTGGGAAAGCAGCAGGACTTATAGTACTGCATACAAAGGTGCCCCTTTGGAACATGAGAGTGTCATCATTAATGAAGCGTAAGTTTCTTTTATTTTTTTGTAAAATAAATATTGCATAATGGGCCAGCATCTCGTAATGGACGAGGTCTATGATGGAACGAGCAAGCCTAGAAGATGCCTATTCACTCTTGCTTTTGCTGTTTTATTGTAGCCATACAAATCACCATTGCTGTTTTTAGTAGCAAAATTATTTTGCCATTCACTGATGTGTAAAAGTATTTGTCTGTTGATACATAATATCTATCCCTTACTGCAATAGTGCAATTAAATAAATTTGGGTTATATAAATAATATTCTTAATTTGCGTTTTTCCATGCCTTTTTAGTCTAACCATAAGTTAATCTTACATCTCTTGAAGAGACAGCCGAGTCCTGCTATGTGTATGACTTGAATTAATAATTTACCAAACACAAGTTCTCTTGAAAAGAGCCAAGTCGTGCTATGTGTCTGACTTAAATTAGTAATTTACCAAACCAAAGATGTTTTTTTATCTTTTGAAAAGACAGCCAAGTCCTGCGAGGTTTCTGACTTGAATTAATAACTTACCAAACGTAGGTTAATGTTACATCTCTTGAAAAGACAGCCAAGTCTTGCTATGTGTCTGACTTAAATTAATAATTTAACAAACATGCTTTTCTAAAGACTTACCAGTAGTATTGAAAAGTTGTGTGTGGGAATTAGTTGTCATAGTATGGGCAAGGAAATAGTCATGAGGAAAGTGTTGAGTATGAATGTCGATGACTATAGGAGTAGGGGAAGATCAAAGAAGCGGTGGATGAACTGTGTGAATGATGGTATGGTTAGAGAGGACGGCTAATGAGGGGTGACTACCAAGATGACGACTAATAGAGAAGTATGGAAGAAAAAGGCATGTTGCACCAACCCCAAATAAATTGGGATCAGGGAAGGAGAATGATGATGACTTCTTACAAACACAATTATTACAATGAAGCTTAATTTTCACAGAACATACTTCATAGTTGCATCTAGAATGGTGCGGCCAGGCCAGATCTACAAGATTTCAGCTAATATTCTTCAAGCCCGCATGCAGATGACCATCAGAGCCTCCATCTCTTGCAACGGAGTGGAAATTACTGATGTTAACCAGAGAGTTAAAGAGGGAGTTCCTGAAATATTGAATATGAGGGTAAGCTGTCTAAATTCTTATTAAATTAACTTGCATAAAATCCATTACCAAATAAGATTAAATCTGTATATCCATAAGCCTAAATCGCACGACCCTTTTCTTCTCAACCAACTAGAAATGATTAGTTGAATTATAATTATCATAGTAAAAATATTTCTAGAGATTTGCAACAAAGCTTAGTCTAGGAACGAAACTGAGCATTTTTACTCCCCGTAGCTGTACCCTGTGATTAACTGATACGCGATTCCGCGAGCATTTAGCGACGTGCATACGCGACTTGATTGATCGTGCGTCAAGACACGTTAAAATGACATGTTAATGTGACTTAGCTATTGCTGACTTCAAAAATAGTCAGTATTAAACGAATTTTATTTTTAAATTTATACAGGGTTATTGGTAAAACATTAACAACCTCTTAAAAGGTCATTGTACTCATCATTATGAACAACTTTTACTATTCGACCAAACTTGAAATCGCGAAAAAAAAATCAGCTGTTCCCTACATTTTTTGACTGGCCCGTTGGTCTAGTGGTTAGTGGCCCTGACTGCTATGCCGGAGGTCGTGGGTTCGATTCCCACCCAGGACAAATGTTTGTGTGATGAGCATGATCATTTGTTCTGTGTCTGGGTGTAATTTATCTATAATATGTATGTATTTAGAAATATATAAGTATGTTTATCAGTTGTCTAGTACCCATAACACAAGCTCTGCTTAGCTTGGGACTAGACGGCGTTGTGTGATAGTTGTCGAATATATTATTATTATTATTATTATTATTATTATTATTTTGACGAGTTATACGAACATAAATGTGGGGAACAGCTGATATTATTTCGTAAAAACGTGACCGTGAGTTAAAAACCTTTGTTCTAACTGAATTATATCCCTCAGGTGCCCCCAACAACAGTGCCCGGTGACTACAAGCTCCGCGTGGAAGGCCTATACCTGGACACGCCGTTTGGAGGCCGTGCCTTCGTTAACGAGTCGCAGCTTTCCTTCTCCAGGCGATTCATGACCATCTTTATACAGATGGACAAACCTGTCTACATGCAGTCACAAACTGGTAAGTACTAAGATGTTTTTGAAAATATCTGGTAAATCAAACAGCAATAAAAAACTTGTGAAAGTGATAATAAAAAACAACAAGGCAAGGCAAGGCATTAAGTCCGCCAAGGTTAAATAAATAAATAATAAATATGATGTGATTAGTTAGGATGGATTCTAATAAAATAACTGGATTGGATGAGATAAAAATGTATAGTGTAACTGCCTAATCTTGATGTAATTGCAATGCTGTCCTGCAAACGCCATACGACCTTAAACCTACTATGGCATTGCAGATAAAATAGGTAGAGGTTCCACAGTTGTAATATAATAGTAGGCGATCTGCCAGCTCCACCAGTTAAAAAAAAATGCTTTCGGCATGCCTTTGTATATTAATTTTTTCTCTTATGTAGAGAACTCGCTACTTATACCATGTCTGACTTTGTAAATCGAGGAAGTCGTGATACGCCCAAAATCATAAAAAAACTAATTTGATTTTTTTTGTTTTTTTATGATTTTTTACTTTAAGCACTATACAAAGTGATTGAAAAAAACAAAAATTGGTCATAACTTTTGAACCATAAAAAAAATCACCGACATTCTCAAGGTTGAATAGTTTGGAAATGACTTTGCCCACGCCCCTATTCGATTTGATCCATACTTCCAGCGACACCCTATATAACTAGAAATCACACCCCCTACCCCACAATCCTACTATAGGTATACCTCTGCCAAACCTCTCGGGCATTACTAGCGTTATGTATATTGTTTGTCTATCAAAACCACCTCAATTTTCATTGGTAACAAAATCTGCAATAAAGCCCAATATTTCAGTTCGCTTCCGCGTGATACCGATCAACACAGAGTTGAAGGCGTTCGGGCGAGCTATCGACGTGTTCATCTTGGATCCCAACCGACGCATCATGAAGAGATGGCTATCTAGACAGGTAATGTAGCTATAAACTTTTAAGTAGTTCAGTTGCATAGAATAAATGTTGCTGTAGAGTAGGTATGTAGGCTATGAACAGCAAAGGTGGGAAAACTTATGCAAAACGTGGGAAAAATTGTTGACGAAAAAAAAGTTTAGAAAAAGGTTACTGAAATAAGTATATCTTGTTATTTTGGGCCCTACGGTACTGGCAGCCTTGAATACACTTCGCAAATTGTTTAAAATGTAAAGTATTACGTTTCAAAGGTGACAAAATAAATGCTCATGATACAAAACATAACCTTTCTTTGGGGTAAAAATGGAAAAGAAATTTTAATACAAGATTCATAAATCATA
The DNA here is from genome assembly GCA_916614155.1 of Mesoligia furuncula. Taxonomy (NCBI): domain Eukaryota; kingdom Metazoa; phylum Arthropoda; class Insecta; order Lepidoptera; family Noctuidae; genus Mesoligia; species Mesoligia furuncula. Next base: position 3,296,992 of record OU744809.1, on the reverse strand, counting down.
AATTCATAACCATGCTATTTTGCAGTCACTTCATCTTTCACACTCCATAACAAGGCTGATAGGATCACAATAAGTGAATAATGTTCTATTGTGGCACCCTGCCACTCGATCGGATGGGCCAGTTAGTGTCGGGTCTCTTCAAGACCATTGTTCAGTCAAATGATACAAGATATCTTACGACTTAAGGCCTACTAATATTAGTGGTAGGCAGCTTGGAAACTTCAATGGAAAGCTTCATCAAAGTTAAAGCTCCTCAGAACGACTAACAGTCTCTTTCTATGTTATCATTATCATCTGCTCGCCTTGTCCCAACTATTTTTATGGTCGGCTTCCAGTCTAACCTACACAACCCAGTTACTGGGTAAAACGAAACTCTTTGGTAGGACTGGTTGTCAGACTTTTGGGCGTCTAACTACCCGTAAAGACTGACAATGATCCACGAATGACAGTCGTTTCCGAGGCAAGTCGACGCGAAGTCTTGGTCTGTAAAGATGATCATCCATCCACGGACCAACCGCGGCAAGCGCAGTTTAGCCACAAGCCCCTCTCTATCTCTATGTATACGCATTAACTAACAATATCGATCTCCGATAACTTAGTCAATTTAAAAATGAAACGATGCAATGTTTCGGCCTAAAGTTCAGGATCTCATATAATTTACATTCCATCGCATCAATTATTTACTTTGGTAAATTTTTTCAAAGTTGATTTTTGAGTGACGAAATGTAACATAAAGGTCCTAATACGTTTTGGTTGCAATGGAATTTGAACTTTGTTAAGTCCTTTTGTAAGTATACATACACCCTTACATTTTGATCGTTTTAATCCTTAAAAGAGGTCATTGTACTCATCATTATGAACAACTTTTACTATGGGACCTACCCTGAAATAGTGAAAAAAAAACAGCTGTTCCCTACATTTTGACGAGTTATACGAACATAAATGTAGGGAACAGCTGTTTTTTTTCACAATTTCAGGGTAGGTCCCATAGTAAAAGTTGTTCATAATGATGAGCACAATGACCTCTTTTAAGGATTAAAAGGATCAAAACATAAGGGTGTATATTCAGTTTGTTGTTCCACAACTTGAAAATTATCTCAAATTTTGAAATTTATGTTTTTGTAGTCGTTACGTTTTGTACCCGACTACACCGGAACGAAAAGAGCAGAAGAAGGGTGAATGTTTTCAAAACAAAATTGTATTCTAAATTCCGAATCGGCCGGAAGTCTAACATAAACTGTTATACATATAAACAACAGGGTCAGGAGTTCACACATTACTAGGTGTTATTCAAACTGCATACATAATTGTGAATGTTTCGTATAATCGATGTAGTTCGAACTTTGATCATGTGTTACGATTTTGATCTTGTCAAGATCTGATCTTTTGATTCAATAGGTAACATCTCTATTTGCATGTAGATAAAGGCAATGGTTATTTGGGATTGGAATCAAAACTTAGTACCTACTATATTATGTGTTGTTCAGACAAGCAAATTCCTCATATTTACGTCTAAAGATGGCGCATGGTAAACAGACCCTAAACGAATGACCTTGTTTTAAGTTTCTCGGTAGTCATACCATGTACAGTCAAGTGCACGTCCATGGTAGCAGGCCAACTATATAAGGCCGTCTCCACGAGCGAGAGAATCGCGGCGATATTATCGTCGCGTGCCACGTATTTCTATACACTCTCTTAGAACGTGTCTCCAAACGACGATATCATCGCGGTGAAAATATGATGGCACGGCGAGGATATCGCCGCGATTCTCTCGCTCGTGGAGACGGCCCCTTAGTGACATCATCGTCTTCCAGTATAAATATTATCCTATATACGCCTATACAGAAGATCTCTTTTAGCGATATGACCGCCCATTGTGTCACCGTATGTACAATTCCTACATTTATATCAGTCTGTATGCCCAGAGTCGAACGGGCGATTTTTTCCGCGCACTGGATTTTCAACCCTTTGCTTAGCGCCTAAAATTTAAAATTCAACAGCGTGTTTTCTTGACGCGTTGGTTTGCGCTCTGTTGGATTCTCAATGTTCGGCTCAATACGGAGAGTCGAAAATCCAATGCGCGACAAAACACCATCGCGTAAAAAAAGCGCCCGGGGTAATTCTTATGGTGTTTTTAATAAAGAGTATTCTATTTTATTCAGAGTAACTTCGGCACAGTAAGTCTGCAGTACCAGATGTCGGACCAGCCGCTGTACGGCGAGTGGTACATCCGCGTGGAGGCACTGGGACAGGTCGAGGAGTCTCAGTTCCTCGTTGAGGAGTACTATCAGACACGATATGAGGTATGTACTATTCTGGCAATTCGTTTATTGTAATTACCACCATACTATTCTGACTATTCTATATTTGAGCGTGTGCCTCATAATTAATGCCTTTTGTGTGTTAGACCTTCGTTCAAAGTCGCTTATAGGTATGTATATCAGACGCTTATTTGTCTTTCATTCGGCGTCTTTCACTCGAAATGAAACGTCTGAACACATATCCGTTTTGTGTTCAGACGTTTGGTGTGTGTTCAGAACTGAAAAATGAACCGATCCAACGATGTTGGATTTCAGTTTTCGGCATCTTTCACTCGGCTATCGAATGATCGAAAAATGAAATGAAAGGATCAGAGGAACGGTCATTCTGTATAATATTGTCAGACACGTGTGAACATGGAATGAAACAAAAGTGAACCTTCATTCGAGTGCACCGTCTGGTACAGAGAGTGGGGCGCGTCTTCGTGGATGGCACTATATTGTATAGGCTTAACCAAGGCTTATTATTGTTAGACACAAGCAAACAAAATAATATATTATAAAATATTTTTTTTTTAGCTTTTGTGCGTACCTACATGAGATGTCACATAAGAAGTACAAAACAAAACTACATGTAAAATATTTTAAATTAAGAACAATAAAAATAAAATATTAAAAGAGGTTTTATACCTTCTTGTTGGCTCTAACAATTATCTTTTTCAATTCCATTAAAGCCTTAGCTCCATGTTTTCTGTTTAATGTGGATTCCATGTAATGCGTAGTTCATGCAAATCTTATCTTGCGTGGTAGCCTGATGGCTTCATATTGTGTAAAAGGAGGATTATCTCAAAAAACAGGGCAGCGTAACTTCTCCACGAACATTAATATTCTAAGCAAACCTATAGTTTAACCTTCTCCTTATACAGGTTAACGTAACAATGCCCGCGTTCTTCTTCAACACGGAACCGTTTATCCACGGCCGTATAATGGCGAACTACACATCAGGCGCGCCTGTTCGGGGCAATTTGACCCTAAAGGCCACTATCAGGCCGATACCGCAGTACCGACCGAGGTACTACAATCAGGGGCAGTTCAATAATAGAGGACATTTTGGGGCACCTACAGGGTATGGAGGAAACCAGTATACTAGAGGTAAGAATCCTATAAAAACAAACATTCAGGTTTTTTTTAAGCGTCTTGTAATTATTATTAATTTTATAACGCACGGGTCAATCGATCAGGTTTAAGCAACGCTTGCCGCGGTTCGTCCGTAGATGGGTGACCATCTTTACATACCAAGACTCCGTGCAAACTCAAAGCATTTATTTCAATTAAACCTTGTACTGGCACTTTTGAATTGTCAAAATTAAATAGTCTGTCAGTTAGTCAGAAAGTTGAAGCTAGTTGCCAATTCCAAAACGTAGATGTCTATGGAGAAGAACGGGCAAGAAACTCCATGGATACTCTTTTAAATCAAGTGCCTCGGAAAGCACGTTAAGCCGTTGGTCCCGGCTGTCATTCGTTGATCTTTGACAGTCGTTACGGGTCGTCAGAAGCCCGAAAGTCTGACAACCAGTTTTATCAAGGGGTATCGTATTACCCAGTAATTGGGTTGTGGATGTCAGATAGGCAGTCGCTCCATGTAAAATACTGGTATTCAGCTGCATCCGGTTAGACTGGAAGTCGACCCCAACATAGTTGGGAGAAGGCTATGCAGATGTTGATGACTTAAAAATATTTAAAAAATAACTTTATTTCTACAGTCCGCCAAAACTACCCGTACAACCCCGGCTACAACAATAACTACAACAACAACTACAACAACGACAGCAACTACCAGCAACAGTACGACGGCAACTATCAGCAACAACAACACGACAACTACGGACAATCATTTGTGGATGAATTCGGGAGGGTAGTTAATAGGGAGAATCGGTACATCCCTGGTCAGCCGAACCAATTGGAGCAGCCGGACTGGTGGTATGATCCGCAGAAGGTGGTCACTAGGATGTTCAACTTTGTGAGTATAAAATACTGTTTACAGCTTTAGACAAGAGCGCGATTTAGCCACCTGCATCCGTCAAGGGAATTATTTTCACGTTATTCTGAATAACTTTCGCTATGATACTCTTACCCGAAAGTTAAAAAAACTGGAAAGGTCGAATCGGACTCGCACACGAAGGGTTCCGTACCACATGGCAAAAACGCCGAAAACAACACGTTTGTTGTATGGGAGCCCCATAAAAAAAAAAAAAAAAATAGTGGTATTTATTTTATTCTGATTTTAGTATTTGTTGTTATAGCGGCAACAGAGATACATCATCTGTGAAAATTTCAACTGTCTAGCTATCACGGTTCAAGAGATACAGCCTGGTGACAGGACAGACGGTTAGTGTAGGCTTAGTAATAGGGTCCCGTTTTTACCCTTTGGGTAAGGAAACCTAAAAAAAGACCAGCATAGCTATTCACAACCATTCCATTTGCTTCCATGCCGAATCGGACATCAATCACTGGTATCGAAGGAGTTCTCTAAACGCTGTTCACAAATCAAAAACCTGAAAATTTTATCAGTTTATTATAAATGAAATAGATGACCGCTATTCTTCTGACAGCTGGGGGCCTAAAAAGGCCACTTTGGCAGAATCATAAAAGACATGACAGACAGACAGCCGGGCAGTGGAGTTTTAGTAATAGGGCCCCGTTTTTACCCTTAAGGTACGAAACCATAAAAAAAAAAACTTTTCATACATGCATCGAAATAGTCTATAGACTACTGTTGTACCTACTTATAGGAAACTGTATTGTTTTTCACGAATCGGTTAAGAGTTTCATAGCGATTGTTGTTTAAAATGACGGGTAGAATTACTCCCCCTGACGGATGCAGGTGACTAAATCGCCACCCTGTAGAGTTATGATAAGTTTAGAACCTTCAACTATTATATCTCGCCAAGTTAAGTTAGCCAGTTAACCGGCTAATAATAATAATAATTCCATTTATTTCGGACAGAGTCCATATAAGTGTTAGTAACAATTTTCTTAAGATCTATGTTAGTAGGTATCTATACAAAGTGAACTAAAAAACATAAACATTACAATTTTCCCGTTACTATTCCACCCAGTGTGCCTGTATGGGACAGTCATAACGGGACGCAATCATTTGCAAAATGCTGTTGGTGCTACCGCGCAGTCTTTGTAATGATGACGCCACTTTCTCACGCATGCGTGGAAACCGTCAACTCGCGCATCTGCGAACATTTGCGGCTAAATCTAACCAGACTTGTTTGGTTTGAAAATCACAGCAAATGTCGGCTATGAAACACTTAATAAATTAAGAGGAAATGCGCGTGGTCTTTTCTCCATAGAAACGCTCTCGCCTGTTTTCTTTCTGGTTAATGACCATAACGCAATGATTTTTTACAGAATAATAAATATTAACTACTTGTATGTCCCTATGTTTTTCTTTTTTGATGATACATTATTTTTATAAGCACTAGAACCGTCAAATAATGCCGATTTAAACCGCTGTCAACAGAGGCCTATTGTACTTTGACAATTATTAATGAAAAACAAAATCAGGGACACAGTATATATCCTTCTTATTCAGTTTATGAAATATCTTTTAAATTGGTCCAATATTGGAGGAGGAATTAGGCGAGAGCGGTTGGCTCTCGCCTAATTCCTCCTCCAATATTGGACCAATCGAATTATGACTTTTCCTTAGGCTTTTTCAAAAGTCTCTCCGACCGCTTTTCCTCTTAAGCCCTTACGACGCTGGCATTGTAATTGATGTTTATCACTGGACACTTGTGAATATAATATTTCCTTTATCACTCTACTAGCCTCTGTAAACTTATTATTATTTCAATAAAATTTATTTTATTATTTTTTAATTATTCTGCCTGGGACTTCGTCCGCGTGTAATTTCTTGTACCCGCGGCCCACCCCATCGCGTCGCTCAGAACGGAATAACTCCTTTATTAGTATTGGTTAAACTAGCAATTGTTTAAAAAATTGTTTAAATTATTAATTATTTGATATACTTAGTTCTATTCATTTCATGTAATTGACAATAATGGTGCTCTCTTCTCGCGTTAGCGCTTTTGAGTTACGTTACTGAAAGTTCTTACAATAATCTGGTAACCCACCCCAGAGACGTAGGGCCGCTTTACAACAGCTGTTACGTCGTACCTGTGCTGCCAGTCCTACTTCTAAAGTGCACAGGCCTAGAGAGGACCTGCTGCGTTCCAGCTGGACACGTTCCGTATACTCAAGCATGTCTTACTCAATCCTAAGGTAAAGGACTGCGAAGTGCCTCTACCATTGAGCGAGACAAGTTTCCAGAAGTGCTGGACGCGTACTGTAATAATAACCCCTTATAACGGCCTACTTACCCTTTACTAAGACAATACAAAACTAGCGCAAGCGTACCGCATCGTCAGTCGGTAGCAGAATTCCTTACGAATTGCCTTGCTATACGTCGAAGTGGTTATTTAAATTTTAGAGTAAGTGTAAGTGAAAGACAGTCACACGCGCGTAGAGACAGCGCGACAGTACCTTTTTCACAGTCTTTTGGTGTGTGTGTTTGATATATGTATGTATTCTCTTACCTAACAGACAATGAATTTATTTCTCTCCACCAGGATGAAAAGTACCCATTCTGGATGCTGAAACCGGACCCGACTCAGTACGCGATCGATCACAACAATAACAATAACAATCCCAACTACAATACTTACACGACAACTTCGACGTACAACAATTATTACAACAACCCGTACTACGATCAACTGCCCTACTTGAGATATGTGAGTATTGTTTGACCTTCGTTTCAGCAGCATTCTTTTGGGGAATCTAGGTGCCGAAATTACCCTTCGTCCAATGAGAAGATGGTAAGCTTGGTAGTCTGCAAATTCAATAAGAATCATTTTGCTCTGAGCGGCCACAACTTACCCGTAAATCTACTTTTCTTTAGATGAAAAAAACTTATTTGGCATAACATTGCTTGCAATGTTATGCCAAATAAGTTTCCCAACTATGGATTTTATACATTTTGTTGGAATAGGCTTCAATCAAGTATAGGGTTTTCCGTCTCTAAAACTGCATAATCAGGGTCACCAAATAGATATTGTATTAGTTACAATATTTTTCGTTTTAACCACTCCAGCCCAGCACGGGCCGATATCGGCCCGTTACAATAGAAAACCAATTGCGTCTCCGCAAATGAGCGGTGAATTAAGAGGTTAAACTACTACTATTGTCCAAAATTCAAGTTTCAATCTTTAGCAGTTCGGGATGTGCGAGTCTTACGAACATACTCTGTTCTTTTCAGATAAGAACAAACTATTGCATGCTAAGTGGTAGAATGTACCTGAAACAAAATATTATTTTGTAACAGCTTACCTGTATACTTACATTCTATGCGGATAAACATTCTATGCAATTGCTCCAATACTAAAAGTTCTTCATATACATTCGCCTCTTCTGTATCACTACGCCTGTGTTTAACACCGTATCTGCATATGTACAACCAACCTCTAAATTCGCAGTTCAATGGCACATACGACTTCAAATACCCGATGTCGGAGCTAGCACAGCTGGTACCGACCTTGGACGGCGTAGAGGTCATCATCACGGCCTCAGTGGGCGACCCGTTCCTGGACGAAGTCATCGAGGGCTACAGCATCGCCAGGATCTTCAACTCCTCCTTACAAGTCACCTTCCTGGGTGGCACGCCGCAGGTCTTCAAGCCTTCGATGCCGTTTGATGTTTATGTGAGTAGATTTCAGATCTGTAAATGGTTTCTGAGTTTTTTGTGTTAAGAAATAGTTTTGTGCTGTCTAGATTTCCAATTTTTTTTTATCAGTCTTGGTTTTTGGGTGAACAAAGTATTATGTTAAGTTTAGCATAGCATTTAACCATTTAGAATTACAGCTAGTGCTAGAAATATATGAACGATAATACAGTTCGATTGAACTTTTAATATTCAGATATGGTCGATATCTGGAATTAACTACAACCAATAAGGTGTCTACAGACTCATGGGCATTCAATACAAAATCGTATAAAAGCGAAAGGGCGTATCATACGAATACGACCAAAAGCTGTCAGATAATAGCACGATTTTTAATGCGTCAAAGCGAATATCGCTTAGACGAAGTATTATTTTTGTTTCTATTGCGTAAACGCCATAGAGACCATTAACTGATAACAATATTCTTCTAGATGGTAGTATCCTACCACGACGGGTCTCCCCTACCAAGCTGGCAAGCCCGAGGAGTATCACTACAGGTTCACGTTCAAGTGGAGGGCAGAGGAAGTGGTGTGGACCCTCAACAGCCTGCGCTGGTGCCGGGCAGTGACGCCGTGTGGCATCTCAAGCTAGACCTCTACAAGTTGTTGCGTAAGTACCTATACTGTAGAAGATGGTACATGAAAAACAAAAGAAAAAACCAACCCCCCCCCCCCCCCCCCCCCCCCCCCAACTTGGGGGAGGCCTATGTCCAGCAGTGGAAATCTTTCGGCTGAAATGATGATGACGCCATATGCGCATGTGAGCTCTGAGTGAGTGTCTGTGGCACAGCCCCAAGCCTCGTTCACGGGCTCGAGCGATGCGACTTGCGACAAGCGACACTCGCGCGCATTATCTGTTTCCATCCGTCGCTACAAAAATCGCGTCGGTGACTCGTGGCGTGCTCTAAACAATTATTTTCATTACTTTTCTACGCAGTCGCTGCCGAAAAACGCGTGTCGCTTAGCTATGTAGCTGATGTTCACGCTCTCAAGGATAAGCCACATCTGTATCTTATTCAATTTGCGTTCCCTCTAGTATAGTGTACTTCTATTAACTTCATTCTTGTCCCAGGTCTACAAAACGACCCGAACTACCGCGACGTCCTCAACGGCATCACGGGCGTGCGCCTCAGTGCACAGCTGGTGGACGCGGTGGGCTCGCACGCGACCGCCGACGTGCACTTCATCGCGCACTACAGCGCCAACCACCAACACATCCGCATCTCCACCAGCACCACTGACGCTAGGGTGAGTGGCATTATGCTAGTGTTCAATACTACGTCGGCTCCGCACGTTGGACCCAACGTTGGCATCAACGCCGCTCGTTCAAGCTGTGGACTGAGAAAATAGCACTGGCCAACGTTGGCTTTTTTTGTTCAGACACACACGTGTAATTCTGACTTCACACGTAAGCTATCAGTGGCGGCAAAGGACAACGGATGGGAAGCATCGACTTGAGGTTCCCGACGGAGCTCTGTTATGGTGCGCACAGACTGGTGAAACGTAACATGAAATGTATCATGCAATACGGGTTCCCATTTCTGTCTACAAAACGAACAGGTTTTGATAAATATGGAATCTATTTGCTGTTGCCAATGGAAGTTGCCAGAACAACTTATTTTTCGTTTGACATCTTTGTGATCAATCATGCTTGTCTGTGCCATGACCGGGCCTCGATGTTATAAAAATTACCCTAATATTAAGCCGTGGTCACACAGGTGGGCGAGTACATAATCTTCCACGTGCAGAGCAACTTCTACATGGAGACGTTCAACTACGTCGTCATGTCCAAGGGAATCATTCTCACGAGCGGACAGGAGAACATGCAGGTAAACTTGGACTCCCTATATTTTCTTGATGGTTTTGTTAAATAATAATCTTATGTTTTTGTATATTTTCTTACAAAACTAAGTCCTTTTTCACGTAACCACTTATTAATGAGGTGTTTTTCTTAGATTCAGTTTTGAAATTGCGCAGCCTAAGCAAGCTTCTCGTCATTTTGTTTCATTTTACTTGCTTTAAAGTTCGGATGCTTTTAACAAAAAATGTCTTTATATATGCTCGCAGTCACAGTATGGCTCGCAGGTATGAAGTTTACGCAAGGATTTTACTGCATAAAAATGCATACACGTTCTCGCTATCTCAGCAGCTAAAAGGATTTGCGTAAAAACATAAATACATTTCTTTATTGCCATCAAAACAGGTTATAGAGAAATTTTAGACCCTGGCTCCAGAACTAGGTTACAGTACCTGTATTTCAGGAGCCAAAAAAGCTTTACGTAGTTTATGCGTAGCAATGATATATTGTAAGTAAAAAACTGGCCAAGTGCGAGTCGGACTCGCACACGAAGGGTTCCGTACCACAAGGCAAAAACGCCGAAAAAAACATGTTTGTTGTATGGGAGCCCCCTTAAATATTTATTTTATTTTAATTTTATTATTTATTATTAAAGTTAAAATACAACTGAGTATTTTGTGAATATTTCAAGTGCCTACCTGTTGCCATTTTTGATATCAAGCAAAAAAATCGCGTTTATTGTATGGGAGTCCCCCTTAAATATTTACTTTATTTTGTTTTTAGTATTTGTTGTTATAGCGGCAACAGAAATACATACTTTGTGAAAATTTCAACAGTCTAGCTATCGCGGTTCTTGAGATACAGCCTGGTGACAGACAGACAGACAGCGAAGTCTTAGTAATAGGGTTCCGTTTTTACCCTTTGGGTACGGAACCCTAAAAAAGGTAGATAGGGTAAGCTACGGTTTCCTAGAAGAGCGGTGGCAGTGACAGCTGACATGAAAATGATGACAGAGGCAAAGATTTAAATCATTAGATTTGCTTTGCCGCGTCTTTTTCGTTTTGACACCTCTGACACACAATAACGTAGTGACTTGACTTGATTGCCATGGAAACGCTATTTAATAATCTGTGAGCTCACTATTCTCAGCATGTACAGTTTTTCGCGTGCCTAAGTACGGTGAAAGCAAATCTAGCGATTTAAATCTTTGAGCAGCGGGGTTTGACTTTATGACAAATACTGGTGTAAATGACAGATTTTCGTCATAATATGACGGAACCGCTTTCCTAAGCAACCACAGCTTTACCTACGCAACATTCGAGCTTCAAAAGCGGCATACTAATGCAATTATAACTTAATATTATAATATTATGGTAGGTGACACTTGGAAGTAGGAAGGTATGTCTTTATTATAGAAAGCGAAAAAGGGACAAGCGTATGTTGCATCCGTTGACGTCGGCGCGACATTGAGTTTAGATTTGCAATTTTTTTTTAAAGTGTTTCCTAAACTATTCTATGTATGCATATCTTGATGTGTTTACGGCCTGGTCCCGTCCCGCAGGAGGGCGTGCGCACGTTCGCGGTGACGGTGTCTGCGGAGATGGCGCCCGTGGCCACGCTGCTGGTGTGGAGCGCGCAGCGTCGCGCGCACGTGCTGGCTGACTCCCTCACCTTCCCCGTCAACGGCATCTCCAGGAACAACGTGAGTGTGCTACTGTTACTGTAGGCCACGCTGCTGGTGTGGAGCGCGCAGCGTCGCGCGCACGTGCTGGCTGACTCCCTCACCTTCCCCGTCAACGGCATCTCCAGGAACAACGTGAGTGTGCTACTGTTACTGTAGGCCGACCGGGTCCTGATGTGTGAGGTGACGTGGAACACTACGCGCCGCCACCTCGGGTCCTGATGTGTGAGGTGACGTGGAACACTACGCGCCGCCACCTCGGGTCCTGATGTGTGAGGTGACGTGGAACACTACGCGCCGCCACCTCGGGTCCTGATGTGTGAGGTGACGTGGAAAACTACGCGCCGCCACCTCGGGTCCTGATGTGTGAGGTGACGTGGAACACTACGCGCCGCCACCTCGGGTCCTGATGTGTGAGGTGACGTGGAAAACTACGCGCCGCCACCTCGGGTCCTGATGTGTGAGGTGACGTGGAAAACTACGCGCCGCCACCTCGGGTCCTGATGTGTGAGGTGACGTGGAAAACTACGCGCCGCCACCTCGGGTCCTGATGTGTGAGGTGACGTGGAACACTACGCGCCGCCACCTCGGGTCCTGATGTGTGAGGTGACGTGGAACACTACGCGCCGCCACCTCGGGTCCTGATGTGTGAGGTGACGTGGAACACTACGCGCCGCCACCTCGGGTCCTGATGTGTGAGGTGACGTGGAACACTACGCGCCGCCACCTCGGGTCCTGATGTGTGAGGTGACGTGGAACACTACGCGCCGCCACCTCGGGTCCTGATGTGTGAGGTGACGTGGAAAACTACGCGCCGCCACCTCGGGTCCTGATGTGTGAGGTGACGTGGAACACTACGCGCCGCCACCTCGGGTCCTGATGTGTGAGGTGACGTGGAAAACTACGCGCCGCCACCTCGGGTCCTGATGTGTGAGGTGACGTGGAACACTACGCGCCGCCACCTCGGGTCCTGATGTGTGAGGTGACGTGGAACACTACGCGCCGCCACCTCGGGTCCTGATGTGTGAGGTGACGTGGAACACTACGCGCCGCCACCTCGGGTCCTGATGTGTGAGGTGACGTGGAACACTACGCGCCGCCACCTCGGGTCCTGATGTGTGAGGTGACGTGGAACACTACGCGCCGCCACCTCGGGTCCTGATGTGTGAGGTGACGTGGAACACTACGCGCCGCCACCTCGGGTCCTGATGTGTGAGGTGACGTGGAACACTACGCGCCGCCACCTCGGGTCCTGATGTGTGAGGTGACGTGGAACACTACGCGCCGCCACCTCGGGTCCTGATGTGTGAGGTGACGTGGAACACTACGCGCCGCCACCTCGGGTCCTGATGTGTGAGGTGACGTGGAACACTACGCGCCGCCACCTCGGGTCCTGATGTGTGAGGTGACGTGGAACACTACGCGCCGCCACCTCGGGTCCTGATGTGTGAGGTGACGTGGAACACTACGCGCCGCCACCTCGGGTCCTGATGTGTGGGGGGCGACGGACGTCCCCGAGTCCGTCGCCCCTGGACCCATATAGGGATGCTTGAAGACGGCGTTGTCCACCCTCCGCCGACGCCCGGTGCGCCTGCTGCGGGCAGGGTGAGAGGACGAGATCGCCCTCTTCCTTTCCGCAGCCTCCTTCTGCGAGACGACTGTTTCGCAGAAGGAAACCACCGCGTCTCAGAACTCTTCGCTGCCGAACATCGACTCGACCGCGCAGCTACCTCAGGCAACTTCTCAGTTAAACAGTCGGCCTATGGTATTTTGTGTTTATTTTATATGTCTTTTTTTGTGCAGAAAAACATATTTTTTTCTAGTGCGATTGAAACAGGACTGAATTTTTTTGTTCATCTGTGTGGATGGAAAGATATGCCTTTAAACTTTATTGTAGTTCATTTTACTGAAAGAAACCCGTCTTTATTTAAATATACCTTTAAATCCATTCAACGATTTTTGAATACTTATAGATTGTTCAGAAAATAATGCCAAAAACTTATTTGTATTATTTTATAATGGCATCAATCAATCAACCCTAATGACTGTTGTCTGAATTCATTCTCAAATTCTATATTCCCATAAATTCTAATTGATGGTGTAATGATAATGGTACCCCAAACACAGGCTGTGCCTAGTCAGGGACAAATGTTATCTTTAAATTCTACCTTTTTTTTGTACTGATTATAATCTGTTGATCCCAGTTCACGGTGTTCATAAACAACCGAAAGCACCGCACTGGCGAGCGCGTGGAAGTGGCCATCTACGGCGAGCCGGGTGCCTACGTGGGCCTGTCCGGCATCGACAACACCTTCTACACCATGCAGGCCGGGAACGAGCTCACTTACGCTAAGGTCAATATTAATATAATGTTTAAAATAGGTTCCCTGTTCTCCCACAGTGAAGTTGAGACGAGACGCCGGGAATCCATCGCCTCTGAGTCTTAAACTTGTAAACGAACCAATTCATCATTCGACGATAGAGCTATCATATAACAACTGATGGGGTCCCTGAGTTTAGAATGTACTGAAAACTTGGAGATGTGTTTTGTTTCGCTGCTAATGTCAAATCAAAATAACCCTTAGTTGGACTGCAATGACACTTACTCCATATTAGTGAAGAGTCAGACAATTTAATCCGTTATGAAAGTCATAATACATTTATTTATTAAAACAACTCGTGTAGTCTTTGCTAACTTATCACAACAGCATGCAATTTGACAATATACTTTCTGGTAAGTGACTTGATCATGCTTCCAGAAATCGGAAGTCGTTTTTACTGGGAACCCATTTGCCTATTAATCCATTTCAACTGTCTGTCCTGAAAACAGTGGTGGCCCAGTGGTAACGGCCCCGACTTACGGGTGGCCGTGGGTTCGAACCCAGGGTGGCGCTAAAAAACGCTGAAGGAAAACATTGTGAGAAAAGCGGCATGTCCCAGGTTCAAAAATTCGAAGACGTGACATCTACCAACCCGCACTAGGCCCGCGTGGCGGATTAGGATGCGTTTCCACCAGAGATGAGCGAGGATGCGTAGCGAGGCATCTGTGTGAAACCAGCCAATAACATCGCTTCATTTTTGTAGCTTGAACTAAGTTAGCGCTGGTATTGGTTAGTTTTACACACATTCCTCGCTACGCATCTTCGCTCATCTCTGGTGGAAACGCAGCCTTACGGCCCACTCATAGAGTGGAGGCCTGTGTCCCAGCAGTGGGAATGTTATAGGCTGATTATGCAAGTGTCTGTCCTGGTGCTTTTATCATTACTTTTTCTAAAACGACTTTGTGCTTTATTACACCTACATCGTACAGGTGATATCAAAGATGTCTCACTTCGACGAATCCACGAACGGCACGTTCGCTTACACGTGGCGCTCTCACTTCGGCGACGCGGACGACCTTGTGTACTTCCCGTCGTCCACCTTCGGCATTGATGCGAACAGGACCTTCGAGTGAGTATAGCTTTCAATTGCTGATCTTGTTTAAATCGCAGCGAATGGTCGGATATGACTTTTGTAAACGAACTAGCTTCTGCCCGCGACTTCGTCCGTGTGAAATTTCACCCTCCCCCCATTCACCCTCTTAGGGGTGGAATTTCGAAAAACCCTTATAGGATACCTACTCTTCACAAAGAACACACCCTCCAAATTACATGTCTCTAGGACCAGCGGTTTAGACTGTGCTTTGATATATCAGTCAGTCAGGACTTGGAATTTTATGTAAGTAGAATTTTATGTGAGTTTTTAAACTAAAAGTTAGAGGCAGGATTTTCTTCGTTTTTTTTAAATTTAACTTTACGTTTACTAAGCCTGGGTTGCATCATCTTACTTTAACTTTAACAAACGTCAAAAGTCTGTCAAACTGTATACAAAAATCACCGGTTATTGTTAAAGTTACGGTTAAAGTCAGATGATGCAACTCAGCCTAACACAATGTGGGTCTCTGCAAACGTCAGGCGAGACTGCGGCAGACCCAGGTGAAGATAGCGGGACGAGCATGATGCCTACAGAGAGTATTGGTCCACACTAGCGCAAGACAGGGAGGAGTGGAAAGGACAAAGGGAAGCCTTCGCCTGTAGGGGAACAACATTGGCTAATTGATAATATAAATAAATTATATTTGTTTACTATGAGGAAGTCATGATTTTAGTCCTTTCCTGGGGCTCTGTCTTGCAACGAGTTGCAGCATAATGCTGAGTGATAGCCGCTTTGCATGGATGTGATGCATGTTTCCCCCCAACCTTTTCTTATTTTTTAGGGTTCCGTACCCAAAGGGTAAAAACGGGACCCTATTACTAAGACTCCACTGTCCGTTTGAATCTCATGAACCGTGATAGCTAGACAGTTGAAATTTTCACAGATGATGTATTTCTGTTGCCGCTATAACAACAAATTCTAAAAACAGAATAAAATAAATATTTAAGGGGGGCTCCCATACAACAAACGTGTTTTTTTTCGGCGATTTTGCCTTGTGGTACGGAACCCTTCGTGTGCGAGTCCGACTCGCAATTGGCCAGTTTTTTTTTGAGTTTGTGTTTATGTTCTTTTTTGCATCATGTTTATCGCAAATAAACGTATTTTCTTTCTTCTTTTCTTTATTTCTTTCTTACAAAGATGTGTGCTCACGGGACGCTTTCTATTCATGGCGGATTTTTTTTATTCGACTTGTCCTTATTCTCAGCCTAGCGAGCAACATGCATTCGTGTTATACTGAATCATCTTTGTCCCACAGGTACGCAGGCCTCATAGTGTTTAGCGACGTGCCAGTAACCCGCCGCTACACGACGTGTAACGTGTCGCAGGGCTTCGGCGAGTGCCTGGAGGGAGGGTGCTTCCCGTTGTCCAAACGATGCGACGGCTCCTACGACTGTCCCGACCACACTGACGAGTCTAACTGTGAGTTTGTATTCAATATTCCATGTAATTAGCGACATTATTCCTAAGCTTCTACAAATTGGTTAATACAGGATTTTTGTGTGAATGTAATGGGCAAAGATTTTTGCGATTTGCGTTTTTTTTTATTACTCTAACCTCAGTTCGTTCAGAAGAGACTACTTGAAAAGTTACTCTAAATAACGTTACGCGTAGTTCCGGTACCGCCAATTTGTACCGTTCTACCAGGATCGTAACAAAAGTAATTCCTTGACAAACGGAACAAAATCTTTAACTGTTCACTAACAATATTATCATCATATCGTTGATAGTATAACGATATTCATTTCGATACTCAACTTTGCCAGCTTCGTGACTTATAAGACTTATTTTTGTAACGTTATTGACATGTTTAGGTTTTAGTATCGTTACAAATTTTGAAACGTTATACGATAACATTAGTGGTAATGGAACGAAATTCATTTCGTTTTCAAGTCCCTACTTTTAATCCGTATACAAATGTTTGCGATGCGAGTTTTATGGCACGCTTGAAAAACATCATACAAAGCCCTATTGACAAGACCTAGAAAACACTGCATACTAGAATAGAATACTCTTTATTATGTACACTATATAAACACTACTACTAACTACGACTACGACGCACTATTTCGATGTTCCTCCATTTTCATTTCAAAGTAATAATGATTTGTGGTCCAATTATTACAAAGGTGAGAACGACATAAACAAGTCGTTCGAGCTGACCCACTTCCGCAAGTTCCGGTTCAACCGCGTGCAGCGACAGTACGACAACGTGTGGCTGTGGCGTGACGTCAACATCGGACCGCACGGACGATACGTGTTCACTGTGGATGTTCCGGAGGTATGTACACTCACCATAGCGTTCATCGCTTTGGACTTTGTCACATCAATATCGTCAACGTCTAACTTACTTATCAATTAATGCTGATCTCTGCGCATTATTGCCGTAAATCAGAAGTAATCAAATGGCTTTTTAGCTTAGCGTTCTTTCTGACTTTTTTTCTTTTTTGTTCAGCTCCTAAGGGTCGTACTTATAACCTTCCCCAAGAATTATGCTATTACATGCTCAAAGATTTTTTTTGTGATGGTGCCCTAATCAGTGCACAACGTCCAATTTTGACGGAAAAAAGTAGTTAGATTTATTTTATTTATTTATTATTCACGAAATCCACAGCTCTTTGATAAAATCTAGTCTTACAGCCAATTACGGATTTACAATTTAATAGCTATACAATACATGCAGCAGAAACAAAAATACAGAATGAAGAGAACTACTAGCATCATATAAGCATTGCTAAGTGTACAGTGTGAGTGAGTGTGTAGGAGTGTGCATAAGGAGTTGCGAATGGGTGTGTGAGTATGTGATAGTGGTATGTGGTGATTGTCTGTATACCTACCTTCTATTCAATTCAGTTTAATTTAGATTTATTTGTCAATTCGTTGTTTTCGTTCGCTTTTCGTCTATCATACGATACCTAAGTTAGTTGAATTTTGAAATGCACTATTTTGTTACAGATACCGGCTCACTGGATAGTGTCAGCATTCAGCATGTCTCCCAGTCTTGGCCTGGGCATGTTGACGGAACCTAAACGAGTAAGAGCTCACTATCATAAACATTAGGGCGGGTGTTTAGTTTCGAGGCTGTTATCTAACTTCTGGTATTCAAAAAGTGCAAATTCTCAGTCTAATTTAAATAAACGATTTTTGATCGCGAAATCAAAAATCGTTTATTCAAATTCGGCCCTAGACTATCTCTAGAATAGCTCTCTACAAAATATTTTGAAACATTTTAAAAGAGGATCAGTGAAGTTTCTTGCCCATTCTTCTCAATACAAAACAACCTTTTGGAAGGGGCGATTAGAATCAATTCTATTTTTTTTTTAATTTTGACGTTCAAAAGTGCCTTTTTGAAATAAATTATTTGACTTTCACTTTTACTCGAATCTAATCTGACTTCTCTTCTTAATACTTTTATCTTGTTTACACAGTACTTAGGCGTCCTACCATTCTTCATAAAAGTGGAGGGTCCCGAGCAGTGTCGCCAGGGCGAGCAAGTAGGCCTGCGCGTCATCGTGTTCAACTACCAGCCGCAGGACATCGAGGCCGTCGTCGTGCTGTCCGCGTCGCCCGACTACAAGTTCGTGCACGTCGAGGAGAATGGCATTGTGAGTAAAAATATGCCAAGAAAAAAAATTGCCCATATTGTCTCACTGCAGGGCAAATGTCTCTCTTTCTCTTTTCCACTCCTCTCTGTCTTGAGCTAATGTGGGCCAATTTCAAAATTAAACGTTTTTTCAAAATAATTTAATTTCATACATAATCCGTGTGTTCTCAGAGAGGCATTTCCCGTATTTCGATCGCATTCTAATCTGTCTATCAAAAATACTTGTAATTGATCTATATTTTTGACAAGTTTTTCTCATTCATTATTGCTGAGATGACATTGCGACTAGATTTGGACGTTTTTAAATACGAGAATTGATCTTCTGATGTTGCTGTCTGATATTCTTGTCATTAGTTCCATCATCTCACTTTGCCTTGAGCTTTTCGTAACCCAACATTTTTCCCCACAGGTCCGATCTTACAACCCGCGCACATCGTTCGGCGAGCACCAGTTCTTCGTGTACATAAGTTCCGGCGACGCGGCCACAGTGTACGTGCCCGTCGTGCCGACGCGCCTGGGAGACATTCACGTGCGCCTGCACGCGTCCACGCTCATGGGACAACACCACTATGTCAAGAAGATCTCTGTACAGGTAAGGAAGGGTTACCGATTTGAATCTGGTTGTAAAGTGAAAATTATGTGATCAAAAGTTGAAAAGTGACGACCTTTCTCTGCTTCTTTTGATATAAAAGCATAAAGTTCTGAATATTAGAATTTTAAATCCTATTTTTTAAACAATTTGGCACGCTAATGAACTATACGGGAGTATAATACTCATAAAAATGATCAACTTTTACTATGGGGCCAAGTCTGAAATAGAATAAAAATATAAATATTTTTTTCCATATCCATACTAAATAAAAGTGCAAAACTAACACAATCTAAACTAAAACGCTCATTTTCGCTTCATAAAAACATGATTGTTTAATTTGTATACCTAGATACTTAGTAGTTTAAATTGTATAAAATTGCTTATTAGCTAATAGTAACAGGCTAGATTGTAATGTAAATAAAGCAAATCGTTCAAACACCAAATGTTTCCCCACAGCCCGACGGCATACCGCAGTACCGGCACCAGTCCGTGCTGCTGGACCTGTCCAACCGCGCGTACGTGTTCCAGTACATGCACGTCAACGTGACGGAGACCCCCGTGATCCCGTACGAAGTGGACCGCTACTACGTGTTCGGCTCCAACCGCGCGCGCATCTCCGTGGTGGGCGACGTGGTGGGGCCGCTGTTCCCGACCATGCCGGTCAACGCCTCCAGCTTGCTGCACTTGCCGATGGTGAGTGACGTATATTTTTAGAGGTGGCTTATTTACTATATCAAAATAATCAAGCATCAAAATCTCTTTAACTTTATAATGTGCAAGCGGCGAAACGAGAGTCTAATTTCGAAGTAACCGATTTTGCCACATTTTTGTAAAATTATTTAAGCAAATACTCGCCTTTGTACTCAAATTATAATTATGTCGTAGCCCTTTGTGTTTTACTGTGTAAATAAATAATAAAAATCTTTACATAGTATAAAACAATGTCGCAAAGTCGTGTTAAAAACTACTGTCCCATATCAATCTTATCGTGCTTTCCTAAATCTTTGAATCTCTTGTTTGTCCGATCATTATTCGCCACATTGATAAAATTATCTTACCGAATCAACATGGTTTTAAAGCTGATTGCAGTGTAGAAACGAATCTTGTCGAGTTTGCAACTAACTGATGTAATCCTTGCTCTTGACAATAGATTAGAAGTAGATGCAGTATACGCGGACTTCAGCAGTGCGTTTGATAAAGTTGACCATTCTCTGTTACTGTTGAAGTTGGAATACAATGGTATGCATGGCTCACTACTAAACTGGTTTTCATCCTATCTATCCCGTAGATCGCAAATTCTTGTCGTAAACGGTTATGAATCTTACCCATACTACGCTGACTCGGGAGTTCCTCAGGGTTCTCATCTCGCTCCAGCTCTGTTTTCGCTATTCATTTACGACATTATAGATCAAATCCATCACTGTAAATGTTTAATGTTTGCCGATGATCTCAAAATTTATAGGACAATCAATTCGATTGTAGATGTTACTCTAATTCAAGAGGATTTAGATAGGATAGAACAATCGTGTCACTTGAACCGCATGAAGCTTAACATACAAAAATGTAGCCACATTCGATTTAGTAGGAAAAGACAATCCAGCGCTGTCTCATACAATATACAAGGAACATTATTAGAGTCTGTAAATGAAGTTCGAGATCTCGATGTCATCATGGATGACAAAGTTAACTTCAGAAGTCATATTGATAGCATTGTCACGAAATCAGCAAGGCGACTTGGATTTCTTAAGAGAAGCACTAAAGGTTTCAAACTGGCTAGAACTAAAATAGTGTTATATAATGCCTTAGTTCGGAGCCACCTTGAGTTTGCGAGCGTAGTGTGGAACCCACACTATGCTATTGGAATCGGATTTTAATGCAGTTTTCAGCAATAGATATAGTGATTCAAGAGGAAGGTTTCTATGTATAATACATGCATATTATAGTAGAGAAAAGCCGAGAAATTCAAAGATTTGTAATGTGATGTCGTAACAAACATATTTTTGTGCGCTTACATTGCAAACGGTAGCGTTTGGCTAAACCTTACGAGATAGATCAAATTAATGTACCACGGAATTGCAAATCTTAAAAATGTCGATAACAAAGTTCGCGGTGGTATTATGTCTGTTTATCTCATAAGGATAACCCACAATAGCCATATTTATCTTTTACATATTACAAAAAATTATGGGTTATTTACCAAGCTATTTTAATTTAAACAATACAATATTATTCCTTATCCAATTAAATACATTAGATATGTTGTGACAGCTTCTACATGATAAAATTGCAACGTGCTCACATACAGTCTGCCGGATTTTCAAAGCCCTGACTGTTCTGTAAATCTATCAGGAGGGATCTGGTCTGAATATCTTTCTATTCTTTCGCCGTCTGATCGGTCGGTCTCCGGAAGATTGGCGTTATGTTTTATCGGATGATCAATATGGCGGTAAAGAATAATGCCAATCTTCCATAATTGGTGGTTAAGGCTAGTCGTTGAGACAAGTGCCACTCACACATAATTATCTTAACATGTTTTATTACCTCACAGGACTCAGCCGAACAGAACATGTTCAGTTTCGCGGCGAACATGTATCTGACGCTATACATGCGTCTGATCAACCAACGCAACAGGACGCTGGAGCGAGACGCATTCTACCACATGAACATACTGTACCAGCGACAGCTGTCCTTCATGAAACCGGACGGGTCATTCAGCTTGTTCCGAAGTGATTGGTGAGTAATACAATACGTCTATAGCGGTATCTACAACGCCACATGCGAACAACGCGTCATACTGACGTCATGCAAAATCCTGCATCTCGCAAGCAGAGTTTACCGCGCAACTAGCATATATACAACAGCCCGATATGAATCATCGGGCAGTTGTCCGACAGACACAACACCCTTCTGGTCGGAGGATCCTCCCTTTTCTATGGAGGATGAGTGAATTTTACACCCTGTTCCTCATACCTCTATACGTCCACTGCTGGACATAAGCCTCTCCCAAGCGTCGCCACATCTATCGCTTCTGTGCTTCTCGCATCCAGCTAATTACTTAAACCTTCACCAGGTCACCAGTCCACCTTGTGGGGTCTTACCTGCAATTTCTGGTACACACGATGACATATCAAGCTAAACATTGCCAGTTTTAGGTGACCTCGTATTGTATAGGCTTTTCGTACAATAAGAAGTCCGCTTATACTAGAAATGTATAGCTTGAGAGCTTAAGAGTATTTTTTTGTTATTCTCATATCAGGAACCAATCGGCATCAAGTGTTTGGTTGACGTCATTCTGCGCTAAGATATTCCAAGACGCTTCGTTCAACGAATGGGAGAACTTCATATACATCGATCCTGAGGTAAATAAATACTGTAAAATAACTAGCATACTTCACAAACAGGCAGCATTCAGAGTTATCTAAATCCCTAGATTAGCAAATTCGGTTTTTTTATTCGAATTGGCTTAACCTTTATTACGACAATTGAATTTAAGTTTGCACATCATGATATTGAAATTGAATCTAGCATAAATCACAGATATTTATGAATAACTAGCTGCGCCCCGCGGTTTCACTCGCGTAAATATCGATCCCGTGGGAATATCGGGATAAAAAGTAGCCTTATATATCCAGGGTGTCAGCTACCTAACATATAAACACACACACACACACACACCCTCACAAACTTTCGCCTTTATAATAGTGTATAGTGTATTATATTAGTGTGATTGCCCAAACAACTTCCTCTTCCCAGGTGATATCAATGGCCGTATCCTGGGTCCTGGACCATCAGACGCCCGACGGTGCGTTCTACGAAGTGACATGGCTGCCCAACAGGAATGACAACTCTACCATCGTGGTGCCCAAGAACAGCTCCCTGTATAAAGAGGCCTTCGGACACGCGGGCTGGCACGATCCGAGTGCTGTCGAAGTAAGATAGATTTTTTTCTTCTTCTATCTGTTAGATCTGAATTTACTCATAGTAAAAAAAAATCCATGTACTGACCACATTACATGATTATTTTTTATTATGACACTCTCTATTCAAAAATCTTTTTATTTTTGCTTTGTCCTTTAATTTCATATAACGCTTGTTGTTGCCAGGTAAATAACTCGATAGTAATGCAGCGTAACATCACACTGACTGCTCAAGTGGTCATCACGTTGGAAACTGTCAAGAACCTCAAGGATATCGGAGTGCGAGAGGTAGGAATCAAAATCATAGTACCAAAGCCTATAAAATTATGTCCTAAACTGCGGTGCTATTCTGTAAAAATCTCACCGTGAAAACTTAGGTGAAGTGAGCGTGGAGTGAGCTGTCAATAGTGTCAATTCCTAGCTAAAACAAACTTACTTCACCTAAGTGTTCACGGTGAGATTTTTACAGAATCGAACGGCTGTAGTGTGAATTAGCCAGCGTCAGACACTAGTTCTCTGGCATTTTTGCTGAACCAGGCCTTTTTTGAGCAGCCGTGAGGCACATTATTATTATATGCTTATTTCTTACATCGGACTTAGCACTTTTGATTTTTATTTGATGTACGACTATTATCTGTCTGGTGTATTGTGTGTCTTTTAGTCTGCGCTAAATAAATGTATTATCTTTTTTTCTTTCTTTAATTATAATACGACTTTTTGGTCCGTTTTTATGCTTAGCGCTATTAGCTGTAATTTACAGTTAGAAAGCTGAAGTTGCTTACTTTAACGTTTTGACTTTTAATCAAAGGGGCAGTTCTCGTATTCTTAAGAACGTACGCATTCTAATGTCAGTCTCAATCTGTCAAAAAACCTGTCAGTTGAACACATTTTGGACATTGTGTAAAAATTGGCTGGACTGGTGTAGGTTCATGCGTGCAATTGTTGCGATTTAGCATTGTGAACACTTGTTTTATGATTTTATCTCGACGTTTTCACGGAAAATTTACGGCGCAGCCCTTGACTGCGCCTTTCGCTTTCTTTTTTTCTATTATCAGGCTGCCTACTTTATAGGAATATAGCCTTGTAGGTTAGCAAGAGCTAGTCGATGATCTCTGGAGAGAACTGGCTGAAGAATCAAAGCTTCCTGGGCAGCCACTTTTAATACGTGGTATAGGACACCCTGAATACAGAGGAGCAGGCTTGTCGTTTTCCCTGTCAACTTTAACAGTATCTGACATCGCGTCTGTATCCTTTTTCCTGTTAACTAATTCAATTTGGGCATCTTTTCTGATTAAAATTGCAGTCACCGGGTGTGTTTTAAATTCGTAGTGTATGGAGTTGTATGCTCCTGAGTTGATACCTCAGATTAAGTGGAAGTTCAGCGTCCATTTGGCCGGTTTTGAAGCACCACAGACGTTCCAAGTTGCAATAAAACATATTTTATTGCGGTGGACGGCTGGTTTCTATGTATTGCGAACCCAGTGACATATGCTGATAACGGTGTACGAGTATATATTGATGCTTGTTGTTCATACTGTGTTAATGAGCTAGCTAATTGGGGGCTGTTCGTTTGAGACTGGGGTTTCGTGGGTTGTCCTTGCTCTTCACGTGTGTTTTACTGGTTAACTAAAGGCTTACTATGTTGTGTTTTTTTGACGTTGGTTGTTTCTTGTATTAGTGTAACGTTCGCCGTCGGTCATGTGGTATTTTATTATCCTTTGTTCCTGGGAGAGATTGCTGTTGGGGAGAAATTCTTGTATATTATTTAGAAGTGCTAGGCGAATTCTGTCGTCATCTCGATGCTCCAAAACATATGAAGCGAGGTCTTGACGGACTGACACGTGATCGTGACCCGTTGCATTATTCGGATTTTGGGTCGCTTTTGCGTCTGCGAATCGCATCACTGATGCGTCAGGTGCGCGATAGCCCCACCAGCCTCGTAGCTACTGTAGCCGGCAGGGTGGGTGGCCAAATAATAGGTCATTGGATGGCGGCGCACAGACCGTCATTCAGATATGTGAGGTAGGTTTAGGTTTTGTTTTGTAGGCTTTATTTAGATTATTTTTTATTTTTATTTAACGTGTTTTTATGTGTACCTACTATGAATCTATTGTCTGAAAATAAAGATTTATTATTATTATTATTATTTATTTAATGGGATAAAGCCCTAAACAAGCAATTCTCGTTTTTGTCATACCCACAATTATGCCTATTCTAAACCTTTTGTTTTTGTATTACAAGAGCTTTGGGTTTTTGAACCAATATATCTAAACTTGACAGGGAAAGGTACCGCCTGAAATAATGAGCTTCGCTCTTTGTTTATATTTAGAAATATTTTTTGTTATGCGAACTTAAGATTTCTTGGTAGTTTTTTTTTTGCACTACCTGTCCAGTATAGCCCGCGTGGGTAATACAAACTTAACTTACAAGCTAGGAAATAGATAGCTTGTTAAGGCAGTTTTGGTAATTTAGTACAATGTTAAAATAAGAAAAGCGTGAAGTACGAATCCTAAAGCGATACCTTATTTAAGGCTAGAATAATAGAGTGTATTAGTTTATCCCTCTTTCCTAAATATAATATGAAAACATTTCTTAGAGCTTAGCCATAGCTTAAAATTATGTTGAATTCGCGGGTGGCTTCAAAAGTCCAAATTAACAAACTAAACCACAGCCGGGTACAGCTTCCAATGAAGATCCCTGAAATAAACGGAAAGATTTTATTAATTGGCCCGCTGAGGGCCCTCAAGAGTCGCTGGACGTCACCAGGATCCTCGGCCAGAAAGCCTAGGCGTCGGGCTGTATATCAGGAACGCACGTATGCCACTGGTGTTTTAGTTTGCACCCATAAAAAACAAAACGCAAAACACCGTTCGAATTTCAAATTCGAGTTTCAAACTCAGAGTCAACCACGTGTTGTGCACATGGCATCCAATGAAAACAGAGGCGGGACACGTCTGTCCCCTTCGACGATCACTATCCGAATCAACGAGAATTGTCGCTCATATCTGAAATATATAAATATATTATTAATACCTAAGTTTATACATGTTTGAAGCTCCACCTTGTTTGTCTGTTGCTCTGCAAAAACGTTCACGTTCACCATGTGTAAAGACAAATAAGTAGGTGGACTGTAGCCTAACACCCGCCCCCCCAGGGCCTTAGCGCGCGCGTGTCGTCTGCGCAGCAGCGCGGCGTGCGCTGGCTGGAGCGGCACCTGCGCCTGCTGGACGAGTGCGGCGAGCCCTACGCGCTGGCGCTGGTCGCGCACGCGCTCACCTACGCCAAGGCGCCCAGCTCCGAGCACGCCTACAGGCTGCTGAAGCGACGCCAGAGATATGAAGGTCACCTAGCATTCACCACTTATTGCATACGACTGATTTACTTTATTAAGTATATCGTATGAAGACGTGACTTTTCACGACTTTCTTTTTTCAAAATCTCTTTTTTCTCTTCTTTACGGCCGCATACCTATACATAACAGTATCGACACACAAAAACAGAAAAAAATGGTTTACAAGCAAAAAAAAAAACACTGTTTTAATCTAATTTTGGATTGAATATTTTTATATACAAAATAGCAATTGGTTGATAAGCGCTTTCGTCAAATATCTCTAATAAAAGACATACAGAAACTGAATTCTACCATCCTAACTCAAGTTTCACATCACAGGTGGCCTAAGCTACTGGGGAAAAGAGCCAGTCCCTCAGCCCCCATACAAGATGGAGAATCAAAAGCCGTTCCTCCTCCCCCGCCTGCCCTACAAATATGACTCCAACAACATCGCGGCCACAGCCTATGCACTACTCGCGTGTATGGACCATCAGGTATGTCTTCTGTCTCACTCAACTGTTTTAGTTAAGGTTGATCTATCAAGGTAACTCAAAATTTAAAAAAAAAAGTCAGTTTTCTGCAACTTGGAGGTCACTGTCAGGTTGTGTGTTGACGAAAATATGATTCGCGATCATAACAAATATCTATTTCCAGAGAAGAATCATTAGAATCATCAATACAACTCTCTAAGCTATAATTGACCTCAAGGGTCATGATGTCATGACATCATGACCTTTAAAAGAAGTTTGACCTTTTTAAGTATATGACCCTATTGAATGATTCGACTTCTTCATGAAGAAGTCGAATCAATTGGGCAATAAACTTCGAGAGATGTAATGATGATTTTATTGATTATTAGCTTCCGCCCGTGGCTTCACCCGCGAGGTATGTCGATAAAATCAATCCTATGTCCTTCCCCGGGATACAATCTATCTCTCTACCAAATTTTATCGAAATTCGTTCAGTGGTTTAGGCGTGAAAAGGTTAACATACAGACAGACAGACAGAGTTACTTTCAAATTTATAATATTAGTATGGATAAATGACATTTTCGATATTGTCGCAAATCATATGTTCATTAGCATACAACCTGATACTGACCTGCAAATTGCAAAAAAACGTGAGAAAATTGAATTTCGCGGGCTAACCTGAGGCTTTCGCCATAAACAATGTTCATAAATTCCATAGTTTTTCTTCGGAAGAGCCGTCAGATAAATATAATGCCTATTGATCGATCAATAGAAATCGATTTATATTTCTGCATAAATCATAAAATCGTTGACACATAAAATGTGGACACACTGATTCTTTGACTCCTTATTAATGAGATCAATCAGTCACATTTTATTCGCCTTTTTAACTTTAAAAAGTACTAATTAATAATTAATTGATCATCATCTTCTTTCAAGTTACTTGTTACTGATTGATATAAATGATTTGTCTTTGACAGGACAACAACGAGCCTATTGTGATGTGGCTCAACTCGCAAAGGCTACAGGATGGTGGATGGGCTTCTACGCAGGTTTGTGGTTTAAATGGGCAGATCATAATTATATTTTACTAGCGAACCTATGCTTCACACGGGTGGAATGACATTTCAAAACATTGAAATTTCTATACTATAAATCTTAGTTAAATATTAACGTATTATACACATAAACCTTCCAGAGTAAATGTTCTAATGATGGCAAAACCTTCACAATAGTACATTATGATACATCTCGAGGCGGTATTATTCGCGCGAGCCGCAGGCGAGTGCGATAAGGAAGCCGAGCGTATAATGATCAGTGCACACGCGTTTCATACGACGTTTTTCAACACACTTGCGAGGAAAAAAACAGACTTGTATTGTTAAATATTAACTTGTATGGAAAATGGCGCGCTGGTTTTGTCTTTCCGTATAGCCAGCACTAGCAATGCGCGCGCAAGTGTAAATAAAAGCACTGACCACAGGGCACAGAGCATGTAGGCACTGACAACAGACCGCTATATAAAAAAAAATAAACACAAAACAATTGTAGTTTATAGTATGGAATTAGAAAGTACTATTGGCATAGAGAAATATAGTGAATTTATGAGATTAAAAAGCGCGAATCTCCGACTAGTAAATATTTATCTATGGAAATAAAGCTCTAGTGGATTAAAGTAAAGAAAAAGCACGCGTTTTTAATACACTGCATTATGGACCTAAAAGCGGTTCAATAAGAGCCACTTTACGAGCAAGTGTGTTGAAAAATCCATTATGCAGTTTAGAAGGTCTAAGCGACCACAAAGACAGACAGAAAAAGTGATTTAGTTGTATAATACGTATATTTACTACACGTTTTATAAGGATAAGCATAATTAGCCTATAATGTTCCCACTGCCCCACACACACACACAGGCCTCCTCTCGGTGGGAGGGAACAATGAAGGGAAACATCGTCCTAGAACCAAAAATTCGAAGACATGGCTTTATGGATAAATCCAGATAAATACGTATTTATAAAGGAAAATTGGACAAAAAGCGACGCGTGGGCGATTTTAGAAAAATAAAATTTTCGTTATTTACTTCCAAGAATTCTAATATAGCCAGGGAATTTAGGCAACAGCATTACCCAATAGTCAAGACTGTTTTGCCTGTTTGGCTATAAGGCCAGTGGCTCATTAATATTTACTATTATTTTCTCTCCACCCAGGACACATACATAGCCCTGCGCGCCCTGATCGACTACACGAACCGCAAACGTCTGCGCGACGTGTCGTCACTCACTGTGAGCGTCGACGCCGTCGCGCTGTCGGGCGAGACGCGCACCCTTCACGTACGGAACGACAACCTTGCCATCATGCAGTTCATTGACGTGAGTGTTACAACCGGGAACTTTATCATCATGATTATCTATTAGTTGAAAGAAGTCCACTGCTTCGACCCTACAACAATTAGTCATGTGTCTCCTGCAACCAGAGGATTCCAGCGACCTTCATCACTTCTCTAGTTCCGCCCTATCAGTGATGAGCCATCCGAACTTAGCCAGAAAATACAGTCCCAGGAAACGGTGCAATTTCGACTCAGGGATATCATAATAATAGTACATTATGATACATGTGTGCTATGTTGATCATTATGCTCGAGGCGGTATTACTCGGCGGATAAGAAAGCCGAGAGTCTAATGATCTATGCACACGCGTTTCATACGACGTTTTTCACTTGCGAGGAAAAAACAGACTTGTATTGTTAAATATTAAATTGATTGGAAAATGGCGCGCTAGTTTTGTTTTTCCGCGCGCCGTGCTACTCGTGCTAGCCAGCACTAGCGATGCGCGCGCAGGCTGACTCTCATTTTAAATATATTAGGCTGTGCCACTGACAAAACCTCTAAACAGCCTATAGAAAAAATATAATAAACAGAAAAAAAAACATGTTGTTGTAGATCCCAGAAGCTTGGGGCACAGTGAAGGTGACAGCTCGCGGCGCAGGTTACGCGATCCTGCAGATGTCGGTGCAGTACAACGTGGACATCACGCGCTTCCAGACACCGCCCCCCCTCAACTGCTTCTCTCTGCTCTCGTCCCATCACTTCTACGGCAGGAATCAGTCGCACATCGAGTTTCAGGGATGCGCCAGGTCAGTTTGTACTTCAATTCATTCAAGCGTTTATTTAAATTAAACAAATTACAGGCACTTTTCAATTGCTTAGTCAGAAAGATGTAGCTAGTTGCCCATTCCAAAGCGTATATGGAGAAGAACGGGCAAGAAACTTCGTGCGCACTCTTATAAATCGAAATTTTAATTGAAAAGGGTGTCTTTATAACCATTACATGAAAATAAATGAAGATCTGTCCGTCCCCAGCTGGACCCTGACGGCCGAGTCCCCGCGCTCCGGAATGGCCGTGCTGGAGGTGGGCGTGCCGACAGGCTACATGGTGCAGCAACAGAAGCTGGACGCCTACGTGCTCAGTCGCCGCGTGCCCACGCTGCAGCGTGCCAAGTACCTGCCCACCAAGATACTCTTCTACTTTGATTATGTGAGTACAAGTGCTACTATGTGTACTATACATACTATAACACCCCCTATGTCTATGGTTTCACAGAATAGAGGCCATGTGTCATGTTATGATTTTAAGTACCAGAGATCAGTCCCGGCAGAGTGCAGGAGCAGTTTTATTATGTTTTTGTTTATCACGCCTTTGAGCCTTCCTCAAGAAACTCTGTAAGTGATCCTAAAAACCTCATCGAATTTCTTCATGTCTGGACTGAGCGAATACACACAGACCACACAAAGTTAGTGCGGTGTCCTTGTAATATTATATGAATTGTTCCGAAACACCTGGGGGCTTCAAAAGGCCACTTTGGGAGAATCATAAAAGGATAACATAATGGACAGTTAACCGTTAAGTTAGTCGTATCAAATCCCATTGGTGAAGCATTTTTCAGTTATTTTTATTTTGTCTGTGCTAAAATACCAATCAATCCGATCCAAATCCAATCCCAATCTCTTTGATTATAATTATATAGTGCAGCGAAAAACACGGACTGTCTTCGCCATATTACGATTCATTCATCCTTTTACGATTCTCCAAAGTGGGCTTTTTAGGCCCCCTGACTGGCTTGGATGACTTCTACTTATTATTAGTGACGAAACTTGTTAACGTCTAACTTGTTTATACAGCTATCTGAAGAACAGACGTGCGTGAACTTCACGATCGAGCGCTGGTTCCCGGTGGCTAACATGTCCCGATACCTGCCGATGCGTGTTTACGACTACTATGCACCCGGTGAGTACTCTGTTCTTTAAATTTGTTTCCGTTCTAGATAAAAACAATAAAAGTTGCATCTAGTTCGTCTTTGTACAGTTCTTTTTAACTTTTACTATGAACACTCTTGAAGAAAAGCGATTTGTAATGTTTCTACTTTACAAACAGGTATCTACTCTACTGTCCCACGAATTCAATTTGGTTGTTATGCCTTTAAAATGGGTGCATTAACCCTTAGTCTGCCGGAACGTAGATCTACGCGAGACACAATGGCTTTTTAATTGTGTCTGTAATTACGGTACACAAGCGGTTAAAAAAGCCTCCACAAGTGGCGTTATTTCAATGTGGCTCATTCCGCTACCATCTTGCTGTGTAGCTAAAACTAAACAGAGTATACACACAAGTGTTTAACTAGTGTAGTCTTCGGACTAGCTTTACTCAAAACGCTGTTAATTCTCTAATATTTTCATCACGGCATCAGGTATTCTCTTAAAATACCGATACGAGAGGAGAAGAAAAATGTCTATGGTTTATGTGAACTAAAGCTACAAAAATAAACAAACGATTTCTCCCAACAGAACGCTTCAACGAGAGCATATTCGACGCGCTACCGACGTACCTCCTGAACATTTGCGAAGTGTGCGGCTCTTCACAGTGTCCATACTGCGCGATATACAACAACGCCTTACGAACAACTATCGCAACCCCACTCCTACTCATAGCCGTCGTTGTAACGATCACACGGTACTTACGACCGCAAATGAATCTCTATGGAATCTCATAGGTTTTGTTATAAGTAATCGATTTTGTAAAAGATTTATGGAAAGTAAAATACCAAAACTTCGTGGTTTTTTTTTCAGAATGACTCATTTTAGGCCTAAGTATGTTGATTAATCATTGAATTGGTATCAATTGATTCCCAGTGAGAAAAAAAACAATGTTACATAATAATCAGACGGCCTTAGGTACACACGTGTTTCTTGCCGTAAAAAACTACGGTTTACTCGCCGTGTGTATGCACGGTCATCTGTGTTGTATGGATCACTATGAAAGCTTGTTCACAGACGTCTTTTCTACGGCGCGGGTTATACGCCGAAGCGTAGGGAAACCCAGTCGTGTACAACGGGCGTAAGGCTAAGACCTTGTCCAGAAGGGGCGAATTCGCCGCGAAACTTTTCGCGCGAATTCATACGCGCGATAACGAGATACTAAGCGCAAATACATCGCGTCCACAAGCATCGCGCGATTTCAAAATACGCGCGTAAATCGCGTGCAGTTCGCTAGACACTCGACTCGCACTTGCTTCGCGCGTCGAGATACTAGAGACTCCTTGTTGCGTCCAGTTGACGCGCGAGCTCCAGAGCGTTCAACTCGCATGTTTTCTACTGTCAAATGAAATTCGAACCCAAATACTCGCGCGTTGGTACACTCCTTGTGGACGCAACGGTCGCGCGTAATACGCACGAGAGAATCGCGGCAAATTCGCTCTTTCTGGACAAGCTCTAAGGGCTTAGTCCGCGCGGAACTAGTTGGCCGCGCCTTAGGTGGGGTGAGGGCGGCGGGGTTGCCTGTTGTTCGCAACGCACGTACTGAGTAATGACAAAGCGGCCCCGCCCCTCCGTCCCACCGCTCACATACCTAAGGCGCGGGCAACTAGTTCCGCGCGTACTATAAGGGTGCGTTTCCACTGAAGCGGAGCTGGGCGGAGCGGAGCGGAGACGTGCAGGAATCGTCCAATTACAGACGAGATGAGTGACGCGATGAGGATTTCAACAATTGTGATTGGTTGATTCCTGCACGTCTCTGCTCCGCTCCGCCCAGCTCCGCTTCAGTGGAAACGCACCCTTACGCCGCCGCCGTAGTTGCGGTCATAAAACGTGCGAGTAGGACGAAGATTATTTAATACGGGATTTTTATCACTCCGTACAGAGTCGCGTGTCGTCTCGCTCTCTTGTTTCATGACCGTGCCTTGCACGAATGTTGACGTATAGTATAATAGCATACACCGATCGTCCATTATCTCGAGGTATTATTGAATCAAATTGATTCTAAGATATAGATATTTTTTTTTTGAGTCATTCTGTAAATCAGCCATTTTATGATTGAAACTAGCATCCATAGAAATGTAGATAGTATGTATACAGTTATTAAATAAAAAAATCTCATGAGCGACTAAAATCACAGAAAATGACATTAGTTTATCATAATTATTATTATTTGTACGTAATAAATAAGACTAACTGTACCAGTTTTCTATAAAAGTTTAAACTAACACCAGTATACATTGGCTTTATAAATATGTATCAAACTTTTAAATAGTCTAAAAGACAGGCATGGTTGCAATCAGAAATGAAAAAACCATATAATTATTTTTAGTAAATAGATAGGTTCATTATTAGTTGTATATAAGAATCTGCAGTTATTTTATACACCATTAGAGTCTTTAAAAATTGAATAATCTTTTTATTTTCATAATGATCAAGATTAAATTCTATAAAATGTTCCCACTGCTGGGACACTGGCCTTCTCTCTGTGAGAGGGAGTGGGCCGTAATCCACCATGCGGGCTCTGTGCGGGTTGGTGGATTATTATTATTTGGTTAGACACCATCATCATCATTTCAGCTGAAAGACGTCCACTGCTGGACATAGACCTCCCCTAAGCACCTCCACTTCAACCGGTTCTGTGCTTCTCGCATCCAATGGGTTCCTGCGGCCTTCACAAGGTCGTCGGACCACCTTGTGGGAGGCCTTGCAACGCTACGTCTTCCGGTACGCGGTCGCCACTCCAAACCTTTCGGCCCCATCGGCCATCTGTTCTACCGGCAATATACCCTGCCCACTGCCACTTAAGTTTGGCAATTCTTCGGGCTATGTCGGTTACCTTGGTTCTCCTGCGGATTTCCTCATTCCTGATTCGATCACGCAGGGAAACTCCAAGCATAGCCCTCTCCAACTGATTTGGTTAGATAATTAATCTGTCCTGTGAAGCAGTTCAGTGTCACTGTCACAACATTTTCGGGGCGCCTAGATGTGGATGTCTCATGTCTTCGAATTTTTAGCTTCGGCTCTAGGACATGCCGGTTTCCTCACAATGTTTTCCTTCACCATTTTGGCAGCTCTATATAATTATTATTAATTACAATAGTGACTATTGCTTTGTGCAACTCAGAATCTGCTATATTCAAATATCTATGATCTACTATGTTCCATACTAACCACCGTTTAGAAATTAGTTTATAATATGTATAAATTATAATGAAAAGACAGACCTTTAATGTGCGTAAAAAAATGTTACAGAATACTTGTATACACAGCCGATTTATTTTTAAGCATAATGCTTTGTATAGCTTAACACTTTGCGGGACACTTAACGCCTCTCGACGTAATAACAATAAAACTTCTATTGTGTCTCGTTCAGTGTCCTTCAATGTGTTAACAACTGCCTTTTAAGAATATAAGGAAAAACAAGCCATTAATTCCTATAATACAACACATATCAACTATCAAGCTATTTCATTACATTTCCAGTTTGAATTGACCTGGAAATTAATAACTTGACATGTCGTGCGTACACAGTAAATTGCCTTATATGTTTTGAATTATGAGAAAATATGTAATACTTGTTACCAATAAGGCCCATTCTCATTCCTTGCATAAAAACTATAGCAGGTAATACACACGTAGTCGAGCAATGGCCGACGCTTGGGCATCCCAATTCCTTGACCTGACTGCCCAGTGACTTGGGGACCCCTCCCCATTCCATGATGAAGTAAAGGGGACCCTTTCCAACCATGATTCCTTTCTCCATTCCATGATTTAGTATTAGCTAAGAAGTGTTCATCGTAGTTTAAGTATTATGCTTATGATAGACGTGTGTCGTGGTGTCGCATGCATCTAAAAGTGAAAATGAGTAATAAACAATTTACATATTAGAAGAAACATGAAAAGGCACTCGAATCTTTGTAACGATTATTGCCAGCAGGATGCCCTGGTGTCATAGTATTCACAGTCAATGATCTGGGGGCCTAAAAAGGCCACTTTGGCAGAATCATAAAGGATAACTTAATGGACAGTTAACCGTTAAGTTAATCGTATCAAATCCCATTGGTGAAGCATTTTTCAGTTATTTTTTTTTTGTCTGTGCTAAAATACCAAACAATCCGAACCAAATCCAATCCCAATCTCTTTGATTATACCTACGTTGTCTGTGTGTTGCCGGACTTAAAGAATTGCACCACCCCTTACTTCCCGTGGGTGTCGTAAAAGGCGACTAAGGGTCTTACCGGAGAATGGGCAGCAGCGTTCTCTATCTATTCCACCATCATACCATACTGCGATCGCCAACCCGCCTGCCAAGCGTGGCGATTATGGCAACCCCACCCCCAAAATTGGGGGAGGCCTATGTCCAGCAGTGGACGTCTATCGGCTGAAACGACGATACCTACGTAGTGCAGCGAAAAAAAGTCGGACGGACGGACTGTCTTCGCCATATTACGATTCATAATGTTATCCTTTTATGATTCTCCAAAGTGGCTTTTTTAGGCCCCCTGAAGTGCAATTGTCGTAATTTTAAGAATGTTCACGGTCTGATCTGTCTCAATCTGTTAAAAATACCTCTAATTTCCTTACATTTTTGACAAGTTTTTTTTGTTGTTGAGATGAGATTGCGGCTAGATTTTGAGCGTTTTAAATTATGGGAATTAGCCGCCGGTTTTGACTGCTTCTAGAAACGCGATGCATGTCTACATTCGACAAATCCACTTTTTGTACTGTTTGTATTAAAAAATAATCATGATTTATTTTAATTATGTTATAGGTAATCTGTTTATATTTGCATCCATTTTTATATTAGTAGGTACTTTACATAGTTTTATTGGTGTATTTTTTTTTTACGAATCTTTTAATATTATGCCCGGTTTCTATTCTCCTGGGTGCTTGTCAGCATTTTATTTTACTTTTATTATTTCTATTTTACCTGATTTTAGTTCTATGTCTTGTACAAACGAATCCTTAATCTGTAATTCGAATATACCATACATATCGAAATCTGCAACATATTTGGATCAATTTGGAAAGAGAGAAAATTTTGTGATGAATAAATAGCATAAAATGCGTCCTTGCCTTGATTCGAATATATTTTTATATGAAGGCAATGTGCAGCAATTGTATGTAAATATTATAGTTTAAGTCTATGTAGTATTTCAAAAGAAATATGTGCAGATGGCAAAAGAGAAAGTTATATACCATCTGGTGAATTGATTTGAAAAGTCTAATGTTGAATAGTTTGGTCCTTGACGCATCATGTGGAATAGTTTATCAGATAGTATAATGATGTAATTATTACAAATGTACTTTTTACAGTGAAATATCCAAGCAATAATGTATCAAAAATGTCAATCATAATGCCTTACTAACAAAAGACAATATAAGGAAATAAAAAAAATATTGGAAATATTTTAATGAAAAATATACATTGATTTGTAATTATATGATTAATTAAGTAGTTTAGGTTTTTGTATTGTGGTAACTGTGAGTATCTACGTATTTATTTCTTATGTTTATGTATTGTAGAGCCACATTCATCAAATATATTCGATAGCATTTAGATTTTATGACATTATGTACCTACAAAAATGTCCCGTCCAAAATTGCCAACAAAGAAAAAATAAATTATAATGATATAAACATAAATTAGAATGAATCTCATGTCTGTAAATGTGAGCATGTTACTTAAGTAGTTTCCGTCCAAATTATCAATGACTGATTTTTTTACTTTATGTATTTGTGTGTAATATCTCCTAAGTTGTTACAAAGCTTCTCTGTAGAGTGTAGGAGAGTGGTTTATTGTCATAGATTTATTTCCAAATAAAACCTTATAAAAATATACAGATATTTTATTCTTATAGTCTGCTATAGAATGTAGGAGACAGAAATATTCCCAAAACTGCCCCAAAAAATGTAGGTTAATAACAATAAGGGTCTGATCACAGTGATCACACATACCACAGCAGCAATACGTAGTTGGCTGCAAATTTATATGAAAATTAATCGTTTATTCACACAGACAAAATTTTACTGTCAAATTTAACCATGTGGACAATACCGACCACCCTCTTCCAGGATGTCACAATCACAATGCAACCACCTGCGAAACCACTGCTCAATGAAAAGTAATGGAATGGTAGGAACAAACGGTTATCCAAATGATTCTTAATGCCAACATGCATGAGAATCAATCTCCTATAAGGAGCCATTGAACCAACTTCAACAGTGACACATCAGCATTCCATCATCGAGGTACCTAGTCATACAATAAGGAAATGTTTACAAACACAGTTCATTTAACAATTTATTAAATTTTTACATCACTATATAATACATATCATAAACTTATTGATCATAAATACTTATGAATAACTGGACTAGCACAATGCTACTGCCTTTTTTTAACTTGTTTAGCTTTAGAAGCAGAGGCTTTAGCTGCACCACCACTGAACAATGAAGTAAACATCTCCGACATTTCAGGCATTTCTGACATCTTTGCTAAGTTGCTTATCTGTTTCAAATCCTCCTTGGTCTCAGGGTCATTCATCATTTTAGGTAAAATCATTATGAACAGGAGGGGCAGAATCATCATGATAACCATTGGGTTGAACAGGAAGTCTGTTAATCGCCATTGCTCCCTGACCTGGAAATATCTGAATTTTGACAGAGCCTTAAGTCTCAATGGGTATGGCACCTGGATAACCTGCGACGTCTGTACATAGTTCACTTTCCTGGCTCTGAACTTGCCCTTAGAGTTGATCTCTACTCTGACTGGCTCATACATGTAGTCAGGGTTTATAATTTCAACAACGTATGAACCAGAGGGCACATTATGTATCACGAATGTTCCGTCTCCTCTGATGAAGCCTATGTATTCACCACCATTTACATGGATTCGTGTCTCAACTTGCCATGGTCCTAGGTCTTGATCTTCGGGTGGAAACACTTTACCCTCGATAGAATATCTACCGTTTCCAACTTCTTCCTCAGGGATATTGACTGCAGACAGTCCGTATGAAAATGTACACACTGTGAGGAGGATTGAAAGGAGCTGCTTCATTTTCAAGGTTGGTATGAAGTTTTCGTTCGTTTTGATTTTAATTCCGCATTAATTAAAGTCACAATCGATTTCTACAAAAATTGCAAATATGTCCGTCAGGTGATGGAAAAAAAAGTACTCTGTGAAGACCACAGAACACTATTGACAGTCTATTATCACCACAGAATATATATACTCTAAAGGGATTATCACACAGATAACTATATACTAAGGTCTAGGGTATTATTATTAGTGTTCTGTGCTAAGGTCTATATCAAAAAGTACTCTGTGAGGAAGACCACAGAACTTAGAGTAAGAAAGCTATAGAGCATCGGGTAGCGTGGCCGCACATGAGACAAAAAACTAACTTAACTAACATTGGCTACATAAGTAGCTGCCTTGAAAAAACGGGCACGCACTGAGAGACGGAAATAGTATAGCTTTATCCTTTTCTGTTACTTATAATAACTCAATACTTTATCCCTTTCTAGTGGAAATGAAATGGAGCTACCCGCCGTCTGTACTTTTCTTTGTCTAAGCCACAGAACCATGGAATTATTATGTACTTACTATTACTCCGAAGACTTTCTTTAACCACAGACTACAATCACAGATAACTAGTCAGAGATCATGACAATGCAGGGCAGGGATCATGACAGTAGGTAGACAATTTATTTGTCATATCATTGAGAACAAGCGTTGCCATTGCCTATATTCCAGATTCCCCAAAATCATTGGAGCAAAATCCTGATTACCCAAAAAATCCGCACAAAACTCATTTCTTTACAAAAAATCAACAACATTTATTATAATCAAAACAAATATTAATATTCACAATATTGAACTTAATAACAAGGAGCACGGACCTTGATATTTTAAAGTCTGTGACAAGGAGTCGGTCGTACGTATAAAGTACCGTACTATTATTGGGCGGGCTGTCTTTCATTGTCTTTGTATTTTCCGTCTCGTTTTATCTCAAAAGTCCAACATGAACTCTCAATAAAACGAGACGGACCAACATGTATGTGGTATGTACGTGTATGTGTCATACTTTCTTTCCCACCCAGCTACATTTTAGCAGGGGTTTCCCCCGGGCCCGGGGTGAGTTCAGTTTGATTCATCGATCATCCTCTGACGACCGGCGATCATGACATCTGTTTTGCGATTGTATTTAATGATAAGCCGGCGTCGGCGGGCGATCAAACGGAAAGCAGCCCCGGCCCCGAAGATTCGTTGAAATTGACGTAATGCTGCCATAAAAAATATTGAGACTGGAATTTACCGGTTTTTTTTTTAAATCCACGCATAGTCCCCGCAATGTTCCTCTCCCCACAATATACCCAATGGTGTTGAGACTCCCCGCAGCTTGGGAAAATCCCCACATTGGCAACACCGTAATGACAATATAGATATGACTTCAAAGAGTAAAGTAACTATAGAGGCAAAGAGTAACAACTCTGTGGTAAAATTTGCATCTATGGAAAGTGCTGCCACCTCGAGTTTGGAGGGTGAACTAAAACTATTCACCTACCTATAGATACAAAGGAGTATAGTGTTCTGTGACAAATATACACCTGATATCTAATCTAATCTAACTAGCCTGTACTGTCCCACTGCAGGGCAAAGGCCTCCCTCTCCCTTTTCCACACAATTCTGTCTTGAGCTAGTGCCGGCCAGTCCTTACGGTAGGAGTCAAGCTCGTCCCGCCATCTTCGTCTTGGCCTGCACCTGATATGCAATGCATAATATCTCGTATATTCTCTCGTATATTGACTCGCTACTCATAGTAATATGCATACTTACTTACTATGAGTAGCAACAAAACTTAACAAAACAAATAACAGTAACAAGTGACAACTAAAACAGAACTAACTGAGATAAACTCGGAATTACGGGAAGCGCATCAAAGTCGGGAAAGCCGGAATTGACAATGGCGGATGCCTGCAGTGTTGCCAACAGATAAACTAGCTCTCCACCAGATTCAACTTCGAAAACCACCAGAAAACCACTAATAAAAATCGGCCCTACTACAAAATTCACTAAAATTTCCACTAAATAAATTTTTGGTTTTTGTGAAAGGAAACAGTAATTAAAGTAGTTATATTAGTAAAAAAATACTTACCTATCACGTAATGAAATATTTAAAATCACCATAAAATATTATTAGTAAATCAACAAGTCAAGGTGAGGAACCTCAGACCAACAAAAAAAGATAGACAGCGCGCCACGAACATTAAAACTGAAGCCACCTTTTTATCTATGTGTGAATCGAAGGCTTGCCATTTGTTAAATGTTTTCCCTATAATTTGGGGATATTTGTGCGAGTAGGAACTAGTATAATATTGTACGAGTAATATATTGTTGAGTATGGTATTGGTATTAATTGGAAACCCAAAATATTCAATACATAAAAAAGAAAATAGGAATATAACTCGAAGTAACAAATCATATTTATATGTATGTATTAATCGAATGGGGAAAATTAAAATCGTATTATGGCAACCCCCGCACCTTATGTCACTACTTTCGTTCGTTGAGGTTTTTTTTCCAAGTAAGCTAAAATTTAATATTATAGAAACGATATTATTTCAAGTACTTACAAGTGAAAAGTGATTCCGTGAGACTTTTTATGTGATTTGCTGTTGTTTTTGCAACTTTTCACTGCACAGGAAGGTATAATTATGTTTTTTTAATCTATGTTAACTTGACGACGACTCGTGACGTACTAAGAGCGATGAGCATGGTTTTAGTGTAGGTGTGTGCGTGAACGTGTATGTTTACTTGCAGGAGCACGGTTTTATGGCTTCACTTTTGATGTTCGCAGCGCGCCGTCTTTCTTTTTTTGTTGGTCTGAGTTTGTTATAGAACTTTTATTAGAATTTACCTACACAATAAAAGTAAATATTTCTGAAAATTAAATGAAGTAAAAATAATATATTTCGTAATGTTTTAGTGGCTTAGTGGTTGAGTGATAGCATTTTCAGTAATTGAAACTGAATTCTACTAAACCACTAGAAAAACCACCAGCTACTAAAAGCAATATTTCGCCACTAAAAGGGGGGTCGAAACAATCAGTGTTAGTGGAAAATTCAATAAGTTGGTAACACTGGATGGCCGGCGACAATGACGTTTGTTTGACAAACAAGACAAGATGGCTGCCAAGTTTTTTTAACCCGCCAAACTCCAGATGTCGCTGTCGTCTGTGGAAATGATGACAATGTTTAAGTGTGCCCCCCTGTATGACTTCCAAGTGACCACAGAATCTAATAGGGACATGACATTTTTACTTTTTTATGCTTGGTACGAGACGAATGGAACCTATAATAAAAATACTTAAAGAAGTTCTTTTTTGTTATCTATTAATATAGAATGATATTGTTTCCACTACCTTGCAAGATTTTTATTGATTTTGTTCATATTTTTGACAAACCCCCTTTTCCTCATTTCTTCGGAACCATAGACACAAATGTTGTCGTCGGGAAAAACCGGTTATCGATTTTAAATAAACGACCAATCACTATTTTTATTGTTTGTCTATGATTTTTTGTAAACAATATTGTTTGATTGAACATGTGCATCTTGTGTTTACTACTCAACTTTATTTAATTTAGACATGTTTTTTACACTGTAAAAACGGAAAACTTACGATGTCCGGATACTTGGAGATAAAGTATCCGTTCAAATCTAATTTGGGCTTAAATCCTTTCAAGGTAAGTTTCGTAAAGTGTAATTTATTCATTTGATTGGGATGTATCACAACATTGTGAAATTGATTATTTTTGTTATTGTCAGTCGTGGAAAAGACAATGGTGTATTTTGAGACCGAGTCCGACGTGTTCGGGGGCCTCTCTGGCGGTGTACTGCAGCGAGGCGGGTGCTGCAGCGGGTTCGGTGGAGCTGCCGTTGGGCTGCGTGGTGAAGAGAGCGAAGTCTCGCACGCGGCCGCATGCCTTCGCCGTGTTCTCCGTAGACGAGCCACGAAAACCTCGCGTGTTGCTTGCAGCCCAATCGCTTCATGACACACAAGTTTGGATGGAAAAAATCCGAGCTTTGTTAAATGGGAACAAATTATTTGGTGAGTGTCTACCTTCATTATTGTTCATTTTTTCCATGTGGTCAAAGTCCAAACACAAATGAACTTAGTGTTTGAAGGCTTTATTTTTATTTATAAACATTAGTTCTCTCTGTGTTGTATTGAAATTGATTTTTTTAAATAATTGAAATAGAAAAATACATGAATAGCTAAATACCTCACTGTTAAATTAATTGAATGGAAAAATTATGTTATCAAATTACTCCTATTGCCCCAAATGTGCTGGATAATTTTGACAACATTTATCTACCAAAATGTCTTTGGTAAAGTTATGACTCATTGCATATTGTCTGTCAATACTGTGGCTTAAAACTTTCATGAAGAGTGCTTCATGAAAGTTTTTAAACAACTAGATTTGTCTTCTTATAAAAATAATATTTTCACATACAGTGATAAATTATTCCAATGACAAAGAATGATGAGCATTTTTGTATGGAGCCT
The DNA here is from genome assembly GCA_916614155.1 of Mesoligia furuncula. Lineage (NCBI taxonomy): Eukaryota > Metazoa > Arthropoda > Insecta > Lepidoptera > Noctuidae > Mesoligia > Mesoligia furuncula. The sequence goes on along the minus strand of OU744809.1, from coordinate 3,254,197 downwards.
TGGCCTGATTAGAGTTCTAATGAGATCCACAAATGGCAGTCGGGACCAACGGCTTAACATGCTTTCCGAGGTTCAGAGGCATCTTGGTATGTAAAAATGGTCACCCATCCAGGGATCAACCGCGGCAAGTGCAGCTTAACCTGATCGATACACCCCTTGCGGCTGTTATTACTTACCCATAAGCCCCCTCAATGTCAATAACTAAAATTATTTAGAACTGCAGTGAACATTAGTGTCTTAAAGTAATATGTTTACATGGTACTTGCAGGTATGATATCTCTTTAACCCGGTATTTCACAGCCTTCTGCTCATAATGAAAATTGATGCTTATGATATAAGCTTTCATTTGATGTATATGTGGTTTTTATTGGACATACCGGCCAAAAAATCCTATCATTCTTTAACACAAGTTCATAAATACATTTGTTTAGCTCCCCGTTTTACACACAATTCTAATGAAAAAAAAAATCTCCTAATGTAGGTAATTCTAGAAACATCTAGGTCTCAATACATTAGTATGTATGTGACCTAGATACACTGTACGCAAATGGTTCATATGTAACCAACCCATTCCTTATGTAAGCACAACTGGTCTAACTTCATAATTATTATGAATATTAAAGAACAGTTATCATTAGTTCAACATAAAACATAAATTTCCCACCCAAAAGAATACAGTATTATTATTTGTATGGAAATTTATAATATTTAGACCTAACTATTGTATTATGCAACCTGGAAAGATAGATTTAACCAGTTGAATGCTGTAATTACAGAAACAATTAAATAGCCATCATGTCTCGTGTGGATCCACATTCCAGCACACAAGTTATTGTTGTAATGCAAGTGTAGATGCTTAAGTTATCATTTATAATAATATTATTTTGTCTGTGGCCAATTTTTATATACTTTTCAAAGTTCTTGCTTCAATGTTAAGTAGAATATAAAAGACTAACGCAGCTTTTTAGGGTTCCGTACCCAAAGGGTGAAAACGGGACCCTATTACTAAGACTTCGCTGTCTGTCCGTCTGTCTGTCACCGGGCTGTATCTCAAGAACCGCGATAGCTAGACTGTTGAAATTTTCACAAATTATGTATTTCTGTTGCCGCTATAACAACAAATACTAAAAACAAAATAAAATAAATATTTAAGGGGGGCTCCCATACAACAAACGCGATTTTATTGCCCTTTTTTGCTCGATATCAAAAATGTCAACAGGTAGGCACTTGAAATATTCACAAAATACTCAGTTGTATTTTAACTTTATTAATTAATAACAAAATTAAAATAAAATAAATATTTAAGGGGGGGGGGCTCCCATACAACAAACATGGTGTTTTCGGCATTTTTCCTTGTGGTACGGAACCCTTCGTGTGCGAGTCCGACTCGCACTTTGCCAGTTTTTTTTACGTAAGGTTAAAGTTTTTGAGAAAGAAAAAATGCTTGATAAAGTCATACATCAAAATTCTAGGAGAATGTACACTACATTTAATTGTCAAAAACAGACATGTTTCCCAAAAGACAAAACTTAACTGCATTACAAACATGACAAGGTGGGTTATTCCGTTTATCTAGGTACCCCAAAAAATCCACCCTAAGGTGGACACGCCGAAACAGTCCAAAAATCCTCCCAAAGCCTTGTTGGATAAACTGAATTTATAGGGATGACCTCTCAAATTCCGCGAATGAGACACAATTGATTTTCTATTGTATCGTACTACGTAGGTCACTCGCAGGGTTTGACGAGTTAGGAGTGAATTCTTGGACATGCATTTCCGCGAATACAGCTTAGGTTGGATTTTTTGGGATGGATAAATCGATATCCGTGGATAAATGGAATAACTCGACTAGATATACATTTATGTTTGCACATTAAATAACAGAAACTCAAAATCAAAGCATTTATTTCAATTACCTAAACTATTTACAGGCATTTTTCAATTGTCAAGAAGTCGGTCAGTCAGAAAATATGAAGCTATTTGCCCATTCCATAGTGTAGGTACCTATGGACAAGAGCGGGCGAGAAAATCCATGGACACTCTTTAAACTATATTTTTACAAAAATATTAGTTTAACATCATTAATGTTGAATTTATAATTATATATGTGAGAACGATGTAAAAAAGACGTACGCGTTAAAAAAGCGTCCAGAGTATAACAAATAGAAACAAAACAACAATCCAAAAATAAAATAATTAAAAATAAGCAGAGGCAGCTAAGTGATGACCAGCCCCAACTGACGGCGCCCGTTCACGAACATGACGCATAGATTAGAAAATATGTTTGTTGAAGACACCAGTTCTACTTTTTAGCCTAAACTTGAGGAAGCAATAAAAAATAAAATTAAAATTGTTACATAATTCAGACTCTTTAAATGTCCGTACTTTGTTAGTTATTACATTATCTTAAAACTATGTTAGTCAAGTGGAGATCAAATATTGAAAATAAATATTATGGCTGAATGACAATAAAAACTGCCTTTTGTAACTATGATATTTAATTGGTTGAAGGACACTGAACGAGACACAGTCGCTTTTATTGTTATTTATACGTCTGGGGGCGTTTATGTCCCGCAAAGTGTTAAAGATCACTAAAAACTGGCCAAGTGCGAGTCGGACTCGCACACGAAGGGTTCCGTACCAAAAGGCAAAACGCCGAAAAAAAACACGTTTGTTGTATGGGAGCCCCCCTTAAATATTTATTTTAATTTTATTATTTATTATTAAAGTAAAAATACAACTGAGTATTTTGTGAATATTTCAAGTCCCTACCTGTTGCCAATATTAATATCGAGCAAAAAAGGGCAAAAAAATCGCGTTTGTTGTATGGGAGCACCCCTTAAATATTTATTTTATCTTGTTTTTAGTATTTGTTGTTATAGCGGCAACAGAAATACATAATTTGTGAAAATTTCAACTGTCTAGCTATCGCGGTTCTTGAGATACAGCCTGGGTACATCGGGTCCCGCTTTTACCCTTTGGGTACGGAACCCTAAAAATGCATTTTAGAGTTTGAAATATCAGTTTCATATACATAATTATTTTTAACATAAGTCAACAAACCCTCAGTCATATGGAAACACACAATGGAACCTTTGAATTGTGTAATATAACTTTATCTGTATTGTATGCAAATGAAGGCAAGGCCGAACACCTTAGTGGAATTAAATTAGGAGCCAAGCTAATTTTATTCTGAGATTACAGTCATCTGTTGATTTGTGACTAAATCAGGTAAGAAATATTGTAGAACAAAGTATTTCTTTATTTTAAACTTTCAGTTGAAAATATATGGTTGAGTATGGAGTGCCTTTATTGTCAGTGGTGACTAAAGGCCTACGCAGACCGGGACGGCATGGCAAGCGATTTTGCCGTCAGTCAAAGCACACTAGCCGCTTAGATACCGCGGCCTTCCAGCGGCTTCCCCGCTTCTCTACCCCCGCCGCCTCACCCCGCGGTATGTCACAACGAGCGCCAGAGTCCTTGGAATGCCGTTGCCTGCCGCAGGACGCTATGGCATCCCGCCGCGGGAGCCCGTGACGCGTCTTTGAATGCCGTGCAATGAAATCCCTTTCGATACCACGGCATCATTTTAAAGCTTAGCAATTTATGTCCTATTTCTGTATCGATACGTTTGAATGTCCATTAGTAAAAATTTAAATCCCTTGCCATGCCGTCCCGATCTGTGTAGGCCTTTACGAGTTGTAGATCGTGAGTTCACTTTACTCTGTGAATTTAATTTTATCACCACTGCTCTCAAAAACGGTGAAGGATAGCAACGTGTGAAAACCTAAAAGCATGTCCTAGAACCAATCATTTGAAGACATGTGACATCCACCAACTTGCACTGGGCCGCGTGGTGGATTATTGCCCACTCCCTCTCACAGAGAGGAGGCCGGTGTCCCAGCAGTGGGAACATCATTTAATTGAAACTTTCTATAACTTCAATCTACTGCTAGAGCCAGTTGAAAGAAAAAATAAGGAAAAACTAGTCAGAAACAGTCATCAAATTGTTATTTGTGAAACTTAACAACGTATACAAGTTTGGAATATTTACGTCATAAAAATAAAATAAGGACACTTTCATACATCCAAATTCATATCACATCCGCAAACTGTACGCCGATCCATGACCTGAAATTTGCATCCACACCATTGACGTCACAACATTCAATGCAAATACGCACAAAACTCATTTCAAATTGTAATACCTACACACAATGATCCAATGGTTTAAACAGACTGAGGCGAATCCTGCTCAGAACTCGCCTCTTTGGCTCTCAGTAGTTGTACACATACACACCCTATAATGTTCCTACTGCAGGGACACAGGCCTCCTCTCGGTGAGAGGGAGAGGGCCGTAATCCACCACGCGGGCCCAGTGCGGGTTGGTAGAAGTCACAGGTCTTCGATTTTTTAGTTCTAGGAAATGCCGGTTTCCTCACGATGTTTGTCGTAAATAGTTGTGTGACTGCCAGTAAATTCGCCCTCGATACGCCTCAGTGTGGGTCCAGCTTTAACTATGCTTCTATTGTGTACACACACACACACACACACACATTTACACTGTATGTGAAGAAGACATCATTTGTAACATTTCAGTACAATTGAAACGGGCCAAGGCCTTGGCTAACCCATTACAGCTTGTACACTTCTAAAAACTGTGCAATCAACTTTATAATATGCCTCGCCCTGACTAAAACGATCTAACTTTAGTTGTATGAGTAAGCGCATTTTATATAGAAAAAAACTCATCAGAGCATCATGTTTTGGCATGTTCATCAGCATTTCAGCCCGGAATCACCGACTGCTGGGTGTAGTCCTCCCCTTTCTTATTTGCCATACTTCCCGGTTCCGTGCGTCCCTCATCCAGGTGGTTCCATCGACTTTGACGATATCTTCAATCTAACGCGGTTTTTGGGCGACCCTGGTTCTTCCTTCGAAATGCTATTTTCCATTATAAAAGAATTTATGAGGAACTTGTAAACCATAATAATACGCTTCTTCCATGGGCATTAATGACGTAAGGTGCAGTGGGCACATTGCTCGCAGAACACATGGCCGATGGGGCTGAAAGGTTCTGGAGTGGCAACCGCGTGCCGGAAGACGTAGCGTTGGAAGGCCTCCCACACGGTGGTCCGACGACCTTGTGAAGTCCGCAGGAACCCGTTGGATGCGAGAAGCACAGAACCGGTCGAAGTGGAGGTGCTTGGGGGAGGCGCTGAAATGATGATGGACATTAATTTATGCATCGGCCTAACATAAAGGAAGCACAGTTTCTTTAACATTAATAAAATAACAATTAAATGCAGAAAACAGAACTTTTAAACTTAAATGATCCAACATTTATGACTAATAAGTATACAAAATAAACAAAACATGTTATTTTCAAAGATTTCAATGTTATTGGGTAAACATTTACTCATTGTTGCTAAAATGAGTCATTGGCTGCATGTTTAATGTCAACATTCACTGGGTATTATTGACATTACTATTACAATTTTTCCTTCATTTAATTAAATACATATAAATTATATTTATAAATAATTATTAGAATTTAAAAAACATTTAAAAATATTGTAGCCCACCGTATCAGGAACAGGGTCCAAGCTACCGGCGGTCAGGGCTCCAGAGAGAGGAACCTCCTGACAATGCGGGCCGTGTCCAGAAGTACAGCTTTCTGAATCAAGCTCTTGATCCAGCTGCCCAACGAGAGCCTCCTTGGGTGTTGGACTTGTACAATTTATTCTGTGGTCGAGGCTCTAGGCTATTTACCCATTGGCTGTCACGACTATCGGCACAATGATCGCTGAGTCCATATCCCACATGTTGACAACCTCGCGAGCCAATTCAAGATACTTGATTTGTTTAACTTTCTCGGCTTTCACGAGGCTCTCATCATGCGGGACGGTTATGTCAAAAATCATTGCGCGCCGCTATGATCGATCCACAACCACTATATCAGGCTTATTGGCAACAATAGTCTATTATTACTATTATACATTATATATATTATTACATTATACTGTTGATATTGTCCGGATAATGTGTTACATTGTGTTGGATGTATGATTGTTATGTTAGATAAGTTAATTTATTCGTCTACCATGCCTCAATGTCGTAAGCTCATTGGAATAACATACATCAGAGCATTGTCATACTAATTACATTTCATTTGGCTGTTTGTTTAATGTTTCTGAGGGTATTTTTGCATTAAAATTAAAAAAAAGTTAAGGCATTTTGTAAAGAAATGTTGAGAATTTTCAATAGGAGTAAATTGGAATATACAATTACCTCCTTTAAATATTATAATGTACAAAAGTTTACTATAGTTTTCTAATTAGTGCACAAGTACATGACAAAAATCAAACCTTTTGTTTTGATATCATTATTTAATAATATCTAAAACTGTGTTATGCAGTCATTTTCATTTATTTAAAAATAAATGTTGTGTATTTTTTTTTTTTCAAAATTACTTTTCAAATCATGCAGCTAGAATTGACTTTTCAAAAGTGCGTGTTATCGTTCACCTAACACACAAGTGTTTTTTTTTTATCTTGCATCAATTTTCGATGCAAAACGCCCCTCACCTTCATGCTTGCTCATCTTTCAGACACGGAACCATTGCTCAAAGACTCATACTCGGTGAGCGTGGTGGCGACCGAGTTGTCACGCAAGTGCGGGCTGAGCGCCGACACCGTGGTCACGCTGTCTTCGGGCGGCGTAATAGTGGCGCGTGCGCAGCTTGCCACCTTCCTAGAGTGGAAACATATCAGGGACGTGCGCCTCGCCGACGATGATAAGAACCGAACTTGTGTTCTTAGTGTTGATAGGTTGGTGTTTTACTAAAGCCTCGTTTACACCAGAAACAATGCATATAGCAACATAATATAGATGTCGCGATGCTCTTTTGTTTTACGGAGCATTAGCACGTTGTTGCCAGCAACACTAACATTATGTTTCGCAATTTAAAACTATGTTGCGCCACATTTTTCCGGTGCATCCGGGGCTTAATTTACTGTGATTGACTGATTGTATATGCAGCAAAGGCGAAGCTTAACACTTCCACTGTCCGCAAAGCAGAGACAATAGTTAAGAGCGTTTACACCGAACGGCATTTCATACAAACTTTCAATCCCTTGTTTTTCGAAATGAATGAACCGATTTTCATGAAACAGCAGGATACAAAGGTTTAAAAAGTTAGTAGAGAACATTTTCGAAATGTCTTATTTAATCAAAGATAACTGGAAATCTCTATTTCTATGTAAAAATTTAAAATCGGTCTGATTTGGCTGTACGCTATTTTTCGAAAATGTTCTCCACTAACTTTTTAGACCTTTGTATCCTGCTTATGCGTATGAAGTTTCATTAAAATCGGTTCATTCATTTCGAAAAATAATGGCTTGAAAGGCATGAGATGTATTTACAGTTATTATTATAGTTCGATGTCCGCGGTTATGTGTGCGAGAAAAATTAACTGCCGTGTTACCTCTGCCATGTAGTAGTAGGTCAGTCTTATTGTTGAGATCACAGAAATCTAATTAAACAAGTGTAATAGAATAACAAACAACTGTACAACGTTATTTTTAGTATATGCGCAACTTGAATATAGTTTGTTCAGAATAAGTACCTAACTGAATTCCTATAATTTTTACCCCATGTTATATTTTGTCCCAAAAATATTTTAAAAAGATTAAAAGTTGGACACCGAGCGACACTAAGTAGGTTATCCAATCTCCGCGCCGAACGGTTCGGTACCTAGGTACTATTATCAATGAGCGCATGACGGCGCGGCGCGAGCGGCGCGGGTGAGCATGTTTTGTAAGGACAAACAGGTAACTTAACAAGCTTATAACTTTGTGATTTTTCATAATACAGTTTTGAAATTTTGTACATAGATTCTTTACATAAAAATACCAGACACGTGTTTCGGGTTTCGCATATACTAAAATAAATGTTGTTTAAAAAGGAAGGGAAATAATCGAAGGGCATCAAAAAATTCGTACGCATCGCTGTCAATAGGAAAAGTGCCCAAAAGGCCGGCAGCATTATTGCCACGTTGTATGATTGCCATACAAGGTGGAAATGCTACCAGCCTTTTGGGTACTGCTGATTCTTTCGCCAAAAACAAACAACACAATAACGCGGAAACTGAATACAGTACAAAGTTCAAACGGTGCAATTGAGACATCGTGCCGTAAAACTTTATTTTCTCACGAAGAGTTACGTAATCAACATGATTTTATAGTAGGTAGGTACAGCCACACTAGTTCAATTTACGGCTTTCGGATTTTTTTCTTAAGGACGCCTTTACGTATCTGACAAAAATAAGCCGTTTTTCGGTGCATTTTGCGGCAAAATGACACGAAACCAAATGTAACTAATAATTACCACAGATAGATTACTCTTTCATCTCCAAATGGTAGCCATTTTTTATTCGAAAATGTTGGTTTATAATATAGTAAAAAATAATTTCCGTTGCCTCTTCACACAAAATCGACGATATCGTGCTGCCTTTGGGGTCATTTTTCTTCTGTTTAATAACATAAACATATTTATTTTAAAATATTTTATGTAAGCAAACATGTTCAACTCAAAAAGGTAGCCCAAAGAACTATCAAAATGTTAAAAATAAGCTCAGAAAAAAATAAAAATCGGAGTCTATTTTTTCACATATTTAGCTGTAATACGTGAATCTTATTGGATTGAAATAAGGGTTATTTTACTGGTCACTGTCTCGGTTTATTGCACAAAAATTTGTAATGAAATATTAGTCTGCGCTCGGCCGCCGTTGTGAGTGGACTCTGTGTCGGTTGTAAGCAGCAGCTTGTGCTAAAAGAAGATCGCTGTACGGATACAAAATATTTGACACACAAAACTTGATACTTCACGCATTCTGTATGTACCTATTACCCAAGGAAAGATTTGATTCACAGTCTTATAATTTTTCTAGAAGTAAGTAGGGTTTATAAATTCATATTTCGTTCCGGACTTGCTGGAGTGACCTGCACAGCAGGTGTACTTCGAAGACTATTCCGGTCTGATCCCCTGAAGACTTACAATATTTCATGATGGGTGTCAATTTCGTGGTTTTCGAGGGTGCTGAAACCGATGGTGAGGTCCAAATGAGAATCCAAGATGGCGGATGTGAAAAATGTTACAATTTTTCATGATGGGTGTCAATTTCGTGGTTTTCGAGGGTGCTGAAACCGACGGTGGAGTCAAAATAAAAATCCAAGATGGCGGATGTGACAAATGTTACAATTTTTCATGATGGGTGTCAATTTCGTGGTTTTCGAGGGTGCTGAAACCGATGGTTGGGTCAAAATAAAAATCCAAGATGGCGGATGTGAAAAATTTTATAATTTTTCATGATGGGTGTCAATTTCGTGATTTTCGAGGGTGCTGAAACCGATGGTGGGGTCAAAATAAAAATCCAAGATGGCGGATGTGAAAAATGTTACAATTTTTCATGATGGGTGTCAATTTCGTGGTTTTCGAGGGTGCTGAAGCCGATGGTGGGGTCAAAATAAAAATCCAAGATGGCGGATGTGAAAAATGTTACAATTTTTCATGATGGGTGTCAATTTCGTGATTTTCGAGGGTGCTGAAACCGATGGTGGGGTCAAAATAAAAATCCAAGATGGCCGATGTGAAAAATGTTACAATTTTTCATGATGGGTGTCAATTTCGTGGTTTTCGAGGGTGCTAAAACCGACGGTGGGGTCAAAATGAAAATCCAAGATGGCGGATGTGAAAAATGTTACAATTTTTCATGATGGGTGTCAATTTCGTGGTTTTCGAGGGTGCTGAAACCGATGGTGGGGTCAAAATGAAAATCTAAGATGGCGGATGTGAAAAATGTTACAATTTTTCATGATGGGTGTCAATTTCGTGGTTTTCGAGGGTGCTAAAACCGACGGTGGGGTCAAAATGAAAATCCAAGATGGCGGATGTGAAAAATGTTACAATTTTTCATGATGGGTGTCAATTTCGTGGTTTTCGAGGGTGCTGAAACCGATGGTGGGGTCAAAATGAAAATCTAAGATGGCGGATGTGAAAAATGTTACAATTTTTCATGATGGGTGTCAATTTCGTGGTTTTCGAGGGTGCTGAAACCGATTGTGGGGTCAAAATAAAAATCCAACCATCGGTTTCAGCACCCTCGAAAACCACGAAATTGACACCCATCATGAAAAATTATAAAAATTTTCACATCCGCCATCTTAGATTTTCATTTTGACCCCACCGTCGGTTTCAGCACACTCGAAATCCACGAAATTGACACCCATCATGAAAAATTGTAACATTTGTCACATCCGCCATCTTGGATTTTTATTTTGACCCCACCGTCGGTTTAGCACTTAGCACCCTCGAAAACCACGAAATTGACACCCATCATGAAAAATTGTAACATTTTTCACATCCGCCATCTTGGATTCTCATTTTGACCTCACCATCGGTTTCAGCACCCTCGAAAACCACGAAATTGACACCCATCATGAAAATATTGTAACACTTTTCACATCTGCCATCTGTAAAATTATTAAAAAGGATTCAAACCGGGTGCGGTGACTTGACAAAGACGAAAATGTCGTTGTTCCTCAATACTAACATACACGTATCCGTTATAATAAGAAATTACGAACTTATGTATTTCAATAAACCCTGTACTTATTTTTGTTGCTGACGATCCTTCAGGATCAAAAACAAAAGAAAAAGCGGTTCAAACCGGTATGAGAAAGTTTTTAGTGGATAAGACAGAGATTAAAACAGAAGACGATCTAGGAGGGGATCGAGGCGGGGGGGGGGGTGGAGGGGGGTTCAGGGGATCAGAACGGAATAATTCGAGCTGAGTCAGGTGTGCCGAGTATGGGCTCGTTTTCTTAGTTATGTTGAGACCTTACCTCCGGACTTGATGGAGTGACCTGCAGGTGTACTTCGAAGACTCCTACTGGAACTAACAGCCGAGCAGATCTAGGTGTGCCGAGTATGGGCTCGTTTTCTTAGTTATGTTGAGACCTTACCTCCGGACTTGATGGAGTGACCTGCAGGTGTACTCCGAAGACTGCTACTGGAACTAATAGCCGAGCTGAGCTAGGTGTGCCGAGTATGGGCTCGTTTTCTTAGTTATGTTGAGACCTTACCTCCGGACTTGATGGAGTGACCTGCAGGTGTACTTCGAAGACTGCTACTGGAACTAATAGCCGAGCTGATCTAGGTGTGCCGAGTATGGGCTCGTTTTCTTAGTTATGTTGAGACCTTACCTCCGGACTTGATGGAGTGACCTGCAGGTGTACTTCGAAGACTGCTACTGGAACTAATAGCCGAGCTGAGCTAGGTGTGCCAAGTTTGGGCTTCTTTTGTTAGTTTTGTTGAGACCTTAAGAATAGGTAGGCAGGCACTAAACCGGGTCTAGTCTAGGCAGATGCGGTCACTAATCGGAAACATAAAACAAAAGTACTTATCAAAAAAAAAATATTACAGCCGCCATCTTGGATTTTCATTTTGACTTTGTTTTCGGCTCCAGCACCCTCGAAAACTATGAAAACGACACCCATGATAAAAAAATATAAAAAAAAATTACAGCCGCCATCTTGGATTTTCATTTTGACCTCACTATCTGCTTTAGCGCCCTTGAAAACCATAAATACGACACCCATGATAAAAATAAAAAATAAATTACAGCCGCCATCTTAGATTTTCATTTTGACCTAATTATTGGCTCCAACACCCTCGAAAACCATGAAAACGACACCCATGATGAAAAATATAAAAAAAAAATACAGCCGCCATCTTGGATTTTCATTTTGACCTCACTATCGGCTTTAGCGCCCTTGAAAACCATAAAAACGACCACCCATGATAAAAAAATTAAAGCCGCCATCTTGGATTTTCATTTGGACATCACTATCGGTTTTAGCACCCTTGAAAACCATAAAAACGACACCCATGATGAAAAATTAAAAAAAAACTACAACCGCCATCTTGGATTTTCATTTTTATCTCACTATCGGCGATCTCAATATCCGTCACTTTGCACGGCCAAAAATGTAATTGACAGGCTTATGGTGATTTATCGAGGTAGCCACTGCTAATATGCCTTTATGCAATGCACGACACTGCTTAGTACGTTATCCTAATTGCGTAACACACTTGGAATGGCAATCCATTCCGATTTGACAGTTCAACAATATCCATTGCGTTGTTTTTGTTTTACGAATTTTTTAAATATTTATGAAGCAACTAGCTGTGCCCCGCGGTTTCACCCGCATAAGTTTCGATCCCGTGGGAATATCGGATAAAAAGTAGCCTATATGTGTCAGCTACCTCTATACAAAATTTTAAAGCCGACCCCAACATAGTTGGGAAAAGGCTAGGCTAGATGATGATGACCTCTATACAAAATTTTATCAAAATTGGTGAAGCCGTTTGAGCGTGAAGAACAAACATATAAACATACACACACACTCACAAGAACCTACTTGCATTTGATACCATAGCAAATTTATTATATAAAATACGAAATAAACCGAATAAAACAAGCTTGTTTTATATTTGTTTTCAATAAGCTCGTCCGCAAATTGTTAATACATAGGTACTTTGGCAACTTGTACTTGATTAATCACTGTCCAGTGAAATTAAGTAAATAGCATTCTACTTATATGAACACTTCACATTACCTACAAACTGTTTGAAAACAAATCACCGTAAACTTAAAAAAAATACATGGCAAAAATAAAATAAAATTAGGCTCAAGTATCAAGTCGTGTCAATTTACTCATAATTTCACCGCTTCGCGCATGTCGCTGTGTGTGTGAGCCGTGCACGTGTAGTAGTAAGACTCAATACCTAAAATTGAAGCGCGTCATTTCGTAAACGCCTCCTTAACTTGTGCTACATAACATTGCTTCTTGCCAAATTTAATGATTCTAGGTCAACGGGAAGTACCCTATAGGTTTAGATTTCTTAACATAAACGCACGAATCTTTTGAATTGCGTCGACTTAGAAGTTTGATATTTTCACTGCTTCAAGGGATTGCAGCCCTGAGTATTTGATATTAATTTCAACTTGATAACTCCACGCGTTCGTGAGACAAAGGGTCTTGACTGACGGACAGACAGACGGACAACGAAGTGATCTTATAAGGGTTCCGTTTCCGGTTCCGTCCTAAAAAGTAACATAACGTGATGACAAGATGTTTTGTTTACCCTGATGGGAAAGATTCGTAACGATATATTATGTAATATAGGTATGTATCGGTATTTATCGAAGGGTTAGGCATAGGTGGATAATGATCGTACTGCATGTTTAAGTCCCTCCTCGCGCCTTGTATACACTTAACAAAATCGCGGAAAAGGTGGATTTATTTACCTGTTCTCTGAATGAGTTCACAAAAATTACTTAACATCATTACATGTATGTATAATTACTTTATATGTACAGTCAACAAAACTGATAAGTATGCAGGATCGTCGGATATAGTTGAAGTTTAGTAAGAAACCGATGGATGTTCTCGAATAAAATTTAATTTTAAGAGCGTTTACGCCGAACGGCATTTCATACAAACTTTCAAGCCCTTATTTTTCGAAATGAATGAACCGATTTTAATGTAACTTCATACGCATAAGCAGGATACAAGGGTCTAAAAAGTTAGTAGAAAACATTTTCAAAATGTCTTATTTAAAAAAAGATAACTGGAAATCTCTGTTTCTATGGAAAATTTAAAATCGGTCTAATTTGGCTGTAACACTATTTTTTGAAAATGTTTTCTACTAACTTTTTAGACCTTTGTATCCTGCTTATGCATATGTGTGTATGTATGTGTAATAGTCTGAATTATGCTTCAATGGAAAGAGAAATTGTAAGTTTCCCGGAAAATTTAAAAATTCGGGAAAAACTGTTTTATCTCTACGGGATTTTGGTATGAGTTGTTGTTTGAACAGGACAACGTCTGACGGGTCAGCTAGTAGTAAATAATATTTAGGTGATAAAAAATAAAAGTGCATAACGCACAATCTATATATGTAAAAGAAAGTCGTGTTCTATTTATAACTCAAGAACGGCTGAATCGATTTGGCTGAAAATTGGTGGGGTACCTCCCCACCAATTTTCAGCTTAAAACCAGGAGACGGACATAGGATAATTTTTTTATTTATTTTTTATTTTATTATTTTATTCACTTATAGGAGTAGAGTAGGAGTAGTGTAGGAGTAGGGTAGGAGTACGTTAGGAGTAGGGTAGAAGTACGGTAGGAGTAGGGTAGAAGTAGTGCACGAGTAGGGTAGGAGTAGGGTAGGGTAAGGGGTAGGACATCACGCGAACGAAGTAGCGCCGGGCAGCTAAAAATAATTTATATGGCAAAACAACGTTTGCCGGGTCAGTTAGTAGTCTATAAAACTCACACAATGCACAATGAACTGATTCCCAGAGACGTGATGTTGAAATTTAGAAAGGCATTGACACTTCCAAATTGCATTCGTTCATTGAATGGCCATCGGGGGCCTTTTATTTGTTCTGCGTCTTAGAACACAATTAACTTTTGTAGTAGAAACCTATTAAATATAATTCTGAAAATTTAATATTCCAGAGTAAATAGCCAAGTTGGACGTATTCTGCGTACAGCTATGGCCCCGTGATCCATGGGGTCACCTTGACCTAGACCCTGCCAGCACCGTAGCTTAGAGGCTGTGAAAAGAAAATCTTAAGTAAATCCCAGACAGAGCTTGCTATAAATTTCGAGCACGCTTCGCTCGCTCTTGCATCCTGCAATTTCCATAGGACTCCTGTTATCCTAAAGTGCCCAGGACCTCCAATAGGTTAAAGTGGGCCCTGCATAGAGCAATGGTTGCAAAGCCTTTGGTAATGATTTTACTTTCAACTACAGTTTAGGTAGTCTCATCAAATCGCGAAAAAAAATCAGCTGTTCCCTACATTTATGTTCGTATAATTCGTCAAAATGTAGGGAACAGCTGATTTTTTTTACGATTTCAGGTTTGGTCCCATAGTAAAAGTTGTTCACAATGATGAGTACAATGACCTCTTAAGAGGTTGTTAATGTGTTACCAATAACCCTGTATTACTATAAAGGCCATTTGTTTTTGAAACGAATGAGTAGTAAACACCTACTTATAACTGTTTGTCAACACATTGACGTCAAACTGATTCAACTGAGTAAGCGCCAGACGTGTTCTAGGAAAATACAATATTATTGTGCTTTACTAGGTTTTTACACTACTTGCAAGTAAACAAGTAATGTTCTTATACCAAGCCGGTTGTATCCTTATTGTGCAGTCCTTGGTAAACTTCAGAAAGTAAAAGATAATTATTTATTTTATTTATGCACTTCTTCTTGACATACTCTGTGTGGCATGACTTTGTCTGTGTGGTTCCGGACTTAAAGAATAGCACCACCCCTTTCTTCCCGTGGGTGTCGTAAAAGGCGACTAAAGATCGTACCGGAGAATGGGCAGCAGCGTTCTCTATGTATTCCACCATCATATCATACTGCAATCGCCAACCCGCCTGCCAAGCGTGGCGATTATGGCAAACCCTCCCAAAATTGGGGGAGGCCTATGTCCAGCAGTGGACGTCTATCGGCTGAACGACGACTTGTTCTTTAGTAATTTGTTATGTTTAATTGTCAATAGCATTTCATACTTCATTCACATTTCAATCGCTTAGCAACACATTCATAAAAAAGCTTTCATTGCGTGATTTTATTTGGGCATTTTACCAATTTTATTTTTATTTTTTTTTATTTAATTATTATTAGTTTCGGTAGGAAAAAATCAGGCTGCGAACAAGTCTACGTAATATGGGAATTTCTTTAGGACTCAGTCCTAGGCCCCGTTTACGGCCTCGTGTCGCGACTTGCGTCAAGCTACACGCGCGCGCGTCTCGTCTGTTTCCGTCCGTAAACAACTTTTCTTTCGTTTGTTTTCTCCGCAGTCGCTGTCGCAAGCAGATCTTGGAAACGGTACCTGGCGCGTACCACAAATTTCATTTTTAGGGTTCCGTAGCCAAATGGCAAAAACGGAACCCTTATAGATTCGTCATGTCTGTCTGTCTGTCTGTCTGTCCGTCTGTCTGTCTGTCTGTCTGTCCGTCCGTATGTCACAGCCACTTTTCTCCGAAACTATAAGAACTATACTGTTGAAACTTGGTAAGTAGATGTATTCTGTGAACCTCATTAAGATTTTCACACAAAAATAGGAAAAAAATAATAAATTTTACGGTTCCCCATACTTAGAACCGAAACTCAAAATGTTTTTTTTTTCATCAAACCCATATACGTGTGGGGTATCTATGTGTAGGTCTTCAAAAATGATATTGAGGTTTCTAATATCATTTTTTTCTAAACTGAATAGTTTGCGCGAGAGATACTTCCAAAGTGGTAAAATGTGTCCCCCCCCCCCCCCCCCCTGTAACTTCTAAAATAAGACAATGATAAAACTAAAAAAAAAATATGATGTACATTACCATGTAAACTACGAAAATTGGTTTGAACGAGATCTAGTAAGTAGTTTTTTTTTAATACGTCATAAATCATAAACCGCAATTTACCATTCATTCAATCAACTCAAAAATAAAAAACATTTAATTTCATAAACATAAACCTTATGCATAAACCCGGATGTTACGGAACCCTCGGTGTGCGAGCCCGACTCGCTCTTGCCCGGTTTTTTGTACAGTTATTTTTCTAATGCCTTTTGTTACTATATCAGTACACACATTACTACGTCTGTTCTGCTTACTATATTTGTTTTCTGACTCTAACCTACGGAAATATATGTTTGGTACCGGTAGAATACCGACACTTATTAGAAATACTAATAGTACACGCAATGCTCTGGTATGGGTATCACACCAAGGCCAATGGTACTGGTTCCTAAAAATACCAATATTTCAAGGTCGTGGCCACGGGGGTCAAACGTCGACCAGAGATTACAAGAAACTAGTATATTGTCCCAGTATTCACGATTATTTCCTTCCCCAGTGAGTTCACCAACGGCTCCGGCTCGCTGAAGTTCTCGTCCCCGCTGGCCGCCTCGCTGGCGCGCGAGCTGCGGGCGGCGCTGGGGGGCTCGGGCGTGCGCGCGGCCCGCAAGCTCAGCAAGAGCGAGGGCGACCTGCGCGCTAAGTGTAGCGACACTGATATGGGTATGTCACTACTTATATATAAGTTGGGGGGCGCGGGCGTGCGCGCGGCCCGCAAGCTCAGCAAGAGCGAGGGCGACCTGCGCGCTAAGTGTAGCGACACTGATATGGGTATGTCACTACTTATATATAAGTTGGGGGGCGCGGGCGTGCGCGCGGCCCGCAAGCTCAGCAAGAGCGAGGGCGACCTGCGCGCTAAGTGTAGCGACACTGATATGGGTATGTCACTACTTATATATAAGTTGGGGGGCGCGGGCGTGCGCGCGGCCCGCAAGCTCAGCAAGAGCGAGGGCGACCTGCGCGCTAAGTGTAGCGACACTGATATGGGTATGTCACTACTTATATATAAGTTGGGGGGCGCGGGCGTGCGCGCGGCCCGCAAGCTCAGCAAGAGCGAGGGCGACCTGCGCGCTAAGTGTAGCGACACTGATATGGGTATGTCACTACTTATATATAAGTTGGGGGGCGCGGGCGTGCGCGCGGCCCGCAAGCTCAGCAAGAGCGAGGGCGACCTGCGCGCTAAGTGTAGCGACACTGATATGGGTATGTCACTACTTATATATAAGTTGGGGGGCGCGGGCGTGCGCGCGGCCCGCAAGCTCAGCAAGAGCGAGGGCGACCTGCGCGCTAAGTGTAGCGACACTGATATGGGTATGTCACTACTTATATATAAGTTGGGGGGCGCGGGCGTGCGCGCGGCCCGCAAGCTCAGCAAGAGCGAGGGCGACCTGCGCGCTAAGTGTAGCGACACTGATATGGGTATGTCACTACTTATATATAAGTTGGGGGGCGCGGGCGTGCGCGCGGCCCGCAAGCTCAGCAAGAGCGAGGGCGACCTGCGCGCTAAGTGTAGCGACACTGATATGGGTATGTCACTACTTATATATAAGTTGGGGGGCGCGGGCGTGCGCGCGGCCCGCAAGCTCAGCAAGAGCGAGGGCGACCTGCGCGCTAAGTGTAGCGACACTGATATGGGTATGTCACTACTTATATATAAGTTGGGGGGCGCGGGCGTGCGCGCGGCCCGCAAGCTCAGCAAGAGCGAGGGCGACCTGCGCGCTAAGTGTAGCGACACTGATATGGGTATGTCACTACTTATATATAAGTTGGGGGGCGCGGGCGTGCGCGCGGCCCGCAAGCTCAGCAAGAGCGAGGGCGACCTGCGCGCTAAGTGTAGCGACACTGATATGGGTATGTCACTACTTATATATAAGTTGGGGGGCGCGGGCGTGCGCGCGGCCCGCAAGCTCAGCAAGAGCGAGGGCGACCTGCGCGCTAAGTGTAGCGACACTGATATGGGTATGTCACTACTTATATATAAGTTGGGGGGCGCGGGCGTGCGCGCGGCCCGCAAGCTCAGCAAGAGCGAGGGCGACCTGCGCGCTAAGTGTAGCGACACTGATATGGGTATGTCACTACTTATATATAAGTTGGGGGGCGCGGGCGTGCGCGCGGCCCGCAAGCTCAGCAAGAGCGAGGGCGACCTGCGCGCTAAGTGTAGCGACACTGATATGGGTATGTCACTACTTATATATAAGTTGGGGGGCGCGGGCGTGCGCGCGGCCCGCAAGCTCAGCAAGAGCGAGGGCGACCTGCGCGCTAAGTGTAGCGACACTGATATGGGTATGTCACTACTTATATATAAGTTGGGGGGCGCGGGCGTGCGCGCGGCCCGCAAGCTCAGCAAGAGCGAGGGCGACCTGCGCGCTAAGTGTAGCGACACTGATATGGGTATGTCACTACTTATATATAAGTTGGGGGGCGCGGGCGTGCGCGCGGCCCGCAAGCTCAGCAAGAGCGAGGGCGACCTGCGCGCTAAGTGTAGCGACACTGATATGGGTATGTCACTACTTATATATAAGTTGGGGGGCGCGGGCGTGCGCGCGGCCCGCAAGCTCAGCAAGAGCGAGGGCGACCTGCGCGCTAAGTGTAGCGACACTGATATGGGTATGTCACTACTTATATATAAGTTGGGGGGCGCGGGCGTGCGCGCGGCCCGCAAGCTCAGCAAGAGCGAGGGCGACCTGCGCGCTAAGTGTAGCGACACTGATATGGGTATGTCACTACTTATATATAAGTTGGGGGGCGCGGGCGTGCGCGCGGCCCGCAAGCTCAGCAAGAGCGAGGGCGACCTGCGCGCTAAGTGTAGCGACACTGATATGGGTATGTCACTACTTATATATAAGTTGGGGGGCGCGGGCGTGCGCGCGGCCCGCAAGCTCAGCAAGAGCGAGGGCGACCTGCGCGCTAAGTGTAGCGACACTGATATGGGTATGTCACTACTTATATATAAGTTGGGGGGCGCGGGCGTGCGCGCGGCCCGCAAGCTCAGCAAGAGCGAGGGCGACCTGCGCGCTAAGTGTAGCGACACTGATATGGGTATGTCACTACTTATATATAAGTTGGGGGGCGCGGGCGTGCGCGCGGCCCGCAAGCTCAGCAAGAGCGAGGGCGACCTGCGCGCTAAGTGTAGCGACACTGATATGGGTATGTCACTACTTATATATAAGTTGGGGGGCGCGGGCGTGCGCGCGGCCCGCAAGCTCAGCAAGAGCGAGGGCGACCTGCGCGCTAAGTGTAGCGACACTGATATGGGTATGTCACTACTTATATATAAGTTGGGGGGCGCGGGCGTGCGCGCGGCCCGCAAGCTCAGCAAGAGCGAGGGCGACCTGCGCGCTAAGTGTAGCGACACTGATATGGGTATGTCACTACTTATATATAAGTTGGGGGGCGCGGGCGTGCGCGCGGCCCGCAAGCTCAGCAAGAGCGAGGGCGACCTGCGCGCTAAGTGTAGCGACACTGATATGGGTATGTCACTACTTATATATAAGTTGGGGGGCGCGGGCGTGCGCGCGGCCCGCAAGCTCAGCAAGAGCGAGGGCGACCTGCGCGCTAAGTGTAGCGACACTGATATGGGTATGTCACTACTTATATATAAGTTGGGGGGCGCGGGCGTGCGCGCGGCCCGCAAGCTCAGCAAGAGCGAGGGCGACCTGCGCGCTAAGTGTAGCGACACTGATATGGGTATGTCACTACTTATATATAAGTTGGGGGGCGCGGGCGTGCGCGCGGCCCGCAAGCTCAGCAAGAGCGAGGGCGACCTGCGCGCTAAGTGTAGCGACACTGATATGGGTATGTCACTACTTATATATAAGTTGGGGGGCGCGGGCGTGCGCGCGGCCCGCAAGCTCAGCAAGAGCGAGGGCGACCTGCGCGCTAAGTGTAGCGACACTGATATGGGTATGTCACTACTTATATATAAGTTGGGGGGCGCGGGCGTGCGCGCGGCCCGCAAGCTCAGCAAGAGCGAGGGCGACCTGCGCGCTAAGTGTAGCGACACTGATATGGGTATGTCACTACTTATATATAAGTTGGGGGGCGCGGGCGTGCGCGCGGCCCGCAAGCTCAGCAAGAGCGAGGGCGACCTGCGCGCTAAGTGTAGCGACACTGATATGGGTATGTCACTACTTATATATAAGTTGGGGGGCGCGGGCGTGCGCGCGGCCCGCAAGCTCAGCAAGAGCGAGGGCGACCTGCGCGCTAAGTGTAGCGACACTGATATGGGTATGTCACTACTTATATATAAGTTGGGGGGCGCGGGCGTGCGCGCGGCCCGCAAGCTCAGCAAGAGCGAGGGCGACCTGCGCGCTAAGTGTAGCGACACTGATATGGGTATGTCACTACTTATATATAAGTTGGGGGGCGCGGGCGTGCGCGCGGCCCGCAAGCTCAGCAAGAGCGAGGGCGACCTGCGCGCTAAGTGTAGCGACACTGATATGGGTATGTCACTACTTATATATAAGTTGGGGGGCGCGGGCGTGCGCGCGGCCCGCAAGCTCAGCAAGAGCGAGGGCGACCTGCGCGCTAAGTGTAGCGACACTGATATGGGTATGTCACTACTTATATATAAGTTGGGGGGCGCGGGCGTGCGCGCGGCCCGCAAGCTCAGCAAGAGCGAGGGCGACCTGCGCGCTAAGTGTAGCGACACTGATATGGGTATGTCACTACTTATATATAAGTTGGGGGGCGCGGGCGTGCGCGCGGCCCGCAAGCTCAGCAAGAGCGAGGGCGACCTGCGCGCTAAGTGTAGCGACACTGATATGGGTATGTCACTACTTATATATAAGTTGGGGGGCGCGGGCGTGCGCGCGGCCCGCAAGCTCAGCAAGAGCGAGGGCGACCTGCGCGCTAAGTGTAGCGACACTGATATGGGTATGTCACTACTTATATATAAGTTGGGGGGCGCGGGCGTGCGCGCGGCCCGCAAGCTCAGCAAGAGCGAGGGCGACCTGCGCGCTAAGTGTAGCGACACTGATATGGGTATGTCACTACTTATATATAAGTTGGGGGGCGCGGGCGTGCGCGCGGCCCGCAAGCTCAGCAAGAGCGAGGGCGACCTGCGCGCTAAGTGTAGCGACACTGATATGGGTATGTCACTACTTATATATAAGTTGGGGGGCGCGGGCGTGCGCGCGGCCCGCAAGCTCAGCAAGAGCGAGGGCGACCTGCGCGCTAAGTGTAGCGACACTGATATGGGTATGTCACTACTTATATATAAGTTGGGGGGCGCGGGCGTGCGCGCGGCCCGCAAGCTCAGCAAGAGCGAGGGCGACCTGCGCGCTAAGTGTAGCGACACTGATATGGGTATGTCACTACTTATATATAAGTTGGGGGGCGCGGGCGTGCGCGCGGCCCGCAAGCTCAGCAAGAGCGAGGGCGACCTGCGCGCTAAGTGTAGCGACACTGATATGGGTATGTCACTACTTATATATAAGTTGGGGGGCGCGGGCGTGCGCGCGGCCCGCAAGCTCAGCAAGAGCGAGGGCGACCTGCGCGCTAAGTGTAGCGACACTGATATGGGTATGTCACTACTTATATATAAGTTGGGGGGCGCGGGCGTGCGCGCGGCCCGCAAGCTCAGCAAGAGCGAGGGCGACCTGCGCGCTAAGTGTAGCGACACTGATATGGGTATGTCACTACTTATATATAAGTTGGGGGGCGCGGGCGTGCGCGCGGCCCGCAAGCTCAGCAAGAGCGAGGGCGACCTGCGCGCTAAGTGTAGCGACACTGATATGGGTATGTCACTACTTATATATAAGTTGGGGGGCGCGGGCGTGCGCGCGGCCCGCAAGCTCAGCAAGAGCGAGGGCGACCTGCGCGCTAAGTGTAGCGACACTGATATGGGTATGTCGCTACTTATAAGCATCCAACCGAGGGAGGCGGAGAGGTAAAGTTGTCATCCCCGTTAGCGGGTTCGCTTGCGCGTGAGCTTCGAGCGGCGTGCGAGCGCGACACAAGCTCAGCAAGAGCGAGAGGATCTAAGAAGTGTAGCGACACTAATATGGGTACGACTCTTTGCAACCATACTGTTTACATTCCTTTCACACTTTTTTACCTCTGACAGCAGCAACCCAATTGCAACCTTATTGCAACATTAATAAAGATCACAGTGATGCAAAATCATAAGTGAAATAATTGCGAAAGGAATACAGCTTGTCTGTTTATCGCTTCTGCGCGTGACTTCGTCCTCGTAAAGGTTTTTTTCTTTTTGCTCGACTCCTAAAGGTCCTAGCGTTATTTTAAATAGCCTATAGCCTTCCTCAGAAGAATTGAGGCTATATAATGCAAAAAGAATTTTTCAAACCTGACTGGTAGTTCCGGAGATTAGCGCGTTTAAACAAACAAACAAACCCTTTAGCTTTATTATTAGTATAGATATAGATTGTCCTGCCGGTCGATTCTGTAAAAATATCACCGTGAAAACTTAGATGAAGTGAGTTTGTTTTTGCTAGGAATTGACACTATTGACAGCTCACTCCACGCTCACTTCACCTAAGTTTTCACAGTGACATTTTTACAGAATAGCACCGCTGCACAGTATGATAAATGCCTCGAAAAACGGACATCGCTTTTTTATTCTTCTAATCGATAGCATACACTGTTTTGAATGCTAGAGTAGAACTCCCAAAAACCAATTTAGCTTAGAACCAGAACTATATTTTTTTAAATATTTTCTTCTGGTTATCCATAGAAATCAAAAGAATTGTATTATCTTATTATGTATGCAACGTTTTTATGTTTTAGTGATAGTATGTGATAATGCCAATTATCTGACTGCTATGCCGGAGGTCGTGGGTTCGATTCCCACCCAGGACAAATGTTTGTGTGATGAGCATGATCATTTGTTCTGTGTCTGGGTGTAATTTATCTATAATATGTATGTATTTAGAAATATATAAGTATGTTTATCAGTTGTCTAGTACCCATAACACAAGCTCTGCTTAGCTTGGGACTAGACGGCGTTGTGTGATAGTTGTCGAATATATTATTATTATTATTATTATTTTTAGAAACAAAAAAAATTTTTTTAGATGTTATTTAAAGCAAGCTACGTAATTTTTTCTGTAATTTTGAAATGATTTTTTTGCTCATGTTGTATAAGGTAGTAGCATTTTATTTTCACACACATTATTGTTTAGTGTTATGATAACCTGCCTGTAAAATATCAGATGCCTAACACGAAGGAATTCGGATTTTTCGAGTTTCGATTTTTTGTTGTTATGGTTTTCACAAATCAAAAATCTGAAAACAAAAACATTTTAATTTTTTAATTCTTAAAATGAAGTAAATATTACTCTTTAGGTATAAACAGTAGGTATAGAGGTACCCATAGGAAAAATAATGGCTTATAAAAAAAATTGCCCTTAGTGGCTGTTTGCAGGTATACTTTGTAAAGTTTATTTTGTTTCACGTGTATATTTGTTCGTTTAATGTTTTGTTATTTAAAACCGTTTGATTTAAAAATATTTTTTATAAATTTACATAATTCATATTTTTTTGATGAAGGGGTAAATGTGGTATAGGAAAGGGGTCTGCCCTCGTTAGGTTATATTCTCAACTGAAATTATTTATTGTATTTTTTGTGGTCTGAGAAAGACAACCCTATTATCAGAGAAAAACTTGAAAACCATAGAATCATCATATCTTCGATTTCCTGATAGATTTGCATCAGATTTTTTTTACAGTTAATAGTACAGATCTGAAGAATATTTTAAGATAAATATTAGGTGCTACTGACAAAAGATGTCCGAAGGAAAAAATAGAAAGGAATAAAGATAAAATCAGGCATATTTATTTTTCTATTATAGTGAAATCTTTTCTGTTTCGCCTATATATAATACCTTGCATATAATGTCAATAAACTTCAAAGACAAATGTTCAAATATTTTCATCACATCGTTTATTTTTGCGTTTTTCTGGAAATCCAAAAAAATCTAATAAAAATTGTAACTCTGTTTTAAAGTATACTTAAGATCCGGGAGTTCTACTCTCGCATTCAAAATAGTTCATTCTTTCGATTAGTAGAATAAAAATGTGATGTCCGTTTTTTGAGGCATTTATCATACTGTGCGCTGGTAAGTATGTACAATTGTGATTGTGGAAAAATGAGAAGCAACTGACTAGAATTGTCAAGAAAAGTTCAGGAAAAGTACAAGAAGATCATGAGCTATTCAGGGTGAAACGTGATATTTAAACTGGTGTTTGTTACAGGTGATGTCCGTCGCAGTAGTTGGTACAGCGGCCCCTCAGAAGTATCTCTGGACGATATTGATCTCGTCATGTCTAAGGTGACACTTTAATTCAGCTTGTGTTGTAACAGCTGCATCCGGTTAGACTGGAAGCTGACCCCTACATAATTGAGAAAAGGCTAGGCTTCTAGAAAAAGAAAATGGTCCCACTCACGGCATGCAAAATCCATTGCCCTGCAGTGGGACACCTTTCACTTCCGTCCAAGAAAAAAAAAAATTTTTGATTAAAGTGTGTTGAATTTTGTCACGTCAACCTCCATGTCTTAATTACCCAATAAATACAAGTCTATGCAAAGGGTTTGTAATGGAAACACACAAGTAGCCGTGAAGATGTGTTAATAATTGTTTCCTATTTATCATCAGGAGTCTAAGCACATCCCGGCGGGTCAGCTGTCTCGCTACAGCGGCGCGGGACAGCTCTTGTCCACGGCTGCGCTCGCGCAACCCTTTAACACGCAGTCTGTCACCTCCTTCGATGACAGGTATGCACTACATTCTTACAGATTTTAATTGATTTAAGATTTATATTGTATGAGTCTGTTATAAATCAACATTCGAATCATGTTAAAAATAGTTCTGGAAAACTGACGTTTTAATCTAAAACGTTAATTTCTAAACATGCAGTCATGCATTGGAAAATTGTGGGGTGGTTTGTTACTTATAATATGATAACGATTGTTTATTTTCTTTTTATTGATATGTGTTTAATTTTGAGTACAAATCCTGACGTTCTGAAAATACTGAACCATAAAAGTCGACATTTCGTTCAATAACACGTCTAAATTGTATTTTGTTTCGACTCTGTCTTACTGCTGGGCAAAGACTCCCTCCAAATTCTCCACGTTCCTTTCCTGAGCCACCTCGAACAAGCGCTTGCCCTAAATTACTTATGCAATTACATAAGGGACAAAAATCACTGCAACTAAAATATTTCTGTATGTACAGCATATCAGACCGTCGATCGCTGCTGTCGGTCGCGTCGGGCATCTACGAGGAGATCCCCGACCTGCCCGAGGGCACCAGCACACACACGCTGTGCAGCTACACGTCTTGTGATGTGCCCGACGGGGTTTTACAGGTAAACTATTCCATCTGATTATCTATACATAATATTTTGTGCATTGTTGTCAAAACACTATAATTCTTGTATCTATGTTTATAACTATGTCAACCTTTGTGAAGGGATACATATAATAAAATAGTAATGAAGTAAAAACTTCACACTGAATATTAAAAAAAAGTGGTACTCCAGGAGTGCCGATAGAAGTGAAAACAAAACACAAACAGAATATTTTGCCATTACTCACTGACATATCGGATATACATTAAAACCGAGTACATCCCGAGGAGAGCCGAACACATCCGAAGCGGTGTTGGTTACGGTAACAGTGGCGCGAGTTCAATAATTTTTTCCCATCTCAAAAATTTCCCAACGCGCCTGAAGAAGTTTTCACTTCAAAAAGTAATTGCTACGAGGTGTGGGAACGATTTTGATGCTGAAAATATAGCTTTTAGATTTTTTTTTCCGGTTGTCTGGATGTATGTTCCGGATTGACGCGCAAACGACTGAACGGATTTGGATGAAATTTGGCACACGACACGAGCGGCACGTCGTCGAGAGATGCAGTTGCTTCTGCCTTTAACCTCCTCTACACGTCGTCAGATTCATCAGCAGATGGCCATCTGCGAATGCCTCCGCCGACGTGTAGACGGGGTAATTTGCTAGTCTGTGGTAGGTATTTAGCCTCTGCCGACGTCAAATACCTACCACAGACTGGCAAATTACCCCGTCTACACGTCGGCGGAGGCATTCGCAGATGGCCATCTGCTGATGAATCTGTCTACGTGTAGAGAAGGCTTTTGACGCGTACCGCTCGTGCGTAGGACAACTAAGCGGTCACATATGGCGGTTGTTTGATAGTATATATTGCTAACATACCCCCCTCCCCAGCCGCGCGAGGAGCCGACGTACGAGTGTGTGGGCGACTGTGTGTACGCCACCATGCGCAGGCGCCGCCCGCCGCCGCTCCCGCCGCGCCACCCCTTCAGGTACTCTTACCAACTTATTAAGCTACAAGCCGTGTGCCTAAGAACATTTTCCGTCCGAACAAATGACAAACTACTATACAAACTTTCATTCCCTATTTAATCCCTTTAGGGTTTGAATTTTTGAAATTTCCTTCTTTAGTGCTCACTTTCGTTGTACAAGTAACTCTGTGTGTTGTCTGTCAGTGAATTAAAAATATTTCAAAGAAAAAACATTTTTTTTTCAAATAGGCAGGAACGCCAAAGTTTACAATAAAATAGAATTGATTACTACAATTACTTTAAAGTAAAAAAACGAATTATATAGTAGATAAAGAACATGCCAGAATAGCAGGCTAACTGCAAATCTGTGACTCGTCAAATAATATACAGATTATTAATATTTCAATCTGCACGACACATTATCTTATTAAACCGTTGAATATCGCTTCGTGAAAAATGAGACATAAAATGCGTATGTAACTTTATCTCCAGGATGTCGATCTTTCCTTGGGTGACGGCCCAAATCGCCTACAATGTTGGCCACTTCAGAATATGTGTAACATAGAACCACTGTTTAATTGCAGCACACTAAAAGCAGGCGAGCCTTGGGGCCACCGCTCCAAGACTCCTCGCGAAGGCAACGTGACACGTCACTCGTCGCTGGGCTCTCTGCCGCGCTGCAGCAACACGCTGCCGCTCGCGCACACGCACACCAACACGCTGCCCAAGAGACAACCCTTCAGCGTGTTCAGGTAATTAGCAACGTGAAGATAAGCCATTGCGAGTCTCATCATCATCACCAGTGATCGGAGTAGGTAGATTGAATTGGGGTCATTGATCCGAAACGTATATATTAATATGGACATTCCTCCGGGATTTCGGAATTGGAATTGTCGTGAAAACAGATAAATAATAAATATAAATACAGAAATTAAAAGATTAAATATTATTAAGATTAAATTAAGAAATTAAATTTTGAATTGAGTAGTAATAATATCACTACCAACATTAACAATATTTAATTGGATCCGGAAATACCGGAATTAGTTTCCTGGAAAATGGCTTATCCATGTTCTTCTTTCTGTGGGCATTTATGACATAAGTACCAAAAATCAATCTACCTACTGCGATCTATGATCATCACCCATAGCTCGACTTCACCGAATATTAGGTTTTTTTTTTTGGATGGAAAATCATCAAATGACTCCTCCCGCTCTGGGTGGAGCGGAAGGGAGTGTCAGACTCGTACTGACTAAAACCCACCCGTGTGCCTTCCTTAGCCCTTTATGTTCCGGGGCAGCGGTTACCCTTTCGGACAATCCCGCTGGCCCGACCATAACAAATATGTATTTACAGAATTATAATCATTAGAATCAGTAATAAAACTTGTTAAGTTAATATAATCCCCAAATGTCAAGATTTCATGAAATAGTAATTTAGTGGGATTTTCTGGTCTTAGAGAGTTGTGTTGATGAATTTAATGATTATAATTATGTAAATACATATTTGTTACGGTCGCGAATCATATTTTAATCAACGTACAACTTAATACTGACCAGCAAATTGAAAAAAACGTAAAAAAAATGTATTTTGCGGGCTACCCTGCGCTTTCACCTTAACCTTATTTTACTATTTTTAGCGCTTAGGCGATTCTCACACTGCACTGCATCACGCAGCGGGGCGCAGATAACGCACCCACGCGCGTGATTTTTTACATACAAATTCAATAAAAACGCACTGACGCGCGTGGAATTTGGCTCCGTTTCCCGCTCACCGCTGCGTGAAACGCAGCAGTGTGCCAATCGCCTTAAAATTATAAGATGGAGTTTATTTTAACATAAAGACATGATATCACTTGACTTTCATTTGACCTCCAAATGGCGTCAAAAAGTAGGCAGATTGGGAATACTTTCGGTGCCTCCCATAATAAAAAGCAAGACAATAATGTCAAATTTAGAAATGACTAAGTATAATAATAATTCAGTCACGCGAAAAATTCGGCCTTGCAACCGATTCAAATCAAACGTTAAAAATCAGTTCACACAAAAAATCTAAATCCCGAACCCTGAATGATCGTTAATCAATCTAAATAGCTTAAATAAAAACCATTCTCTTTATATAATCTTTAGATATAAAAGAAAGTCGTGTTAGTTTCACTATTTACAACTCAAGAACGGCTGAACCGATTTGGCTGAAAATTGGTGGGGAGGTAGCTTAGAACCAGGAGATGGACATAGAATACTTTTTATCCGATTTAAAAAAAAATACTTTTATTTAGTTATAGGAGTAGGGTAGGAGTAGTGTAGGAGTAGGTAGGGTAGAAGTAGGGTAGGAGTAGTGTAGGAGTAGGGTAGGGGTAGGTTAGGGTAAGGGGTATGACACCACGCGTACGAGGTAGCGCCGGGGCCCTAAAAATAATTTATATGGCAAAACAACGTTTGCCGGGTCAGCTAGTAATAATTATAAAATCATTCGAACTATTTTGTAACTACTAATGGTGTTGAAAACTTGCAAAATAATATAATTACTATAGCTACTTGTTGTTTGATTTAGATAATAGTTTTGATAGAAATCATTCACAGTCGTACACCACAAGGCACATAGTAGATACTTAGATACTATCCGTCTACACTCGACAAAAGTACTAAACTCGCATTTCTAACGACTAGTAAGGACAGATTAGTAATATACAAAATTAGTGACTATAATCGATTAACTGTAATCGAGTTACTAATTTCATAATTGATCAGTTTAAAGTAATAAGTAAATGTTCGATTTGTCGATCATTCCCACCTCTAAAACTGTCAAGTGTCATGCTTGAAATTTCTGATGTCAAGCAAAAAACGTATTTTTATTATTTATTTAATACTTCAAGCACATAAATGTACAGAGGCGGACTTAATGCCCTAGGCATTATTATTGTGTTATACGTGGCAAAGACTCTTCAGCCTACTTTTCGAAGTAGAATTTAGAAAATTTATTTATATTAATGACTGCTTGGAAAACCAAAATAGTGAAATTAATTGCTCAAAGTAACTAAATCTCCAAACTAAAAATATTAAAAAAAATACCTGAAAAAAACTTTATATAAGTATCTACCTACCGAATTGTTGAAACTATAGATAGGCACTTATTTAAATTTATTATTTCTCTTACCCATAGAAAACGGCTCAAAAGCGACTCCCGCGTCATTGGCTCACAGAAATCCGAAACATCTAAAGAAAACAAAGACGTCGAAACTAAAAAGAAGAAGTTCGACTTCACGCCCACACGGGACATATTCAAGAGCTTCAAGGTCAGTCGCAAGATGAAGAACCTCAAGATCGCTACAGGGAACTTGTCCAAGGGCGAGACAAAGAGCTGCGAGTTCCTCGACGACACCGAACACGTGCAGACTAACCGCTGTTCGAAGTCAGTAGAGTGCCTTGAAAATGACTTTGACTTCGAAGCGGACCTCTCGATAGAATTCACAGAGGATAACGTAGCCGCTCTCTCGCTCCCACAACAGATCGTCGACCTACTCCTAGGACACGAGCAAATGAGCAAAGTACGCCTAAAAGATGAGATCGAAAACGACTACATGCCAATGTCGCCGATCATACCGCCTCCCCCCATGGAACACCACTACATAGTCATGTCGCCAAGGACCAATATCGCCTGAACTAGTCACTATAAGTTAGTTAAGCCGTAAGTATGGACATGTTGACATTTTTCATATGTATATGTTTTGTAATCATGTGTGGATATGGTTTAACCAAAGACCATCATTCTCAAAGGGATTGTGTTTTGATATTAGTCTGCTGTTCACGGTTTGCGCATAGTTTTAATATCGTATTTAACTACAGTAATAAATTAAAATTTAATTGTTACTCAGTGTAGATAAAATCATGTGCAAATGGTGAAAAAGTAGAACTGTGTCATTTATGATGGATATCGATATCGCCCGGGCAATGTCGATAAAACCTACTAACTCTATTCATTGACCAGGTTCAAAATTTAATTTATCGACATTGTTCGTTGCGTTGTCATTATTTTTTTTACAAAATATCATAATTTTGATATTGCTCGGATAATGCTCACATTGCTTACATATCGACTTTGCCCGTAATAGGCATGACAGTAAGTGATTTTCTGTTAGTGTAGTAATGGTCGATAGATTTATCGATAACTGATAGACTTTTTGTCGTACTGATTCGTGAGGCATATCGACTCACTTTAAAGACTTCATAGTTTGTCTTCTAAATGTTAAGACAACTGTGTTTTAATAGACTGCTTATAGATCTGAATATGATGGTGTTACCTTCATACTTTTAAAACATACGTAAAAGGCACGTGATAATTGTTGACGAGATAGTCATAAATTTTGTCATATCGCATAAAATTACTCTCTGACAAAATGTGATACATGTCACTACGATGCAAAAACTGCAGCTAAATTTAAAAAAATAATGGCCTTTTACTAAAATTATTTCTACTAATAATAAAAGCTCTCTAAATATGGAAATCATGAAAGCTCTGTATATTTTTCTTATATATTTTCAGAGATATATAGTTTATTTGGATTTTGATTTCTAACGGTGCCTATATTTTCTTACAAACCGGGAATAGTTTTCTAATTGTTTGCACACACTTACAGAATAAATAGGTAAGAGGGGAAACCTTACTATCGATCAGTTTGATATTATGTTGACATGGACTGTCAGTTAGACTTTATGTTTTGCGAGTGTCCACAAAAAAAAACTAATGAAAAACCAGAAACATCACTTGTTTCTCGAATTCACCCAACCAATGAAAATATGAAAACATTTCTGTTATAGTATACTTTTAATACTTTACCTCAAAATAATCTTCCGTATAAATAAGGCCTCATGAAATGCGTAACAGAGAATGTAACTATTTTTGATAATGACAGGTAAACTGCCTCTTTTGGTTCGAAAAAATATATCTATTTAATATTAACTTTCATTGATTCCATATCGTGTTATAAAAAAACCGCGTAAGTTAGAACCAAAAAACAAAGAAATCGTCCTAATTCTAGCGCTTCAGATGAAAAAACTAATAAGTCTGCGGTCAATGAGAAAGTTATGTGGCGTAAGAGTCTTTATTGCGATCCCTCATGTCTCGACCTCGTCCGCGTTAATTGTGAATAGTTTCATCGCTTTTATTCGTAGATCTTTGACAGTCCTTTCGGGTAGTAAACCCGAAAGTCTGACAACCAGTCTTACCAGGCGGTATCCTGTTACCTAGTAAGTGATTTGTGAAGGTCTGATAGATAGTGGCTCCATGTAAAATACTGGTATTTAGCTGCATCTGGTAAGACTTGACTCCAACATAATTAGGAAAAGGCTAGGCCGATGGTGGACTTTTAACCACATCTTACATTAAAAGCACTCGCACTCTCGATTAAAATTGTCTTCTAGTACCAAAAAAAGTGCTTTTCACTTATTAAAGCATAAAGATAAAATAATATCTTTTAAGTGTTTAACATCTTATTTCGCGCTTTCGCATATATTAAACTCGTATATTCAAAGAATTTCTTTAAGAACAAAGTAACAAAAACTTTGTTGAATGTGTAGTCAACAAAACAAATAATTAACCAGCCAAGAAATTACTTGCTTAGCCATACATAGGCGAAATTAACTGCTTGTGTAATAACTTTCTAAATACACCCAGAGGAATATTGACAAACTTTGTCTATCACCTATGACACGGTTTAAATAAAAAGCGGCCAATTGCGAGTCGGACTCGCACACAAAGAGTACCGTCGCAAAAAAAAAACCCCTAAAAAACGTTTCTTGTATAATCCCCATACAAGAAACTTACCTTTGACCTTTAACTTTTAACTTCATTTCATTTTTATTATTTCTTGTTATAGCTACCACTACACAATCTGTGAAAATTTCTAGTGTCTACCTATTACGGTATAAAAGGCACAGCCCTGTGACAGACGGACAGAGAGACGGAGCCTTAATAATAGGGTACCCAAAGGGTGTTTGTACGGAACCCGAAAAAATGAGTAGTATTTAACTGCCTGGTAACTTATTTATTTTGATGACTGTATCATGGACTCGGAAAAAAGTGAAGTCTTTTTTGAATAAAGACACAACCTGGATGAAAGACGCTGTAATTATTTTTCAGATCGCCATTACGAAGGTAATATAGCAATTAACTAGTTATTGTTTGTATATGTTGGTTCGTCGAATACTGCCAAAAATGTAGGTTTAAGATAGGTAAGTGTTAGGAGCGGCTTGAGAGCTACAGAACTTTCTTCACGGGCAGAGCATTGAAGATTGTTAAAATTATGGAGCCTGGCATTCCTACATGTCCGCTATTTTGTTTCTTTTTTTTTCAAAATGGCGGCAAAAAAAATTTTTTGATCAAACCCCGTAAACGTCATGTTTTAGAGATATTAACGTTCAAATCGATATCGATTAAATAGGTATCAGGTGTGGCAGCCATTTCGAAGAAAAAACAAAATGGCAAACAGGTGGGTTGCTACGGACCTTCAGAGCCCCTTGTTGCCACAATATTTGGAAAAGTCCTAGGTAAAATACTGTAGAGTATTTGAGGAATAAAATTCGCATAGTTTGTTATTATTATTATTAAACTAAACTAATTGATGAGGACTTGAGGCTTCAAGATACGTAATGGTATGGCAAGAGTTGGCTGTTTGCAATTTGCCTTCAAAAATGTTCCAGTATAATAGTAAAGAGTATGTTTGTTTTTTAAAGGGATGGGGCAGATTTTAAAGCTCATGTATAGAATGGTCGCCATGTCAACCTCCTAAACTGGGTTAAACGGAGGTTGCGCATAAAATATCGAAAAACTCTTAAGGCAGCTGTTGCAAACAATTTTTGTTTGTATTTATTTTTAAGGCGTCAAATATACTTCTGACGCGATTCTGGCACACATTTTGGCCATATACTATTAGGCTATGTATTCACTGACAGGTGGCTTGCTTAGCGCCAAGAGCCTAATGACTGAACATCCTTTGATACACGCTAGGCCGTAGGCGCCAAGCGCGCAGTGCGGCCGGTTGCGAAAAATTCTAGAGCGTTTTCTGACTTTTCTGACTCTCTAAGCTCTAGGCGCTAAGCAAGCCTCCTGTCACTGCGTCGTACGTAGCATTATAATACTCAAGCCGCGGGAACCAAGGTGTAGGTAAATAATATCGTTCGGTCATCAAAACGAAAGACTGAGGCACAAGACTAGCGTATTTTGGAGAAATTTTACTTCATAGGGTCAGTATTATCGTATGTGAAGCGTTGACGTGAGCGTCTGTACGGTATTATTATAAGGGCATTGTACACGACACTTAGGAGCCAAACGTACTGATTTAAAAGACTCGGATAGTTTTAAGTCGATTATTTATTTGTATATATTTTATCGTATTGTGTATGCTGAGCAAGGATTCTCTTAATAATAGGTATAGCAAAAAGATTCAGTACCTAATAATAAAATAATATCTGAATTCTTGAAAGAGTAGGCAGAAGTGGAGTACACCCGGGACGAGCCTATTGCATCAGTTAAAAGTCGATTTTCATTTCGGAACTTTGAACTATCACAGTTGAGATTTTGTTGTTTTGTTCATAAAACATTTGAAACAACTGTACAATCAGGGCTTGCTTTTAATAGTGTCTGTATGGTCTTTCGTGTTGCAATTTGACTTTAGTTTTGAATAAGTCTAGCAAAATTATCATTAACTTAGAATCTCTTTTCGTGATAGTCCTAGTAATTTTATGGTGTTAGAAAGCATAATAGAACTGCCAAATTCCGTCCAGAGCGTTGGAGAAAAACTACACCATTAGTCCAATATTCGGTTTAAATAACTATATTCATTTAATTTAGGAGACTGCTACCATAATATGTTTAAAGAACTTGGGTCACCTCAGTGTCGTGTAACGAATGCCTCGCTTTTATGTGTATACGGCTTAATTTGCTATATGTTGTGATATTTAATGCTAATAACTTGTTAAAACTTTTCTATAAGCTTGAAGGCTTTTGTTGGTTATACCTATTTCTATATAACGCGTTGCCGCCAAATGTTTGATGCGCAGCGCCAATGTTTTGTCAAATGTTTGTGAGTTTAGTCAAAAAGCAGTATTCAGCTGATCTTTATTAATGTTTAGCTTAACATTGTATAGCTTATTTCGTTGGCGTCATCCACAGTTCGATAGGATTAGCTATTAAAACATTAAGGATGTAGTATACAGTTTTATGGTTATTGTTGCTACGTTTTGAGAAATTGAAAAAAAAAACTATATTTGACAGATTTTGCAAATCGTTTGGTTTTGTGAAATTAACAAATAGCTTGATACGCTGTCATCTGTTTTTCAAAACGTGATGATTATAACTCGTACTTATGTAAAGAAGGTTCAGATCTTTTTATATTTTCGGATGAAGCGATAGATCCTAAAACAAAATGTCAAGAAGACACTCTAAAGCCTTTTGTACACATGTTTTTCTTGCCGTGAAAAACTACGGTTTATTCGCACGGTCGTCAGTTTTGTATGGATCACTATGGAAGCTTTCTGACGGTCACTTTTTCTACGGCGCGCTTTATACGCCGTACCGTAAAGAACCCATGCAGTGGTCAAAGGGCCTTAGAGTGTTCAATCCTAGCTTTGATGTTGAAGCATAATAACTGTGCAAAATGCTGTATGTTGGATTAAGTCTAGGTCTCTGGATATCGAAATGCGCAAAGTGCGCATAAATCTCTTTGCAAAATAAAACCAACCAAGTTTTACAGTTCACTTAATAAGAAGGTTTTCACGCTTTGATTGAAGATTTTTCAGGACCGAAGCGTCTCTTGGGAACAGGCCAACAGGGTGGATAGAGATGATTAGTTAGAAAAATTTACTCAGAATTGTGGGTGACCGCCATAGTCTAATTTAGTATAGTGAGTCGCGTTCATATCAACACACGCACTGTCCAATTGTGTATCTAGCTGTAGTCGTACTTAAACTTATTACATTACACCTATTAATAAAAATGAATGAACATTAACATTTTAGCACACAGCACTACTTAGGGCTGATTTTACCAAAGTCTCTCAGATCTTGTATCCGTAGAATAAGTTTGACGTCTGACAGTTCTGGTATGAAAAACTGCTAAAAATTAAAATTTTATTTTCAGTATATGACTTATTCTATAAACGATATAGACTTGTGGTATAAAAGTTTGGTAAAATTCGCCCTTAGCCATTGTTCGGAATGATGTTTAACGTGTGAGGTTCTAAAAATATGATGCAGACAATTTGTGAGACTGAATCGTGACAGAAATCAATCTAAGAAACCATTCTTAAATTAATTCGATTTTTAAAAAAATAGCGAATTATACAAGGTCAAACTGTGAAATTTTGCGAATTAATTTTATTTGACCTTGTGTACTTACCGTTAAAATGGCCTATCATGACATTCAACTAATTACTTGATTTTTGTCAGAGCATCTTGGCTGATTTCTAACGATCTCTAAGATCTAGCATTTTCATTTGTATCGAATTATCGATGTTACTCGTTTGTCGTGCGATTTTGATTGATTTTTTTTCAATAAATTAAGTAGCCTACACGCGTTTGTTTATTTTTATAAGTATAAAAAGTATTCTAATTTTGTTGTTCTGTTTCGCCAATTATGATTATCATGAGAATGTTTTATTCTTCCGCTTTGCTTGATCACAATTTGTTACCATTTTTCTTGGTTTTTTTATGTTTTCCCTTTTTTTTTGTTTTCGGTTGATTCTTAGAGCTCTTGTCTTGTTATATAAATGCAATAGAATGTTGTAGGTCTGTCATAGTATGTATCATACTAGACTTATTTGTAGTCAATATTGGAAGATCTGTGTCGTTGCTTACTGGCGGGAAGTAAAAAAAGAGCACATTACGATACCAGTGCAGATTTAGGTCACACAGTGCTATAAACTTATTTTATGTGTGACCTAAACACGTACTCAAGTCGCGCTTTTCTGTTACGAGACGTGTGACTTAAGTAGTCTAGTAATTAATACACAAGTATCGTAATGTACTATTTTAAAAACTTTAGGTGATTTTATCTAAAGTACTGTTTCGGGCCTACTTCGATGTTAATTTGTAACCACGGCAGCTATTTGCTTGATTATCCGGTGTTACCTACTTCTAATGATCAAGTTTTAGGTAGAACGCAAGAGCTCTAAACATACAATGTATAAATTCATTGTTGATTGTGGAAAAGACACATTTTTTTTTTATTTGTATATTAGACAGCTAGTTCGGAATTCGGTAATGGACCAAATTGTTTTTTTCGCGTTTATTTATTGTACTGCGAAGTGTCGATAAGTAATATTGCATTGTGTTATGCAAATAAAGTTTGTATGTGCAACTTGTGTTTTATTTTTCTTCTTAGATTTGTTTACTTACGAACATACCAACTACCGTACGGGTCTACCCTTTATAGCAGAACTTTTTATGTCATAATATTATTTTGCATATCTTCATTTGCAGACATTTTTTGGCAAACACTCTTTTATCGTCTAGGTCAGAATGACGGGTGTATTGTTACAGAACTGAATATGTTATATATGAAAGGAATGTACCAGCAATGTACTTGAATGTACCTTAAATGAAATCCAATGTACCTCCAAGAAACAAACACAATTGTAAAAATAAAGTGAGCCGCAGTCCTGATAGTCAGAATGACGGGTGAAGACTGATAATGAATGTAATAGATATCTTATGGTTACCTAATATTTACCAAAGGAATGTACCTTCAATGTACCTCATAAAAATATAATGTGAAAATATAATGCGACAAGTAATTAACGAGAAAATCAAGAAAACAAATATTGACGCCTAACATTTTTTCATAGCAATGTGAGTATAGTTTTATTTGCTCGTATCGTGATTAGAGAGGATTATTTACATTTAAATTGTACAAACGAATCTTGTGTCACCATTATCAATAATGTAACCACAAAAATGCTTTTCTGCCACTACCAACAAAAAAGAAATTAATAATTCATTAATTAATAACAAAAATAAATAACTCCGCAGTATCTATACTGGAAAGCAATAACATAGTATCGTGTCGTCGTAACAATTGCGAAGGAATACGAACATTTAAGTATATTTTGCAAAATGTTATAAACTTTGCGCTTAGCCAATGTGGCTCAGTATGTATTTGATGGGGTGCCACTGGTATTAAATCTATAATCAAAAATATACCACAGCATAGGAATTATTGAATAGATAGGCACTCACACACACACACCACACACAGAGATGTACACTCCTGCACATAAATTTATGGATGTCGGAATAGTATTAACAACAGTTTAATATCTAAATTTTCATACAAACTGTGTATCTAAGAAAAAAAAATATGTGCACGAGTGTAATCTCATAAACAGCTCAATACCATTGACAACTTAATTTGGTCGGGTTATACGCGAAGATTTAGTATGGAAAAATAATGCAAGCTAATTTCTCTTAAAATACAAGACTTGGGAATCTGGATTTTTGGTCGCTTTAACTTCTTTAGGAGTACTAATTTTTGTATAAATTTGGAAAGAAATCACAGAGTTTTTAATAGAGAAATCTTGAAATGAAAATTTGGCACCGTGACTACCGCCACCCCACCAATGGCATGGTATATCTCGTAAACTACTGGAGTGGGTACTAACTTCGAATTTTGAGTACTAATTTTATCTTGCAGGGTACTAATTTTTTATGTAGGTTTGAAGAAAGCGACAAGCTTCTCTAACTTGGAATGAACATTCAAAGTCTTGGCCCTGTTGAACAATTGCGAGAAAGTTATCATCGTTGATTTCTTGGTAAATACAAATGTTACAGTTCTGTTTTTTTTTACGAAATAAATCACATATAAGGGTTCTAATTATTTGTATACTTAGAATAGCGGTAGCGTGCCCCCTTTTTCGGCGCTCATGGTGGTCCTGCTAAAGGGAGCGCGACTACCGCCGGACCACCTTCAAAGTCGATTTTCTCGAAAACTACTAAGGTACCAATTTTGTTGTTCGAGTACTAATTAGTACCAATTGAGTACTAATTATTTACCAAATATGAAAGCGATTGGCGTTGGTGGTCCGGCGGTAGTCACGGACATAAAGGATGGTTTCGCGGAGGCTCCAGGACTAAATAAAACAAAAGGTAAATTATCAAATACTTTATTTTTCAGCCAAAAACAAAATACATAATATCACAATTTATACATTTCTAGCGTAACTTTTCTTGCACTTATTATTTAGCAGCCATTTTCGCTGAATAAGATATTATTTGTATAAAAAAAAATGTAAAACTTAATAAACAGTAAAAAAAAAACTCGGTAAAAGACTTTTTTATAGATAAATAAATTAAAGCCAATTTAGATAACACTGATACAAAAAAAAACGGGCAAGAGCGAGTCGGACTCGCGCACCGAGAGTTCCGTACCATCATATTATTATGTTTTTAAACATCGGCGAGGCCTATATTCGTCAGAGAATTTTAACACTGTGCACTGCGGTGTAGAAAATTTGCAGTTTTATGTCAGCGCCATCTCTTGACCGATAGTGGAACTAATGTAACTTTTGTTGATGATTTCTGAAAAAGTGTGCTATTTCTGTAATATTTACATAAACTTCTTTATTTCAGATTTTTCTCTTTGCAAACTTCGGAGATAAGCAGGGGGGGGGGAGTATTTTTTTTACATTTTTCATGAAAAGTTGAAAACTATGCGGCC
Source organism: Mesoligia furuncula (assembly GCA_916614155.1). NCBI lineage: Eukaryota > Metazoa > Arthropoda > Insecta > Lepidoptera > Noctuidae > Mesoligia > Mesoligia furuncula. Next base: position 3,214,711 of record OU744809.1, on the reverse strand, counting down.
TAAAATAAAAAGAAAAATGTTTGAGAATTTGCAAACTGCGTTCTTTCATATGATACCCCAGATGCCCTAGTAGCCCCAAACGTCATCTAAAACTATTCTAAACTTCAAGTTGATAGCATTAGTAGTTCTTGAGATATCCAGCTGTGACAGACAGACAGACTGAGTCTCACCATAAGGGGGAACCCTTATGGTGAGACTCAGTGTGTTTTTACCATTTTGGTACGGAACCCTAATTAATTTGATCGTATATTATATAAAAATATAGAAGAACGAGTAAGTACATAATTACCCTATTTTTTAACTGCATTGTGACAGTACTTTATTTTATATTGCATTTAAAAGTATTCATGTACAATACTCTGTGTCTGTGTGGTGCCGGACTTAAAGAATACCACCACCCCTTACTTCCCGTGGGTGTCGTAAAAGGCGACTAAGGATCGTACCGGAGAATGGGCAGCAGCGTTCTCTATGTATTCCACCATCATACCATACTGCGATCGCCAACCCGCCTGCCAAGCGTGGCGATTATGGCAAACCCTCCCAAAATTGGGGGAGGCCTATGTCCAGCAGTGGACGTCTATCGGCTGAAACGAACGATGTACAATACGGCCGCAAAAACAATCATGGCGGGTCTGAACATAGGCTCGGTTCCGAACTTTCGCGCAAGTCTTCTCACTCACCATTTTTTCTTTTTTTTTTTTCGTGGGTGGGATATCATTGAATGATCCCTCCCGCTCTGGGTGGAGCGGAAGGGAGTGTCAGACTCTTACTGACTAAAACCCACCAGTGTTCCTTCCTTAGACCTTTATGTTCAGGGGCAGCGTTAACCTTTTCGGACAATCCCGCTGAAACTCACACTCGCCTCATGTCACCATTTAACATATAGTCATAATATATAATATGTATACTGTAAATGCAGTCCCAGTTACATAAATATATACAAAAACAATAGGGTTCGGGGCGAAGGTAAAGTTTCGTAAAATTGTATAAGAGACGGACGTCACACGGCTCATGCCAAAAAAGGGTGCACGTCGTGTTTTTGAAGGAAGCTTCTAGAAGGTTCTAGAATGTTCTAGAAGCTTCAACTTGCCCTCATTGGCCGAGCGGGAACGAGAGGCGTTTCCGCCAGAAGCACGTGGATTGTAGCGGGAGCGGTCGGAAATGGTTTCGCGTTATAACCATCTGTTTTCTAAAAAATGTAATGAGTGTGTGTGTGTTGTGTGTTTTCTAATGTATTTACGCAGCCTTCAGCACAAAGTTCGAACCGACCATGATTCATAAGCCCCGTACGCACGAACGAACAAAACTTGGTGAACACGAACATATTGGATCGCCACGAACATTTTTGACAAACACAGTGTTATGTTCGTTAGTGGTACGCACGTGCGGACAAAGTGTTCGATGTTCGTGTTCAAAATGTTTTTGTTCGTTCGTGCGTACACGGCTTTAGATAGTATTTTTATGATTACATAATATGTTGTGATGCAAGGAACTGTATCCATTATGCTTACATATTAATAACACTTCGTTTGAAGGTGAAATAATTGAATTGTGATGATATTTTTTAACACTACGTGACCTAAATCCACACCTAAGTCACGTTTTTCTGTGACTTAACTAGTCCATTTTTACACAGAAAAGCGTGACTTATGTGCGGGTTTAGGTCACACGAGCTATAAAATAGTATTCGATCCGTGTGATTTAAGTCATCTATTAATGCAGTGTTTAGCACCCTCGCTCCGCTTATGAATAATGGAATACTTAAGTCACACGTATCGTAATGTACGGTCAAACAAACTATTTTATATTATACAGGCAGCTAACATGCAACTACTTTTAAACAATGATGTGGGTGTGCTGAGTAGTCAATTCTTTTACACCACTCTATTAAGGATGTCATAAGCTGAAAAATTTATAACGCACAAAATAAAACTAAATATTGGCAGTGTAGTGGAAAGATGAATATTTTTCGACCGTACTATTTGATCACATTGTGTTTTTATCACTGTGAAATTACTAATAAACAACACAAATTATTGCATTGTATTTAAATAAATGTCTTAGTATTTACTTTGCTTCTTAGATACATAGATGTGTACAAACTCTATATTATACAAATTGTTACAGTGTGCGTTGAGATCTATGGTATGATAGATGTGGCCACAAATACGTTTTCAGTGATATCGTAGCCACTTTTCAGTGGACATTATACATTTATTAAAAAAATATATATATATCGTTTCACTCAATATTTACTTCGTCAAGCTTTTGCCTAACATAAGTACGAATTAAGCAGAAAATTAATTTAGATTCCTTGAAATGTTACAATTTATTACAATAATACTTTCTTTTTTTTTTAAGAAATAAAATCGAATACTGTTTCAAGTTTTCGAATTGAACGTCCGATTTGTGACTTCAAAAATGACAGATACTCTAAACATCGATATGTAAAAATAATGATAATTTTCACTTGACAATCATAGGTTTTATTAGATTTTTCTTGATTTATAGTTAATAAATTAAATGTCTGATCATATTCCTTACATCCCTCAGATTTACTTTAGTTACCAGATCAGCGTGAAAAGAAAAAAAAAAATACGTTAAAAAAATACTTGACATAAATATTAGAATGATTTAGGTACACAATTAATGTTGACTTCCTTTGCTACTTAAACGATTAGGAGAGCTGTACACACATCCCTTTGGTTGAAGTGGGTAGAACCACTTAAATTGATCACTTAATATATACACTTAATATATATAATATGCACATACACCCCATAATTGTACAAATAAAATTAATTCATAATGATAATTCAATCTCTCGTCGAAATCTCGCTATTGAACTTATTATTTTAACTTAAATTAAATGCGTATTAGGATATTTTCTTTTATATTAATAGCCACCACTATCTGTTATTCAAAATATACGAGTTAGGGCTGATTTTTCCATCGCCAGATAACTTTTATTCGAGGAATAAAACTGACGTTTGACAGTTTTTGTATGAAGTAACTGTCAAAATTTCAAAATTATTCCTCGAATAAAATTATCAGATGATTGAAAAATCAGCCCTTAGTCTATAGAAAGATGTAAAAACCTACATGAAATTAAAACATAGTAAGCCGATTTACGCACGGACTTAAAAATATCGCGGCGGACTTTTATCGCTCACTGGATTTTAAACTCTCGGTGTTGAGCCAAGCGTTGAGAATCAAACAGAGCGCATCTCAGCGCGTCAAAAAACGACAAGTCACAGTTGCATTTTCAACTCTCGCCGCTAAGCAGTCGGTTGAAAATCCAGTGTGCGAAAAAATCCCGCCACGGTATTTTTACGTCCGTGCGAACGTCGGCTAACTGGTAAGTAGGTAATCTGCATCTTTTTTAAGAATAACTAAGATCGAGGCCAAGAGCAGACCCGATTAGGCAATAGAAAAACAAATTGCATGTATATATATACAAAAGTTCATAACATATTTCTGGCATTACTGTATTATGGTATATTATAAATTATTTGTCATGAGAAGCTTATTCACTATTATACAGATTATAAAATCTAGCCTACCTAACGTTCTTGATTGTGGCTCAATTAATCAAATCATAATCGGGGCTTATTAAACTTATACTAGATACTAATTGTTACCAAATAAACCCCTAAACTAAATGCAACGTCTTGCGTGCAAGCGAATACTATTGTTCTTGTCCATTACAAACTATTGACTATTCATGTATGAGATTATAAAACTAACCTATTTATTGATATTGTAAACGGTCCCTTTAAAAATGATTTTATAGCACTGTACGATCTAAACCTGCACTTAAGTCACGCTGTTCTGTGACTTAAGAAGTCCATTTTTACACAGAAAAGCGTGACTTAAGTGCGGATTTAGGTCACACGAGCTATAAAATAGTATACGATACGTGTGACTTAAGTAGTCTATTAATGTACGGCGCATATCGCTGTCGCCACCATAATGGACTAATTAACGTATCGTAATGACTTTCCGATCTGAATCCTTACCTATACAGGCAGATTGTATTTATCGGGGACAAAGTTGCCAGTAATTAAATTATTAATTTTTGTTAGCAATTTCCAATAAACATTTAAGAAAGGTTCTAGGATCTATCTATTTCCATTACATATTGTACAGCTGCTTTTTATAAATATATTACACACGAACTTTAAATGTGATGTGTGTGTGGAGTGCATAAATACACCAATTGCATTTAACTATCATTACAAATTTCCATTCAATTTGTTCAGGTTATAGTTAACTCGAAACCTACAAATTACAGTGTCCAAACAGTGCGAAGGTATACAATAACATTGCTTTAACACTTAATAAGAAACACTTGGTCATAAGTTGTCAAAATCGATTCTTGTATGGTTGCACAATCCATGGTTTATCAAGAAATAAAATATGTATAAGCTTTGATTTTTTGATACACTTGCTTGTAGACTTAGGGGTGCGCTAGGTAGCCCGCAAAATTCAAATTTTCTTACGTTTTTTTGCAATTTGCAGGTCAGTGTCATGTTTTACAAAGTATGTATTTACCAAATTATAATCATTAAAATCATAAATACAACCCTAAGGCGCTCCGCAGACGGCGGTAATTTTGTCCGTGGATAACCGTGAGAGACATCATCCGACAAACATCGGCGGTGCGGTCTTTTTGCCCTGTGCGTTTGTAGTATAGGATTCCCTTTAGACTATCGTGGCGAAATCGTCGACCGGCCCCGCCGTGTATTTCGCGCCTTATTGATATTTCATGCATGAATATTAGTCGTTCATTGGGATTATAATCATTCTTCACTGGAAAGGAGAAAATTCTAAAGCGTCATTTGTGCCAAAATGAAATATATTGTTGGATTAGATTTTTTTTCTGCGTCGATCTGAGCCAATGTGAGCCAATTTTAATTGGCTCAGATTGTTTGTTGTTGTTGTTGTGTGTGTTGTTGCTTAGAATCCAATGATATATGATATAACCCATATTGTAATCAACATTCAACATGACGCTGACCTGCAAATTGCAAAAAACGTAAAAAAAATTAATTTCGCGGGCTACCCTCGCTTCCTCCTTAAGGAGTATTCATATATTTCTGCATAAATCAAGCCTATCTGTAATAAGCCTATATTAATGTATAAAATCAATATTGTTTTGGATTGTACAACCAAAACCTGGCATCTAACTTCATAATGTATAAGTCAAACCAGATTTCGTCATCATATTGTATTAGATTATTTCCCACTCACTATCTAAATGGTCGTCAGGGGACAAAAGTGACTTATCTTTAAACCCGTTATGTTTCGTGTCCAATTTCAGTTCTATATTCTCTAGGTTCCATGTATTAGGTAGTTGGACTACTTTGGGTATCAAATCCATGGGATTTGGGTCTTTTATGGGTGTTTTTATAAGTTTCTGAACAGGTTTGGTTATAATGGTTGTTACCTCGGGTGGGGGGAGTATATCGACGTGTCTGAAGGTGGGCGCGGGGTCCGGGGGGGTCTGCCTGTCAAGCTTGGGGCTATCTATGCTGAGGGACGACAAGTTCAACATCTTGGCGAGTATCTTCTCCTTTTCTTCTATTTGCTTTTCTAGTAGTTCGTCGTTCTGTTGTGGGATTGCTCTGGAATTGAAATGCAAGATGGTTAATACACGAATGTTGTGTAAAAATATTTCCATCAGGTAATTAGTAATTGTGGACCTTAGAAGAGACATTTTTAATAAAAGAGAAGCAGCTCCGCTAAATTTATGTCATTCAAAGAAAACTTTAAACGTATTAAATCAGAGGCTACTAAAAGGAAATAGAAAACTTAAGTATGAACTCCGAATATGCGTGCTATATCGATTCTGACACTTTACTTGTGTCATTCAGCAAATGGTTATTTTTTATTCCTTGCTTAAATTTTTTGGGAGTAAAATGTTATATAAGTAAATTGTTACTCACCCATAAACGCTGATATTCATGACACAAGGGCTGGTATAGCTCACATTATCAGCCGCCTTCCTGACCGGGGTAGCCATCCGAGGAGTACTACCCCCCGACCCCCCTTCCCTTCTCCGACTCCTTCTGCTACTATGAATCAGCTCCCCATCGTACTTCTTCTCCATTATACTGTTATACAACTTTAATTTCCTCTGCAATTCTTCTGTTTTAACCCTCCTAATCTCTTCCGCATCGCTAGAGACATCTCGAAACTCGTTCACAATCGATTCGAGAACATTCTCGGATAGATCGAGGGGCAAATGTTTGATGGGGGGTAGTTCGAAGCATTCCTCTGCGCTTGCGACGGTGCCGGTCTCTATGAGTTCGTTCTTCGTGAACATGGAGATGGGCTGTTCTAGAACGCTGGAAATGTACGGTACCGTCTGGTCTATATGTGTGAAGTCGCGCACTGAGTTCACGGCTTGCTGAATAGATGATGTAAGCGACCTCGTCATCATGTTCATCGGTTCTTCTGTTGGGAAAAGATACTTGTTTTGATAAGATTCTATCATTAATTTGATAAGCGTTATGTTGATTTTTCTTTTTAAAAAAATCGCATGATTTTACAGTATTCATTTTTTATGGATCTGTGTTAACTACAAATTAAGTTTTCTATCAGCGCAGTGTTATGGCTTGCAAGCCAGCAATTCACGCGAACCTGTGGTCTTGAACAACTATTGCGTATTATGTACTTTTGAGCTATGTGAAATGCATCAAATTGCACCGTAACTAGGTGGGTAAATGATACCCACCTAGTTACAATACTTCTAGCTCACGAAGCGATGCTTGCTTTACTTGTGGTAACCATGTGTACAAACACGCTGCGACTGTGTGCGAAGACGAGTATCGGCAGTACATAACACAAATTTTCGACTTCGCCCGTATCTTGGACGGTACCGAGAGCTCCTGTGCTGACACACACATTTACAGCGTGTTACACACTTGGTTACCACAAGTTAAGCACGCATCGCTTCGTGAAATCAAATACCATTACAGAATAAACTCGTGTGAAACCACACCACACCACACCAAACTCAGCATTATTTTAGTTTGATGTGCAATAAAATTAATTTCTCATTTAGCGGGAATCGAACAATCATGATGCATCATCATTTTGGATTATTTTCATCATGATGGAAGGAAATAATCTCGTAACAATCAAGATTTTTTTTTTGAGAATACCGTATAAAAAATTAATGTTTTTTATTTACTGAATTAAATAAATACATATAAACATAGAAAGTTAGCATAAATGCATGTAGCGGTGTTAGTAGCGATCTCGAGCAGCTAGACAAGCGGACAAACAAAGCCATTGCTTGTATACATAAATATACAGATACAAAAGCGAAAGGTGATCGGATACAAAATAAAAATGCGTATATATGTTGTGCATATGTATATTTATATATAAGTCAATGGCCATGCTTACATCGAGACAACGCATGTACGGATACAATTGCTTGCAAAAATATATCGATATAAAACCAATACATGCATAATATTAACAGAAAAATATAAATGAGTTAAAAAAAAACATTACAATACTGAGAAAGCGCGGTAAAACCATTTGTGTATTATTTAAATTAAACAATTTAAAAAAAACTAGCACACATATCAACATAATTAAATAAAAAAAAATGTTTTTAAAAGTTTTTTTTTTTAACTTTGTATTTGCAAGCATTTGTACCAAAAATACTTAAAAAAACAAAAGTCGTTGTCAATCATCTCACTACAGCGGGTAACTAGATACAGGATGTCAATAATTCTACTTATAATTTCTACCCTGTGAATACATAATTTTTATCAAGCTCAAAAGGTACACCCTGTATACGAAGCTTTAAATAAGCTAGATCTAATCTACATTATTTTTTATAGCACGGACGTAAAAATATCGCGGCGGGATTTTATCGCGCATTGGATTTTCAACTCTCCGCGCTAAGCAGAGCGTTAAAAATCCAGTACACGAAAAAAAATCGCCGCGGGAAAAACGCGCCCGTACTACCTGGGCTAAGATAGATACAGAAATAAATGTGGTTTTAAAACAAGACTGTAAATCCATATTTTATGATCTTACAAAGAACACATATATCATCAACACTGCTTCCCCGAGGGGTTAAACAGAGCTGTATCTATAGGACACTCACTTTTCGCCAGTCATGAGATAGTTGTCTGTGTCTTTGTTAAATCCAGTCATATCATATTATGCGTTTTTCAAACAAGAACTATCTAACTCATTGATTATTTCAAGTATTGACTAAGTATACAACATTGCGATAGATAGCATGAATATAAACTTATACTTATTTTGAAAACAAAACTTTAAATACGTTTATTTCTGCAACTATCTTAATTTTAGTAAAATACAAAATAAAATAGTTGATTTTCGCAATTTCACAAGCACCATAACAGTGCGAACACATACGAGCACCTCAATAACACAGATGTGTGCACACCCTAATACACAGTATGTCATGACGTCACAATATAGACGTCACGTCACGTCATGACTATTATTATACAGTGTATAATAGGAATGTAGGTATGTAAGTACATAATTATTGTCAGTTTAAGTACGTGATGATATGTATTAATATATTAGGTAAAAGTATTTTGCACTAGAATAAATACTTTTTAGATTCCTAATGTAAGATTAAAAACTTATATTATTTTTAGATCATCTATGGTAGTCATTTTATTTCCAAAAACAAAAATAATATGTACAGTGATCTCTTGTGCACTGATAGGGTCAAATCACACCGAGATGGCAGCGAAGCGGCGAGCAGTTTCAGTGTCATATAATTTTAAACTTTATCGTCATTACTATAACACATAGTATCGCTTGAGAAACTAGAAAAGGCGCGCGGCCGCCCGCGGCGCCGCGAGCACTCCGACGACTCAAGTTTCTCAAATGATACTATGTATTATAGTAATGAATATAAAGTTTAAAATTATATGACACTGAAACTGCTCGCCGCTTCGCTGCCATCTCGGTGTGATTTGACCCATAATGGAAATTTAAAGGCTGAATTGTCAATCGTCAGACTAGTTTCTTCTGTAGAATAAAAATGGCGGTTTGATAAATTTTCCATACAAACTCTGTCAAACTGTTATAATGGTTCCCAAGATAAAGGCTGTAATGAGTTTGGGACCACAGCGAGAGAAGAAGAAGAACAAACATTGTGGTAAAAGTAAAAATCGTTTATTTCAACATTCAAAATAGAATATGGAGGTATCCATGGATACCTCCATATTCCTATATCTCCTTCTTCCTCTTCTCTCGCTGTACATCAGAGAGCGCGCGAGTTGCAGCGTTTTTGCGTCAATGTAGCCATAGGATTAGACTATCTTTGTCTCGCAGATAACACAAGAAAGAGAAGAATAGCTATCGGTCAACTCTGTACTTTTCTCACGCTGTCTTGAAGTAAAAGACAGTAAGAGGTACTCTTATTTCATTTTAGGTCGCGAAAAAGAGAATCGACACCGTTAACTAGATCCAGTTTAATATTAGAACCTACCTAATTTTAGCACATATTACAATTATCTATATATTATTGTCTATTTCACATAATTAATAAAGATGTATAAAATACATTGGTCGCGATTTTGGTATGATTAAGGCACTTCTAACTATTCTAACTTATGTACTATTACATATAATCTTATTTCTATATTATAATCTCACAACTATATTTTTTTAACCGAATTTCCATTCTGGTTGTCATTTTATACAAAATTGTAATCATGTTCGGGTCGGCATGATTCGGCACATCCGGGCGGCGAAGTCGAATATAATATGTAGATATATGTTCCGGAAAGAGCCGCTCGGCTTGGCGCGAATTGTGCCAAGACGAACATAAATAAGCGAGGGCAGTTGCACGAACCGAAATAAAGCCGAATATCGACGGCGAAGTGCCAATACCTCCTAACTGACATTTTTTGAGAAATTCACTTTTTTATTGTTTTGAATTTAAAAGCGTTATTCGCATGTTTTAGTGAATCGCCTAAGTGTATTTTTAGTTGTAACAGCATTCAATTAAAATGTAGAAATATGTATCTCCCAACTAAACCAACGCAACGTGTCTATTTTTGAACGTTTTTTTCAGTTTGTGTAAATTTTTGACTTTGTCAGTTAGGAGGTATTGGCACTTCGCCGTCGATATGTGTATTTATTGATTCGGGACGGATTTTTTGTTGAACAGATACTGCCTTATTGAATGTGCCCCTTGATATGACACATCGAGCTTTAGAAAGAGACTGTCATACAGGTATGAGTGATAGGGACGACGCACTACAAAGCCGAAGATCTTCGAAAACACGATGTGCCATATTTACGGCCGCGTGCTGTTTAAAGTTTTCCAAAAAATCTTACTTGAATGACAAACTTAGATATTTTTGTTTCTAAACATGATCCCTACATATTACTAAAAATAAAATTTCTTCAGAATTGTTTAAATTAGCACATTATGCGTTAAGTCAACTTAAAGTCAAAATAAAATGAACTTTATCTCCACCACCTAAGGTACAAAGTCGTGATTCATATCGTCACTGGAAAGGAGAAAATGCTATAGCGCCATTTGGGCCAAAATTAGTTATATAATTACATTTTTCTTTCTCCGTCGATCTGTTGAGGTATGCCTAGAAACCCAGTCAAGTCCAGTGACGATTATGTTTGTATATTATTTTACTCAATATTTAAGTAAACATTGGTATATAAACCATCTATAATGTCATTAAAATTAAATTAAGGTACTTATTCAATAAATTGAACAGCAACTATAAACTTTAGGCACCATTTTACATTAATGTCATTTAAAAAATGATATGTTAGTATTTTAATATGATGGCACTATACTTGTTTATGGGGTATAAAATGATTATGTTAGTACAAGAGTTACTTTATTTAAGACATTAATTTTAAAGGCACTTTGATTGACTAAATAGAAAATATCAGTTTTTGTTTTCATCATAACTGAGAAGTTTTAGTAATAAAACATGAAATCGTCTACGTTTTATTATTGTTCGATAAAAGTTACTCATTGCCTCTTTATAACATCATGTATCAGAAAGGTGTAGTCAAATTTAACGGTGTGGTACAGACTATAAACTGAACAACTTTTTTGTGGAACCAAGCTCGTATACAAAGAAAGAAAAAAAAAAACTGCCTCATAGAGAAATCATTGTTCGGTTTGATGGTCTGTACAGTCAGCAACAAAGGTCGATTAACACTTCAGTTGTTTTAATCTTAGTTATTGAGCAAAATATTTGTTCAAAATTGCATTGTACTTCTGCTGCAATTTTGAACAAATATTTTGCTCAATAACTGAGGTTCAAAAAACTGAAGTGTTAATCGACTTTTGTTGCTGGCCGTACCACACCTTACATTCATGGTAGACTTACATTTGACCACACCTTAATGATGCATGCTGTACAGGCTCAAATTAAATTTGTTAGCGAAACCTCGCAGACGTGATGGCTATCGACATCTAAACACTCAACCGATTTTCTCAACTCATATTTCAATTTTATTCATTCACACATACACTGCGTGTTCCTTCGTGAGTTAAAAATACTGGAAAAAAAAAACTAGCAGCGGTCGTCGAGCAAAAAACGAGATCATTATTTTTGTTTTTGTATAAGACCTTTGACGTCTGCAGCGTTTCGCTAGCCAATTTTTATTTGACCTTGTATTATAAGTTTCGTGACACATTCATGTTTGTGCGTGGAAACATTATGTATAAACTGTTTATAAAATATATTATATTATATAAATGCATGCTTGATATAGGACGGAAATTATGTTCATAATACTTTTGTAGTTCACAACATTATCTTGAAGACATTACATAATAACAACCGATTTAATACTATCTTGCCCGTCGACTTTCATCGTCATTTTATTAATAGTAGTAATAAGTTTACAGAGTGTAACAGACGACGAACAAACACATATGTGATAAAACCGCCCATGAATATATATGTATAGTCGACCGCACAAAAGTGGAAACAATTTGACATTGACAGCGCCTTCATGTCCTAGCAATAAGGGCGGTTTTCGTCGTACAAGTTTTACTATAGAGGTATGAAAGGTTGAAGGCTGCGCTGACGTTCATGTTCGGGGTCACCAGTATATAGGTATGAGGAACAGGGTGTAAAATTCACTCATCCTCCATAGAAAAGGGAGGATCCTCCGACCAGGCGGGTGTCGTGTCTGGCGGACAACTGCTCGATGATTCATGTCGGGCCGTTGTATACAAGGTGAAGTTGAAAACATGCGACAAATCGAAATGGGGGATTGTACTCATCATTACGAACAACTTTTACTATGGGACCAAACCTGAAATCGCAAAAACAAAATCAGCTGTTCCCTACATTTATGTTCGCATAACTCGTCAAAACGTAGGGAACAGCTGATTTTTTTTCGCGATTGCAGCTTTGGTCCCTTAGTAAAAATTGTTCATAATGATGAGTACAATCTCCCATTTCGGTTTGTCGCATATTTTCAATTTCAACCTGTATATGCTAGTTGCGCGGGAAACTCTGCTTGCGAGATGCAGGATTTTGTGTGACGTCAGTATGACGCGTAGTTCGCATGTGGCGTTGTAGATACCGCTACATTAGTATATTACGCACGGCGTTTCCGTGCAATAATGGAGTACTTAAGTCACACGTATCGTTACTATTTTACAGCTCGTGTGACCTAAATGTGTAAAAATGGATTACTTAAGTCAAATAAAAGCGTGACTTATATCGGGTTTAGGTCACACAGTGCTATAAAATATATTTCGCTATATGGCATCCAATTTTACCGGTAGAATGTAGGGTCGATGTCATTTTATAAATTCAAACTTTTGAACGCCCTCAACTTTTGGGCAAGATGTCTGCCTTGATAAAGTATTATTTCTCTGTCTGTTACACTTTGTATAACTAAAGCAAAGTTCCACTTTAACTTAATAATGACGTCACATAGAGAGTTGGCAGGCAATGAACAACACTTTTGAGTTATGCTTGGCTAAATACTGGAGGGAATAAGGACTTTAGAATACAAAATGAGGTTTGTTTCTATCCAGTACAGTTTATAAATGTTTGTATAGGTATTGTAATAACAATCCGGTGTTGTGTAGATTTGTAGAAATTTCAAGAATATACGATTAAAATAAGAATTTAACTGGCCTTAATTTCATCGTGCGAGTAGGACATATTCAGTACGGGATTAAAAAAAAAAACAATATTGTTCTACCATGAATGTGGCGATTGGCGAATGGTGGAGAGTAGGTTGTTACAAAAGGATCTTATTTTAACCGAATATAATGCATTTCTTTGTGCGTACTATAGGGTAAAGAAATTAAGCAAGCTTGAACGATAAATCTCAAATGAAATTTGGCTGGAGTGTATTCCTTGCCCTTTTCAGTATATATTAGAATTAACAATTACTTTTCAACACGCTCGAACTTGCTTATTTCTAAAAAAAAGTCTTAAATAAGTCAATAAACTTATATCTACTGTGATCTACTAATGACTAAAGCCCATATTTTAGAACGATAATCCAGCATACATATTGTTTAAAAGACTTCATTCAATCTCTACTCAAATTATTATTCAAGTGCAACAGTATCGTTCTAGCAAACAGGCCTAAATAAACTAAAAACAGTCCATATTCTAACAAAGAAAACTTAACCTGCATTCAATGTGATAGCGAATCATTCAATAAGTTTAAAACGTGCTCAAAAAAGTACGACAATACATTCATGTAGAGCATTCAAACTGGAAGGGACATGCGACTGGATAAACTAAGCTCACGATCGCAAGGATGTAAAAATATCACGGTTTTGATCGCGCACTGGAATTTGAACTCTCGGTGTTGAGCCGAGCATTGAGAATCCAACAGAGCGCATCGTACCGCGTCGAAAATCACAGTTGGATTTTCCACTCTCGGGGCTAAGCAGTAGGTTGAAAATCCAGTGCGCGAAAAAATATCGCCGCGGGAAAAACGCCCTTGCGACTCTGGGCTAACGCGAGCGAGAAAACAGAAAATAAGAAGATGAAAACCATCACAGATTAGACAACAAGTGGCGTGCTCTTTGTAATTAATCCTTCATACTATTTCAATCTATTTGAGAATAGTAATAAGTGGCTACCTAAACAGGCACAGCGACAGGACTTACTTAACTAATATTTATCTTGTCCTTTTCTTAATAAAAAAGAAAGAAAAAGATGCACTGAACTTAAATTTAGTTTAGTTTGTGAACAAGGGAATCGGTGCCATTAACTCTCTTTTAAAATTTAAGAGCGTTTACGCCGTACGACATTTCATACAAACTTTCAAGCCCTTACTCTTCGAAACTATTGAACCGATTTTAATGAAACTTCATACGCATATGCAAGATACAACGGTCTAAAAAGTTAGTAGAGAACATTTTCGAAATGTCTTATTTAAAAAAAGATAACTGGAAATCTCTGTTTCTATGAAAAACTAATTTGGCTGTAACACTATTTTTCGAAAATGTTTTCTACTAACTTTTTAGACCTTTGTATTCTGCTTATGCTTATGAAGTTTCATTAAAATCAGTTCATTCTTTTCGAAAAATAAGGACTTGAAAGTTTGTATGAAATGCCATACGGCGTAAACGCTCTTAAAGATGGTATCACTGCGATACTTGAATACCCAAACAGGACTTATTTTCCTTACTATCTGTGTCAGTCGTCAGCCATTTATTTTTGTTGAACACAAGTTCATTTTAAAATTCGTCCATCATGCCTCATCCAGCGTTCATGCTCTACAGTGTAGCCAACTAGTGAAGTTTGCTGAACAGACCTGCAGCCAGCGCGGCGGGCTCGGGCGCATGCGCGAGACGGACCAATGAGCGCGGGCCCTCCAGGACGAATACCTCGTCCTTGTTCACTGATACTGACAGGATCCTGCGAGGAAGATTTGTTTATTTGGTACAGTTAGGAATTAATTGAAAACAATAATGAAGTAGAAGTGCTAGTATGTACCAGAAGAAACTTACATCTATACACCGTAAGGGCTATTCTTGCTTGCAGCGCTCGGCCGCTATAGTAACGCTTGCTATTAGATGTGGTCATCGTGTGCACGGGATTTTGTTTTCAAATTGGGCAGATGTAAGTTTCCTCGATGGTACATGTACAAGGTATACACAGCATTCACAAAAAGAAAATAACGTATCTATGCCTAACGTATCTATATCTATGGGATTTTATTTCCTAGCGCGGAACTTTAATTCTTAAAAAAAAAAAAAAAAAATGGACAGCCAAAATTTTTTTTTTTTTAATACCGTATATATTTTCATATGCATTTAGTAAAAAGATGTTATTTTGACATTACAAACAGACACATCAATTTTATTTAATCGTATAGATAATGATGTAAACTCAGTGAGCGAGCGCGGGTCCAATGTACAGCATGTGTTCGTTGTGGGCCACTAGGAAGTGTTCCCTGAACATGTGGAGCGGGCCCAGGTTGTACTATAGTCACAAGTGTTAGGTACTAGCTAGGCTCACCTTCTCAGATCGTCGACGACGGCCACAGCAGTGAGCGAGCGCGGGTCCAGTATGTACAGCATGTGTTCGTTGTGCGCCACTAGGAAGTATTCCCTGAACACGTGGAGCGGGCCCAGGTTGTACTATAGTCACAAGTGTTACTAGCTAGGCTCACCTTCTCAGATCGTCGACGACGGCCACAGTAGTGAGCGAGCGCGGGTCCAGTATGTACAGCATGTGTTCGTTGTGCGCCACTAGGAAGTGTTCCCTGAACACGTGGAGCGGGCCCAGGTTGTACTATAGTCACGAGTGTTACTAGCTAGGCTCACCTTCTCAGATCGTCGACGACGGCCACAGCAGTGAGCGAGCGCGGGTCCAGTATGTACAGCATGTGTTCGTTGTGCGCCACTAGGAAGTGTTCCCTAAACACGTGTAGCGGGCCCAGGTTGTACTATAGTCACAAGTGTTACTAGCTAGGCTCACCTTCTCAGATCGTCGACGACGGCCACAGCAGTGAGCGAGCGCGGGTCCAGTATGTACAGCATGTGTTCGTTGTGCGCCACTAGGAAGTGTTCCCTGAACACGTGGAGCGGGCCCAGGTTGTACTATAGTCACAAGTGTTACTAGCTAGGCTCACCTTCTCAGATCGTCGACGACGGCCACAGCAGTGAGCGAGCGCGGGTCCAGTATGTACAGCATGTGTTCGTTGTGCGCCACTAGGAAGTATTCCCTGAACACGTGGAGCGGGCCCAGGTTGTACTATAGTCACAAGTGTTACTAGCTAGGCTCACCTTCTCAGATCGTCGACGACGGCCACAGCAGTGAGCGAGCGCGGGTCCAGTATGTACAGCATGTGTTCGTTGTGCGCCACTAGGAAGTGTTCCCTGAACACGTGGAGCGGGCCCAGGTTGTACTATAGTCACGAGTGTTACTAGCTAGGCTCACCTTCTCAGATCGTCGACGACGGCCACAGCAGTGAGCGAGCGCGGGTCCAGTATGTACAGCATGTGTTCGTTGTGCGCCACTAGGAAGTGTTCCCTAAACACGTGTAGCGGGCCCAGGTTGTACTATAGTCACAAGTGTTACTAGCTAGGCTCACGTCCGTCTTGCGGCCGTCGTCGTCGACGACGGCCACAGCAGTGAGCGAGCGCGGGTCCAGTATGTACAGCATGTGAACAGTAATTTAAAAAAAAGCAACGAAGATTATAAAAAGAAGAAAAATATTTACAAAAATTTTGCTAACAGTCCAGGGAAAAATAGAAATAAAATTAATACACCATCAAAAAAGTCCAAGAAAAATCAAAAATCTAAACGAAACGCAAACTATTGACATTGCAGAAAAAGACCACTCTCTATCTTCCAATGTCAATAAAACTGTAATAGACCTTAACAGAGATACATTTTTAACTAACGTAGATCGAAACACGCAAGGAAACACAAGGCAAACAACGGAATGTAGGTCCAGGAAACAGAAAATATGCCTTATAAGCAGTGAAACCTCTAACAGACTTTATACTATGGCCGAAACAACCACTTTAAAAAATTATGAAATCTGTCATTATCGAAAACCTAAATGTGGCCTACGTCAATCTTTAGACGGAATTGAGGGAAAAGTGAAAGGTTTTACTTATTCGGACTACTGCATTATTTATATTGGCGAGGAAGATTTTCGTGCAACCCATAACTATATAGAGCTTGTCATGTTTATCAGAGAAAAATTGTTAAACCTTAAGCACACAAACATTATAATTTGCTTACCAACTTTTAAGTATATGAAGAATGCCAACATAATGTTTAATAGTCGCATAGAGACCTTTAACAACTTACTTTATTTAGATGTGAGCTCATTTAATTACGCGCACATCCTAGATTCAAACCTTAACCTACCCTATGACCATAGTACGTACAACAAACACTATGGCTCCTTAAATAAATATGGTTTAAAGATTTTCGTATCAGATTTGCAGGACCTAATTCTTGATCTAGGCAATCTGAATACTTCGCACCAGGAGGTTGACTGCTCCCCAGAAAATCAAAGCCTAAACAAAATACCTAAAGAACCACAAGAGATAAACTCGCAGTTTTTTCTATAACTACGTCAACATTCTGCATTCGGATCCATCTAACCAGTTTACAGTCGGGAAAAGAAAAACCTCGCTAAGCATCTTCTATCAAAACGTTCGCGGCATTAAGACCAAACTCAATTTGTGGAGAACTAACTTGTCGCTCATGGAACATAACATTTTAGGAGCCACTGAGACATTCCTTGACACTTCTGTTGAGGATTCTGAGTTGGTCCTCAGCGGATGGAGTGTCACACGCCGAGACAGACGCGGCTATGGCGGTGGGGTCCTATTAGCGTCTAAGCAAGGTATCACACCTACCCGAGTACGTGAGTTTGAAACTCCCAACGGCGAAGATCTCTGGGTGAAATTTACCTACCGGAAGAGCAGTGTTTATGTGTGTGTAGTGTACATAACTCCCAGCGCTACAGACTCTGTATATTTTGATTGGTTTTTTAAAGTTGAAAGTTTTATAAATGACCTTAAAGGAACAGTACTTATTATTGGAGATATCAATTTAAATAGTGCTTCCAAAAATGTATGTAATTATTATAGTTATTTTCTCTCATTTTGTTCTTTGTCGGACAGGAATAACGTTTATAATACGTTTGGCGGTAAATTAGATGTTGTCCTTGTAAAGGGCTCTAGTTGCGCAGTGCAAGTAAATAGTTCCGACACTGGGGGCATTGTTAATGTGGACTCCTACCATCCTCCTTTGGATATTGCTCTTAACATTTTATCAAATACTTGTAACGAAAATATTAAGCCTAGTAACTTTGACTCAACCTCTGATTGGAATTTTGAAAAAGCTAACTTTTCTCTCTTATATGAGATGATGTCTACAGCGGATTGGGGTTGTGTATTTAATGCATCAGATGTGCAATCTGCGACTACTCAATTTTATGAAGTCCTGTATAATATTTTTGATGTTTGCGTACCTAAGAAAAGCAGACAAGCTTCAAACAGGAAAAGCTATCCAGTCTGGTTTTCATATGACATCATTAAAGATGTAAATCGCAAAATTAAACTCCACAAGGAATGGAAACGATATAATAATCTGAATGTCTACAAGGCATTTTCTATATTGAGGTTAGACCTCAAGAGACGCATTGAATCGGCATACAATGCCTACATAGCAGCTGTTGAAAATGGCATTAAGAAAAATCCTAAAAAATTTTGGAATCATATTAGTAGCCTTCGAACTAAGGGTGGCTTTGAGCCCACCGTGACCTATAAAGGCTGTAGTTTTTCCGGTAGTGAAGCCGCAGATGCCTTTGCAAATTATTTTGCTAGTGTGTTTCTACCCAATAGTCCCATATTGGATTTCAACAATGTGTCTAGTACTCCCTTGTCATGCGATGGACATATCAACATAAGCTTTTTTACCCTATCACAAGTAGAAGCAGGAATAAATAAGTTAAAACCACTTAGTTCTGTGGGTCCAGATAAAGTCCCATCTTACATCTTAAAAGGTTGCAAGGAGATTGTTGCTCCTGTACTTTCTTATATTTTTAATTTGGCTTTAAATACCGGTATATACCCTGAACAGTGGAAGATATCGAAAGTCACTCCGATACCTAAAACAAGCAATAGGGCCTTGGTTGAAGAGTATCGTCCTATCGCAGTACTATCATGCGCTGCAAAACTTTTTGAGAATATCGCTCATAAAGAAATATACGCGCAGGTAAATACGCGGCTTTGTGAGGAGCAGCATGGCTTCCGACCGGGTCGATCAGTAGAGACTAACTTGTTATCCCTCGTCGACTATATATCTCTTAACATGGATAAAGGTCAACAAGTAGATGTGCTATATTTAGATTTTAAAAAGGCATTCGATACAGTGGATAACGATATTCTATTAAATAAATTATACAGCATGGGTTTCACCCCCAAACTTCTGAAATTTTTCGCGGATTACCTTTCAAATAGGAAACAGTATGTTAGCAATGGATCCTTTATTTCGAAGTCATATCATACGCGTTCTGGTGTAAGCCAGGGTTCAGTTTTAGGACCCCCTCTCTTTCTCATTATGGTTAACGATCTCATCAAAATAGTAAAGTATGCCAAATGCCTCCTATATGCTGACGATTTAAAATTAGTTCAAGTAATTGATAAGGATGTGACTCCCGAACATCTTCAAAGTGACATCGACCGAATCCATAAGTGGAGTATAGACAATAAAATGATATTTAATGCCGATAAATGTTACGTCATGACCTATAGCCGCAAGTTACGACCTACACATGCCACCTATACCTTAGCAGGTGTTGAAATAAAGCGCGTGTCAGCCATTAGAGACCTTGGCGTGACATTTGACTGCGGATTGACTTTCCATGCGCACATGTCTGCCCTAGCTTCAGAATCTTACAGACGCCTAGGTTTTGTCCTACGCAACGCCCGTGATTTCAATAATCCTATTGTTATCAAATTATTATTTAACTGTCTGGTTAGAAGTAAGTTGGAATTTGCTGCAGCCGTCTGGAATCCCCATGAATCCACATATGAATTATTGATCGAAAAGGTTCAGAAAGCCTTCCTGCGTTTTTTATATAAAAAGATTTACGGATATTATCCATTTATGTATCCTACTCATTTCCTGCTGGGAATGTTAGGATATAATTCCCTTTCAGTGCGTAGAGCCAGAGATCAGATCTTAATAGCCATAAAGATTTTGAGGAGCATGGTAGATTCCACAGAGCTACACAATACTTTGTGTACACTTTATGTGCCTGGCAACTACCTGCGTCATAGGCCTACTCAACGACACCGACTGTTCGCCACATCCCATTGCCGCACAGTGTCGCGCGCGCAATCCCCGTTGTGTCGCATGCATGGTGCTATAAACTTGTTAATGGAGACATTCCCGGAATGTGACATCTTTAATGACACACTCAGGGTGATCATGTCAAATTGTCTCATGTTCTGTGAAAAACAGGTTTGATAAGTGATTAAGTTTTATATTGTTATCACTTTCGATTTTATTTTGTTTTCTTTTCTTAAAGCTATTGTTAAGTATGTTTGATCTCTGACTTGTTATCTGTAGTTGAATTATGTTAGTTATGTAATATGTTTAGTTTTACCTGTTAATTACTGTCATTGGCGCAAGCCGTTGTAATTAATTATAAATAAATAAATAAATGTGTTCGTTGTGCGCCACTAGGAAGTGTTCCCTGAACACGTGGAGCGGGCCCAGGTTGTACTATAGTCACAAGTGTTACTAGCTAGGCTCACCTTCTCAGATCGTCGACGACGGCCACAGCAGTGAGCGAGCGCGGGTCCAGTATGTACAGCATGTGTTCGTTGTGCGCCACTAGGAAGTGTTCCCTAAACACGTGTAGCGGGCCCAGGTTGTACTATAGTCACAAGTGTTACTAGCTAGGCTCACCTTCTCAGATCGTCGACGACGGCCACAGCAGTGAGCGAGCGCGGGTCCAGTATGTACAGGATGTGTTCGTTGTGCGCCACTAGGAAGTGTTCCCTGAACACGTGGAGCGGGCCCAGGTTGTACTATAGTCACAAGTATTACTAGCTAGGCTCACCTTCTCAGATCGTCGACGACGGCCACAGCAGTGAGCGAGCGCGGGTCCAGCATGTACAGCATGTGTTCGTTGTGCGCCACTAGGAAGTGTTCCCTGAACACGTGGAGCGGGCCCAGGTTGTACTATAGTCACGAGTGTTACTAGCTAGGCTCACCTTCTCAGATCGTCGACGACGGCCACAGCAGTGAGCGAGCGCGGGTCCAGTATGTACAGCATGTGTTCGTTGTGCGCCACTAGGAAGTGTTCCCTAAACACGTGTAGCGGGCCCAGGTTGTACTATAGTTACAAGTGTTACTAGCTAGGCTCACCTTCTCAGATCGTCGACGACGGCCACAGCAGTGAGCGAGCGCGGGTCCAGTATGTACAGCATGTGTTCGTTGTGCGCCACTAGGAAGTGTTCCCTAAACACGTGTAGCGGGCCCAGGTTGTACTATAGTCACAAGTGTTACTAGCTAGGCTCACCTTCTCAGATCGTCGACGACGGCCACAGCAGTGAGCGAGCGCGGGTCTAGTATGTACAGCATGTGTTCGTTGTGCGCCACTAGGAAGTGTTCCCTGAACACGTGGAGCGGGCCCAGGTTGTACTATAGTCACGAGTGTTACTAGCTAGGCTCACCTTCTCAGATCGTCGACGACGGCCACAGCAGTGAGCGAGCGCGGGTCCAGTATGTACAGCATGTGTTCGTTGTGCGCCACTAGGAAGTGTTCCCTGAACACGTGGAGCGGGCCCAGGTTGTACTCTTGTTGGGTGTGAGAGTGTTTGTGCTGGCTCGGGTTTAGAAGTTCTGCTATTGTAAGGGGGTTTGATATCGCTTCCTGAATTTGGAAATCAAAGCATGTTTTTTTATTAATTAAGAAGTTATGACGATGATATATTAATTAAGACGTTCATGCTAATCACAGTATGATGAGAGACGTCTTTTACATCTTTACTACCTTTCGTGTGCAACATTAAAATGATGCAGAAAATTCGCTAAATGTTGTTTATCCAGAATGGCAACATTATATTTAAAAAAAAATGTTTTTGTTTAACTACTGGCTGCAAAACTCTTCTTGATCTTCACACGTTTATTTACGGAGTACGTATTAAAACTTCAATAAATTAAGTTTAAAATGTACTTTCTTGGATGTAAGTACGTACCTTGAACAATAACGTCTGCAGCACGTTGCCGTGCGCGTCGGCGCGCCACAGGCGCAGCCCCGGGCGCGCGCAGTAGGCCGCGGCCGGCCCGCCGCGCGCGTACGAGTGCTGGAACACTGCTCCTAGCGCGCATAAGCTGAGGACAATATAAAGAAACTGAGAAAATTGCAGTTTTATGCTTCGTACACACGCAGAAAGTTTAGTGATTAAAAAATCTCATGTCAACGATAAATCCAATTCTTGTACTTAATTAAAAATTCAAAATCTAGTCACAATCTCATCTCAGCGACAATAAATGCCAAAAACTCGTCAAAATGTAGGGATTTTAGAGGTATTTTAGACAGATTGATACTGAGATCAGACTGTGAAAGTCCTTAAAATTGCCCCTCTATCTAGTGAATTGCCCCTCTATCTAGTGAATTGCCCCTCTGTTGTCAATTTTTTTTTTTTAATTTCCATGTTAACTATTTAGTTACGTTCCTATTCGTCGTGACGTGCCGTCAGCGGGCGCGAGCCTTAAGTGTTAACTTCACTTTTTTATATTCTTTTGATAATCGTATCTTCATTTTCGCTTACCAAATCGATAATTAACTGAAAACATTTCATTTGGATACTTAGAAAAGAAAACCCGTGTCCAGAAGTGGACAGTAAACGACACGGCGCTCAGTTTGATAATAAGAGGGTGTCTATATGTATGTCTGCCTGTAACAAGTAGCGTGCTCACCTCTTGCGCTCCTTCTTGCCCAGCTGGTTGACGTGCCAGCGCCCGTCGCGTCGCTCGCACACGATACTGCGGTACACACTGGACACCAGAAGCGTGTTCTGATAGTAGCTCATCTGAACTATCTCGTGTTCTTCGTTCACTATCTCCATTGATTTGCAGAGATGCTGCGGGAGGAGTACAGAAATAAGTATCGACTGGAGCTGAATATTTATCTCATCTAGATTGATCGCGAAGAACAGGTTTTGCTGACTTTGTTGTTTTCGTTATTTTTTTTTTTGTTTTTGTTATGATATGTTCTTGATTAATAGTTTATTTATAAGTATATAAAGTATGTATTAGGTATGTTGAAACTGTGTGTACTCCCCGTCACTTTTCCCTAAAGGTTCATTAGAAAACCAGCGTCAGACAGCATCTGTCTGGCAATAATGCTGAAATGAATTTTTTTTCTTTCTTTTCTTTCTTTAGTCGATCATCTGTAAGGCCTTAACACTTCTATACTAATAATAAAGCTGAAGAGTTTGTTTGTTTGAACGCGCTGATCTCTGGAACTACCGGACGGATTTGAAAGAATATTTTTGTATTTGATAGCCCATTTCTTGAGGAAGGCTACAGGCTATTAACATCACGCTACGACCCTAAGGTGCCGAGCAAAAAGAAAAAGTGGCTGTTATTTTAGTACTAGCTGCGTCCCACGGTTTCACCCGCATAAGTGTCGATCCCGTGGGAATATCGGGATAAAACGTTTCCTATGTGTTAATGCTGGTTATAAACTATCGGTGTGCTAAATTTCATCCAAATCCGTTCAGCCGTTTGTGCGTTTAGAAATAACAAACACACTCACAAACATTCCATAATCAGCCTATAATGTTCCCACTGCTGGGACATAGGCCTCCTCTCGGTGAGAGGGAGTGGGCCGTAATCCACCACGCGGGCCCAGTGCGGGTTGGCAGATGTCACATATATCTTCGAATTTTTGGTTCTAGGACATGCCGGTTTCCTCACGATGTTTTCCTTCACCGTTTTGAGAGCAGTGGTGATGAAATAATTTACACAAAGTAAAGCGCCTGTCTGAGTTCGAACCTACGACCTGCAACTCGTAAGTCGCGGCCGTTACCACTTGGCCACCACTGCTCAATCAGGCACAAACATTCGCCGTTATAACATTAGTGTCATATTGTGGAGTCTTTCGACTTCCACGCGAATAAAGTTGTGGGCAGAACCTAAATAGTCTTCTATAGCTGTTAGAGTATTTCTTTTCTAATAATTCTTCTAAGTAAAATACGCGCTTCGACGTGGAGTTGCGGACACCAGCCCTTACATCTGTACGCACATTACTCAAGCTGAATTTGTTCACAGTGTAAGCAATTTTTATACTAATCAACTCGAAACTAAACAACAACCTAAACTAAAAATGATACACGAAAAAATTAAATTAAAAATTTAAAAAATCCCCGACACAAAAAATTAAATTAAATTAAATGTAAATAATTGGAAAAGGATCAAATAATATAAAAACCCCCAACTTAAAGAATCTAGGTAACGAGACTAAAACAGATAAATTCATATGGAAGTCGGGGGACCATTCTGTGGAACACCTTCTATGCTAAGAGGTCCCCCGACTGCCATATGAATTTATCTGTTTTAGTCTCGTTACCTAGATTCTTTAAGTTGGGGGTTTTTATATTATTTGATCCTTTTCAAATTATTTACATTTAATTTAATTTAATTTTTTGTGTCGGGGGTTTTTTAAATTTTTAATTTAATTTTTTATTTCATGCTTTTTGTAGGGACTCCTTAATTTTTGTATTTCATTTCTTTTTTTTTCTTGCGTTTTAAGATTCAGGTATTTTTTTGTTTAATCAGGTTTTTAATCCGTCAAAAAATAATAAGTATTAATTGAATTGAAGTTGAAGAATAATTTTTAAGACTAAACAGATTTTTTTATATATATTATTATATCCTTTTTCTAGTTCTTCCTTTAGTTATTCAACTTTCGTACAAGTATTTCATAGCTATTAGATATCTTAGGTATTTCAGATCTAGTTTATAAAATGGGACTGCGACACTATCTGATGTAGAAATACCTACGCTTTTTAAGTAGGATAATTCCATTCGTAACAAAAATAGTCAAACTCAGTGGTCGTAGGTACCAGTCATCACTCCTCTTTCCTCATCATTCTAGAGCATTGATCAGACAACAAAATATTTTCAAGTTTTTAGTTTTCATTTCGTTAGTTAATATTCCTCATTCCCTTTCAATATAATGTACATTGTTCTACTTGTCAAGCCCTTGCATTTGATACCTATATTGAAGGAGTTGTGAAAAAAATATACAGAGTTGATATGACAGAGGGGCGTTAAATTACACTACGTATACTATACGTGTATAGTATTAATTCGATATGGTACAAAAATAAAAAGCGCTAAAAATGAGATTTTTTTTTTTTCAAACAAACTAAATAGCTTACAAATCAAAGTAAAACGCAACCATCCTTTATAAATAGATTTGACTGACCTTAGATGCCTAGGTAACAGTGGCAACGTCGCGTGCGCGCCGGAGCGCGGCGTGTGTTATCTCTTTGGCGTGGCGGGCGCCGGGCGGGCGGCTTAGGCCGCCGCTCACGCTGGCTTTTATGTTAGTAAAGTACTTACGCATACACAAAAACACAAAATTTTTTAAATTCTCGATGTGTCTGCCTTTCATATTAATGCACAAATTATACCAACGGAGAATACTGTTATTTATTTTTCAAATTAAATCACTGTCTGTCGCTAAGCAATTTGTGAATTGCTAAAATAATCCTATTTTTTAGTTCAACAATTGTATTTACCTCTGAGGCATACACTTCACCCTTAATGTACCCCCACAAAAAGAAATTCATGTGAGTGAGGTCCGGAGATCGTGGTGGCCACCGAACAGATCCGATTCAATCACAAAACAGTCAATCACAAAAAAAAACACTAACACTAAATAATAATAATCCCAAGTTACGTGTCCTGTCACAATAAAAAAAAAGAAATACTGTCTTAAACTTATTTAGTGTCTTAGCACACTAACAAAACAAAATCATAATTGTCAGCGCGCGAATTCTACAAAACAATAGCGGGGCGGCGCGGCGGGGCGGCGCGGCCGCCGCTTCCGTGTCGCATGACGTTCCCGAAAGGGCAGCGTTTGCGCACTGACAAAACAAGTTTTTTATCAAATTCGCAAGGATCTAAGATGCAATAGCAACACACTGACCTATTTCTATTTTTTTTACGCGCGGGATGTTTTGCTATGATTGTCACTCTCGTAATGAAAGTGCAAGTGTATGTGTACTTATTGCTTCCTTTTTAGTGAAATATTTTGTTGTAGGTACTTGTGACTTGCGTCAGAGCGGCAACAACGTATCTTAGATTCTACTCAGATTATCGTTTTAAGGTGCATGACCTATGCGTATAGACATAATCAGCTGTTAGGAAAGATACAGCGTGTTCAAACGGGGCAAAAACTTAAAAAATCATTTGCCACTAAACTACTGCTCCTATTTAATTGATTTTTGGTACAGAGCTTGAAAATGGTACCTAGTATAGGCAGTTTAAAGGAAAGCCCCTCTGTCGTATCAACATTGTATAATTCGCCAATTTGTGGTGGCCGCCATCTTTGATTTGAAATTTGTAATAGCGAATAGTACCTATTCTACAAGTCAAGCCCTTTCATTTGATACCCATATTGAGGGAGTTGTGAAAAAAATAAATGTAATTCGCCACTTTGTGGTGGCGGCCATCTTGGATTTGAAATTTGTAATGGCGTATAGTATTCTACTAGTCAAGCCCTTTCATTTGATACCCATATTGAGGGAGTTGTGAAAATAAAATGTAATTCGCCACATTGTGGTGGCGGCCATCTTGGATTTGAAATTTATCATAGTGTATAGTATTCTACTATTCAAGCCCTTTCATTTGACACCCATATTGAGCAGGGGCGTGCACAGATTTTTCAAAGAAGGTAGGCAAAAAAAAATCTCACCAAAAATACTGCACTTTGGTTTCGGTTCGTCGTCTTGTCGATCGATGATGTAGGTAATTGCCAACGCGACGTGACGCGAACAAAAAGGATATTATACGACAAATAAAAACTTTTTACAAAAAAAAAAAAAACAACCGACTTCCAAAAAAAACACTACAAATTGAAAAATAACTTTAATTTCGGAAGTCGGTGTCTTTGGTTCCGCATTTTCGTTTATTGACACCGACTTTCGAAATTAAAGTTGTTTTTCAATTTGTAGTGTTTTTATTGGAAGTCGGTTGTGTTTTTTTTTCATAAAAAGTTTTTATTTTTCACTTTTTAGTGGGTCCGTTTGTAATTTATCTAAGTTACAATAGCCTAATGTCAACTGCTCATCACTTATTACAAAATATTGCTTTTCCCGATGTTGGGCCGTTAATTGTTGAGGAGTTCTCCTGGTAAGAACCAGGAGAACTCCTCAACAACCACTCACCATACGCTTTGTGACGAGCATAAATTGCTTAGCAACCTTAATAAAGTAATCGAATCGCAACCCGTGAAATATTTGTCATTGAGTAGTTCCAATGGCCATCTGTGGTCTTCTTCATCAGCTCCACTTTACCAAATGATGATTTCCGAGAGCAAATGCTCAAGTTATTTTAAAAAATACCCAAATCGTTATAGCTTTGCCTATAAAATTTGAGGGTTTCCCTCGATTTCCATGGGATCCTCTCATCAGATTCCAACTTGATGATAATGGGACCACCTCGAGAGTATACCCTTTCAAACAAAAAAAGAATTTTGAAAATCGGTCCACAATTGGCGGAGTAATTGGGTAACAATCAAACAAAAAAAAAAAAGAGAACCTCCTCCTTTTTTGAAGTCGGTTAAAAATAATGGTCGTCTAATTAGGTTTATTGAAATGAACTAATGTTACTTTCTAAAATAGGTACTTGCATTGCATAGCCAACTTCCGTTCGCGCAAGTTCGGTGCGAGTTCGCCTGTTCCTCGGCAGTTTTCGTGTTCTGCTCTATGAGAAACTACAGTAAAGACACTGCGTATTATCGCAGTTGTGTGCGTTATATTTTTCATTGTGTGCCACGTAGTTATAGGCGCGCACACACTCATAAAATCGTATGAGCACGACTGACCGCGAGAGCACACATCTAAACATTTAGTGACGAAAAGTTTGTGTCTTCGCCGTTGAGATTGTGTGGCGCCAGTGCAGCGCGAATCAAGGATGCGAAATCAGTCAAATCTTAATGATACTACCGACGTTCGGTAGGTGGAGCTGATTTATGATTTAAGAATTTTTATATTTTGTGAAGTTTTGTTTATTGACTTACTTATGTAATATTAGATCAGTTCTCCGAGGTAGACACTGTCTTTATCACTCTATGGAATGCCCGCCCCTGATATTGAGGGAGTTGTGAAAAAATATGTAATCCGCCATTTTGTGGCGGCGGCCATCTTGGACCGATTTTCATCAAACATAGCTAAGAACACTCCCGACTAATTCGCCTTTCAAACAAAAAAAAACAAAATCAAAATCGGTTCATCCGTTCGGGAGCTACGATGCCACACACACACACACACACACACAGACACGTCAAACTTATAACACCCCGTCGTTTTTGCGTCGGGGGTTAAAAATAGTACATTACGATATGTGTGACTATAGTTGTAAAACAGCGGTAGACAACGGATATTTACCCAAAGTTGCCGATAAATACCGGTCGTTTATCCGACTGCAAGTTGATTATGTTTTTGCGACTAAATTATTTTATTTGTACGTAAGTTTAAAATGGTTTTTCACGATAGTGAATTGTTGTTTTTTTCTGAATTAAAATTAAGAATTTTGCCGCCGCACCGTGCTTACAAGTTCCAAGCTCGAGATAGGTACTGTAAAGGTTGTCTACTGAAGTCAACCGTATGTAGTGCAGGCAGGTTATAATAAAGCGCGGTTTTCATTCGAACATTCAGGCCAAGTTTAGAACGGGGCGTGTAATATTTTATTAGGTTTTTTTTGTTTAGGTAAAAACAGTGGCAGTTTAGTCGGGAATAAATGATAAATGATTTTATTTTTGTAAGTAGGTTTGTACAAACACATTTACACGTCAATCATGTTTTTTTAAACTAGATGAGGTCGGCGTCGGCGCCCATCTGACTACCCTGAGAAGAAAGGCCGAAACAAACTCAAGAGGTCACAGTCTCTTTTAAAGTCCAGACATAATCTTGGTCAGGTTATATGAGGACCATGTAGATCGATCGAATATGTAAAGACTGTTTGAATTCTTTGAAGGGCTCATCTAGCCCGTCACAGTACCTATGCTAAATGAAATACATACAAATATTATAAATTCGAAAGTAACTCAGTCTGTCTGTCTGTATGCTACATTTTCACGCCTAAACTACTGAACGGATGTCGATAAAATTTGGCAGAGATAGATTACATCATCCCGAGGAAGGACATAGGATAGTTTTTATCAACATACTTCGCGGGCGAAGCCGCGGGCGGAAGCTAGTATCTCATAAAACTTACTGTTACTTTACATTAAAATAATCAATAATATCTATAATTAATAAAAAAACACAATCGATTACTGTAAAGTGGGTCTATCATCTAACAAAAATAACGAAATGGATTCATAATACAAAAAAAACATTTTGGGTCGGGTTCTGCAACCAGATGTAGCTGAATACCAGTTACCATGGAGCGACTGCCTATCGGACCTTGATAACCCAGTTACTGGGTAACATAACAACCCTTGGCAAGACTGGTTGTCAGCCCTACAAATCACAGCCGGGACCAACGGCTCTTTGTCCTTTCCGAGGGATGGAGGGGTCTCGATTATGTAGTGGATGGTCAACTATCCAAGGACCAACTGAAATTTTTGTTGAGTTAAGGCTCCTACACACTATGCCGGCGGCCCAGCCGGCGGGCAGGCCGCCAACAAGCCGGCGGCGGCGGCGGCATACCCGGCGGGTATTTGAGCAGCCGGGCTTGCCGCACAAACGAGCTGCACAACTGAAATTATGCTGGCTGCACACCCGCGCGGCAAAACCCGGGTGTGTAGGAGCCTTAAGACCTACAAAAAACTGTTGACAACGGAACATAATTTATATGGAACATAATTTATTTGCATCACAGACTACAAAAAACTGTTGACAACGGAAGTCGTAACTCGTTTTAGACATTCTTTTTTAATAAAAACGAAACGTAACTACTAGGACCTTTTAATACCGGTTTTGTTCGTAAAAGAGCAATCTTTTTTCTACAACTCTAGAGCGTATTAAGTGTTAGTAAACAACTTGATCAGTTTACAAAAGCCTAACTTACCATTCTGTCAAATATTTGCTGACGACGACTTTCAGCAAATATTTGACACATTTGAACGGCTAACACGAACGCGGTACTCTAAGTGGCCGGTTGGGGGCATTCTTCCCAGTTGGAGTTGCCATAAGTTCAAGATAATAATGTCTTGGTCTGTTAGCATAATAAACTTACCATATAGAAGTCGATCTCAGTCATAATGATGACGCCATTCTTGTCCCCAGAGAACAGTCTCATGCCGTTTTTGGACCACTCTATAGCTGTGATTTTACTCTTGTGTAGTTCTCCTATCGTATATCTGAAAATAAAGCACAATATCACATATTAAATTGTCTCCACTCCTCCATTGAAAATCTCTTTTTAATTTTAATGTTTTTGCGCGGAACCCTAATTCTTTTTCTAAAATAAAGGGGGTTAAGTACCTACTCCTTATAACATCAGCTATCTGCTAGTGAAAATCCCGTCAAAATTGGTCCAGCCGTTTCGGAGATTAGTCGGAACCAAGAGACAGACAGGACAGATAGACAAAAAAGTTAAAAAATACGTATATAAGTACCGTAACTTTCAGAATTACGTATTTAGTAAAATTAGCTTTACTTAAGTTGTTATTTTGACATTACAATTTTATTTATTTGTATATGTACGTATTAATGTTTACATATATACTATCAATGTTATGATGATATTGTTATTTAGTTCTGTTAAATTGTGGTTACACTGAGGTCATCTTGACCTCAGTGTACCACAACAGAATATAAGGTCATCAATGCTATCCTAACATTTGCAATGTTAGTTTTGTATGTTTAGTAAAGTAGACAGCACTTTTGCTAAAAATCCACTATTTTCAAAAACCTTCCATTATGTCTGTGGGGGGTCTTACCAAACTGCTATAGTTCAGTTTGGTAAGTTCCTTCGATTTAATGTTATTTTATGCGACCTTAAAGGAGTTGGTTCACTAATGGTTTATGCAATGTGATTAAAATGTTTATAAACAAAGTAGTTTATTTCTATTAATAAATTCATGGTCATATAATACTTCTATCATAATTATTTTACATTAATTTAGCTTAGAATACTGACAATATTTATCATAACAACATCACCAGTTATACAACGTGATTACTTATTTAATAAGACAATTTTGGTTTTGTAAGATAACATAATCACTTAGCTCATACAGCCTATTACGGTATTCTAGATGACAGAGGCAACAAACTAATTAAAAAAAAGGCTTGACAAAAGATTTCACACTAGCTGTGTTCCACGGTTTCACCCGCGTAAGTCTTGATCCCATGAAAATATTGGGATAAAAGTATCCTATGTCCTGTCATAGTCTGCCCATGTGCTAAATTTCATCCAAATCCATTCAGACGTTTAAGCGTGAAAGTGTAACAAACAAACATACAAAAAAAATCAAATCTTTTCTCTTTCTCACCTTTCAACTTTAGGCTCCACTTTAGGTTTGAAGGTGTCCGGCACATTTTCAGGGTGCTCCTTAGGTATTTGGAACACAGTGACTTGACCAGCTGCATTGCCAGCCCCCACCATGTAGTCAACTGTACTCACTATCTTTACATATGTAATTGGAGATGTTGATGCCTGAAATATAATTGGCATTAATTGGAGATGTATAGTTACCGGCACGTAACTTGGCAAGAGATTTTCGTAGTGGGGGAAGTTCGCGCATATAAAATACCACCCTGACAACACCTCTCATGGTGGAACTGCTGTTATTATAAAAAATAATATAAAACACCACTTACATAGCGAGTTCAAAGAAAATTGGCTACAAGCTACTACAATCACCATAGATGAAAGAATTGGTCCTCTCAACATAAGTGCGGTATACTGTCCACCAAACCAGAAGGTCAAGAATGATATGTTTGACATATATTTTAACTCGTTGGGCCGCAGATATATAAGTGGCGGAGACTGGAATTGCAAACATACCTGCTGGGGGTCTAGACTAATCACAACCAGAGGACGTGAGCTGAAGAAGAGTGTTGAAACCCACAGACAAACCCTGCTGTCGACTGGCGAACCAACTTACTGGCCAACTGACACCAATAGAACTCCTGACCTTCTGGACTTCTTTATTGTCAAGGGACTGTCTGATATCAACTGTAGCGTGGAGTCGTCATTCGATACACTATCTGACCACTCCCCAGTTATTGCTACATTTAGTGTTACAGCAATCCAGAGAGAGCCAAAACTAACCCTATGTAATCGAAAAACTGACTGGGACTCATTTGCGGATTATCTAGAAGAAGAAGTTAATCTTAAAATTAAACTGAAAACTGAAGAAGACATAGATTCTGCCACATTCTACATAACTAATGTCATACAAATGGCAGCATGGTGCGCTACCCCTACGCTTGACACTTCAGCCTGTCAAAATAATATACCCTTACAGATAAGGCAGAAACTGGAGGCTAAACGAAGATTGCGAAGGCAGCTCCATTTGAGTAGATCGGAAGAGGACAGAAGGGAATTTAATAAAGCTGCAAGAGAACTGAAGGAACTCATTAATGATAATGAAAATACCATGTTCCAAGAAAAACTCTCAACATTGTCAGCTCGAAAACAGGATAACTATTCATTGTGGAAGATAACCAAAAATTTTAAACGACCACAAAATTTTGTACCCCCGCTTAGGCAATCTAATACTGGATCTTGGGCCAGAAAAGCAAGTGAAAAGGCGGAGCTTTTTGCACAACACCTTTCTGCGGTTTTCACTCCGAATAAGTCGTCGATGACCGATTTTGAAGAGGAAGTCGATAATTATCTTAATACCGATCAACAACTATCACCTTTACTCAAACTGGTCACGCCGAAAGAATTGACAAGGACAATAAGAAATCTGGAGAACAATAAAAGTCCCGGGTACGATCTCATCACAGGTAACATACTCAAGCACCTACCTAGAAAAGTTATCGTCTTTCTAACAATGCTGATCAATGCTGTCTTTCGATTACAATACTACCCAAAAATGTGGAAGATATCACAGATATGTATGATAGCGAAGCCGGGAAAACCACCAACCGAACCAAGCTCATACAGACCCATAAGCCTCCTTCCAATCATATCGAAGGTTTTTGAGAAGATATTTCTACGTAGATTAAAACCAGTCCTTGACGAGAATGTGATAATACCAGACCATCAATTTGGATTCCGTGAAAAGCACGCAACTGTAGAACAAGTGCATAGAGTGGTCCATAAAATCAGACAGTCGTTGGAAAATAAGGAATACTGTTCTGCGGTGTTCCTGGATATCCAACAGGCATTCGACAGGGTCTGGCACAAGGGACTTTTATATAAAATGAAATCTCTTTTACCTAACTCTTTTTATATGCTCTTAAAATCTTACATAGACCAAAGAAAATTCCAAGTTAAGTACGAGAATGAACTGTCTAATGTTTATGAAATGAAAGCTTCAATCCCACAAGGCTCTGTGCTCGGGCCCGTACTCTACTCTATCTTTACTGCAGATTTACCCAATACTGATGACGTGGTAACGGCGACTTATGCAGACGACACTGCATGCCTTGCGAGTGACAAGGACCCAACGCAGGCATCGCAGAAATTACAAGTCCAGTTGAATAAAATTGACCTTTGGCTGAAAAAATGGAGAATTCAACCTAGTATAACTAAGTCAGTTCAAGTGACTTTCACTCTCCGGAAAGGCGATTGTGCTCCAGTGTACATGGAAAGTAAACCACTGCCTAACAGTAACACAGTAAAATACCTGGGGCTACATCTAGACAAAAGGCTTACCTGGGCCAATCACATTAAGGCCAAGAAAAAGGCAGCTTCCATAAAGATGAAAAGTCTTTCCTGGCTCTTAGGAAAACAATCAAAGTTATCTCTTAGTAACAAAATACTTGTTTACAAAGTTATAGTAAAACCAATCTGGACGTACGGGATTGAACTCTGGGGATCGGCTAGCAACTCCAATATTGAAATTTTACAAAGGTTCCAAAATTTAGCTCTAAGAACAATCTCAAACGCACCCTGGTTTGTCAGAAACACCGAAATACATGAGCACTTAAAAATACCAACAGTGAAAGAAGAACTATGCAATAAATGCAAAACATATAAACAGAGACTGAAGAAGCACAGCAATGTTTTAGCCAAGAACCTTCTAAACACACAAGGGGATATCATCCGCCTAAAGAGATGGCAAATCCTAAACTTGTACCAGAGACAATGAAAATTTAAAATTATTTTAGTACTTAACCACATAATGTGAATGTTCAATGGAACACCACAAAAACAATCTCACACGAAGACCTCATCTGATTATGGCTAGAAAGCCGATCGCAGATATATGAGAGAACAAAAAAAAAAAAAAAAAAAAATTGGAGATGTATAGTTACCGGCACGTAACTTGGCAAGAGATTTTCGTAGTGGGGGAAGTTCGCGCATATAAAAATGTATGAAATTGTGCGTGCGCAAACTTCCCCCACTACAAAAACTCTTGCCAACTTACGTGCCGCTACTTGTAAATAATCTTTTATGAAAATAAATTATGTTGTTCAGTTCAGTGCTTTTGAAACACCACTGTAATTATAATTTTAGAAAAAACAATCTCACTAAATAAGCACCTATAGTACTTTTAGATGATAAATATTTTCAGACATTATTTTCCATATATAAGGAGCAAATAATTAGATTTCCCACTACATCTGTACTAATAATAAAGCTGAAGATTTTGTTTGTTAGAATGCGCTGTTCTCTGGAACTACCAGATGGATTTGAAAAAATCTTTTTGCATGGCTATTTAACATAACGCTAGGACTCCTATGAGCCATCATAAACAAAATAAGTCAGAAAGAATGATAAGCAAAAACGAAGTAATAGCGCATGCAATGCCAAGGGGTTGCGGGAACAAGAAATTTGAGAAAGTCGCGACCAGAAGCTAGTTAAATAAATAAATGAATTTATTTCTCATCACAAATGTTGTTGTGGACAAGAATTACAAAAAAATCATGCATAATTAAAGTTCAAGTAACAATGTTGAAAGTATTTTAGATATCAGTATTGTCTATACAATTAAACCATGTTCACAAAGAAATAAAATAATCTTATCTTTTAGTTAGTTTTCTTTATCTTGTTGACTCATTCATTATGTTTACACAATACAAAGCAAGTTTGTTGTACAGAGTTTAGAGAAATGAGTTAGTTAAAAATTTCTTTGTGTCTATTTTATTTCTTTTTCTTCAATATGTACAGACGCCAGCACATCAAGCTACTACAATCTGTCAAATCTCTTTAATAGATTTTCAACTTTATCGCTAAAGCATAAGGTTCAAAGTTTACTGGGAAAATTTGACAGTGTCGAGTAGCTTGATGTACTGGCGTCTGCACTTGACTAAATTGAAAATGAATAACTATCCTGAAAATTGGTTATGAACATAGTAAAAATGTTGGAGTCACAATTCTGTGAAGTTGTAAACATGTTGTAATAGTATAGTTACCGTTTGAATACATATACTGTCACTATTGATTACTTAACTTCTATTCTTTAAAATATTTGTCCATGACAAGACGTGGGTATCTTAGTCCTTAATAAGACCACACCTTGCATTGTACCATGTTTTGGGATGACGACCAACATCATGACTAATAGTGTTGTATGGAAGAAAGACATGTTGCACCCACCACAATGAAATTGGGGTAAGGGGCAGATGAATGATGATGAATGGCGACTAAACCATGTTTTAATGCAAATAAAAATATTCTATTCTACCTTAATGGGTAAGTGAGTTAACTCAGTACTAGCCAGAAGCCCACATTACTTTTACTTGGCATATTCAATAGAGGAATTACTGTTTATTAAATTGGTTCAGCACTGCAGGTTGCCAATTGATTCCATTGTCAGTAGTCAAATTGAGGTACTATGCTGGCATTAGTTTATTGTATTGTGTTTAATGAACAGCACTAAATTTTCTAAGGACCCAGGCATAAAAAAGTATTTAATAATGACACTTTAAAGGATGTAATTTATGTGGGCTCTCTTAGAAACCCTTAGGATTATTTAAAATTGTATTTATAACTAGGAACTAGGAATATTCTGCAGAATAAACTAAAACATATTATTGTTTTTGTCTACCTACAACTAGCACAAAAGATTATTTCAAATTAACAGCATCCTTAGAAACTGTATTGGACGCTCGCAAAAGCACGATCAATGAGTTGCGTGGGGAACCCCGTCCCTGACATACTGCACTAAGAGAGAGTTACCTCGCATCGCAGTCTCTGAATGTTTCCCTTCTTCCGATCGTACCAGTACACCAACCCGACGTTCGTGCCCAAAGCTATGTACTCGCTGACCGCGTCCACGCATGTTAGGCACAGCTCGTTAGAAAATATGCCAGTCTGTATCCTAGGTGGAATTAAATTTAAAATATGCGAACAAGGGGCCCATTCCCTGACGAAACCTTCTTCTGCGCCACCCGACACTTCCATTTTAATGGATAAAATATCACTACTTATGATGTATCTTGAAAACTGCAATTATTTAAGCACGTAGGCATGACAATTATAAAATAAATAATTTAATACGTGCGAAAAATATAAAAACGAAAGTGAAGTGTCCGTCCTGTTTGAGTTTGACTTATTTTGACATATGGAATGGAATTGGAAGGAAAGGAATGGAATGTGCTGCCAATATAATAAAAAACCGATACTAATTACTAATGTTTTATAGTCCAAATGTTTTAATCATAGATTTTAATGAAAAAAAGCATTGTCCATCAAATATTTCTCCTGTTCTACAGCTACGATAGCTATCCTATAAAATAAAATCAAGATGACAAACTTGAGAAAGTTTTTTCGGTTTTTATGACCCAACTCTAGAGATTACCCATTACGGTTGACCAACTTTATAAACCTAACTGTACACTTGTCATTTTCTTGTCAAACTTGGTCCGTAGTGCGAAAGCCATCTCGCCACGCATTTTGGCAAATAATTCATCCGAAATGGCAGAATCAGCGACAGAGATCCCTATAAACATTGAAGAAGCTGTCAGGGAAACTGTAAAAAATGTTACAGAAAAGCCGCCGACGAGTATTGAAGGCATCGCGATTGCATATTTGAGTTTAGTGATTATGGCTGTATTACCTATATTCTTTGGAGCTTTTCGGTCTGTAAAATACCTGAAGGAGCAAAAGGTAAGTCCAAACAGAGTTTTCAAATGCTAGAATGCAATTTTATCACATACTTGTTGAATTTGGTTGGACCCAATGAGATAGATACACGTTATACATCGTGGCATATGTTGCCTGTCAAATCAAACAGAGGAGGTCTTGAACCTTTCTGCAAAGAAGTTCAAATCATGACGTGACGTTCTCGGTTCTAATTAACTCTTGTCCCCGTCAGTGGTCGTCCTCGTCACTGATAATGTACTAATTAACTTTAGGTTCAGATTTTGGCACAATCATAACATTTTACGCAAGTTTTCTAACAATACTGAGTCTAGAGATGAAGTTTCAAAATGATGAGGAAAATCCTAATAATTTATTCAGTACCTATTCATGTTTTTATCACTAGCCAAAATCACAACATATTAGTCTATTTTATTTAATATAAATATCCACTATGTCTATCGAATAAATATATATCTTTAATTAATTATTAATAGCCATTAATTGTAGTGCCTTGATTGATTAAATCTATTAGTTAGCCGGAGAGCAAGATCGGAATATGTAACCAATCATAATATATTATTGTATAATGTCGGAAAAGATATTATGTGACCAGTAAAACATTGATCCAATCTTGCTCTCCAGCTAACTCATAATTAGACTGTAATCAATCAAGGCATTACAATTCATGCATAAAGATTATTTTTTCCATTATAAACATTTGTCAATAGGATAAAATGTATAAGAAACTTATATTTTATAATACTAATGTATGTTAGGCACAAACTTTCAAACTACTACACTTTAAGTGGCCATGAGATTATGCAAATCAATTTACGCTGGTCTAAAATTTTAATAAAATGAAACAAGTTCTGGTTCAAGCAAGTCGTAATTTTGATTATTTTTTTCTTGTTTCTTTGGTAGAATGGTGTCTGACTTGGGGCTAATTTCACCAATGAAACTGAACATGAAGAGCATATCTAAACTGAGTTTAAAAGTTGTCAGTGTCACATAGTAAAAGTATATAAATATTCCACAACAATAATGACACAACTGTTGAACTCTGTTTAAATTTGTTGATCAAGTTGAGTTACATTGGTGAAATTAGCCCCAAATAACTTGTCAAAACAATGAGAGGTTTTTCTTTTGAGTATTAAAAAAAAAACATAGTTTCCAAGAACCCTCAAGATGGCGTTGAACTGAGTACGTTACTAGGTGCCAAATCAAAACGCTTGAAAAAAAAAACATTGCGTCACGTCATATACGCTCGTTGAGTGACAGTTTCGTTTGCTTTCGTTTTAAGATCTCAAAATTACATCCAAGTGAATTAATAAAAAAATTATGTGACGTTCGGTTCCTTGCAGTAACTTACCACATTCAGCGCCATCTATCCAGCTACTAGGGAAGCGTTAAAAAAAAAGAAAATCCCTCATTAGCATTGTCAGCTTAGACTTTGACTTTTTGATAAGGTACCTTAAGTACTGTGTATGTATCAGGAAACAATGTAGTTAAAGGTTTTAATTAAACAAAACCGTGGTATCTATTTAATATAATTTTATGCATAGGTTCTTGTTATATTTATTTACATGTTTCACATTTGACACACTATTCCATATCCAAATATAAACTGAACTTTATGTGTGAGGGCATAAAGTTCAGTTTGAGCTACAACTTCATATTAGTACATATTTTTTTACTTTTTTGGAATCTAAATTGTGAATGCAGGCTAGGTATGGCCTGAAATAAAACATAAATATATTAAAATTAAATATGATATTATTTCACTCTTTGTAGGGGACCCTTTTTAATATTTAATTGGAATTTAATAATAACTAGCTGACCCGAAAACAAATGTCATGTTTCTAAAAAAAAAAAAACAGACAAAAAAAACCAGGAATCTTTTCAATTTTTTTCTTTCCATAAAAACCTAATTCGAACTATTACGATAATTTAAAAACTAAAAATAGAGCTGTATTAGTCGAGCCGTTCTCAAGTGATGCGTTTACCAACTAACAGCATTTCATTATTAAATTATGCTAATTTACTTATAACTTGACAATAATTTGTAATAAATACAAACATTTGCACTGATAAATGTGATTAGAGAACTCCCTTACTGCTCAGTTTACTAGCATTACTAGCAAGTTAACAATTAAAAGTCAATTAACACTTAATATTTTCTTAATCTTTATTATTAAGCGAATTATTTAATATAAATCGAAACAGAAATAAAATTAAAAGAATATTAACTCATAGGGCCAGTTTCTCAAACAAAAAACTGATCGCAAAATGAATGTGATAAATTGTCAAGCACGCGTACACTGTTACAATTGGCTGTTACGAAATCATAATATACAGGGTGAAATTGAATACATACATCAAAACAAAATCAGCTGTTCCCTACATTTATGTTCGCATAACTCGTCAAAATTTAGGGAACAGCTGTTTTTTTTTTTCGCGATTGCAGCTTTGGTCCCTTAGTAAAAGTTGTTCATAATGATGAGTACAATCTCCCATTTTGGTTTGTCGCATGTTTTCAATTTCAACCTGTGTAACCAATCACAGCAGTTTACGCGCGCTTGACAATTTGTCACATTAATTTTGGATTATATTTTACGATAATTACCTTTTAAGGGGGATGCGCTAGGTAACCCACCAAATACAAATTACGTTTTTTTTTTTTTAAGAAAAAATTCAAGATAGAGGCAGAGAAAGAGAAAGTCGCATGAAGGAGGCATAACACTTTTTCAGCGTGACCATCTTTACCACTCGAACCGCAAGCGCTAAGGCACTTCGTACCAAAAAAAAAAAATATATATACGGTCGAATTGAGAAACCTCCTCCTTTTTTTGAAGTCGGTTAAAAATGGTATTCTATTCTTTTATTTTCTTGTCGTTAGGAATCAGGCGAGCGCACCGAGACGATGTCAAACAAGGACGCGTTGATGTTCCCGCTAATCGCCTCCGCCGCACTCTTCGGCCTGTACATCTTCTTCCAGTTCTTCTCCAAGGAGTACATCAACCTGCTTCTCACAGGATACTTCTTCTTCCTTGGAGTTCTTGCCTTGAGCCATCTTCTTAGGTAAGCACTTTCATAATTGTAGGGCTTGAACGAATATACAATACTATTTTAAGTTTTGTTTTTGTGTGAATATTGTGTGCCTTACTTAACCTTTTAAGCGCTTGGCTAAATATCAATTGCCGTGCCCCTAGCGCGCGGCTACAAATCGATAAAATAATCATCATCATCTGCCTAGCTATGTCTCCGTAGGATTCCAAACAATAAAATAAGTATGGTTTATCGTTATTAAAACATGTTGAAGATCACGATAGATATTGATTCAGGACATTAACAGACTTTACTACAGTTTAGGTAATTAATACGGGCTGGTGTCCGCAACTCCACGTCAATGCGCGTATTTTGCGTACGGTATATTGCAGTTTTTTAAAATAAAGAATGCTAGAAAATCTAGGTGGATCAATGACCGTTATTGCCACGCTAAAACGACTCGGGTATAGTATTAGTAAGCTAAGATAGAGACATAGCATAAAGAATCCTTGTACATTCTGCCATTTTTGCAGAATATGGCTAACAATTCTACTAGGACTAGCTAGCTATTGGCTAGAACTTCTGGCTACTAATTCTACTAAGGCACAAGTTTTTCTAAGAATTCATAGTTAAGAATATTGTGCTTTCGGGGAATTTGTTGCGCCACAAAGACATTTAAAGTATTTACAATAGACGGGACATTGCGAACAAAACAGTGTCCCGGTACTTGTGACCTAGGCGTAACAAGTCTCTCAGTCTAGTATGGTACGCCTGCGCGTCAAGTCGCATTGACGCATTCGTGTCCAACAAAAGAAAAATATTTTGTATGGAAATATGCCGAGTTGCGCATTACGTTACTGCAAGTCTCGTTATGGTAAAACAACTGGACCTAAATTCAGTTTATTTTCGTATGTATAATCTATATTTACTCAGTAATTAGAATTAAATAATTTTCATAAAAAGATCTAGAAAATTTGTTTATTTTGTATTAAACGCCATCTATTGCTGAGTAACTTTACTATAGTTGGGTTAAATGACAGCTTAAGTGTTACCACTTTTTAACGAAATTAATATAGTGGTGTGACAAAATAATCGATTCATTCAAGTAACATTCAGTTTAAAATCGATCCATGTTTAATTGATTTTATAAAAGAGGGTAATAATATTAGAAGAATTAAAAACTAAGCTTGATGTGCTGGTGTCTGTACAGACACTTTTATACGTCAATCATATTTTAAAAACTAGATGAGGTCCGCGTTTCCTATCTGACTAATCAGAGAAGAAAGGCCAAAACAAACTCAAGAGGTCCAGATATAATCTTGGTCAGATCATGTCAAGTAGTTAATTCTTCAAAAGACCATTTCAGTATGGTCTCATACTGAAATGGTCTTTTGAAGAATTAACTATACCACACACATATAAAGATAATAACGATAATTTAGTAATTTGTATGAAAAAATATTTTTTTTAAATAAATCATTTGTAAACATTGAAACTATGGATAATTTTATTGCTTTCCTAATTTTTTGGCACTTATTTCAATCTATTCAAATGCGAAAAAATTGTCTTACTAACTTTTTTCAATATTATCGATACGTTTGAATCTATATGGTAAAATCCCTACTACAGGTTTTATAGTTTGTACTTAGTGTCACCCCGCATTGCCAGACCTACGGATTTATCCATAGATTTACGGACTTTGGACCTCGCCTCGGATATACGTATATCGATATAAGATTTACAAATATTTGCAAACAAAAGTGTAAAAAAATAATTTTGCAAAAAACGAAACGCAACCGACAATTGCAAAAAAGGTCTACTTTACACAAGAAGCAATATAAAACACAAAAGCATAATAGTTCGGCGGCAAAGCAGGCGCATTTAAAATTATTTTGTTTTAAAATGTAAATAACTACTTACTTAAAAACACACACTGAAACTGATACGTTGTCATAGACGGTGACACGGACAATGAATAGTAGCGAATAAAATTGTACTTAGAATATTTTTTCTGCCTGAGTCAATTTTTGCCTATTTGTTTAGTTTTCGATATTTATCTAACTGATTTGATTTATATTAGATTTTTCAGGCACCACCGATCCGATTTTTAATCGATGAATTGAAAATCGTATCTGGCAACACTGGCCACACTGGCCATCTACCGGGCGATAGCTGAACCTAATTGAATAAATTGCCGCTCTAATTATGCTATATCTTACCAGATGGCGGCACTGAGACATGGGATCACAGTTTTTCTAAGACATTTCTTTGCATGGCCCCTCTATTGTACCTATCTTAAATCTCTTTGTTGCGCCACAAAGAAAGCACTAGGAAGTGGTGAAGCGCGGACGTTTTGGAGTA
Source organism: Mesoligia furuncula (assembly GCA_916614155.1). Taxonomy (NCBI): domain Eukaryota; kingdom Metazoa; phylum Arthropoda; class Insecta; order Lepidoptera; family Noctuidae; genus Mesoligia; species Mesoligia furuncula. The sequence goes on along the minus strand of OU744809.1, from coordinate 3,171,881 downwards.
CATTCTTATGTAATTTTGACGTTCAAAAAGTGCTGATTCTCATCCTAATTTGAATAAATGACTTTTGATTTGATTTATTATACAAAATCGTGTCAATCCTAACTAATATTATAAATGCGAAAATATGTTTGTTTGTTACCTTTCACGCCGAAACCACTGAACGGATCATCCTGAAATTTTGCATAAGTATACGTTGTTTCGCCCGTACTTTAGAAAATATAAGATGCTGACTTTACCATGCATTTATATCTTGGAATCCTGTATATTTGTCTTCAAGCATAAGAGTCTTTTTCAGCAAGCGACAAGCAATTGTGCCCCTCGATCTCATTATACTAACAAGTTGTATAAACCCAAGACGAATCTCACACTCACTTCGAACAACAGTTATATTATGTGTATAAAATTGTTTAATAAAATTCCAAGTACCATAACGACACTCCCATTTTTTAAATTCAAGCGTATTCTAACAAACATATTAATTGATAAATGCTTTTATAGTGTACTTGAGTTCCTAGATTATAAGTTGTAAGTTATGAATTGTAGTATTAAGATTGTGATTGAATATAAATAATTAATTGTTTCCAAATTAGAATAAATTTAAATTTACTTACTTTTAATTTATTTAATGCATGCACAATTCAAATTAATTAATTTCTCTTTGTAGATTTATTTAATAAGTATGTAAAATTTGCACGCCGAAATTAATGGCAGAATAAGAGATCAATACCTATATCTTTATGAACCTTCTGTACCTTATTTATGCAAATAAATGATTTTGATTTGATTTGTTGTTGTAGTATAGGTGTACACAAACGGACATAGGGTCCTTTTCATCCCGAAAAAAAGTGCTGTTCCGAGGAAAACAACAATAACGTTAATATCTGATAATAGATGGCGCCACGTGTCTTTCGAACGGGATCGACACCTAAGCGGGTGAAAACGCGGGGCGCTGCTAGTTTTCCATATTGCGTCTTTGGCGTAAGTGCAGACGCCAGCACATCAAGCTACCTGAAACTGTCAAATTTTCCCAATCAACCTTGAACCTTATGCTGTAGGAATAAAGTTGAAAATCTATTAAAGAAATTTGACAGATTGTAGTAGTTTGATGTGCTGGCGTCTGTACAAGATACAAATTAGCCGTTCAAACTGTAATAGTTGTAACGACTAGGCAAATGCCATCATATCCTCACCTCTCTCTCTGATGTGATACTCTAATGTGTTTTTCTAATCATAATTATGTATTTTTTTCTCCTCCCAGCCCGATAATCTCATTCATGGTGCCAGCATCGGTCCCCAACGTGTCGTACCACATCCACTTCACACGCGGCGAGGCCGACACGCGCTCCGACATCATCAACTACAAGTTTACCTCCTACGACATCATCTGTATTATCATCTCGCTCGCCATGGGAGGCTGGTATTTGCTTAAGAAGGTGAGAAGTGAATTTTTGATTATTTAGTTGAAGTATTAATGTCTAAATTGTCTAAAATACTGTAGCGGTATCTACATCGCCACATGCGAACAATGTGTCATACCTACTGACGTCACGCAAAATCCTGCATCTCGCAAGCAGAGTTTACCGCGCAACTAGCATAGATGCAACGGCCCGACATGAATCATCGAGCAGTTGCCCGCCAGACACAACACCCGTCTGGTCGGAGGATCCTCCCTTTTCTATAGAGTATGAGTGAACTTTACACTCTGTTCCTCATACCTCTATAAGACTATTTTCCTTTAAATTTTCCAATGTAAATGTAAACTGCAGGGATGGCCCATATTCGCTAGAAGACCGTGCAAGTTAGACGACCGCATTAGCTCAGGTTCGCATGGGCGTATTTTTATCGCGGCGATTTTTTTCGCGCGCTGGATATTTAACTCTCGGTATTAAACCGAACATTGAGAACCCAACAGAGCGCACCCCAGTGCGTAAAAAAAACACAGTTGGATTTCCAACTCTTGGCGCTAAACAGAGCGTTGAAAATCCAGTGCGCGAAAAACAATCATCATCAGCCTATAGCAGTCCACTGCTGGAAATCGGCCTCTCCTATTGCACGCCATCCAACTCGATTTTCGGCAACTCTCATCCAGCTGCTTACAGGGAAAATATCTTTGCATTTTATAGTGGTTTTGTTGAAAAGAATGTTCTACAAGAGTGTGGCAAATTCATTTACATAAGCTGAAGTATAACCGTGTAATTGGTTTATCACCCAACCACCCAAGGTTGATTGTCGCTTGCACGTCATATAACGACATAGTCTATTTGTCTATGTGACAGTTCGATAATTTCAACCTTAGTAAAGTTTTAATTTGTTGGGATTTTTTGTCAAAAGTGCTAAAATAATTACGATGTCGACTATACCTACTCTATTTTGTCGCCTTTACAAGACGATAAAGGTCCCTCCTAACGAGCACGACATGTCTTGTTGAGATATCGCAAAGTTGGTCGATGTAGCTTGTGTGCTTGGGGGAGGCCTATGTCCAGCAGTGGGCGTGTTTCGGCTGAAATAATGATGATCGCAAAGTGTCCTCGCTCCTAAGTAGTACTTAGTAAAAAACGCCCCAAAAGTTTTGGAACATTCTACTTAACCTCACATTACCAATGTCCATCCAGCACTGGATAGCCAACAACCTCTTCGGCATCGCGTTCGCAGTCAACGGCGTGGAACTTCTGCACCTCAACAACGTGGTGACCGGCTGCATCCTGCTGTGCGGGCTCTTCATCTACGACATCTTCTGGGTTTTCGGCACCAATGTCATGGTCACCGTCGCCAAGTCTTTCGAAGCTCCCATAAAACGTGAGTGCTGTATTTTTTACTGTTACACGAAGTGTTAAAAAATTAACCCGGCAAACTTTAAGGGGTGCTTTAGACCATCGAACTGAACAACTTTCACTATGAGACCAACTCTGAAATCACGAAAAAACATTCAGCTGTTTCATACATTTTGGTCAAGTAGGTATAGAACTTTTGTATTAAACACCTGATTTTTCAGCTGTTATTCGTAGATTTTTGACAGTCGTTACGAGTAGTCAGAAGCCCAAAAGTCTGACAACCACTTACCAAGGGGTTACCAGTAACTGGTTTGTTGAGGTCGAGAGGCAGTCGCTTCATGTCTTCCAATTTATGCCTATTTATAAAGTTTAGCCTCCACTAAAACTTCAATGTTTTATTTAATGAAATTGTTTTTACTCATTGTAAAATCAACCTCATTTGTACTGATTTAAAGTTGTTATTTGGTTAAATGGAAAGAATGTAAACTTGGAACAAGGATTCGAAACGAATTTATTCATTTTGCGTCGTATGTTATTAATTTATAAAACAATTTATTTAATTCAGTCGTGTTATGCTGCTTAAGTAGGACAACAGTGAACTTACGAAACGAAGGGCTTACGCAAAACGATACCTTACTACGCGAGATGTTTACAGACAACGTCATGGAAACCGTCGCCATTAATGTCAACGGTCCTATCAAACGTGAGTGCAAGTACAAATGAAAGAAATAGAAACACAAAATAGTTTTTAACACTAGCACCGTGTCTATTTGTCTATGCCAATGTTTGTCTATGTCAAATGTTGCCTTTCACTACATGATGTTTCCCTTTTCGTTCTTTATTTGTTTTAAGGGGCGTTAAGTTGGTCACGAAATTCAATTTTCCTTACGTTTTTTGCAATTTGCAGGTTCATCAGGCTTCAGTTAATAAAAATATGATTTGCTACCGTAACACTTGTGTATTTACAGAAATTATAATCTTTAAAAAAACATCAAATGTTATGATTTTATGAAATAGTCACAATAGGGTAATTTGAACTTGGGTGTTATTGATGATTTAAATGATTATAATTCTGTAAATACATATTTTTTTCAGTTGCGAATCATATTTTAATCAACATACATCCTGATTCTGATCTGCAAATTGCAAAAACGTAAGAAAGTTTAAATTATGCGGGCTATTCTGGCGTTTTCGCCTTAATTTCTACGTGGTAACAGAGCCCTAAAAACGGACAAACAAGACTTGCCAAGAGGTATCGTGTTGTCCAGTAACTATACTCGTGGGTAGTGGACATTAGATAGGCAGTCTCTCCATGGAAAATACTGGTATTCAGCTGCATTCGGTTAGACTGGAAGCCGACCACAAGTGAGTTGAGAAAAGGCTAGGCAGAAGATGATGGTACAGCATTTTTATTTCACGAAGCGACGCGCGCTTTACTTGTGGTAACCAAGTGTACAAACACGCTGTGAATGCAGAGCGTGGTAAGAAGATAATGACTACGTTACTAGTGAAGAACAGACAAAATACCAAAGATTTTTCCACTGACATAACTGTCGAAATGTGGGTGTACAGTCACGAGCGTAAGTTTGTATACACTTGGCTTTATTCAAAGGCACTATTCTCCTTTATTTTTTAATGAAATTTTATGATATCACGAACATAGTATTTTCGAACCCATAGGTTTTATGTAAAAAGCAGTTTCAACGTTGCATTCGTCATTTCACGAAAAAATCTCAATTGAAAGTTGCCAAGTGTTGACATATTAGTGCTCGTGACTGTACTCCGAGTTACGCCTCTGTCTAACACTTCGGGGTAAACAGGCGTGATGTACTGTGGGGTAACTGCGTAACACACTAACGGTAGGAATCGCTTTCATTTTGATAGTTCAAACCATCAAAAACATAACTTGTAAAAAAAGCCAAGTCTCGCAACTCAGTTCTTCTTCCGTAAAAAGTTGTGAGATCCATGTAATACCAAGTCGGTTAATTTATTCAGTCCCTATTTAAGGGACCTTCTGTCTTAAGTTATTACGTAATTAGCTAACCTAACAACATCTTATAGTGTAAAAAATCAATATAACCATATCAATATAAAAAATCTTTTATGTTTTAAATAAATAGATTGACTTGGAATAGATTGACTTAAGAAACTTTGACTAGTTATAATTCTTAAAGTACTGGTTCAAATTGAATGAAATTTGAAATATACCATGTTTATACAATGCCTGCTTGGTTACTGAAAACTCAGGCTTCTAGATTTATCCACAACGAAGTTATAGGGGGTTGAAAATGGCCTGAACTGTTTTTAAAGGATGGTAGGTACGGCCGTTCCGCTTTTTGCTCGACTTGGTGGGGGCACTGCTGTGACCCCCGATAACATTCATTGCGTTATTTACGTTGTTGAGCAAACAAATTTTTCGAACATGTGAAGTAATGGATTAGCAATATCATTCAAAATGATTCAGATTGTGATTCATAGTGTGTTACGCAATTAGGGTGCTGTTCTGACAGGGTCAAATATGTTTAATCTCAAAAATGTAAAAAGTTGTGAAATATTTTGACAACCTGGAAATATAGACAGTACTGAGGGGCAATACTCGCAATTTTGACTGCCCCGTTGGTTTTGTGGTTGCAAGCGCGACTGCTGAGCGTGGGGTCCTGGGTTCGAACCCCGGGTCGGACAAAGTGTTATTGGGTTTTCCATTAGAAATTTCTTAGTAACAGTCCACGTAAAGCCGTTGGTCCTGCGCCTGAACTCTCCCCGGTCGTTTCGGATTGCCGTCCCATCGGACTATGAGAGTAAAGGAACAGAGAGTGCACCTGTGTTTGCGCACACACTCGTGCACTATAATATCTCCTGCGTACCTGGCTAATCTCCGTTGAGATTGGCCACCGTGACCGAAAACGGTCGGGTAAGGCTATTATTACTCGTAATTTGAAGAAAGTTCGCACGTCTTATCTCAGTCGCAATATGTCTAAGATACCTCTAATTTCGCTACATTTTTTGTCGCCGAAGTTTGATTGCGACTAGATTTTGATCATTTTTAATTATGGGAATTGACCTTCTGTACTGTAAGCGCGACGATCTGTGGAACTGAGTAAAACCCAAAGATGGAAAACCAGTCGATGCAGCCAAGAATGTAAACTAGTAGTACTGTAGCTAAATCACAGATATAGATACACCTAGATAACGCAAGAGCAACTACTTCGCGTGCCAAAAATCGCACCAGCTTACGATCAAAAATCGTAAGCCGCCACTTTCGCGCTCAGTCCTGTGTACTGCTAGCTGGGTAAGCGTGAGCGAGAGCGCGAGCTTGGGACGTCATTTATTTATTTATTAAGGCACATCAACAACACAAACAAACATTTACAAATAACAGAGAACAGAGACATGGACTAGTGTTTACCTCAATTACAGACGTGCACAGCATTCACAACAAAAGAGAAGAAAAAACACAGCATTCACGTTACAAAAGGAAAAAAAAGCTTGTCATAGTAGGTAGTAAAAAAATGGCATGCTTGGTTACAGGTTACAGCCAGTGGCGTGCCTAGGGGTCAAAAGTAGGGCAAGCCCACAGATTTTCAAGGTATAAAAAAAGGCCAACTGAGGGATTGGCTGATTTTCTTGTTGTTAATGGTTGTTAGTAGTACTAACATCATTATTATAATTTCCGTAAGAAAACCTTTAAAATACGAAGAGCAGGTACCTACTACAGTTCTTCAAACATCAGTACGTAATTGTCACAAGCGCCATCTATATTAATGAATGCGCATAACCACAGCGCCTATCCGGAACTTTCTTCATTTCGCTTGTCACATGCATTTGTTCAATCAAAATGCACTAGATGGCCTCCAAATTATCGATTTATTGTTCTTTTTTCTTTTCTCGTTCGCATTATTTTATGAATTAGGTACTTACATTTTTAAAGTCAATCATGAGCCAACACATACCTATGTTTAACACCTATGTTTGTCATATTCATACCTAGTAAACAATCGAATGAGTAGATACTTACCTATTTTATAATATAATCTGTCTTCTTGACTGACAAAAATACTTACTTGTTTTTATTGCCGAGAAGTACCTACAGTAATTTAAGATTGGTTACGGTGAAGTAAATAATTATTTATTGGCAGAAAACTCAATGTATTTACGTACCTTTTCGATGACAGTTTCCGAATTCACATAATGATAAAAGAACACCATATTCATTAACCGTTTACAAAATCATAGGGAATGACATCGCCACAATCCATCACTTTTTCAAATAATAAAACTAATTCTCAAAGTATTCAAAACTTCAAAACAATAACAATTTGAGACGCGTCGCGTCATCGACTCATCGCGCCCGCCACACGTGCAACTAACTTTACGCGGGTCAACGCGGATAGTGCATTTGCGCGAACTTCATGCCTATCAAAAGCATGGCTTTTCATTTCATAGAAATCTGTGTTTTATGTACTTACCAATATCAACGAATGTAAACGTTTTTATAGCAATTTGTAGGCGAAAACTGCGAGACAGAGAGAGAAATAGAAGCCAGGTAAAAGCCAGACTAGTGTGAGCGAGATGGCGCAATTGAATGCATTGTATAATATAGCGCTTAGAGCGTAATTTGGCGCGAACCTAGGCCAGTGCGCGCAAGTTCGGATTTCGAAATAATTGTATTATTATTCCTATGACATGAATGTTTGCGTTCGAGTTCATTGACTGGAATTTTTTGAATATATTTTTTATTGATTTTGTTGTTGTGAATTATGATTTTATTAGGGCAAGCCGGGCTTTTTGGCTTCTATGAAGGGCACGCCCCTGGTTACAGCATACAGTTCATGATACTTGCGTTATCTAGGTTTGTCTATATCTGTAAGCTAAATCCCTAGTGAGGAAAACATTAGGAATTGAACACCACCTGAGACCTATGGAAAAACAAGAAACATAACAAACAGGAAAATACTCGGGTTTTTTAGCAATGATTGTCTATGTTTGTCTGTCTATGTCATTTGTCGCTTTTATTTTTTCTAAATGAAACCACTATTTTCCTGAACATTTTTTATTAGCTTAATTTCCTACATGTAGAGCTCTCTGTGTAGAAGCTTGTCTGATCCAATGGATATCTGGAATACCAAAGGCTACGCAGATGACAATGCTTCTGGGATTGCAGATGTCCGAAGGCGGCGACCACTTACCATCAGCTGAGCTGTACGCTTATAAGCCACCTCTTCCATTTTCCACCTTTTTCCAATGTATCAGTGGCATAAGGTTCGGCCTTCGCAGCAAGAGTGAACAGGCATCTTCTGGGCTTGCTCGTTCCATCATATCATCCAACGCTTTCCACCAGGCGAGACCGAGATCAAGAGCTGGCCCATTTCACAATAAAAATAAGAAATAAAAAAGTTATACACGATTTCTTTCAGTTAAATATAAAAATGGCAATTACCAGTGTACAAATATTTCCACACAATTTTGAACGGCTTCCTTTATAAAAACTTTTACCTTTCGTCACTGGTGGGCACAAAAGCTCGGTTTCTTTTTAGTTCGGTTGCGTAAAACTTCTTCAAGACGAGATTAACAGGCTTTCTTACGAAAGGAAATTTGAAAGTCGATAAAAAATTCCACAAAAGGAAGTTAGACGCACGTCATTGGTTAGTCGTCGAGAAATGAAAGGACCTTTTGTCTTTGTGATTAATTTAGAATTTTATTGTTACTTGAATTAGTTGCCCTCCATTGGGAAGAAGAAGGTTTTTCATTACAAAAAGGCTTCTGAAATACCCACAAAACATTGTTTGATGTCGCAAGGACACGTATTGTGTTGTTCGTCCATTTTTGAGTTGCCAAACATGTCGAGAGCGAAATGTTGAGCATCAATTTGCAGCCCGTTGATTTAAGCCACACGCACGCAACATTTACATCGCCACAAATTATATTTTTACCACATTTTTGTTAAAACTGCACCCAATACTAAGGGCGAATTTCACCATTGAAATTGAACTCGATCAGCACATCTAACCCACGTTTAAAAGCTGTCAGTGTCAATATTCCACAACAATGATGATAATGACAGCTCTTGAACTTGGTGTGCGTGCTTGCGCGTATACAGGGTTATTGGTAAAACATTAACAACCTCTTAAGAGGTCATTGTACTCATCATTATGAACAACTTTTACTATGGGACCAAATCTGAAATCGCGAAAAAAAAATCAGCTGTTCCCTACATTTTGACGAGTTATCTATACATATAAAATACAAAAGTCCTGACTGACTGATATATCAACGCACAGCCTAAACCACTGGTCCTAGAGACATGAAATTTGGGGTGTGTGTTCTTTGTGAAGAGTAGGCATCCACTAAGAAAGGGTTTTTCGAAATTCCACCCCTAAGAGGGTGAATGGGGGGAGGGTGAAATTTCACGCGGACGAAGTCGCGGGCAGAAGCTAGTACGAACATAAATGTAGGGAACAGCTGATTTTTCGCGATTTCAAGTTTGGTCCCATAGTAAAAGTTGTTCATAATGATGAGTACAATGACCTCTTAAGAGGTTGTTAATGTTTTACCAATAACCCTGTATTAATATTAATTATTATTTGTTTTGACCCTATTGTGTCCTACAACAGCAACAACAACTACTATTGGAGCAGTGGTGGCCCAGTGGTAACGGTCGCGACTTACGAGTTGTAGGTCGTAGGTTCGAACCTAGACAGGCGCTTTACTTTGTGTAAATTATTTCATCACCACTGCTCTCAAAACGGTGAAGGAAAACATCGTGACGAATCCGGCATCTCCTAGAACCAAAAATTCGAAGACATGTAACATCTACCAACCCGCACTCGGCCCGCGTGGTGGATTTACGGGCCACTCCCTCTCACTGAGAGGAGGCCTGTGTCCCAGCAGTGAGAACATGATAGGCTGATTATGATGATATGATGTGTCCTACCGCAGGACAAATATATGAGATACTAGCTGCGCCACGCGGATCCACCCGCGTAAATGTCGATGCCGTGGGAATATCGGGATACAAATTTTATCCAATTTTGTCCAGCCGTTTGAACGTGAAGAAGTAACAAACATATAAACACACACGCACTCACAAACTTTCGCCTTTATATTATTAGTGTGATACGAGAGCGTTAATCTTGGCTCGTTTCAAATGTAGTGCCAGAATTTTATTGTTATAATATAAATTAATGTACGTCCGGTGTGCGGCCGGCCTTATTTTAGTTGGCACACATCTGACACATCGCATGCTAGATAAATTAGAACTGTGCTGTGGTTAGTTGTTCGATTATTGATACTTTGAAACAACTCTTGTCAACATATAGTCGTACAAGAACCTTTCAGCGCGTGGCCCAAATCGGACGAACTAACGCCGCCAACTCGACTTTTCACTACAATCTCACAAATGTGTATCAAGAGCGCCCTCTTGTCAATACACGGTCTAATTAAATTAGCTAGCGAAACTCCCCAGATATGATTGGTATCGATATCTAAACATGATTTTTAAAAAAAAGAATTTTGAAGTTTTTTGTGGGGTCATCGACCGCAGTTAGTGTGTTCGCTTGAAATATCAGTTTCAAAATCAGAATCAAAATTCTTTTTTTTTTTTAATCATGTTTAGATATCGACACATCGCGTCTGCGGAGTTTCGCTAGCTTATTTAATCTGAACTGCCATGTCAAGCGCCACAAGACAACGAGCTGTCTTTTAGCACTGTAGCTTAATATTGATGAGTCACCCTAAAGGCACACGTATCAAATCGGAAAGGGATCAGCACCGTATCGCCTTACGCCTCGCCATCAAACAGGCGTCAACCTAACGTAAGCACGTAACCAAAGCGGATCAGAAGGTCCGATACGTCGACTCGGCTACGGCTAGGCGAGGCCGCGCTTACGGCTCGCCGACCGCTGGTTGATGGTGCAGCAGGCAGGCCGGAGGGGTGAGAGGGGCAAGGGTGGACGAAGAGACGTAAGCGCGGGGACGACGAGCCGTAACGCACCGCACCGCGGTTCATGAGCTTGTCCCGAGGCGAGGCGATTACGTTACGATTCCGATTAGTGTGCGTTGCAGTAGGGAGTTTCATACAAAGAATACTGTACGGCTCGAGTTGATACGGTGCCGATCCCTTTCTGGTTTGCTTCGTGTGCTATGATGACCTTCAGTCGCAATCAGTACAAAAAATATCGTTTGCTATTGTGCTATGATGACCTTAAGTCGCAATCAGTACAAAAAATATCGTTTGCTACGTGTGCTATGATGACCTTCAGTCGCAATCACTACAAAAAATATCGTTTGCTATTGTGCTATGATGACCTTAAGTCGCAATCAGTACAAAAAATATCGTTTGCTACGTGTGCTATGATGACCTTCAGTCGCAATCACTACAAAAAATATCGTTTGCTATTGTACTATGATGACCTTAAGTCGCAATCAGTACAAAAAATATCGTTTGCTACGTGTGCTATGATGACCTTCAGTCGCAATCACTACAAAAAATATCGTTTGCTATTGTGCTATGATGACCTTAAGTCGCAATCAGTACAAAAAATTTCGTTTTCCACAGTTGTATTCCCTCAAGACCTGCTAGTGAACGGTTTGGACGCGAGCAACTTCGCCATGTTGGGTCTCGGCGACATCGTGGTCCCCGGCATCTTCATCGCGTTGCTGCTGCGTTTCGACAAGAGTCTCAAGCGTAACAGCGAGTTCTACTTCAGGTATGTTTGTTATTTATTGTTATAAAGTGAAGAAAGTCTGTTTTTATTTGACGTTTCTAATGTCATTGTTAGTCAACAAAAGAGATAAGTATGCAGGATCGTCGAATATATAGTTGAAGTTTAGTAAGAAACCGATGCATGTTAACGACTGAAATTTAATTTGATAAATGAGCTGTTTGTTTTCTATAAAAATTAAATTTTATTCGTGAACATCCATCGGTATAACTATATCCCACGATCCTGCAAACTTATCTCTTTTTTTGACTACATGTATTTAAGAAAATATTGGGTTATTCTATTTATTATTATTTATTTATTTTGTTACTCCGTTTAAACGCGTCTAATAATCCAGCCATGGATACGCAGAAACGCATGTCCGAGAATCCGCCCTAGGCCAAGTTGGATAAATGGAATTAATAGGCGCAGGGTGGACCCTAAGTGGATCCTCGGACATGCGTTTCCATCTTAGGGTGGATAAACAGAATAACCGAAAATATTTATTACGAAAGCAGAAATCAGATGATGAAATCAGACGCTTTACTTTTTGTTAATTTTTAGGGTTCCGTACCCAAAGGGTGCCAATGGAACTAATTACGAAGTCTCAGCTGTCGGTCCGTCCGTCCGGATCTCATAAATACAAATAAAATAAAGTTATGAATTAAAGGACTCCATACAAGAAACGTGTTTTTTCGCGTTATTGCATTGTGGTACGGAACCCTTCTTGTGCGAGTCCGACTCGCACTTGATCGCGACTGCTGAGCGTAGGGTTTGGATTCCCGGGTCAGACAAAGTGTTTTTGGGTTTTTCCATTGGGAATTTCTTAGTAACAGCCCGGAGTTTGGAAGTTGGCGGTGTAATACCCCCCCAATTAAGCCGTTGACCCTGCGCCTGATCTCTCTCTGATCGTGTCGGATTGCTGCCCATCGGACTTTGAGATTGCACCTGTGTCTGCGCACACACTTGCGCACTATAATATCTCCCGCGCCGATGGCTGGTCTCCGCTGAGATTGGTCGCCAAGACCGAAATTCGGTCTGGAGGCCTGTATACATTTTAAGACAACTCCTTTTACCAATATAATGTGTGTTCAGGGCGACATTCACGGCGTACGTCGTGGGTCTGCTGGCCACAATCTTCGTGATGCACGTGTTCAAGCACGCGCAGCCCGCGCTGCTGTACCTCGTGCCCGCCTGTCTCGCCACGCCGCTGTCGCTGGCACTACTGCGCGGAGATATCAACGCACTCTTCAAGTTAGTATGGACTTACGTAATACTTGCAGCGCCACTCGGTTTCACCCGCATAAGTGTCGATCCCGTGGGAATATCGGGATAAAAACTACCGTATGTCCTTTCCCGGGACTCAAACTGTCTCTGTACCAAATTTCATCTAAATCGGTTCAGCGTGAAGAGGTAACAAACAGACAGACACATTTTCGCATTTATAATATTAGTATGGCTATTGGTCAAAAAGTGTGCCACGACTTACGAGTAGTTCGTAGATCGTGGGTTTGAACCCAGCCAGGCATTTTACTTTGTGTAATTTATTTCATCACCATTGCTATCAAAAACGGTGAAGGAAAACATCGTGAGGAAACCGCATGTCTTAAAACCAAAAATTCGAAGACATCTACCAACCCGCACTGGGCCCGCGTGATGGATTACGGCCCACTCCCTCTCACAGAGAGGAGGCCCGTGTCCCAGCAGTGAACGTTATAGGCTGATAAGGATGACAGCTCTTATTGAGATTACACGATGTCAAATTCATTAACCATTGCTTTTTATCTCTATGTTTGCAACTTAGAAAGAAAAGAAAAAGAAGAAAGCATGACGCATAAAAAAAAAACAACGAATCCCAATAAATACTTTTCCACTTTTTCTCAACTACCCGTTATTTTTCATCTAACATAATAAATATCGTCTCCACAGCTACGAGGACCAGCCCGCGATAGTAGAGGCCGCAGTTGAAGACACGAGCAAGTCAAAAAAGACTGAATAGACACACACAATGCCAACGTCCAGAGCACAAACTACAGCACACCGGTACCGATTAAGTACATTCATCTTTTATTAGGGGCGCTACACACATGTTCGGGTTGGCACGTTCGGTTCGTGCCAATCGGCAACTTACCTCGCTAAATCATTTTGGTCGGCTCAGCACACTTCGTGCTTAGCCGAGCGGCTTTTTTTTCGTACATATTTGGCCGCCCCGCTGTACTGAATCATGCCGGGTCGAACATGTAGTAGCTGCGCCCGCGCAGTAGTGGTGGGCCTGGCTTGTAACGTCACGTCAGTACGGCCAGCTGTGACCACGTTTGACTGGTACGGACCGTTTTAAAATCGTGTCGTGTCCCCTTTGGTCGTGTATTACTGTTCGTCTTTTCTGCCGTCTGAGCTATAAATTTACTGTTTCTAAGTACTGTCCATTTATTTTAAGAAGTTCTGTTTGTTTTATAAAAATTACATTTATCTTGGTCTCGAAAGTTGATATTTAATCTTTCTCTCTCTTACTCATAAAAGGTGTTTAAAAATTAACCTGACAAACTTTAAGAGGTGCTCTGATGGTCTACCATCGAACTGAACAACTTTCAGTATGGGACCAACTCTGAAAACACGAAAAAAAAACAGCTGTTTAATACAAAAGTTTAATACCTACTTGACCAAAATGTATGAAACAGCGATTTCTTTTTTCGTGATTTCATAGTTGGTCCCATAGTGAAAGTTGTTCAGTTCGATGGTCTAAAGCACCTCTTAAGGTTTGTCAGGTTAATTTTTTAACATTTCATAAAATAATAAAATTTCTTGCCCAATTTTAATTTTGCGACTTTGCGATCAAAAATCTTTCTCAAGACACGGCACGGTTTGTAAACGGCCCTGCATCTTGTGATGTCCTGTGTAAAAATGTACGTAAATGTTGCAATTGTAAAAAAAATAAAAGGGTAATTTAATTAGACTTCCGTCGTTATCTTCCATCGGTTTCGTATGGTAGAAAATGAAAATTCTACCGTTTAAAATATGCAGACGATGACGTCAGGTTGACTGATTTAAAACTAGTAATAATGTTTTATAAGGCCTAGCGTGTCACAAATCTCAAAAATTACCGCGATAAAAAAGGGTGAATGAAAACAATCGTTGACCAGTTTTCAAGTGTACAATTTCACTGCATTTATATTTTCAAGGAGTTGTTTTGGACAAAAATTAGAACAAACGCAATGTCTCGACTAAGTGTTGAGCTATTGAGTTATTGTGGGGGATAGTCATGACCCTAGTTTAGATAAGTAATTGTTAAAACCGCGAACATTCCAGCGACCACCTGGCCTCATCGTCGTATTCAAAACTTTAGATATAATAGATGTGTAATATAATAATAAATTGTTTAAATTATAGCAAAACTTCGACAAAATTTATTTATATATTTTTATGTTAAATAAAATTATACTATTTTTCGTTAAGGTATTTTTTTATGGATTTATCATTTTATATGTTTTTGTTTTCTGTCAAACTTATTATAAGTTGTTTTTATTTTGTGAACATGTCTACCATGCCTAGTTGATTCAAAAGTTACCGACGCAAAGTATTCGCTGAACGTTTTATTTTTTCTAAACATAGTTAAGTACAATAAATATATAATATAAACGTGGTATGATGCTATTTTTACTTTCGCCTTTGTTAGTTCCTTGTTACAAAGATGAAATTTATTAGAAGCTGAATTAGAAACACTGAACGAATTTCTGAAGTCTTGAGTACAAAAGTACTGCGCGTTCTGCACCTATCTTTAACTTAGGGAGTGCACAAACCCTAGCAAATGTTTTACAACAATTTTACGAGCCTAAAGGCTAGAATCATTTTAAACTTTGTATTTCTTTCAAAGCCAGGGGTAGTTGTGTTTAGCCAATTTTCTGTTTTCTTATTAATTATGAGTAAAACTAATTATTTTCCGCAGATGACATTGTTGTACATACCGTTTTTAATCATTTTCTTGGTTAAAGCGACCGCACTTAAGAGTAAACTAGTCGCGAGCTCGAACTCACTGGTGGTCATGGCCAAAAAGCACGCTGTCTGTGGCTTCGTGTCTGACAAAGCTAGTATCAGTGATGAGCAGTTAGACGCTAGTCTACACGCACAACGTCTAGTTCGCACGCACAGAAACACCGTTCCGAACTGATAGGCGAGTAGAAAGGTTCGAAAAGTGCTTTGGAAAATCGAGTTTTATGAAAAAACCACTGCATGAATCAAAACACAAAACTGCGAAAATTGAGAGTTGTCGGTAGGGACTTGGTTTTGAAGCTTTTACAGTTCGTTTATTACTTATTTACACCCAAAGTTACGTTAAAAATAGCAAGGAAAACGAATCTTTTCTGGCTCATAACGTTTACTGTTTATTTTACTGTTCTGTTTCCGTACAGACAAAATTAATAATAAGTCAAAACGATATCATGTTTAACTTTGGTTGCACAATATGAAACATTGGAGTAATACTCTCCCGAGTATGGAAAAAATATCGACTAGTGGCACCTTAAGTCTCGCTTGCCGGGAAGTACAACATAATATGACTTAGAAATATGCATAATTATAGATTTGCATTTAGACGTTTTTAGAAAAAAATCACGGAAACCTTTCGTGGACCATAGAATAATAATCGTAATTGTCAAGTAATTTTTTTAGCCGAAGGTACAGACGCCAGTAAATTTTACAGTTTCGGGCAGCTTGATGCTACCCGAAACTGTAAAATTTTCTCAATCAACTTTGAACCTTATGCTTTAGCAATAAAGTTGAAAATCTATTAAAGAAATCTGATAGATTGTAGTAGCTTGATGTTCTGGCATCTGTACATATGTATTAAACAATAATCTGTATTTATTAGACACCTTTTCACAACTATACAACATATTTTAATAACAAAAATAGAAGAAACAATACGACCACCTACCCCTTCAATTATTAATAAAAACAATTGATTTGTGATTTGTTAATAAAACTTATGACGTGTATAGTTAGTGGATATTTTGAATGTAACTTTATAATGTAATTGATGGTACTGTGGAACACTGAACTGTAATTAAAATAAAAGATCAGATCAGTCGACTGGGTTTTATTTCTCGACCAATCTTTCTGATGTTACTTTAGTAGGTACCTCGTCCAGAAAGGGCGAATTCGCCGCGAATCTCTCGCGCGTACCTTGCGTCCAGCAGAAGCGTACCAACGTTTCAGCATTTGGGGACGAATATTGCCGCTCCATTTCCCTTGAGACGTGCACTCGTTCTAAAGTTCTTGCGTAAACTGGGCGCAACAAGGATCCTCTACTATCTGGACTCGTATAACGTGCGAGTCGAGTCTGGCGAAGTAAACGCTATTTACGCGCGCATTTTAAATTCGCGCTTTGCTTCTGGATGCAATCTATTGGTGACCAGTACCTCGCCAACACGTGGGTATGAAGTCGTGCGAAACGATTCGCAGCGAATTCGCCACTTCTGGACTAGGTCTGAAAGGAAAATATCCTGTGAGAAAAATAAGTGTCGTTCATTGACAGCACCCTAATTGCGTAACACACTTTCTATCATAATCTGAATAATTTTGAAGGATATTACTAATCCATTGCTTCACATGTTCGAAAAGTTTTGCCTGCTCAACAACGTAAATGACGCAACGCAATGAATGTTGTGGAACTGTCAAAATGAAAGCCATTGCAAAAAAAGAAAAAGAAAACTTTGTGGTTTTCATACATTTGACATTGCCAATGTTGTCAAACGTATGAAAACCACAAAGTTTTTTTTTGCCATGAGATTCTGGTAGACCTATAGTGAGTTATACAATTACCCCGCCACACAGGCAAATACTAGTAGGTAAGGATATTAACTTCATTAAACTACGGCCAAACTAATCTATTAGTAGGGTATCATTTGAACTAAGCTAGCAAGCAAATCCGTTAGGTAATCGTTAATTAACGAAGTTAACATTTCGAGTAGCGTTTAAATTTAAAAATTTTTAACGGATTCATTAACTTCCGTTACCTTTTCATAAATCCGTTAATCGTTAAGTACCTACTATTTGCCGAAAGAACACCGCGCGACCGCGCCCGAAAAACACGTTCTGAAAATCTCTAAATAGTTGTTATTTTACATACTCTATACACCACACCACACCACCAAATACTGGTATGCACCAAATACTACTACTATTCAGCTGCATCCGGTTAGACTGGAAGCCGACCCCAACATAGTTGGGAAAAGGCTTGGCAGATGATGACTTTAATTTATACACCCTTGTTTTTTAATGTTCTGCCTATACTTCCATAGCCCATAACAATTTTTTTTTCTAAGTAAATCACTAACGCAACTAAATATAAGATGTAGAAATCTAACTTAGAAAGATATATTAATGATTCTAATGACCATAATTCTCTAAATATGTACAGTCGGTGATAGCAATTAACTGAACCCTTAAAAATTAAACGAATTTGAACCTTCTGCTTGTTAACAGTAAGCTTGTCGAACTAGAACAACTGATCGTCTATGGTTAATAAAATAGTTATTCGAATTTGAACTTTAACACGCAGTGTCAAGGTAGGTATGATCTTGAATATTGTTTTAACTTGTAATATAATTGCTAATTTCAACGACGTTCACTATGTTCGTGTGGTCTGGTAGTAGCTGTAGTAAGCTGACGAGAATGAGGTTGAGAGTTCGAAACCAATATATTATTGTCTGTTACGCGTTCTGTTTTACAATATTTTTTTAAGTCATAAATAATAAATTTAGCTACAAAAAAAAGCTGAACAGAAATAAAAAACGATAATGATGGTAAAAACGATTTTATTTTATAAATAAAATTATTATAAGAATAACGTAAATGATATAGGTAACATTTACCTGCTTACTAATAACGTTGTTACATACTTCACAGAGTTTAATGTAGTGAATCAACATGTTAGAATATTTAGAAATATAGGTATTTCTCTTTATTCCATAACAATAACATCACCACATTAAATATCATTTAACTGAATAAAATTGCATTATGTGTTAATGTTTTACCTATATCAATTTGTTTTGTAAGTAAGTAGTTATTTTTTGTTATAAATAAGGTTCTGACAAAAACTAGGTATGCGAAATACTTCGTTAAAAATTATAACAATAGTTAATTTAACACACACACTGACACGTTAGTATTGTTTGTGGCCAACACTGGTCACTGAAGTCATTCAGTGGTGCTTTTAATAGCGAAGTGGAGCACCATTTTTTCTACTACTTGTTGCAAGCGGTTCCGCATACCGCGCACCATATTCCAACAACAGTCACTTCCTCTCATGAATTCCCATGTTGATGTCACAAGTTGGGCCATATTTTCAAGGACGATCCTTTTGAATATTCCCTGTCTCTTCAAAACGTCTTAGCCACAATCTGACTGTATTTCTCTGAAACAACACAATAAGCATAATTTTAGTAACGAAGTAAGCATAATTTTTCGAATAAGTTTAGATAAACCACATTAGACCTTTACATGATCTCATAATGAAACACAGTTAATTTTTTATTATTCATTCACAAGTTTTTAAGCCAACTAACAAATTAAGGAATAGCTATAAGTATAAATGAAGTATAAAAAAGAATACACTTACCGCTATATTAAGTTTCCTAGCAATCGCTTCAACACCAACATTCTCCTCATGCAAATAGATTATTTTGTATTTTAAATAATCACAACTGAGACATGACGATTAAACTGTATCAAAACTGATAATTAATAAAAAGGAAAAAGGCGTGGATTTTCGCAATTTGTAAGGCAAGGTAAAAATGTTCGCGCGTAGTCACTGCTGTTTGTGCATAGAATGTCTTGTTCAATTTATTCTTCTACCCCATATTCTTAATATCATCTCAATAGCAGTTTTTGTTGAATACGCATAATGACGTCTAACTACCCACTTATTGAAAAAGATGAAAATTTTATTAATTTAATTGATGTGCTTGTTCTTTACAATAATGCAAGAAATAATTAACGAACAATTTATATACTTATTGAAAACAAAATTAAACATTGAGACAGGACTTGAACTTGCATCTTCCACGTCTCAGCCTTACACACAAACCACGACACCAGATTAACTTGGGTAAGACAGATGAAATAAGGTATCAGTAGCAATGACACAAATTATCAGAACATTAACCTAACCTTTAAGTCTTGCTGCATAAAAATGAAAATTGCGTAACAAATACCCATATACATAGTAAATGACCTAACACCAACATCTTAAAGCTCAAGTTTGCGTATCAAAATTATTTATTGTTTCTGTTCATCGAGTAGTGTTAGTCTGATAAACTCATACATATTGAATAACCTTTAATGTTATGAGCAGAAGGTGCAAAATCGAGTAATTTTTAGGGGGGTCAGTTAATTGCTATCACCGACTGTACCTGTTATTGTCGCGAATCATATTTTGATCAAGATACAATCTGACACTGACCAGCAAATTGCAAAAAACGTAAGAAAATTTGAATTTCGCGGTCTACCACTATCCATTTACCTTAAGACATCGCCTTTAGCTCGTAGCAGTAAGGGCGGTTTTCGTAGTTCAAATGCATAGCTGGGCACCGTTAATCAAATAGTAAAGGGGGATGCGCTAGGTAGCCCGCGAAATTCAAAGAGGATTGAAGATTTTTATAATGGGGCAGGGTGTACCTACCTGTCCGCAATTTTTTTTTTCAAATTGGTGCCGACGCATGAAACCTATTTAAATCGATAGCTGATATCAATGAAAACAAAAAACATACTAGGACCAAACTCGATATTAACGTTCAAACTTGATCTCATATCACATGACATCCTTATTTTTTTGAACAAGTATGAATATTACAGTCCTATTTGTTACATCCACAGATATAGATATTTATTTATTTATTTATCCATTTATGTCAGGCATCAAGGCCCATATAAAACACATACAATACAATATTATAACTTAAATACAATAAATATCTACATACAACATTATAATTAAGTAAACTAAAAACTAACGAACACGAAGTGTCTGCGTCGTGTTTCGCTGACTGGTGTCATGTATCCGGCCACGAAACCGGCGGTACACAACACCCTTCGGCCAGAACTCTTCCTTGAGGAACTTCTCGAGATGATGTGTCGGAACACGCACCACGAACGACTTGAAGTTCGTGTTGTGACGCGACTCCAACATCTCGACCCTCAACGTCCAGCTGGTCTTCACGCGCATGTACTCCACGATCTCCTCACCCTTCGTGGAGTGATGCAGTCTGGACACGTACAGCTGCGTCGTCGGGATTGCTGGACGTAGCAGCGTGTTGGGTTGGGGCATGTTGGGCAAGAGTAACTACTTCGCGTGCCAAAAATTGCACCAACTTATGATTACAAATCGTAAGCCGCCCCTTTCGCGCTCAGTCCTTTGTACTGCTGGCTGGGTAAGTGTGAGCGAGAGCGCGAGCTTGTGACGTCATAGTAGGTAATCAAAAAATGGCACGCTTGGTTTTCATACAGTTCGTGATACTTGCGTTATCTAGGTATATCTATATCTGTGGTTACATCCATTTGCATCTTATATTTAGTTGCGTTAGTGATTTACTTAGAAAAAATTTTTGTTATGGGCTATGGAAGTATAGGCAGAACATTAAAAAACAAGGGTGTATAAATTAAAGTCATCATCTGCCAAGCCTTT
This sequence comes from Mesoligia furuncula, assembly GCA_916614155.1. Taxonomy (NCBI): domain Eukaryota; kingdom Metazoa; phylum Arthropoda; class Insecta; order Lepidoptera; family Noctuidae; genus Mesoligia; species Mesoligia furuncula. The sequence goes on along the minus strand of OU744809.1, from coordinate 3,150,729 downwards.
TCCCAACTATGTTGGGGTCGGCTTCCAGTCTAACCGGATGCAGCTGAATAGTAGTAGTATTTGGTGCATACCAGTATTTGGTGGTGTGGTGTGGTGTATAGAGTATGTAAAATAACAACTATTTAGAGATTTTCAGAACGTGTTTTTCGGGCGCGGTCGCGCGGTGTTCTTTCGGCAAATAGTAGGTACTTAACGATTAACGGATTTATGAAAAGGTAACGGAAGTTAATGAATCCGTTAAAATTTTTTAAATTTAAACGCTACTCGAAATGTTAACTTCGTTAATTAACGATTACCTAACTAAATAGTTATAATATTGTATTGTATGTGTTTTATATGGGCCTTGATGCCTGAAATAAATGGATAAATAAATAAATAAATATCTATATCTGTGGATGTAACAAATAGGACTGTAATATTCATACTTGTTCAACAAAATAAGGATGTCATGTGATATGTGATCAAGTTTGAACGTTAATATCGAGTTTGGTCCTAGTATGTTTTTTGTTTTCATTGATATCAGCTATCGATTTAAATAGGTTTCATGCGTCGGCACCAATTTGAAAAAAAAAATTGCGGACAGGTAGGTACACCCTGCCCCATTATAAAAATCTTCAATCCTCTTTGAATTTCGCGGGCTACCTAGCGCATCCCCCTTTACTATTTGATTAACGGTGCCCAGCTATGCATTTGAACTACGAAAACCGCCCTTACTGCTACGAGCTAAAGGCGATGTCTTAAGGTAAATGGATAGTGGTAGACCGCGAAATTCAAATTTTCTTACGTTTTTTGCAATTTGCTGGTCAGTGTCAGATTGTATCTTGATCAAAATATGATTCGCGACAATAACAGGTACATATTATTTAGAGAATTATGGTCATTAGAATCATTAATATATCTTTCTAAGTTAGATTTCTACCACCATCAATCTCTTATGGAAAAGTGTTAGTAATGTAGTATTTTAATACTACATTTTACAGTGTAACTTCACATCCAAAGTAGCGCGTTAACAATGAAAGGTTTCTACACTAAAAATAAAAAAAAATACATCTATATTTTATTAACCTTTATTAATACTTAATTAATTAATATCTATGGAATAAGTTAATAATTTTTAGAATTAGATATCGTACGTTATTTGCACGACACGATGTGACGATATCAGTTGACGATAGAGAACTTGGGGCCTAAAAAGGACACTTTGGCAGAATCATAAAAGGATAGCATAATGCAGTTAATCGTATCAAATCCCATTGGTGAAACATTTTTCAGTTATTTTTTTTGTCTGTGCTAAAATACCAACCAATCCTATCCCAATCTCTTTGATTATACCTACGTAGTGCAGCGAAAAATAGAAAAACATGGACTGTCTTCGCCATATTACGATTCATAATGTTATGCTTTAATGAGTCTCCAAAGTGGCCTTTTTAGGCCCCCTTGTGATCGTCGACGACCACATTATTTGAACTAGCCTCCAATGCACAAAAAATAGTAATATTTTAGAATATTTTCATTATCGCATTAAAGCTTACAACATTCATAATAAAACACGTTAATCAGACATTTAATATTCCTGTAATGAAGTAGATACACTTACATACATAGTTATACTCATACCGTTTTTCGTTTGTAAAACGGGAGGCGAATAGAGTTTAAAACTTCACAATAATATGATAAATTGACAGTAGCCTATACGTATAGTAGACTATGTATCATAATGAATTATAATAACCGCTATTACAAACGTTATGGTCCAATGTTGTATAAATATGCGTATAAAATTTATCACACGAAAATTGAACATGATTGTAATGCCGCGTGCGCACGTCAGAACGTAGAATGCGAGCGTACAGTGTGGGCGCGGCTTAAGAAAAGAAGTCCTGCTCTCGAAGGCAGTCCAACTATATAACTCCACATCACATAATCAAGATAAAAACATCAATCAATTCCTTTTTCGCCTTCGCTTGAACAGTTTAAGATTTCGTCCCGTTTGTCAGTATCGATAAAGCCAAGGAATTAATTTTGTTACGATCCTGGTGGAACGGTACTAATTATCGGTATCGGAACTACGCCTAACGTTATTTTGAGTAACGTTTCAAGTCCCTGTTCCTTCTTACTACTTAAATTCATTCAATATTTGGTCTCGAAGAAACGAAGTTATCAAATGAAGTACCTCTCCTGGTACGTAAGGGGCGAATATTTCACTAGTAATGCCACGAGGCCTGTGAGTTTAGGCTACCATACACGTCAGTTTTATCTTCAGATCTCATCAAAATCCGTATCTTGTGTAGGTTGGCGTCAATAGCCATATTCAAATCCTTGTTTCCAGAAATATCAACTTTATACTAGTGTAAATTAAATTGATTTCAGAATGACTAGTAAGTACTATTGAAGTCATTAAAACATTGAAGTTATATTGCAATCATAATTATGGGTTTTATTTTAAAGTTATTTTTCCAAAATGACATTTCTTTACATTTTGGAAACTAAATCGCGTACGCGATACCTGTCTATGACGGTTGTCAGACTATTTCTGTAGCGTATCGTTTAAAGTAATGCAATTATTCTATAGAGGTACTAGCTTCTGCCCGCGAATTCGTTCGCGTGAAATTTCACCCTCCCCCCATTCACCCTCTTAGGGTGGGTAATAACCCTTTCATAGTGGATACCTGCTCATCGCAAAGGACACACCCTCCAAATTTCATGAGTCTAGGACCAGCGGTTTAGGCTGTGCGTTGATATCGCTCATTTGCGACAAGGTCGATATTTCTCAAAAAATATCATTTTTTTTTTTTTTTTATATTTCCAAGTTAAAATTATACATTAATCGTTGATTTTTTAGGTAATTTATTTAGACAAAATCGCTCATTTGCTACAAGGTCGACAAAAATGTTTTTACAGTAAACGGATCGAAAATTTTTCAACACAACTTTATTAATAACTAAAAAATCATCAACTTTGAGATATATCGACCTTGTAGCGAGTGAGCGATATATCAGTCAGTCAGGACTTTGAATTTTATAAAAGTTCACTCATACTCTATAGAAAAGGGAGAATCCTCCGACCCAGACGGGTGTCGTGTCTAGTGGGCACCTGCCCGACGATTGATGTCGGGACGTTGTATAATATATGCTAGCTGCGCGGTAAACTCTGCTTGCGCGATGCAGGATTTTGCGTGACGTCAGTATGACACGTAGTTCGCATGATGCCGCTACAATTCCATGTTTGTGCGCAGGTTCGTTCGTTCAAATTTATCTCTCCATGTATGGCAGCTTGTCGTCATGTAGAATGACGGGTCAGTGATGCTTCGTTTAGTTCCGTGGGTGGTCAGCTGCTTGGTGCTGTGGGTGGTGACGGTTCAACACTCGCAAGCCAGTGCACGAGATCACGTTCTGAGCTCCTTCTTCCACTATCTCGAATTTTACCTGGGAAGTTTTTTTGTTGAAGGAAGGATCATCGACAGATTTTTAACACAATAAATTTCAAATTGTAACATTCAAAGGTCAACTATTTTAAAATATAAAACTTAAAAAATCAAATCAATCAGGTCAAATTACATTAGGTAGCGAAACTCCGCACATCGGATGGGTTTATATCGATATATAGTATTTGGGGTCACCAACCGCAGTTACTTGAAATATCAAATTAAAAAATACTTTTTATTTATTTATTTAAGACCAGCAGCGCCCCGCGGTTTCACCCGCATAAGTGTCGATCCTGAGGGTATATCGGAATAAAAACTATCCTATGTCCTTATTAGTATGGATATCGAAAACCATCACGTCATTGTAATTTCGCTAGCTAATTTAATTTGACCTTGTATAAGAAAACCTTTGCTTTAGAATTAAAGTCTTAAAGCATCATCACCTGCCTTTATTTATTTAATACTTCAAGCACATAAATGTACAGAGGCGGACTTAATGCCTTAGGCATTTTCTACCAGTCAACCTTTGGGTGATGCAGAGACAAAGAGTTTAACTTGCTTAGCCTTTTCAACCGACGAAAAAACGGAGGAGGTTCTCAAGTCGACGAGTATATATATTTTTTTATGTATACGCATAACTTTTTACAGAGTAGTCCCATTTTATTAATTCTTTTTTATTGGAAAGGGCAAAAATATAACCCCGAAGTTGGTCCAATATAAATTTGGAAAAAAAATTCTACCCAAGGGTGAGAAATAGGATTTATATTGTTCACCCACAGATCAAATAATAGTTAAAGTAGGATTATATTATAACAGTTAATAGCTGAAGTAGGCATGTAGTAATTAGTAAATTATAGCCACAAGAAAATATAAAATAAAAACTTTTTAACAAAAAAATTAAACTAGTGTAAGTATACCTAAGTAATTTTGAGTCGGCGCCAAACAACCAATCAACAAAGATCACTAAATTACCTTAAATTTAAAGCGCCGACTCAAAATATACTTGGTATACTTACGAACCTTTATTTAAGAACTTAGTTATTAAGGTTAAATATAAGTTTATTTTTTGCTTTTCATTTTTTTACGGCGGCTTAATTTTTTTGTTAAAAAGTTTTTATACCCAATAACATTGAGGTAAGCTTCTAGTCTAACTGCATGCAGCTGAATACCAATTAAATCCCAAATCACGTTTAAGAATAATTTGTCAGTCGTCGAACGGTTTTGGAAAGTAAGAACATACCTTCGCGATCAACTCAGCGATGAAGATGGCAGTTCTAGTGTGCATAGTGATCTCTCCCACCCTCACGGAGGACTGGCCGTCAGCCAGCGCCATGTATATTATCACTTGATCCTGCAACAATTAAATTATTAATTACCAGCCCCTAGTCACTGCTGCAATGAAAATTCGAGGGATTACAAAGGGTTTTTCAACAAGAACTTTGTTTTTAAAACAAATGAATGTAGATGAAAATTATTAAAAAAATATTTTATTAGAAAGAGTAAGATTTGGCAATTATGAATGAAAAATGATATCGGACAAATGTCACTTAAATAGGTGACGTCGAAAATCTGAACCAAATAGATTTTGTCGATTTTTTCTCAGCGTATCGTCCGCTGTCGGTTTTCTCAAAAAAACTGCAACGCGCTCCGATAAATAAAAGATTTATTCCGTAAGATTTTTTGTCGGGATATGTTAAAGACAAAGCCTATATGGAGCTACTCGAATCTATTGCAGCCTCAAAACTCAAAATTCGTGACGCGATTAACGAAATAGACCCGCCATTTAGCCAAAAAGTGATAAATGTCCACTATCGGACAAATGTCCATCACGAGCGTGGTTGTGTTCATTCATACATGCCAAACCTTACTCTTTCTAATGCAATAAAAATTTGAATCATTTTCATCTAAATTCTTTGTTATATTTTGTTTTAAAAAACAAAGTTCTTTTTGAAAACCCCTTTATTATTACACCATCACCTCGCTCCGCTCTGTAATAAGCGACTACGACAGATTTCAAACAACAATTAAAATAGTACAATTAATTAAAATAGTATAATTATTTCAATTAATTGATTATGTTGAGGCTACTGTAAATTGGATCATCATTTCAGCCGAAAAACGTCCACTGCTGGACATAGGCCTCTCCCAAAATGGGGAGGGTTTGCCATAATCGCCACGCTTGGCAGGCGGGTTGGCGATCGCAGTATGGTATGGTGGTGGAATGCATAGAGAACGCTGCTGCCCATTCTCCAGTTAGATCCTTAGTCGCCTTTTACGACACCCACGGGAATTATGGGGTGGTGGTATTCTTTAAGTCCGGCACCACACAGATAGAAGTAAATTGGATACTGTAATTGAAAATTGGACATCTAACAGGGTCTAAGTAGGTAATTTTTATTTCGGCTGGAATTAAAACAACTTAAATACCTACATGACATACTATGCATACTCAAAAGTAGTTAAAAGTACTGAATAAATAAATAGCTGACGCAGCTACGGTCTCAACATCCATTTTTTTAATGTTGCGTGCGTACGAGTTGCGTCTGTCGAGAATTAACACAGACTGAACGACCAACAGACGTGTGGTCGGCTCGTGGTGGTCCATCTGCTGATGCATCTGACGACGTCTGCGCACGCGTCTGCCGACGTGTAGAGGAGGCATTAGACAGATCTATGTGAAGTGCTGTACCTGCAGATGTGTGTCGAGGCAGCAGCCGGCGAGTATGTCGGCGCGTAGAGCGGCACCGGCCGCGCGCCCCACGTCCAGCGGGTCGGCGCCGCGCTTGCCGAGCCCGTCCGCGCCCAGGCGGCAGCCCGACGTCGTCTCGCAGATCGCACTACACACACATTATCACACGTGTGAGCTAGCCCATATATCAACGGTCGCACCACACTTGAACTACGAAAATCCTTTTTTTTTTGGGTGGGAAATCATCAAATGACCCCACCCACCACCCAGAGCGCCACCCACCCAGAGCGAGAGGAGTCATTTGATGATTTCCCATCCAAAAAAAAAAATAAAACCTCCGCTCTGGGCGTAGCGGAAGGGAGTGGGACCGTAAGGACTTTTTTTTTTGTCTACGAAAATTCTTACGGCCGCTTTTGGTTCGGGCGCAGAGTACAGCTGTGAAATAATAGTACCTACTTTAAAGCTAAGCGCACATTACAGCCGCATCGGGCTGCAGTACATCGTGTTTCAATACAAAAAGGCGCGGTGCGGGTATGAGATGGTTCATACAAAATGTACGAAAGTGATGAAGGAGGATTTTTGTAACGCGGCGCGGTGCGACCCACCCAAATGTGCATCAAAGTTCAAATTATTGGACGTGAATTGCGAAAAGCAAAGAATATGAATACACAACTGTAGGCTTTGGGAAATACACCCCCTCGTGAAATTCAACTCCTAAATGTATTAACCATCTGATTTTGATTTCGTTTGAATCTCATCTCTCTTTATTTTCGTTTTAACAAAAAAAAAACAACCGATTTCCAAAATAAAATACAGTGAAACAATGGCGAAGGTTCCACACAACTCGATTCCTACCGGCTTCCCTTTGAAAAATAGCACAGTCAGTATTCTATAGACAAATAATATAATCATATTAAAGATATCTACTCTGGCTTACCTACAAAAATTGGCCCTGCGCTACTGCAGTGAAAAGTAACTTTAATTTCAGAAGTCAGTGGCAAAAAACAAAAATGCGGAACCAACGACACCCACTTCCAAAATTAAAGTTATTTTTCACTTTGTTGTGTTTTTATGCCACCCTGCTGCTTTTTGGAGTAAAGATGTGATGTTACGTGTATAGTAAAACATAGTACTCACATGATACCACTGCAGTTGTTGGGCGCTACGTGTGGGTCTTCCTTGAGCACCGTGATATCGGTGCGGTGGTTCAGGTCCTTTATACTGTCCTTGAAGCCGTCAGACATCTGGGCGGCTAACTGAACGAGTTTAGACAAAGAAAGAATAACATTTATGGGGGATGATAGTGTTTGAGCGAGAGTGTGCGATATTGAAGACGTTGCTGCGTAATGACGTAGAAATAGTAAGAGGTTTAATATTAAAATAAAAACTAGTTATTATCCGTCCCGGCTTAGATATCCCACAAATAATTGGCAACAGTTCTGAACACCAAAATAAAAAGTGTAATGATTTAAAAATCATAGAGGACAAAACATAACTAGTACAATCACCTTTAGGAAAACTATTATCACTTTTGGACGTTGTTATCGTATGTTTAAAGTTGCCGTTTGCATCGTATAAGGTACACATACAAGGTTCTGGTACATAGTTCGTTCAGCGGAAGTAAATCACGAAATATTTTTCATCTTTTACAATGCAGTACCTTGTGCGTCAGGTGCGCGTCATTTGTCTTCCCGCATACCCTTTTCACCCGCGAGGACCATGGGTCTGTCGCCAACGATGAAGTCGGCCTATAATATTGGGAAACCCCTTTCTTAGAGAAAGTAGGTCGTCATCCTTCTCCCACTATCCCAATTTATTTGGGATCGGCAGTTTAATCTCACCTATACTGGCATAAGACTCATATTCCCGTATAGGTGCATCCACACTAAAGTTATTTTTTGAACAGCAATATCTTGCTGGAGTAGCCGCATTCATCACCTTGGCGGCGCTGAACCTGTGCACATACAGTCTACTGTGACGTAACATGTAACATGGTACCTACCCGCGTAGGCAGCGTGCCTGCCACGAAGCTCCAGCCGACAATCTTGCTGACGTGGCCGCGGTCCATCACCTTGACGGCGTTGAACTTGTACACCGGCATACAGTCCACTGTGACGAAGCCGCCGCCCTTCGGGTAGTATCTAAAACCAGGCATTTTAGTCAATATTTTGATCAACCTCTACAGCTAATGCTATAGAAATTAATATAAACTAGCTGACGGGACTGGTCGATCGATATTAATGACGATAAAGCAAAAAAAAAGTAATTTCAAAATAAAAAAAACCCAACTGCGAAACTGAAAACCTAAAAATAAGCCCATTTTAAATTAAATAAAAGTTGGAAGCAGGCGGGACCCATTTGAATTTGAAAACATAATAAAAATGGTATGGGTCCCGCCTGCTTCCAACATTTATTTAATTTAAAATGGGCTTATTTTTAGCTTTTCAGTTTCGCAGTCGGGATTTTTTTATTTTTTTTATTACTTTTTTTATTTCCAAGCTTTTTAGTTTACAAATGTGAAAGATTTCGCAAACGTTAGTTAGTTCTTGGTACGTGTTTTTACGATTTGTCACTTCGAATTACTTTTAACCATATAGATTATTATATATTTTTGTAATCACCTTTTAAAACCCTTTATTTTGATACCCCACTCGATTGACTGATTTTTTTCAATTTTGATATACCCAGTGTCACTCTCACAATTAAGACGAATCTAACGGCACCTCTCAAGCTGAAATCGATCAAGCCGTTTAGGCTACAGAGCGTGCCAAAGAAATATACATATACTCGAAAAACATAACCCTCCTTCTTAAGCAGTCAGGTAAAAATAAAAATATTTTGTAAACTCATAATTTCAAGTAAGGTTCTTTTCTTCTTGTCTGTTTATACATGTGTGAATATAAATGGTTAAATAAATAAATAAGCGCCAACGTTCGAGGCAGGCGCGGTCGTAAACATGTGTTCCCACTGCTGGGACACAGGCCTCCTCTCTGTGAGAGGGAGTGGGCCGTAATCCACAACGCGGGCCCAGTGTAAGTTGGCGGATGTCACGTCTTCGAATTTTTGGTTCTAGGACATGCCGGTTTCCACATGATGTTTTCCTTCACCGTTTCTGAGTTCAAACCCTCGACTCATAAGTCGGGGCCCGGAGTGTTGACAATTACAATAATCAAATCAGAATCTTAGGCCAAATTGGATCCAGCGGGATTGTCTGAAAGGGTTACCGCTGGCCCGGAACATAAAGGGCTAAGGAAGGAACACGGGTGGGTTTTAGTCAGTAAGAGTCTGACACTCCCTTCCGCTCCACCCAGAGCGGGAGGAGTCATTTGATGATTTCCCATGCAAAAAAAAAAAAAAAAAAAGAAAAAAAAAGGCCAAATTGGACGATTCACAGCAATAATTTGCGTGACGTTTTCAATACAGCGATTCAGCATAACTATTCACAACCATTCGACAGGATATCGTATCGAAAATTACACATTCGATAACCTAATTTGCCTCAATCCCGACAGAAAACACCTGTCCGAAGAATAGTGGTTGTCTATTTGATTTAGGGCTGATTTTTCAATAGACAAATAATTTTTATTCGTAGAATAAAATTGACGTCTGACAGATTTTGTATTGAAGAACTGTCAAAAATTTTAAAACTATTCCTCCGATATAATTATCTGGCGTTGAAAAAATCAGCCCTTAAAGTGACAAAATTTTCGGGACTTGTAAAAAGAGTTTAGAGGACTCCTACGATAACAAAATCAAAATATTTTATTTCACATAAACCTACATGGGTACTTGAGAAACGTCGGAAGCTAGGTGGACGGTTTCAATTGTTCGTTTCCAATGGAGAAGAACCGGCAAGAAACTCCACGGTTACTTACTCTTTTCAAAAATAATTGGCTTTTACAATGTTTTCAAATTACTGTATGTATGGGAGGACAGCATAGGCCTGTCAACAAGTACCTGGTACTAGATAAAAAAAAAAATGGTCTACAGATCTAAAGTCTACAAGGCCTACAAAGTCCTCACATTTACAAAATAAGAAGAATCATAAGAATCTATCAAAAGGATAAATAAAATATAAAAACCTACTAAAACCAAGTGATCTGATAACATTGATTGATGTTCGGTACGTACGGGAGCGTATCGAGTGGTTGTGAATAGCCATGCTGATAACACACATAGCATTACTATACCATAATCAGCCTATAATGTGCCCACTGCTGGGACACAGGCCTCCTCTCGGTGAGAGGGAGTGGGCCGGAATCCACCACGCGGGCCCAGTGCGGATTGGCAGATGTCACATGTCTTCGAATTTTTGGTTCTAGGACATGCCGGTTTCCTCACGATGTTTTCTTTCACCGTTTTTGGGAGCAGTGGTGATGAAATAATTTACACAAAGTAAAGCGCCTGTCTGGGTTCGAACCTACGACCTACAACTCGTAAGTCGCGGCCGTTACCACTTCGCCACCACTGCTCTCAATTAGCATTACTATAATCGCAAAATAATACAATAAATATTTACCCTCGTCTATGCATTTTCATATCAAATGTAGCTCCAAAGAGTTGCAGCGTGTTCTTGAACACCTCAGTCATGTAGTCGATCTGGGGCGCCATGTCGGCGTTGGTGCCTCCCTTCAGGTCCATGACGACGGGCCCGTCAGCCAGCAGAGCGCAGGGCAGCGCTATTTGCATGAGCAGGCTGATCGAACTACCGGACAAAATGGTTAAGTTAGAAGAAAGAAAGAACGTACGTTTATTTCGGTAAAGATGACCCAGAGAAACAACACAAACTCAAAAAAAATGCACATAAATTTCCGGTCCGATAGTGAATCACAATTCTCTTAAAAAAACTGGCCAAATGCGAGTCAGACTCGCACACGAAGGGACGGAACCCTTCGTGTGCGAGTCCGACTGTCTTAAAAACTAGCAAATTACTGTGGCTTTGCTTATGTTTTTTTACGCCGTGTATTTTCTACATTAAATAAAAAAACTGGCCAAGTGCGAGTCGGACTCGCACACGAAGGGTTCCGTACCATAAGGCAAAAATGCCGAAAAAAACACGTTTGTTGTATGGGAGGGACCCCTTGAATATTTATTTTATTGTTATTAGTATTAGTTGTTATAGCGGCAACAGAAATACATCATCTGTGAAAATTTCAACTGTCTAGCTATCACGGTTCATAAGATACAGCCGTCTGTCACCAGACAGACGGACAGACAGACAGTGGAGTCTTAGTAATTGGTTCCTGTTTTTACTCTTTGGGTACGGAATCCTAAAGAATTACAAGTTGGGGGAAAATATGCGCCACATCCACGCAAAACGGCCATCGGTCAGCATAATGCTACGGTCCTATGCGAGACAGAGCCCCAGCGTTGGTTGAAGTTGAAGATTTTCCATGAAAAAAATAAGTTAGGCGTGCTATACACTTGTTCGGGTCGGCACATTCGACTCGGCAGTAATTGTTGAAGAAAGCGACAACTCCTTTTTACGTATTTTCTTTCTTTCTTTTTTTCCAAAGCCGACCCGGAGCAATCGCTACGTATTTTCGGCTGTCATTCAGGTCATGCCGATCGGCAACTGCATTCGGCATCTACCTTCGCTGATTTGGCATGTTGTAAGTAGTTGATTTTATCACCTCGCGTGTGGGTAACCCAAGCGCCCTTTATCCGCACATATTACCATTTACATTCAATTTTCCTGCCCGGCTGTGCTTGTGAAAGAAAAGAAAGAAAGAAAACTATTTTGCTATTTTGTTTTTTTTTGTGTGTGATTAATTTTGCCGAGTTCGGCCCGAACAAGTGCACGCCGTAGATTCACTAACTCCTTGGTTGTCCAAGGAGTTGCTCCTTGGTAGTCGTAATATATGATATACAATATGTTTATTATTGTTTATTGTTAATTAAAACGGTAACACCAATTACATTAATTAACATAAAAAGAAAGAGAAAATAAAAAAATGTTCAACTACTAACATATAATAGAGGACACCCTAGCGTACTTCTTCTCACAAAACATCAAACATACCCGCATAATTCTACTCCATTCATCGGCAAACAGATCACATTCAGGATTGGTGGCCAGGAGGGCATTAAGCATCCTTAGAGTACGACAGACAGGGGACTCTGCTCTGGCGACAGTTTTAGATGACGGCGGTGCAAACAGATTGTGTCGACGGCTTAGGCGATGTCCGATGTATTTGTCGGGAACAAATAGCCGACAGAAAAGATCGTGGAGTTCAGGACTGTCGATGCGTCCTCTGAGAGTTTTGCAGGCTACTGTGAGCTGTTGAAAGCCACGTCTAACCTCCAACGAGTTGAAGCCCAATAGTCCCAGGAGGTAATTAGTAGGGTACATGAAAGGGAAGAAGTGAAACGCCTTTTTATGTAGAAATCTCAAGAAAGTTTTTTGTACCTTTTCCAACGTTAACGTTTGAGTCGCTGTGTAGGGATGCCAGATACAGGCACCAGCCTCAAGTTTACTACGAACCAAAGTAGTATACAGAAGTTTAATTACATTTGGATTGTGAAAATCACGGGCATTTCTCAAAACAAAACCCAGGCGCCTAAAAGATTCCTTGGCAAGAGAGGAGATGTGATCTCTAAATGTCAAACCAGTGTCAAAGGTCACGCCCAGGTCCTTTATTTTAGTGACACGAGCTATTAATTCACCACCCAATCTGTATGTGTAGTGGAGTGGTTGAAGTTTTCGACCATACGTCATGACGTAACACTTAGTGGAATTAAAAAAGAGTTTATTCACCATGCTCCACTCATATAAGGCATCAATGTCCCTTTGTAGGAGTATGCAATCAGCAACCGTATCTATTCGAACCAATAGTTTTAAGTCATCAGCGTAGAGCAAGCATTTTGCAAACTTAACCTTATTTATAAGATCATTGATCATGATAAGGAAAAGCAATGGACCAAGCACGGATCCCTGACTCACGCCAGAGCGGGTATTATAAGGTTCGGACTCAAAGCAACCGTGCCTAACAAATTGCCTGCGGCCTCGCAGATAGTCCGCGAAGAAGTTCAGGAACTCTGACGAGAAACCTGATGCCTCCAATTTCATCAAGAGCACATCATTATCAACCCTGTCGAACGCTTTACGGAAATCAAAATAGAGGACATCCACTTGCCCCCCACTGTCCAAAACCCCAGAAATGTAATCGACATGAGTCATCAGATTCGAATTGACAGAGCGGCCCTGGCGAAAACCGTGCTGGGCATCAGATAGAAATGCGTTCATACGTCTGTAAGTCTGTATGTTGATTTGCATCCTCGTCAAAGTTCAGGAGGTTGTCATAAAATACATAAATAATCAATTGAAGTACGTTATTATGGAGCAATAACTAGTAAGCGCTGCTTTTTTTTTGTTGTTGAAATTTAATAGTATTTCAGAATTACACCCTTAATTCAATACAAATAAAACAGAATCACCCGACTACGCACACAGCGACAATGCATGCAGCTGTTTTTCCCCGAAATGATAGCGGCGTCGCGCCGCCAAGCAATGACCGGTAGCAATAATTTTACCTAATTTTATTTCGAAAATGACCTACATTATTGTCATAAATTTCGCTTGATAATTAACTCATTTTTGAGTATCATTGGAATACGGAAATCTTACTAATGACAGTAATACTAGTGCGCCAAAGAAAAGTTCACTGACCTGTTATCAGATGATTAATAATATCCTTCAACCTAAAGTTTTCGTAGTGATTTTGTTTTTATTTGTGGATTAAATTGGTTGATTTGAAACTTTCCTTCCTACTTAACGGGCTTAGGACCGGCAATAATCCTACCTTTGTTGGTGTACCGATCTACTAAGTCTAAAAATGTTTTCTACGTTTGATGGAAATGGAAAAACGTTCTAGTTAAGTGTAAGTACGTGGTATACTTTCGACTCTTAGTGTCTAAACACACTATGCCGAAGTTACGCGACCGAAGTTCGGCATGATTACGCCTGCAATGCTATTTGAATTACTGACGACACATTATGCCGAAATTACGTTGCGTTAAATAGCATTGCGGGCGTAATCTTGCCGAACTTCGGTCGCGTAACTTCGGCATAGTGTGTTTAGACACTTAGGTATTATTGGCGTAGGTAGTTAAAAATTTGAAATAACTTATTTACACTAATAAAATTGATTAAGCTAACAACGTATTTACAAAATGTACAAATAAATAAATTACCTACCTATGTTACCGGAGGTAAAGTTGCCACCATCACACTCTTGGCGTACGTACTGGTTTTCCTTCAGCTTATGTAACACTAACACATTAGTTTTTAAAGTGTCGAAAGCGCTTGATCCTTGCACGTAATTCTGTTACACTTACCTACCACCTGGGTGAATGTCTTGTACCTTGCGGTAGTGGAACGGGTGTTGCAGTTCACGCTTCAGTATGCGCAACACTGGTGTGGTGCATAGCAGCCAGCATGACGCTCTGTGATGGGGGTTCCCGATCGGGAAACATTTCCCGACGGACATCTCCACCGTGGACCATCTCCACCAGCTCGACATTTGAATTGAACACTTTGTACCTACGTCTCAACGATGTACCGAGAAGCGGAATTCGCAAAGCGCACGAACGCTGCGGCGATTTCAATTACACTGGTAGTTCCGGGGCCGCGGGTGGTTCACACTTACGGATTTCCGTAAATAACAAAATAAAATAAAAAAAATACCTACCCATTTTATTGTTGATTTGGGTCGAGAATCATTAGCATAATTACGTCCTTGAATTTGACTAGGATGCAAATCAACAGCCTGTATAATTTTCTCTGGGTCTTCTACTGGCCCCACTGAAAGTCTCAATCGCCCACGTTGAGAACCTATTGGCTAAAAAGTTATTTTTTTTTTTCAATACATTCGTTAATAGTGTTTTTGGCGCCTCCTCTTAGCTAATTACTTAAGTCATTTAACATTTAGGAACATAGCTGTTAGACTAAAAATTATTTTCGTCGATACAATTTTTTGTTAAAAAGTTTATTTTGTAAGCGTAATGTTTTGGTAAACAAAATTTCGC
The DNA here is from genome assembly GCA_916614155.1 of Mesoligia furuncula. Lineage (NCBI taxonomy): Eukaryota > Metazoa > Arthropoda > Insecta > Lepidoptera > Noctuidae > Mesoligia > Mesoligia furuncula. The sequence goes on along the minus strand of OU744809.1, from coordinate 3,135,589 downwards.
AAAATTGTGTCAGCATGCTGCAGCATGAGTTTGTGTAACGTAAAAAGTATTCTTTTAAAAAAATCTGGCGAAATGTAGGTATTGTATTGTAGGTATTGTGACGTTATTATGTTGTGTGCGTTACTGTATGCAATGTTGTCAGTTATACACTATCATGTTGCAGCAACAACGTTACGCAACATTTACCATGAATACGAGGCTTTATAAGACGCACGTATATATGATCGCTTTTTGTTGGTTTTCGTGCTAGCTTTCCACACGGTCCACACCCTACACGATTTAAGGTCATAGTCATAGCACACGTATCAAACCGGAAAGGGATCGGCACCGTATCTACTCGAGCCGTTCAGTATTCTTTGTATGAATATCGGAATTGTAACGTAATCGCCACGAACCGCGGTGCGGTGCGTTTGGGCTCGTCATCCCCGCGCTTACGGCTCGCCGTCCCCGCGCTTACGTCTCACCGTACCCGAGCTTACGTCTCTTCGTGCACCCTTACCCCTCTCACCCCTTCGGCTTGCCTGCTGCTCCATCAACCAGCGGTCGGCGAGCCGTAAGCGCGGCGTCGTCGCCTAGTCGTAGCCGAGTCGACGTATCGGAGCTTCTGATTCGCTTTGGTTACGTGCTTACGTTAGGTTGACGCCTGTTTGACGGCGAGGCGAAAGGCGATACGGTGCCGATCCCTTTCCGATTTGATACGTGTGCCTTTAACCAGCCCTAACACGAAAAAGTTGTATGGGAAATTATTCTAAAAGGAGATCATGTCTGTCCTTCCGCCGGGCTAATCCCGTCGACAAACTATCACGCAGTTTGGCAGGTTTATGATATGTGCACAAGGGATCGGTCCAAAATATTTATTTTGTTTTTTTTCCTTCATCACAAAAGTAACACAACAAATAAAAGCAAATAATAACCTTCTAAGCAGAAATAAGGCGTCGTTCTCACCCAGCAGTCCGTGTGTCGGCGACATAGTGGCCGTGCTTGATCCTCTTCCCCGGCATGAACTGTACCTCGGTGGAGCCAATAGTGTCACCCCTTAGCTTTGCGCCGCACATGTCTGCTACTAGCTTTATGCCTGTAATCATTTGACAGGGTTCGAAAGGATAATTATCAATGATAATTATCAATGATAATTATCATGATAATTATCATGATAATTATCGTGATAATTATCGTTATATCGTGATAATGACATATGATTAATTATCGATTGATAATAACAAAAAATGCACTCATGAAAGTGAACTGTATTCGAATGAACATTTCTGCACTTGCGTGTATCGGAACGCCAATGGAAATAGAATCATCATCGGACGAAGAAGATATTCATTTCGACATTATAATTAATTTAATTTAATTATAATGTCGAATCTGACGGACACTGATTTTTACTCAATCTGCCTATAATTAATGGTACTTTGTGTTGGATATTAAATGAATATTATAATTTTTTCTGTGAGAATTGCCCAAATTATAATGTATTTGTTATACAACAAATGAATTTCTAACACAGGTGATAATTATCCGATAATTATCGGATAATTATCAGATAATTAACGGATAATTATCAAAAAGCTTAATTATCTTGATAATTTCGAACCCTGAATTCATTTGTATACCAGTAAATGGTAAAACATAGGCCTATTTGTAATGTATGAACATCCTATGTACTGTGTTTCTGAGAAATAAATTACTTTCGACTATTTTTGCAGGGCGAGCTGGAGAAAACAAATGACCAGTGGATCGAAAGAGCTGCAAGTCATAAGGATAAATTGTGGTTTAAATATAGGTACATAATAATGTGGCGCTATAATTGGTGAAATACAGGGATGTCAGGAAGTGATCTACAGCTCTATACCACACACACTCACTCACACTCGGCACTATAGCTTTTCATTGAAATTTTAAACAAAAGGTAGAAGAAATTAAATAACGACAACAGAAAAGATAAAGGCACTGATTTAAAGAGGCAGTTGTAAATAACGGTTTTGGTAAGTTAAAAATTATAAATGGCACGTTTAATAACTTGTTCAGCAGTTAAAACTAAGCAGTAAAGTAAACAAAAATGAGTAATAAAAAATAATGAAATGGATCAGTGAATATATAATTGAGTGGGAAAATAATTAAATGGGCGGGCGGTAAAAATGAATGAATGGGCAGTTACGTGTGGGCAGTAATAAATCGGAATTTGTCGGTAATAAATCTCATTCTAAGCAATTCTATAAACAATGAGGTGGTAAAGTAATTTTGGGTGTGTAGTCGACGGAGCCCCGCTTCGCGGGGCCCCTATTTCTGTCTACAGGGTTTAAAGGAACCTAACACGAAGGGGATGACGGGGGCTCGTTCGCTCGCTTTGCTCGCTCACTCGAGCCCCCGTCATCCTCTTCGAACCTAACCTGTCCGAGTCGGGGTGCCCCAAGTCCCGAGCTCGCTTCGCTCGCTCTTGCATCCGCTATGATCTGCCGAACTATTTAGCGAACCGCCCATTCCATCATTTTACCGCTCATTTAGTTATTGGACTGCTCAATTATTTTTAGAATTGACATTGTATGATAAAATAACAGTCTAATTGATCTTTTATTACTGTCCATGTTTTACTGTCGCAATAATTAATCAACCGCCATTAAATTAAATAACTGCTCAATATGTTTTTCAACTGATCATAATAACATCTCGAATATTTAAATAACAGCTCAAAAAATTAGTTCCCAAAGATAAATACTAGAGTGATCTAGATGAACAAATTTAATTGAATATACATATAGAGGGTGTCCGGTAATTAATGGATAACCTCTTAAGGGGTCATTGTACTTATCATTATGAACAACTTTTACTACCGGACCAAATATGAATTCGCGAAAAAAAATCAGCTGTTCCCTACATTTATGTTCGCTTATCGCGTCAAAATGTAGAAAACTGCGGATTCTTTTTTTTATCAATATCTTGGTAACCAAATTAAAATGAAATGAGGACTGTATTATAAAGTATTCAATGCAACCATGAGTCCTGTCCGAAAAAAGGATGGTGCTATTGGCCATATATAGCTCCGTCTCTCTCGCACTGGACTCATGCTGGCCTTAAAACATGACATCAACCAAACTTGTATAAAATTATTATTCAGACAAGTATTATAACTGGAATTTATTACGAGGTGGTGAAACTGGACATCAGTCTAGGCTTTATCTTTACTTTAAAATATTTCTATTAAAGATGTGTATGGCAGTTGATTTTGAACAACATTAGGTAGGCAGTTATCACTGAAATAAAAGTTTTTAAGATGAGGCCGAGGCACTGCAGGCTGATATTAATATGCAAGCATAGATATCCCTGACTGATCACAAAACAAATCTTAAGTGGGTGCCTATGCGCCATTCAGAATCATTTTAGACAGTTAATAATGGTGAAATAACAATTACAGTAAGGTCTATACAAATTCATGTTTCCAATTGATGTTATTTCAAGTCAAACAAATATCAACTTTAGTAGAGTGTAAATTAAGTAGATTTCCAAGTAACTATTACTATTGAAAATGTTATAACATGTTTGAATTTGTAGCTGAAACTGAACTTTATTGCGTAGGTATTAAAGTTATTTTTCCAGTATATCATATTTGTTTACATGTTTGGCAAATAAATCGCAAACACAGTTTAGGTAGCATATTATTTATTTTATGAAATGACTACATATTTTTATTATTGAAATTTTTATGTTAGTAGTAGGTAAACATATTTCTTGGTATTTATTGTGAAAGAAAAAATGCTATATACATATTAAAATAATGTCATTATTAGTCATAGTAAGTTATAATGAATTAAATATATAAGCAAAAAACAAAGTCGGGTTATTTACACCATTTATAACTCAAGAAAGGCTGGACCACTTTTTATGATCTTTGATTTGTTAGATTTGTCTCGACCCAGAATAACTGTTAAAATATGGTCAAAATTAATGAAAAGATAAATAATGAAGATAAATCATTTTTGATTCTGAGGTGGTACAAAGTTCGCCGGGTCAGCTAGTATATAATACATTACACCACAATAAAAAATGTAAGTAATAATATATTACACCATTTTCATAATTGATTACACCATGATGATTTTAGTTGATCATTGGATCGAGGAAGACCTGAATATTGTACTTATTAACTAAAGGGCAAAGCAAAGTAGCAATAACAAAGGAAGGGCTAATTAACTTCAAAATTTCATTAAGTTCAAAATTTAAGACTGTTGCTGCTTAATTTTATTCATGTTTACCTTGCCAGGTTGGAGTTTACCAAAATAATTTGGATGATTTTTTGAGGGAAACGCCCAGCTAGATTTTCTATGATAATACAAAAAAAAATAAGTTTACCTATGAGGTGCTGCGCCGCTAAACCTGGCTTGCTTCGTCCAGCTCGAATGTTCGTAACCCTCACAGGTTTTCCCAGAATAGCGCTCAGAGAAATCGTGGTCCGAAGTATTTGACCGCCCTGCAAATGTTTATATTCACATATTAATTCAACATCACAAAACCTTGTTTAGGTTGTTATATAGTATTATTAAGTTATTTACCCCTTCTAAAATACTCCCATCAATTTCAGTAAATTCTGTCGCCATTGCAGTTTTGATCTGTATGTAGCAGACACGTCTTTCTATGATCACAATATACGAAAACCCTACGATTGAAAAAATATGCGTGAACTCTTGATGGATTCCTGAAAATCACAGCTGATAATTAATTCCGGGTCCGACTCCGGCCGGATGTTGCCCGGTTGCCGGTTAATCAAAATGTCAATGATTGACAACAGTCAAGTCAATCTGTCAATGTCGTAATGTTTTTTTTTATAAATTTTATTCATGACCATAGATATAAATCTTTTAGTCGAATCACTGACCTCTGTCATACTAGTGTATTTTACAGGTCAGTGAGTCGAATACATAGATGGTTTTAACTTACAATGTAATAATAATTACAATAGTCAGATATACTTAAAATAATGCACGTTTTCTACTATACGGTGGTGTATTGCCCTCATAAATGTCATTTTCGTTCCTTCCATTCCTACCAACCAATAAGATTATTTTATAAACTTGTAAAATAAATAAATGAATAATAAATAACCGCGATCGAAGTTGCTCGATGGAACGCAAACTAGTTGCACCAATGCACCCTTTCTACATATTGTGTCCAAAGTCTACATTGGCGCCATTGGAAAAGATTCTTAAGGTGAATGGATAGTGGTAGACCGCGAAATTCAAATTTTCTTACGTTTTTTGCAATTTGCAGGTCAGTGTCAGGTTATATCTTGATCAAAATATGATTTGCGACAATAATAGGTACATATTCTTTCACCCGACTGCGCCAGAAGGAGGGCTTATAATATGTTTTTCGAGTGTATGTAGCCTAAACGGCCGATTTCAGCTAGCTGTGATTTCAGCGTTAGGTTCGTCTTAATTGTGAGAGTGACACTAGGTATATCAAAATTGAAGAAAAAAAATTAAAATGGCAGATTTTAGTCACCTTGTCTCGAAAAAATCTTTTTTTTCACAACACCTATCGGGTGGGGTGTCAAAATAAAGGGTTTTAAAAGGTGATTAAAAAAAAAAAAAACAACTGAGATGGATAAAAGCAAAGAAAAATAATTCGATGTGACATATCGGAAAAAACACGTACCAAGAACTAAATCGTCTTCAAAATCTTTCACATTTGTTAGCTAAAAAGCTGGAAAAAAAAGTAATTAAAAAAATAAAACATCCGACTGCGGTAAAAACTTATAAAAAAAAACTGAAAAGCTCAAGCCCATTTTAAATTAAATAAAAGTTGGAAGCAGGTGGAACCTATTTGAATTTGAAAATATAATAAAATTGGTATGGGTCCCGCCTGCTTCCAACTTTTAGTTAATTTAAAATGGGCTTGTTTTTAGCTCTTCAGTTTTTTTTTTAAATTACTTTTTGATTTTTAATTAATTTTATTTTTATTATTAATTATCACTGACCAGTATTTACCTTGTTTAATAGAAGCATGTGTTATGTATACATAATGTTCTTTCAAAGAGGAATTCTGCCGAAAGCACATGCAATTAACTATTATTAATTAATACAATTACAATAAACTATTATTAATGTATTTTGTATCTCATTGCTAAGTCGATTCGCAACCATATTGCAATATTGAATATCTTTCAGGCCGTTAGTTGAACGGACGCGTTAGTTAAACCCGTAGGCGGCTAATTTAACCAGTTGGCGCAGCCAACTATAATAATAATATCGTTTATTTATAAAAATGATGCAGATTTACAATATCTTCTTTGTGCAGTCTTGATTGATGTGCCCTTCTTCACCGCAATGACCACACGTAGGGGCAGTGGCTTTGCAGAACTTGGCTGCGTGGCCGTACTGCTGGCACTTGTAACATCTGGTTACCAGAGTGAAGTCACGTACTGGACAGGACGTCCAATTAATAAATAGTCCTTCCTGGGTGATCATGACCTTCCGAATGATGGCTGGAACTTCTATTATGTAATTGCAGTTTTCAGCATCTTTTCTCCCAGATTTGTGGCTTATTTTGATTGAGGTCATAAAAGTATCTCGGGACATAGTAGGCAGTTTGTCAGCTAAATTTTGGTCATATAGACATTTAAAGACCTCATTTTCAGTCATAGATGCGGGCACTCCAATTACTACAATGCGAGGTTTGCGCTTTCGGGGTTCGTCGACAGTAAGCTCTGACGAAGCAGTTTGGACTGTTTGCTTGAGCTTGTCCGTCATCTTTAGTCTCCGTGCTGATTATTAGACCTCCTTTACCGATTTTGCGTACGCCTCGTACTTTCAGTTTCATTTCACCTGGGCAAATGATGTTTTGGACCATGCGCCTGGTTTCGTCACTGGTCTTTGAGTTGTCACATGGGAAAATTGCCACGGAGCTAAGTTGGTTCGGGCGAACAAAATTATTGGATTCCTTCTTTACCATATCGGCAAAAGATGTATCACTCCTCCCTGCTCCTTGCTTAGTACAGGACTCCTGAATGGTGCATTTCATCTCTGTAAGACAGTCCGCTAGGTCTCGAGCTTCAGTCATGTTTTTAAGGGCGGTATGTGTTTGAATGGCACTTGATTTCAGCGACTGGTATCGCACGGCCATTTGAGAAACACCGTGTCCAACTTTTCGGCAAAGATTGCTGATTCTTAACTTCTGGTCCGAATTGAGTTTTCCTTCATTAGCAGTGGCACAGACCTCATTTAAACATTGTTCAATGGACCCCAACCAGTTCTGGATTTCCGGAGTGGGGATAGGTTCTGCTGGGTCCACAGCCACTTCTTGGTTCTGCTTGGGTTGTTGAGGTGATCTTGGTGTTGGTGTCGATGAGGGACTGCGCGGAGTCAACCCGCTCCGAGGAAAGGGGCTGCCGTCCATATTTCAGATTATAAAAATTGTATATTATTATAATCTAGTCAGATCATCCTTGATTACAACATTACTTGATTTATAAATCACGCTAGTACACTATAAAACTGGGTCAGTATATATGCAAGTGTTAATTTATTTATTTTTATAATGCATTGATGTGCACGTCTGTATGCGTTAACCGATCAAGCAATCTTAAACTGGTTAAATGGCTGCGACAAATATATTTAATAGAGGTTGTATCTATATGAAGTTATTTTTATTTTGTTTTTTTATCTAGGTATTGTGTTTCAGAAATTGTGGCTAAATAAACTTTATCCTTTCTTTCTTTGTCGGGATCATAGACTTTAAATGGTGTTAAAAGAGGGATAAGCTAAGACGATGCACAAAGCCCGTAAATTCCCGGAGTAGATTGTAATTTAACGACACATGTTTTTAATAGAAATAGTTTATTATATTATACATAGATATAAAAGTACTCTGTGTATTCCACTGTAATGTGAATATATTATTCCATTTAGAATTTAGTCGACTACTTTGCACCTCTATAAAAAAAAAGTGTTGTCTTTGGGACATTGTAAACGGAAGTTCCGCGCAAAATGTCAATACTTGTTTTGTTGGGAATTATTTGCCAATTATTTGAGAACAGCTTACATTAAGTTGTTCAATAAGAGAATTATTTACACAAATACAGGAGTACCTAATAGAGAAACTACATGGCATCTTGATTACTAAGCAAACCAGCTTATTTCATGATGCAAAGAAAACCTGGATTCCCCGTCGCTAATTGCAGTATTAAATTGGTAATTGACCCGGTCTTTTTATGTTTATAGTAGATAGAAAGTTCAATAAAACCACTTATCAAGCAATGTTGCTAATAATTGCGTTAGTAGCTGTTGTTTGGGCTGTCAATAATAATAATAATTGAGCGCGTTTACGTTGCATTTCGTTACGAAGTACAAAAAGTTACAACTGTTGATTGTAAACAAAAATAGAGTTTAATTAACGTTTATTATTTAATTAATTAACTGAACTTAAACATACTAAATGTAAATAATATTTCCAGGTACCCAAAGAACTGGATTTTCAGCTCGTAGGAATATATGAATTGATTATTTCTATAATATAGTTTCCCTCCAATAATGTAGCATATTGTTGTTCGTTTTAGCAGTAGATAAGTCTGTGGCATGCTCGCCAGCGGGCAGCAATATAATACGTAATACTTATACAAAAATATAGTACTTTGTTATGGAATTCCTGGACTATTTCGAATATTTATTCATAGACTTGACTATATTTAAACAACCTAAAATGTTTACATATGTGTTTTGTGATCATAGATAGATAGAATACTCTTTCAAGAGCTGTTTCTGTTTTTTCTTTCTCCTTTTTTACATACATAAACTACAAACAGGGCCAGGCAGGAACTACAGAGTGCCTATCTGCTACGATCCTTACATGCTCTTTTTGCTTCATTTTCGTTCATACAAGCGCTTGTATGACCAGATGTATGAAAGTAAATGACTGCAACCAGCACTAGTTATGAGTACTGCCGCCCTTTCCTAACGTTTCTGAATAACATCACTAATTATAAAAACAATAATTAGCTAATAGCAGTAATTAGCTTAGAAATGCTGGGAGGGGATGCCCTAGAACTTATCAAGTCCTAGCCCTCCCAGCATTTCTGCTTACATCTGCCTTATTAATTCTTTTGTTTAATCCGTTAGTCACCTTTCATTCATCCTCTCAACACGACCAAACCTTCTACTTTTCTCTTTCTTTCTTTTTGATTATGTCATTTTCTTCAGCCGGACTGCGCGGCAATGCCAGACTCTCTACTGTTAGAAGAGGACAGTGATCAGCAGCAACGTCGGCAGCAACTCATCAACTTTGGTCACTCACAGTGGGGTTTCAATAACTGGAGCTGGTCGGTCAGCAAACAAGAGCTAGGTAAGCTTTTAACTTACTCATTGAAGTTATTGTTTAAACTGAATATAAATTATGTTAAAAAAGCTTAAAGGATTTTGCATCTTAAGTTTGTTAGTAAGAGACCATGTAGGACCTTTGTTGTCCATTTACACCCCAACTAGCAGTGCCCCGCGGTTCCACCCGCATAAATCTCAATCCCATGGGAATATCAGGATACAAACTATCCTATGTCGTTTACCGGGACGTAAACTATATCTATACCAAATGTCATCTAAATTGGTTCTGCGGTTTAAGCATGAAGAGGTAACAGACACACTTTCGCATTTAAAATATTAGTATGGATTTACAAAATAAATAAAATTTGTCAAAATATTTCATAGATCATCCCATCATGTTTCTTTAGTTGAGCAAAAAATGTTTGTTTTAGATTTTGTGGACTTCACAAATGGCAAGTACTGCGTGGGAGTGGTTGCATTTGTCTCCATAACAGTGAAGAGTTTTGATATACATCGAGAGAACATCGGCTATGCCACCACAACCGCCAACTCTAAGGGATTCGCCATTTACAAGTCTAGAAAGGTATAAACAAAAAAGATAAAACTGGATAATACATAGAAGTTGTTGTTTTCCAAGTTCAAAAAGCGGACGATTTTGCTGCTTGATAAGTGCTCTAAAAAACTTTTTGTGTATTCAGTGTGCAGTGACGAACGCACTGCGCGAGACGTTGCTGAGCTTCGGGGGAAGCGTGGCCAATGAACTGACAGAGTTACTCGAGGCACATCGTGTAGAGGCACCTGCCAACGCGCCCGAGCCGGCCTTGGAGAACAACCAGAACGTCGCCAACAAACACGTCGAGCCCAAGAACATGACGTTCGACCGCGCTGCGCGCAAGGACTCCGACTGCGCCACCCCCCCGCACCCCGCGTTGCGCACCCCGCTGGCCCCGCACGCGCAGGCCGCGCCCCCGGGGCCCCTGGCGCCGCCGTCCGTGCAGAACGGCCCGCTTGCGCCGCCCCCCGCTGTCAAGAACGCGCGAGTCCTGGGGGCAGCCATGCCGCCCGCCAATCGGCCCCCGCCGGGCCCCCCACGCCCGGCGCCAGGCCCCGCCGCGCCGCCTGCACACGCGCGGCCCAACTCCAACGTAAGTTTCGTGCTGCAGCCGGTGCTGGGCGGCTACGGGCCGGCGCCGCTGTACGGCGCTCCGCGCGTGGCCGGGCCGGCCCCGCCCGTGTTCCCCAACGCGTACTACGAGTACCCGGGCGGCGGCTGGCACTTCGCGTACGAGAGCTACGAGCGCCCGCCCGGCAACGTGAACCTCAACTTCAACCTGCCGCCCAAGAACCTCGTGGTGAACGGGCGCGGCGCGTGCCGGCCTGACGAGGCCGCGTTCGCTCCGCAAGCACCGGCGCAGGGCTGCTGGATCAAGCCCACCATCTTCTACGACGGTTTCTGGACCGAGCAGAAGGTCAAGAAGTGGGTGGCGGAGCAGGTGGAGAAGCAGTTCCCGGAGGACGCGAGCGCGGCCTCGTCCGCCTCGCCCGACAAGGCCTAGCCGTCGCCCGCACCTAGCCCCTTAGCCACCTGGCTCACTAGCCACTAGTATTTTATCAGCGAGTTATTCTTATACACTTGTGGATGTTTTTTGCCACACGCTCAGACGAGTATTGCAGTAGTTTTGAGAATAGTAAATGTATTATAGGTACGTTAGGTATATTGGTAAGTTTGAAATCTCAAAAATGGTGAACTATTTTTTACGTAATTTTTCCTCGTTGTATGTAGTTGTAAGTGTTGTCAACGGTCAGGCGTCCTCGCCGCCACTTCGTGTTAGAAGTCGGTGTGTTCGGAGTGTTGTGAATGTCTGCATTTATCTTCATCTAGTATTTTTTCGAGGATAGCATTCAAATTCGCACACCTACCCATATCTTATTGATGTACACTTGTGTGATGGTATTAATAGATTTTTATCAAATCGATTTATGAATGACCTGCCAAATTTTACTCGGCGTTTTTAAAATTAGGATATTTAAATATTTTTCTTCTTATTATATTAGGAATTGGGTTTTGACCGTTACATAATTAGGTATTAAACGAATGGAATTGTGAATGTACATAGATATATGTATGTAGTTTTGCTGTGTAGATATGCACGGTAAATAACTGTTTTTATTGAAATAAAATTGTTTGAATTTATGTAATGTTTGATTGATAGTTTAGTTTATTAGTTTTCCTTTTTTTTTCACTTTATTAACATTCTTTTAGTGGCAATTATAAGTTTCAGAAAACATTAACTTCATGACCAGTCGTCATAAATATGGCAATTTACTGCTATTTTGATTCCCATTTCTTCTTTTCCCCTATTATTTTTATAATTTTACCCATTTCCGATCCTATACAGCTACCAAAAACAATCCGGCTGGAGAACGAACAAGTGATTGTTGAACAAGAGCCAGCGAAGATGGCACTGGACGGGCTCAGCGAGGAAGAGGCGAGAGCGGAGCGGAAGCGGCGCCAGCGGCAAGCACAGGAGGAGTTCCGGCTGAAACAACTCATGAAGCAACAAGGACTCGGTTAGAAACACATTATTGTTACCAACATAGAACACAGTCCCCGCGCTGGCAGTATCTTAAAACGACAGTACTAATCAAATTCATAGAGCGCTCTACGTCTGGGGACTTACTCTCTAAGCCCACGTTCGCAGGGACGTAAAAATATCGCGGCGGGAGTTTATCGCGTACTGGATTTTGAGCTCTCAGTGTTGGGCCGAGCAATGAGTATCCAACAGAGCGCATCTCAGCGCGTCGAAAAACACATTGTTGGATTTTCAACTCGGTGCTAAAATCCAGTGCGAGAAAAATATCGCAGTCCCGTCCGAAAGTAGTTCCGATACTTCTTAGTTCGGGCCCCGAACTAATCTTATGTCATACGTAGTAGTAGGAAAAGCCCGACGCTTCGGCCGAAACCTTAGATTTCGTGCTAAGAGTATCGCGGAAGCCATTCAAAGCCGTTAGTTTCTAAGTAATTCGAGTCGTAGTGCGAGTAAACGGTGACACACTTGGTTTGTATGAAAACTGTTGACAATGCCACCTCTGGCAGCGGCCGCCGAGGCGTCTTCATGCTCTGTGGTTACCAACATCTTACTATAGATAGTTTTAGGACTTAAATGCAATTTTGACACGTAATGATAGTAATAATTGGGATCATTTATGCTTGCTCATACTGTGGTGCATCTAAGCAATGGTGTGAACATTTTGTATAAGTTTAGGTGACACGAGCTATAAAATAGTATACGATACGTGTAACTTATGTAGTCTATCAAAAGTAAGTCACACGTATCGTAATAAAAAGAAGACATTGAGATCACTCTATCCTTGTAGCTAAGAAAACATCTTGGTTGTTTTAAAGGCATTTAATTTTCTTCATCCAACAATTAACCATATTGTGTTATTATTTATATAAAGACCCGTGATAATAGTACTTTTATATTTTTGATAAGTAGTACTTAAGAGTCATTAATTCTAAAGTGATTTTGATTAATTCTAAAGTGATTTTGATATTTTTTTCTTAGGAGGTTAAAGTCCTCGTTACGAGAAGCTATACATTTTGTAAATGTAAACACACATTCAGGGGTTCGCAACCTTTGGATCAAATAAAAAAAAAACAGTGTTGTAATGATTTTTTTAAAAGTATGTTAACACACATCTAATTACTGTCGTCAGACGATTCCGAGTATTTTGCAGCATTGACAGCGTCAGCGTGAACTTACTTCAAAATGGCGGCCCAAATGTTTACGTTCTATGAGTCAGACGCGTTCCAGTACCATAAAAAATTAGGCGACAGCGCTATAAATCGCTAAAATATAAGCCGACCAAGTGAAATTGCTTGTTAGTTTCGTATTACACTTATGTGCGCTACGTAACTTAGGGCTGATTTTTCCTACGCCAGATAATTTCATCAGAGGAATAATTTTGAATTTTTGACTAGTCTGCCACACAAAAACTGTCGGACGACAATTTTATTCCACGAATAAAATTTATATGTCGATTGAAAAATCAGCCCTTAGTAGAAGTTCTATATTTACAAAATTTATAGCTTCTCGTTGTATTTTAGGCAGTTTATCATTTCTTATTTCCATATCATTTCTAACAAAGAGGTAACGAGTTTGTATCTCTGTCTTTTTTTGATAAGTTTACTTATTTTTTGTCCAATTAAATGATTTTTCTTTCAAACGTTTTCTGAATTATTTACTTCCTTATCTTATCCTTTTTAGAATACCAGAGAAAGCGATTTTTTATGGTGGTGGGGAGTTTTGTAAACTATTTACTTTTAATCACAGGCATATTCTTACTCCACCTTTTATCTAAAATGCAATCACGCATCTAATATAAATAATAACAATTCAAGTAAGAATGAAAAACTGTGACAGAAGTTTACTTCTTACTTCCAGGGACAGCCTGTATAGTACACCCACATTTTGCCAGTTATGCCTATGTAATAGAGGGCGACCCTATTGCTATCAACCGGGCACATCCAGACTCCGGGCTGCTACTGAGAAATTCCTAATAGGAAAACCAGAACTTGACACTGCCCGGCCTGGGAACCGAACCCATGCTCAGCAGTAGCTATCATCTATTGCTATAGTAATATTTCTTACTATAACTCTTACAGCTTTAGTTAAAATGTTTGTAGAGTACAAAGATCTTTTGGCGCTTGAATGACACTGACATGACAGGGGGTCGTTGGTAAACATTTGTGAAATTGTATTTTTTACTAGCTGCGCCCCGCGCTTTCACCCCCATAAGTTTCGATCCCGTGGGAATATCGGAATAAAAAGTATCCTATGTGTTAATCCAGGGTGCCAGTTACCTCCATACCAAATTTTATCAAAATTGGTGCAAGAGTTTGTGCGTGAAGAAGTAACAAACATATAAACACACCCACACAAACTTTCGCCTTTATAATATTAGTGTGAAAACAAGATGGCGGTGTTAGTACCGATTTTCACCACGCGCCAAAAGATCCTTCTACAGTTATAGTAGAACGTTGACACGTGAACGTAATATTGTCTGCAGATGAAAAACAAGAGCTGGGTAGAAACAGCAGCAGTTTCGACCACTTACTCCTGGAGATACCGACGCAAGACATTATGATTGAGGCCACAGGGGAGGAGGCCGGCAAGAGGAAGTCGCCAGACCCCGACCTCGGCGCCGGCGCAGCCAAGCGACGGAACAGCTTCAAGAGCAAGTTAGATATCGTGAAAGCAGACTAATCTTCTATATATCTAAATTAAAATGAAATGTTCGTTGGTAAGCGCGTCACTTGAGAACGGCTGAACCGATTTGGTCAACATAAAATGTCCGAATTAGGTTTATATGGATAGAAAAATTGTTAAGTTTCCTGGAAAATGTTTAAATTCGGGAAAAACTGAACGTCCTTTTTCTCCTATGGGATTTATGCATGAACTATGGAAAGGATGATTGTAAAAATAAGATTAAAAAAAGAAATCATTCTTTAGATATTACCTGTTATTAGAATTCACAACTGAGGTCACTTCTTGTTCAAAATTGAGTGTTCAAAAAAGGTTCTAAACATCCAAATCAATTTTGTCTGTGTTCGAGTTCTATGCATACGATGTCGTCTTTATGAGTTGATGGCATCGCAAGGATATGAAATAAATTGATCTATGTTAAAAATGAAATGCTGTTCGTTTAAACGCTTCACTTGCTGGGCCGATTTGGCAATTTTTTGTTTTAAATTGTTCGTAATAGTCCGAATTAAGATAAATATATTAAAATCTGGGAAAAAAACTGTACGTCCTTTTTTCTATGGTAATTTGTATTTTTATATATGGATATGGAGTCTGGCATACCTGCTTGTCCGCCATTTAAAAATATTTTTTTTAAATGGCTACCACGCATTATAATCCTGTATATAAATCGATAGCTGACAACAATGCAAACAGAAAACATAACCGTCTTATTACAAAACGAGTTCTAACTTCAGACCTAGCCTAAACCTGCGAGACAGTTACTGTATTTTAAACTTTATTCCGATGAATGGAAAGTGCAAAATTAACAACTCTGGTTTAACGTCATTTTTTGTAATAAGAACTTTAACTTTGTCGGAATTAAGTTCGAAATTTGAAAATGGCTCGATAGTTTAAACCTGGGTCTAAAGATAAAAATCTTGTTTTGTAATAAGGCCGAAAAAGTGGAAAGGTAACCAAACCGTATCAGCCGTAGGTATGTCAGCTATCAATTTATATGTAGAGCCTGTATCACGGGCAGCCGCCAATTAAAAAAAAAAAAAGACAGGTATACCATGGACCTTCAAAGCCATTTGGACAGGACGTCTGTCGGGTCAGCTAGTAAATAATAAAACACAGTATTTTGAAATCATTTTTATTTTATTCACTAACAGATTACGCATCTTACACAGGAGTATTTACACGAACGAAAAAAACTAAGTTCTATGTTATTGTACTCAGGTAAATTAAGAAACGAAAATTACACCCTACTTTATATTTAGGAGTTAAACGAAAAGTCACCTTAAAACAAACGGCTTATGAGCTAATTAACATTGACTGCTTAAGTTTAGTGCAACAGGCTAGACGACAATGGAGTACCTTATTAAGGTAGGTCATAGTAAAAATATGTATCATATTCTCATAGAACATGATTTGTGCACGTAAGTTGCGGTACAAATACATTTTCTCTAGTTAATGTATAGAAATAATGGTAGGGGAGGTTTTTGCCATTAAATGAGCGAGCTATGATAATGACGAAATCGCATTCGACTCCCATCAGTAAGTAATAATATTGTAAGGTTTGGCTGATAATTTAATCAACTACTGATTAACCTAAAATTAATGTTTGGACTCGATATAATTATGTTTTCCCCGTAATATTCATGTGACTATTAATTCGTCGTCAGCCATCATGAAGCCCTAACTTCAAAGTTTAGTAGACATATTGAAGATCTTTTCTTTATCATTTTATTTGATCAACGAGTCCTTTTGTTATTATAAAAATGGAATTATTTTGGAGCAAATAAAGTATTTGTTAATCCAAAGTTACGTCTAAAATTTTCTGTAAAAATACAGATTTTTAGGCTTATCTTTATTTTTCAACATTTGGGATTGTCTGTTCTGTTCAATACGCCTACCAAACAAAATTATACATAAAAGGCCTTACCAAATAGAATATCTGGGGGCCTAAAAAGGCCACTAGCAGAATCATAAAAGGATAATATTATGAATCATAATGGACAGTTAACTGTTAAGTTAATCGTATCGAATCCCATTGGTGAAGGATTTTTCAGTTTTTTTTTGTCTGTGCTAAAATACCAATCAATCCAATCTCTGATTATACCTACGTAGTGCAGCGAAAACAAGAAAAACACGGGCTGTCTTCGCCATATTATGATCCTTTTATGATTCTGCCAAAATGGCCTTTTTAGGCCCCCCTTGTTCACACAGCGACGCCCCAAACTCACAACCAATAAATTCATTTTACATAGAACTCCAATATGCTGATAATTATATCAAAATTTTGTTTTTGAGGACTGATGTTGATATTTATTTCTTAGCTTTGCCCCCAATTAAATGTAACTAATAATTGTGGATGTGTTGTGTATACATATTACCTACAGCGCGACGACACGCGTATGTGTGTGTCGGCGGGCACGCGACGCTGTATTATATTGAACGCTGCAATAAACAGGATGACACTGACTCGCGGTTTGATTGCACGTGCGCTACCCCCGCTCCCGATAAATACGTAACAGTGGCGACGAGGGTCAAAACAACAACGGAAATGTTCTCCAGTGGAGTTTTTGGTGCTATAACCAATTTTGACCACCTCACAAGCGAGTGGGATACGTACAAGTCACGGCTCACACAGTGGTTTGTTGCGAACGACATAGATGATTCGTCGGACAAAGCCAAGGTCAAACGGAAAGCAATATTATTAAGTGCTTTGAGCGACTCAAGTTACAAACTAGCGAGTGACCTGGCGCTGCCCCAGAAAATTGAGGAGGTAGAATAATATGACAAAATCATCCAACTGTTGGACCGCCATCTTACCCCGAAACGGCTTGGTTTCGCGGAGAGGTATCATTTCTACTCGGCTACGCAGCGCCAAGGTGAAAGTCATACTCAGTGGGCAGCAAGGATTAGGGGATTGGCGGCACACTGCGGTTTCAAAAACCTGGAAGAGGCCCTTCTCGACAAATTTGTGATGGGAATGGCAGCGGGTCCCGAGCGGGACAAGTTGTTCGCGAAGGATCTGCAGGAACTGACGCTGGTCAAGGCCGTGGAGTTGGCTGAGTGTGGTTCCTCTTGTGTATATAGGCTACGAGGAAGACATTAGCTACAGTCCCGGGGACAGAAATCCCAATTTTCTGAAAATGGCTCCCTTAAGGTTCATAAAGAACAAATCTGTCATTGAGGTCCAAGCCCCTGCATCTGGCCTGGAATATGAGTATCCTTCTGAATTCTTTGTCGAGAAACGAAAGCCACAGCTGATCATTAAGAGCATGTACATTACTCTAGAAGCAGCAAGATCTGCATTTATCAATAGTCTCCGGAATTCAGTACCGGATCTAGATGCGGGGAAGGAGTTTGCTTATCTATATCTCAAAGATGTTAAAATGGTTAATCCAACAGTTTGGAAATCTTATGGGATAGAGATTGCCGCAAAGGATGAGGAAGTGAATGTCTGGAACTTGTTTGAGTTGCAAATGAAACAATCTACACCTCCATCAAATGCTGTCATAAGGGGAGCAAAGTTTGAATCAGATGTTCCTCTTCTCATAATGTTTTGCAGCATATACAGAATGGGTAGCATTTATGACATAAATTACCAAGGACAGATATCTACCCGAATAATGACTCAAGCTGTTGGACTGCCAGATGATATCCCTAACCCAGATGCATTAATCTCTCTTGTTGGTAATTGGTTAACAGATGTCAACTACCTAAAGATGATTGCTGGGATCGACATGTTTTTGCATCGGTTTCTAAAGGCACCCTTTGCCACTGCCAGAATAGGGACAATCCCATCTAGATATAAAGATTGTGCATCCCTTCTATCAATCCGATTCTTTCTCCACATTATAGGCTCAGAGAATCTAGATGAAGTACCGGCTTGGATAACCTATGAGCCTATCGCTCTAAATATGATTCGTATGAGTAAAACCGGGGAGGAAGCATCAGAAGGATCATCTTACTTTCCATATCAGTCCGATCTTGGCCTTGTAAGGAAATCTGCTTACTCAACTGTAGTCAACCCCTCTTACTTCTTCTTTGTCCATGGAGTTGGGGCATTGCTTGGACTCGAAAGGTCAAGAAACGCAAGGATGAATCTAGAATATGGGGTCC
The DNA here is from genome assembly GCA_916614155.1 of Mesoligia furuncula. Lineage (NCBI taxonomy): Eukaryota > Metazoa > Arthropoda > Insecta > Lepidoptera > Noctuidae > Mesoligia > Mesoligia furuncula. The sequence goes on along the minus strand of OU744809.1, from coordinate 3,116,898 downwards.
CCGGGACTGTAGCTAATGTCTTCCTCGTAGCCTATATACACAAGAGGAACCACACTCAGGCACTTCAATTTACACAGTCTGGGGAAGCTGTATTAATCGAGGGGGAAAACCAGGACACAGAGATTGATGGCATAACCATCCGAAGCAACTCTCCTGCTAAGTGGGCCAGGTTCATGGCTTCTAGAGAATGGATTATGACAGATTTTATGAAAGACACTATAAGGAGAATGCAGACTGAATTAATAGAGGACGAGTGTTGAGCCATTAGCCTCACATTCGCTCTCGACACCAGATCACTCAAGAATAATGAGTCCTGACCGGTCGGAACCGCAACTCACAGAAGAAGACGGTGATAATATTTTAGAATCTGACCAACAGAATCGTAGATCCAAACGACGTGTTCTACCGGTTAACTATAAGCCATTTTTCTGAAGTATGTGGGGAAGGGAATGTTGTGTATACATATTACCTACAGCGCGACGACACGCGTATGTGTGTGTCGGCGCGCACGCGACGCTGTATTATATTGAACGCTGCAATAAACAGGATGACACTGACTCGCGGTTTGATTGCACGTGCGCTACCCCCGCTCCCGATAAATACGTAACAGGATGTAATACACAAACTGCATACAGTGCTTACCCATTTTAGGGATTGCAGTCATGATGATGTGTATACTGGGCCCTAATTTACTATGACCACTTAACGATTCCTTGCTTCAAAACCACGTCAATTCTAAGTTATTCTCAACATCTGATATTAAGAGCGTTTACGCCCCGAACGGCATTTCATACAAACTTTCAAGCCCTTATTTTTCGGTATGAATGAACCGATTTTAATGAAACTTCATACGCATAAGCAGGATACAAAGGTCTAAAAAGTTAGTAGAAAACATTTTCAAAATGTCTTATTTAAAAAAAGATAACTGGTAATCTCTGTTTCTATGGAAAATTTAAAATGGGTCTAATTTGGCTGTAACACTATTTTTTTGAAAATGTTTTCTACTAACTTTTTAGACCTTTGTAGCCTGCTTATGCGTATAAAGTTTCATTAAAATCGGTTCATTCATTTCGAAAAATAAGGGCTTGAAAGTTTGTATGAAATGCCGTTCGGCGTAAACGCTCTTAACGTTTTCTCTATGACGCAATGGCGTGGTTTGAACCGTTATAATACATAATAATATTATTATTGTCCGTACGGTAGACATTTCGATTCCTTGCCGTTAAGGGGCTTACAGGACCTAAACACAAAAAACGTTTAGAAACAATAAAGTATATGATCGACTACAGTAAACGAAATTAGAAAAATTTACGATATTCTTCAGGATATATGCTAGGTAGATAGTGTGTTGAAAACATAATACAACTAATTTGATACGATAGAAAAAAATCATGAATATACCTCTAAAAACTTTCTTTTTACATTATAAACCATACTAATATACAAACAATCATTCTGATTTTTTTTGTCAGATTATTCTACAAGCAACATACTAAAATACTAGTGATTTAATTTTTGAGTCCAAACAATAGATTTTTGTAATTAAATAATTGCTTCATATTTTGCAATAATTACCAGCGCTGTGTCATCGCGCTTCTCTTTCTTTTCTATGCAGTCCGACAGGGACCGCGCTTTAGGTCATGTAGACCCCTTAACAAGACACGATATTACCGACGTTTGCACGTGCTAAGATTTCGCGGGGAATGATACAGAATTGGGGCCCAGGTAATGCTATAATTATGATTGTACAGGCTAAACAACCTACATTTTTAGTCACACTATAAAGGCGAAAGTTTGTGAGTGTGTTTGTTACTTCTTCACGCACAAACGGCTGGACCAATTTTGATAAAATTTGGTATGGAGGTAGCCGACTCCCTGGATTAACACAGGCTACTTTTTATCCCGATATTCCCATCGGGATCTAAACTTATGCGGGTGAAACCGAGGGGCGCTGCTAGTTAGTAAGCTAAGTAACCGTCTGGAAACGTTAGCAATAAATTAAGAAATTAATTAATGTACTGGAGTTCTAAGGCTCGATACTCATACATAATTGCAAGTTGATGATGATCATGATTTTCTAAATGTTTATGACATTTATCGAGACAGACAATGTGCTAGATAGCTAAGGTAACTCAAACTTACTTCTTTGTAGTTATTATATGCTATCTAGTATATTGTATTTAAACTTTTATTGTAAAAATGTGTCTCCACTTCCATTTAAAGCTTTTGCTTAAGTTGATAGATACATACTTCATAAGGATTGATAGAAAAATTAACATTACAACTGTGATAATTATCTTGACAATTTATTAATAAAAATTAAGAGTGACTCCCGCAATTCAGTGCCGATAACTTTAACTCTCTAAATAGCTACAATTCAACTTCTATGATATTTGCTCATCTATAGGTCACTCTTAAATAAATTATCATGAGAATTATCTGTATCATGAGATGTAACACTATTAACTTGCCTCATTGGCACTAACATAGTTATATTATAACTAGGAGCTACAAAACTTTAGACCTAACATACACTATGTATGTGTACAAACTATTTACAAGGACACGAGTTTATATGTATGAAGTCATTTAATGTAATCTACCTGTAAATACCTCCATACAGTCAGTTTTTGCAGAGGAAATTGTCGTGGCGAAATAGGAGGGGTTTAAGGCTGTGTTTCCACCAGAGATGAGCGAGGATGCGTAGCGAGGGATGTGTGAAACTAACCAATACCAACACTAACTTAGTCCAAGCTATAAAAATGAAGCGATGTTATTGGTTGGTTTCACACACATCCTCGCTCATCTCTGGTGGAAAAGCAGCCAAAGTCCCTAACTGCCTTTTGACAGCTTGGGATATGACATTCAATATGAATGAATATTTTATAACTGATGAGGTTTCTGAAGGCCGTGGGTAGGTAGTTACACTTTGATAATAATGTTTTATAGAGAATAATATTGTTGCGACGAGTCGCATGTTACTTGGATAACAATCGATACTTACCTCAAGTACGCTTTTAAAATGAGGTTGCAATAAAACTACTTGGTTGTGATGAAGAATTTTCAGTTATAGGACGACTAATAAAATTGTCTAGGTCAGAATGACGGGTGTACTGTTACAGAACTGAATATGTTATATATGAAAGGAATGTACCAGTAATGTACCTGAATGTAGAAGATTATTTACATTTTTTTACATACCTACGTGTGATTTGATAAATAAAACAAATATTGATTAGAAAATGAATTATCATTTACTCAACGTTTATGAAAAGCAGTGAAAAATGTAAATAATCCTCTCATAATCACGTTCAATTCTCAATACGAGCAAATAACACTATACTCACATTGCTATTAAAAATTGGTAGGCGTCCAAATTTATTTTCTTGATTTTTTCGTTAATTAGGTACTCGTCGCATTATATTTTCAGATTATATTTTTATGAGGTACATTGAAGGTTCATTCCTCTGGTAAATATTAGGTAACCATAAGATATCTATTAGATTCATTATTAGTATTCACCCGTCATTCTGACTGTCAGGACTGCGGCTCACTTTATTATTACAATTGTTCTTGTTTCTTGGAGGTATATTGAATTTCATTAATTTTGACTTGAATTTCATTGAACATTGAATTTCATTGGTACATTCCTTTCATATAATAACATATTCAGTTCTGTAACAGTACACCCGTCATTCTGACCTAGACATAAAATTGCAACGATTGTTTTTCTTTTGAAAAATGCCGATATAGGTCTTGTAACACACAAGCCAGGGTGGGATTGGTTGTCGTAATGACGTTACGTGTCAATGTGTATGTGACAGCGGATACGGTTAGCATAAAAATTGCGCGGTCGGAACGCCCTTCCGTAAGGCACGCACACTATCACATTGTGCATGTACTTAAGCGTATTAAACCACAAGTTAACACCGCGTGCGCTCGTGAGTTGCAAAAGCTAACTAATACATTCTCTTTTATTTTGTATGATATTTCCCTTTATGTGTTCTTGGTAATCTATAATGAACATGTTAGAAGTGCCGTTAAAGGCTGTTTTGATGGGACTAGTTTATATTTAATCTGACTTCTACACATGATCGGGTTGACATTCATCAAAAAGAATACAAGAAGTTTCCTGAAGATCATAATCTTCAGGAAACTTCTTGTATTTATTATTATTATTTATTTATCCAGTCCTACGTTTTTTTTAAAGGAGGATACTTATGCAGCCACTTTTGGTCGGTACTCAAGTTAGTTTTTAAGATAAAAGAGTAGGTAGGTATCTACTCTGTGCTACTGCAAGATACTTTATTTCTTAGCCGTAATGGCGTGACAATATGAGAAGATTTTGCATTAAATGTAATATTAGTGGGATAAATATACAGAACCCCCATTATGTATAAATGTATTAATTTTATAATAATTCAAGACTTTATTTATATTATTGGTAGTTAGGAACAATACAAGCGGAGTAAATACTTCCTATAGATAAGGGTTAACCAGTCTGTCATTCTAATTATAAATATAGGAAGGCTACTGATATATTCGTTTATTATGTATCCTACAAAAATATTATAAATAGTGTATAATAATTATATTCTGCTTTAATAGTGCACGATTTTATTATAAGTACATGAATTCAATGATACTTTAAGTAATCAAAAGTTAATGACGCTATTATCTAAATCCTACTAATATTATAAATATGAAAGTTTGTTGAAGATGTTTGTTAATCAATCACGCGTAAACCTTTGAACAAATTTGGATGAAAATTGGCACATAGATAGACCATTTTCTGGATTAACACATAGGATGAAATTTACGCGGGTGAAACCGCGGGGCGCTGCTTGTATGTATATATGTATATAAAAAACACGGTTTTTGTGTGGGAGCCCCCCTTAAATATTCATTTTATTTTGTTTTTAGTATTTGTTGTTATAGCGGCAACAGAAATACATAATTTGTGAAAATTTCAACTGTCTAGCTATCGCGGTTCTTGAGATACAGCCTGGTGACAGACAGCGAAGTCTTAGTAATAGGGTCCCGTTTTTACCCTTTGGGTACGGAACCCTAAAAAGCGACAGTCGCGGTTATGTTTGTTCGGTGAACCTGAACGCGTGGTCTCGCCGACAGATGGCGTTTTCGAACAAAAATTATGCATGAATATCGCCAATTCGCGCGACGATCGATTTTAAATAGGACGCGGGGTTAGAAGAGCCATGTTCAGCGGTGGACTGGTAGAAAAATTCTACATACTCACACACCTCATTATGTATGCAAATTCAGATATGTTTTCTTTAACTTTTAAACTTTTTATCTTCTTATAAAATGTGCACTACTAAAGTTTAGGTAATACGATTGCACACTACAGTATACTTAGATTATGATCTAGTACATCGATCAGCTTTAAAATGCAGTGTACAACTTTGTAGCATGTGCATTTTCATGAAAGTTATAGTTTTCTTTATTTTTGCATTATATTGCATTACCGAAGTTTAGTGTTAGTACAAACTGGGCCTTAGCGGCCTTACCTATCACACAACTAAACTTCCAAAATCCCTCATAGACTTTCCTCAAAATGCTTTTTTGAGGGTTTTTTGTCAATTTAATATATCTTTCAACAGTTTATTTGAAAACCTTTTGGGGACTTTTTGTTGACTCTAAGCGTCAGTTCTGCTAAGGCCCGTCGATTCTTCTTCCGTTGGCAAGATGCTTGTCAGTATTCAAACTTCAGTACCCGGTTGTATATGGCAACTTCGAAAGTTAAAAAGAGTCTTCCTCACAGGTAAGGGACGACACAAAGCCGAACTTTTTTTAAAACTCCATGGGCTGCATTTACGGCCGCGTATTTTAAGGTGTTAAGATGCCTTTGTGCCGTAGCGTTCGAGCCACAGATATAGATATACCTAGATAACGCAAGAGTAACTACTTCGCGTGCCAAAAATTGCACCAACTTATGATTACAAATCGTAAGCCGCCCCTTTCGCGCTCAGTCCTTTGTACTGCTGGCTGGGTAAGTGTGAGCGAGAGCGCGAGCTTGTGACATCATAGTAGGTAGTCAAAAATACGGCACGCTTGGTTTTCATACAATTCGTGATACTTGCGTTATCTAGGTATATCTATATCTGTGGTTCGAGCAATACTGAGTACATTAACATTGGTAGACCCTCAAAACTGGATGTCTAATTGAAATTTTATAGAAAACACCTTCGATTTTTATCTTCGCGGCAAGTAACTTTGGAGATAATTCTATAATACAGGTATATTTTGTAAAAAAATTAAATCAAGATAAGTTTGGTTGCTCACAAACAGTTGCTACACATATTATACAAAAACATGAATTTTCTTTTCTAAAACCAGAGCTTTCAAAATGTATAAATCTACTAACTGATGTACACACGGACATTTCAAAAATACCTCTGATATAAACAAGAAAAGGTCCAATAGACGACGCGTTCTCATCGGCCCAAACCTATCTTAGCTGATGCTAATTAATATAAAATATCGACCATCTACTTTTGTAACAACAGTCGAGATATTTTACTTAGAATACTCATGTATCCTGAAATTAAAACTAAAAGAAACTTCTTCTATCAGAATAAAGTTTATCGGCTTTAGCGAGAACGTAGACCGATATTGATAACCCATATACAGGTGGTGCCTCGGAAAGCACGTTAAGCCGTTGGTCCCGGCTGTCATTCGTGGATCTTTGACAGTCGTTACGGGTAGTCAGAAGGCCGAGTCTGACAACCAGTCTTACCAAGGGGTATCGTATTACCCAGTAACTGGGTTGTGGCGGCAGTCGCTCGATGTAAAATACTGGTATTCAGCTGCATCCGGTTAGATTGGAAGCCGACCCCAACATAATTGGGAAAAGGCTCGGCAGATGATATATAGGGTGGCAGTGACATCACACAGACGGACAGGGTTGTGCGTCCATGCCCCTGCCAAACTGTACTGAATCCATATAGTACATGATTCTGGACCCCAATGACTTGTTTTTTTTAAATTGATGTATAGCTGCTCTTGATCTCGATCACGCCTGACAGAAAGCGATTTTCGTCGGTTTAAAAAAAAAAAAGCAGGCAGGGGGTCCAGAATTATGTACTGAATCCTCAGTAACAAGTTGTGCGTCCATGTCCCAGCCAACCTGTTTTATTTATTATAGTTTTGTGGGATGTGTCTGTTAAATTGTTGAATATAAATTGTCCTACAGATTCTATTCTCACCGACTTTTTACGGTCGTTTGCATTCTCTCATAAATATACAATACTTGAACCATCTTTATAAACCAAGACCCCGCTTATACGAAGTCCCACTTGCATACATAGAACTGAAGTACTATAAAATCAAATAAAAGCGCATTTGACATAAAGTGAAGGATACACTACCGTAGTCAATAGGTGCGGTCTAATGGGCCAATGTCACCTAACGGCATGATTAGTGATTATAAACAAACGAACGACATTAAACTCTAGATTAGTGGAAGATTGTAACGTTATATACCGCGTGTTGAACGTACAATTCCGTTTGGCGGTGCTGCCGAGTCCACTCCATACTGCATTATCTGTAACAATTACAAAATACTTAGCAATTGTTACAATATAAACTAGAATAGAATAGATATCACGTCCTATATTATGTAGATGTTAGGTGAGACTAGAATATAATTATATACTTTTTTAAAGAAATGCGTTTCAGTATTATAGCGTTTAGGCATTAGAAAATGTAATGTTCTATTTTTTGAGAATTCTTCAACTAATGGTGTAAAAGTGAGGTTGCTTAGAATAAAACCTCGAAACGAGAAGCATAGATGGCGCTACCAGGACAAGTAGTAAACTGAAAGTGAAATGGTTTGTGGGTAGAGATTAGAGACTGACAGAAAATAGTGCAAAAACGAAAAAAAATATAAAACGATGGTTCGTCGTCGTCGTTTCAGCCGATAGACTCCCCCAATTTTGGGGGGGGGGGGGGGGGGGGGTTTGCCATAATCACCACGCTTGGCAGGCGGGTTGGCGATCGCAGTATGGTATGATGGTGGAATAAATAGAGAACGCTGCTGCCCATTCTCCGGTAAGACCCTTAGTCTGTGTGGTGCCGGACTTAAAGAATTGCACCACCCCTAACTTCCCGTGGGTGTCGTAAACTATGATTAATTGATAATAAATGTAACAGAAATATATTGTATATTAATTGATTTGCGGGATATTTTTCTCGGTCAACGCTATCATCGAAAATCTTTATTTTCGGAATCTTCGTGTAATTTAAATTTAAACTCTTCAATGGTTAAAAGAATGATACAATGTATTTATTTTTCTTTTCACAAAACAAACATTAATCAAAAAACTTTATTTTCGTTTCCGTTTTCGGCCGCAATAAAATCAGACCGAATTTCGTTTTCTGTCGGTCTACAATTGTGGATCACACAATAGTCGGGCACGTACCTGTCGGTCACTAGACAGGGACCTCCTCTGCCTCTTTCTCCCTCTGACGTACTGCGACTGCCGTCTCCACGAGGAGGTACAGACACTTGAACTTGTCGCGTTCGCCCTCACTGCTTACATTGGCTGGCACCACCTGACGAAACGAATCACACTAATATTATAAAGGCGAAAGTTTGCGAATGTGTGTGTGTGTGTGTGTTTATATGTTTTTTACTTCTTCACGCCCAAACGGCTGGGCTAATATTGATAAAATTTTGTATGGAGGTAGCCGACACCCTGGATTAACATATAGGCTAATTTTTATCCCGATATTCCCAAGGGATCGACATTTACGCGTGCGAAACCGCGGGGCGCAGCTAGTATTATAATAAAAAAAACCCCCGACTGAAACTAAAGAGTTAAAATAAGCTCGCTTTTCAAGCAATCGGTGGCATCAAATCTGAGATTTCTTTGGTGAGGCGCAGTAGCAAGTGTGCAAAGCAATTTTGCACGGAGTTAGGGAGGGGGGGAGTAGTTTTAGTCGTAGGTATCAAACTCTCGCTAAGGTACTGAATCTTAGCATTCCTAGAAGCTTTAAAATGGTAAACCTTCCATGGTACCCAAGATGTATCTTGGGAAAGCTTGTACAGCTAGTTTGGAGCATAGTAAAACTCCCTGTAACCTTTTTGGCATTAAAGGTACTAGAAGCTTTAAAATGGTAAACTTTCCATGGTACCCAAGATGTATCTTGGGAAAGCTTGTACAGCTAGTTTGGGGCATTGTAAAACTCCCTGTAATCTTTTTGGCATTAAAGGTACTAGAAGCTTTAAAATGGTAAACCTTCCATGGTACCCAAGATGTATCTTGCGAAAGCTTTGTACAAAAGTTAAAGTTAAAATAAGTTAAAGTTTGGAGCTTATGTAAAACCCCCTGTAATCTTTTTGACATTAAAGGTATTTATGCATAATCTGTGGCAGCGGGCACAACGCTCGCAGAACGGATGATTGATTGAGGCGAGAGATTTTGGACTGGCGACAAGGTAAGTACTAAATATCTACAAGGTGGATCGATGACCTAATAAAAGTCGTGGGATGCGAGAAGTACAGGACCGGTCGTTGTGGCGACGCTTGGAGGAGCAGGCCTATGTCCCGCAATAGATGAGTTTTGGCTGAATAATGATGACCTTGAAGATGATGGTGGGTGTGACCTTTTTGGTGTAGCCATGAGACACTTGTTTCATTTTGTATTTCATGAACTCCTCACCATTTTATTTAAATTTGTATGGGGTTGGAGACACATGTCTTTTTCTTCCATTTTTCACTATTTGTCATCATCTCGGTAGTCATTGTATCACGAACTGTTGCCAAATAAATGTTATAATTTAGTTGTTGCAGTACCTGTATGCGCCTGCGCAGCGGGTGCGGCAGCTGCGGCAGGTGCGCGAGCTGCGGGTGCCAGCCGCCCGCCGTGTCCCCGCTGGCGCCCGCGCTCTCCGAGCCCTCCTCCGACTCCGACGTGCGCACCGACACCACGCCCGCCGTACGCCTAGGGGGAAAAAAACATACTTTACTATATGCATTTACATACTGAAAATAGTAGCGAAGAGTTTTAAAAGCGGAAAAAATAGGGTTGGATGTAGTGAGAATACAGTTCGAAGAGCGAGCTAAACGCATCAATGACTTCAATAACATGCCAACTTGAGTAAATATTGTCCACATTTTATATGCTAGTCTTGATTCTAACTAAATAACACTTGAACCGACCAAACTGAATCTACTTGCAATGCAAGGTTTACATTGAAATTAAACTAAACAGCCCTAAAAACAATTTTAATCATTGTTCCCACTAACCCCCTACTCCATTATCTGGCTAGCTTTCTCCAAACTATGTTGGAATCGGCTTGCAGTCCAACCGGATGCAGCTGGATACCAGTATTTTACATAGAGCGACTGTCTCCACAATCCAGTAACCCCCTTGGCGAGACTGCACACTAACCCCTTTGTCCAAACGTTTTCTCCATAGGTACCTACGCTTTGGAATGGGCAACTAGCTTCATATTTTATGACTGACCGACTTCTTGACAATTCAAAAGTGCCTGTTAAAGGTTTAATTGAAATAAATGCTTTGAGTTTGAGTTACAATTTCACAAAACGCCGCATTCAATCGTAAGACCGAAACGCCGCAGTCGCTTCACTTGTAACAAAAGGCCTATCAGAAACCAACCCTCGAGCAGCGGGGTGTAGTTCCCGGTCCTCCGGTCCGTACCGTATGACGGACTGCCACACAGAGGGGTCGTATTTGACCTCCTCTTCTGAGACAGCGCTAGACGAGTATCCTTCCTCTCCGTCGGCGATTTCGTCGCCGTCACTTCTGTAGACTAGAAGACCGTCGCTGTATTCTTGTTCGGCGCTGCGGTCTGCGTCGTTCTGTAGACAAATATTATTTTAATGTTAGTTGGGATTTTATTTTTTCCAACCCATATTATTTGGGAATGAAACATAAATGGCGATATTTTTGATAAATACCTCCACCTCTGACTACCCTTGGCAAGAAAGCCAACCTTACTTGAACCTAAGATGCGTAATGCGCTCAATGTGCTCTCGGATTAATGGAAGTGTAATTATTTAAAAAAAAAAGGCAATATTGATATTTTTTTGGCAGTGAAAACCGCGTTGGGCTGCGTCTCACCAGCACCCGGGTCCACATCGGCCGATGTGGACCGGCCTTTGCCGACGTCGATGGGCAGATTTTACAAGAAAATAATCTACACTAATAATAAAGCTGAAGAGTTTTTTTGTTTGAACATGCATCATCATCATCATTTCAGCCGAAAGACGTCCACTGCTGGACATAGGCTTCCCCCAAAAGGGGGGGGGGGGGGGGGGGGTTGCCATAATCGCCACGCTTGGCAGGCGGGTTGGAGATCGCAGTATGGTATGGTGGTGGAGTGCATAAAGAACGCTGCCGTCCATTCTCCGCTACGCCCCTCAGTCGCCTTTAACGACACCCAAGGGAAGTATGGGGTGGTGCTATTCTTTAAGTCCGGCACCACACAGACACACACATGACAGTTTGAACATGCAAAACTCTGAAACTACCAGCCGGATTTGAAAAATTATTTTTCCATTTGATAGCCCAATTCTTAAGGTACGCTAAGGCTATTTACCAATCACGCTAGCACTTTAGGAGCCGATCAAAATTAAAAAGAGTCGGAAAGAACGCTTAGTGAAAGCGAAAGCGCGATCCGACGGGGTGGGTAGGGGAAACGAGAAGCCAGTATTTATATAAAAAATATGTAATTCTATAGTTACCTCAACTTCCACACCATCCCAGGAGGCGACGACGACGCCGGCGGTGTTCGCGTTGCCGCCGGAAGTGCCCGGCTGCTTGCGCCCGCGCCGCGAAATCGTGTAGTGCAACGGGTCGTGGCCCTCGCGACGGATCATCTCCGGCAGGATGCGTCGGCGCGCGTTTATGAACCAGTTGCATACCTAGGCAAAGAATAATAAGCGTGTTATTGATGCTAACTAAGTAACTACAGAATAGAAATAGTCTCGCTCTTGTCTGATCAATTGGTCATTGATCTTGTGAATAATTATGCTCCTTTTCGAGTCGATGGTAAATGTGCATATTGAAATAATTGATTTACATAAATATTTACAAAATAGGGTCTTAGAGGTAGGTAAGAAATAATTGCATTTTACCTGAAATAGGAATATTGAGTTAAATTAATTCATTACTGTTTTTTCGAATCGATGGTGAATGTATCCATATTGTTTTAAATGAATCCATTACTGTACTGTTTTTTAGGGTTCCTCAGAAGTGCAGGTTTATGGACACTCCAAAAGACGGGGCATGATTCGGTCTGAAGCACCACATTCGCACTGGTTGTCGGCGGGTTCTAAATACCCCGGTTCTTTAAATAATTCTCTACTTACAAACTTGGCGGGCAGATTTTTTTTAAAGCAGCTAATAATTTCGGACACATTAACAAACAATACAAATAAGTACACCCATTTGAAGCCCCTATTATAACATTCCACATAAAACGCACCTGCAAAACAGTCAAATTGGCTTCCTGACTCAGCGCAATTTTCTCAGCATCATTCGGGTACGCGTTGTACCGATGGTCATATAACCACTTCTTCAGTATCTTCACGGAGTGTTTGGCCAGGTTGCCGCGTCGCTTGCGGATAGACACAATGCCGGGGGGCGGGTTGCCGGCCATGCCGGCGTGCACGAGGCTGACCCGACGAGAGCGGTCCGCTTCGCCATCTGTGCCGCTCTCGTTGTCGTCCGTAGAAGAAGTCGACGGGAAACGGTCGCGTGCTGCAAAGAAATACCTAATGCTGTTTAAAAATATGTTAATTGTACTTAAATGTTGTTGATTATAAGGGAAGCCGAAAGAAACTATGGATGGACTGTGTGAAAGATAATATGGCAAGGAAGGGGATGACTACTGAGATGACGACAAATAGAAAAGTATGGAAGACGAAGCCATGTTGCGCCGACCAAAAAGAAATTGTGATAACGGCAAAAGTATGACAAATGTTGTGAAGGCTCCCTACACAAGAATCGATCAAATCAAATGAATCCACTGCTTCAAGAATCGACTGGACAGACTAAAAGCCTACGCAGACCGGGACGGCATGGCAAGGGATTTTGCCAGCAGTCAGCGCACACTAGCCGTTTAGATACCGCGGCATTCCAGCGGCTTCCTCGCTTCTCTACCCCCGCCACCTTACCCCCCGGTTTGTCACAACGAGCGCCAGAGTCCTTGGCATGGCATCCCGCCGCGGGAGCCCGTGGCGCGTCTTTCAATGCCGTGCAATGAAATCCCTTTCGAAGCCACGGCATCATTTTAAAGCATAGCAATTTATGTCGTATTTCTATATCGATAAGTTTGAATGTTCATTAGCAAAAATTAAAATCGCGTGCCATGCCGCCCCGGTCTGCGTAGGCCTTAAATATCTCCAAGCTATACGATACACACGCATCAGCTAATTAGCTGCTAGTGTGTCTAACCCAATAATAATGACGGTGATGTTCTTAAATGCTGTAAATGATTATGGATTCCCGTTTGTTTGGTCCTATCCTACTCCTACGGATGCTAACAAGAGTGAGAATAAGGGCGCGTACACATAGCGATCCGTTGTACAGGTCCGTTATTTGATGGCGTATGTAGTTGTATGAGCGAGTTCACACATAATACAGTATTCCGGATCCAGTAAAGAAGAAAAACAGATCAGATAAGATCCGTTAAAAAGGATCCTGTAAAAACGAACGTTCTTTGTGTACGCGCCCTTACTCAACAAAATTTCATTTGGTCCCTGGATAGTTGACCATACCTACGCGCCCTAAGAGTGATATGTTAATAAGATTTCGGAGGGGTAATTCCAGTAATTTTAAGAACGTTCAGTCTCATCTCAGTCTATCAAATAAAATACCTCTATTTCCCTACTTTTTAGGGTTCCGTAGCCAAATGGCAAAAACGGAACCCTTATAGATTCGTCATGTCTGTCTGTCTGTCCGTCCGTATGTCACAGCCACTTTTCTCCGAAACTATAAGAACTATACTGTTGAAACTTGGTAAGTAGATGTATTCTGTGAACCGCATTAAGATTTTCACACAAAAATAAAAAAAAAAACAATAAATTTTAGGGTTCCCCATACTAAGAACCGAAACTCAAAATGTTTTTTTTCATCAAACCCATACGTGTGGCGTATCTATGGGTAGGTCCACAAAAATGATATTGAGGTTTCTAATATCATTTTTTTCTAAACTGAATAGTTTGCGCGAGAGACACTTCCAAAGTGGTAAAATGTGTGTCCCCCCCCTGTAACTTCTAAAATAAGAGAATGATAAAACTAAAAAAAAATATATGATATACATTACCATGTAAACTACCACCGAAAATTGGTTGGAACGAGATCTAGTAAGTAGTTTTTTTTAATACGTCATAAATCGTAAACCGCAATTTACCATTCATTCAATCAACTCAAAAATAATAAAAATAAACATTTAATTTCATAAACTTAAGCCTTATGCATAAACCCGGATGTTACGGAACCCTCGGTGCGCGAGTCCGACTCGCTCTTGCCCGGTTTTTTTTGACATTGATTGTCGCTGAGATGAGATTGCGACTCGATTTTGAACGCTTTTAATTACGGGAATTGGTCTTCATACGTCACTAACATAATGTTATAAAAATAATATGAAAGCGTTGTTTTAAACCACAACGCTTGGCATGTCCATGTCCATCACAGGGATCACATTACTGGAGTTCCATGATGGACATGAAAAAACGTGGGACAAAGAATGACTTGACCATGTAGTATACTGCTTACTCGTCATTATCATGGTCGTCTTCCTTACTTTTCATGTAATATCCAACTCAACTTTCGAAGAATCTGTAAAAATCACCATCGTATGTGTTTTTAACACACGCGTGACCCGATTCTATTGTCAACTCATGTCTTTGGTAAATTATTTACATATTGTGTCGTAGCTAGGGTTGCCCATTGTCAGAAACGAAAAAAAAAGACGTTTCCAAAGTGTTTGAGAAACAAAAACATTTCATACAGCAAATCGTAACACCCACGGATCGAGTAACACCCCAACTACAGTGCGTGGTCCGGCACGTACTTGGCCGGTTTTTCTATGTCTATGGTTGCACTCGCGGCTCGGCTGCTGACTAGGATCCAGGGATCGAGATCCCCAGGTATGGGTAGCGTTAAATCCCCAGGTATGGGTAGCGCACAAATCCAGACACCAGGTAGGTGTCTGGATTTGTGCCCAATTTGAATAATTGTCTTAAGGCCTGTCCCATTCTATTCTATTCATATCTCATTAACTGAGACTTAAATAGCTGGTAAAATTTCCTATTAATGGCTTTCCGTCTCAGTGCAAACGGAGTTCTCACTTTGGCGCAAGCTTTCAACCAGTAATTGTATTTCAAACTTGTTTGAAATGTCTCGATCGTTTACCTTGGTCTAAAGATAAATCTTGTTTTGTACACAGACAAACAGAAACGACGTTGTTACTGTTTAACCCTTCGGGAAATATAAGCGTAATATTACGTTCATGTTATTTTTTCGGGAGAAGAAAGAAATTTCTAACCAAATATAGTTCGCTGCTATAGCAGCTTTGAAAACTTGATTTACCCCTCTCTGTTAAATTATTCATGCGCTATAAATAAAAACGGTTTGAATGTTGGCAGCCCTGATCGTAACGGATAGTCAACATTTGTTTTGTGAATATGTGAGTCGCATACGTTTCTGTTTGCTTGGCAATTTTAATAACGTGATGATTTACTTACATACTTTTGTATCTATAATTTTAACGGGAATATTGTTTTGACTTTGAGTATTTCTGCGTTGGGAGCAAATAAGAGAATGTAGAATGGTTTTATCTGAAAACAGATAATTGGTTCTTCTATAACGCCGAACAGGTGCTTAGAACGAACTTTACGGTGATTCTTGCCTGCCTCTAAAAGCCCCTGAAACAATAAACCTAGAAAACTAACAAGTTTATCAAAACATGTTGAGGTCATTTCTAGCTTAAATGTAAACACGATATTTTTCTCACAACATTTTCCTTCCTCTAGCTAATTTTCTTGGGGTGTCATCTCAAAGTGTATTAGTGCATTGCGTTAGTGTGAGGCACGGCGGAAGTAGCCGGGACCCGAGGGAGAGGGGGGTGCGATCGATGCGGGTGAACGTCCGCGGGGGGTGACGCAACACGTCCCAAGGACATAAGTATTTACCGACAACAGGACTTGATAGTATGCAACTTGTTTGGTCAATAGTACTCTTGTGTAAGAGATCTTGATTCGTTAATGATAATTAAGTATGTATGTTATTCTAAGTGGAACTGTTGAAGCCCAAAGAGGTTGCTTTACTTTGAATTTGGTTTGGCATTTGTTAGGATTTATCAATGAAGTTGACTTGGTCGAGATAATACCTTTATTGAACCCTTTTTGGGATATTTATAGGTAGGTAGAGCGAGCGCTACAAGGATATTTCGGCGCCTGAATCACATTGACGGGGGGGAGTTGTTGGTAAACATTTATGAAATTGTACTAACAAAACATAAAAACTGGCCAACTGCGAGTCGGACTCGCACACGAAGGGTTCCGTACCACGAGGCAAAAACGCCGAAAAAAACATGTTTGTTCTATGGGAGCCCCCCTTAAATATTTATTTTATTTTAATTTTATTATTTATTAGTAAAGTAAAAATACGACTGAGTATTTTGTGAATATTTCAAGTGCCTACCTGTTGCCATTTTTGATATCGAGCAAAAAAGGGCAAAAAAATCGCGTTTGTTGTTTCCTTAAATATTTATTTTATTTTGTTTTAAGTATTTGTTATAGCGGCAAAAGTAATACATACTTTGTGAAAATTTCAACAGTCTAGCTATCGCGGTTCTTGAGATACAGCCTGGTGACAGACAGACGGACAGACAGCGAAGTCTTAGTAATAGGGTTCAATTTTTTTATCCTTTGGGTACGGAACCCTAAAAATGGAGACGTTAGTTCCGATTTTAAGCCATGCGCCACAACTTGGTAGCGTTTTACAAACAACAAACAGGTTTTATTATAGCTAGCCAATGATATTTTAGTAACAGATATGTTATGAGCGCGCAAATTGTGAAGACTAGAAAACGTCCTAATTGGGACGTATTGCCTTTAGTCTGTGTCACGCACGTCTACGAGTGAGACGGTGCGCGCAGCTACGTAATTACCATCCAAAATGCCATCTTGTGTATTTAGAAAGTGTACCAATTATGATACCAAAGTTAATAAAACACAAGGGATCTCATACCACACGAAAATACACAATATACTTCGATTTATTAATATATTTCAATTATTTTCCTAATATTCTGATATTTGGAGGTTAGGAAAAAGAAAGAGATGGAAAATACATTTTTTGTCGTAAGAACGACAAGGATGCGAGCACTCCGGACATAGAATAAAAGTACAGATGCGAATATTAGGCAGTAAAGTCATCTTTACAGCAGAGTTCTAGTTTCCCTTTTAATAACTTTTCTTTATAATTTTGTTTGATATATTTAATTATAAATTAAACATGTCATAATATGTAGGAAAAGAAAATATTAATAGCTCATCGTTACCATAGTATGTCACAGATAGTGTTAAAATAAACCTACCATTGAGATTAAAATTAAATCTTTTCGAAGGTGTATGATTATTTTTACAATTGTATTTCTTTCTTTTTAAAACGTGTTTTATTTTTCACCTACCTACCTTTTAATAGTGTTTATTCGTTGCATAGGCACAAATCCCGACTACAGATTCTGTACACGCGGTTTATACTTTCTGCCTAGTTAATTTGTTAGTCTATGATGCCAGCGTGCGGTGATTGGTAGCCCGAATAATGTTTGTTTACATTCACGCGCAATTGACAACATCTAGCTGTCACTTTTTTTCTTATTGGTTTTATCAAGCTATCCTTTTTCTATCCTTTTTACTTGTAGTGAAATGTAAAATGAATGAAAAGTGTGTATGTGTGCTGCCTCTCGGCGCGGAACACTTCTTTCTGTTGTTTTGTAAGTGTATAACATATCTGTTATTAGAATATCATTGTAGCTAGCATTATTGAGGTCAGGATATTCTCAAAGGATAGACCGCGAGACGTAGTATTCTCGTATAACCGCGAATACTGATAGGATTACCTAGATAACCAGCAGTTGGTAATCTAATAACATTTGAGATTGTCATGGGTACGAATTTTACGCATAACATAAATCTCCGGTCGGATAGCAAATCACAATTCTCTAAGAACATTTGCAGGGCAGTTTAAGGTTGTAATGTTGAACAAAATACGATTCGCGAGCGTAACAAATATGTTTTAGAGAATCATAATCATAAAAAACTGGCCAGGGTTCCGTACCACAAAGCAAAAACGCCGAAAAAAATATGTTAAATATTTATTTTATTTTAATTTTATTATTAAAGTTAAAATACAAATGAGTATTTTGTGAATATTTCAAGTGCCTACCTGTTGCCATTTTTTAAAATCGAGCAAAAAAGGGCAAAAAATCGCGTTTGTTGTATGGGAGCCCCCATTAAATATTTATTTTATTTTGTTTTTAGAATTTGTTGTTACAGCGGCAACAGAAATACATAATTTGTGAAAATTTCAACTGTCTAGCTATCGCGGTTCTTGAGATACAGCCTGGTGACAGACAGACGGACAGACAACGAAGTCTTAGTAATAGGGTTCCGTTTTTACCCTTTGGGTACGGAACCCTAAAAAATCATCAATATAACCCTCTAAGTTCTTATGCCATCAAAAACATAACTTGTAAAAAAAAGCCAAGTCTCGCAACTCAGTTCTTCTATCGTAAAAAGTTGTGAGATCCATGTAATAGCAAGTCGGTTAATTTATTCAGTCCCTATTTTAAGGGACCTTTTGTCTTAAGTTATTAAGTAATTAGCTAACCTAACAACATCTTATAGTGACCATAAATCAATATTAAAAGTCTGTTATATTTTAAATAAATAGATTGTCTTGGCAATCTATGTCTGCTAGAAGTGCCTTAGAGTTTTGATGATCGGTCAGTCAGTCAGTGAGTGAGTGACAAAATTAAGAAACTTTGACTAGGTAAGTAGTTATAATTCTTAAACTACTGGTTCAAATTGAATAAAATGGAGATGACAATAATCTGGGAGACACGGCTAGAAAAACCGCCTTACAAACAACACAGTAAGGTCCGTTGAAATGGTCCTAGTAAATTAGCACAGCTGAGGACAAAAGCCTGTTCTCGTGAACCCGGCATTGTTCGGATGGTATTGTTTTTGCAAGTGGAGACGCGGAACACAATGTGTCGTGCACCGTAGGTGTTGTTTTGTTAACCGACACCGCACAAGTTTAGAATTATGAGAATGTGAAGTCGGCCAACAAGAACAGGAACTCTAGAAACGAATAGATAGCTGCGGAGTCGAGATCTTATTGAGGGTTTAACTAATAACTCCAGGAGAAGAAAAAATTATGAAAGGCTCGTCCTTCTTGAAAATCAGTCGACTCCTGACGGTTTGGGCATTCCATAGCGCACACAGGCCACAGAAACGATGCTTGATGATAAATTCAAGAAAAAAGTTAACTTGTTCAGAGAACTTGAGGAAAAATTCCTTAGAAGCTTGGTCAGCTCAAAATAGTCTGCGCGCTGTTAGCTTCTGGTAATTTTCGAGTCTCTTGCTCATAACATCACGCCTGCGTTCTCCGAGGGGTTATTCAGAGGTGTACCTATAATGCAGGAAACCGTTGGATGCGAGAAGCACAGAACCGGTCGAAGTGGAGGTGCTTGGGGGAGGCCTATGTCCAGCAGTGGACGTCTTTCGGCTGAAATGATGATGATGATGTACCTATAAAAACACTCACATTTCGTCATTTTGCTTACTCATGAAAGCAGAAAATGTTTTTTTTTTTGATAATGTCTCGTCCGTCAGTTATTGTTCTTCATAATTCTAATAGGTCAAATCAACCAAATCTCAATGGCGCACGGGTCGATCGAAGGTTAAGCTAAGCTTGCCGCGGTCGGTTCGTGGATGGGTGACCATCCAATACGTATCGAGACACCTCCATCCTTCGAAAAGCATGTGAATCCGTTGGTACCGGCAGTCATTCAGATCATTTACAGTCGTTACGGGTAGTCAAGAAATGTCAGAAGCCCGAATGTCTGACAACCAGTCTTACCAAGTGGTATCGTGTTACCCAGTCGCTCTATGTAAAACACTGGTATACATGTGCATCCGGTTAGACTGGAAACCGACCCCAACATAGTTGGGAAAAGGCTACACAGATTGAAAGAGTTAGCAAAATTTCGATTAGAGTTCGATGAACGATACAAAGTCCACGGTTACTCAGAATTACACCGTGTTTGCGTAACGCGCCTACCCGAGGTACTGTGACTGAATGTTGATTGACAATGTTTTGTAATTTGAAGCTTCAGTTATCTTCAAGCTAAGATTCTAGGGGACATAAACAGAGATTCAGCCTATAATGTTCCCACCGCTGCCTGTAACACAGGCTCAGGCCTTCTCTCTTCGAGAGGGAGTGGGCTGTGATCTGCCACGCGGGCCCAGTGTGGGGTGGTGAATGTCACATATCTTCGAATTTTTGGTTCCAGGACATGCCGGTTTCCTCACGATGTTTTCCTTCACCGTTTTGAGAGCAGCAGTGATGAAATTATTTACACAAAGTAAAGCGCCTGAGTGGGTTCCAACCCACGATCTACATTTCGTAAGTCGGGGCTGTTACCTCTACTCTTCGAGATGGACGAATTCCATTCATAATTTCAGCCGAAAGACGTCCACTGCTGGACATAGGCCTCCCCCAAAAGGGGGGGAGGAGTTGCCATAATCGCCACGCTTGGCAGGCGGGTTGGCGATCGCAGTATGGTATGGTGGTGGAATGCATAGAGAACGCTGCTTCCCATTCTCCGGTACGCCCCTTAGTCGCCTTTTACGACACCCACGGGAAGTATGGGGAATAGAATTCCATTAATTAAACGAAATAAAGTTCATGATTGGAAAAGTAGACCAATTGCGTCCTGGAGATTGACGAGGACTGTTCTTCTCGAGGACAGCGAACAGCTGCTTATCCTCCCTATGTTATGAAGTCTAATTCCGTTAGCGTACCTAAACAATTTTCAATAAAATTCTAAATAGACAGTTTTATCCACAATAGCTAAAGAAATGACTGAAAGAATAGACCGGGTAGTCGACATCAAAACCGGAACACTATCTCAACATCTGCGCGGGACAGGAGCCAAGATAAGAGACTGACATTACAGAGCCGCTTTACAGGCGTCGCGTTGCGTCAACTGTTATGTACCGAGGTAATGCAATACCTTGTTGTGAAGTGTTGCAACGATTGTTTAAATTATAACCAGGTACTAGCTGACGAGTACCTTTATAGCCGGGGGGGCTATAAAGGTACTCGTCAGATGTTTTGAGCTTTTCGAGATAACTATCCTTTCGTTAATCCTACATCTCACTGTTGTGGATATTTGTGAATTTGGTTGTTTGTTAATCAAACACGCTTTAACGGCCGAACGAATTTGATCGAAAGGCACGTGGGTTCTGTTCTAATTCACGTCTTCAATTTACGTTCACGAATTAGGCAGGATATTTATAGGATACAAACCGGGATGGTTTGTAGCACGTTCTCGAGATTTTTATCGTTTTCCGACATCCACGTGAGCGAAGCCGCGGGGAAAAGTAAGTTTATGAAAGTAGGTATACCTTCACCTATGTATTTTTATTTGTGATTTCACTAGCAAAACATAAATAGCTGAACTTTTGACCCGAATGGCGTTAAATGATAATCCGAGTTTATTGTCGTTTCGCAACGCCGCCCGTGCCGTCACAATGATTGATGGTTCGCGTAATAAAATGGGTTAGCAGGATACGTGGAGCGATCTATACAATAATACTACGCAGATGGAAAAGTTCTACCGACGTTATTCATCATTTGCGCAGAATGTTGGGATAAGAGATTTGGCTATATCAGTATTTACTGGGCGACGCTAATATTTACGGATTTACCGGATCAACATAGTTACTGCATTCATAAATAACTTTTCCACTCTCGCCATACTATATTCATAACTAGCGAAATGTAGGTATTATAGGTGCAACTCTGCCTAACCTTTCGGGGAATCCAGGCGTGGTGTTAGGATGTAACTTTTTCGCTTTAGAGTTTAGAGCTTCGGCATACAAAATGCGATCAGATCTGTAGAGCAGGATCTGTGCTTATGGATCGCACAGAACATTGCATTCGCATTCTGCGCACCTGAGCTTATCAGAGTGATGTTAATAGTTAACATTATAAGTCAGAAATCAGCAACCCATCTTGAGCGAGTATGGTAATCAATGCTTGTGGCTTCTCTGTATGAGAAGACTGTTACTATACTGTTACTATTATTACATGCTGGTTTCCTCACGATGTTTTCCTTCACCGTTTTGAGAGCAGTGTGGCAAAGGAGAAACCCGTTTCTGGGCCTAACCGTTACACGAATAAGATATGTACCAAAAAAATCGTCTATTTTGCTAAATTAACCCATTTAAATCTTAGCCTCATTTACAATGGCCAAGTGTAGAAAATAATTAGATTTTTATTTTTTTGTTTTAAACCACCTTTGTAAACCGTTACAACACTTATTTTGTTATACGTCACTAACTTCACAAATGCTGGTATTCTATCAACAGAGCGTACCCTAAGAATATGATCGATTTAGTGGAAATAGATGCTGATACAAATAATTAAATAACACTCCATTGTTTTAGTATAAATGACTTTTTAGGTTTTAAAATCAATGTAAAACAATTAAATCTGGAAACTAATTGATATTTAACGTAATCGCCATTAAAAAACATTAAAAGAAATAAATAATCGATAAAATCGACTGCACCATGGATTGCACTAGTAAACGGCAAATGTCAATGTCAACGTCTGTCAATTGTCATGGTTGTAATGTCATGTCATTAATGTCATTCGCTTTTCGTATTTTTGCGCAAGTCGATGTGTTGTTTTTCTGTATTTCTGGGGATTCATTTTTTCATAAGACCTCTAATCGAATACTGGACTCCGAAATTGATTGCATTCTGACTGACCTTCGCTTGAACAATGGACACCGTTGCATAACCTGCCACCTGTTCTGACTTTTGCTGGATAACCGGATCTGATTATTGCTCTTTTTGACGACTGGCACGACATCATGAACCTGTGCATTGGTTGCGGAATAGCAACGGCCCACTGCCATACAATAGGAAGGCGGAGATTGGGTCAGTGGGTCGTCTTAGGGGCGGATTGGAGATTGGAAGATGAAAATTATTCTTTCAATTGTACAGGAACGGGGCGCGCGCGCCTCAAACGGTTAGTATCCGATATTTCTATAGTGTAACATTTTTGTACAACGTATGTAATAATTTAATGTAGTCGAACTAAATACTGTTATCGCATTTGTTCAGTTGTTTGTTGATAGTTGTACTTTATATAATAATACCAGAATGTGCAGATGTGATGCTTCATATTCGAAGACATGACTGTGACATCACCAATCCGGACTGAACCTGCATAGTTATTGGTTAATTATATTCCCTCTCACAGAGGAGACCTGTGTCCCTGCAGTGGGAATGTAATAAGGCCGCTTATGTTTACCCAAATGTGCCACTTGGATGTTTATTGCTAAATGCTAATGCTAGACCTAATAGTCAAATGATAAATGTTTGCTTCAGGTAAACGTGTTTAATCTGCCAAGCTTGCTGGAATCATGCCAATGCTGTATCTCTTGATGGAAATATACCAGAAGGGAGTGAACAGACACCTACAGGACACCAACGAGTGTGTATTCACTGTGGACATTCTCTTCTGAGAAGAGTTCGTTGCCATCAACTTACGACTACTGGTACAGTGCAGGAACACAGAATACACGAAGTTATAAGAGGATGGATCCTACCACGCACGGTTAATATAATAGTTTTTTTCATGCTTTTTTAATAACATTTTTTTAGTTTAGTTTTGATAACAAGGGCATTCAAAAGTTTTATTTGGTATGCTAAAACATTTAAGTGAATTAGAACAGTGTGATAATGGTTAACTCAGGCTTACTAACCTACATCAGGATTTCTTTAGATCATTCTTTTTCGAAGTGGGCAATAACACACCACACATCTCTGGTGTAAAGGCACCCTTTAATGTAGATATATTATTTTCAGGTGGGTGCTTCAAGTGTTGTCTGTCACTCTTGTTGGGTGCGAGCAAAGAGATCATCCCGGCATTTCCATGATCTACAGCAAGAGCTGTCAACATCGGACTCAAACTTAAGAGGAAGAATAAAGTCGAGGCATATTAGTAATAGGATGTATTTCGTTTATACATTAGTCGACAGCTCTCTAAGTGGAAGGGATGCTATAACCGAACCTGTATCGTTAGCAAAAGAACGGTACCTGTATCGTTGGCAAAAGAACGGTTGGATGCTGTACCCACACCATGAGCATAATATGGTATCTTGGTTAGGCACGGCACCAGAGTAGTCAATTGCTTCCTGCACAATTTCTGGATACCTACTGTGTTATTATATTACGATAATCCTAATGAAGAAAGTAATTAATAAAACCATCACAATTACCTGTGTTTTTTTTAATTTAATATATTATTGCAATCTCAGATTACTTACTTACTGTAATCTGAGATTGCATCAAATCCCTAGGTACAATATTAATAAATGCAAGCCAGTAGTGATGTAAGTGGGCCTTGTATAATAATAGTTTTCTGCTGAGGTTTTCAGTACCGCTACAAGAACAATCAGATAAATCTGAAGTCATTCCCTAAGCGCTTTTTATATAAGTACCTAAAACCTCATCGTGATAGGCGGCAGGTGCTGCAGCACAGCACATGTGCGTTCCAGATTTACGTAGGAAACGAAAGTCTCAAAAATATCATTGTTCAACTAGGTACTAAAAATAACCTATAAAGTGAACATTGTTGTCTGATTTTACCAATTTGGCCATTGCTGGGAGACGTGAAAATTGGGCTCGTGAAACCTTCCTAAATGCTCTAATTTATGGCCAAATTCCAGCCCTGTAACGCCAGGCCCAAGTTTCTATGGAGTTTGGGTTTCTCCTTTGGATGAAATTTGGCACACAGTTTATAACCAGGATTAACATTTAGGCTACTTTTTATCCCGATATTCCCACGGGATCGACACTCACGCGGGTGACACCGCGGGTCGCAGCTAGTAACTAATAAATTACAGGGCAATATTCTCTTATCTGTTCACAGGAGTGTTAATGATTGATAAAGATTTTATAGAAGACATTTCGTGTAATTTAGGTCATTGATATTATTTGTATTAATTCTGAATGATTATTATGTGAATATTTAACCTTTTAACTGCTTGGCTAAATATCAATTGCCTTGGGTAAATAGTAATTGCCTCCCACGCGGCTACAAATCGATAAATAATACCTACAATAAATAAGGCGGAGCTGAGGAGCAATAGTTGAATAGAACTAAAAACTGGCCAAGTAGGTACGAGTCGGACTCGCACACGAAGGGTTCCATACCACAAGGCAAAAACGCCGATAAAAACATGTTTGTTGTATGGGAGCCCCCTTTAAAGATTTATTTTAATTTTATTATTTATTATTAAAGTTAAAATACAACTGAGTATTTTGTGAATATTTCAAGTGCCTACCTGTTGCCATTTTTGATATCGAGCAAAAAAGGGCAAAAAAATCGCGTTTGTTGTATGGGAGCTAGCTATCGCGGTTCTTGAGATACAGCCTGGTGACAGACAGACGGACAGACAGCGAAGTCTTAGTAATAGGGTTCCATTTTTACCCTTTGGGTACGGAACCCTAAAAATCATGCATGTTCTTGGTTGCAGAAATACGACAGGAGCGATAGGGAAAATATGTGTTGCACGGAAATATATGTGTTGCATAAATGCGACACAAGCGGTTAAAACAGGGGTGTCAAACTCAATTTTGCAGAGGGCCATATATTAGATTTAGAATGTGTAGGCGGGCCAGGTTCAAATTAAAATACTAAAACATACTAAATTATTTTAACATCTTTATTTATTTAGTTATATATAGTTGTTACAAATCATACCAAAAGTAAGAAAGAGGGTGAGGGAGGGGCGCAGTATGCGTTAGCTGCACGGACGAAATAGAAGACGACTTCGCGCGCGCACGAGAGAGAGAGAAAAGCATAACTAACACTCTCTCACTCGTCTTGTCAGGCGCTACTCTTGAAATTACTTTTAAGTAAAGCGCGCGTATTTTTAAATCTGCGTAGAGGCATTGAGTGCAGTCTAAAATCTCTTAAAAAAATATTAATTTATCTGTGATATATTGTGATCGCGGGCCGTATCGAAATGGCCCGAGGGCCGGATTCGGCCCGCGGGCCGTATCTTTGACATGACTGGGTTAAAAGGTTAATATCTGAATTAAAATTACTACATGCATGTGAGACAATACACCTGATAGGACATTTATTTGTGAAAATATCATCATAAACTACATTGTTTAGGAACATACATAAACTACATCATTGTCTGTGTGGTGCCGGACTTAAAGAATAGCACCACCCCATACTTCCCGTGGGTGTCGTAAAAGGCGACTAAGGGGCGAGAATGGGCAGCAGCGTTCTCTATGCATTCCACCGCCATACCATACTGCGATCGCCAACCCGTCTGCCAAGCGTGGCGATTATGGCAACCCCCCCCCCCCCCCCTTTTGGGGGAGGCCTATGTCCAGCAGTGGACGTCTTTAGGCTAAAATGATAAACTACATCGTAGCAAGGTTGTTCTGAAGAGTTTTTCCAAAATTACTGGAAGTTTATATTTTACCTACAGATGGATCTATAGTTGTGCAAGTTAGCAAAAATGAAATAAATCAGTTAAAATAAATAAGATTATAATTACTTATACAGGAAAAGTTTTTAACCAGTGCGCAAATTTTTTTTGGTGGCTCAGTGTAAGCAATAGAACACATTTCCATTTTTAGTTTATGACTTTTTTTTTTTCATTTTTCCACTTTGTCCCAATTTGAAATAAGCAAGACATGGATATAATTTAATAGTAATGCTATGAATGAGCATGAATGAAAACGCGAAGGCCGCCCGCCGGCCGCTGGACCAGCGGCGTGCGCCCAGCGCACGAGACGGGGGTGCGGGGGCATGCGGCGCGGCGCCGCACAGTGGATCGAAACGATGATTTTAGTGACTTAGGGATCAACTTTGTTTTTTTACTTTTTTCTTTATGCGGATCGATAGAGATCATTAACCTCAATAATAATTGTTCTGATGCTTTTTTTCCTAAACTTGCTCCTTTAGGTCGAAAAATGCATTTAGTTATTTTTTTGTATGGAGCGGATCAAATTAAATTAAATTCCTGCTAAGTGGCGAGTGATCCCGCTTTGAAACTATATTTTTCTTAAAGCTTGCCCAGTCTACTATCATTTGATGCTATGAACATTCGCATAAAGTTGCAACACTGCCAAATAAATGAATCGAAAAAAATTAAAAAATACATTGAATAATTTTTATTTTCTCAAGTTCTTTTAAGTTAAAATTGATGTGGAATAGTAAGTAAAGTAAGTAATAATTCACATAAATACTTAACAACTAACGACAATATATTAAGGTTCGTTATTAGCTTAAATTTAGGTACTAGTTACGTATTACTTAAAAATGTGAATATCATTTATCTATAAATTTTTATTTGTGTTTTTTGGCTGTAATTAGCTTGACTTTTTACTTTATAAAAAACAATGTTTTTCACTTTTAGTCATTACTTTAATGTTAATGAGAGTAGTAGAAAAATATGTAAACATGTGATTGTCACTGGAAGTATAAAAATACCATATTTATTATAATTATATTTACTAGTGTTCGTTTATTCGTACTACTATTAACATCTATTGTGATTGTGATCGTCCTTATTCGTTATAATGGAAAATTTAGTCATCAATTTAGATTTATTTATGATTTTAAGAGAGCAGCTTAAGTCGCTGTCAGATAGTAAAAAAACTCTTCAATCAAACAAACGGCGACCATCATCGACTTTCTATTGTCGTCCGATAATATTTAAATTTACCAAAGAAACCCAGACAACAGTGGCAACTATAAAGTGTAACATAACAGAAGAAATAGAAAGACGTCTGCCAACAAGAATCGACCAAGTAGAAGTTAAGCATGAATTGTACCTGACGATGAAAGACGGCAAAATAACATCATATTTGTCGGATGCATCTGCAGCTGTCTGTGATATTTGCAAGGCAAAACCGTCAGAGATGAAATATTTAGAGGCATTTTCTCAAAGAGAAAAACGAGGAAATGTACCAGTATGGTATGTCATCCTTATATGCCTGGATAAGATGCATGGAGTGCTTACTTCATATCGGTAAATATAATTTTATTACTCCATATTTTTTCATGTTTGTAGTTTCCTGTGAGATTATTTTTAAGTGACATTTCTTTTTGTTTGCAGCTTATCGTTTGGACTTCAAAAAATGGAGTTGCAGAGGCGATGACAAAGAAAAACTGTCCCTTAGAAAGAGTGCTATACAGCAAGCATTTATGAGGGAATGCGGTTTACTCATCGACATAGTCAAACAAGGAGTAGGCACAACCAATGATGGCAATACTGCCAGAAGATTTTTCAGGGATGCAGCAACAACAGCCCGCATAACTGGGATTCGTGAAGATTTGATAGAAAGGTTTCACGTGACTCTTCAAACCGTTGCATCTGGAGAGCGCGTGGACCTTCCTAAATTAACCAAATTTTGTAAAGACACGGCAGAAATGTATGTTACCTTGTATCCCTGGTATTAAATGCCTTCCAGTGTACATAAATTGTTGGTACATGGGAGTGATATAATAAAGAACTTTGGTGTCGAAAAAAACTGAACTGACTGAAAACTGTCGGAAGAGGCAGCGGAAGCTCGTAATAAAAATTTTAGGAAATATAGAGAGAGTCATTCTAGAAAGGTAAGTAGAACGGTGATACATGAGGATGTTTTACACAATCTTCTTTTGTCGTCTGATCCAAAGATCACAAGTCTACAGCCTCGATTGGCGAAACAAAATAGAATGGTTCTCTCTCCAAAAGTCAAAGAGCTTCTGCTGAGTTTTCTTTCAGAATCCGATTTAGATTTTATTGATGTAGATAATTTACAAGATAGTCATAGCGATAGTGAATAACATTATTGGTAGATTGTAAGTTTCTTGATTTTTTTTATTAGTTTGTATGTCATCATGACTGAAAGGAAATAGTTTTGTTGTTGTATATAGTTAGTTTTAAGTTTTTACCTTTAGTAAATTTGTATTTGCTTGAATCTTGACTTACTATTCAGTATTAAATCTAATTTAAAAGATTTTATAACTTCATTAAATAAACAAATAGAAATGAATAGATCCACATTTTTAAATAATACGTACTTAGTAAATTCATGCAAATTAGGGACCTTTAAATGTATTGTCGTTAGTCTTTAAGTAATTATGTAAATTATTAAGTGCTTTTCCTTACTATTCCATATCAATTATAACTTAAAAGCACATCCCAAAATAAAAAATGAAGGTTTTTATTCAAAGTATTTTTTTAATTTTTTTCGATCCATTTATTTAGCAGTGTTGCAACTTTATGCAAATGTTCAAAGCATCAAATGATAGTAGACTGGACAAGCCCTAAGAAAAATATAGTTTCAAAGCGGGATCACTCGCCACTTGGCAGAAATTTAATTTAATTTGATCCACTCCATACAAAAAAATAACAAAATGCATTTTCCAACCAAAGGAGCAAGTTTAAGAAAAAAAGCATCAGAACAATTATTATTGAGGTTAATGAGCTCTATCGATCCGCATAAAGAAAAAATTAAAAAAACAAAGTTGATCCCTAAGTCACTAAAATCATCGTTTCGACCCACTGTGCGCCGGCGTTTGATAAACAAAACGCATGCACATGCAGTACGTCACTTGCGGAAGCGGAGGTCGGATGTCCCTGCGCGCGTGCCGCGTACTAGACTAGCGTAGTGACAATGTCTCATTTTACTCACCGCGAGTATTATGAAATGGTGCGAGTGTATTTGTTAAGCAATGAAAATTTACGAGCAGCACGAAGAAGATACGAAAGGGAGAGCGTACCTCGTATGCGAGCCCAAGTGATCCTCAATCCCACGGTCCCTAATGAGAGGACAATTTTAGCAGCAAACCAAGGTGTATGAAACAAGTGAAATGAGGCTCAGAGCCTAGATGACTTGAAAGAAAAAATAATTAACGCTTTCAATGAAGTAAAAAGTGGTGTTAGTGTCCTAAACAAACTAAATGCTTACTTATTTAAACACGTGCACGTTTATGCCTTGAAAAAAGGAGGAGGTCACTTCGAACAATACCTACCTAAAATTATTGTGATTAATAAAATGTAGAGGTAAGAAGAAATTATAAACAATCTTAGTGTCTTAGGTTCTCTTTGATTAGACATTGACGCAAATTGTATCATGTCTAAGTACCTATCATACCTAAATGTTTTATTTTGAATGGACTAAAACGTATTACTTTCTTACTTATTATGATTTATTTTCTGCATTTTGATGGTCCTAAGCCCATGAAAGTATGAAGGATAAATTGGAATTTACGAAAAATTACGTTTACAAATAACTTTACACAGTCTAAACTTAAAAAATTGTAGCGCTAAACTGGGGTCAATAATCCGCCGTCGCATATTGCGAGCGCGCGCGCGTGAGTACTTCTGATAGCAGCTGGCGCGTCAGGCGACCGGTCGACGCGCGGCGTGAATCGGGCGACCGGTCGACGGACTGGCAAGCGACGTCCATAAAATAAATTTCTGAGTAAACAAGTCTCGTAAGCGTTAACTTAATTTTTTACTATTGAAACATATCAAAACAAAAAATACGTGTTTATTAAAATATATTCAAGTTTATTATGTCAAAATTTGCGCACTGGATAAAAACTTTTCCTGTAGATAGTAAACTTTGTGAGATGAAAGTACTTATAACTTTAAAAAATTATAATTATGTACCTGGGTAAAAAAAGATTTCATTTTGCATAACAATATTGATACCTATTGGTAATGCATTAGAAATTCCTTGATAACAGTTGTATTACAAAGAAGTAAGACCGTAATCAATTTAGAGTCAAACTTCAACAACTTGATAACAACCAAATTGAAAATATCAACAAAGCGACAGTGGCGCCGCCTGGTGTAGCGCGTGATTGAACTAAAAATGGACTTGATTAGTTCCAATGGCGGGCGGGCCAGCCGCCATTTTGTGTCATGACTGCTGAGTGCTGTCAATTTACTGTCACCGCGACATTTTATAAAAGTCAAAGGGAATTCAATAACAACAACAAACAGAATGTAAACGTTTCCACTTAGGATGTCTGACATCAATATATACAATATTGAAGTACATCGGTAAAAAATGCATCATTATCGATCGGGGTGATGCGATGCGGCCACGTTACGTAGGTCACAAATGGGTGGGCTAAAAATAACCCAAGCACGTGCCAATTCAACAATAAGCTTAATAAAATGTTCGCTTACATAACATTTAACACTACTATCACCTAGTTTTAACTACAACAAGCCTGAAATACTATAAAAATGTCTCCTAGCCATATTATATGTACCCAGCTAATGATAAGCAATGTGGCGCATTGGCGCCATTTTCCTTTTGCAAGATCGGGCTCCTTGGTGACGTAACAGTCCTAATTTGCTCCGCATAAGATTCTTAGACAATAATTATGACTGTAGGCTTTGTTTTTAGTGTAATTTTCCCCCGAAAATGCTATGTTTTCATATAAATGTCACCTTGACGTATCACGTCAATTTGACAAGCATGGCGGAAACGTGGCGTCGTTTTGATTTTGGACCGGCTCACCTCCAGGGGATGTTGAATGTTGTCTGTTTGCTACTCTGGCGCTTCTGATGATTTCTCTGGTGAGTTCTCTCACGTCCTGACGCTGCTGGTACGCCATTTCGGGCCGGTCGCGTTGTTCTTGTGATAGACCGGCCGTGGGAGGTAACATCGTTGCTCACTCAATCCATGCGAACACTTCTGTCTACACTCAGTCACTAATACACAATAATAACTTTGTCCAGTTATAGAAATAAGTCCGGCGATATCACTGAATAAGTGGAAAACAAAAATAACACAGCTCAACTACGCACAGCAAACCGAACAGAGCGCGACTGTCGAACGGGGGACGGCGGGAAGCTACAGCGCCGCCGCGCATCTGTCTCTTTCTTTCTCGGGTAAAAGCATATTGCGTTCTCGCTTTCTCGACAACGATTTGATGACAGATGCAAGTGTATATGTCAAAACAAAGCGTGGGCTGTTTAAATGTCAAACATTCAACCGTTTTATGTAGCGACATCTATCTAAAATTGAGTGCACTGATGGAAAAATGGGCACAAAGATATTTTAACACTGTTTTCACCTCCTTCTGAACTCATTGAGTAATACTGACTGTCTAGATTACCCGTAGGATACGAAAATAAACATTGTTGTGTGATCCCGTCCCGATTAATACACTACCAATCTGATACCTAATCGTGAAGTTGTTGTATTAGCTGTTTAGGTAAATAGGTAGGTACTTACTTTTTTGTTTGTTTCCGAGATTGTGTACCCGGGCGGGTGTCCCAGTCACTAGCTAGAGAGCTAGAGCTAGTCAGGTCAGTCACCCAATGATAGCCATTAGTTATTAGGTAATTCAATAATTACCTGTTAATGGTTATAAACCTATTATAATTTATGCTTGTTGACATTATTAAAGTAAGTACCTTCGGTAAGAGTAAGATCTTCGGAAACGTCCACGGGGACCACGGGAACTTTACAAGAAATTTTACGCGGACGAAGTTGCGGGCAGAAGCTAGTTAGGTATAAAGGCGAAAGTTTGTGAGTGTGTTTGTATGTTTGATACTTTTTCACGCAAAAACGGACGGTAAGGATTTCGATGAAATTTGGTACCTACCTACATACAAAGATAGTTTATAACCAGGATTAACAGATACGAGGGATACTTTTTATTCTGATGTGCCCACATGGGCATGTGGGATCGAAACTTATGCGGGTGAAACCGCGGGGCGCTGCTAGTTATATGTATTGGTATGGTTATCGGTATATTCATGCCTATTGTTGTAGTTGCGGGGTATGCAGATACGGTCTTTGTCACATACAGACAGACGTAAACTTTTAGCAGCTAATGTGAAGCATGGGGATATTATTTCTTCAACTTATACCAATAATGCCTTTGCCGGCTACACGATGAGACGTATTCAGAGTGAGATACCCTACTTACTCAACGCTTTGAAGTTATTATCATGAAATCATGAGTGACTCATGAATTCATGATAATACCTTCAAACATGTGTTGTTGGTAAGTTGTAGTGAAAAATAGAACCTTGGGTAGGTATTTGGATACCTTGAAAATAAACTAGGTTTTAAAAATATGGACGGATTTATTTAATGCGTCACTAAAGTAAAAAAAATAACTTATTACAATTACAATTAATGATACATCTATACAATGAATTAATTATCCAGGTAAACAGTTTAGTCCTTAGTTACTGTTGGTTCTGCATGGATTCGATGATGCGCTGGTAAACCATCTCGGGGGCCTTGCTCGAGAACTGGAAGTCCATGTGGCTGAAGTGTTCTTCGGGCACCTTGTAGGTTTCTCTGACGTTGGGAAGCTCCTTCTGCAGTCTGAGTACGTCTCTAGGGTGAGCAAGCCAGTCCTCCTCGCTGTAGTACAGGGTGACGGGGGCTTGGACCTCGGCGATGTTGAACATGGGAGCCTCCAGCGTGCCATACACCTGCTCATTGATGTAGGGTCCGTAGTTATATCTGCGGAACTCGTGAGAAGCAACACCTTGTCCGTATTGTTTGATCCCCTTAGAAGATGTGCCAGCCGGCAAGTGTCCCATCACGACGGGGATTATCTTGGAGTCCATGCCATCTACGTTGACACCAGCCATGACGAAGTTCACGTTTGAGCAGACGTTCTTGCAGCCGATCTCGTTCTCGCACATAGCTCCGCCAACAGTGTGAATCAGCTCCTTGGCTGGAGTAAAGGCTTCGTTTCCGATCAGGCGGTTGAGTCGCTCTTGGAACTTGCTTGTAGGAGCAATCATGCGGAACAATGGGCTGCGCACGTTCGTCATGTAGACCATGGGTGACAGAGCGTACATCATGATGATCTTGTTGTTGTACTCGGGGCGGGTGGCGGTGAGCGCGAAGAAGGCCGTGGTTCCCAGGGCATGTCCGATGTAGTACAGTTTCTCCTGTTTGGACGTCTCCAAGGCGAAGTCGATCATAGCTGGCAAGTCGTGGAGTGCGATTTCGTCGGTGCTGAATTGCCAGAAGTCAGCCATAGCGGGATACCTGGTCACGTGGCGCCTGGAGTACTTGTTGCCACGAGCGTTGCCGAGCCATACGTCATAGCCAGCATCAGACAGCAAGTAAGCGAGCGATTTGCCGGCGCCCATGACCAGCCAGTCGTCAGCGCTTCCGAGGATACCGTGCATCAAAAACACAACAGGCTTCTCCTGAACATCACGGATCATCTTCTTGGGAGGAATTCTGAAGACTGTGAGAATGTAGCCATCGTCGGTCTTGATAGTGTGTTCCTCGATGGGGTACTGGTATTTTTGTGCTAGTTGGGTAGCGTTGAGGTGAGCTTCTTCATTGACTTCTAGCTTGGAGGCTTGGTAAACTTCGTGGAACTTGACCTTTTCCTCTTCTTGAATGTGTCTCATTGCTTTCTGGGCATCGCCGAAGATCTTCTCGATATCTTCTGGGGTCTGTACTGGAGATTTCGGTCCAACAGCCATCCGCAAGCCATTCCACTCAATGACGTCGCCATAAACCTGGGAATTCAGGTTGTCCTTGTTCATAACTGAGTTCCACTCCGAATTCCACTTCTGGTTATCTCTGCGGAGTGTTGGCAGCTGCTCTCCATAGTATCTACTTTCCTTGGACTCCTGGGAGCTTTCGCTGGAGGGTGAGATACGGTGGTGCTTGTCATGATGGTGATGCGAATGATGCGAGTGCTGACGGGTGGATTCGTGCGAGTTCAAGAAAGCAGACTTCTGGTATTGTTCTTGGTAGGATGGCAGGTGCTGTTGGTACTGGGAGGCCTGGTTCAGCTGCTCTTCTCCCTGGTATGTCTGGTCCTGCATTTGTTGGGTTCTGTACTTCTGGTTCTGCAGCTGCTTGCCGCGGTTCTTCTGGCTTTGGAACGTTTGGTCCCACTGCTTCAGGCCTTCCATCGGCTGGTCCCACTGTGTCCGCTGTTTGTATTGATTGATGTAGTCCAGTTGCTGAACGTCGAAGCCGTCCACCTCTCGTTCTTGCTGCTTGAAGATACTGCCCGTGATGCCATGGGCGAGGGCAAGGCAGACCAACACACAAGCTGCTGCGTTCATGTTGCCGGTTTGATGTGTGTCGATTGTGGAGAAATGGGCAGTATTTATATGCTATATTTTGCCGATTCTGCTTTACGAATACGTGTGTGGTTGTGTGTGTGAGCTGTGACGATGCCGGCGCAGGCGCATCGCCGTAAGTGCAGCGTAAGCGCAATGCGTTGCTTGTAAAAAATATTGCTAGCTTAGCACAAAATGCGTTTGCTATATCTCACGTCATGTTATATTTGTACAAGGTGTAATTGAAATAACTGAAAACCTGAAAAGGGGTCATAGTACTCATCATTTAGAACAACTTTTAATAAGGACCCGAATCTGAAATCGCGAAAAAACAATAGTAATAGGTACCTACAGTTTGTCGAGTTATGTTATGCGGAAGTAGATGTACGTTATATGATGTAGAGTAGCTTTTTGTAATAAAAAGTATAAAAGTGCCTCATGGTCTAGTGAAATCTCTGCCTACCCACTTCCGAAATATAGTCGTGATGTTACGTGTTTCGTATCTATGTAAGGCACCTGTCCCACCGCCGGCGATTAGCGAAAAGCGAGTAGAGCTACCAACTAAAAACGAGCTGACGGGCAATGATCAGCGAGCGCGCGATGACGACGAGCGACTACTTGCTGATATGATGTACAGACGGCAGCACATCAAGCTACCCGAAACTGTCAAATATTCCCAATTAACATTGAATCTCATGCTTTAGAGATAACGTTGAAAATCTATTAAAGAAATTTGACCTCGATGTTGGATTAAGATAAAATTTAAATGCAGAAGTTTATTTAGTGGTACCAGTGACCTGTATTATACGTACTTGTTTAATAGAGGTCAGCCGGTCGATTCTGTAAAAATCACACCGTGAAAACTTAGGTGAAGTGAGTTTGTTTTTGCTAGGAATTGACACTATTGACAGCTCACTCCACATTACTTCACCTAAGTTTTCACGGTGAGATTTTTACAGAATAGCACCGCAGTGGCGAGTTACCTAGGTACTCACTTTGATAGCTGCCGGTCGATTCTGTTAAAATCTCACCGTGAAAACTTAGGTGATGTGAGTTTGTTTTTGCTAGGAATTGACACTATTGACAGCTCACTCCACGCTCACTTCACCTAAGTTTTCACGGTGAGATGGTTACAGAATCGCATGGCTGTTGTCTCCGCGATAAAAGAAATCTCGCCTTAACGGGACCTACAATCATTTGTATGTACGCACGGGTACATATCAAGCTATACATAACCAGTATAAGCTGATTTCTGAATGTACGAAAAACCTAAACAATGCGAGGTCATCTAAAACTGGAAATGTGTAGCCGTGTGTACGTTTCTTGAGCGAATAAATCGCTGCTAGCTAGCCGCTTCCTCGTCTGCAGTGGGACAGGTGCCTTACATTAATAAATACGTAGAAATATTACCTGTTTTTGCTGTGAGTGCTTAAATGAAAACTTATTTTTAATCCATATTGTACGCGACACGCGACAGCTAAATAGCAAACCTATGTAGGTCATCAATAAACATACTATCACGACAGTTAATCTAAAAGGGGTAGGCAGAGAATGGAGCGGTAGTTCACCGAAGACATAATAATATTCCATTCCTAGTCATCATCGTGTATCGTCTGCTTTAAAAAACTGGCCAAGTGCGAGTCGGACTCGCACACGAAGGGTTCCGTACCACAAGGCAAAAACGCCATAAAAAACATGTTGATTTATGGGAGCCCCCTTAAATATTTATTTTATTTTGTTTTTATTATTTGTTGTTATAGCGGCAACAAAAATACATCATCAGTGAAAATTTCAACTGTCCTATCACATCACGGTTCATGAGATACAGCCTGGTGACAGACAGACGGACAGTGGAGTCTTAGTAATAGGGTCTCGTTTTTACCCTTTAGGTACGGAATCCTAAAAAAAAAGATGGTCCGAGTGCTTCTTTGGTTGTTTGGTCGTTAGCGCTTCTTTGGTTGTTTGGTCGTTAGCGCGACTGCGAGTGTATGCTTCTGGATTTGATCCCTTAAATTCAAACTCAAAACTCAAATTGAATTGTCAAGGAGTTGTCCATCTCAAAGCTTAACAAGCTGGGTTCCTATGGAGAAGAATGGGCAAGAAACTTCTGGACACTCTTTTACACCCAAATAACGCCTGAAAAAGTATAAAAAAAACTGGCCAAGTGCGAGTCGGACTCGCACACGAAGGGTTCCGTACCACAAGGCAAAAACGCCGAAAAAAACATGTTTGTCACGCCGTAAGGTAGACTGTAGCCGATCTCTTTAATTTATGTACAACATCTTATTCCTGTACCTACATTCATAGCAAATAAAGTTCTGATTCTGATTCTGATTCTGATGGGAGCCCCCCTTAAATATTTATTTTATTTTTATTTCATTATTTATTATTAAACTTAAAATACAACTGAGTATTTTGTGAATATTTCAAGTGCCTTCCTGTTGCCATTTTTGATATCGAGCAAAAAAGGGCAAAAAAATCGCGTTTGTTGTATGGGAGCCCCCCTTAAATATTTATTATATTTTGTTTTTAGTATTTGTTGTTATAGCGGCAACAGAAATACATACTTTGTGAAAATTTCAACAGTCTAGTTATCGCGGTTCTTGAGATAAAGCCTGGTGACAGACAGACGGACAGACAGCGAAGTCTTAGTAATAGGGTTCCGTTTTTACCCTTTGGGTACGGAACCCTAATTAAAAAATGCGACACCGAAAGAGAAAAATGAAAAAGTCTGCTGAAGTCAAGTGACAATTTTCCAAATAATGTCGTGACAGGCAGACTGACAACGAAGTGATCCTATAAGGGTTCCGATTTTTCTTTTGAGCTACAGAACCCTACCTAAGGGGCGGGAGGAGGGGGTGGGGGTTAACACTCGTTTATTAGTTTCTCTTGTAACTAAATAATAACGTAACAAAATCTTAGAAGTTTTAACCTATTAAACGAAACTATGTAAGTATGTAATTATAATTAACTAGTAATTATAATTAATTATAGTAACTAGTTCAGAAGAAAAAACTTGGAGTACTATTTATGATAATTTGGTATACTATCTATTATGAGTTGTTTTTTGACGAGTCCAATAGATTGCACTTGGTGTCGAGGATCTGATGATGGAGTCAGGAGGTGGATAGTAGAACTCTTCAGTGGCTACTAGTATACCCCTCGAGTTTGGGCTCGTAATTATGATTAATTTTAACGAGTCCAATAGATATCTATTGGACTCGTTAAAATGAATGATTGAGCCAGGTGGTGGATAGAGTAAACCCTCGAGTTTGGGGTCATATGATTGGTTTTGACGATTCCAATATATTGCACTTGGTGTCGAGGGTCTGATGATGGAGCCAGTCGGTGGATCGTGGAAGTCTTTAGAAGCTACTTGTAAACCCGTCGAGTTTGCTAGTAGTGATCCCTAATCGTCTTAACTTCGTTCACTTTATACTTATTAACTTAATAAAGAATTGAAGCGCACTTATAATTAATTAATTCAAAAAGCGCTCCACGGTTTTTGGATTCATCATCATCATCAAAATTTCAGCCGAAAGACGTCCACTGCTGGACATAGGCCTCCCCCAATTTTAGAATTCAATTTATGTCAATTTAATTACTTACTTTATAATTTTTCGTGCGTGTTCTAAGAGTGTTTCTTAGTTTTTAGGGTTCCGTACCCAAAGGGTAAAAACGGGACCCTATTACTAAAGCTCCACTGTACGTCTGTCACCAGGCTGTATCTCATGAACCGTGATAGCCAGACAGTTGAAATTTTCACAGATGATGTAGGTATTTCTGTTGCCGCTATAGCAACAAAACTAAAAACAGAATAAAATAAATATTTAAAGGGGGCTCCCATACAACAAACGTGTTTTTTTCGGCGTTTTTGCCTTGTGGTTCGGAGTCCTTCGTGTGCGAGTCCGACTCGCACTTGGCCAGTTTTTTAATATAATGTAGAAAATACACGGCGTAAAAAAACACAAGCAAAGCCACAGTAATTTGCTAGTTTTTAAGACAATAACGTATTATCGTTGCTTCATTACCGAATCAGCACATTGACCGAGGAAATGTTTAATAAGTAAAATGTTTCAGACTTTGAACGTTCAAATGTTTTTTTTTAGGTACCAATGAATGAAATGCTAAGTAAGTTATACTTGCTATAGAATTGTTAATAGTGCAATAATAAAGTAGGTACCTAATAGATAATACAAGCTGTTGCCCCTGACTTCGTTTGTTTTAAAACTTTTT
Source organism: Mesoligia furuncula (assembly GCA_916614155.1). Taxonomy (NCBI): domain Eukaryota; kingdom Metazoa; phylum Arthropoda; class Insecta; order Lepidoptera; family Noctuidae; genus Mesoligia; species Mesoligia furuncula. The sequence continues at coordinate 3,077,259 of OU744809.1, read as the reverse complement.
GTAGCTCAACTAAAACTTACATAATTAGGTGTGAGACTCTCATCTCATCTTATCGTGAGGCAATCATATTTATTTGGTTTTAATTAGGTTTTTATATTTTATTATTGTCTGTGTGGTGCCGGACTTAAAGAATGGCACCACCCCATACTTCTCGTGGGTGTCGTAAAAGGCGACTAAGGGTCGTACCGGAGAATGGGCAGCAGCGTTCTCTATGCATTCCACCACCATACTATACTGCGATCGCCAACCCGCCTGCCAAGCGTGGCGATTATGGCAAACCCCCCCTCTTGGCGGAGGCCTATGTCCAGCAGTGGACGTCTTTCGGCTGTAATGATGATGATGATGATGATTTTATTATTTATCTTTTTGATAGATTATTTTATATTTTGTGAATGTGAGAACGTTGTAAGCAAAGGGAGTTATTATAGTCGTAAGGCAAGGCTTACAACTAAAGACTACTTACAACAAGTTGTAAGACTGACAGACTGTAGATTTGTAAACCAATTTCTATTTTATGAAGTGCCTGGTACTTTTGAGAGGCCTACACTGTCCTCCCCAAAGAGAATATAATATAATTATATAGTCTTTGGTCCTCCCATACCTCATCATCATCATCTACTGCCTAGCCTTTTCAGACTGTAGATTTGTAAACCATTTTCTATTTTATGAAGAGCCTGGTACTTTTGAGAGGCCTAACACTGTCCTCCCCAAAGAGAATATATATAATTATATAGTCTTTGGTCCTCCCATCCCATCATCATCATCATCTGCCTAGCCTTTTCCCAACTATGTTGGGATCGACTTCCAGTTTAACCGGATGCAGCTGATTACCAGTATTTTATATGGAGCGACTGCCTATCTGACCTCCACAACCCAGTTACTGGGTAATATCTACGATACCCCTTGGTAAGACTGGTTGTCAGACTTTCGGGCTTCTTATTACCCGTAACGACTGACAAAGATCCACGAATGACTGTCACTCGTGGATCTTAACGTGCTTTCCGAGACACGGAGGGGTCTCGGTATGTAAAAATTCACCCATCCACTGACCAACCGCGGCAAGCGTAGCTTAACCAGATCGATCGACCTGTGCGGCTGTTATTATTTAGCCACGGACCCACTGTCCCCCCATACTGGCCCATACCTATTAATACTGTAATTTGAAAACATTGTAAAAGCCCAATTAATTTTAAAAGAGTAACCGTGGAGTTACTTGCCGGCTCTTCGTTTCATAATGTAGGTTTACGTGAAATAAAATATTTTGATTTTATTTCACGTAATTTTTGTATGGGGATACATATGTACTTAACACAGAGATGAAAAAAGGTTCAATGCACACAAGCGTGTGGGGTATTGTTGAATCCCGTAATTATTATTACCTACCTATTACGTATCTAATGACGTCAATATTTTTTGAGATAATTATTCGTGGGATATTTTCGGTTACAACTGCAGAAACAACTTTGCTTTTCATATGTTTATCGAGAAAATGCTAAGAAATAGCAAATCAATTTTTGCGGTCGATAAAATTCATCCCAAATTCCCAATCCCAACTACAGAATCCTTCGCTGTGCCTACTCCCCATTCCAGAAATCTGTAGTATACCTATATGCCGAATTAAGTAACGGGCGATTCCTACTCCGTATCACCTGCGGATACGTATAAGATTAGTTTGGGGCGCGTATACCTAAGATTAGTTTGCGGAGGCGGGAGCAAGGCCTAAGAATGAATGACACCACCATTTGACAGTTGTCCCTCACCCGATTTGATTGTCCGTCCAAAAAGGTTAGTTAATCGGGCACTCCGAAGTTCTGATCTATTTCGGACACGCCCGAATCTTCGCTGACGGACTTAGAGTCCAGGCCCCCTGGTCCGACACGCACTTGGCCGGTTTTTAATCGGTTCTATTTAGCTTGCCCTGTTTGTTATTTATTTATTTGGGTTAAATAGTACTTGTTTAAAAGCATATGATGGTACTTAACCCTTGAGATATGGAACCCTAAAAAGGAAAAAAAAGGCAGGAGCTCATTGGGCATCAAAACATTCGTCCGCATCGCTGTCAATGGGATAAGTGCCCAAAAGGCTGGCAGAATTACCAACATTAATATTAGGTATAGCTTATCATAATGTTAGCATTTCATTTCGTTTACAATTTTACATTGAGTCATTGAGTTGACTGCCTCGTTGGTCTAGTCGCAAGCGCTCTGCTAAACAAGAGGTCCTGGGTTCGATTCCAAGGTCGGGCAAAGTGCTATTTGGTTTTTCCATCTGGTAATTCTCAGTAGCAGCCCCGAGTCTGGATTTGTGCCTGATTGATGGCAATATGCTCCTCACCCCTATTACATAGGAGTTAGGACTGCTACACTAGATGTGCACAGAGGTTAGCGATTCTGGTAGCGCTAAGGTAGCCCGCGAAATTCAAATTTTCTTACGTTTTTTGCAATTTGCTGGTCAGTATTAAGTTGTACGTTGAATAAAATATGATTCGCGGTCGTAACAAATATGTAGGTATTTACAAAATTATAATCATTACAATCAATAATACAACTTGTTAAGTTAGTATAATCCCCAAATGTCAATGAAATAGTCATTCTTGGGGATTACTTGGTCTTAGAGAGTTGTGTTGATGACTAATTCTATCGTGGCGCTTTCGAGCCTGTATTACATTAGCTAGGGTCCCGTACATATTTAAACAAAGCGAGGCAAAATCGGTATAGTATTTTATCCCACCAAAAACATAATGTTGAAACAGAAGACCAAGTTCCTTACTTCATGTAGATGTTTGACCAGCAAAAGAGTTGAAATCGAAACCAACGCCAAGTTTTAAACCATTCTCTTTGCACCGGCCTTATTTTGCAATTCTGTTGTAAGCAATTTGTGTTTGAAACTGTTTAGATATCAAGACAATAATATTGTTCCATTTAAACTTGGCGGGTTTTCGTTATGTTATAGTTATTTTTCATGCATATTATTTTATGGTTTTCTGAAAACCCGCCAAGTTTAAATGGAACAATATTATTGTATTGATATCTAAAAGTTTCAAACACAAATTACTTACAACAGAATCGCAAAATAAGGCCGGTGCAAAGAAAATGGTTTAAAACTTGGCGTTGGTTTCGATTTCCGATTTCAACTCTTGCTGGTCAAACATCTACATGAAGTAAGGAACTTGGCCTTCTTTTTCAACATTATGTTTTTGGTGGGATTTCATTGCTCTTTCCAAGTGGGTAGATAGATACTACACGTGTAGGATTTAATTGATATAGCCTAGGTTTTCTTTTTTTTTATATTAGTGGTTTTTTTTTTTCTTACGAGGTGTTTTTTTATTAAATGATGAGCCCGCTGCAGTCTGAACTGCGGCAATGTTTGGACGTATAGACCATTCCCTATCAGCTGTTTTTTTTTACTTATTCTTTTTCACACATATGTTTTTTAAATCCATTCTATAGAGCGACCTTAATCTGTTGTACTCAACAATAGCACTTTCTTGTGCTTTGATCTGGCTAGGATCGATATTTATTAAATGGTAACCACTAAAATTTTTTACTCTAGATAATGGTACGTAGGCTTGACCACAAGTGAATATAGAAGTCGAATCAATATCAATTAAAGCATTATCTAAGCTCAAACCTTGACTCTTATGAATCGGAAACTGCTCCCGGTAAACAAAAGCACGGCGGCTCAAAACTTCAAGTTACAATTTGAAATATTAATGATATTAGTTTTACTTTAAAAAAAATACTTTTAGAAATAGAAATATGAATCTGCTTAACAAAACAATTTAAAAGAGGTTAAATAAGTATTCTTAAATAATATTTTGCGTTTATATCATATGATGTAAGTCATTTGACATGTTATAAGGGTTTTAAGATAAGATAAGATAAGATAAGATAATTTTATTTGTCAAAACATGCGTATACATGCAAATTAAGCATGCAGGATGTCACAATATTAATATTTCGTACGTACATGTTTCACCGTAAGGCGTACAAATTTATAGTAATTACAAAATAAAAACTAAATTACTAAAGACACTTCAATCCAAGTACATAATAATAATAAACGTTGATATGTCAGTAAAAGAAATTAATCATAAAATGTCACAATATTTAAGTAATAATAAAATAAAATAACTTATCTTTCTAAGAAAGTCTCATACTAACATAAAAATTAAGCTTATTTTTTTATATGGAACACAGATTACAGAATGTGTGACAGCCGAACTCACACTTGACCGCATTTTTATTTTTACTTTAGCTTCGTGCAAAATTACAAGTTTCTAGGCCGACTATAAAAAAATTTAATACCTACGGAAACCTCTGTGCGCGACCAAACACCGCACTTGACCGCTTTTAAAATTTTTCTTTTAGTTTCATGGTAATGTCTAGTTCCAGCTAGAAAAAAATTCATACGGGACCCTCTGTATGCGAGCCAAACTCACACTTGCCCTTTTTTTAATTTTTCCTTTAGTTTCATGCTAATGTCTAGCTTCGTGCCAAATTTCAAGTTTCTAGGCCTACTAGAAGTCCCTAAACATTTTGATTAACTCTAAGTGAGTGAGTCAGTCTGTGTGGTGCCGGACTTAAAGAATAGCACCACCCCATACTTCCCGTGGGTGTCGTAAAAGGCTTCTAAGGGGCGTACCGGAGAATGGGCAGCAGCGTTCTCTATGCATTCGTGATACAGTTTTATACTAGTACGAGGGGATAGGGCGAATCAGTCCAATGACAACCAAACCATTTTTATGGTCTACCATTTCACGTTCACTGTTGACCTGCCTTTATTGTCAAAATAACTTTAAGCGATATTTGAATGTGCTAGGTTTTAAATTATTAAGTTACTCTGTATGGTTGTCTCATATTCACCAATAAAGATTATTATTATTATTATTATTATTATTATTCCACCACCATACTATACTGCGATCGCCAACCCGCCTGCCAAGCGTGGCGATTATGGCAAACCCCCCCCCCCCATTTGGGGGAGGCCTATGTCCAGCAGTGGACGTGTTTCGGCTGAAATGATGATGATGATGATGAGTGAGTCAGTCAGTCAGTCATGCAGTCAGTGCCACTTGAGCTATTTTTAAAAGTCCATAACTTCGGATCTATTAAAGCTATAGTTATGGTGACAAATAGTTAGATACAGGGTGGTCAAAAGTACGGGACGGCTCAGGGAGAGGGCCTCCCGTCCCAGCCGCCGCGGGAGACGCTCCGGGCGTCGGGAGCCGCGTGACGACTCCCGGCCACCGTAGGCGCGGGCCTGCGGGCGGAGAGTAATGGGTAGCTCACCGTCCGATCAGGACCAGGCCCGTGCCGGACGGCGCGTACGTGTTCCACGCGCGCCTCAAAGAGATGTCAGCATCGAGGAGGGGCCCCTTAGGGCCGAAGCCTGCCGGGTCAGCGGGATTGTCCGAAAGGGTTACCGCTGGCCCGGAACATAAAGGGCTAAGGAAGGAACACGGGTGGGTTTTAGTCAGTAAGAGTCTGACACTCCCTTCCGCTCCGCCCAGAGCGGGAGAAGTCATTTGATGATTTCCCATCCGCAAAAAAAAAAAAAGGGTGGTCAAAAGTAGCTCGAAGTGGTTCGGGTAAATAGTGCAAGGCGTACGTGCGGCCTCTTGCTGGAACTTGGCCTGCGCACTGCCGTGCGCTTGGATCTCTTGAAGCGACGCGCGCTTTGCTTGTGTTTATCAAAGTGTGTAAACACGCTGTAAATGTGTGCGCAGGAGCTCTCGGGTCGGGCTCGGGACCGTCCGAGACAATGGCGAAGTCGGAAGTGTGTGTATGTCACAAAATACAGAGAGTACAGAAGTAAATCTACATACAAAGTGCGCTTGAGCAACGCACACATAGACACCGCTCACGGACACGTTATCTCGGACTGGTTGGTAAATTCACGTAAGGTAAGTAAGGTAAAGTAGTTTGTAAGGTAAGTAAATTCACGCCACCAACTATTACGTAAGTTGATAACATGATTTTTTATTTGTGTAGATATTGTGTTGTTTTTAGTGTCATTTGATAAAATAACTTTAATTTCGGAAGTCGGTGTCTTTGGATCTGTATTTTAGTTTATGCCACCGACTTCCGAAATTAAAGTTATTTTTCACTTTGTAGTGTTTTTTTTAGGAAGTCGGTTTTTTTTTGTTAAAAATTTTTTTTTCTCGCTTTTTAGTGGGTTTGTTTATCATGTATCTAATTTACAATAGCGTAATGTCAACTTGCCCATCGCCCTTTACAAAATATTTCTTTTCCCGATGCAGGGACGTTAATTGTTGAGTTCTCCTGGTATTCCACCATCAGCTCTATTCCACCATTCGCATTGTGACTAGCATAAAGTGCTTAGCAACCATATTAAAGTAATCGAATCGCAACCCGTGAAATTATTGAGTAGTTCCGGTGGCCATCTGTGGTCTTCTTCATCAGTTCCACCTCACCAAATGGTGGTTTTCAAGAGCAAATGCACGAGTTACTATAAAAAATATCCAAATTGCTATAGGTGTGCCTGTAATATTTGAGGATTTCCCTCAATTCCTCATGGATCCCATCATCAGAACTGGATTTTGAAAAAAATGGGACCAATCTGGAAGTATATCCTATTGAATAAAAAAAGAAGTTTCCAAATCGGCTTATAAAATTAAATGACGTAAGTACTGAGGTAACAAACATAAAATAAAAAAACATTTTTACAAAAAAAAAACAACCGACTTCCAAAAAAAACACTACAAATTGAAAAATAACTTTAATTTCGGAAGTCGGTGTCTTTGGTTCCGCGTTTTCGTTTATTGACACCGACTTCCGAAATTAAAGTTATTTTTCAATTTGTAGTGTTTTTTTTGGAAGTCGGTTGTTTTTTTTTTGTAAAAATGTTTTTATTTTTCACTTTTTAGTGGGTCAGTTTGTAATTTATCTAAGTTACAAAAGCCTAATGCCAACTGTTCATCACCTTTTACAAAATATTGCTTTTCCCGATGCTGGGACGTTAATTGTTGAGGAGTTCTCCCGGTAAGAACCAGGAGATCCTCAACAATCACTCGCAATACGCATTGTGACGAGCATAAATTGCTTAGCAACCATATTAAAGTAATCGAATCGCAACCCGTGAAATATTTGTCAGTGAGTAGTTCCGATGGCCATCTGTGATCTTCATCATCAGCTCCACTTTACCAAGTGATGATTTTCGAGAGCAAATGCTCAAGTTACTTTAAAAAATATCCAAATCGCTGTAGCTTTGCCTATAAAATTTGAGGGTTGCCCTCGATTTCCATGGAATCCTCTCATCAGATTCCAACTTGATGATAATGGGACCACCTCGAGAGTATACCCTTTCAAATAAAAAAATAACTTTTGGAATCGGTCTAGCCGTCTTCGAGTAATCGGTGAACATACACAAGGTAGCTACTGTAATCTGTTGAGGAGTTCCCTTAACTGTCCTTCGTCTTCATCATCAGACCCCTAATGACAGTCGCAACCCATCTAGGTGTAAAGTTCACATCAATACAAATTAATCAAGCCCAAACACAAGGTAACTGCTGTAAATCGTTGAGGAGTCCCCTCGACTGTCTTTCGGCTCCATCATCAGATCGACTCCAGGCCTTCATCAAATTGTAGTGCTTTAAAATACTTAATGAAAAAATTAACAAACGCACTAGTCGCTCCTACGATTTTCGAAAGCTCCCCTCGATTTCACTGGGATGCCATCATCAGATCCTGGTTTCCTTATCATGGGACCACCCTTGGCATATCCCCATTCCAACAAAAAAAGAATAATCAAAATCGGTTCATAAACGACGAAGTTATCCGCGAACACACATAAAAAAAAAAAAAAAAAACATATATACGGTCGAATTGAGAAACCTCCTCCTTTTGAAGAAGTCGGTTAAAAATACATACAACCGAATTGAGAACCTCCTCCTTTTTTTGAAGTCGGTTAAAAAGTGAAGTAGGTACATACATGTGATTCTGTATTCTCTGTATTTTGTGGTTATGTGCTGCTGGAGCTATTCGTCTTCACGCACACATACACAGTTTAGTCCATACACGGAGATTCACAGCGTGTTTGCGAGTCGTGTCATCGTCGTGTGTGACTTAATCGTGATCCGCTGTAGAGCGGTGCCTTTATGTCTAACATAAACCATTATGGGTATACCTACCTAGACGTAGTACCTAGGCCACAAACAAATACTTTAGGTAGGAATATTCTCCATGGCCACAAACCGTAATCCATACTAATATTATAAATGCGAAAGTGTGTCTGTCTGTTACCTCTCTGAACCGATTTAGATGTTTGGTAGGTATAGAGATAGTTTGAGTCCCGGGAAAGGACATAGAATAGTTTTTATCCCGATATTCCCACGGGATCAACACTTATGCGGGTGAAACCGCGGGGCGCTGCAGGCTAGTAATAGACAATTAAATATGCTTTTTTCGTGAGGCATCATCACGGTTCCTCGATGTATACAAACGGTTCCTCTGTCTCTAGAAATACGAGGAACCGAACTTGACTACTCTTTATCTTTTGTCGATTTAAGTATGTCCTTATAACTGGAAAGGCATCAGGCAGACAGGCAAGATGTGTTGAAATGTCGGTCTTATGGACCATAAATCTATCTACCTAGCCTTTTACCAACTACGTTGGGGTCGGCTTCTACTCTAACCAGTGATGCATACCAGTATTTTACAAGGAGCGGATGCCTCTGACCCACACAACCCGGTTACTGGGCAACATGGTACTCCTTGGCAAGACTAGTTGTTAGACTTTCGTGCTTCTTCCTATAACGGCTGTCAAAGATCTACCTTTCCGAGGCACGGAGGAGTCTCGATATGTAATGCGGGATTGTCGGTAACCCATCCACGAACCGTCCTCGGCAAGCGTAGATTAACATATATCTAATATCTATAAAGGCTCCTACAAACAGGCGCGAAACGCGATAAAATCGCACGCGACATAAAGGCACCGTAAGTCGCGCAACGAGCGGTGCCTTTGTGTCGCGCGCGATTATATCTCGTGTCGCGCCTGTTTGTAGGAGCCCTAAAGAAGTATCTAGGTAAGTACCTACCTAATATTATTAGGTACTTGCATACCTACATAGATATGGGTCATGTTATTGTTATTTGTTTGATAATTTGTTTGTTGTGCCTGGATCGGAAACAGGATCAAAATTATGCACTAATAGAAAATCTTATAGGTAGATTGATATAAACAGAAATAAGTGCGTCTGTATACCTACTTCATTTGAAGCTTTTTAACTTGTTTGCCTGACACTCGTGAGATTGTCAGGCAAGAATTGTGATACAAGTTGGAACGACTTCAGATAGGGTCGCTCCATGTAAAATACTGGTACTCGACCCCAACATAGTTAAAGCTAGGCTTGGCAGATGATGATGACGTGATATTCTTCCAAACACTTAAAAAAGTAGGTACCTGTCTACCTTTTTGGTACTCAAACTCAAAGCATTTATTTCAATTAAACCTTGTACGTCAAAATTAGTCTGTCAGTTAGTCAGCTACTATTGGCAATACATTTAGTATTTTTATCTATGTTGGCAATGACCAGACTTTATTTACCCATCACTAATAAGCGGAAAGATTCAATCGCAAAAACCTACAAGAATAAGGTTGGTCATGGAATCTGGACAGTTCACTCTCAGTTCAAACCCGGAGAACTCGTGCGATGGCTAAAACGTTCGTCATATTATTCGTAATGATCAACTTCATAAACGTTCAAACGACGGGCCATTTAATCACAAGTTCTATAGCGAAAGCAACGGAGAACATTGCCGAAACACTTATCACACATCCGATAGTAACTTCTACGACGTATGTGACCTCCAATACATTCGCAGCAGCTGTTGACCTGTTAACCAGGCTGCCCTTGGCAATTTCAAGGGCTGTAGGACCTGTCCAACTTACATCTCGAATCAGTAAAAGAAACACAATAGATGCAGTCGATAAGTTCATTGCTGCTTTCAAAGCAGGTAAGCGAAATGAAGATGTAAGAATGAGTATCGGTGCCATCCTTGTTAAGTATGGATATGCAGTTGAAAAACATGAGGTCACAACAGAAGATGGTTATGTGTTAACAATGTTCAGGATCCCCGGCTCCGGACCAGCAGTGTTTCTCATGCACGGGTTACTTGGCAGTGCGGACGACTTCATTATAGCAGGCCCTGGAAACGGCCTTGCTTACCTTCTAGCGGACCAAGGCTACGACGTCTGGATGGGCAATGCTCGAGGCTGCAAGCATTCCCGTCGCCACCTCAGCTTGAAGCCGTCTGAAGCACAGTTCTGGGACTTCTCGTGGCATGAAATTGGCATATATGATCTCCCAGCTATGATCGATTTTGTGCTAAGAAAAAGAAATACGAAATCTCTGAAATACATCGGCTATTCTCAAGGCACTACAGCTTTCTTCGTCATGGCTTCTGAAAAACCTGAATATAATGCAAAGATATCTGTGATGGTTGCGTTGTCCCCTGTTGCTTTTATGTCTAAAGTCAGGTCCCCTATAGTGAGGCTGCTATCTCCTGGGACATCAATTTTGCACGGAATTTCAAAGAGTCTGGGACTGTATGAGTTTTTACCGGATAATAACTTTATTAGGGCGCTGAAGCTGTTAACGTGTGGAACAGGACCTATATTGACGATTATATGCAGCAATGTTATATTTATTTTCGCTGGTTTCGATTTTGGTCAGCTCAATGTTACGAATTTGCCCATGATATTTGGACATTTGCCGGCTGGCGCGTCGATTAAGCAATTTGCTCATTACGGTCAAGGATTGATAACTGAGGATTTTCGAAAATTCGACTACGGTAGTGAAGAGAATATGAAAAGATACGGTGTTAAGGTGGCTCCGAGATATGCTTTGGATAAGATAGTGGCGCCGGTTTGTTTGTTCTACAGCGAGGCGGACTGGCTCGCGCACCCCAGCGACGTGGAGCATCTCCGCGAGAGGCTCCGCAACGTGGTGGACATATACAAGATACCGTATGAACAGTTCAATCATGTGGATTTTATATTAGCTAAAGATGTGAAAGCATTGGTTTATAAAAGGCTGATGAAAGTGCTTTTGTCATTCTAAAATGCTTAACCGATTTTAGTTGTGTGAGTGGAAATAAATCAATTATATTACCAAGCTAATTTTATTTATCGTCTAAGTTCCTATGTTTATTTATTAATAACCAACTCATATTAACAGTTTGCACCACACATACAAGTTATTAGTCATTAGTAGTAATTCCACATGTCATACAATCATAAAAATAGGTTGAATCACATAATAAAAATTGGACAAAAGATGAAATTGAATGAAATTTAACAAATTTGGTCAATATTAGATGTGTAACTATTATGTGCAACTGTTTAACTGTGTTAACTGCCCCGTTGGTCTCGTGATCGCAAGCGCGACTGCTGAGTCGACGGCGGAGTTTTCCATTAGGAATTACCTACTCAGTAACAGCCCGGAGTTTGCAAGTGAGCGGTGTGATACTGATCTCCCGTTCGTGTCGGATTGCTGTTCCATCGGATTATGAGAGTGAGGGAAGAAAGAGAAAGTGCACCTGTGTCTGCGCACAATTGTGCACTATAATACCTCCCGCGCCGAAGGCTACTACTACTCCGTTGAGATTGGCCGCCGTGGCCGAAATATGGTCTGGAGGACTTTATTTATTTAACAACTAGCAATTTGCCCGCGACTTCGTCCGCGTGCATTTCGTACTTTCCTCAAAAATTTTCGAAAATGTATGTTTATGATCTTTATCATTAAATAATTTATTTAGATAAATAAGTATTCAGGCCATTTTTTACGTTTGTAGATCAAAGGAATCAGATTTTTCAAATAAACTGTATCAACGCTTTTCACCCCCACGGTGGATTTTTGAAAAATCGTTTGGTATGTGTTCATAACTTGACTCAAGACCGATGCCCATTTTCGAGTTAATGGAAGGAAGCAGTAAAATCCAGCGCTTCTTCTTCTTCTTAGCGTATCGATAGCAGTCTAAATGGACTCGGCCCAGAATTCGGCTATTGTTTGGCGCCATCACCAGCGTCCACCAGTTCCTGTAACGTGCAGCTGACAGGATATGCAGGACACGATATTAGGTGTTCCATCGTTTGTGGAACTGCACCAAATTTACACTCCAAGGCGGAGTCGTCTATGAATCTCCAGCTGAACCGGTTTTCCTTGCTTCGGCCAACCTGGGTCCGGAGTCTGTTTAAAGACTTCCAGGTTAGCCAAGGTAACTCAAGTCCAGGTGTGAGGTCTTCAGCGGGTGAAACGAACGGTTTGGGTAAGGAAGCACTGTCTCGCCACAGCTTCAGTCTTTCTTGTGATGGTTCACCAGTGAGTGGGACGACAACTTTAAAAAACTGTTTCGGCTTTTCAGCCTTTATGGCACAAGGGTGTGCAAGGGTGTGGTGTGTCGGAGACCATTTTGGCTCTTTCGCTGGAGCTTGCGCTCTGCGAACCACTGGTGGCGCTATTCCTGCTAGTGGATACAGCATTTCCTACTATATTTCCCAGCAATCCACCCCTTAAACTTTTTTTTTTCACCTTGGTAGGAGTCGATTTTCGAAAAACCCTAAAACACATACTTACTTACTTTTTATTTTAGTAGTACCGAGTTTCGAGTTAATCCAACAGCGGGTTAGATATTTTTCTAACCTATTAATTTTGTCACCCGCCCCTAAATCCTCTGTGAGGGGGTTTTTTTAAAGTGACATTCTTTATTATTTACTGAGCCAAATATTGTCAAGTTTCAATAAGTTTATTAACCAAATAAATAAGATTTTTCATATAAACTGTATCCCCTCTTTTTATCCACATAGGGGTGGAGTTTTGGAAAATCGTCTGGGATGTTACTATAGCTTGACTTAAAGATTATTTATACCACTTTTTCAATCAAGCCACGTAATAAAACACTCTCTTAAGAAATTGACTATCCTTCTTCACCCCGCTTGGGGTAGATTTTGTAAAAACCCTGATACACTTTATTATTTTTTTTGGTCTTACGTACTGAGTTTCGAGTTAATTGGACCGCGCGTTAAAATTAATACAAAATTTTAATCCCCCAATCTCCCTTTAGTTTCAAGTTTATTAACCAAAAGAATAAGATGCTTCATAAAAACTGTATTCCCGCTTTTCTGTATTAACTGGGTAAGGAAGCACTGTCTAGCCACCGCTTCAGTCTTTCTTGTGATGGTTCACCAGTGAGTGGGACAACACAATTTAAAAAACTGTTTCGGCTTTTCAGCCTTTGTGGCGCAAGGATGTTGTTGTGCAAGGGTGTCGTGTGTCGGAGACCATTTTGGCTCTTTCGCTGGAGCTTGCCAGCGCTCTGCGAACCACTGGTGGCGCTATTCCTGCTAGTGGATACAGCATTTTCTACTATATTTCCCAGCAATCCACCCCTTAAACTTTTTTACCCTTTTCCACCTTGGTAGGAGTCGATTTTTGCAAAACTCTAAAACTCTTACCTAGTGTTTTATTTTAGTAGTACCAAGTTTCGAGTTAATCCGACAGCGGGTTACATATTTTTCTTCTTCTAAATTCTCTGTGAGAGGTTTTTTAAACTAAAAGTGACATTCTTTATTATTTACTGAGCCAAATATTGCCAAGTTACAAGTTTATCAACCAAATCAATAAGATTTTTCATGTAGGTAAACTGTATCCTCTCTTTTTATCCCCATAGGGGTGGAGTTTTGAAAAATCGTCTGGGATGTTACGTTACTATAGCTTGACTTAAAGATTATTTATACCAATTTTCCAATCAAGCCACGTAATAAAACACTCTCCTATGAAATTGACTATCCCTCTTCATTACCCCGTTAGGGGTAGATTTTCTAAAAACCCTGAAATAGGTACTTTATTATTTATCTTGGTCTTACGTACTGAGTTTCGACTTAATCGGACCGCGTGTTAAAATTCTTCCATACAAATTTTGACACCACCAATCCAAGGGGAATTGGGGGTGTCAGGGGTAGGTGGTGGTAGGGGGTAGTTTATAAAAACAAAAAAAAATCCAAAGTTCATAATTTACTTAGAAGTATTAATTAGTATTAATTATTAGAAGTATTTACTTATAAGTATTCGTGCCAAGTTTCAAGTTTATTAACCAAATGAATAAGCTTTTTCATATAAACTGTATTCCTGCTTTTCACCCCCACAGGGGTGGAATTTCGAAAAATCGTTTGGGATGTGTTCAATAATTGACTCAAAGATTATTTATACCAATTTTCGAGTTAATCCAGCCACGCATTAAAATCCTCACCTGTATAATTAACTACCCCTTTTCACCCCGTTAGGGGTAGATTTTTTAAAATCCCTGATACACGTTATTCTTTATTTTTAATCTTAATAAGTAGGTATAAATACTGAGTTTCCAGTTAATCGGACCGCGCGTTAAAATTCTACCATACAAATTTTGACACCCCTCAATTCCACTTTAGGGGGCAGTTTAGAAAAACAAAAAATGCCAAACTTCATTATTTACTTAGATAAGTATTCGTGCCAAGTTTCAAGTTCATTAACTCAAGGAATAAGATATTTCATACAAACGAAATCCCCCCTTTTCACCCCCTTAAAGGTTGAATTACCAAAAAACCCCTTCTTAGTGCTCCCCTACATTATAAAAGGAAGCCGTGCGCAAAATTTCACATTCCTAGACCCAGTAATGTCGGTTGTGCGTGAAATTTCACCCTCCCCCCATTCACCCTCTTAGGGGTGGAATTTCGAAAAACCCTTTCTTAGTGGATACCTACTTTTCACAAAGAACACACTCTCCAAATTTCATGTCTTTAGGACGAGCGGTTTAGGCGACGGTTACACGTAAGGTATTTACTGTGATCCATCAGTAAATAATGACGTATCGTGGTATTTAATTAACGTGTAACCTAATGTATTGATGTATGTCATTATTTATTCATGGATTTCTAGATTTCTTGATTCTGTATTGATGATCCGTCGGATTATGATAAATATTGATCGTGTAGCCTCGCGTCAATATTTATCACGTCAGTACGCGTTACGCTAGCAATGGAGGAGGACGACTTTTTGTTACTATTGTCAGAAGTTCTTCAAAGCAGGGTTCAGGCATTCGAAAATAATTCTCGTAATCATCCATTTCACCGTGTAATTTAATTTCTGCCATTAAATTCAAATGTGTGTACCTTTCCCTTTGTTGTAACCAATTTTTGCCCATCTCTTTCGCTTCACCTTTTCATTTAAACTAAGTGCTAAAATAATAGCCACGCAACCTTTAATTTTCAGCTCTGTGGCCATTTTAGACGTTTAAACAGCAGGAGACCGGACACAATACTGACGTAATAAATATTGAACGTGTAGGCTGGTGTATTAATCCATCAGTAAAAACTGAAATCCATCAACAAATACTATATTGACGGATCACAGTAAATACCTTACGTGTAACCGTCGCCTTAGGCTGTACGTTGATATATCAGTCAGTCATGTCAGTCAGGACTTTGAATTTTATATTTAAAGATAGATGTGCACAAACCAGTGGCATACCGTAAATGCGGGTTACTTTAGCAAATTTTTTCATCAACCCTTTGATAATAGGGATTATGGTAGATTTCTTAGCATTTTAATGGATTTGTTTTGCAGTTGAGGATAGTAGCTAATTAGTAATATAATGTTATTTTCCCCAAAATGTATGTGTAAATATTTTTGTTTATTTTTTTTCCATTTAAGCCAATGTTGTTCTTTGAAGAGGTTTTGTTTGACCTGCAGATTTTGTCGACCCAAAAACAATATTTATGACATCATTGAGCCAATCTAACCCTATACAACAATAGAAAACCCTTGTCTGTATTGAGCCAAAGTTCCCTCCCAGAGCTAAAACCAGGGGCGTAGCTACCGCCGTATCAGCCGTATCAAAGATACGGGGCCCCCGGGCTACAGAGGCCCCTAACGTATGTAAGAAAAAAATTGTAAAATGTTATCCACAATGTCACTTAATCTCGTGCTTCCCGGGAAAAAAACTTATAAAAAAACCTGTCAAACGTGCCTATAGAGTTTTCACTTCAGAAATGATAAAAGTCAAAAAACCTACCTTTTTTTTCCCGGGTTAAGCGTGCGCCCAAAAGTTGGTCACATCCTACATCAGTTATTGCGGGATTCCCAATGACAAACCACGGAGCTTTATTTAATTCCGGTTCAAACGTTCATTAGGTTGTAATACAATACAATTTTGTTCTTCTGATTATTTATTGGTTAATTAGTTTGATTTGGGAAAAGAATGAGTGAAAGGAAAACTCAAAACTGTTAAAAACATATCTAAGGACTTCGATGGGGCAGCGAACGGCTATCAGACTTGTCACTAATTATATAAAGGCAGAAATTTTAGGAAAACTGAAATCGTCTTCAGCTGTAGGTAGATGATTATTTTAATAAAAACAATATGCCGAAAAAAGGCAAGAAAAGTGTACCTATATTTAATTTGAATTGTTTTTCTAGCTCAATTTTTAGGAGGAAGCGATAACTTATAGGTAATCAATAAATATTTATTTTAATTTAATGCAAGCATTTTTAGGGTTCCGTATAAAAACGGAACCCTATTACTAAGACTTCGCTGTCTGTCCGTCTGTCCGTCTGTCTGTCTGTCTGTCATCAGGCTGTATCTCAAGAACCGCGATAGCTAGACAGTTGAAATTTTCACAAATTATGTATTTCTGTTGCAGCAAAAACAACAAATACTAAAAACAAAATAAAATTAATATTTAAGGGGGGCTCCCATACAACAAACGCGATTTTTTTTGCCCTTTTTTGCTCGATATCAAAAATGGCAACAGGTAGGCACTTGAAATATTCACGAAATACTCAGTTGTATTTTAACTTTAATAATAAATAATAATAATAAAATAAAATAAATATTTAAGGGGGGCTCCCATACAACAAACATGTTTTTTTCGGCGTTTTTGCCTTGTGGTACGGAACCCTTCGTGTGCGAGTCCGACTCGCACTTGGCCAGTTTTTGTTTCTTTTGTGAGAAATTTTTACCCTTCATTTGGGTAACCCCCAACTAATTTTGATACAGGGCCCAAGGCACGCTACGCCACTTGCTAAAACCTACCTAAACAATTAAAAACCGGCCAAGTGCGTGTCGGGCCACGCACAGTGTAGGGTTCCGTAGTAGCCCGTTATGTTATATTTTGTTTTTCAATGCATCATCGTCTTTACACGTTATAAACAAGCAACTACTTCATCTTAGTCACTTTACTGATACTAAGGATTATGAATTTGGTACAAAATTATCCAACACCCAAGTTCAACGACTATTATCTGCTAAACCTTTGAAGGGAAAACCTCCAAAGTTCATGAAATATACTATCATCGTGAATTATCCAGATTTTTCAAGCTAGCAGAAAAATTTGCACTTTAAAGTTTAATATTTCGTAAATGGAGCATTAAATCGAAAAATAATTTTAGCAACCCCCAAGTCATTTTAGAAGACCTATTCAACGATACCCCACACGATAGGGTAGACGACGAAATAAATATTCATCCCCAATTCACATGTAGAGGAGCCAACCTTAAAAAAAAAATATTTTCCAAAATTTTATTTTACCCCTTTGTCGGCGTAATTGATATACATACTCCTACAAAATTACAGCTTTCTAGTACTAACGGTCTCTTAGAAAAACCACGGACAGACAGACGGACATGACGAAACTATAAGGGTTCCTTGTAGGAACAACGGAACCCTAAAAAACAGCATAAGCAAAACATAATCAGCCTATAATCTTCCCACTGCTGGGACACAGGCCTCCTCTCGGTGAGAGGGAGTGGGCCGTACACGTAGCCCGTATTCCACTACGCGGGCTCAGTGCAGATTGGTAGATGTTATATGCCATATCTTAGAATGTTTTCCTTCACCGTTTTGAGAGCAGTGGTGATGAAATAATTTACACAAAGTAAAGCGCCTGTCTGGGTTTGAACCTACGACCTACAACTTGAATGTTGCGGCCGTTACCACCGCTGACACTGCTCTAAAAAGCGTCGAGTTAAGATAATAACTTATTAGGTAAAGACGCTAGGTAACCTACTCAAACCTCGTTTCGAAGTAGGTAATCCTACCTATACCAGCACAGTAAACAGTTGTGAATATACTCGTTACGGAAATTGATGATCGTAGCGAAAAGTCTACAGGAAATTAAATAAGTGATTTGCAAAAACAAAGACGAGGAACGCTTCGCAAACAGTTTCGCTCGTCACTGCAATTTTGTTGGACTAAGCATGACCCAGAAAAGATAAATTATGTTTTGTTTTCAAGTAAAAAAGACTCGTGTTAAACATTTGAATTCGTCATGAATAAGTATTTACAGAAGTAAGCATTTTTTTGGTGCATTAACAAAACTATTGTTACCAACCAATCAGTAACAACCATAACCCTTTTTTTAACCGACTTCAAAAAAGGAGGAGGTTAAATTCTCAATTCGGTTGTATTTTTTAGGGTTCCGTACCCAAAGGGTAAAAACGGGACCCTATTACTAAGACTTCGCTGTCTGTCCGTCTGTCCGTCTGTCCGTCTGTCCGTCTGTCTGTCTGTCTGTCACCAGGCTGTATCTCAAGAACCGCGATAGCTAGAGAGTTGAAATTTTCACAGATGATGTATTTCTGTTGCCGCTATAACAACAAATACTAAAAACAAAATAAAATAAATATTTAAGGGGGGCTCCCATACAACAAACGCGATTTTTTTGCTCGATATCAAAAATGGCAACAGGTAGGCACTTGAAATATTCACAAAATACTCAATTGTATTTAAACTTTAATAATAAATAATAAAATTAAAATAAAATAAATATTTAAGGGGGGCTACCATACAACAAATATGTTTTTTTCGGCGTTTTTGCCTTGTGGTACGGAACCCTTCGTGTGCGAGTCCGACTCGCACTTGGCCAGTTTTTTATGTTTGTTACCTCAGTACGCCGTCATTTATAATCCGATTTGGAAAATTCATTTTTAATTTAAAAGGATATACTTCCAGATTGGTCCCATTTTTATCAATGATGGGATCCATGAGGAGTTGAGGGAACTCCTCAAATATTTTCTTATAGTAACTCGTGCATTGGTGAAGTGGAACTGATGAAGAAGAGCACAGATGGCCACCGGAACTACTCAATAATAAGTACAATAAATAATAAGTATTTCACGGGTTGCGATTCGATAACTTTAATATGGTTGCTAAGCAATTTATGCTCGTCACAATGCGCATGGTGAAATGAGCTGATGGTGGAATACTAGGAGAACTCCTCAACAATTAACGTCCCTGCATCGGGAAAAGCAATATTTTGTAAAAGGCGACGGGCAAGTTGACATTAGGCTATTGTAACTTAGATACATTATAAACAGACCCACTAAAAAGCGAGACATAAAAACGTTTTAACAGAAAAAAAAACAACTTCCAAAAAAAGCACAAAGTGTACTTACAATAACTTTAATTTCGGAAGTCGGTGGCAAAAACTAAAACACAGAGCCAAAGACACCGACTTCCGAAATTAAAGTTATTTTTCACTTTGTAGTGTTTTTTTTGGAAGTCGTTTTTTTTTGTGAAAAAGTTTTTTCAGGACAAAGGAATCATTTAGGAAATACTTAAGTGAATTTAATGGTAATGAAAAATTTAACTAAGTATGTTAGGTACCATGTTACCAACCAAACCCCTTTTTAGGGTTCCGTAGTCAACTAGGAACCCTTATAGTTTCGCCATGTCTGTCTGTCCGTCCTCGCTTAATCTCTGTGACCGTTAGAACTAGAAAGCTGAAATTTTGTAGGAGTACGTATATCGGTTACGCCGACAAAGTGGTAAAATAAAATTTTGGAAAATATTTTTTTTTAGGGTAGCTCCCCTACATGTGAAGTGGGGATGAATATATTTTTCATCATCTACCCCATCGTGTGGGGTATCGTTGAATAGGTCTTCTAAAATGGCTTAGGGGTTGCTAAAAATATTTTTCGATTGAAAGCTCCATTTACGAAATATTAAAGTTTAAAGTGCAAATTTTTGTTTCAGTAGGGCGTCCCCCCCCCCCCCCTCTAAAAGCTAAACTACTGGTTTGAATAATCTAGAAAAATTCTAGATGATAGTGCATTTCATGAACTTTAAAGGAAAAGTATAGCGGTTAAGATGACTTTATTAGTTTAGCAGTAATAGTCGTTGAACTTGGGTGTTGGATAATTTTGTACCAAATACAAAATCCTTAGCATTAATCCTTTAAAGTGACTAAGATGAAGTAGTTGCTTGTTTATAATGGGTAAAGTCTTGCATTGAAAACCAAAATATGTTTTTTTTTTTTTACCTATTCAGAATAAAGAACAACAGAATCGTACTACATTGTGACAACGGGCTACTACGGAACCCTACACTGTGCGTGGCCCGACACGCACTTGGCCAGTTTTCCATGACATAATATTAATCTAGGAAATACTGAATTCCACCAAAAACATTTTCATGTAAAATGTTGTCAAGACGAGACCACATTTAATGGCTCGCACTGTCAAAAAGTTATCAGATGTCTTGTAGAGCCGAAGCTTCTTTTATCTCTACACGCCCTAACTTCACAAACTCTATACTTTAGTCAAAATATGAGGCTTGGCCATTTCGTAGTTTTATAGTGGGCTTGTAGGGTTAGGGAGTGTAGAGTCAGAATTTTGGCTCTACATGAGATCTGGGGGCCTAAAAAGGTCACTTTGGAGAATCATAAAAGGATTTTTTCGCTGCACTACGTAGGTAGAATCAAAGAGATTGGGATTGGATTGGATTGATTGGTATTTTAGATTTTAGCACAGAAAAAAAAAATAAATGAAAAATGTTTCACCAATGGGATTTGATACGATTAACTTAACAGTTAACTGTCCATTATGTTATCCTTTTATGACTCTGCTAAAGTGGCCTTTTTAGGCCCCCTGATAACTGTTTGACGGTGCGAGCCATAGTTATGTGGTATCGTCTTTGCAACATTTTACATGGAAATGTCTTTGGTGGGATTTCACTTCTTTTTGAAAGTTGCATATTTTATGCAAAAAAAAATCTTTTCTTTTGGCGGTGATTTACAAAAATTTTTGAAATACCGTAAAATGCTGTAACTTTGCCTGGATTTTGACGTTTTTTGTTCGTATCTCTGAACCTATTTATTATTACGACTTCTAAAGACTTGCAGATGGAAAACAGACCTTATGCCTTGCCAGGTAAAACCCAAATCTATTTAAATCATGCCGTGATTCAGAATTACAAACACTCAAAGTCGTAGGCAAAGTTGTAGGTAAAAGACACAACTTTGCCTAGAAGGATATCTCAATAAATATATTGTTGATCTTTTTACTATTTTTTTTCCGTGTACATGAGACACCGTGCTTGTCCCCAGCAGTTAGATTATTGCCATGACGATAATATATATTTTTTTACTGCTAATAGGCAATGTTGTAACAGGTACCAGAAACTTTTCATACAAAAATGTCGTTGACTCTAGGGTTGTCCCAAAAAACAACGGATTATTTTCTTAAACTTTTATTCACTTTGTAAAAAATAAAACAAATTGCTACTTATGAATAAAAATCACAAATGTATTGCTTTTTAGCAATACTGGCTTTTACGATGTGGGCTTCTTCCTCAGTTGTCAACTCAGTAGGTCGACCAAATGGTTTGTTATGCATGTTTTTTGATTTATTAAAAATGGTCTGACGCGGGATCCCAAATTTCTTTTCCGCTTCGTATGACGAAATGATTTTTTTTCGTACGAGATCTGCAGCAACTTCTAATATTTCTACAGAGTAATCGGCATAACTACGAGCTCCTGGTTTTCTCCTGCTTCGTTGTGTATTATTCGGCATTTTTGCATATAACTGCAACAAAGTTAAGACTTGTTTAAATACAAAATCATGCCTGTAATCACTGAAGGGTCAGGCAGAGATACACCTCTGCCTCACCCTTACAGGCGATTGAAAACATAACTGTCGAAATAAAAATAAGAATGTTCTATTGACATAAAAAAAAATTAACATTTTCAATTGAAGCTCTAACTCCTAGGTGATACCTGTGTCTCACCCGATTTCGGAACATTAACAATGTATGCAATAAAATTAAAATATCGTAAAACGAAGGGAATTTAGTGCATGCAAACTCTTGAGTTTCGATATAACCGGGTTCCAAGCTGTGAAAATTTCATGCAAATATGACGTTTATATAAGTAGGTAGTAAAAATATATCAATATTAAAATCCGACTAGTGACAACCCTAGACCCAGGCAAAGTTGTGTCACTCAAGTTTCCAAAACAGTGCACAACATTGCCTACTTAGTTATTTTAATGAAATCGTGTCCTTTTAATACAAATATCAAGCAATATGGAAAGTAGATAGTATGTTCTTACCCTGGGATGTTATAGCTGCACGAAAACACCTTTTCTTTAGCTAAAACTTCAAAAGTTACACGACACTAAAAATTTTCACCTACGCGCACCGGTGTTTGTCGGCCAACTGACAGAGTAACAATGAAGCTACCATTACAAAAAATGAAAAATCTGTTGCCCTAATAATGTAAAATCACTACCAAATGGTAGAAAATAAGAAAAAACTAAGCAAACGCGAAATATCGTAATTGAAACGAAATAGGCAAACTTGGGCTTAGTTGGCAAAGTTGCAGCGTTTTACGGTATGTATTTTATTATTTGTAGGTACATGGTACCCTAAGAATTTTGATGATCATCAGTGAGTCAGTGACGAAATCGAGGTTTTTTAGATATCAATGATATGTAGTCTATGGAACTTTATATTATGTCCACTATTGACATCATATCCCGAGAATTTTGTTTATCTGGAACCCAAGTTATGAGGGTTCAACAAAACGAAGAAGCGCTTCGAGAAAAGGTAGGTAGTGTGCCCTTGCGCTTCGCTTGGCTCGTCTTGGCAGCCCGATTTAATTGTTAAATAGGGTAGGTATACGGTGTACAGTCACCCGCGCAACAGTGGTAACAATTTGACAGTCACAGCCCCTTTCTGTTGTAGCATAGCATAAACTGACTATAATGTTCCCACTGTTGGGAGTGCTGAGACACACACAGGCCTCCTCTCGGTGAGAGGGAGTGGGCCGTAATACATCACGCGAACCCAGTGCAGCTTGGTATTTTTTTTTTAAACATTGCCCCACTCTAGGAATTTCTCCTGTATTGTGGGTGCGTTTACAAACATTTAACCTTTTAATCGCTTGTGTCGCATTTATGCGACACATATTTCCGTGCCACTACCGGGCGTGTCGTATTTTTGCGACAGAGAACATGCTTGATTTTTTCGTTATATTCAACGATTGCTCCTCCTTATTTGTTGTAGGTATTATTTTATCGATTTACTTTTTATCGATTTTGACTGGAAGCCGACCCCAACATGGTTGGGAAAAGGCTAGGCAGATGATGATAATTATTTTATCGATTTGTAGCCGCGCGCTAGGGGCACGCCAATTGATATTTAGCTAAGCGCTTAAAGGGTTAAACTCACATACACAAACACGCAGACCCGGAATAACTACATGTAGGTCATACAAATATTTGTTCCGTGCGGGAATCGAACCCGCGACACGCAGCGCAGCAGTCAATCGCTTAACCACTGCGCGTCAATTACGTAACACACTAACAGTAGGAATTGACTTTCATTTTTGACAGTTCAACACTTGCAACAACTTTCATTGCGTTATTTACGTTGTTGAGCAGACTCATTTTTCAAACAGATGTAGCAATGGATTAGCAATTAAAATGATTCAGATTGTGATTGATAGATATGTCACACTATTAGAATTTTTGGTTCTGGGACATGCCGGTTTCCTTATTATTTACACTAAGTTAAGCACCTGCGTTGGTTCGAACCCACGACTTACACCTCGTAAGTCGGCGCCGTACCACTGGGCCACCACTACTCCGTGCCACTGCTTCTATGTTGTAGCAGTAAGGGTGGTTTTCGTAGAGTAAGTGTAACGACTGATGCTCGGAGGACTCTACTACAAGACGGACTTCACTTAAGTACCCAGTGGCGTAGCGTGGGTGTCAGCCGAAGAAAATTTTGCCGATATTTCAATTTAAAAGTCTATACTATACAGTAATTCTAAATAACTTTACGGCAAGAACCGGCATCATAATTTTATATTATTATACATTCATTTAAAGAAAGGGGATTCCACGATTTCGTCACCTAGTATACTTAAGTAATGAAAAATTCCGTGCTCATTTCGATCGGTCCGAATCGTAGTTGGGACAAAAATATGAAATGGTTCAAATATTTACAAGATATTATTATTTATTGTGAAATTTTGCCGCCCCATAAAGGTGCCGCCCGGGGCGGGCCGCCCCTGCCGCTTCTACTACGCTATGCCACTGGACTTACCTACAAGTTTTCTTGAGCATACCTATCTACGTTTATCCGAAAATCAGCAGTGTCGACGGGTATTATCATTCTACAACTATTGGGACGAGAGGGCTATGCTTAGCTGAATAGATGAGGAATATGGCATGCTTCCCTGATAGAGAACTGCCGCAGTTTTCAGGCTAATTTAAATGAATCAGTCTTACGTGGACTCGTGGCTAAATAATAACAGCCGCACGGCTCGATTGAAGGTTAAGCTATGCGTATTCAGCTGTAACCAGTTAGACTGCAGGAAGCCAGATTGTTTTTTTTTCTTTTGCATCCCAGAATCTTATTATTTCAGCATTCATAAAACACTACAACCGTTTTTTTTTGGCGTTTAACAAATCTCAATGATAATAAAACATTTCCGAAAAACTGTGCTATTTAGAGACATCGCGCTCGTTTAATTTTTCCTGTAATCTTTTCTTCTATCACATATAATAATTTCAGTTTTTTCTCTATGCAAACACGTCATCTAAAACTATTCTAAATTTCAAGTCGATAGCGTTAGTACCTAGTTCTTGAGATATCCAGCTGTGATAGACAGACAGACTGAGGCGCACCACCATAAGGGTTCCTTTTTACTATTGTT
The DNA here is from genome assembly GCA_916614155.1 of Mesoligia furuncula. Taxonomy (NCBI): domain Eukaryota; kingdom Metazoa; phylum Arthropoda; class Insecta; order Lepidoptera; family Noctuidae; genus Mesoligia; species Mesoligia furuncula. Next base: position 3,052,263 of record OU744809.1, on the reverse strand, counting down.
ACGAGCTTCGGGTTCGTGACAATAAAAACTGCCGATTTAATAACCAAAAAATGACACTTTAATAATCAACACTAATTACAACTGAAACACACTAATTACAAAACACAATTGCACTACTGATCGCCTTAAGTCGCACTTGAATATCGCTTCGATGCTTTCACTTCGATCGCTTTATCCAAACTGTGTCGGTCGTGGCGCGTCTCGGCCTTATATAGCGCCAAAGAGAGTTCTAGAACCTTCCATTGTAGAAACATCTAGAATGTTCGAGTACATACAGGCCCCGATCGACCAGATGTCGAAAGTTCGGGAATGTTCTAGAAAGTTCTCGCATCGAAATTTCTAGAAGGGTCTTGACTACTAGTTCCGCTACTCGATACTAGATGGCGCTAGTGGTAACTACTGTCGCCATGTACTAGGCATTAATTGTGGCGCGCAACACTGCCCCCTCCTAAGACATGCTCGTCCCGAGCATTATCGGCCCCATAATAAATAACGCGCCAGTCGATCCACGTGGACGATCTTAGGAGTACCTCTTGCACCTTTCTGTATCCGGTAGGTTACGTCATTGATCTTTGTCACAATCCGGTACGGTCCGTCCCATTTAGCTTGAAGCTTAGGAGATTTCCCTTTGCTGCGGACTGGATTGTGCAACCACACTAGTGAACCTTCGTCGAACCCTTTATTGTTAATTTTACGGTCATAACGGGTTTTCATCTTTTCAGACATTTGCTGGCCCGATTGTCTGACGTGCTCATAAATGTCATTCATTTTGTTCCGCAAGTCACTCGCATAATCGGTTATACTGCGTGGGGCATCAGGTGGTATTCCGGTGATCAGGTCTGCAGGCAGCCGTAATTCTCTTCCAAAGTTTGCAAAGGCTGGTGTCACCGATGTACTTTCGTGAACAGCGCTTCGATATGACAACAAAAACGGTTGTATGTGCTTGTCCCAATCTCGTTGCCGATTTTCCACAACTTTGGCTAGGTACCTCTCCAGTGTCTGATTAAATCGTTCCACCATTCCATCCGATTGTGGGTGGTAAGAAGTTGTTCTTGTTTTATGTGTACCCATAACTCGACAAGTTTCCTGGAATATTTGGGACTCAAAATTTCTTCCTTGGTCGCTGTGAATCTCCAAAGGTACTCCAAAACGGCAGAAGACTTCATGAACCAGTTTATCTGCAACTGTTGAAGCTTCTTGGTTTGGAATGGCGAAGACTTCCGGCCACTTAGTGAAGTAATCCATCACAACCATGAAATACTTGTTACCACTTTCACTTACCGGAAACGGCCCCGCAACGTCAAGGGCTATCCTCTCCCATGGTGCACCAACATTGTACAATTTCAATGCACCTCTACTACGAGTCTGAGGTCCCTTTACAGCTGCACAACTTGTACATTTGCGACACCAGTCCTCGACATCGTCCCGACAGTGGACCCAGTAAAACCGTTCTCGTATCTTCAGTAGAGTCCGTTTTACTCCCAGATGACCTCCTGAACAACCATTATGGTACAGCTGTAGAACATCCGGTACTTGAGCTTTAGGGACAACCATTTGCAAATGACAGCTGTCTCCCCGAGCGTTTTCCCATTTACGGCATAGGACTCCATCCTGAATCACCAAGCTGTCCCATTGGGCCCAATAGCTTTTTGTGGTCGAACTCATTGCTGAGACGTCGCTCCACCTGGGCTTAGGAGCTCTGGCCTTCATCCACTCCAGAATCGGCTTGATGTCCGAATCTTCCTGCTGTGCACGTTGTAGGCTTTCCTTCCACTCGTTGCTGAGGTCTGTCTTGAGCATCCTCACAGGTACGACTTCTTTACTTTCTTGCCTAGTACAATGCTTGCAGTTTTCAGGACAAGGTCTTCTTGACAATGCATCTGCGTTGCCATGAGATTTCCCGCTGCGATGTTCGACCTCGAAGTCGTATTCCTGCAGTAGTTCAATCCATCTCGCAACTTGTCCTTCTGGATTTTTGAACTGCAATAGCCATTTCAGTGCAGCATGGTCAGTTCGTAGGTGGAATTTCCGCCCCAGAAGATATTTGCTAAAGTGCTGCAATGACTTTACCACAGCAAGCAGTTCCCGTCTCGTAACACAATAGTTCCTTTCAGGTTTCGACAATGACTTGCTGAAGTATGCTACCACAACCTCTTGATCACCATTACGTTGAGACAACACACCGCCAAGTCCTATGTCACTTGCGTCTGTGTCAACTATAAATTCTTTGCCCGCATCAGGGTACCCCAAAATAGGTGTTTTGCACAGACGGTCCTTTAGCTCCTGGAATGCGATGTCGCAACTTTCATCCCAGCAGAAATGTCGCTTCTCTTCGGTTAGCTTATGCAGGGGTTTAGCTATATCTGCAAAGTTCTTGACAAATCGCCGATAATAGGAGCACAAACCCAGAAATGCTCTGACCTGCGTCTTGTCTTTTGGAATTGGCCAATCCTTGACAGCGGCGATTTTCTCTGGATCCGTGCGGATACCTTCTTCAGACACTACATATCCCAAAAAGCTAACTTGTCGTTTGAATAGTGAACACTTCTTCGGACTTAACTTGAGGTTGGCACTCTGGATCTTCATGAGCACGCGTTCCAGGTTTTGAAGGTGTTCTTCAAACGTGCGGCCTACGATGATGATGTCATCCAAGTAGACCAGGCAGGCATCGCCAATTAGTCCGGTAAGTACAAGTTCCATCAACCTCTCAAATGTTGCCGGAGCATTGCACAATCCAAACGGCATAACTTTAAATTGCCACAGACCCTTTCCTGTCGAGAATGCAGTTTTCTCCTTGTCGTTAGGATCAATTTCAACTTGCCAGTAGCCACTTTTCAGGTCCAGCGTGCTAAACCACTTTACTCCAGTAAGCATGTCCAGCGTGTCATCAATTCTTGGCAAAGGATAGCTGTCCTTCTTTGTAACGTCGTTCAGACGACGACAGTCAACACAAAACCGCATGCTGCCGTCCTTCTTTCTTACCAGCACTACAGGTGAACACCATGGACTAGATGAAGGTTCAATAACACCATCCTTCACCATTCCCTCAATCATGGTTTCCACTTCTTTTTCACGTGCTACCGGTAATCTCCTTGGCCGCTGACGGATAGGCAATTCTTCTCCTGTATTTATTTTGTGTTGAACTAAGCCAGTCTTCCCGATGTCAGCCTCGTTTGACGAGAAAACATCGGCGAACTTGAATAACATCTTCTTCGCCTTGACTATTTCATTTTGGGACAAAGCGCTGCGGCAGTCTTCTAAAAGTGTGTTCACTTTTGTTTGTGCGTCCTTGCTGTGGGTCCCAGTCGATAGATGTTGGCATCGACGCAACCAATCCACTTCCTCGCAAGTACCAACAAGTGTGCCTTTTTCTATTATCTGTTCCTGATCACAAAGGTTCAGCACACGTACCCGTGAGATGTCAGTGGCTCTGACCAAAGTCCGTGCCACTTTCCATGGAAGGTCATTGTCTACCCTTTCCACGAGTACACAACGATGAGTTTGCCCAGGATTCCGAGGAAGACTAACCGGCACAATCGTTTCCGATCTCGGCGGAAGAACAATCTTCTTAAGGCTGTACACATTCCCAGGTAACGCCCCTTCCATGAAAAGTTCCTCTTCTCCACATTTCAAAACACCTTGCTTGACGTCAATCTCGCAATAATTCTTCCTCATAAAGTCAAGGCCCAGGATGCAATCGTCCATTATATCAGCCACGATGACATTATGCAGGTAGATTCTGTTCCCTAGCGTCAGTTCCATTTTCTTCTCTCCATGGACGGGTATGCGCTGACCGGTGGCTGTTACCAAATTAATGCGTTCCCGGTTGAATGCGGAGTCCCCAAGGGACCGACTAGCAAGTTGGGAACTGACAACCGTGCGAGAAGCTCCAGTGTCTATGGTCAGCTTACACGGCGTTCCGTTGACCTCGCCCTTGGTGATAAGGCTGTTCCCGTCATGGGTTTGTGTGATCGAAATCCTTGGGGCTCTTTGAACATCAGCCAGCACCCGCCCCGCAGTCCTGGCTATTACTCGTTTCCCTGCTGCTGGTGCTGCGCGGTGTTGTTAGCCGCACTGCCCTCTGGAGATCGGTCGACTTCTCTTTCTGCAGTTCGCTTAGGGCAACTGGATCGAAGGTGGCCCTTTTCCCCACAGCCGTAGCACCTAGGGCTGTATCCTTTATTGCGGTCGCGAACTGTAGCCGCTGCAACCTCCCTGACGCGATGGGAACGATGATCCTGTCGCACAGCTTCCACCTCCAGTGCATGGGCCAAGGCGTCCTTAAGCGTCCCGTGGTGCCCGAGCCTCACAGCAGCTCTCACTTCAAGGTCGCGGATGCCGTCGATGAATGCCTGCACCAGGTTTCCATCAAGAAGCGCAGGTACGGACTGGTAAGCTTTACGAACCAGCTTCTCCACTTCAAGGGCCCACTGCTGCAGGTTTTCGTTACTGCGTTGCACGCGATCCTTGAGCTGCGCACGATCCTTGAGCTGCGCACGAAACACGTGTTCCAGGTGAGCGTCGCCATACCGAGCCTCCAATGCCTCGAGGAGCTGCTCGTAAGTCACTTCCTTACCGAGAGCTTCCAGGACAGTTAAGGCCTGGTCGCGCAGGCCTAGGGTGAGAGCAGTCATGGTCTGGCTTTTATTCCACCCGTTAGCCTTCATGACAGCCTCAAATTGGATTTTGTAGGCCGACCAGGAAGAAGTTCCGTCGAACGGTGGCACTTTGAATCCACGTAGCGAAGGTGTTGTAGCTACGGGAGCTGCGATTCTATCCTCAAGTTTAAGGTTACCCAACTCCTGCTTCACATCAGCAATGACGTCATTAAACTTGCTGATCTGAATTTCAGCTTCTGACAGACGGTTGTCATGCTGGGTAACCTTCTCTTTCACCTCCTTCATGTCCTTCCCGAGGGTTGCGTGAAGGTCCTTTATGAGGAAAATCTGCTCTTCCTGACGGCGCGCCTGCTCCTCCTTATCCCGTTTGAGCTGTTCTTCCAATCGACGGGTCTGTTCTTCTTTGTCCCGCTGGAGCTGTTCTTCCAACCGACGAGCCTGTTCCTCCTGTCGGTGGGCCTGTTCCTCCTTGTCCCGCTGGAGCTGTTCCTCCAACCGACGAGCCTGTTCCTCCTGTCGGCGAGCCTGCTCCTGCAGCATCAACATCAGAGCAGCCAAATCTGGTGCTGCTGATGCTGGAGCTGCTGCGGACGGGCCGGCCTCCATGGTCGGTAGCTGGCCCTCCGACCTCTGTGGCGTAGCTCCACCAAATCGCCTTTGGTCCGTCTCCTGCTGGCGTTGACTCCGGGTACGGATACCCTCCGTGTCGTCTTTGGGTAAAACCGGCATGATTTTTTTATCCCCTTTTCTGACACCAATTGTTACGAGCTTCGGGTTCGTGACAATAAAAACTGCCGATTTAATAACCAAAAAATGACACTTTAATAATCAACACTAATTACAACTGAAACACACTAATTACAAAACACAATTGCACTACTGATCGCTTTAAGTCGCACTTGAATATCGCTTCGATGCTTTCACTTCGATCGCTTTATCCAAACTGTGTCGGTCGTGGCGCGTCTCGGCCTTATATAGCGCCAAAGAGAGTTCTAGAACCTTCCATTGTAGAAACATCTAGAATGTTCGAGTACATACAGGCCCCGATCGACCAGATGTCGAAAGTTCGGGAATGTTCTAGAAAGTTCTCGCATCGAAATTTCTAGAAGGGTCTTGACTACTAGTTCCGCTACTCGATACTAGATGGCGCTAGTGGTAACTACTGTCGCCATGTACTAGGCATTAATTGTGGCGCGCAACACTATTATGGTACGGAACCCTAACAACAAACAAATAATTTCTTAGGGAATCAAGTGAAATTCTTCTTTATTTAGAATCATTCAGAATAGTAAATCTGTAATTGATAATTTTTCTCAAAATTCCTTAGTTCTTTAAAAGTTATGAAGGAACTAGACTCAACTAGAATTAAAATGTAGTTAGGTAGGTATAATATAAGATAATTATCGATCATTTCTGCTGTATTCATATTATGAGGTCTTTAAAATGTTCAGGGGGGCGCCCAAAATAGATATCACCCCCAATTCTCAGTGATAGTTCGTTTTGTTACTTCGGCTTAGTCGGGAATTCGGGATTAAATATTTCAATCATGTTTCATGAGATACAAATTTATTTCCTACCAATTTCTAAAAGACGGAGGTCATCAATTCGTCTTTATTATACAGGGTGAGTGTTTAAAGGCAGCGTAGATGACCAAATCCAAATACCACGTAGGTATAGGCTAGGAAGGTAGGTTGGCGGTAGTTAATACCTATCGAAAAATACTTGAAGGAGTCTCGGGGTCGATTTTGATGAAACACGTACTAAAACTGCATCATTGGATAAAAAAAAAACAATTGCTCTATCTAGGAATCGAACCCACAGATTTTGAAAAAAAAAACATCCTGTGGTGTTATTACACCGACCAATGGTGTCATTAATAAGGATCAAATTCTGGAAAGTAATGACACACGGCAAAGTAGAGTTCATCGTGAGGAAACCGGCATGTCCGTCTGACCACCAAAAATTCGAAGACATGTGACATCCACAAAACCCGCACTGAGCCCGCGTGGCGGATTATGGCCCACTCCCTTTTTACAGGGGGTAGCTAGGCCTGTGTCCCAAGAGTGGGAACATTTATAGGCTGATTATGAAAGTAAAGTAGGTAGTAAGAAACTAGGTTTATCATTCATTTTTTTTACCTATTCAGTAATAACGAGGCCAATGTTGTTCAGATGTAGGTAATAGTTTTTTGGGATTATGATGATTTATACTAATATTATAAAGAGGTAAAGTTTGCGTGGTTGTAGGGGGTAATCTTCGGAACTACTGATTCGATCCCGAAAATTCTTTCACTAATGAGAAGCTACATTATCCCTGAGTGAGTGTTTTATGTTAAAACGAGAAACTTCACTCGAACGAAATCGCGGGCAGGAGCTAGTAGTAATAATGAGTAGTTTGTGAATATCCGCCTCACCGTGGTGTCTGTGGTGGCGCGTCATCGCCAATGAAAAATTAATTGACACGTGTAGCGCCATCTGTTGGAGTTGTTTCGAAGTAAAAAGCTGCTTGCCGCCGTAATTTCCTGACTATATTTGATTGGATAACATACTTAGTGTCGCTCAGTGTCCAACTTTTAACATTTTTTAAATAATTTTGGGACAAAATATAACATCATCATCATCATCTGCCTAGCCTTTTCCCAACTATGTTGGGGTCGGCTTCCAGTTTAGCCGGATGCAGCTGAATACCAGTATTTAAATCCTTCGAACTCTATCGAAATAATTCAAAAATATTCCTCTCAACTCTACTACGAAATACTACGAATAATAAAAGTTCCTCTCCAGACTATCTTCCACGAGCATTGATCACCACTCGCTTGGAAGCGATTGGGATTTGACCGTTGCTCGTTATGTGGGCAACAAAAAAAACTCTTACCATGCATTGCGACCACGGCTTAGAACGGGATTTAGTCCGCAATTTCTTCGATGAAAATCTCAATTATTATACATATAAATCCAAAAGCATTTTCACAACAAGTTAATGAGGAATATTTTTTTAATCCCAAGGGAGAGGTTTTTTATGTTACAGTAAAAAAGAACAAAATCAGTAAGAACACTTAATTTATTTACATCTTAACATTAGATGGAATAATATAATTATTATTACATTGCTTTAGCTGGCATGTTGAGTTCTACCTGAAACAAAAAACATAATTATTAAATATAATTCCACTCTGCAACTTTCACATCAAAATGTTTAAGCCATTTTGTTATTTTCTGCATATTTTGCAGATGTTGATTACCCTGACAGTGGTCTGTCTTCTATTATCTATCGCATTAGGTTTCTAAACCTGTAATGATAGATTAAGAGTTTTAAATAAATAAATAAATAAAATAAATTATTTCACCTTTAAAGAGAAGGATTGGGCAGAGGACGGTGTATAGTAACACAACTCTTTTCGCCAGTTATTAGTCTCGTCAATAAAGGAGTTGTAAAGTCCATGAGCAGAGACCTAAGCAATTCCTTCAGAAACTTGTTCAGGGTGCGTTGGAGTGGAGGGGAGGGCCCAAAAGTTCCCACTTTTGGGTTTTTTGCTTATAATTATCTCAAAAAACGGTACGTTATAGGAAAAAATTTGCCAGGCTGCTACTGGGAAAATTCCTATTGGAAAAACTCCGAAATACTGCCCTACCTGGGCCGGGCAGTGGGCGTTGAACCGAGGACCTAGTCCAGGGGTGGCCAACTTGGTTAGACCCAAGATCTACTGTGCACTGACAACACCCTGTGCGATCTACCAATTACATACTTCTTGAAATCTTATATGAAGCAGCATAGTTCAGTACACGAGTATTTTTTATTTTATTAAGAGGGAAAATATAAAACTGAAAATTATTCTTAGTAACTACTTATTTATATTAATATGAGCATTGCGTTTGAGCATCTTTCGCTAGATTAGCAAATCAGGTTTGTAGTTGGAAATATTTTTTGCCTTGCCATGATCGACTGGACTAATAGCTGCGATCGACCGGTTGGCCACCTCTGACCTACACCAAAAAGGCTAAACGCAGAGAAACAAACAGATAATTTTCTTTGTACCTTCTTCATTTAGTGCTGTTGGCATTGATGTAGTGATAAAGAATTACTAGTAGGAATATAGAAACTCCCAGGATGTTGGAGAATACTGCCAGTTGGATGTCCGTGATCATGATGACTGGATATAGCTGGAAAACAAAGATACTGATGTTACTAAATGATCATGTTTGTATTATCACACTCATATTATAAAGGCGAAAGTTTGTGAGTGTGTGTATGTGTGTTTATATGTTTATTACTTCTTCACGGCCAAAAGGCTGGACCAATTTTGATAAAATTTTGTATGGAGGTAGCCGACACCCTGGATTAACACATAGGCTACTTTTACGGATATTTCCACGTGATCGACATTTACGGGGGTGAAACCGCGGGGCGCAGCTAGTAATGAAGATAATTCCGGCATACTACCGCATTTTGTACTGAGGTCGGCGCATCTTAAGTTCTAGGAACCAAAGAAAACTGATAAACAATACATTAGTTCATAGGGCTAAATGTCTATTAGCTTGAAATAAATTGATTAGGCATGATTTTCTAACGTATTATGGGTATCATCATTCCAGTTTTTACCAACCAAGCCCAATGTGCAGGTTGTATTAAATTATTACAATTTTACCAAGTTCTGTATATTTCCGCTATATGTGTGTATCTATAAGATGACGAGATATTTATGGGAATGCAACAATACACCAAATACTTACAAATGTGCAGGAAATTTGTTAAAATAATTGCGATAAAATCCGGCCACCGCAATGAAAACAAGTACACGTCAGATAATAAACTAGCCAAACTAGGGCCGGTTTCATAGCAACATTATTACATTTGAAAGCATGAATAATATGTTATTTTGAAACAGAATCATGTGTGTCTAATAGTATATGCTACCAAAAATATTCAAAAACTTTGTTACAGCAAACTGTTTATTTTTCGTCAAAAATAAATTAAATATTGTAAGAAACTTCTCGTTAGAGTTTTTCAAAGATGTTTAAAATGCTACATACAATTCCTGAAACTGCTGCTGGAATGCAACGGTCTGTCAAAAGCTGAACTAGTGTTCTGTGGCAGAAGAATTAGTAGAATTATTAGGGCATTTTTGATTTTGAGCTTTTTTGGCTTTTGTATAAAAACTTGTATCAAGTGACACGTAAACTTATTTTAATAATTGTGCTTTTATTTTTTTTTTTCTAAATAGAATATTTTTTATAATTAGTTGTTCTAGCAAATACTATCCATTTATTTGGATGGGCAACACATACAATATATTGTCATAGTTGTCAAAATTTACGTTTTCAATTTATTTTGTTTTCCGCGAATTTGTTTACGATGATAATTTAATAAATAAATTCAAATAAAGCTTTATAGTGGGGAAAGCACTTTTAAGTAACCGGGCCCCTTACTGTAAGCATAAAAATGTATTTCTCCTCCATAAGTTCCCGGTTACTCCTCTATGATACTAACAGTTGGGATTTGAAAAAGAGTTACTGGTGCTATGAAGGTATATTGCGGCATATATCATGGAGTGATGATAGCAAATATCTATTGCAGGTATGTATATCAATTTCACATAGTAATAATTAGTGTTATGTACATACTTGAATTAAAAATACTTGCCCAAAGAGAGGTGTTAGGTAACCCAAACACATTATACTGTGCATGTTTATATAGATAGGTCACTACTCACTGATAATCTCTGGGTGTGCCAAGTATTGCATTGTCCGACGGCATACAATGGTTGACAGCTAATAGGTTGTGATTGTGCAAGCAGTCTTCAATTATTTATTCTTGTTATAATTCAGTTTATTTTCTTGGTATATTCATATTGTTTGATCTTGCTCCTGCTTTAAATTAACAGACACTACAAGAATATTTCTCATTAATGAAACGCATTTTATTTCAGGTCAATGCTAAAGGTGTAGTGGAAATACTAAGTCCAGCTGACCATGACATTAGAACTTTACAGCACATCCCATTGAAAGACACCTGGTCGGCTTCCTTCCATCGAGAGGGCCATCGTAACATTGCCATTGGCACTAGAAGTGGCAATGTAATGATATGGGACACAAAAAACAAAAATATTACTAAAACATTCCCTACTCCCTCCCAACAGTCCTGTGTGAACTATGTCAGTTATAATGCCAAGAACACCAGTCTTGCCGCATCTATGCAAAATGGGGATACCGTTATATACGGTCTTGTATCAAACATTCCAGTGCTAACTGTGAAGCTGTCCTGCTCTAAAAGTATCTCTGCAATGAAGTTCCATCACGAGAGTCGATCTTTGCTTGGTCTAGCCACTGACGAAGGCCATATTGTAATTCGTGATATCACTACGAACAAAGACAAAGCCTTCTTTGAAAATGTCCATGCATCACCCATCAGTGATATAGCATACTCTCTAATTAATAGAGATGTGTTGCTGTCCACTGGTTTTGATAGAATCATGAATGTGTATGATGTAAGATTACAGAATGTTGTGTCAACTATAAGAACTTCATACACTCTTACCTCCTTGGCAATTAATCATGAAAACCAAGTCGCCTTGGGCACTAAAAATGGTCTGGTGCTATTGTATGACCTCAGAGATCTTACAACTCCTTCTAAAGTATTGAAAGGACATGAAGAAGAAGTCCATAAGGTTTCATTTCAACCAATCAGAAGAAAGTTGGTATCAGCTGACAGTAGTCTTCGTGAAGACACAGAGGGCCTGCAGTTACCACAAAAAATGTCTTCGCCAATTCGTTCTAGAACATCAGACATGTTCTTTGTTTCAGACTCACCACCAAAAAATTATTTGGATATGTCGTCTCAAGGAGGTGATGCAAAAGCAGACTCTTTCCTTGTTATGATGGGTCTTGACAAATCAAATGAACATGAGGAAGAAGGGAATAAATCCACAGAATTTGAAAGAAAGAGTGACAGACATGATTTGAGGTACCGTCAATTAGATGCGGAAAAAAATATAAGCAAAGTATCAACTCCTATAAATAACCGGCCAACAGAAAACTTAGGTTTTCCTTCACCTGTGATAACAAATGGTGGTCTAGATGATGTACGAGGCTCTAATGTCAATTTGTCAGCAGACGCGCTTCAGAAGCCATCAAACACAGCCCCAGCTTTGACAGTGGAATCTAAGGCTGTTGAAGAACTAAAAGATTTTGTCAACTTGGCTCTAACGGATGTGTCTGATGATAACAGGAACTATTTCCTCCATATTATGATGGCCCTAACAAAGCAGAAGTTGTATTTAGAGAAGCAATTGTCTGGCATGAGTGAGCAAATACAGAATATGGCTCAAATTCAAAATGCTTTAGTTGAATCAAACAGAAAACTTGCATTCGAAGTCGACCAGCTGAAGGCTACAAAAAATTATTTATAACTGTGGTATAAATTGGGGTATAAATTTATCTTCAAAATTTAAGATGTTAAATATGTTACTGATTGAGTGTTGCTGGGTGACTTCTGTTTTTGTGATTGTGGAATGATTATTGGTAGTTTGGAGTTGTCATGATGTCACAAGAAAGATAACATTCCAATAAAAAATCTTGCTTTGCACAATACTGAATAAGTCTGCACTTGCATAAAACTGGCATGTTTGCTGTGCTATACTTGCACACATGTGTTATGTCCGGAATACACATACCTGTAACATGCACAAAAGTGCAAGTAGCTGGCATGCCATTACGGTATTTATTTATTTATCTACTTACATCTACTGTTACAGGATAATCCCAATGCAATAAATGTGCTTATACTAACTTAATATTTACTAAGATCTATAACTAATTGTAAACAATGCATTCCTTGTGAATAACCAACACCACTGTACGCAAAATACGCGCATTGATGTGGAGTTGCGGACACCAGCCCGTGTTACCTATTAACCGCCACCACTTGCGTATTCACCAATCAGAAGTTGTTATGGCACACGGTATGCAACCTACTTGCATACTTTTGTGCAAGATATAGGGACGTGTATTCCAGGGTTTACATGTAAGTAAGTACATCTAACTAATAATGCTCTCTAGATCCTAAAAGTATATTCTGTTAGCAGAATTTGTTGAATCTCAAATTTTTCAGGATTTAATAAAAAGAATTGTATGCTAATTATTGATAACCATGAACTTTATCAAAAAATTAAAATTATTTATGTTAAACAATTTATTTGCATAAATTGTTTCTGTGAACTTGTGACTGATAAAAAGGGGATTAACTCAAAATTCTTAAAAATACTTACAGTGCCAAATCTATAGGTAATGAATAATAATAATTATGAATTAATGAATTTGCTTGGCATGAAGTTTTTATAAACTAGTTTATCTGTGCCATTAAAGAAATTGTTATGTTTCGCAATTTACCAGTATTTTATTACCTAGTGGACAATAATATCAATTTACATTTTAGCGTATTTGTAACAAAATGCTGTGAGTTTTGGCATTTGTTGTTGTTAATTTGATTGTTAATAGTTACGTAATAAGTAAATGTGCATTCAATTAAATAAACCATCTTAAAGCACGTCGTTGTTTTAATACCTATACAGGGTTATTTGAAAAACACCAAAAACCTCATTTGAGAGGTCATTGTACTCATCATTATGAACAACTTTTACTATGGGACCAAATCTGAAATGGCGAAAAAAAAATCAGCTGTTCCCTACATTTATGTTCAGCTGATTTTTTTTTTTGGATTTGGAATACTAAACTTCCACGTCTTCCTTTTCTTCTTTCTTTATTTCTATCTAAACTAATAATAAAGCTGAAGAGTTTGTTTGAACACTTATCTCTCGAACTACCTACCCAGTCGGATTTGAAAAATCTTTTTGCCTTTGCTAGCCTAATTCTTGAGGAAGCCTATAGGCAACTTAACATCACGCTAGGGCCCTTAGGACCTGAGCAAAACGAAAAAAAGTCAGCAAAGAATGCTAAGCGAAAACGAAGTAATAGCGCGGGCAGGCGATGCGATGTGTCGGGGGAACAAGAAATTTCACGCGGACGAAGTCGCAGCCAGAAGCTAATAAATAACAAGGTGAGGCATCTACTTTACGCCGCTTAAGAGCGATTACGCCGTACGGCATTTCATACAAACTTTCAAGCCCTTGTTTTTCGAAATTAATTAACCGATTTTAATGAAACTTCCTACGCATAAGCAGGATACAAAGGTCTAAAAAGTTAGTAGAAAACATTTTCGAAATGTCTTATTTAAATAAAGATAAATGGAAATCTCTGTTTCTATAGAAAGTTTAAAATCGGTCTAATTTGGCTGTAACACTATTTTTCGAAAATGTTCTCTACTAACTTTTTAGACCTTTGTATCCTGCTTATGCGTATGAAGTTTCATTTAAATCGGTTCATTCACTTCGAAAAACAAGGGCTTCAAAGTTTGTATGAAATGCCGTTCGGCGTAAACGCTCTTAAAACATTCGCAACGCCAGTCATCATCATCTGCCTAGGCTTTTCCCAACCATGTTGGGGTCGGCTTCCAGTCAAACCGGATGCAGCTGAATACCAGTATTTTACATGGAGCGACTGCCTATCTGACCTCCACAACCCAATTACTGGGTACCTAATACGATACCCCTTGATAAGACTGATTGTCAGACTTTCGGGTTTCTGACTATCCGTAACGACTGTCAAAGATCCACGAATGACAACCGGGACTAACGGCTTAACGTGCTTTCCGAGGCACTGACCGGTATGTAAAGATGGTCACCCATCCACAGACCAACCGCGGCAAGCGTAGCTTAACCTGATCTATCGACCTGTGCGGCTGTTATTATTTAGCCACGGACCCTCACCACATTCGCAACGCCAGTATTACTTCGAAAGATTTAAGCAGAGGTGTAATGTACAGACGCCAGCACATCAAGCTACTACAATCTGTCAAGTTTCTTGAATAGATTTTCAACTTTATCGCCAAAGTCCAAAAAAGGTTCAAAGTTGATTAGGAAAATTTTACAGTTTCGGGTATCTTGGTGTGCTGGCGTCTGTACCTAATATTATACACGCATTTTTTGTCAGTAATGTCCACAGCCCGATTCAAATTTTATGGCAGCTCTGAACGCAGCATGTAACCTGCTCTGAAGAGCACTACTCGCTGTGCAATACCTCGCTCCCCACCCCTGATATGTGATTTTTTTACTGCGCAGCGACTCGCCTCATGTTCCGAGCCGCCATCAAGTTTGAATCAGACTAATAGGATAAATTATGCGTTCACCTTAGAATGGTCTGGAAAGGCTTATGATACGGGTCGAGTGGAAGGAACACGAGCTCAAGGCAAAAACGCACCGGTGTGTGCACCGGCAAGATGGTCAGTCAGAAGCGATCAAGGCTGTTGGAGCTGGAGGCAGTATCTACCTAGCGGTCTACTTTGCAAAAGACCGCATAACTTGGAGAGGCGTCGTATGGGTCGCGCTCCTCAGCATTGATAGGACGACGAAGAAGAAGAATAAGGGTTGAGCCTATATTGTCATCAACCTGAGTCTTTGCTGGGGGCCTAAAAAGGCCACATTGGAGAATCATAAAAGGAATTATAAAATGGCGAAGACAGTCCGTGTTTTTCTTTTTTTTCGCTGCACTACGTAGGTACAATCAAAGAGATTGGGATTGGATTTGGATTGGATTGATTGGTATTATAGCACAGACAAAAAAAATAACTGAAAAATGCTTCACCAATGTGATTTGATACGATTAACTTAACAGTTAACTTTCCATTCTGTTATACTTTTATGATTCTGCCAAAGTGGCCTTTTTAGGCCCCCTGGTTACAATTCAGATTTTAGGCTGCTATAGGTAGGTACTGATAAATTTTCTACGGAATAGCGTAATAATACTGCCTAACCTGGGGATCGAACCCGGACCACGTTTTTGGCAGGCGCGCTTGCGAGCACTAGGTAGGTCCAGTGAGGCAGAGATGACGGCAGATCAAAATTTAAAACCAGTATTTTATTCAGTTGTAATAAATAGGACCTCGCACACTATGCGGCCTCAAAGTTGGTTGCGAAAGCCATAGATAGAGTATAGTAAGTAATAGGCAGAAGTTCCGATAAGTTGATCGTTGCAGTCAAGTGCGCGTTCGCTTTACAAACATACGCTTTCTATAAGTAATTTAATTTGGTATACAGTGCGGCCACTGATCATGACTCGTAGTGGTGGCCGTGGCCGCGTGGTGCGCAGGGTCCCTAAATTCTCCCTTAGAACGATCAACTCTCGGCACGACCGCACGACATCGGCGACGCCGCGCCGACACGGCGCATCATGATAATCTCATAGAAATTAATATCGAGCACGTAATATGATAGCGTGTTCTAAATAATGGAGCATGATTCGCTACATATTAGCGGTGCTTTTAAGCGCAGAGCCGTGAAAATTGATTAACCATGACCAAACCTCTCACGCGAGACTGGTTTGATTGATATGATATGATGAGACATATCTATGCCGTACCCACTACCCGATTGTAATGGTAAGTTACATAGGTGCCCAATGATATATTAAAAAAAAAACAGTACTTAAGAATTTGTACCACACCACGTCTATATTCCCTGGTGGGGTAGAGTAGGCAGGCACGAGGTTCCAGACCCCGGACTAGGACTCGTTGCGTACCCGGACTAGGAATTAGTATGTACTATGTACAAATATAGGATCGAAACGTTGAATTCGGATGAACTAAACGTTAGTTTTGACATTGACACTTCTGATCCAGACAGACAGAGTTGATCTTGTCATAGAGTCGTGCAAAAAGGGTAGGTTAGTGAGTGTAGTTTTGAATTAAAATTTATTATTTTCTATAAAATGGGTGAATTAACAGCAACTAATTTGTTTGAGTCACAAACTATATTTGCCGATCACAAGGATTTGATTCACGATGTCGCATACGACTTCTATGGCGAGAGAATGGCCACTTGTTCCAGCGACCAGTATGTAAAGGTATGGCTTGTTAGCAAACAAAACAGCGGTAACCTATTAAAAATCTACAATTACACAATATGTCTAATGAATAATCGTTCTAAATAACTAATTCAAGCCTTTATGGTTTAAAACTTCAATACTTTAGGTGAGAGAATGGCTACTTGTTCCAGCAACCAGTATGTAAAGGTATGGCTTGTTAACCAAAACAGCGGTAACCTATTAAAAATCTACAATTACACAATATGTCTAATGGATAATCGTCATAGATAACTAATTTAAGCCTTTATGGTTTAAAACTTCAATACTTTAGGAACTTTAAAATAAGAAAACTTGTAACTTGTAACATTTAACTAAGTTAAACGTTATCACAACAACTAGCTATTATAAACAGCTGATATATTATTCTGGGGCAGGTGCCTTGTTTGATCATTTGCAACTTTATGGCTTTACATGCAAGTCAATTTCTTGTGACATGCACATTATTTACCTAATCTCTGCATCCTATTTTTAATCAACAAAATAAAGGAGGAGGTTCTCGTTTTGTAAAACAGTTAATGTTCTAGGTGTGGGACTCGGACGGTCATGGAGGGTGGCGTATCACAGCCAGCTGGAAAGCACATCATGGATCTGTGTGGAAGGTCACATGGGCACATCCAGAGTTTGGTCAAGTCATAGCTACGTGCTCCTTTGACAGAACTGCAGCTATTTGGGAGGAAGTTGGTAAGAACTTGACAACAGACATTGTACATAGTAGCTAATGGGCAACTCCACTGTTCTGGTTACTCGATTCTTGATTTTGTATTTCTATTTGCATCTTAAAAGGAACTTTTTAATAAAAAAGAAAAAAAAACTGTTACACCTAACCATTTATTTTCTCTGTAATATAATGTTATGTTCTTAATATAGCATTTTCACATCATCTTACTACAATAAACACTGTGCTAATGCTATCTTTACACTGAGTATGATGGATTGCCATTTTATAGATAGGTCTTAGAACAAATGATTTAAAAAAAAGAATACATTTCTTAGACCAAAAATAACTACTGTTACGATGAAGTGACTTCTGCTGGCAACATAAAATATACAGGACATGAGGGATATAGTCTTGCGTATATGTATAGGAAAAGGTATACGGGTGTGTCTCGTTATTATCAGGCATATTTTAATTACTGTGGGTGTACTATGTGGGTAGTGTTGGTTATTGCGCAATAGAAAAACGTTTTGCAGTTCAAATCAGATTATAATTTCATGAACAATTTAATCACACTAGCAAATCATACACTGTAGGTACACGATACAACCAGATACGGAACGCGAGACAGTTTCTGAGCACATGTTGTCCATACGATGTCCAATGGTCAAGTCCCTCGCCGCTTCGCCGCTCGCTCCTTTATAGTGGTAGCAAAACAAGTCGAGCAGTGGGGCGGTGGGAGAAGTCGAGTGACGTACTTGTCGATGGCGTGATCGATGCACGTGTTGTTTACAGCTTAGAGAAATGAAGCACGGCAACGCCGCCGACACGTATAATAGTTTGCGGCCTAAATCGCTCAGTTTAGTTTGCAACTTAGCTTCGCTAAGAAGTAATAGGTAATATGGGCTGGTGTCCGCAAGTCCGCGTCAATGGGAAAATCGATTATTCGATCCACCCCAGCTCCTCAAGGAAGGCCACCAACATCTTGGTGTTACAGACCGTCTCATGGAGTTGTTTTAGCGAACTAGTTTGTTAAGTTCGTTAGCTCGTTGCGTGTGTTCGTTTGTTAAAGTAGCTATTTTGCTGTTACTTTTTACTTTATATTGTACTCTTACTATTTTAATTTAAGAAAAAAATAAACATTTATTTATTTATTAGTCCATAGTTCAATTTAGAAATATATTGACCTAAAAGGACATGGCTAAACTGAAGTATGGACGACTGATCCTGCAATGAAAATGCATGTATAGACATGGTTCCTAGCAATATATAATGCTAAATAGCTGAAAATTAGTATTTTGTAATTAAAAAGGTTCTGGAACTTTTCATATCTGCACATTCCTGAAAATAAAATCGCGTAACTCCTACGATAAAGGTACAAAAATTTCAAACGATGACATTGCTATGCACTTTTATCTAGGCGTTTTAACGTGTCTGCGACGATTTTTATTGATTAGTGTTTTTCATTGGCGATTTTGGACTAAGGTACTTGAAGTAAATATCTACAAAGGAGTAATTGCACCAAAAAAACTTGATAAAACGGACTTACGATAGATAATCTCCACTAAAAACATAATAATATAAGTATTCTGTCGTAAAACCTAAACTACATATCCAAATTAGTTAAAATAAAGACAGTATTCACAGACAATGTAAATAACATTATGGTTGAAATGATGAACGTATTTGAAAAAGATCTTAAATATTAACCGAGCCAAATATTTGTAATTTCTGTATTGAGGTAGGTAGGTTAACATTTCTGCCTAAAGTAGATATTAACGCACTGAGTAACCAAGGGCATAAAAGATATTTAAATAAAACAACAAAAATGCGATTTACCTATTTATTTATTCGTTTAGTCTTAAAAACCGGGCAAGAGCGAGTCGGACTCGCGCACCGAGGGTTCCGTAACATCCGGGTTTATGCATAAGGTTTATGTTTATGAAATTAAATGTATTTTTATTTTTGAGTTGATTGAATGAATGGTAAATTGAAGTTTACGATTTATGACGTATTAAAAAAAACTACTAACTAAATCTCGTTCAAACCAATTTTCGGTGGTAGTTTACATGGTAATGTACATCATATATTTTTTTTAGTTTTATCATTCTCTTATTTTAGAAGTTACATGGGGGGGGGGGGGACACACATTTTACCACTTTGGAAGTGTCTCTCGCGCAAACTATTCAGTTTAGAAAAAAATGATATTAGAAACCTCAATATCATTTTTGAAGACCTACCCATAGATACCCCACACGTATGGGTTTGATGAAAAAAAAAATGTTGAGTTTCAGTTCTAAGTATGGGGAACCCTAAAATTTATTGTTTTTTTTCTATTTTTGTGTGAAAATCTTAATGCGGTTCACAGAATACATCTACTTACCAAGTTTCAACACTATAGTTCTTATAGTTTCGGAGAAAAGTGGCTGTGACATACGGATGGACAGACAGACAGACAGACAGACGGACAGACAGACAGACAGACATGACGAATCTATAAGGGTTCCGTTTTTGCCATTTGGCTACGGAACCCTACAAACGACGTCTGACATCCTGACGTTAGTTTTAAGGGTTCCGTATAAAAACGGAACCCTATTACTAAGACTTCGCTGTCTGTCCGTCTGTCCGTCTGTCCGTATGTCCGTATGTCTGTCTGTCTGTCTGTCACCAGGCTGTATCTCAAGAACCGCGATAGCTAGACAGTTGAAATTTTCACAAGTTATGTATTTCTGTTGCCGCTATAACAACAAATACTAAAAACAAAATAAAATTAATATTTAAGGGGGGCTCCCATACAACAAAAGCTTTTTTTTTTTTTGCCTTTTTTTGCTCGATATCAAAAATGGCAACAGGTAGGCACTTGAAATATTCACAAAATACTCAGTTGTATTTTAACTTTAATAATAAATAATAAAATTAAAATAAAATAAATATTTAAGGAGGGCTCCCATACAACAAACATGTTTTTTCGGCGTTTTTGCCTTGTGGTACGGAACCCTTCGTGTGCGAGTCCGACTCGCACTTGGCCAGTTTTTTTTCATAGAGATGGGATTGAACGTCGGGTGGAACAGAATCGATAAAATAATCGAAAGGGTTGAAAGATACAAAATCAAAATCAAAATCAAAATGTTTTATTTCACATAAACCTACATGGGCACTTATGAAACGTCAGAAGCTAGGTGCACGGTTCCAATTGGTCGTTTCCTATGGAGAAGAACCGGCAAGAAACTCCATGGTTACTCTTTTTAAAAATAATTGGCTTTTACAATGTTTCCAGATTAGGTACAGTAAGTAGGTATGGAAGGACAGCGCAGGCCTGTCAACAAGTACCAAGTACTTGATAAAATAGAAAATGGTCTACAGATCTAAAGTCTATAAGGCCTACAAAGTCCTCACATTTACAAAATAAGAATCTATCAAAAGGATAGATAATAAAAAAAGAAAAATAATAATAAAAACCTACTAAAACCAAGTGTTATGATTCTCAATAAAACCACTAATAAAGAGGTGAAAATTTTCAAGTGTCTGTATACAATGTCAATTAATAAAGAAATTATGTCAAAAAGTATATAATGTCAAATAATAAAGAAATTATGTCAAAAAGTATGTAAAAATAATAATAATAATTAAATAAAAATTAAACATCGTAATTTGAGAGCAGTTAATAGACATTTACATAGTTATGCCGTTAATGAGAAGCCAGGGAAGCCACATGTGCAGAAGGAATTATTGCCAGACTAGCTTGTCTTCAACGTAGTCTTTAATCTTATAATATGCTTTTTTGATAAGGACACGTTTGATGAGGGTTTTGAACTTTCCATCGCTAAGTTCTGTAACCGGCTTTGGCAACTTGTTATAAAAACGGATGCTGTTTACAAGAAATGACTTGCTAGTTTTAGTTAATCTAAATTTAGGTAACACAATTTCATTTTTACTACGTGTATTTATATTATGGAAATCGCTTCTTATTTTGAAGAGTCCTAAGTTTTTGCGAACATACAAAATACTTTCTAAAATATAAAGAGAAGGCAGAGTTAGTATATCAATTTCTTTGAATTTGTTTCTAAGAGACTCGCGAGGACCCATTTTATAGATTGCGCGGATTGCCCTCTTCTGTAAAATGAAAATTGAATCTACGTCAGCTGCCGATCCCCACAGCAGAACACCATAAGACATAATACTGTGGAAATAAGCAAAGTATACTAACCTAGCTGTGGCTATATCTGTCAACTGCCTTATTTTTCTAACTGCATATGCAGCTGAACTTAATCTACTTGAGAGAGCTCTAATGTGTGCGCCCCATTGTAATTTTGAATCTAAAGTAATTCCTAGAAATACAGTTTCCGTAACAGCATCTAGTCTTTTGCCATCAAGTTCTAAATTCAGACCCACTTGAGGTACATTTGGTAATGAAAACTTAAGACATTTAGTTTTGTTCGCATTAAGTAAAAGATTATTAGCTGCAAACCATTTCGAGAGAACAGCCAGACTATCGTTAACATGTAAGACATCCGTATCTTTTCTATCTATTTTAAAAATAAGGGAAGTGTCATCAGCGAATAAAATGATATCCGACAAGTTGGCCATCATGTAAGGAAGGTCATTAATATAAACTAGAAATAGGAAAGGGCCAAGAATTGAGCCTTGAGGCACGCCCATCTTAACTAGAGACCCCGAAGACGTCGCCCCGTTAACGTTTACTTTTTGCTGGCGCTTAGACAGATAGGAAAGAACAAGATCAGCAGCTTGTCCACGAATTCCGTAGTGGTATAATTTACAGATCAGTGTAAATTATACCACTACGGACAAATAGAATTAGTTTTTGTCGACCACTATTCAGTTAATATTTTTCGACACAAAATAGGTAGGTAGTAAGATTAAACAAAGAAGCATATTCCGAAGCTTTCAGTTATTTTTATTTGATTTTGATTAAGTAGAAAAAAGTGGAATTGAGTATAGTCACTTTAAAAAAACCCCATTTTCCGAATCAAAACCCTGTGACAAGCAACTAAACAGGACACCGAACTGAGCGCCATCGATTCCCGTCGAAAACTTTGATTGCCATTTCTTAGTTTCAGAAAATAAATCGTTTTGATACCTGTTATCAAAAACCGAGTTTCGATTTGACATTCTGGAACAGCGATATGACTCCTCCCTAGCTTGTAGTACTGTATTATTTCCCCTTGAACTTGTCATGCCAATCAAAAAAGCAACTGAGATACTTTTTTATGTTTAATAATTCACGAAAGTTCTTGGAAATTATTAAACACTAAATAATTCATGAATGCATATTTAAATATTACTAGTTAATGTGAGATTACTATACATGCTTGGGGCAGTCATTTAGCCATCTCCTTTGAATATTATACTAAGGTGCAGTGAGCAGTAGTAGTGAGGTGACGTATTCGAAAAAAAAATTCTAAAGTTAATGTTTCATGCTGGATTATATTCGAACGCAATGTGAATTGTTAATGAATAAAATTTAATTGAATTAAATTCGAACT
The DNA here is from genome assembly GCA_916614155.1 of Mesoligia furuncula. Taxonomy (NCBI): domain Eukaryota; kingdom Metazoa; phylum Arthropoda; class Insecta; order Lepidoptera; family Noctuidae; genus Mesoligia; species Mesoligia furuncula. The sequence goes on along the minus strand of OU744809.1, from coordinate 3,029,513 downwards.
AGTCGCTGCGGTGCCGCGCTCTCGCTTATTGTCGCTATTACAAATCTGTCTTGATCTAATGAACTAAGAAGCGAGGGATCTCAGAACTTGTTCGCATAGTTCGTCGTTCGGGAGCGCTCTTACGACCTAGTTCGTTCGCGAACTACACAACTCTAGAGGGAGGATCTCCGCTGATGAAAGCAATAAAAAGAATCCAAATAAAATTTAAATGTGCCTACCTAATCCAAGAATTTCAAAGATGTATGAATACCTAGAAGCGAGACCTAATTGGCTAATTGTGTTGGATTTAACACAAGTATCTATCTAATTAAACAAAGTCAATTAATTTTTCGACACTACATTCTTGATTTTTACAATTTTATCTTGGAATGACACCTAACTGTTTAATTTTCTTCCTCTATCATTTTAACTGTTGGTAACTTGTTATTATTTACATTTGCTAATATTTGCCTGACAAAGTTCACTTCTAGTGATTTTCAAACCAGCCCAGTTTGTTCTTAGTGTATAATTGAATATCTGAAGGCCAATTCTCGAAATTTAAAACTTTCAAAATCTAGTCGCAGTCTCATATCGCGATATGAGACTGACAAACAAAAACTTGTCAAAATGTAGGGAATTTAGAAGTATTTTTTGACAGATTGAGAATGAGATCAGACTGTGAACGTTGGTCGCGGGTTTTTCGAAAGAGATACCGTGGCCCCTGGCACAAACAACTGAAGGAACACGGGTGGGTTTTAGTCAGTAAGAGTCCGACACTCCCTTCCGCTCCGCCCAGAGTGGGAGGGGTCATTTGATCTGTGAACGTTGTTAAAATTAAGAGAATTGCCCCTCAGATACATTCGGATTTTATAAAACGTTTTTCCCCTTCTCCGGATTTTGAGATTGCCATTTAATGTATCTGTATCTGCTCAGGTGACACGGCAGCTTCCGGCTCGGAGAAAGGATTGCGGACGTGGCTGAAGAGGTCCAACTTAGTGGACTCTAGGACTTCAGTCACAGATGTCAAGTTTGGACCCAAGCATTTAGGACTCTTACTAGTCACATGCTCTGCTGATGGTATTATAAGGTCGGATAAATTGTATTCATTTAAGTCAAACTCAAGAATATGGGGGATGCCTTTGCCCAGCTGTGGGATAAACGAAAAAAAAACTCAAAATTCGAAACAGTTATAATTACAATGCGCTGTTCTCATAATACGGCTTAACTTTGTTTTGTATAAAAAAAATGTGTATTGTTTGTTTGTGTGTGTGGCTGCCCCTAATCAGATTTTTTCATGTTTTTAGGATATATGAAGCTCCAGACGTCATGAACTTAGCTCAGTGGACTCTGCAGCATGAAATACCAACCAAAGTGTCAATAAGTTGCCTCTCGTGGAACCCATCCCTATCCAGGTAACACACACACACACTTAACCCTTAGTCTGCCGGAACGTAGATCTACGCGAGACACAATGGCTTTTTAATTGTGTCTGTAATTACGGCACACAAGCGGTTAACCAGTCCAGCCCAGAGCTTACACTTTGCGAGAGTTCCTTTTTTGATGAAGGTGAGCACTAAGGAAGGATTTTTGAAAATTCACCCCATAAGGGGTTAAACAGGGGGCAAGTATGTGACAAGATGTGGAATTGTCATGGTCACTTTTGCCGATGGGAAAAGCCATGGGGGGCCCACGGCTTGATCTTGACAATAACATTTTTGCATTCACGCATCGGTAAAGGGGATTGAAGATTTTTATATGGTGCCTGGCATACCTATTGTCGCGCCATTTTGTTTTTTTTTTTGACCAAACCCCGTAAAACGTCGCGTTGCCGAGATATTTCATGTTGAAAGTTACAGAGTTAGAATGTTAATTTTACTAACACAACATAACAATATCGCGCCTGTATAAGCGTTGGGCAGAGGTGTATCGGAGGTGTAGAATTTTATAGAGTACATTATAATTAATGTTTAAGGAGGAGTGGCCCGTGGCTAAATAATAACAGCCACACATGTCGATAGACCAGGTTAAGCTACGCTTGCCGCGGTTGGTGTGTGGATGGGTGACCATCTTTACATATATACCGGAAAGCACGTTAAGCCGTTGGTCCCGGCTGTCATTCGTGGATCTTTGACAGTCGTTACGAGTAGTCAGAAGCCCGAAAGCCTGACAACCAGTCTTACCAAGGGGTATCGTATTAACCAGTAACTGGGTTGTGGAGGTCAGGTAGGCAGTCGCTCCATGTAAAATACTGGTATTCAGCTGCATCCGGTTAGATTGGAAGCCGACCCCAACATAGTTGGGAAAAGGCTAGGCAGACGATGAGATTAAAATTAATGTTTGTGATTAGGGTGGTGCATCCCCCAATGCTGGCGGTGGGCAGTGATGAGCCCAACACGACCAACGCCGCCGCCACCGTGCAAGGCGACAAGACCACCGCTTGCAATGGAAAAGTGTTCATATATGAGTGAGTTTATAGTTCAATTTCCTACAACAACTGGAAGCCTCGTTTGATTGTTGCTGATTACATAACAGTTGGTACACTAATTACAGCAGTTTTTCAAGAATACAGGGTTAAATTAAATAAACTAGCTTAACTCCGCAGACGCGATGGATATCGATAACTAAATTTGGTAAAAAAAAGGTTAATTTGATGATTTTTTTGTGGGGTTATTGACCGCAGATAAAGTAGTCGCCTGAAATATCAGTTTAAAAGATCCTTTTTTTTGTGTAAACTTCACGGTCGTGATGGTATCTAGACACGATAAAACATAAGAAAACAGTTTTTAGGGTTCCGTACCCAAAGGGTACAAAACGGAACCCTATTACTAAGACTTCGCTGTCTGTCCGTCTGTCTGTCTGTCTGTCTGTCTGTCACCAGGCTGTATCTCAAGAACCGCGATAGCTAGACATTTGAAATTTTCACAGATGATGTATTTCTCTTGCCGCTATAGCAACAAATACTAAAAACAAAATAAAATAAATATTTAAGGGGGGGCTCCCATACAACAAACGTGATTTTTTTGCCCTTTTTTTGCTCGATATCAAAAATGGCAAAAGGTAGGCACTTGAAATATTCACTAAATACTCAGTTGTATTTTAACTTTAATAATAAATAAAAAAAAATAAAATAAAAAAAATATTTAAGGGGGGCTCCCATACAACAAACCTGTTTTTTTCGGCGTTTTTGCCTTGTGGTACGGAACCCTTCGTGTGCGAGTCCGACTCGCACTTGGCCAGTTTTTTTATCAATTGATACTTAATGTACGCCAACACTAAAGCTCACCGTCCGATCAGGACCAGGCCCGAGCCGGATGGCGCGTACGTGTTCCACGCGCGTGTCAGAAAGATGAATGGTACTATATGTACAGGTAATAATATCAGCTTAATTAGCAGCTTTTAGTGTGGTTGGTTGGTGTCATTGACTGTGTCTGGTGGTGTTACTAGTTATTTAGGTACTGTATGAAGTACCTATGAATATGGTGTGTAGGGAAAGGGATTTATTAAGAAAAGCACAGAAAGACAAGACTAGGCATTTATTTTAATTAGGCTTGTCAGATAAATACGTTAATGAGAAAACTAGTTGCCCGTTCCCAAAACTAGGTCATCATGAAGAAGGAAGGGCAAGCAAACTTCATGGCAGCTTGTTTTAAAGTATTGGATCAGATCAACACATTGTAGGTACATTTGAATAAACAATTATTGTTATCACATCAATGATTAATCTCTTGGACCATTTCTCAAAGTTATAGCAAATTAACAATGGATAGAAACAGGACATGAATATTCCGTAAGTAATTCGATTTAACACAAAAGCAATATCAGACTTATTATAATAGACCACCTAAAGGACAACACAATTAACAGCAATAATATTAATTAACTTACGTGAACGGTAGTCCATCTTTCACCGCAGTTGAATCCAAGAGGATCAGAATTGGCGGTCTCACATGTTTTATAGTATTAAAAGCCCCCCAATATTACTCAAGTACATATCTAACATTCCCGCCATTTTTAACAATCATACATTTTGACCAAATAACTTTTGATATTGACAGTCTTATGTAAATCTATTATGACAGAACTATTTTAAAACGTTAGAAGATATTCAATGTATTTTATAACAATTTATCAGGCTATAATTAGATGAAGTCCCTTAAACATACGTTCCACTGAGTATACTATAATTAATTATTTATAACCACATAAACATCAAAATAGCACATAAAATTAAGAAAATATTTCAAATACAATGTGTAATTCTGCTATCCTTAAATCTTAGGAGAAAGTAAAATAAGTTATTGTATTTATTTAGACCAACTCACAAATCACCGGTTCGTTCGGAATCGTTGCTAATTCGTCTAGAAATACTCTTGACAGTTTGGCAAAATACAGTACATACTAATTCCATGCAATTTAGGAAAATAACTCAAGATTATATTCTATAACTCTACATATTCCGACACGGCCATTCTGATCTGTGCTTCGTCCCGAAGTACATAGGTAACAGTAATTAAATGAACACAACATAATAGTTATCATTATTGTTCAATTACAATTTACAAACATTGGTTTAAGACAGGCTGATAATTCTATTCATATTTCTATCATTAATACAATCATTGATATGAAATCTGTATTCATACCTCCTTCATATCACATTCTAGCCACATTGATGTTCTCTTTGTTATAACATTCGTTTTCACCGATATCCTCTTTGATATCACATCCTTATCCACACTGATATCCTCTTTGATATCACATCCCTATCCACACTAATATCCTCTTTGATATTACATCAGTATCCACACTGATATCCTCTATGATATCACATCCTTATCCACACTGATATCCTCTTTGATATCGCACCCCTATCCATATTGACATCCTCTTTAATATCACATCCCTATCAACACTGGTATCCTCTTTGATGTCACATCTCTATCCACACTGATATCCTATTTGATATCACATGCCTATCCACAATGATATCCTCTTTGATATCACATGCCTATCCACACTGATATCACATCCACAAACCATAAAATAAAAGAAAACCAACAAATAATTGATTGATAATTATTGAAATTAACGATAATGAAAACAAAACGAAATTGTTTACCAAATAAAAAGAGTACCTAGTGATAAATTGTAAAAACTCTTGGAAACTCTAAAATACTTATTTATGATGGTACACACAGCGTCAGTGTTTGTGCCAAGCCCCTCAAGTTTTAAAACGTTAACACTGCTAAACATTGAATTCGTTACGAATAATTTAAAGAATACTACGAAAAGAACTCACTAACGCCTTAACATGGATTCGAACCATTCGCATCACCGAACGTCGTCATACTCATACCGGCAGCGGCAGTTTGACGCACTAGTCAGCGAGCCCAAATGAATTGCAATGAAATTGTTATTTACTGTGGTCAGTCACTTTATCTTTAGGTCTCTGTCTAATCGATAGATGCTGTAACTTGAGGGTATCCATTAATTCTACATAAGTCTTCTTTATAAAATTAATCCACACCACACCCCCAAGCCACAACTACCACGCTTGATGTATAATTATATATATGTTCACTTAAAACCACGAAGAGTACCTAAACGACTACGATTTACCCATTATTTAATTGTTAAACATTATTTCCGTTTGTTTCAATTGGCAAATTATGTCTAGTATGAGAACTGTAAATTATAAAATTAAATTGTACAATATAAATCTTTGTACATACTTAGTACCTTCCTAAACTATGATCAGTTTTGTTAAAAAATAGCAATAAATATTAAGTACCTATTTTATTTTTCGTTTTTGTTTTCTGAATATTAAACAAAATAGAAAAATACTTTATATTAAAAATATATAATGCATGACAACAGCATATTTCGTGCCTAGGATTTAAAGTAGGGATGAGAATATTGGTAGAAATTGTTAATACTTAGTTAAAAAAAATTATCTATAATTTGATTGGTTGAAAATATTCGTTAATATTTTTATTCAAGTATCTGCAACATGTTGAATATTCTATTAACTAATGCATATTGAAATAGTTAACAACTTAAATCAACAATTAACTGACCCAAGTATTTGTTAAAAATATCACTACCTTAACTTTGTTTAAACATTAGTTAAATTTAATGGTTGATGGTTATATTCATCATCTCTAATTTGAACGCACATGTCTTTTTGGGGGGGTAACCACTTAAAGGAGCTGTGTTTACCTGCTTAAATAAGGAACATAGTAAAAATAATGTTCTATCAGTAACAGTTCAATTCAAACCTAACCAGTATTCATTGTATAAATGAATAAATGATTAAAACAGCACATCGCTCGGTCAATCTGACAATACTCATAATTTCAGATTTTATCATGGTCACTCTGAATAATTGATACCGACTTTACTCTCAAAGTAAATGGTTAAAAGCCAACACAAAATTATCAAGTCCCGCTGCAGCGGTTCAGGCAAAACTAGAAATTCATTTTAATAACACAAACCACTTTGTCTTGTCTCAAATGACAAAATACCCTTTGACCTTGTCACATTCATACTTTTAGAAGTCCATTAATATATACCTATTATTTTTTTGAAACCAGTTAGTTAGGTACTGGTTAGTAAATAAAATAAGCCGAAGTAGTGCAACTGTAAGTTAATAAACATTTGTTTTGATTATGTAAAACTATAAATAATGACTTGTTCGACAATTCTGGAATCATTGTTTGTAAAGCAACCTTACAAGTCACAATAAAGTCTAAAATATCAAATAAAGAAATGGACATGAATATTAAATTGCAACATTTCTATTAACAAAATAATAATTTACGTATGATAAGATATTCTTGAAATGGAACGTTACCATACGTCATAACGTCAATGTCTTTATTATCTGACAGCTGACGTTCATAGTGCGATTTATTGTTTTACAAAATCAATGGGCTTTAAGCGATCAATATTCAATGAGATATTTTCCTATAAATTTGTGTAATCTCACATGGCTATACTGACTATTACTTGTTTCCCAAATTATGTACTTAGCAAGACCAACTACAGCAATATGTGATAGTGACCAATTCAAAAGTTTCAACCTTTTTGTCAAGTTTCTAGTTTATGTATGAGATTACTTTCGCAATGTTAATAACAACTACTAACTAAACACCCGGTCCTCTTCTGGTGACAAAAAAAAAATAGCATCTAGTATCTAGTCAACCGTAGTGGTATAATTTTTAACAACTACCCAAGAAAAGGAGTGTTGTTTTATCAAATAAATAATCATTTCAGAGCAGTACAAGCAATAATTCATCAATTTACCCAGTTTACCAAATGATCAGTACTGGTTATTTATGAATAATTACAACTATACAGCGCTTGACCAATCTGGCAATAACATTGCAAATTATATTAACACATTTTCTGTAAAAATAATTTCAGGCTTTGACATGATCACACTGAACAGTTGACACCTACATACTGTACCCTTAAAGTAAAAGGTTAAAATAACACAAAACTAAATTATCAAGACCCGGGGTAGCAGGTCCAACTAAACTAAATGTTTATTTTAACAATACTATTATCACAGAATAATTAATAGTACTTATGCTATTAGTAAACACTTTAAAAGCGGATTTCGGATATGTCGATATTCTGTAACTGTTAATATTGAACTTTTTGTAAATTTAAATTATAATTGATTAGTGTTGCTCTCAAGTAAGTGGCACGTTGTCATTAAGAATAAAGTTTCTATAAACCTTAAAAGTGAAAAACAATAAAATAAAGAGAATTACTAATAACCTTTCACCTTGTCCTATTTGTTTATTAATAATTTAACACCATGACTGCCACCGCGGACCTCGAACAATAGATTTTCTATTGTGTCCGTCGTCTGGCCGTCAACGTGTTAAATGATATTCACCAAGTATTTCTTTTTTTTACATATCAGATCAAAAAGAAATATGTATCATTTACTCTATGACATAGTACCAAATTTTATTCTGGCTTACTACTATATTATGAAATACTTGACTGCTGTGCCCCGTGGTTTCACCCGCATAAGTGACGACCCCGTGGGAATATCGGGATAAAAGTATCTTGTGTGTTAATCCTGGTTATAATTACCTACTGTCTGTGTGCCAAATTTTCCAAATCTGTTCAGCCGTTAGTGCGTGAAGTAACAAACTTCCAACACACTCACAGTTTCGCCTTTATAATATTAACTGTCTAGTGTGAAGTGTGATCATGTTCATCAAGTTATGCAATTTACCCAAAATATACATTTTGAGTATAATTTGAATATAATTTATGAACACAAGAATCTAACATCAGTGTTTCAGTAACAGTTTCATTTCTGAAAACTTTTGTCTGAGCAAAAATGAATAATAATCTAGTAACTAACATAATCCTCTCTATTGGTTTAATAAGCCAAGCTTCAAATTAATGTTCACAAGCTAATTTTAGGTAATTGATGACCTTGCAACCTATAAATAGGTAGGTACATTTTTATAGGAATATTTTTATACAATTTACCCATCATCATTTTGAACCTTCTGTTTGAAGTTGGATAAAATACCAGTTGAAGCTTACCTCCTAATTACAAACATTGTTCTTAAATGAAAGTTTTTATGTTACCAAACTTCTGGATATGGTCTTAGATTCCAAGGTAATATCAAAGCAGAGCCTCTAAAGGCCTTACCGACTTTAGATACATAATATTGCTGGAAAGGTTTCCAATTACTCGTACAGCAGCTGCTCGAGTCTCTGCATTCTTGACCCCTAAGACGACACACTGACCCTCGATGCTCGTAAAGCAGCTCGCAGCTCGGCAGTCTCGATGCCAGTACAGTTACTTGGTAACTCCGTAGTCCTGACGTCGAAGGCGGCAGCGCGATGTCATCGTCTTAGTGGCCCACCGATGAACAACAGCTTCCAGCCAATCGTTAGCTCCAACATTGATCATGAAAATAGAAAAATATAATTCATTAGAAATTGATAAGTAAGCTGGAGCACTATCCCACTTCTGATGTCAGAAAGATGAATGGTACTATATGTACAGGTAATAATATCAGCTTAATTAGCAGCTTTTAGTGTGGTTGGTTGGTGTCATTGACTGTGTCTGGTGGTGTTACTAGTTATTTAGGTACTGTATGAAGTACCTATGAATATGGTGTGTAGGGAAAGGGATTTATTAAGAAAAGCACAGAAAGACAAGACTAGGCATTTATTTTAATTAGGCTTGTCAGATAAATACGTTAATGAGAAAACTAGTTGCCCGTTCCCAAAACTAGGTCATCATGAAGAAGGAAGGGCAAGCAAACTTCATGGCAGCTTGTTTTAAAGTATTGGATCAGATCAACACATTGTAGGTACATTTGAATAAACAATTATTGTTATCACATCAATGATTAATCTCTTGGACCATTTCTCAAAGTTATAGCAAATTAACAATGGATAGAAACAGGACATGAATATTCCGTAAGTAATTCGATTTAACACAAAAGCAATATCAGACTTATTATAATAGACCACCTAAAGGACAACACAATTAACAGCAATAATATTAATTAACTTACGTGAACGGTAGTCCATCTTTCACCGCAGTTGAATCCAAGAGGATCAGAATTGGCGGTCTCACATGTTTTATAGTATTAAAAGCCCCCCAATATTACTCAAGTACATATCTAACATTCCCGCCATTTTTAACAATCATACATTTTGACCAAATAACTTTTGATATTGACAGTCTTATGTAAATCTATTATGACAGAACTATTTTAAAACGTTAGAAGATATTCAATGTATTTTATAACAATTTATCAGGCTATAATTAGATGAAGTCCCTTAAACATACGTTCCACTGAGTATACTATAATTAATTATTTATAACCACATAAACATCAAAATAGCACATAAAATTAAGAAAATATTTCAAATACAATGTGTAATTCTGCTATCCTTAAATCTTAGGAGAAAGTAAAATAAGTTATTGTATTTATTTAGACCAACTCACAAATCACCGGTTCGTTCGGAATCGTTGCTAATTCGTCTAGAAATACTCTTGACAGTTTGGCAAAATACAGTACATACTAATTCCATGCAATTCAGGAAAATAACTCAAGATTATATTCTATAACTCTACATATTCCGACACGCGCCTCAAAGAGATGTCAGCATCGAGGAGGGGCCCCCTTAGGGCCGAAGCCTGCCGGGCCAGCGGGATTGTCCGAAAGGGTTACCGCTGGCCCGGAACATAAAGGGCTAAGGAAGAAACACGGGTGGGTTTTAGTCAGTAAGAGTCTGACACTCCCTTCCCCTCCACCCAGAGCGGGTGGAGTCATTTGATGATTTCCGATCAAAAAAAAAAAAAAGACCTCCCAAAAAAAACATGTCAAGTCTTTTTATTTTATCGTGTTTAGATATTATTATAGGCTGCAGAGTCTAAACACCCACTTTAAAATAGCCCTGTATTCATAAAATTGGTAAAATAAAGATGCTATTACTGCCGTATGTTTGTATTTCAAAAATATGCGTACTAAAGTTGTCAAAAAATAAAAGGCCCATTTTGACATTTGAGAAAGACCCTAGAATGTAACTTGGAACGAAACTGAAAGAAACAATAAAATAATAATTAATTAATTACATAAAGTTTTAAAAAAATACATAATTTTTTTTTGGCGCGTTAAATAATTTGATGGAATATATTGCGAGTATTCTTTTTGCGCTTACTTTATAGTAGCATGCAATTTCTAATTATTACGAAACGTCTCAAAAACAGTTCCATTCTCAGTCTTTTTTTTAAAAATACTAGTGATGTAACCAATTAATTATTGAATTTCACCAGCTTCATTCGATTTTAATAGTAATTAAATATTGTGTAGTGACCTTTACTGAAAAGAATGAGCTTGGCGCTCAAAGCCGTAAATACAATTTTGGATTAGCGACACTGGTGTCTGTAGAATGGCTTGTCTCTGACCATGCGGCACGGCTTTGCTTTTGGACTATTTCTGTTTACTATCACGTTAACCTTAGCTCTTCTATTTTGGACATTGATTTAAGATGGTGATTTGGACTCGAAAAAAAAGATTAATATCACTTTACAATACATAATTAAATCGATCAAATACTCATACAAACTTGAATCGATTTATCGTGAGTAAAGAATACCGAGTCGTATGGTTACTTCACTAGTTACGTCGTCATGACAAAATGTCAAAACGGGCCTTTTATTTTTGGCAACTTTACAATGTAATTTTCATAAAGCCAACTATGTCTAAAAAACAGTGTAATTCACTAGCCAGTGTTGCAACTTAATACGATTACAAGCTCAGTGTTGCCAGTTCCTGACACATTAAAACTTATAGGTACAGCGAATCATCTCGTCGTTGGACGCGGACTGACTGCCTGTCTTCCGTACAAGAGCCGGTCAACGATATCGCCTTTGCTCCGAATCTTGGCAGATCATTCCACTTACTAGCTGTTGCGACTAAGGACGTCCGAATTATTAAAATTGAGCCTATAGCGTAAGTACCTTTATTTTTATTTATTTACCATTTATATACACACATATATAAACAGAACAGAAAACTAGGTACAGACGCCAGCACATCAAGCAACTACAATCTGTCAAATTTCTTTAATCGATTTTCAACATTATCGTCAAAGCGTAAGGTTCAAAGTTGATTGGAAAAATTTTACAGTTTCGGGTAGCTTGATGTGCTGGCGTTTGTACAAAGGTTTTTTATTTCACATCACTGCTGAGCAATGGCCTCTTCCAAATCCTTCGAGGCATCCTTTTCTATCGCCATCTCGCTCCAACCCTTGCGGTACACGTCTAGGTGGTCTCGCCACCTCTTCTGTGCGGTGCGTTTCGGCTCATCGTCCCCGCGCTTACGTCTCTTCGTCCCCCTTTGCCCCTCTCACCCCTCCGGCCTGCCTGCTGCACCATCAACCAGCGGTCTGCGAGCCGTAAGTAATGCGTCGGCGTCGCCTAGTCGTAGCTGAGTCGATGTATCGGAGCTGCTGATCCGCTTTGCTGTGTTTACGTTAGGTTGACGCCTGTTTGACGGCGAGGCGAAAGGCGATACGGTGCCGATCCCTTTCCGATTTGATACGTGTGCTATGACCTTAAGCCGTAGGGAAAACAGCCGGGGGGCTGTTATTTATAGTCAAATAAATTATTTACTATTTGTTTAAGGGTTGATTTTTCAATCGACAGATAACTTTTAACTGTGGAAGAAAATTGACGTCTGACAGTTTTTGTACGGAAGAAATGTCAAAAATTCAAAATTATTCTGGGATAAAACTATCTGGCGTTGGAAAAATCAGCCCTAAGGAATATTAGGTAATATTTATTTATATATTTATATATACTTTATTGTACACCAGAAAATACATAACAAAAAAAAAAATACGATGAATAATAATAAGAAAATATAATAAGTAAAATACACACATCACAAGTGTCTAGGGATCAAGCATTTTTATGCGGATTTCTTGAGATTGAGATGTGGCTTTGTAATGATTTTATAAATTTATATGGATCCTTTTTGGTGCATTTCATAATTTGAATCAGGAACTGTGAATCAAATTCGAGTAAAAGATGAAAATCAGCTGTCAATATTTTCCCTATAAAAACATACAACGCATTGAAGACATTATTAGTGCTGCTGTTTCCCTACTACTGATTAAAACCAACGTTATTATGGAGCGGCGACGTCATTTAAGCAGGGAAGAAATGCTCAGAGCCGTGGGAATGATAGAAGCTGGTTCCCGGCAACGTACTGTGGCTTTAGCTCTGAATACAAGTCAGAGTGTTATCAGTCGACTTTGGACACGTTACCGAAGCACTGGTACCGTGGCTGAGCGCCATGGAGGACGATATCGCTGCACCACACGGAGACAAGACCGATACATTCAAATCTTAACTCGAAGAGCTCCAACAATAACCGCCATGATGTTAGCCGTGAGGCTTCATCCACCTTCAGGGAACTTAATTAGCGACCAAACAGTCAGAAACCGCTTGCATGAAGTGAACCTTCATTCCCGAAGACCGCTACGGGTACCACCTATAGCAATGCACAATCGTAGGATTCGATATCAATGGGCTCTTGAACACAGAAATTGGGCAGAAGAACAATGGCGTTTCGTGTGCTTTTCTGATGAGTCTCGTTTTGGTATGAGACCGGATACAAGACGTATACGACACTGGAGAACTCCTGGACGCCAACAGCGATTAAAATCCTGCCAGGAAGTCCATCCTTATAGTGGTGGAACCATCATGGTATGGGCGGGTATTTGGATCGGCGGAAGAACTGAGTTGATTTGGATCAGAGGCAACCTCAACGCTCAAATTTATGCTGAGACGATTGTATCAGACGTCATCGTTCCTCTACAAGTGCAAATCGGTCCCTTATTTCAGTTAATGCATGATAATGCACGACCGCACACCGCAAGAGTTGTAAGACAGACTCTCGCCGCAGCTAACATCAATGTCCTGCCCTGGCCTGCTCAGTCGCCAGACTTGAACCCGATTGAGCATGCATGGGATATGCTACAGAGAAGAGCTCTGCCGAATATGGAGGGTATCCAGTCGCAAGAAGACCTTTTTTTGTTGTTGCAACGAACATGGGCGGCCATTCCACAGCGTGATTTGGATGAACTCATTTTGAGTATGCCAAACCGATGTTCTTGTGTTGTTAGTGTTCGCGGTAGAAACACGGATTATTAATTGTTTAAGTTACCCAATAAAATTTTAAAGAAAACTGTTATTTCAGTCTTTTTTTCGGACTTTTGTGTTAGTGGTTCAAATGTCAAAAATCCCTTTATTAGGAAAATGGCAAATTTCTTTATTAATGCAAAGGTGACTTGGTTTATCGTTACTGTGACAAACGAAAACACTTTATTTGATGAATCCTTAAAGAAAATTTTAATTAATATCAATCAGGAGAAAAGTTATTGCAAAAATATATGTTGATCCCTAGACACTTTTGATGTGTGTATAAAAAAATATATTATTATTTAAGTGATAAGCAACCGATGTCTGTGTGGTGCCGGACTTAAAGAATACCACAACCCCTTACTTCCCGTGGGTGTCGTAAAAGGCGACTAAGGATCGTACCGGAGAATGGGCAGCAGCTCTGTGTATTCCACCATCATACCATACTGCGATCGCCAACCCGCCTGCCAAGCGTGGCGATTATGGCAAACCCTCCCAAAATTGGGGGAGGCCTATGTCCAGCAGTGGACGTCTATCGGCTGAAACGACGATAAGCAACCAACCTGCAGGGTAATTGCGTAACACACTATCAGTAGCAATGGGTTTCATTTTGACAGTTCAACAACATTCATTGCGTTATTTACGTTGTTGAGCAGACACGCTTTTCGTACATAAGGAGCAATGGATTGGCAATATGCTTCAAAATGATTCAAATTGTGAGAAATAGTGTGTTACGCAATTAGGGTGCTGATTGAGAGTTATATGTTCGAGCCGTTTGGGGTTGAAACACTAGGGCCATGGGGGGTCCGAGTGCCCACTTGGTTTTCCGAGATATCGCCAATCGGTTAGTCGACTCATCACGTGACTAGAGAGAGGGCTGGCCTATTTCTTGGCCAAAGAATTAGCATTGCCATAAAACGTGGCAATGCTGTCAGCCTTTTGGGCGCTGTTCCTGTTGACAGCGATGCGGACGAATTTTTTGATGCCCTATGATTATTTTGCTTATTTTTTCATCTAAATGTACATACTATTATTATTTTAAATATTAGCATAGATTATTTAAATATTATTCACAGAATAAATAAAACGAAAACATGAATTAAATTTCAGTGATAAGCACTTCAACATCAAAATCAAAAGTCATTTATTCAAACTAGGCTGAAAATCAGCACTTTTTGAACGTCAAAATTACATGAGCAAGTCCCCGCGTTTTACCACTTCCTAGTGTTTTAGCTGAGACGAAGTGCCGCAACAAACTTCCTAGCAGCACAGTTGTCTGTTAGAAGAAATTTAGTGAGATACCCGAGATACAGGTTAATTCCCCGTTCAGGTACAATACAAACCAATTCATCATCTGCCTAGCCTTTTCCCAACTATGTTGGGGTCGGCTCCCAGTCTAACCGAATACCAGTATTTTACATGGAGCGACCGCCCATCTGACCTCCACAACCCAGTTACTGGGTAATACGATACCCCTTGGTAAGACTGGTTGTCAGACTTACCAAGCTTCTGACTACCCGTAACGACTGTCAAAGATCCACGAATGACAGCCGGGACCAACGGCTTAACGTGCTTTCCGAGGCACAATATAAATACAATACAAACCAATTATTATACAAAATTTCCCGAAATTAACGCACACCACCAAACACCCCAGTTAGAATATTATGTTATAATCATAATACATACACTGAATTTTTACTATTATGTATAAAACGTTGTTTGGAGGGATCTGTGGCTAAATAATAACAGCCGCACAGGTCGATCGATCAAGTTAAGCTACGCTTGCCGCGGTTGGTCTGTGGATGGCTGACCATCTTTACATACCGAGACCCCTCCGTGCCTAGGAAAGCACGTTAAGCCGTTGGTCCCGGCTTTTATTCGTGGATCTTTGACAGTCGTTAGTTCGTTACGGGTAGTCAGAAGCCCGAAAGTCTGACAACAGTTTTACCAAGGGGTATCGTATTACCCAGTAACTGGGTTGTGGAGGTCAGATAGGCAGTCGCTCCATGTAAAATACTGGTATTCAGCTGCATCCGGTTAGACTGGAAGCCGACCCCAACATAGTTGGGAACAGGGTAGGCAGATGATGATGACCCGAGATACAGGTTCATTCCCAGTTCAGGTACAATCCAATTATACAACATGTTCCGAAATTACCGCACACCACCAAACACCCCAATTAGAATATTATATTAGAATCATAATACATACACTGGATTTTTACTAGTAGGTTTAAAACATTGTTTATTTATTAAATTAGTTATACAGATTGTGGGAGAAAATTGTGTTCACATTAAAAGATATACGCACGCACACAGTCGCACACTTGTAAGGATCTAGCGTAGTAGGAACTACGTCCATTTTTGTTTGTTTTGACTGTTTAACGTAATTTTAATTATTGTTGGGAAAAATATACTGAATTCAAAATGAAAGAAAAAAGAAAGAAAAGTATTTATTGCGACTCGTACAGGAAGATCACAAACTAAACTAAACACATTAATAAAAAAAAAAGTTATATAAAAAAAAAGTAACAAAAGGAAAATGAAACAGAAAGTCCTACACGAGGCCAAAAGGATAGAAATCGATTCAATAAATAATTCTGAACAAACTACTTTCAGAATGTGAATTAATTAATTTAGTTTATGGCCCTAGTCTAAACTTGAAAAGTACTCGAAATTGTTGTTAATATTTATGTAAATCAATAATTTAAATAAACAATTACAATGCATTGACCTTATACGCAACACCACACTGCGCTCCAAAACACAGATTTCTGACGTTGCTCAAAAAGCCGCTAAGCTGAAGTGGGACTGGGCTGGCCACGTGTGCCGTATGCCCAATGAGCTGTGGGCCAAAATAACCGCCATGTGGAGCCCTGACATAGGTAGAAGGCGTCGCGGCAGACCCCATAGAAGTTGGCGGACGAGCGGGACAAAACAAACGACCAGTGGTCCTTTAGCTTTGGATCGAAAGAGCTGGCAGTCATGGGGAGAAGCCTTTGCTCTTTTGTAAGGTTGATGCAGATTACCAGTAACAGCAATTTCAATGCTATATTCCGGCTGTTGCAGCGAGTCAGCCGGTACTGGCACGGGCAACAACGGTACCAGCGTGCGTTTCAAGTGCGAGGTTGTGGCCGCCTTCGAGGAGCACTACTCGTGCGTGTGGCGCGTGTGCTGGAACCTCACCGGCACCCTGCTGGCTTCCTCCGGAGACGACTGCGCCGTGCGCCTGTGGAAGAGTAAGTACAGTACGCGGCCCATGCGCCTGCGCCTACCCAGCTTTTGGCTTAAGTACTATGTTAGACGAAAACACGATTCCATAAAATTTTCTCGATAGAAAAAAAATCCAAAGTTACTTCCAAACCGAACAATAAACTGCTGGTATTAAAAAAATACTTCAAATTAGATCATGAAACTTTGCATACTAACTGAACTAACTATAAAGCAGGTCTTATGTTACTTAGTTTTTTTGGACCTTTATTTTCACCGTAAAAAGCAAATACCTTAACTATTGGCGCTGCCTTCCGCCCAGCACTGCACTCTGTCTCGCTCTCACACAGTCCGCGAACAGTATCGTGCGAGCGAGATAAAAGAGTGAATTTTAGCTGAGGTAGTATAGTATAGTAGGCTCTTAAGTATTGGCCTATCGAATGCAAAAATATTTTTTTAAATCGGACTGCTAGTTCGCTTAGTTAGCTCGTTTAAGCAAAGTTAAATAATTTGTTTCAAACCATAGCTTCTGCCCGCGACTTCATTCGTGTAGGAGTCGTAAGACACTATATTATACAAAAATAACATGTACGTTTGCCCCGCACGGCCCCCCTGAATTTGCGATTTAGGTGTGCACCAATGCAATGTACTCGCCTCTAGGAGTATATGTACCGGTTTCTTTTTCAATGTACCTCTGTACTTTTGAAGAAATATGCAAAAAAAGGGGGCCGTGCCAGCCAAACGTTTTCAGCACGGCCCCCGTGTAACTTGAAAAATATATAGCGTATTAAAAAGTTTCATAAACTCAAGGAATGTACTTTAATAGCACGTTCTATGTACCGTAACAGATATTGTGAATTCGTAATAACAAATAATATATAGATGTGGATAGGGGGCCGTGCTGAAAAAAAAGAAATAAGAAAATATCTAAAAAAGACAAAACAACCTTAGCCAAAATCTATTAAAAAGTAATTCATGTTTGGCAAGTAACATATGTACCGCATTGGTTTCTCATAGAACTTGCTAAATTAAAAAAATAAACGCATTTTAGTTTATTCAGCACGGCCCTCTATAGTTGCCTATATCTTTTTAAATATGACATGTTTGTTTACAAAATTCGACTTCCTGAATTATGTATAGGAGTACATTCGTTCCAAATAAATTGCGATTATGGTGTATTAGTACTCTAAAAGTTAAATTTGATCAAAAATATCCCAACATACAACTGATGGGGTGACCATGTTTCCACGTGAGAATGGATTAAAAAACTTCTGCATAAATTGAATAAATTTTTAATAAAATAAACGTTTATTTTATTAAAGATTTACTCAATTTATACAGAAGCTTTTTTAACCATTCTCACGTGAAATCATGGTATTCGCATGGTATTCGTATTAACGATAACTTTATTAGTAGTAAGTAGGTCGCAAATCGAACAAAACAACAAGTGTCGCTACGACCAATATATTTCCAATAAATCACACGGATTGATGTACGGTACATTACAATAAAATTACAGTTTCGTTACATTTCACAGTATTAGTTACGTTTACCTATGGAATAATCGCAGAAAAACTATGTGTCACTAACACTACAGAGCTTAAAAGGCTTGAAAAATCACAGATACGTTTCCAACAAATCACTCATTGAACCTTACCTACATTACAATAATATTACTTACATTAATCACATTATTTGGAATAATCACAGGCAACTAATTTAACCTACGTAATCACAGTAGTGTTTCAAGCAACTGTAATAATTAGAATATTGTTATTATTTTTACATAATTACAAAACATCAAAGATCACTCGCTAAAACGTAAGTAAGGGTGTGTCGTCATCGTTCAGCCGATAGACGTCCACTGCTGGACATAGGCCTCCCCCAATTTTGGGAGGGTTTGCCATAATCGCCACGCTTGGCAGGCGGGTTGGCGATCGCAGTATGATATGATGGTGGAATACATAGAGAACGCTGCTGCCCATTCTCCGGTACCATTTTCACGTGTTCACCGGTTTTTTTATCCATTCTCACGTGGAAACATGGTCACCCCATCAGTTGTATGTTAGGATATTTTTGATCCAATTTAACTTTTAGAGTACTAATACACCATAATCGCAATTTATTTGGAACGAATGTACTCCTATACATAATTCAGGAAGTCGAATTTTGTAAACAAACATGTCATATTTAAAAATATATAGGCAACTATAGAGGGCCGTGCTGAGTAAACTAAACTTCGTTTATTTTTTAATTTAGCAAGTTGTATGAGAAACCAATGCGGTACATATGTTACTTGCCAAACATGAATTACTTTTTAATAGATTTTGGCTAAGGTTGTTTTGTCTTTTTTAGATATTTTCTTATTTATTTTTTTTCAGCACGGCCCCCTATCCACATCTATATATTATTTGTTATTACGAATTCACAATATCTGTTACGGTACATAGAACGTGCTATTAAAGTACATTCCTTGAGTTTATGAAACTTTTTAATACGCTATAATTTTCCAAGTTACACGGGGGCCGTGCTGAAAACGTTTGGCTGGCACGGCCCCCTTTTTTTGCATATTTCTTCAAAAGTACAGAGGTACATTGAAAAAGAAACCGGTACATATACTCCTAGAGGCGAGTACATTGCATTGGTGCACACCTAAATCGCAAATTCTGGGGGGCCGTGCGGGGCAAACGTACATAAAATAACAGCCACATTTTTATAATACTTTCCTGTATACTACGTTTGTAGTTTTGGTCTCTACTTTACAGCCAAAATATGAAGAGAGTGAAGACTGGTAAGCAAGCGACGTACAGGGGGCCTAAAAAGGCCACTTTGGCAGAATCATAAAAGGATAACATAATGGACAGTTAACTGTTAAGTTAATCGTATCAAATCCCATTGTTGAAGCATTTTTCAGTTATTTTTTTTTGTCTGTGCTAAAATACCAATCAATTCAATCCAAATCCAATCCCAATCTCGTTGATTGTACCTACATAGTGCAGCGAAAAAAAGAAAAACACGGACTGTCTTCGAAATATTATAATACATAATGTTATCCTTATAAAATTCTTCAAAGTGGCCATTTTAGTTCCCCAGTTGTCCGTATGAGAAGCAGCTCGTGCTGAGATCGACACCCGCAGCCTGCAGTGGTGATTTCTAATTGCTTGGTGTTTTTCGTTTGTGTGAATTAATGAACACATGCTTTCCGGTATATACTACCTAATGGCACAACACTGATACACTGACTAATGCTTTCTTACTCTTCCGACATGTGCATTTGGATTGAGTGATCTTTTTTTATTTCGTGACAAAATCTGATTGTACATTTAGTCAAAAATAGTCAAAACTCATAGCCCAAAGTAAAAAATTTGTCACTCTCAAGGATCTTCAGTTATTGCCGAAAATGTGGATCACTCAATTCAGACATTTTGCAAAAACGGCTATGAGCTAAATCTCAACAAAAACTTACTCTACTGACTAAATTTATATCTCAAAAATTAGTTAAAAATTTGTCACAACATTTTTTAAACCCATCAAGGCATTTAAAGCTTCTTCCAGGTATCTTTGGACAGTATTATTGGATCACTCAGTCCAGACACCATTTTGTCTGAGAGATCGTTGTAATAAGGTTTCGGATGAATTTTTCTATAGATCTATTGTTTATCCTAAAATGTACATGTCCCGAATATATTTGTACAATAAATATCATAACACAAATACCTTTTGTTAAAAATTTATGAGTGACTCAATGTTTTTAAATTTGCTGAACTGAGTGATCCATAAGAATGTCTAATAGCTAACTACCTGTTTCGTATTGATTTACACAAACTACGATTAATTTTTGTACAACTTTATGACTAAAGTTTTACATAAAAATAATTTACATATACAGCTTAATTTACGAGATATTACATTTTTAATTTTATTGTTAGGGAAAAGTGCAGTAGGGTGACCATATAATATGAAATCATCGGAAATATAAATGATACAGTAAGTACCTAATCGTTAGTTGTAATATCAATTAATGTAATCAGCATGTTGTTTTTCATGTAATAGTAATGCTATGGTTATAAACTTTCTAGTGTTATTTTCATGGATTTGAAAGGAACAAAACAGGTAACGTTACAAGATGTGCACGAAATGATTTTAATAAAAAGTAGATCGTACAGGTTAGGGCGCGTACACATAGCGATCCGTTGAACAGGTCCGTTATTTGATTGCGTATGTAGTTGTATGAGCCAGTTCGCACACAATACAGCATTCCGGATCCAGTAAAAAAGAAAAAGAGATGAGATAAGATCCGTTAAAAAGGATCCTGTAAGTTTTTACAGGATCCTTTTTAACGGATCTTATCTAACGACGTTCTATGTGTACGCGCCCTTACTTGGAGGTATTGAATTTCTTCCTTCTCAACATCCTGACGACATCGGTCATTATTAAGCGCATGGTGTAAATGGACGAATAGTTTGCTATGACGATAATTTGGCTAAAACTAATGATAGCAAAAATGAACCACTTTATTTACATACACTTATTTACGCAGCTTATGATTTATAAATAACATTGTATTTCCTTTCTAGATTAGGCTGGCCACATACGTCCGATTCGGAGACCCCGAATTTCATTTCATACAAAATCTTCTCTTTAGCGCACACGTACTTATATTTTCCGTCAGGGTTTCCGAATGTTTTCTAGATTTCACTGTCATTTTGTTAAGTACTTATTTGATTTGGTTTTCGTAAAAATTACTTACCTAGGTACTGTTGATCTGACATTTTTACAAAGAAATTTTTTTACATAAAATGTTTATTTTGCTATTATTAATCCCAAAGATATTCTAATAAGTAATGTCGTGTTAGCTTATAAGTTAGGTAGGTATACTGAAAACGATTTTTTTTTTACGAAAGCTGAAAGCTGTTTTTGTTAATCGTTTTTATAGGAAGATTCATCATAAGAAGAATCATCCA
Source organism: Mesoligia furuncula (assembly GCA_916614155.1). Taxonomy (NCBI): domain Eukaryota; kingdom Metazoa; phylum Arthropoda; class Insecta; order Lepidoptera; family Noctuidae; genus Mesoligia; species Mesoligia furuncula. Next base: position 3,007,656 of record OU744809.1, on the reverse strand, counting down.
ATAACTTTGCATTTATGTTTTTTGTAAATTATATATCTGTACCTATGTGGTGTACATTAAAGACTATTATTAAACAACCAAACAAATAAATAAATAATAAAGTTTACTAACAGTATTATTTATTTATTTCCGAATTTTTTATTTGTTGTCTTAACAATTAAACTATGTTTCTATCATTGCAACTGTTTTATTCATAACGAAGAAGTTTTTCCTTGAATTAATTAAAAGGTAGAGTTTATTCTAAATTAGACCTTAGTACAAGTGAAGTAACTCCTACAATCAACGTGTGATATACGTTAAGCTAAATTGTATATTCTATAAGTTACGTTATAGTAACACAATATTTAAAAAAAAATAACGTGCCACCATGTCATCTTCGAAACTACAATAGTAGGCTTCATTATGGTTTCTTTCAGATAACAACATTTTAAGAGAAAAATGCTCTAAACAGCATTGCAATAGGATGAAAACAAAAACTTACAACTCTTTTTGTGAATAGAATTTAGTTTTTTGCCCCTCCTGTAAAGTCAAGTTAAGTCCTGGTTACATTAATTGATATTACAACTGACGATTATATAGGTAGGTACTTGCTATATCATTTATATTACCGATGATCTCATATTATATGGTCACTCTACTGCACTTTTCCCTAACAATAAAATTAAAAATGTAATATCTCGTAAATTAAGCTGTATATGTAAATTATTTTTATGTAAAACTTTAGTCACAAAGTTGTACAAAAATTAATCGTAGTTTGTGTAAATCAATACGAAACAGGTAGTTAGCTATAAGACATTCTTATGGATCACTCAGTTCAGCAAATTCAAAAACATTGAGTCACTCATAAATTTTTAACAAAAGGTATTTATGTGCATTTGGATTGAGTGATCTTTTTTTATTTCGTGACAAAATCTGATTGTACATTTAGTCAAAAATAGTCAAAACTCATAGCCCAAAGTAAAAAATTTGTCACTCTCAAGGATCTTCAGTTATTGCCGAAAATGTGGATCACTCAATTCAGACATTTTGCAAAAACGGCTATGAGCTAAATCTCAACAAAAACTTACTCTACTGACTAAATTTATATCTCAAAAATTAGTCAAAAATTTGTCACAACATTTTTTAAGCCCATCAAGGCATTTAAAGCTTCTTCCAGGTATCTTTGGACAGTATCATTGGATCACTCAGTACAGACACCATTTTGTCTGAGAGATCGTTGTAATAAGGTTTCGGATGAATTTTTCTATAGATCTATTGTTTATCCTAAAATGTACATGTTCCGAATATATTTGTACAATAAATATCATAACACAAATACCTTTTGTTAAAAATTTATGAGTGACTCAATGTTTTTGAATTTGCTGAACTGAGTGATCCATAAGAATGTCTTATAGCTAAGTACCTGTTTCATATTGATTTACACAAACTGCGATTAATTTTTGTACAACTTTGTGACTAAAGTTTTACATAAAAATAATTTACATATACAGCTTAATTTACGAGATATTACATTTTGAATTATATTGTTAGGGAAAAGTGCAGTAGGGTGACCATATAATATGAGATCATCGGTAATATAAATGATAGAGTAAGTACCTACCTATATAATCGTCAGTTGTAATATCAATTAATGTAACCAGGACTTAACTTGACTTTACAGGAGAGGCAAAAAACTAAATTCTATTCACAAAAAGAGTTGTAAGTTTTTGTTTTCATCCTATTGCAATGCAATGCTGTTTAGAGCATTTTTCTCTTAAAATGTTGTTATCTGAAAGAAACCACAATGAAGCCTACTATTGTAGTTTCGAAGATGACATGGTGGTCACGTTATTTTTTTTTTAAATATCGTGTTACTATAACGTAACTTATAGAATATACAATTTAGCTTAACGTATATCACACGTTGATTGTAGGAGTTACTTCACTAGTACTAAGGTCTAGTTTAGAATAAACTCTACCTTTTAATTAATTCAAGGAAAAACTTCTTCGTTATGAATAAAACAGATGCAATGATAGAAACATAGTTTAATTGTTAAGACGACAAATAAAAAATTCGGAAATAAATAAATAATAAAGTTTACTGTTAGTAAACTTTATTATTTATTTATTTGTTTGGTTGTTTAATAATAGTCTTTAATGTACACCACATAGGTACAGAAATATAATTAACAAAAAACATAAATGCAAAGTTATTGGATGATTAGTTAAAATCAAATCATAGGAAGATTAGATTTTTAACTAATCATCCAATAACTTTGCATTTATGTTTTTTGTTAATTATATTTCAATTATGTTTTTTGTTATTTTTTTTTATGTTGTAAATAATAAAGTTTACTAACAGTAAACTTTATTATTTATTTATTTCCGAATTTTTATTTATATAGTTATAGTTATTAAAAACGATTAACAAAAACAGCTTTCAGCTTTCGTAAAAAAAAATATTGTTTTCAGTATACCTACCTAACTTATAAGCTAACACGACATTACTTATTAGAATATCTTTGGAATTAATAATAGCAAAATAAACATTTTATGTAAAAAAAATTCTTTGTAAAAATGTCAGATCAACAGTACCTAGGTAAGTAAAATTTACGAAAACCAAATCATATAAGTACTTAACAAAATGACAGTGAAATTTAGAAAACGTTCGGAAACCCTGACGGAAAATATAAGTAGGTACGTGTGCGCTAAGGAGAAAATTTTGTATGAAATGAAATTCGGGGTCTCCGAATCGGACGTATGCGGCCAGCCTAATCTAGAAAGGAAATACCATGTTATTTATAAATCATAAGCTGCCTAAATAAGTGTATGTAAATAAAGTGGTTCATTTTTGCTATCATAAGTTTTAGCCAAATTATCGTCATAGCAAACTATTCGTCCGTTTACACCATGCGCTACCGTCAGGATATTGAGAAGGAAGAAATTCAATACCTCCAAGTAAGGGCGCGTACACATAGAACGTCCGTTTTTACAGGATCCTTTTTAACGGATCTTATCTCATCTCTTTTTCTTTTTTACTGGATCGGGAATGCTGTATTGTGTGTGAACTGGCTCATACAACTACATACGCAATCAAATAACGGACCTGTTCAACGGATCGCTATGTGTACGCGCCCTAACCTGTACGATCTACTTTTTATTAAAATTATTTCGTGCACATCTTGTAACGTTACCTGTTTTGTTCCATTCAAATCCATGAAAATAACACTAGAAAGTTTATAACCACCATAGCATTTACTATTACATGAAAAACAAATCCCCTCGTAGCTAAAAGAAATTGCTTCTTCGAGACTGTTAATGCCAAATACAGATATTATTTGCAGATTCAATGGCAGAAATAGGTACAACATTTCTAGTTATTTCAGGTGCCGCGCAAGATTGATTTAAGCAGGTTTTAGTGCTAACTGCGCTTGAAAAGCTGTTTATTAAAATTGTCTCGAAAACGTACGTTAGGTTACAGCAACAATCGACTGTTATTTCGTAAGCAATAAGCAATGGATTAGCAATTTACTTCAAAATGATTCAGATTCCGATTGATAGTGTGTTACGCAATTAGGGTGCTGATTACATTAATTGATATTACAACTGACGATTATATAGGTAGGTACTTACTCTATCATTTATATTACCGATGATCTCATATTATATGGTCACCCTACTGCACTTTTCCCTAACAATATAATTCAAAATGTAATATCTCGTAAATTAAGCTGTATATGTAAATTATTTTTATGTAAAACTTTAGTCACAAAGTTGTACAAAAATTAATCGCAGTTTGTGTAAATCAATACGAAACAGGTACTTAGCTATAAGACATTCTTATGGATCACTCAGTTCAGCAAATTCAAAAACATTGAGTCACTCATAAATTTTTAACAAAAGGTATTTGTGTTATGATATTTATTGTACAAATATATTCGGAACATGTACATTTTAGGATAAACAATAGATCTATAGAAAAATTCATCCGAAACCTTATTACAACGATCTCTCAGACAAAATGGTGTCTGTACTGAGTGATCCAATGATACTGTCCAAAGATACCTGGAAGAAGCTTTAAATGCCTTGATGGGCTTAAAAAATGTTGTGACAAATTTTTGACTAATTTTTGAGATATAAATTTAGTCAGTAGAGTAAGTTTTTGTTGAGATTTAGCTCATAGCCGTTTTTGCAAAATGTCTGAATTGAGTGATCCACATTTTCGGCAATAACTGAAGATCCTTGAGAGTGACAAATTTTTTACTTTGGGCTATGAGTTTTGACTATTTTTGACTAAATATACAATCAGATTTTGTCACGAAATAAAAAAAGATCACTCAATCCAAATGCACATAAGGTATTTGTGTTATGATATTTATTGTACAAATATATTCGGAACATGTACATTTTAGGATAAACAATAGATCTATAGAAAAATTCATCCGGAACCTTATTACAACGATCTCTCAGACAAAATGGTGTCTGGACTGAGTGATCCAATGATACTGTCCAAAGATACTTGGAAGAAGCTTTAAATGCCTTGATTGGTTTAAAAAATGTTGTGACAAATTTTTAACTAATTTTTGAGATATAAATTTAGTCAGTAGAGTAAGTTTTTGTTGAGATTTAGCTCATAGCCGTTTTTGCAAAATGTCTGAATTGAGTGATCCACATTTTCGGCAATAACTGAAGACCCTTGAGAGTGACAAATTTTTTACTTTGGGCTATGAGTTTTGACTATTTTTGACTAAATGTACAATCAGATTTTGTCACGAAATAAAAAAAGATCACTCAATCCAAATGCACATTCTTCCGACTATTCCTGACGAATATCTTTCACTAAAATTACATAACAGTAGATTATAAACACATGGGATTTCTCATTGACAGTCACATAACCATAGATATTTATCTTTATCACACTAATATTATAAAGGCGTAACTTTGTGATTGTCTCTATTTATATGTTTGTTACTTCTTTACGCTCAAACCGATGGACCAATTTTTATAAAATTTTGTATGGAGGTAGCTTACACCCTGGATTAACATATAGGCTACTTTATATTCCCACGGGATCGACACTTATGCGGGTGAAACCGCGGGGCACAGCTAGTTAACTAAAGATACAGAAGAGGCCTAAACTTTGTTTTTCTGTGTACGTTTTACGAATCATCACAATATAATAGTATAACAAAATGTAAAAAACTGGCCAAGTGCGAGTCGGACTCGCACACGAAGGGTTTACGGAACCACAAGGCAAAAACGCCGAAAAAACATTTTTGTTGTATGGGAGCCCCCCTTAAATATTTATTTTATTTTATTATTTATTATTAAAGTTAAAATACAACTGAGTATTTTGTGAATATTTCAAATGCCTACCTGTTGCCATTTTTGATATCGAGCAAAAAAGGGCAAAAAAATCGCGTTTGTTGTATGGGAGCCCCCCTTGAATATTTATTTTATTTTGTTTTTAGTATATGTTGTTATAGCGGCAACAGAAATACATCATCTGTGAAAATGTCAACTGTCTAGCTATCGCGGTTCTTGAGATACAGCCTGGTGACAGACAGACAGACAGACGGACAGACGGACAGACAGCGAAGTCTTAGTAATAGGGTCCCGTTTTTACCCTTTGGGGACGGAACCCTAAAAAGGAAGCACAAAAACAAAAAAAACAATTTTTAGGAATCGAAATATGTAAATACGGCCCTGCTACTTTCGCCCCAAGAGGCATACTTAATTAAATATCGAATTTGTATTTTTCAGTGCAATACCTGAACCAGTGGAAGTGCGTGGCGGTGTTCAAGAACGAGCCGCTCCCGGGGGACTCCCCGCCGCTGTCCCGGCCACACGCCACCACGTACATGCGCCTGGCCACCATGGCCAACCCCTCACACATGCCCTTCCACTGACGCCGCGCCATCGTCGGCCAGCGCCACGGTCAGTGTCACGCATACGTATATATAATTATCGCTCATTTGGAGAAACATCGACGTAACTGCAACTTTACTTTTTTTTTAGTCTTTGTTCCTCCTAACGTAAATACGCTTTCTAAGTGCTTTCTCATATTTAAATAATTTTTGGCAAAAAATACATATTCTGCGATTTTTCTCCAAATGAGCGATATCTATAACTAAAGACTCCGCCGCTGTCCCGACCACACACCACCACGGTCCCGACCACACACCACCACGCACCTCTCCGCCGCTGTCCCGACCACACACCAAATTCAGATTCCCAAGTGTTGTATTTTAAGAAAAATTAGCTTTCATTACTTTTCCATACTAAATCTTCGCGTATAACCCGACCAAATTAAGTTGTCAATGGTATTGAGCTGTTTAAGAGATGTACACTCGTACATATTTTTTTTCTTAGATACACTGTTTGTAAGATAAAATTTAGATATTGAACTGTTGTTAATACTATTCTAATTAGTACCAATTGAGTACTAATTATTTACCAAATATGAAAGCGATTGGCGTTGGTGGTCCGGCGGTAGTCACGGACATGCCAGGGGTCATATTACGTGTCATATTAATGCCATCATGATTCCAGTGCCAAAAAGGGATGGTGCTCTCGATCATGTATAGCTCCGTCTCTCTCTTACACTGAAATCATGATGGCATTAAACCGTCGTAATACGGCACCTGTCCTGCGAAGCATATAGATATTTCTGACTGTTCTGAATTTTTCACGCCTAAAGGCGGGTTGTATCCCGTCCACTTGACGTACGCGTATACGTCAAAAATGACACTAACTATAGTCAAACCAAAAAAAATTACAAAATTATGTACTTGACTTACGTCAAATAATTACGATTACGTAATCGTTATTATTTGACACGACGGCGAAGTTCCAATACCTCCTAACTGATAAAGTCAAAAATTTACGCAAACTGAAAAAAAAAACGTTCAAAAATAGACACGTTGCGTTAGTTTAGTTGGGAGGTACATATTTCTACATTTTAATTGAATGCTGTTGCAACTAAAAATACACTTAGGCGATTCACTAAAACATGCGAATAACGCTTTTAAATTCAAATCGATAAAAAAGTGAATTTCTCAAAAAATGTCAGTTAGGAGGTATTGGCACTTCGCCGTCCATGCGTATGTTACGTTAATCAACCGTTTGAAAAAACCGGCCCTAAATAGTTGTACCGATCGTTATGTTATACGTCTGGGACCTGGTTAATGTCATCCTGGATCGCACGAAGTCACAGACAACAGCTAGTTTATAACGGGTGTCAAAATATCCTTAAAGAGGCCGAGAGTCACTTGTTCTTCCCGTTATTATAAAGTCGAATAATAGTAGAGACAATTATTTTTGATAATTTTCTAGAGTTCTTGCGTCAAGATAACCGACCTGTCATTGTCCCACTGCATGGCAAAGATGAACAAACAGTGAAAAAAATTGCAGTAATCTAGTAGCTTGTTTGCTTTAAGGGCTGATTTTTCCAACGCCAGATAATTTTATCGGAGGAATAATTTTAAACTTTTGACAGTTCTTCCATACAAAATCTGACAGACGTCAATTTTATTCCACGAATTGAAATTATCTGTCGATCAGCCCTAAGTAAATAAAACTGAACGTAATGCACATCTTATATTAATCTTTCAACATGCATACAACCATAACATAACACTCTATTATTTAGTTTTTAAAATGTAAATATCATTATTATAAAGTTAAAAAATACTAGTCCAAAATCGATTCGTTGGAAGTCGAGCGTGTACAATATAGTAAAATTGCTTTATTCGCTTAACATTACATAGAGGGTAGTACGCAAAAAATTTAACTAAACCGCCTCGCACACTATGCGACATGCGATTGCGACAACGGTTAGACGCTGCGACAAGTAGCGAAAGCGTGCGACTAGCCTGTCGTTGCGACTCGACACCAAGTGTGCGGAGCTTTAAAATAAAATATAATATGAAATGTGTCGACCGTAGCCCGTCGTTGCGTCTAGTCGCTAAGCTGTCGCAGTCGCTTGTCCGATAGTGTGCGCCTTGTCTAAGATCTGCTGCACACTAGCGATTAATCGCATGGTAAAATATAATGTAGATTAGTCTACTTTAAAATTGCACGCCTCTCCAATGCATTTGCGCACATATGAAAGAATTTCTCAACATTCGAAATTTATCACCGTCATTGGTTATTAAGTCACTGTCCGTCACAGAGACTGTTTGTAACAGTGGCTGTTATCTTCTTCCCGGTTACCATTATACAGTCCTTTCAGCCTGACAGCAAAAACCAGAAAGCAACCTTATTGCAACGATAATAAAGATCACTGTGATTTTGATAGAATTGCCAGTCACAGCAACCCAACAGTAAAAATAGTAACGCTGATAAAGATCACTGATTTTGACTGTGATGCAAAATCAGAAGTGAAATAACTGAAAGGACGCGTATGCGCATGTTAAGCGGATATCAGATGGCGCATTCGAGTGAAGATTCATTTTTGTTTCATTCCAAGTTCACACGACACCGACAAAATTATGTAGGAATGAACGGTTCGCTCCTTTCATTTCATTTTCGATTATTCTGTTGGCGAGTGAAACGGTTCACTAATGAATTCATTTTTCACTTCGAGTGAACGATGTCGAATGAAAGAACAAAAGTGAAGCGTCTGACATCGGCTTTAGCGCAAACGCAGTGAAAGGCGCACAATTTTAAAGTAGATTCGCGTTCAGTCCGAGCGGAAGGCGGTTCACTAAGCCAAGGTACGATTTGGCGATTATTTTATCCGACGATTTATTTATCGCGCACTGGATATTAACTCTCGGTCTTAAGCCGAGTGTTGAGAAGCCAACACAGTACATTACAGTGCGTCAAAAAAAAAAAAATACACGTCCGGGTTTTTCGATTTTCAACTCTCGGCGCTAAGCAGTGAGTTGATAATGCAGTGCCCGAAAAAAATCGCCTGTGGGTACGACGGCTGGTAGATGGTAGCGGTCACTTCATCGGCGCCGTGCGTCTGAGTCGTTGTAAGTGCGTGGTCTCCTTGCCTATGCTTCGTGTAGAGTACCAGCTCACCTGCGGAAGGGGCAGCATTGGCCGCTTCTGTAAACATACCATAATGATTAACAAACCTTTTCAAACAAGGTGAAAACTTTTTTGGGCGCGTTTGAGATGGGAGAAAACCATTGAACTCGCGACACTGTTACCGTAACCGACACATCTGTTTTAGGTTTTGGCCATTATAAAGACATCAACGCGCGGTACATTTTTTTTGGGAAGAATGACCTTCAAATATATTTATAAAATTATTATGCTTCTTCAAGTTTTCACTTCTGTCACTCCTGGAGTGCCACTGTTTTTTATTTTTGTTTTTTATTTGTGCACTTAGAAAAACACAAGTACACAGGATTAAAGACATATGATACAATAGTTACATTAAAGGGCGAATTGATGCCTCCTAAACTAGGCCAAAAGCCTGTGTTTTATAGGAGCCAAAGTTCCTCTAGGTATGACATACAACTGGAATAAATTAAACAAACAATGCCTTAATTTAAATACAGTATTAGTGTAGTTTGCGTTTTTATCATTCGATATTTCTAACGTGTGCGTGTAACCAATACTACCGCGGCCGCCGCGGCCCCCGCCCGCACTACATTATATGCACTACAGGTATGTAAAAGCATATGCGTCTTAATACAAAATGTACTGAAAACAGATATCGCAATAACGCATCCGATATTATCGACCGATAGACCGATCTAGAGAGACTGTCACAAAGGAATGAGTGAGCGCCTTAGCACACCTCAAACGCGAAAATAATGATGGGGAACCGCTTAACGATAATATATCGGGATCTGGACAGAGACTGTCTGTCGAAAAGGAAGGAGTGACCGCCTTAGCACACCTCCGCCGCGAAAATAATAATGGGGCACCGCTTAACGAAATCCACTGAGAAACATTACTACATTATGTCGCGATTCGAGTAGCGGAACATCATGAGAGTCAGTTGAGTTGTAGCAATCGGAGCAAAATGTCGTCGCTTTCGACTTGGTAAACATGTCTACCTTTTAGATTAGTTTTTTCCGTAAAATCAACATAAATTTTACTAAAATATAAGTTTTGCTTTATAAACCTGTCGATTGCCACAGATACGTGCAAAACAAACGCGGAAACGCAACAAAATAGCAAACTGAGCGTGGAGGCGCGAACTGGCTTTCGAACAGATCGGCAAAATGTCGCGAGAAAGAGATAGTATCATTATCAAATCTGTGCGTTAGAACAGGCAGTTTCGCTTGTCGTATAACAGACGAGTCATGGCGGAACTACTACGATTTCGCTCGTCTTAGTTTCTTTCTAATGTCTAGTTATTTTTTTTTGTTTAGGTAGAGGGTTTTTACTTTACAAATGTGACATACCGGTATTGCCCTCTCGCTCTTGCAGTGGCTATTAGAAGACGAGTGTGGACTGACGATGTTTCTGTAAACGAGAGAAATCAAATCTATTAAAAAAAGAAACTTATCTAATAGCGATAGAAACAGCCACTTGCTCACTTCAGAAGGTCAATTCCCGCAAATAAAACGTTTAAAATCTAGTCGTAATCTCAGATACAACCAATGTCAAAAACTTGTCAAAAATGTAGGGATTTTAAAGGCACTTTTGTCAGATTGATGACAGATCAGACTGTGAACGTTCTTAAATTTACGAGAATTACCCCTGAGATGTCACTACTGTTGGGTATTTTATGAATTTGACAGCTAGCTATCACTATAATATCGTTACATTTTATTGTGAACAGGCTACTTCTTTTACATCTATCGACCCGGCCTCGGCGACAGACTTCGAAACATTTGAACACTTACTAAAAAATATAAAATATTCAGGACATTATTTCCTGTAAGAGACCAGTACTTTTTCTTTCAGGCCGGCACTTTTTGGGCATCAAATTAATATGTTTTTGTGCTGATTAATGCCCATTTAGCACCACCTTTTTGTGTGTAGACACGGACTGCACTGTGCAGTCCGTGTCTACACAGATGTGCAGTCTGCACATGACATTAAAACTGCGCTTGCAGTTGGCCCCTAGGTCCAGGTCCACTTACCCCAACGAGGCTCGTTTGATGGTTGAGGCATTGCTCTGTAGTAAGATTCTAGCCGGCGGCGGCGCCAGCGACCCGCTAGCTCGCCAACTGTCACAAAACGAAGGCACAAGTTACGATATACTCCGCTAGAAGGCATTTACTTCATGTAAATTGTACCGTTGAAAATTATGAGGTCGGTCGGTCGGTTGGTCGGTTGTATGAAGTGGGTTGGTGGTAGGGGTGGGTGAGGTCTTTGATTCGTCATCACGCGGCCAAAGATTTGATAAAAGTCGACGTGGATCCAGTTAAATGGCGTTTGATTTTAAAGGCCTATATCTGGCAGCGGCTAGCCAAGGCTGATGATGACCAAAAATTAAATAGGAAGCTATTGTGGTTGAAAGGCATTTCTTCTATTACATAAAAAGATGCTCCTCACCTTGGTAGACCGTCTCCTGCCTTCCTATAGAATTCCACGCGTTTATCACTGACCCTGTTGGGACAACTGCCGAGCCTCACAGTTCGGTCCTCCTCCAGGCTAACTTTCCTCACACACGGCGTCCTCATAGTCTTGCTCCTCGCGACCTTGGCATCATGACCGTCGGCGCTGGAATGTTCCTCAATGCTAGGCAGCCGCGGGTCGAGGACACCGTCGCCATTGTCGTAGACTTTGTAAACGGGTTTCTTTAGCCCGTACATACTGCTGATGGGCCTGTTGACCATCCTCGGGCTCGGCAGCTGGCTCTTCTTGGGCGGCGCGACCGGCACGGGCGGCTTGGCCGGCTCGGGGCCGCGCTTGGGCTCCAGCGCCGACAGCGGGCGCGGCTCGCGCTCGTGGCTCGCGCGGCAGGGGTGCACCTCGCGCTCGTGGCCGGCGCGGCAGGACAGCGGCTCGCGCTCGTGGCTCGCGCGGCAGGACAGCGGCTCGCGCTCGTGGCTGGCGCGGTAGGGCGGCGGCGTGCGCGGCGCGGGCGACACGGCGGCGGCGCTCCACAACAGCTCGGTGGGCGCGGCGCCGGCCTGCTGCACGTGCGTCTTGATGTTGTACATGCCGCCCACCGGCCCGAAGGGGTCGGCCTTTATTTCGGCTACTACGTCGATCACTGGCCTCGAGCACAACTCTGATATTTGCCTGTATATCTGTGAACGAATGTGCCTTGAATTTAATATGATAAAAACGTATGTATGAGAGTACACCTGGGACCTACCAAAACCTGTAATAGTAGTATTATTTTAATTTAGCAACAGTGTGAGAAAGAGATGAATTTGTAACCGGACAGCCAGTTCAAATTAATAAGCTGCCACTCATAAGATTGGTTATCGCTATGTTGATCTACCGTGTACCGTGCCGGTGGGTGCACCTACCTCTCTGTTAGCGGCTGCCTCGACAACGCCAAAGGGGTGTGTTTTCATCCTCATGCCGTGTCGCCGCACCCAGCGGTGTCGAGATGCCTCCTCGATCTTCATGCGGACTTCTACGTTTGGCTCTAAGAGATGTTGTACAAAGCCTTTGCACTCTGCGAATAAGACCGCATTAATTTAGGGTGAATTTTGAAGACGGATATAATTAACAGTTGCAAATGATGCGGTGTAAACTACATAATTTATTCAAGGTGCATTTCTACAGTCGAAGGCCACGTTTTTTCATACGTTGTACCCCAATTCTCATGAAGGACCCCAAATTTCAGCACGTTTCAGAGTTTCTGAGCCTTTTCAAGTTGTATAAAAAATATATAATTTTTGTTTCAGATCCGACGTCGGCGTGCCGTCTGGGGTTGTTATACGAACATTTTCTGAATTTTCATGGACTAACAGTGAAGTAATTCCAAAGAGGTTCGGTCGTACTTTTAGTGATTTTGTTAAAATATACGCTCAAATATTATCGCGTTCAAGTTTTTGGTCTATTTAATCGCCAGTCTGCCGCCGTCGGAAATAAATGTCAATAATCAAACCAAAATAAAAACAATAGTTTATATTTTAGTGATACTTTAAACAATAACAAATAATTTTACCGTTTTTGTTTCTATTTGTACGTTTTTAATAAATAAGTAAAATAATTGTCACTTTTTTATGATTTAATAGCCATATTTAGAATAAAGTATTTGAATGAAAAGAGGATGACTAATAAGGTCATTACTAATTTAGATAGTTTTCCAACCATTTGGGTCTAGGACATGCGGTTTCCTAACGACGTTTTCCTTTACCGTTTTGAGAACAATAGTGATTAAATTATTTACTCAAGGTAAAGCGCCTGGCTGGGTTTGATTCGAACCCACAACCTAATTCAGGGCCGTAACCACCACTGTTCTGCACCTGGTGTACGGTGAGCGCGGAGCACTGCTTGCGCGTGAAGCAGTAGTGGTAAATAGTAGTGTTAGTAACCGGGCGTGATGTTCATATAGTAAAGTGTTAGTAACCGGGCGTGATGTTCATATAGTAAAGTGTTAGTAACCGGGCGTGATGGTATATAGTAAAGTGTTAGTAACCGCGTGTGATGTTAATATAGTAAAATGTTAGTAACCGCGCGTGATGTTCATATAGTAAAGTGTTAGTAACCGCGCGTGATGTTCATATAGTAAAGTGTTAGTAACCGCGCGTGATGTACATATAGTAAAGTGTTAGTAACCGCGCGTGATGTACATATAGTAAAGTGTTAGTAACCGCGCGTGATGTTAATATAGTTAAGTGTTAGTAACCGCGCGTGATGTTCATATAGTAAAGTGTTATAGTAAGCGCGCGTGATCTTCATATAGTAAAGTGTTACTAACCGCGCGTGATGTTCATGTAGTAAAGTGTTAGTAACCGCGCGTGATGTTCATATAGTAAAGTGTTAGTAACCGGGCGTGATGTTCATATAGTAAAGTGTTAGTAACCGGGCGTGATGTTCATATAGTAAAGTGTTAGTAACCGGGCGTGATGTTCATATAGTAAAGTGTTAGTAACCGCGCGTGATGTTAATATAGTAAAGTGTTAGTAACCGGGCGTGATGTTCATATAGTAAAGTGTTAGTAACCGGGCGTGATGTTCATATAGTAAAGTGTTAGTAACCGGGCGTGATGTTCATATAGTAAAGTGTTAGTAACCGCGCGTGATGTTAATATAGTAAAGTGTTAGCAACCGCGCGTGATGTTCATATAGTAAAGTGTTAGTAACCGGGCGTGATGTTCATATAGTAAAGTGTTAGTAACCGCGCGTGATGTTCATATAGTAAAGTGTTAGTAACCGGGCGTGATGTTCATATAGTAAAGTGTTAGTAACCGGGCGTGATGTTCATATAGTAAAGTGTTAGTAACCGGGCGTGATGTTCATATAGTAAAGTGTTAGTAACCGCGCGTGATGTTCATATAGTAGTGTTAGTAACCGGGCGTGATGTTAATATAGTAAAGTGTTAGTAACCGGGCGTGATGTTCATATAGTAAAGTGTTAGTAACCGGGCGTGATGTTCATATAGTAAAGTGTTAGTAACCGGGCGTGATGTTCATATAGTAAAGTGTTAGTAACCGCGCGTGATGTTAATATAGTAAAGTGTTAGTAACCGGGCGTGATGTTCATATAGTAAAGTGTTAGTAACCGGGCGTGATGTTCATATAGTAAAGTGTTAGTAACCGGGCGTGATGTTCATATAGTAAAGTGTTAGTAACCGCGCGTGATGTTAATATAGTAAAGTGTTAGTAACCGGGCGAGACTGCGGCGAGTGCGGAGCGCTGCTTGCGCGTGAAGCCGCGTGTGATGGCGGCGCGTAGCTGCGGCCGCGACTTGCCCTCGCCGGCCTCCGCGCCTGTGAAGGGCAGCCCACCCGTCACCATGCCGTACACGATCACGCCTCTGCAACATACATAATATGCTCCTATTAGGGTTCCTAACACCCTCAGTGAGATCGCCAGTAACAGCAAAGCGATGCTAGCCGTCCTTGACGAGCTGGGGTTGACCGAATGATTGATTTTTCCACCTGAACCGCACGCAAAATACGCTGTACTAAGCTGTACTACGTTCCTAACGCAAAGAGCCTGCGACATCTGTATGTCACTAGGATGATTTCTCGAGAGCCGGTAATAGAGCCAGGTTAGTTGGCCGTTTACACAACATTAACAGAACTCATTTTAAAAAAACTGGCCAAGTGCGAGTCGGACTCGCACACGAAGGGTTCCGTAGGTACCACAAGGCAAAAACGCCGAAAAAACATGTTTGTTGTATGGGAGCCCCCCTTAAATATTTATTTTATTTTAATTTTATTATTTATTATTAAAGTTAAAATACAACTGAGTATTTTGTGAATATTTCAAGTGCCTACCTGTTGCCATTTTTGATATCGAGCAAAAAAAGGCAAAAAAATCGCGTTTGTTGTATAGGAGCCCCCCTTAAATATTTATTTTATTTTATTTTTAGTATTTGTTGTTATAGAGGCAACAGAAATACATAACTTGTGAAAATTTCAACTGTCTAGCTATCGCGGTTCTTCAGATACAGCCTGGTGACAGACAGACAGACAGACGGACAGACGGACAGACAGCGAAGTCTTAGTAATAGGGTTCCGTTTTTACCTTTTAGGTACGGAACCCTAAAAAACAATTGAATGTTAATTGTCAAAACAGGACAGACTGACATGGCGGCTCGAGAGTCGTCAACTTTTTTATCTTCAAATTAGTTTTATTTAGTGTTGTCTCACACAAACTTCATTTATTATTTCTGCCGGAATATTATAATATTCGGTAGGTAGACTTACACCCATATTCCAAGACGTTTCCTCGAAACTTCCTCGACTCCACTCAACCTCATTCAAGGAAATCGGTATTCACAGTTGTCAAAGATCACCTCCACTTGGCGTCCCTCGACATTTTTCCTCAGTCGAGGTGAGGAAACAACTGTCAAACTCAAGGTACATCGCGACGTACCTTAAGGAACACTCAAGGAAGATTTACGCCATTCTTTACGTTGTTTAATCTACTATTTGGCTCACGCTTATAAACAGAACTGATGAATTTATTTAAATAGTTTTCCAATAGTGTTTTCAATGGATTTCCAACAGTTTCTGGAATTATCTGTATGATAATCCATACGATTACCCTGCGCGTTGTTATTTGCGGGATGCAGAAATATGCCCATAGAATTTTATGACAATGAAGAATTCCAAAGACGCTATTTTAGGAAAGAAATTGTTGAATAAGTTGTTACCGCTTGTGTTCAATAACAGAGCTATATCCAGTAACAGAGGACTACGCATTCTGCCTATAATTTAGTTGTTAATTGCGTTAAGATTTTATGCAAATGGAAATTTTCAAGTGCCTTAGTAAAATCTTGCTGTTTGCCTTGTCTATAAACCATTTCTTTATGTTTTAATAATTATTATTTATGTAATATTTTTACTTTGCAGCTTGTAGAGACTTGCACAAATTAAGTAAATCCGTACTTAACATCTAAAATTATGGCTAAAACATCAGAGACCATTGCTCTCTCAGCTCCTAAAAATTCCCCACATCTGGTGAGCAGACAGAAGTGAAACAAAAGGGGTCTACCTTTTATAGCAGAACTTTTTACGTCATAATATTGTTTTGCATAACAACGGATAGCATAAACTTCATTTCGCAGAAAATCATTTCGCATACACTCAGTTGTCATACATTCAAAACTCATAATTTTGTTAGTCAGAATCATCTTTAGGCATAATGTTTATATCCATAATAATTAAAAAGCAGAACCACCATATCGCAGAAGATTCACAGTCAGAATCGTCTTTTGGCATACATTTTATATCGATAGTCATTAAAAGGCAGAACTGATTTTTTTCGCCACACACATGCGACGATAACGTTAATTGCTACCTCTTTCTGATCAGGCGTTAATGAAATCATTTATTTTTAGTTTTACAGTGGGAGGTAGTTTTTATTAGTTCCTTGTCAAATCGTTTTATTGTGTTGATCAAAACCTAAATGCTAATTACAAAAATATTGTCGGCTTGGATGCATGTAGCATGCAAACAGGCATACAACATGCAAGCAGGCATGCAACATGCAGCATGCATGCAGCATGCATGTAGCATGCAAGCAGGCATGCAACATGCAGCTTGCATGTGCAAGCAGGCATGCAACATGCAGCAGGCATGCAGCATGCAAGCAGGCATGCAACATGCAGCAAGCATTGTTTCTGTCACGGCTCCGGCGCTGCGGGGTTTGGGCGGCGCCACGCGAGCTTATCGTCACAGATGGTTTTAACGCTCACCACCGCAGCTTCGGCTTGCTGGCCTGCTTCGCCGGCCAGCCTCAGCCGCGGTGGCGGCCCCTCAAACCACCTGCTCCTCAGCTCGCGGGCCGCCCTACCCCTCCGCGCCTACGCGGGTTTAAATTACACTCTAGGGGTAGGGCAGACAAGACTGCGTAAAGTCGGTTTCGCAGCGATTCGTTTCTGTCACAAAATTTTGCAGCACAACGTATTGACTTTTTATGACACAAATTTAATTTAATATTGAAAATGCTACCAATACATGCTATATTTAGAACATTCTATGTCACTTTTGCAGACCATTCGATTTTAAATACATTGCACGTAGGTTATCTAACCATTCGACAGCATAAATTTACTTTATTTAAATTACCTATCAGTTTTATTCCATATATTATAAGTTTTTGATGTTTTGAACGCTAATTTTTACAAGAAGATACATCTATTTTAATTTTTGATGTTCAAATATGCACCCATACCAAATAATCGTATCTCTAAATAAATGTTATGCTAAACAAAATTATGCATAATATTAATTATGGCAAAGGTAATTATGCGAAACAAAATTCTGCCAAGATAAAAGTATGCCATTGTAAATTCGGACACGTAAATATTCTGCCAAACAAAAGTTATGCTAAATAATTTTTATGCCTTAAAAATATTCGATTAAATAAGATTATGCCATGTGAGTTATGCCAAATAAAAATCGGAGTATCAAGATTCTGCCAAATAGAAGGAACCCAAACAAAAGTTCTATCGAGTAGCAGAATTTTCAGGTGTATTAGGGTGCATAGATTGTACACACGTTCCTATCAAGAACCCCGATAGACGACACGGGGTTGTATTTCGAAATCGCAAAGGTTGGTTATTTACCATGTTTTTCACTTGGTTTGTATCCGAGAACATGATGTGCTTGCAACAGTGCCGAAATATCGGAGCCTCAAATCAAGTAAAAAACATGGTGAATATCCCGTGAGTGCTTATAATAAAGTAAGTTTAATTAATACATACTATTTAAGTATACCTACTAATTATATTACTCAGATAAAGTCATTAGACTAAACTTGAATATAACATAAAATATCACGCACATAGCTGTTCTTGTCTTTTATACATTAGGTAGCTAGTAGGTAGCTTTTGCCCGCGACTTCGCGTTGAAACAACGAAAAAAAAATGCAATCTGACAACTTTTGAGTGTCCATAGACAAAAAAAAAGTAAAGAGTATACTGTAATCTATGATTCAATGACGTTTTACCTCGACTCGACCTCGCCTCAACCTCACTGGAGGATCCTCAAGATTACCTCATGACAAGACCGAGTTTTAACTAAGAATACCGATTTCGAGGATTCCTTGAGGCAGTCCTTAAGGTAACCTCGAATGAGTCGAGGTGGAGGAACTTTCGAAGTTACTTCTTAGAATATGGGTGTTAATCACCAAGATCTTTAGATAAAAACAAATACAGAACCCTAAAAACTAAGTAGACAAATAATTAGGTTCCCTATCCATTTGCATAAAATTTTAAGACCTAATATAACTTAGCATAATTTTGTTTGGCACAATTATATTTTCGCATAATATATTTACGCATAACAGCTTACGCATAATTATTTTAAGCATAATTTCTCTAACCATAATAATGATTAAGCATAATATTCTAAAGCATAAATTTATTAAGCATAAAGTTCTAAAGCATAACTTTTTTAAGCATAATATCCTAAAGCATACATTTTCCCGAAGAGGATATACCGATTTATTTCGACGATTGGAAAAAAGCCATATCTCCTGAATCAGGTAATATATAACATATTAATATAATATAACGTGTTGAACAATTTTGTGGGTTTTTTTTCGCTGTAGGAAGCATGAAGCAAGCAAGCATACAGCATGCAAGCAAGCATACAGCAAGCATACAGCACGCAAGCAAGCATGCAGCATGCAAGCAAGCATGCATCATGCAAGCAAGCATACATCATGCAAGCAAGCATACAGCAAGCATACAGCACGCAAGCAAGCATGCAAGCAAGCATGCATCATGCAAGCAAGCATGCAGCATGCAAGCAAGCATGCAGCATGCAGCATTCAAGTGAGCATGCAACATGCAGCAGGCAGGGTTTCTGTCACGGCTCCGGCGCTGCGGGCCTCCGGCGGCCCCACGCGTGCTAATCGTCGCAGACGGCTTTCGCTCACCACCGCAGCTTCGGCTTGTTGGCCGGCTTCGCCGGCCAGCCTCAGCCGCGGCGGATCGCTCGCAGCCGCCTGCTTCTCAGCCCGCGGGCCGCCTCGCCCCTACGCGCCTACGCGATTTTAAATTACACTCTAGGGGTAGGACAAACAAGACTACGTGGAGTCGGTTTTGCAGCAATTCGGGTCTGTCACTAACTTTTGTTGCACAGCATATTAAATTTAATTAATTGTATGCCTAAATATTATTATGCTAATAGTCATTAGGCCTACTAACGTTATGCGAATCAAATTTATGCCAAAACAAATTAGTCTTTAAGATGATTATGCCAACATAAAATGTATGCGTAAAAAAATTATGCCAAAGTATTATTATGCCAAAACAAATTGTGCCAAAATCGTTATGCTGAAGTATATTAGGACAAAGAACATTATGCGAAAAGAAGGGATCCCAAATAATTATTTACTGTTTACTTTGACAGTCAGTCAGACTTCAAGTTAGACAATTTTCATTTTAATAATTTTTAAAACCTGAGAATGAGACTGAATACTGCTAATTTAGTAGATTAATGAACAGCCACATTGTGCGAGAGGGAAATACTACCAATCAGTGTAGTTTACCATTGTTTTCGTAGATCTATTGGTAATTCAAAAGAAACTTTATGTGTGACGCATAAAGTATGTTTCTATTTACAATTTGAAACTCCGTCATTTACCAGGAGTGACGTATTGCACTGTGATTCGCGTCCAACCTCACTTGACCAATGGCTTTATATTTGTGTAATTTGCCCTCAAAAATATTAATAGGATAATCTAAATTCATTTACAAAGGCGATTGAAGATTTTTATATTGAGTCTGGCATACCTGTCGGTTTCGTGAGCCGCCATTTTGTAAAAAAAAACATAATGGCGGTCAGGTAGGTATGCCACAGAACTTCAAAGCCCTTAAGTAGAGTTTGAT
The DNA here is from genome assembly GCA_916614155.1 of Mesoligia furuncula. Classification (NCBI taxonomy): domain Eukaryota; kingdom Metazoa; phylum Arthropoda; class Insecta; order Lepidoptera; family Noctuidae; genus Mesoligia; species Mesoligia furuncula. The sequence continues at coordinate 2,987,284 of OU744809.1, read as the reverse complement.
ATGCTTAACTCGGAAATACTCAACAAAACTTTATTCATAAGATATTGTTCCTACTGTCAACTAGCCTATTGCCACAGAATGGCTGCTGACATGGCAAAATAATAGCGACTTATAAAGGGTTCAACGCAAAAAAAAATGCTTCTTGATTATAGGTAAATAAGTTTTTAAAATTCCAAGATTATCGAGGTATAACCTATTTCCGGGGCTGCTCACGGAGTTACAGTTGAAGCCAATAACGTACTATTGGAAAGCGGGTGCATCTACATAAAGTTGAATTATATGATCCACGTCATAAGTTATTTATTTCATAACAAAATAAATTCCCCCTTACCAATAAACGTATTATATAAGATGAATAGTTACACACCGATTTCTCTCTTTCAGTCGTCAGTAATTTGACTTTCGAAAGAAGAAGACAAAGCTTTGTACGCTATTCAACGTTTATTAGTAAGGAGGTAAGTGTTGAAAATATTACAGTGATGATAAATAAAATAATAATATCGCATTATCTATGCTTCAATTAAAGGTCAGCATATAAATTATGCATGAGTAGCAAGGACACCGACGCGCAACCTCAACCTGATATCGTCGATTCAGTAGGTACAGACGCCAGCACAACAAGCTACCCGAAACTGTCAAATTTTCCCAATCAACAACAACTTTATCGCCACAACATTAGGTACAACCTTATGTTGTGGCGATAAAGGTGAACATCTCTTAAAGAAATTTGACAGATTGTAGTAGCTTGATGTGCTGGCGTCTGTACATGATTCTGGACCCCTTCTACGTTGAAAATTTTCGTCGGTTATTAAAAAAAAAATCTGCCGTTCCATACATCTTGACCGCACTTTTGTATGAAACAGCACATAGTTTTTTCATGTTTATACAGGGTGTTTGGTGCATCGTTTGCCAAATGGAATTGGCCGAAAGGAGAGGTCATTTGCTATCTCTTAAGGCCCAGTAACTCATTCCTTATTACACCGGTTTTTTTATTATGACTTTTTAATTTTTATTTAGAAAAATACAAGAACTCTGCATTTAAGCTTAAATTTAAAAAAAAGTTATGAGTGTAGCCTTCAAATTTCATTTCAGTTCTTATGTTTACTCTTGTATGGTTCTATGAAATACAAAATTACTTGCTAATAACATCTAGTTTCTTTTTAATAACTCACAAAGTTTTTGAAAAAAGGAAAAATATACTTAACACTTAAGTTTAAATTGCGGTAAAAAAAAAAACTAAAAGCGATCGGGATCTTCGAATTCTTTAAAAAAGTTCTCGAGTTTGTCCCCTTTCCAACGGTGTGCAACATACCAAAAAAAACTTTTAATAACTTCAGTAATTCGCTAAATGTGTAATCGAGACACATCAGGCTGATATTCGATATTACGGTGAGAACACTAGTTTTCACATAAATAACATTCTTTAAGTAGTTGGATAGTGTTATCTCACTCTTACGCAGTCTCATATCTCTTTCTAGGGTTCTAACTTTCCTCGAACTTGAAATAAAAAATAAACTTTTATTTAATAAGTACCTAATTAAAATTTTTATTCAAATTGTCCTCCACTATTGCATACACACGCACGAAATATTCGTCTTATCTCGACTGTAGTAGTGTGTAAACGTATTTCTGCTTTGATAGTGATGAAAGCCGCCTCAATGCGCTGGACTAAATCATCCCTAGTCTTAACTTCCGTGGCGTAAACAAGTTCTTTGGGCCGTCCCCAGACTTAAAAATCTAACGGAGTCAGGTCTGGGGAACGTGGAGGCCAAGGAATAGGGCCATCCCTCCCAATCCATGAGTCTGGGAATGCAACATGCAAGTACTCCCTGACGGTTAATCTCCAATGAGCGGGACAAAAGTCTTGATGGAAAACAAAAGACAGGTCTTCACTGAAAATTGGTAGCCGAGCTAATATTAGGGTAAGTCTGTTTGTAGAAATTATTTTTAAAAAGTTCGGATCATCTACGTCCGAGTGTAATAAAAAACGACAAAACTGGACACGGTTATCATAGTCTTGATTCTCGAGACCTACAGCAAACAAAATACGCGTAAGAATGCATTACTTTCTCCCAAGGGGCATTTTTTTTAAATATTTGTTTAAAGTACTATCCGTGCGGGAATAACATGACGTCTGGCAGAGTGACGTCAATGCCGTTACCTAGAACATCGGTGACGTACGTAGTAGACCTAAAGGGGTTTGCATTCCATATTAGCGCGTACGGTTGTAAGTCACTATCAAAGCGCAAATACGTTTACACACCACTACAGTCGAGATAAAACGAATATTTCGCGCGTGTGAACGCAATAGTGGAAGACAATTTGAACAAAATTTATAATTAGGTACTTATTAAATAAAAGTTTATTTCAAGTTCGACGAAAGTTAGAGCCCTAAAAGAGATAAGAGACTGCGTAAGAGTGAGATAACACTATCCACCTACTTAAAGAATGTTATTTATGTGAAAACTAGTGTTCTTACCGTAATATCGAATATCAGCCTGATGTGTCTCGATTACACATTTAGCGAATTACTGAAGTTATTAAAAGTTTTCTTTGGCATATTGCACACCGTTGGAAAGGGGACAAACTCGAGAACTTTTTAAAAGAATTTGAAGATCCCGATCGCTTTTAATTTTTTTTTTACAGCAATTTAAAGTTGAGTGTTAAGTATATTTTTCCTTTTTTCAAAAACTTTGTGAGTTATTAAAAAGGAACTAGATGTTATTAGCGATTAATTTTGTATTTTATAGAACCATACAAGAGTAAACAAAAGAATTGAAATTAAATTTGAAGGCTATAGTCATAACTTTTTTTAAAATTTAAGCTTAAATGCAGAGTTCTTGTATTTTTCTAAATAAAAATTAAAAAGTCATAATAAAAAAACCGGTGTAATAAGGAATGAGTTACTGGGCCTTAAGATATAGCAAATGACCTCTCCTTTCGGCCAATTCCATTTGGCAAACGATGCACCAAACACCCTGTATATTGATGATGATACTTACCCATCACGATTGCGAAGTTTGGCTAACTAATTTAATTTGACGTTGTGGCTATGTAAAAGATGATAATTGATGATGATACTTACCCATCACGATTGCGAAGTTTGGCTAACTAATTTAATTTGACCCTGTCTTGTTGTGGCTATGTAAAAGATGATATGGCTAGAAAGGGGGTGACTACCGAGATGACTTATACTACTTATAGAGAAGTATGGAAGAAAAAGACGTTGCGCCGACCGCGAATAAATTGGGATAAGGGCAGGAGAATGATGATGATATCTAGTTGTTTCTATGTACAGACGCATCAAGCTACAACAATCTGTCAAATTTCTTTAATAGATTTCCAACTTTATCGCTAAAGCATAAGGTTCAAAGTCGATTGGGAAAATTTTACAGTTTCGGGTAGCTTGATGTATATGTACGTACATGCTCCATAGGTCGACTTCGGGCCCGTATCTCCGGCCGTCGACGAACAGTTCCGGAGCCGCGTACTCCAGCGAGCCGCACGGAGTCCGCAGCGCTGCACCGCCGCTCCACATGTTTGATAGCCCGAAGTCTACAACCAAAGAATAATAATTATAATAAATCTGTTAAAGTGTTGGTGAATTGAATAGAGCAACCGCGCAGTGATTGTTGACATAACATAACGATCCCACATGACGGGAATCTCGTGTAAGCCGAGAAAGTAAGAGATTATTACCATTATAATACTCTTAAATCCGACACGACCAGAAGAGATCCAATTTATCGAGGCTCGGGGGATATCACCATCCCCAACCTCGAAACTCGGGGCTGTTACTGAGAAATTCCAAATGGAAAAACACTTAGCCTGCCCTGAACATCAAACCTAGGACAATAGTACAGACGCCAGCACTTCAAGCTACTACAATCTGTCAAATTTCTTTAATAGATTTTGAACTTTATCGCTAAAGCATAAGATGGATATTATTGCGGAACATCATGCGAATAAAAATTTTGGTGACTTTTGGAAAAACACAAACTGAATCCAAGGTCGGGCTCTCCGGTGAGTGTGGGCGGCGCGCATGAGCCGCTGGACATGGCCTGCGCCTTTCAGCGTCATTTTAATTTGGTGCCACCGCTCGGGTCTGCGTCTCAGATGCTCGATGCTGAGGATCGCCCTGGAGATTTTAATGTCAGATTCTCCGCCAAGGATGTGGCTAACGTTATAAAGAATATGGTGAGAGGCAAGTCCCCCGGTCACGACAGTCTTAGCATCGAGCATTTGAAGTACGCGGGCTTACACCTGCCAAGAGTCCTTTGCATTATTTTTTAACTTGTGTATTAGTCACAGTTATTTGCCCGATGACTTAATGCACACAGTTGTTGTTCCAATTGTCAAGGATAAGACAGGTGACTCCTCAGACCTCGCTAATTACAGACCGATCTCGCTTGCTACTGTCATAGCTAAGGTGCTGGACAGTTTGCTTGACAGACAGTTGGAGAAGCACCTCCAATTGCATGACGCTCAGTTTGGTTTTAGATCCGGTTTGTCAACTGAGAGTGCTATCCTCTGTCTCAAGCAAACTGTTCAGTATTACACAGACAGAAGCACACCAGTCTATGCATGCTATTTAGATCTGTCAAAAGCTTTTGATCTGGTGTGTTATGACAAGCTGTGGCAGAAGCTAAAATATGAAACGGATGTGCCACGTGAGATAATGGCGCCGATTCTGTTGTTCACAAACTAAACTAAATTTATGTTCATGCATCTTTTGCTTTCTATTTCATTAAGAAAAGGACAGAAGATAAATATTAGTTTAGTCCTGTCAAATTAAGATACTCCATAGACAATTTAGACGAGATTAAAAAATTGGCTATTAAAAATACGTCAATTTACGTCAGGCGCTGACTAATTTGACAGGACTAAACTAATATTTATCTTCTGTCCTTTTCCTAGTGAAATAGAAAGAAAAAGATGCCTGAACTTAAATTTAGTTTAGTTTGTGAATAACAGAATCGGCGCCAATATCTTTATTCAGGTACTGGTACGATAAGCAGCTGAATAGCGTCAGATGGGCGGGGGCGCGGTCGGACGTGTACGGGTTGGAGTGCGGAGTGAGGCAAGGGCGTTTATCCTCGCCTCGCCTATTTAACCTGTATATGAACCGGCTGATCGGTGAGCTCAGCAGCACTAATATTGGGTGTTCTATAGATGGGGTCACTATGAACAACATTAGTTACGCGGATGATATGGTGTTGCTGAGCCCATCGATCGGTGGGCTACGTAAACTTCTGCGCTTATGTGAGTCATATGCGGGGGCCCATGGGCTCAGGTACAATGCCAAGAAGAGTGAACTTATGATTTTTAAAGCCGGCACCAAATGCTACTCATCAGTGCCTCCAGTCACTCTTTGCGGCATTCCTTTAAACAGGGTGAAGCAATTCAAGTATCTGGGCCACTGGGTCTCCGACGACTTGTGTGACAATTTGGACATTGACAGGGAGCGCAGGGCGCTGTCTGTCCGGTGTAATATGTTGGCTCGCAGATTTGCACGATGTACTAGACCTGTAAAGGTGACGTTATTTAAAGCTTATTGTCAGTCGTTTTACACGTGCAGCCTGTGGACCAAATTTACGCAGCGGGCGTACAGCGCACTGCGCGTACAGTACAACAATGCTTTCAGGACGTTGTTAGGGTTTCCGCGGTGTTGTAGTGCTTCGACTATGTTTGCTGAGGCGCGGACTGATGACTTTTTCGCGATTATAAGGAAACGGAGCGCTTCGCTACTAAGTCGCCTACAAAACAGCTCGAACAGCGGCCTGAAGGTATTGTCCGAGCGGTGGGATCTGCCCTTGTTGCAGAGGTGGATGCAGCTTCATGGTAGCACATCCCCTCGTATTAAATAATATTATGTGTTTTTGTGTTTTTATTTTAATAGTGGTTCTTTTTGGATGACATGTGTATGTATTTTTGTATATTGATTTTTTATTGCTCTGAATGACTAGTATGTATTTTAATATTTTTATTTAAATGACGTGTGTATTTTAATATTTTATTTATTTTTTCAATTATTATATCAATTTTATTTTTTATGTATTGTTAATGTAATGGACTTTGTCTGAAAAATAAATGAATTATTATTATTATTTTTTCTTTTTTCTCGGAACCATTGGGTCACGGTCTTTTGGAAGGCGTACGAGGGGCCGAAGCCAACTCGCAGAGGCCCCTTAGGAAATTTTAATGAAATGCGGCACCAACCGACGATTATCCCTGTATGCGCTATGCAAGTGCACCCAAGGATAACCCCCGGTTGGTGTAGGACTATTGCAGGATATGGAAAAATAAAAAGTTGGACTATGGGTTTGGGTGGCTAAAGTGGACTGGTTACCAAGAACTATGGAATAACTACGACCCCTGCCTGATCAATGTTTTATATATACACGGATAAAATGGCAGGGGGTGACTTGCACACTCAACAATGGGCCCCCGGAAACGGTCGCTAGCACATAGTGACGTAGCAACAAAGGGGCAACATGTCCTGAGGTGCTTATGAGGAGTGGAGAGGTATTCCACGGCTATCAGGACAATCCCGGAAGTACGGTCAAGATCCCTACCAGCATCTTACTGGAATACTTCCTTCCTCCGAGCACGTTTGCTCTTGCGAATCTCCACTCAAGCCGGCCAATAAAGGCAAGAATGAGGTGGGAGCTCTGTTCATCGTCATTGTTCACTCCAGCCGGCCAATAAAGGCAAGCCAGAGGTGAGGAACAAGACTTCTCCCTGAAGATAGGGTCCGTGGGGTCGCTACTGCCCAACAGTTCGCCACATGCTGCCCTGCGGATTTCTGTATCTCTCTTGGTCTGGCTCCTCACCTTAGACCTATTCCAGCAAAGTAAACTCTTCCGGCATAGGCCTAGAGTTCGGAGCGCGCAAGCCCCACCACGGCGTCAACGTAGAGATACGGCGGCGGGGTTATTATTATTATTCTTTTATTTCACTAATTATTATTATTATTATAAGGTTCAAAGTTGATTGGGAAAATTTGACAGTTTCGGGTAGGTTGATGTGCTGGCGTCTGTACTATCACCTTACGAAAAAATGGAGCACTGGGGACTAGGTTTCGTTTATTTCATTACCTATCAATTTATGAAGTTGCTTTCACGGAAAAGAAAGTTGCGAAACAGTGTTGCAGCGACGTAATTTTATTTTGCCGAAAAATGCAAAATTTTGCAATGTTGCCAGCAACAGGCTTTAATTTATAGGCCATGGATGTAATTATGATTTCGGGAATTGGACCTTTGATGGAAATAGAACCCAGACAGTATGAAAGGAGGATTTCAATTAGAAAATCTCGACGACAAAGGCAAGAACGCCTCTTTTGGAGAAAACTTTGAAAGAATAGAGAGCTAAGAATATTTTAAAACATTGAAAGAGAAGATCAACTGAGCAGTAGGTGAAAGTAATAAAAACATCTTACCAACAATTTTGATGAACTGCTTAGTACTGTCCAGCATGATGTTTTCCATTTTCAAGTCGCTGAAAAATAAAAACTATTGTTAAGGCAACACCTGACAAAAAGTGACACTCAAGCCTGCTTAATTGGCAGAAAGTTATAAAAGGGACTGTACCGCCTTTACCTACCTACTCATACAAGCTATGACACGTAAGCGTTGTCCAGAATTGTGGCACTGGATCACTTTTGTAACGGTGCTGGACAAGTTGCGAAGACATTATGCTTCTATAACCCTTTCACCCCAATTTCACTAGGAAGCAGCACTTCATTCCTTCCAAACATCTATCACCCGTCATCAGTATTGACCTTCTTCCATAAGTGATTTTGTTTTAATTATATTTGTACCAATAAACGAATTTTATTGTGAACTCCGGATATGAATTATTATAAAAGAGAGATGGGCCAAAACCCTCTGCGTTAGGCGAACGTCCGCGAAGGATGATCCGCGTGCGGATCTGTTTCTTTAGCGACGGATGACCCGCGTGCGGGTCTGTTTCTTTAAATCAAAGAGCACCGCTATGTGGCGCGGGTCTTCCGTTGAAGAAATTGTAGAACCATCTAACGTGTAGCGGACGACCATTTTCAGATTGTATCAGTAGGTACTGACCTCGCGTCCTCCAAACTAAAAGCGATTGTCGCATTCATATGTCACTTTTTGTTCGGAAATCTGGAAGGCGCCCTCTCTCGTTGCGACCACGCGGTCCGGTTTGCCGAACGAAAAGTGATATTACATGAACGTCAGGACGCCGCCCGCCGCCTTAGGCCTTAATTTACAAAGTCACACGAGACTGCCGATAGTAAAGTAGGTACTTAGATAAATATAAATAGTGAATTGTGTCTCATTAATAATATTTTATTATTGTCTCACTGCAGGGCAAAGACATAAAGCAAGTCATAGAGAGAGGAAGGTACGAGCAATGACCACCACACTTGTTTAAGACGGGTTGGCGATTTCAGACGTATATTGACTGTAATTCCAAGATTCCTCACTATATTTTTCTTCACCGATGATGGTTATCTTCCAAGATAAAATCATGGCAGAAAATCTCATTTGTCGAGGCTTATAAGTACAAAGCGTATTAAAAAGGTTAGAATACCGGTGAACGACGCCGCGAGCGTGCATGTGGCGCACGGCCGATACGAGCTGCGCGGCGAGCGCGCGCGCGCGCGGCTCCGGCAGACCGCGCGCGACTCCGCGGGCACCCAGCACGTGCGCGCACAGGTCGCCGCCGCCTGCTGCCTCCATCACCACGTACAGGCGTGGCCCGTGCTACAACAACCACTAAAGCTTGGTTTCCCTAATAGGCGCCGTCTTAGGCCTCGTTTCTGGAGACGCGTGGCTTCGAGCGTCGCGTGGGGAGGCTCGACCCGCACTAAATTCAAGCTTACGGCGTTGTATGAGAGCGTTTACGGAGAGGCGTTTTTACACGCGTTTGTTTGAAATGTAACATTATTTGCGGATGACGACGCCGCGTCGCACGGGACGTCGGTCGCAGCGCCGCACGCGGCGTCGATCGCAGCGTCGTGCGCAGCTCCAGCTTTCTTGTGTCCTGGGCAGTCCCTTTCTACCCCCCGCAGGGTTAGCCGCGTCGGCCGCCGCGTAGCCCGCCGCGTCCGCAGCTACACTTCACGCGACACGCCATGACCCTCGGCTCCATAAACGAATTCGTACTTAATCATATGTTTGTTTTTGTGCGTATGAAGACGCGGACCGCTGCACGCACCGTCTCTTTGTGAACGCAAAAAACGTCCAACGCAACGCTAGACGCCACACTGCACGCGACGCGCGAAGCCACGCGTCTCCGTAAACGAGGCCTTAAACCTAACGGCTGCAAAATATTACATTAATTTTCATCCGTTCCTCCTCGATGGAGTGTCCCCCTATGTGAAGACAAAAATTGGCGCGCCTGTCAGATAGAAAAGTAGTATGTGAGTTGTGACAGTGTTGATTTCCTTCAACGCAGTCCCAAAACTGCAGAATTGTAGGTTAGTGCCCAGCAGCTTTATATCTCATGGACAGTCATAATATTATAACGAAAGTGTATAAACTATAGAATCAAACTAGCTCAGCTAACCATCATAGTTTCATAGAGGGCCGCAATGCAGGGGTGCCGTAGCTTCGCCATCACCCTCGGTTCACGGTGAAGGTTTCGACGTGCATACTCCTCTTTTATACACGTCAAGTCTATGATCTTTATGGCCACCTTAAACAGAAAACTTTTCGTGAACTATCAAGCAGGTATAGATCAATGTTATCGAAATATGTACCTATAGTTCTACAACCCAAGCACAGGATTTTAGGTTTTTACAAAATTTTTACCTATTTAGGTCTCTAAGAATTTAAAGGCATTATACCTACCTAGGGTTGGGTCTTATATCGAGTCGCCTGAATCTGAGTTAAGTGTAGACATGGGAGGGTTTAGGGGGTTCGTACTAAGCGATAAAATGTATTTTTTGCTGCCGGAGACGCGCCAAAATATTTTAATTATTATTTAAAAAATCTTGGGAAATCTTACAAAGCTTAACAAGGAACGTAATTTTGATACATTTCGTAGCGATTTCGATAACGCGTTTATCGAAATGCGTGAAATGAAACCATTTTCCCCGCGTTCCGAATTGAGTCAAAAACGATTATATCGCGAATCCAACCTTTAATAGTCACAAAATATAAGGACTATTGAGTACTAAATTGTGACGTTGCGCGTTGGTCGGATTCGCGATATAATCACTTTTGACGCAATTCGGAAAGCGGGGTTTGTTTACATTGACAAATAGGTACTTTTGTTTGGCCTTCGTTTTGTCATTCCGTTGCTCTCGAGTTTACGTGAATTTTATATTTTGCTATAATTATTAGCTCCCCGCACCCTAATGAGTGACAGATCGTAACCAAAGCACACAGACTTGTGTTGGTTAGGTTAAGTTAGATGGTGCGAACCGAGCGAGCGAAGCGAGTTGTGTAGGTTAGGTTAAGTTAGATGGTGCGAACCGAGCGAGCGAAGCGAGTTGTGTAGGTTAGGTTAGGTTAGAACGGTGACCACTTAGCGCGAGCCGAGCGAGCGCAGCGAGCGTGCCGCGGCAGCGGCCGGCGAAGCGCCAGAAAGTAACTACCTCCCCGTACCCTAATGAGTGACAGATCCTACCCAGAGCACACAGACTTGTGTTGGTTAGGTTAGAAGGTTTTGTTCAAAGTGGAATAATAGAAAAACTACGCATCTCCGGCAGGGCAGGAGTGGGGGGGTGAAACAGGACGCCCCCCCCAACCCCCCTCCACCCCTCCCATCTTCATACGGAGGCGACTTGATATAAGACTTTAACCCCTACCTATAGTCCAAAGCGCTGAGAATATTCTCACTCTTTGTAAAAACGATGGCAAGTTGATCATAAGTGTCACGAAAATTACAGTAGGTATCTCAGTACTGTGCGGACTGCACCATCACATGGTGAGACAGTGAACAAACGCGAACCTATCATGCCATGCCAAGAAACTGAATGACAAGATATTGACGCGACACAACATTTAGTAAACCAGGCCAAGGACATCAGTCTAATCTTTCGCTCAGGGTTGCTAACCACCGGACGATTGTGGAGATGACTGATCGAAGCCCCGCCTTAGTGGCGAGTAGATAATATAAAAATTTCGTTACCTTTTTTCCTATTATCCTATGTGTAGCTTCTTCAACTCTCGCAAAGTGTCCTTTCCCCAATACCTTGCCAGTCATCAGATAATTTCCAACACTATAAACTTGTCCCTTATTCCTGGTCATATTGGCAGTCTTCATACTAAACTTTACTCACTAATTTTGACTCATAATTATATTATTTCAACCGGGAAAAAAACGTATTTATACTAACTATGCAAAGAACACGTTTTCTCACACGATTATTATCGTATTTACATGTAAACGTCATAATAAATGCTTGGGTACCATCTTTTGTTTGGTCTTCGAAATTGGAACTATTTATTGACGGGCGTGACATTTGATTGGACTATTTTTAACGGCTAAATCTAACCGCCAGTGCCCCCGCACGTTGAACGGCGGCACAAAATAGGTTTCTTAATTAGCTTCGCGTTTATTGTCAATCAAAGTGATTGGGATATCAAACGGGCCGCCTAACTGTCGGCGCATACCAGTCAAATGATTACTAGAGATTAATAACCGAAAAGAAAAAAGAGGTAGGTAACTAGGGCTTGACCCGTAACTAAAGGCGCGTCCTCACTGCCGGCTGCGCGGCCTCAAAGCCTCGCGAGGCTTTTGCTATTGTTTGCAACGCGTCCCCAATATAAGAGCTCACGAGGCTCGGCCGCGTAGCTCTCGTGTAGCCACGGGGCCGCGCGGCCCTAGTGGGGACGCACCGGCTTAATAATTTTGTAGGCAGTCACCAACTTTATGGTACTTAGTTTGAAGTTTTTAATTTCTCTTGATATTCGAAGTCGAGCTTTCAGCGAGTGGTTAAGTCTGCGTTACGTGCAGAGTTGCGTTGTGCCTCGAAACACTAATTACACATTGAAGACTTCACGTGATGTCTTACGCTCTTCTAAATTTCTTTACTAATAGGTAGGTACTTACCTATACCATCAGAAACGACGGAAGCCTTGAATTCCTCACCCGATCTCGTATAAATTGATTTATTAAGAGCGAACGTTCCAGGCTGCTCAATTGAATATCAATTTAAACATATAAACCTTATGATAGTTATAAAAGTTTTTGACAAATCAAATTGACCGAAGGTCTATGGGGAATTTCTATCAAAGTTTGTATATACATCCATAATCGAGACTACAGCACCATACTTAGCTTTGATATTTACCTAATATTGTGTGTAGATCAAGGAATCTTCCCACCAGTAAGGTATTCCACTTTTTAAATCTGGGGACAGCAAAGACACCAACAATACATAGCAGTATCCGTGTTGCCAGTATTCAGCACGGTGTTCGAAAACGTAATGCTCAATCAATTGCTTAATCATTTTAACAACAACAAAATCTTAGACTAGACGACAGCAATATGGTTTCATCAAAGGACGTTGTACGAGTGACGCCGGTGTACAGCGTTCCCAGGCCAGGAGGCCAAAAATGGGAATCCTGTGTGACCTTTCCAACCCATTTGACTGCGTTAATCCCTAAAATTGATCGAAGCCTACAATAGTAAAAATGGGTGTTCCACAAGGCTCGATATTAGGTCCTTTCCTCTTTGACGACACTTCTATAACAGCCGCACAGGTCGATCAATCATGTTAAGCTACGCTTGCTACGGTTGGTCTGTGGTTCCCTATCCATTTGCATAACATTTTAAGACCTAATATAACTTAGCATAATTTTGTTTGGCACAATTATATTTTCGCATAATATAATTACGCATAACAGCTACGCATAATTTTTTTAAGCATAATTTCTCTAACCATAATAATGATTAAGCATAATATTCTAAAGCATAAAGGAGAATGGCAGAAGTTCATAGAACGCTGGCATTAAACTTTTTTAGTTACTACAAAATAAAAGTGGCATGGTTTGAAAGGAAATATTAAGACCTTTTGTTAAAAAAATAAATAAAAAATAATAACAATGGGGTTCAAGAGAAATCTTAATTTTTGTAAAAGTGAGGTTAAGTGCATTCATTTTAGGTTATTTTACCTCTATTACTATTTTAACGCATAAATGTTTATTGTATGCATAACATATTGCTAATTAGGTATGCTTTGTAATGACTTCAAAAATGAACTAGTTGTTGAAGTTTGTTTAATTCAAAGATTTACTCACTGATCATTTATAGACCTAATGGCAATCTAAGGCTGCGTTTCCACGCCGGGGCCTTCAAGCGGCTCTTGCCCAACCTGAGGGGGCCAAACGCCTCCTGCCGGAGGCTTTACGCGGGGGTCGTGCGGTCCATGGCCCTATACGGGGCCCCGGTATGGGCGCGTTCACTGCGGCGGCGAGCCGGCCACTACCTGAACGCGCCCCAGAAGGTGGTAGCCATAAGGATTATCCGGGGCTACCGCACGATCTCTGGCGAGGCGGCAAGCCTCCTTGCCGGACTGCCGCCATGGGATCTGGAGGCGATAGTCCTCGCGCGCCTGTATGATTGGCGCGCGGAGGCACTACGCCGAGGGGAGGATCCGCTTCCGCGGCAAATCGCTGCGGAGCGGACGGATCTCCGGCGCGATCTCATGGCGGCATGGAAAGAGCGACTGTCGCAACCCAGCGCAGGGCACGCCGCCATAGCGGTGAAAAGATCCCTCTTTGAGGAGTGGCTAGAGAGGCGCCACGGCGCCCTCACCTACCGCCTGACGCAGGTCCTCACCGGACACGGAAGTTTCGGGAGGTTCCTGCACATTATCAGGCGGGAGGAAACGCCCGGGTGTCACCATTGCCAGGATCGCCCAGAGGACACGGTGGAGGTCTGTCCCGCTTGGGCGGAGCACCGCCGTATCCTCGTAGAGGCGATCGGCAGCGACGGCGACCTCTCGCGCCCGGCCCTGGTGCAAGCCACGGTCCGGGGCGAGAGAGAGTGGGAGGCAGTCACCTCCTTCTGCGAAGCAGTCAAGCTAGCGAAGGAGGTGGCGGGACGGCTCAGGGAGAGAGCCTCCCGTCCCAGCCGCCGCGGGAGACGCTCCGGGCGTCGGGAGCCGCGTGATGACTCCCGGCCACCGTAGGAGCGGGCGGAGAGTAATGGGTAGCTCACCGTCCGATCAGGACCAGGCCCGTGCCGGACGGCGCATACGTGTTCCACGCGCGCCTCAAAGAGATGTCAGCATCGAGGAGGGGCCCCTTAGGGCCGAAGCCTGCCGGGTCAGCGGGATTGTCCGAAAGGGTTACCGCTGGCCCGGAACATAAAGGGCTAAGGAAGGAACACGGGTGGGTTTTAGTCAGTAAGAGTCTGACACTCCCTTCCGCTCCACCCAGAGCGGGAGGAGTCACTTGATGATTTCCCACCCGCAAAAAAAAAAAAAGGCTGCGTTTCCACCAGAAATGTGCGACGATGCGTAGCGAGGGATGTGTGTGAAACAAACCATTAACATCGCTTCATTTTCATAGCTTGAACTAAGTTAGCGTTGTTATTGGTTAGTTTTAACCTACGCATCCTCGCTCATCTCTGGTGGAAACGCAGCCTAAGTGTACTCTGTCAGTTTTAATTAAACATAGTAGGTAGTCACAGAAAACTCAGGAGACTTTAAAGACTCACTTATCGGAATCTAAGCATATAATATTGTTAATGGTAATTACCTAAGGATGATAGGATTATTGTAGGTACTTACAATAAAAAACCAGTAGTTATTTAATCATAATATTTTATTCATCATATATTAGCAATAGGATATTATCTAAGAAAGGTGCAAGGGGAGACAGGCTAGCTTGATGCCGTGCCCATGCCAAGTACCATTCCATTCTTGTATCACTTTATAGGTATATGCCTGGTTCTCTGTCCGAATCAGTCCGTAATTGGTGTTTTCTGGAACGTGCTGTAGAAGATCCACAATTGACACACACCTGTCGGTGCCCAACGGTACAAGAAGGTAGATAGTATAGTTATAGTTTAGGCAACGGTCCGTGGTTGACATCACGTTGACTCGTAATGTTATACACATAAACACATACAGGTCCAAGTCTCGCAACGGTTGTTCAGAAAGGTCTTCGAAATCCAAAAGCAAGCCAGGTCGTTGAAAAGATCCACGTAAAACTTTGGGAGCACAAAACATTAATTACACCAACACAAAACAGTAGCGAGCGAGCGAATGTGACTTGTACATTTAGTATTTTATCTATGAATGTGACTTATGAAGTTCTATTCTATTCTATTTTTAATTATGGCAAGTAAAGCCGATGTCGACTATTCTGCCAATGTCAAAGTGAATTGGAAAAGCAAGTGTGGATTATGTAAAAAAAAAAAAAAAAAAAATAATATATATGTATGATACAGTTGAACTTTGTAGATCTTGTGGGGTTAGTACGACTTATGAAGTTGTCGAAATAAAATAAATAACATGACGTGAAATGTCATCTTCTGAGTCATGTTTATGGGTTTTAGTGGGTGTTCATGTTTAGGGTAAGGAGGTTGAAACAAAGACTACAATATAATGCGGTGTAAAACCTCCTTTTTTTGAAGTCAGTAAAAAAAAATCTTGTATCCGGCCGCTCTGTATTCGATCAAATCAAGTTACCAACTCATATGTATCGAGATTTTATCCCCATTGTTAATAATAAAGTTAATCTGGCTATCAGTACATAAAAATAAGCGCGTTTTTTTTTAAATAGCTTTGAATTCTGTAGCTTTCCAAAATTAGTAATGCCAAAAAATGCCATCTCCAAGTTTTAAAGCGTAACTTTTTTACCCGACTGCGGCGAAGCCCAAAAGGAGGGTTATGTGTTTGCCCTGTATGTATGTATGTATGTATGTCCGTTTCTTTGTTCCCTCGTAACTTCTAAACGAATTAACGGATTTTGATAAATTATACGTCTTTAGATTTGTCTTGGTAGCGCGAGTGTCACTGGGTATATCAAAATTGAAAAAATATAAAATGGCCGATTTTTGGGGCAATATTATGTCTTCAAAAAAAATTATTTTTCTCGAAACCTATCGAGTGGGGTATCAAAATAAAGGGTTTTTAAAGGTGATTACAAAAATATATTCAACTTATATGGTTAAAAGTAATTCGAAGTGACAAATCGTAAAAAACACGTACCAGGAGCTAAATCGTCTGTGAAATTTTTCACATTTATTTTGTCAACTAAAAAGCTGGAAATAAAAAAAGTTATTTAAAAAAATAAAAAAACCCGACTGCGGTAAAAAACTGAAAAGCTAAAAACAAGCCCATTTTAAATAAAATAAAAGTTGGAAGCAGGCGGGACCCATATCATTTTTATTATATTTTCAAATTCAAATGGGTCCCGCCTGCTTCCAACTTTTATTTAATTTAAAATGGGCTTGTTTTTAGCTTTTCAGTTTTTTACCGCAGTCGGGTTTTTTTATTTTTTTTTAAGCATAATGTCCTAAAGCATAAATTTGCCCGAAGAGGATATACCAATTTATTTCGACGATTGGAAAAAACCATATCTCCTGAATCAGGTAAATAACATATTAATATAATATAACGTATTGAACAATTTTGTGGGTTTTTTTTCGCTGTAGCCGTTTTTTTTCGTAAGCATGAAGCAAGCAAGCATACAGCATGCAAGCAAGCATACAGCATGCAAGCAAGCATGCAGCAAACAAGCAAGCATGCAGCATGCAAGCAAGCATGCAGCGTGCAAGCAAGCATGCAGCATTCAAGCGAACATGCAGCAGGCAGGGTTTCTGTCACGGCTCCGGCGCTGCGGGCCTCCGGCGGCCCTACGCGCCTACGCGATTTTAAATTACACTCTAGGGGTAGGACAAACAAGACTACGTGGAGTCGGTTTTGCAGCAATTCGGTTCTGTCACTAACTTTTGTTGCACAGCATATTAAATTTAATTAATTGTATACCTAAATATTATTATGCTAATAGTCATTAGGCCTACTAACGTTATGCGAATAAAATTTATGCCAAAAAATTAGTCTTTAAGATGATTATGCCAACATAAAATGTATGCCTAAAAAAATTATGCCGAAGTATTATTATGCCAAAACAAATTGTGCCAAAATCGTTATGCCGAAGTATATTAGGACAAAGAACATTATGCGAAAAGAAGGGATCCCGGTCTGTGGATGTGTGACCATCTTACATACCGAGACCCCTCCGTGCCTCGGAAAGCACGTTAAGCCGTTGGTCTCGGCTGTCATTCGTGGATCTTTGACAGTCGTTACGGGTAGTCAGAAGCCCGAAAATCTGACAACCAGACTTACCAGGGGGTATCGTGTTACCCAGTAACTGGGTTGTGGAGGTCAGATAGGCAGTTGCTCCATGTAAAATACTGGTATTCAGCTGCATCCGGTTAGACTGGAAGCCGACCCCAACATAATGGGGAAAAGGCTAGGCAGATTGGTTGACGTGCCAACACAACAAATTCTATTTAGGGCTGATTTTTCCATCGCCATACAACTTTTATTCGAAGAATAAAATTGATGTTTAAATATTTATTTATGAAATACCTGTCAAAAATTCAAAATTATTATTCCTCGAATAAAGTTATCAGATGATTGAAAAATCAGCCATTAGGCTACCTTTCCACCAGAGATGAGCGAGGATGCGTAGCGAGGGATTGAATCTCTGGTGGAAAGAGAAAGGCAGCCTTAGACTGGAACGTGTTCGAAAGAAAACAAACAAATATTCAAATAAAACTTTTATTAAAAATATAATAAGCACTTGCGGTCAATATTATAACTAATGCTTAAACTAATTACTAGACTGGATTTTATGTGTTAGGCATACGGCTGTACCGGAAATTATAGTTGCAAAAGTGCTGCCAAGTCAGTAAAAATATTCAATTTGCAAAAATTGTTCCTGAATTAGTCCAGACAACCCGAGTTCGAGTGGGGTCATCTGATGCCCAAACTGGAAAATCTCCATCGACGTAATCTAAATAAGCAACCGGTACGCCCGATTGTTCAAGTAACTCCAAGTCGACGTCAACGGAGCGCGATGAGTCTTTGTGCGTAAATATGATTAACGCGTTACCTTTTAAAATGAACTCAAAACATTCTGCAGAGAAAAAGAAATCCTTTTTGTAGAAGCTTCCCACAATACCCTTAGGTTGCGACATTCCTATGCAAACATAATCTTTGCCAACGTCTACGAAAGAGTTCAGGGTACAGTCCGAAAGGGATTTTTTTATATCAGTGTATAGTTTTTTGGGATCTAATAGTATGCATTGGTCCAAAAAACGATACAGAATGTCACGGCGACTTTCTAAATCCAGTTTAAGCCACGACTGTGAGAGTTCGCACAGCATAGCGACTTTTTCACATTTCTTGATTTTATGGATGTGACCATGGCAGGAAACAACGGCTTCTGAAACTTGGGGTGGTCCTCTGAAGTCTGCTACATTATTCACCCATACCACTGGCGATATCGTGCTATGCGTGACCTCATTAATTTCCGCTATGCCGTTTGTCCAAAGGGATAAGTAGCGCGCTTGATATTGTTGCACCATAGATATCATTTCTTTTGTGGTCCTGTAGGCTTCAACAGTTACAACGTGACGAGACAGTGTCTCCTGTGACAACTCGACTGGATCTATCAGGAATGTTTGGTCGTTGTAAGTAAGGGTAACCGAACATAACACATCGGAAGTTAGGGACTTCCTTACGGATTTATTTAAATTGCATTTCCAGCTCAGAGCGTCTTTAAATTGTTGGTAGACGCTCTCTTGCACTAGGATCCTCCTCAGGCGCCACGGGGCCTGCAACGTGAAGGTTTTTTGATTAGCTTAAGATAATACTGCTTTCGGCGGATTTTTATTTAAAAAATGAACCTTCATTGTTACATCCTTTAATTGAAATAACTGAAGACCCGGTCTGAACCTGGTTCCTAGAGAAAAACGCTGAAAGGAAACATGGACATTTAAAGTTACTTAAAATTGCTTCAATTTTTTATCAGCTCGATACATGAAGCAATGGCCATTTCGAACAGTTTATACGATCTTGGTCAAGCTAAATGTAAATTAATATTTTAGATAACTTCTAGCAACTTTAACAACAACTTGAGACTATGATCGGTACAGATTTAGTTTGTAGAGGCAGCAGAAAAAACACTTTTATTTTCTTTAAAATTGAGCTCATGTTTCCATTGCGGTGGACTGATGGCCTGGTGAAGGACGCAGGAATCAGGCACAGGACCAGTCAATATCAACCAGTCGCAATAGACTGACTACCGGAGATAGGTCGTAGAGGGATGTCTTTCGGCTGAAATGGTGAAGCAGTCGACTAATATATTAACTACTATTTTGTGTTACGTAGGACATACCTGTACGGAGACTGCGATGAACTTATCAATGGCAGAGTCGACATCAGCATCATCGGATACAACGGCTACGGTGCCAGAATTCAACCCTGAATACAAATGCATGAAATATTTAACAAAATACTATGGCGCTTATGCCAACTTTTAAAGAAAAAGTAATATTAATAAGAACTAATACTATTGTAAATAAATTAAATAAAAGTTGGAAGCAGGCGGGACCCATACCATTTTTTTTATTATATTTTCAAACTCAAATGGGTCCCGCCTGCTTCCAACTTTTATTTAATTTAAAATGGCCTTGTTTTTAGCGTTTCAGTTTTTTTTAAATTTTTTTTTTACCGCAGTCGGGTTTTTTAGTATGTTTAATTACTTGTTTTTTATTTCCAGCTTTTTAGTTTACAAATTTGAAAGATTTCGCAGACGATTTAGTTCTTGCAAGGAGTTTTGGTCGTGAGGATTATTTAAAAGCTTTTTGGATCAAGTGCACAAATATTATTTTATTTAACGTGTTTTTACGATTTGTCACTTCGAATTACTTTTAACCATATAAGTTGTATATATTTCTGTAATCACCTTTTAAAACCCTTAATTTAGATATTTCACTCGATGGTATTAGAAGAAAAAAAAAATTCGAACTCCACAATATGGGACTCCGCCATTTTACTTTGTTTTTGATTTTAATGTAGCCAGTGACACTCGCGCTACCATGACAAATCTAAAGACGTATAATTTATCCAAATCCGTTCATTCGTTTAGAAGTTACGAGAGTACAAAGAAACGGACGTACATACATACATACACGTCAAACACATAACCCTCCTTTTGGGCTTCGCCGCAGTCGGGTAAAAACGCTCAAACTTTTTTTTTTTTGAGGTAGGGTAATCATCAAATGACCCCTCCCACTCTAGGTGGAGCGGAAGGGAGTGTGCGCTTACTGACTAAAACCCATCCATATTCCTTCCGTAGCCCTTTATGTTCCGGGGTAGCCGTAACCTTTTCGGACAATCCCGCTGATCGGTTTAACCTCTCCTACTTTTTTAAAATTTTGCTGTGCTCAACAGATTCCACAATTGTTTCTATTGATGAATACTTACTTACTTTCTGTATGTACTACATTATGGATTGCAATAAAGATTAATTAAATTAAATTGGACTTGAAGATAGAAAGGCTTCTTGAGTTTGCGAGCATATTAAAATTTCAGTTTTATTTTCAATGCTCAAGATGGATGTCGCAAAAAAAATTGCTCCATCAAAAATAACCCAAGGTTCTTTTTCCAGAACACCATTGCGATGGGCGTCGTAGACGTGTATGCCAAGTTGAACAATGAACCTCTCAGGGCGCTTACCGACGAACGGCACTGAGGTAACTGCAGCGGTCGCCACCGCTCAACGGCTGCCGTCAACGCGTCGGCAAGAATTTTCGTCGACGTGTAGCGATGGGTGACAACTATATTAACCTCTGTGCCACTCGTCTGCTGTTCTTTTCTTATAGAAGTAAATCTACAACGTACCTTTAACTGGCCATGTTTTTGGCGGATTGTCATGCCTATGAGAGTCTGATGTAGTCTCCATAAAATTCAATACAACGTCCTTGGCTCTGTAAAGAATGAAAAGAATTAGAATTTTTATTATCTGACTGCAAAATTTTAGCTAGCAAGCAATTTATCCAAATATTTTGAACTCAGAATGTTCAGAAATGTTCTAATGAAACAGTCATTATATCACTAAGTACGAGGTTTGCAATACCGCAATGTACAGACGCCAGCAAATCAAACTACCCGAAAGTGTCAAATTTTCCCAATCAACCTTGAACTTTATACACAAAGTGGTGACCTGTAATTGGTTTCATACATTTTCACAATTTATTTAGTAGCATATAGGATTTCAAACAGTAGCAGTAAGTTAATGATTTCATTATAATTGCGTAATAAACATTTACGTGTATGAGAATTGAAGGCCCATTTTGTACGAAGATACACAAAGTAGGACAGTGTTTTGCGATAATATCTTGTTTTCACAAATTTTGTTTGGCATTAGCTTAGATTTTGGCATAAAGACTTTTTCTGTAGTGTCCATAGTTTATCAGTTTCAGGTGGGCCCTTCAATCCTCTATGTGAGAACTGAGGGCCCAACGTTACAGTCTATAACTCGGTAATTTGACTTTCACAAAATCTGATTCCAACTTTCACAATTCTTTGGGAATGTTCACTAAATCCTAAGCACATTTCCAAAGAGTTTTAACAAAGTGGCCCTCACACCACACGCACATTCAAAAAATACCCCCTTCAGAACTCTAGGCCTGTGCCGGTAGAGTTTACTTTGCCGGAACAGGTCTAGGGAGAGGAGCCAGACCAAGAGAGATACAGAAACCCGCAGGGCAGCATGTGGCGAGCTGTTGGGCAGTAGCGACGACAAGGACCCTATCTCTCGGGAGTAGTCTTGTTCCTCACCTTTGGCTTGCCTTTATTGGCCGGCTTGAGTAGTGATTCGCAAGAGCAAACGTGCTTGGAGGAAGGAAGTATTCCAGTAAGACGCTGGTAGGGATCTTGACCGTACTTCCGGGATTGTCCTGATAGCCGTGGAATACATCGCCACTCCTCATAAGCACCTCAGGACATGTTGCCCCCTTGTCGCTACGACACTATATTCTAGCGACCGTTTCCGGGAACCCATTATTGAGTGTGCAACTCAGATGTAGATGTAAAGTATGTCATTGTATATTTAAATTTCTTTAAGCGAAACACAACACAGTTGGAACAAGGCTTCTAGTGCACTGCACGACTTCTTTCGGTACTTACCCTGCTTCAATGAGCAGTGTTACTAAGAGATGGCAAATAGCTGCTGTTGCCTTAGATATATTCTCAAGGCGTGCTCCTCTGCAGACATCCAATATGTGCCGTGCAAACTCGAGTAGCGGATCATCGGAAAACACGTAGGAATCTAGATAAAAATGAACAAGTGATCAAAATATACAGGGTTATTGGTAAAACATTAACAACCTCTTAAGAGGTCATTGTACTCATCATTATAAACAACTTTTACTATGAGACCAAACCTGAAATCGCGAAAAAAAAATTAGCTGTTCCCTACATTTATGTTCATATAACGCGTGAAAATGTAGGGAACAGCTAATTTTTTTTTCGCGATTTCAGGTCTGGTCCCATAGTAAAAGCAAAGCATACTACGCATGCTCGAGATTGGTTGGTGATGTACCATTACCAATCATCACAGCCTTCCGCATCCTATGTGTTGCAGCCACCTTCTTAAGGTCATCGGTCCATCTAGCTAGGGGGAGTCCCACACTACGCTTGCCAATACATGGTTAGCACCACACTATAATACTTATTTGACAACTACTATGATGGCCAAAAACCGTGCAACCCATGCCAGTTACTTACGAAATACTATATCAGTAGACTTTGGGCGACACCGGATGTATTGAATAATGAGATTTAGTTGTGCATTAGTGTCTTCTATTGGTATATTTCTGGTGTAGTATTCAAGTTGCGCGATTAAGGTAGCATTCTGTTTTAATTTTGAAGCCATCTTCAGTATTATGTTCTGGTGACCTTCATCCCATGTTTCAATGTTTAGAGTCTTTGGAATCTTCTCAGTAAATACTTTTCCATCATAACAATAATAAACAAATTTTCCAATTGTCCCATTATAATCATTATACAATTCCAAAAGAGCTGCATTCTTTTTGAAATATTCCTGAAACAGAAAATAAAATATTTTATTTATCAGTTTTTTTCTAAAGGCTGATTTTTCAATCGACAGATAATTCTTATTCGTGGAATAAAATTGACGTCAGACAGATTCTGTATGGCAGAATAATATCAAAAATTCAAAATTAATCCCCAGATAAAAATATCTGGCATTGGACAAATCAGCCCTAAATCTAATATTATCATACAATATGTAGTTATTTTATTTGTGACTTTGTGTCCTACGCTTTGGAATGGGCAACTAGCTTCATCTTTCTGACTGACCAAGCCCTTGACAATTCAAAAGTGCCTGTAATTGGTTTAATTGAAATAAATGCTTTGCGTTTGAGTTTTGACTTCCGAATTTTCAGGTGGCTTGATAATATAATATAAGTTGTAACGAGTCTTTTAAGCCTGTTACATGATATCGCGTTCTTTGCTTTAATTTGTAGGCAACATGGTGTTGCCATGTACAAATTCATTTTTTTAAATCGGAATCGTGTAGTGGTCACACTGATTTTTTCCTTTGATGCTGTCAGTTGATTTTGACAGGTCACTTTCCGACCCAAGCTTTGCATAGAATGGAGTAATTTGAGAGCTCCGAATTAAATCTGGAAGTTAATACTTCAGTTGGACGGGATCTAGTCCTAATTATGTGGTAGCTGATTTGCCCTTGTCGGCATCATAATGGGATTGCCCATATTTTTTAAAAAAAGGTTGGTAAAATTCTTTGTGCTTTCATATTCACGTCGCGTGGCTATTTTGATGGCAGACGTTAATAGTTTCCGATATTTGTTTCAGGATCTTTTAAACCTTATATATTTTGGATTAATTCATCTACTGATGTAAAAGCTTTTTTTGGAAAAGAAACGGTGAGTTAATTTGTGTTTGGTCGTAGCCATTTCGATCGCCATTTTTATCCACGCTGGATATCAGCTAACCATTATTCATGTTTGATTTCAGCCGCGAGGCGTTTCTTCTTTCTTTTTCTCTCAAGACTTAAATTTTTAACGCTAGCCCCTACCGACACATTTCATGGACCCCGCGAAGATCAAAATCACCAAAATGAGCGTGGTTTGCTAATTTGGTTGTTAGTTTATTCGACGGAATATGGTATGGTTTATAATACTTAACTTAAATTGACAGAAGTGCAATAATGACAGGACAAAAATTAATTTCCATTCCATCTTAGTTTTACACCTTAGAACTGTTAATATTAGAAAGGAATTTTCTTGTATATTGAGACCAGCAGCCTTCGGGTAATAAAATCGTTCAATAACTTTTGTGTCGATTTTTATTGATACTCCCCGCTTGAAGATTAAAAGTTTCCAGTTCCCGCAGGTTAGTCTATCCTTGGCATAGTTTGGTGTGTACTCCTGGCGCCCGAATTTTCACTTCTACTTATTGTTTATTTATTTGGAGTACCACACACACATTTAATAATCCCATTTCATAAAATACATGAAGTATATCACGGTCACACAGACAGACACGAAATACACTTTCATTTATAATATTTAAAAAAGTTATAAAAACGGGGTTCTGATGTATATTTTATTTTAGTTATAGTTACATCTTTCAAAGTTAAGTATTTCTATAAGTTAAGTTTTCCACTACATCCCGACACCTACAAAAACACACACTTACACACAAACGAACCCACACACATACACACACTAACAAACATATTCTACACTCAGTGCGCTCCCTTACTGATTGATATAAGAATTATAAAATGTTAATTAGTCTTAAATCAATTTTTTGGCTTATTTCTCACAAATCTGTAGAATGATTGTAAAATGGAGGAGCGGAACCACCTAATACAAGCAAATCTTTGGTTAAAAGGTGACTCCAAACCTAACATAGTTATATCCATAAGTGAAGAAATAAACATTTTTATTATTATTATTTTTTTATTATTATTATTATAAGTTGTAGTACCTGTGCAAGACTCGTATCCACAGACATTTCGGAGAATTTTAAATCCATAATTATTAATTGCGGCCGATGTTTGTTGAACGTACTACACAATGATAACAAGTACAAGTAACAACAGGCGATACCGTTTATCTGTCGACAGCCGGCGTTATCAGCGGTGTTGATAAACTATTAAACTCAAACATCGGCAAAATCCGATTCTCTATTGTTTTGATAATTCCGAGTTTTTATCTGTAATATTCGTAAAATTAAAATCTATTGACCGTCAAGAATCATTTCATTTAGCTTTGTTTATCTTGTTGTTTGGTTTGACAGTTGACACTGACAGTGACACATGACAGCCGCAGGTATTAAGGGTCGTAACATTGAGATAGGAAAAACATGGAGAGGCCGCGTTATTCTATACATACATTTGCTTATACAAATATGAGTGAAATATGATTCAGAATACGAAATATCGTTTTGTCTCGTTCTTTCTAATAAGGTAATCGTATTTGATAAAAGAGACAACAATATTTTAAGTTGTTGCTTATTTTGGCAACATTTTGACGTGACGTAGTACAGTTGTAGGTAAGGTGCCGTAGCAGCCATCTTATGCGACAAGTTTCGTGGTAGTTTTGCTGTCAAATGGTTGTTTACTTTTTGTATTATTGAGATTTGCGAGAAAATTACAAGGATTTTACCTTTTAAAACTGCATGCAAATGATGGAAAACAACAATTCAACATGTCTGTGTGTTGTATTGTGAAGTGTGGTGCAAGAAAGAATGAAAATAAACCTCTAATGTCTTTGCACAGGTTAGTAGCCGGTTTTCATGCAATAATACATTTAATAATACACATTCGATGATACATTTGTAACGCGATCATGAATTTATGGCTAAAGTATTGATATTTGGGTTCTTTTCCGTATAATAGACCATTTTAGTATATTTTGTTAATTCATTTGTTTGTTTACAATAACATGTCAAATGGAATAGGGTTGTACCGTTGCCGTAATAGTTTTCTCCGCTGAAACGTCATCGGCATATTCTGCGATGTGAACATAAATAATTCTGTGTCCTATTCGGTCCGAGTGATCTTGCCAGGTCTGGTTCACAGCGGTTCCCTATCCATTTGCATAAAATTTTAAGACCTAATATAACTTAGCATAATTTTGTTTGGCATAATTATATTTTCGCATAATATAATTACGCATAACAGCTTACGCATAATTTTTTTAAGCATAATTTCTCTAACCATAATAATGATTAAGCATAATATTCTAAAGCATAAAGTTCTAAAGCATAACTTTTTTAAGCATAATATCCTAAAGCATAAATTTGCCCGAAGAGGATATAGCAATGAGGGATTTTCTTTTTCTTTTTTTTTAACGCTTCCCTAGTCGCTGGATAGATGGCGCTGAACTTGGTAAGTTACTGCAAGGAACGGAAGTTACATAATTTTTTTATTAATTCACATGGATGTAATTTTAAGATCGTAAAACGAAAGCAAACGAAACTGTCACTCAACGAGCGTATATGACGTGACGCAATGTTTTTTTTTCTAAGCGTTTTGACTTTGGCATTTAGTAACATAGTCAGTTCAACGCCATCTTCAGGGTTCTTGGGAACTATTTTTTTTTTTAAATACTGAAAAGAAAAACCTCTCATTTATATCGACGATTGGAAAAAAGCCATATCTCCTGAATCAGGTAATATATGTATAACATATTAATATAATATAACGTATTGAACAATTTTGTGGGTTTTTTGTTCGCTGTAGGAAGCATGAAGCAAGCAAGCATACAGCATGCAAGCAAGCATTCAGCATGCAAGCAAGCATGCAGCAAACAAGCAAGCATGCAGCATGCAAGCAAGCATGCAGCATGCAAGCAAGCATGCAGCATGCAAGCAAGCATGCAGCATTCAAGCGAGCATGCAACATGCAGCAGGCAGGGTTTCTGTCACGGCTCCGGCGCTGCGGGCCTCCGGCGGCCCCACGCGTGCTAAACGTCGCAGACGGCTTTCGCTCACCACCGCAGCTTCGGCTTGTTGGCCGGCTTC
Source organism: Mesoligia furuncula (assembly GCA_916614155.1). NCBI lineage: Eukaryota > Metazoa > Arthropoda > Insecta > Lepidoptera > Noctuidae > Mesoligia > Mesoligia furuncula. The sequence continues at coordinate 2,960,247 of OU744809.1, read as the reverse complement.
GCCGGCCAGCCTCAGCCGCGGCGGCTCGCTCGCAGCCGCCTGCTCCTCAGCCCGCGGGCCGCCTAGCCCCTACGCGCCTACGCGATTTTAAATTACACTCTAGGGGTAGGACAAACAAGACTACGTGGAGTCGGTTTTGCAGCAATTCGGTTCTGTCACTAACTTTTGTTGCACAGCATATTAAATTGAATTAATTGTATGCCTAAATATTATTATGCTAATAGTCATTAGGCCTACTAACGTTATGCGAATCAAATTTATGCCAAAACAAATTAGTCTTTAAGATGATTATGCCAACATAAAATGTATGCCTAAAAAAAATATGCCGAAATATTGTTATGCCAAAAAAAATTGTGCCAAAATCGTTATGCCGAAGTATATTAGGACAAAGAACATTATGCGAAAAGAAGGGATCCCGTTCACAGCACCGAAATTAAAATATTTTATTTCACCTAAACCTACATGGACACTTAGGAAACGTCAGAAGCTAGGTGCACGGTTCCAATTGGTTGTTTCCTATGGGGAAGAACTGGCAAGAAACTCCACAATTTTTACAATGTATTCAAAATGTACCTGGTACTGATTTTAATAAATAAATAACTCGTTTTTTATTAAATTTATGGACTATCTGTTTCTCTCTTCTCGCCACTGCAGATTTATTACCGAAAAAACTCAGTGAAAGCTGAAGTGACGGTACAGAGAGTTGTTACATTTGGTACTTACGCTATCATATGCATTTATAAGTAGGTATCTTATTATATTGCCATTTGTCTTCACAACTTGTTTGTCTTAAGCATAACTATAATATTTTTCTCCGAAAATTCTAACTCTAATAAAAGATTTTCTTTTTTGACTTGTATGTACCTATCGATAAATAGTTCAGTAATTAACCATGAGTCTTTCGTTTTACGCATCACAAAAGATTATAAATAAAGTATTTTCGCACACTTTATTTTTATGCAAAACTGTAAAGTATATTTACCGAAAATAAAGTAGGATACGTTATTATAATGTATGGTTGGCAACCGTAATTACAACGGACTTTAATTTAGTAAGTTATTATCCAAACGTGATAACTAGTAAGACTCATATTTTTAGTATCGATACTCGATAATAGTAACACCTATGTTCCTTGATTGGTACAACCCTAGCAGTGGCAGCCATTTTATGCGACAAAACGAGTTGTAGGTATGCACCCTTTTTTTGTAGGTATTTCCAGTCCATACTTTTTATATGTCAATGGGTCGTAAGGCGCCCCATGAAAATAGAGTGCTATGCTCAAGGAGTATAGTGTTCTGTGGCCATGCTTGGCCATGCTCTGTGTAGAGTGCTATGGGCGCCCACAGAAATTCACTTTCTATTGTTGTAAAATATTTAAGCGGTGCTCAGTGAAATTTTTTGCTACTGCAGCTTTGTAATATGTCATTTGTTGATAAGAATGTCATTCAGTAGGTAATGATGATAGTTTAATAACTGATTAACATTAACTAACATCATCATTCATATAGAGTAACTTGTAATTTGATTTAAAAGAGTGTCCATGGACTTTCTTGCCCGTTCCTCTCCATAGGCGCTTTGGAATGGGCAACTAGCTTCATCTTTCTGACTGACCGGCCCCTTGACAGTTCAAAAGTGCCTGTAATTGGTTTAATTTTATTGAAATAAATGCTTTGAGTCTGAGTTTGAGTGTTTGACGTATTCCTTCAGGTCTCACGATACTTGTGTGACCCATTTACAACAATTAAGCACCCCCTATAGCCTAGGCGAAAGTTAATGGAATTCGAGAGAACTCAACTATCATTGTGTTTTCGATAATTTCCCAGAATTTGTCACTAGGTAAGTACCTACAGACGCCATCATCAAGATACTTCAAAGTTGATTGGGATTTTTTTTCATGAAACAGTCGATAAAAAAAAGTCGAGTCGGCAAAGGTTGAATTTGCTAATTGTTGAAATATTTAAAAAACCGGGCAAGAGCGAGTCGGACTCGCGCACCGAGGGTTCCGTACCATCATATGTTTTTATCATCGGGGAGGCCTATGCCTATATTCGTCAGAGAATTTTAACACTGCACTGCGGTGTAGAATATTGCAGTTTTATGTCAGCGCCATCTCTTGGACCGATAATGGAACTAATCTAACTTTTGTTGAAGATTTCTGAAAAAGCACACTTTTTTTATTTAGATACTTCGTTTTATTTTTCCTGTAATCTTTACATAAACTTCTATCACATAGAATAATTTCAGATTTTTCTCTTTGCAAACTTCGGAGATAAGGGGAGGGAACGGTATTTTTTTTATATTTTTCATCAAAAGTCGAAAACGATGCGGCCTAAAAAAAAGAAAAAATGTTTGAGAATGTGCAAACTGCGTTCTTTCATATGATATCCCACATGCCCTAGTAGCCCCACTTCGAATTTTTCAGACCCCCTTTCAGCCCCTGTTGCAAAAAATATACATAGAGTTTTATTTCTTTCTTATTTGCAAATTAGTTGGGCAAACGTCATCTAAAACTATTCCAACAAGTTCATAGCATTAGTAGTTCTCGACATATCCAGCTGTGACAGACAGACTGATTCTCACCATAAGGGTTTCGTTTTACCATTTTGGTACGGAACCCTAAAAATTGTGTGATAAATAATAATCGAATAAATAACTAGTCTGTTTAATTAAGTTATCTGAAGGAATACGTCAAATTACAAGTCACTCTTCATAGGTATAATAAAACACGTTTAGATGACTGTCACATACGGCTTCATAATTTAATCGTTATCAGCGTTGATTGATAAGAAGCAAAATGTTGAAACTTGACCTTTAAATATACTTTTGTGATATTACGCCAACTAAAAAAAAAAATCAATAGAACACGGCTTGCGGTGAGGAACACGACTAGACCACTGGTAGATATCGTCACGTAGCGTTATGCCCCCCCCTTCATGCAACATAATATACTTACTAGAAATATTTATATACAAATATAAAGAGATAGACAGAGAGAGAGAGAGAGAGAGAGAGACATAGTTTTCATGGTTTGCGAGGGGGCCGAAGCCAATAGTGAGGTCAAAATTAAAATCCAAGATTGTGACATTTTTTCAGTTTTCACTGTTTGTTCACCCACACAGTTTCACTGTTTTCTCTCTTTGTCTCTTTCTATTATGTACAAGGTGTTTGTAGTATGTATCGCGTAAGAAACTTCGTTTCTGACGGGGTCCCCCGACGGCACACGTTTTTTTTAATCTGCAGTTTTATAAGTACCTACCTACTACCCAAGTACCTACTTATAGTCGTCCGATCCATAATTCCGTACTGTGGCGAGCATTGCATACAAGCATATAGCAGTGCTTACCTCGCAATACCACCCTATGCCTGTCAATTATATTTTATTGTGTGTGCCCTACAATTAAGAAACTCGAAATCTTCGTACAAACACGCGCGGCAGGCAGCCATCGGACGGCCTACGATCCCGTACTATTCGCACATTGTCATTCAATGGTCTTTACTCGTTAATACGGCGAAATTAAAAATACGAACGTCTCACGTGTAATACCATGACGTCCGACCTTCGCAATTTATCACCCTCAAATAGGCATGTCTACTCCAATAACCAACCGAGTATGAATGTTAAAACAATAGGTACTTCGTAATTTGGCCGTGCGAAGAAAGAAAGTGATGGATATTGGATAATGACATCGCCGCCGTTAATAAAGTCAAAATGAAAATCCAAGATGGCGGCTGTTAACATTTTCAAATTTTTCTTGGGTATCGTTTTCATGGTTTTTGAGGGTGCTTGAGCCGATAATAAAGTCAAAATGAAAACCCAAGATGGCTGCTGTAATTTTTTTTAAATTTTTCATTATGCGTATCGTTTTTTATGGTTTTCATGGCTGCTGAAGCCGATAGTGACGTCAAAATAAAAATCCAAGATGGAGACTGCAATTTTTTAAAATGTTGTCCAAAGTTTGGATTTGCTTCGTTCCTGCCGGGGGGCCCCGACCACACGTTTTTTTTTACTGATTAGTGATTAGCGTCTGCCTGCCGGCCTAGTGCCTACCTATTCTGAAAACCAATTGCATGCCACTGATTCCGTACTATGTTATTTAAATTACACAAGATCAAAATCATCGAACATTTGTAGGTATAGGTACCTACCCAGGGATTTAAATACCTAAAGCATACTTGCGTAAGTTGCGTCCTAGTGTATGTCGGTTGTCGGTAGACCGTATGTACCTACACATAGTAGATACAATACATATTGTAAGAGCGACGGGCGGCACGACCTATTTGCACCAGACCGGAACAAATTTGTTGGACCCAATGGAATTAGAAGCATCTCTACGTCCATTCCCGTACTACACATTCTGTGTGTAACTTACATGCGTATATCTATGGCTCTCAACGTTAATTATAGGTAGCTACTTGCTACAATACCCGGGCGTTAATGTGACACTTTGAGCTTTAAAAAGGAACTGTCACTTATGATTATACCTAATAATACTCTAGTTAGGTACAACTAGTAATCGTTACGCAAGGAGTAGGTACTTAGGTACTTCATTGGTTTGTCTCTTTGGTCGACCGAACAAAAATTTCTCACTATGAAGATTTTAGTTTTAGTCGCCTTCGACAAACAAAATGATGTGCCGGATTTGGGCTGATGCCCTAATGACGACATTAGATATCGTGTTTTTGATCAAACTGCATGAGATTAAATTGAAAAAACTTTTAACAAAAATAAAACACTACAAAGTGAAAAATAACTTTAATTTCGGAAGTCGGTGTCTTTGGATCTGTATTTTAGTTTTTGCCACCGACTTCCGAAATTAAAGTTATTTTTCACTTTGTAGTGTTTTTTGGAAGTCGGTTTATTTTTTGAGAAAAAGGTTTTATTTCTCGATTTTTATTGGGTTTTTTTATCATGTATTTAAGTTACAATAGCCTAATGTCAATTTGCCCATCGCCTTTTACAAAATATTGCTTTTCCCGATGCAGGGACGTTAATTGTTGAGAAGTTCTCCTGGTATTCCACCATCAGCTCTATTTCACCATTCGCATTGTGACGAGCATAAAGTGCTTAGCAACCATATTAAAGTAATCGAATCGCAACCCGTGAAATAATTATTATTGAGAAGTTCCGGTGGCCATCTGTGGTCTTCTTCATCAGTTCCACTTCACCAAATGGTGGTTTCCGAGAGCAAATGCACGAGTTACTATAAAAAATACCCAAATCGCTATAGGTGTGCCTATAATATTTGAGGAGTTCCCTCAATTCCTCTGGATCCCATCATCAATCCAGTTTGAAAAAAATGGGACGAATCTGAAAGTATATCCTATTGAATAAAAAACTGGCCAAGTGCGAGTCGGACTCGCACACGAAGGGTTCCGTACCACAAGGCAAAAACGCCGAAAAAAAACATGTTTGTTGTATGGGAGCCCCCCTTAAATATTTATTTTATTTTAATTTTTTAATTTATTATTAAAGTTAAAATCATCATCATCATCATCATCATTTCAGCCGAAAGACGTCCACTGCTGGACATAGGCCTCCCCCAAAAGGGGGGGTTTGCCATAATCGCCACGCTTGGCAGGCGGGTTGGCGATCGCAGTATGGTATGGTGGTGGAATGCATAGAGAACGCTGCTGCCCATTCTCCGGTACGACCCTTAGTCGCCTTTTACGACACCCACGGGAAGTAAGGGGTGGTGCTATTCTTTAAGTCCGGCCACCGCACAGACAAAGTTAAAATACAACTGAGTATTTTGTGAATATTTCAAGTGCCTACCTTTTGCCATTTTTGATATAGAGCAAAAAAGAGCAAAAAAATCACGTTTGTTGTATGGGAGCCCCTCTTAAATATTTATTTTATTTTGTTTTTAGTATTTGTTGTTATAGCGGCAACAGAAATACATATTTGTGAAAATTTCAACTGTCTAGCTATCGCGGTTCTTGAGATACAGCCTGGTGACAGACAGGCGGACGGACGGACGGACGGACAGACAGCGAAGTCTTAGTAATAGGTAGGGTTCCGTACGACCCTTAGTCGCCTTTTACGACACCCACGGGAAGTAAGGGGTGGTGCTATTCTTTAAGTCCGGCCACCACACAGACAAAGTTAAAATACAACTGAGTATTTTGTGAATATTTCAAGTGCCTAACTTTGCCATTTTTGATATAGAGCAAAAAAGAGCAAAAAAATCACGTTTGTTGTATGGGAGCCCCCCTTAAATATTTATTTTATTTTGTTTTTAGTATTTGTTGTTATAGCGGCAACAGAAATACATCATCTGTGAAAATTTCAAATGTTAGCTATCGCGGTTCTTGAGATACAGCCTGGTGACAGACGGACAGACAGCGAAGTCTTAGTAATAGGGTTCCGTTTTGTACCCTTTGGGTACGGAACCCTAAAAAAAGAATTTTCCAAATCGGCTTATAAATGACGGCGTACTGAGGTAAAAACATAAAAAAAAAATAAAAAAATTAAAAAAAAACATACAACCGAATTGAGAACCTCCTCCTTTTTTGAAGTCGGTTAAAAAATCAAAAAACCAGGCTACTGCCCGTAGGGTTTTATAGAATAACTAACTAGTTATTTAACGCATTAAAGTGAGCTTGTTTTGAATCTTAGTTGCATTCGGGTAGGCAGGCAGTAGCCTGTCGGGTTTTTTGATTTTTTATAATAAATTAATAACTAACTAGTTATTTACTGCATCAAAGTGAGCTTGTTTTGAATCTTAGTTGCATATTCGGGTAATGATTCTGTTATTTTTTTAATTATAATACTTTTATTGTGTTATATTTTTGGAGTCGTGTCCTCAAGCATAATAATACCCATTATATATTTTATACCCCATATCATAATAATAAATAAATCGTTTATTTATAATAAATTAAAAGTTTAAAAACACTAGAAAAACACGCTTGGCCTTTCTCACAAGTGCAAACACGACTATGATACGATATTCTATCATGGAATACCAGTGCCTATCTTCCGGCTTCATCATCAGACCTTGAAACCTAATCGTGGTCAAAGTTCATTACAAGACTTTTCTAAGAAATCCAAAACAGCTATGATACGATTTTCCATCATGAAGTTCCAGTCCATATCTTCCGGCTCGATCATCAGATCAGTTCGACAGTACCATATTATTGTATTGTCATCAGAACTACATACAGCTGCCAATTTTCATTACGCTACGATCCTTGGAAGATGGTTAAATTAGTCACCTTAGATTCCATTACATACACTTCTGGACACATCTATTGGCCCACCTTGTATTTTCAGTTTCGTTTGGTCCTAGCTAAAATTTTATATTAGGTCGAGCAAAAAGTTTTTATGCAGTTTTGAACCTGGCACATTCACAATTTCATTCAATAGTCTTTTTTTGAATTTCGAACACAGAATTTAAAGAAACAAAAGACAATTTGGAGCCTGTTTGTTGATATCAAACAATCGAATACTAAGAAAACTTGGTTTTATTGGTTTACTTGGATTTAATTCTTGAAAAAGTGATTGATATCTTTGGTTTTGCAACAAACATTACTTATTCTTGACATTAAGGTGAGGTTCTATCAATAATCTATGGATACTTCACCTGAAGTCGCCGCCCAAGCTGTGGCACTTATTCAGGCCGGACACAGCCAAAGAAACGTGAGTGCTCAACTTAATTTAAGTCGATCTGCGGTCCGAAATGTTTATCGGAGGTACCTAGAGACTGGCGGCTTTGTTCGTCGCCAAGGAAGGCCACGATCTCGGGTCACAACTGAAAGGCAGGATCGATTCATCGTGACGACCAGCTTGAGAAATCGTCACCTTACCTCCATTGAGATACAAAACCAACTTCGCGACTTCCACGGAGTATCTGTGAGCGCTCGAACTGTTCGGAGAAGGTTAAAAGAACGCGATATGGTACCACACAAGCCAGCTAATGGGCCCAAACTAACGCGAGCCCACCGAACAGCGCGCCTTCATTTCGCACGCAGTCATTTAAATTGGACACAGCAAGATTGGAGCCGTGTACTCTTTTCTGATGAGTCTAAAATTGTGTTACATGGCAATGATGGAAGGAAGAAGGTCTACCGACGTAAGGGAGAGCGTTTCGCACAATGCTGCTTTGAAGAGAGGGTTGCTTATGGCGGTGGCTCATGGACTGTCTGGGGCGGTATATCCGCGAGCGGCAAAACTCAACTTGAGGTTGTTACAGGACCACGGCTGCCAACATTAAATGCTGAAAGGTACATTCGTGAGTGCTAAGAACCTCACGTGATACCATACGCGGACTAAGTGGGCCCAAATTTCCTTTTTATGCATGATAATGCAAGAGCCCATGCGGCCGGCATCGTCAGGGAATATCTTCGGGATGTGAACATCACAGTTATGGACTGGCCAGCCAGAAGCCCAGACATGAACCCCATTCAGCACATGTGGGACGAGCTAAAAAGACGTGTTAGGGCTCGTCAGCCAGTTGCCCAGACGATGCAGGAGTTGAAAACTGCCATAGAAGAGGAATGGGAGATGATCCCTCAAAATTTCATAGAGCGGTTGATAAACTCTATGCCTAATCGTATGAGAGCTGTGGTAGATGCCCATGGAGGCAACACGCGTTATTAAATTAAACCTTTATTTGATAAAACATGTTTTTTAATCAAAAATCAATTGCCTTTAACAAGGCGCATATCCGACTTGTTAGGCGTAGCTCCATGTCGTATGGTATTCTGAATTCAAATTTAAAACAATACGATCGAGAAAGATGGTAAAATGTATCAGGTTTAAAACTGCATCAACAGTTTTTGTTCAATCTAGCAATCATATTTCGGTAGGGGCCATCGAAACCTAAACTCTAAGGTGGGCCAATAGATGTGTCCAGAAGAGTAGTTAGTTATATACAGGTCGACCTAATAAAAGCGTGTTAAAAAGGGGATGGATTTTCAATGAATACCGTAGCAATTAAAAAAATAGCGCATGGTTGCTAATTTGCCTGAACTAGGTTGAACCTGTGCTTCAGGCTAGAAAGTGCGTAAATACTTATATAATAAATTTAAAATGAGTGTAACGTAAAAACTAAATTAAAATTTAGGTAAATACAAATAAAATAAAATAATTTAGTTTAGCTATTTTACTCTTAAATTAGCTTATTAACAGTTCTATTTGCAGACAATAAGTAGGTTTTCTATCTGTGCATAAATTCTGTGCCATAGGCTTCTAGTTATTTTTACTCTGTGACAACAAGTGGATCCAAAGCCTGAAATTTTTTGTAAGTTTGCATTGTACACAGGTACATAATTACGTGGTTCACGCTTTCTTACATTTTAATTAAACCTTGAGACTGGTTTATTACCTTTTTACTTTTATTTCGTGTAACAGGGTGTTTCCACGATGCCTAAAAGAATGAATAAAAGATTATTACATTCTCGCGTAAATTAATGCATGTAGGTGATAAATGTTTTAAGAAAAGAAAAGATAGAAAAAAATAAAAAAAAACCCGACAAAAAAACTTAAAAATAGTAAAATAATAATATGTAGGTATTGGCCCTTTAAGATTAATATATATTTTGTAGGTAATCGGTCGGGGGGCGGCTAATGAAAATAGTAAGTTACCAGCAGCTATCCTTTCTACAATATCATACATTCATTATTGCTAGCCTCGTCTGTTTGGCGTTTTCATTAGCCATCCCCCGACTCGCCACAGACAAGAGGTCTTCCATTTAGACAATCAATAATTTTTTTTGATAAAGTTCATCATCAGTTACGACTAAAGTAAATATAGGCACTTTGACACTCTTGACAGGTGCCCCGACCTCAAACTAACTCAAAGCGTCTATTTCAATAACCATTTACAGGCTCTTTTGAACTGTCAAAGAGTCGGTAAGTTAGTCAGTAAGATGAAGCTAGTTGCACATTTCGAAACGTAGATCTCTATGGAGAAGAACGGGCAAGAAACTCCAAGGGCACTCTTTTAAATCAAGATTACAGGGTAGGTACATTATTCTTGTTGCTTCTATAAGTGAGAGCAATGTGAGAAAATAAAATAAAGAAGCAATTCAAAATATAAATAAGATTAAAAAATAAGCCCTGGTAGTTAGGAGATGACCAGTCTTAATCGACGGCGGCTCTGGTTCACGAACATGAGAACAACGTGAGTCACCATCATCCAGGTCAACCATTTTGTAGAGCACCGAATGATCACGCAACAACACGCGCGCCAGTATCAGTGAGAATCAATCTAAATTATTTTGAAGGATCCACTGCTTCATATGTTCAAAAAATGTATCTGGTCAACAACGTAAATAACGCAATGAATGTTGTTGAACTGTCAAAATTACATCTATTGCTGCTGTTATAGGTCTACCAGAGATCATGGCAAAAAAAAACAAAAAAACTTTGTGGTTTTCATACATTTGACATTGCCAATGTTGTCAAATGTATGCAAACCACAACGTTTTTTTGTTTTTTTTTGCCATGAGATTCTGGTAGACCTAGCACACCTATAGTGTGTAACGCACTTACCACGCTGGACCAGCAAAAACGCCAAGCAAGACTTAACGTCTCAGTGCTGCCATCTATTGAACGTCTTTCAGGGGTACAAGGGATATCGTATCAGTAACTGGGTTGTGGAGATTAAATAGACAGTCGCTTCATGTAAAAAAAACTGGTATTCAGCTGCATCCTGTTAGATAGGAAGCCAACCACAATATACCTAGTTTGGAAAAGGCTAGCTGATAGATGATTCCAATTAAAGATACTTGAAGATGTCGGTGACTCTCTAAGCCACCTAACCAGATACATACTGTTACGATAGGGCTGCCATAAATTCGGAGACGCCGACCGGGACATTTAGAACAGAAATAGGGCAAACCATGGATTATTAAAAAAAAACAGTAGTATTATATAAGAAAATTTAATAAAAAAATAACGAAGTCTTCTTAAACTACACTTTTCTTTGCCCACTCATATTTTTCAGTAGATTTGACCTTTGTCAATAACTCCTTTTCCCCTTTAACATAATTATAAAATTCTACGCACGTCATTTTATAATTATAAATGCATTGAATGATGCTTTCCACTGTGCTTACTTTGAGTGAATTTCGTTCTTTCGTCCACTGCGCTGAAATTAACGAAAATACTCGTTCCACGTGAGCATTGTGGTCAGGGATTGCAAACATATATTGACACATTTTAAGAAGATTCGCTTTTCTTTCCAGTTCTTCGGTTTTTTCAAAAAAGTATTTCCATTTTTCTTGCATATCTTTAGCTTTCCATTCATCGGTCATTTCACATTCCAAAACGATTTTAAGTACATAAATTCTTCAAACATTGAATCATCTAGTGCTACATCTTTTTCATTTAAATATCTTGTAGTTTCTTCTACTTGTTGCCATTGAGGAATATCATTTAAAATCATCCAAGCGAAAACATCAAATTTTGTCATCGGTTCTGTCCACTGTTCGAGATAACTGATAGCAGTGCTAAAGAAATCTCCCGTTTCTTTGTCAAATGCTTCGGATTGATTCGTGTTAATTGTGCCTTCATTCTTTAGTTTGTTATAAAGTTGTCTTGTTTGATTGCCTAAATATTTATTTATTAATCTGTCACTCAACTGTTTTTTTGTATCCTCTTAAACATTTTTCACTTCAACAATAGTAATAACTGATTTTTCAATCTTTTTTATTTGTTTTTCAATCAGAAATGCTTGACTGTGCACAAAAAGAGTGTAAAGTTCTGATAAGGGATTAGCGAAAAAATCGACTATAGCTTTTGGGGCATTTGCTTCATTAGAGAAAAATTCTTTCAGTGGCAGCCATAACTTTAGTATGCGTTCAATTGCTGGAAGTTGTGAAAGCCACCGACTTCTGGAATGTGAGAGTATATTGTTGTAGTCTATTGCTGCATGCTCACAAAAATCTTTAAGGCATTCCACTCTTACAGTGAATATGGAAAAATACTTGAAAATTTTCAGAACAATAGACTCCACATCAATCGACATCACAGCGGTAGCAGTGGAAGCTGTATTGTGCAGAATGTGCGCTGGGCAACCGATGCCTTCAATGTCTTTAGACAAAATCTCTTTTAATTAAAAAAAAACATTATTAACTCCACGCCTATCTCTTCCTCCAAAGTTCGCGTTTGTGTTATCCGCACTGAAAGCAACAATATTTTGCACAGGGATGTTTTGATCCTGCAACGATTTTATACAAAATGAAGTGATTGTATCAGATGTTTCATTCGGCAATGAGTTTAATTTTAGTAATTTAATTTTCAATCCTTCTTTTTCCGTAAAGTACTGTATCAGCAGTGGAAATAACTTTTCTGCTTTGTGATTGCTAGAATCGGTAGAAATACCATAAAAATGAACTTTTTCGACTTCTGTTTTAATTTGCGCGATCGAGTGTGGAGCCAAAATGTGTTTAATGATAGCAGTAGGTAGCCTTTGTTCTTGCAGTTGATTGTTTTGCCGCGATACTTGAATCAGGATACATTACGGCATTCAGTTTTGTCGTACAATCTAAAGAACTAAACGATTGGTGGTGCTTTACAACTTTATAAGCAGTGGTCAGTTCGGCAGCGCATATTAACATGTCTTCGGCGGTATTTTGTTTGATCATGAATGTCGATATATCTTTAGAAGTTGATGCAACTGATAATCTCGTCTTGTGGTTTTTACTTTGAATATGGTCTTTGACACTTGACTTACCGCCATGACCAACAGATATATACAAGCCGCAAATGGAACACAAGGCTTCATAATCATTTCTTCCTCTTTTAATGAATGACCACTCTTTAGTATAATCGTCAGAAAATAAACACTTTCGTTTTGGCATGACTTTTAGCAAATACTGGCAATAAACTAAACTTCAAAGTTCAGGACAGCGCAAGGTAGGTTTGTACGTCGTTCTCAGCAACTAAACAAAACACTGCAACGTAAATGTAAACTAGACGCGCGGGCGGAGGGGCGCGGGAGCAGAGGGGCGCGGGAGCGGAGGCGCGCGGCAGTTGCAATCGCGCGAGTTCGCCTCCGCTCCACTTCGATAACTCGCCGATCAGAGACAGTAGTTACCTACACAGGGGTAGCTTGGGAATTGTGTGCATACCGGGACAAATAACTTGATGACCGGGACACCGGGACACAACGCTTCAAACCGGGACATGTCCCGGTGTACCGGGACGTATGGCAGCCCTATGTTACGAGCTTCGGGTTCGTGACAATAAAAAGCTGCCGATTTAATAACAAAAAATTGACACTTTAATTAACAACACTTTACAACTCAAACACACTAATTACAAAACACAATTGCACTACTGATCCCTTTAAGTCGCACTTGAAGATCGCTTCGGATGTTTTCGCTTCGATCGCTATATCCAAACTGTGTCGGTCGTGGCGCGTCTCGGCCTTATATAGCGCCGAAGAGAGTTCTAGAACCTTCCATTGTAGAAACATCTAGAAAGTGGCGCGCAACAATAGTATGTACAACATATTTGGAATTGTAAGTCTTTGATAGAGGACTCAAAGTTAAACGTGCGCTTTGATCACCCCTTTAACGGTCGTGAACCCTAAAAAGTAAGACAAATTTGCAAGTAAAAAAAAGAGATACACAGTAGGGCCTATTAATTCTTGTAGCCTCTGGGTTGTTTATCGCGGCAGTTTGCGGTTCGCCGTGAGTCGCCTCATGGGAAATTAGCGACGACTGCGATGCCGTCACGGACTCGAGAAAGCACCCAATTTTGAAGTTTTTAAACTGCGAACGAATGGCTGCCCGCCTTGCGACACGGCGTAAAGTTTATTTTTAATAGGGGCGTAAAATGGATAAGGATAGGTACCTAATGCTTAAATTTTAAAAATAAATGTAGATTCGTACTTTCTATCTTAGATGCAAATCCGGAATAAACATTTCGGTTTTGTTTTTGTGTGTGTACCTAATAAAGTGATGGTGTAGTTAGTAGCAGTCTTTGTGTATAGTGTATATTATCTATGGTTGGATGTATATACTATAGTCCGACTTTTAATTAGCTGCAGTAAAATGACACTTCTTAGTAGGTAACTCATTTCGGACTGAGTTTAGAGATATGCATGTCAAATAAGTTTCGTTTGTTACACTATTCTGTACTAGAAAAACGCGGCTGCGAAAAAACAAAAAGACGTCAATTTCAGTCATTTAAATAAGGGAACTAATTTTTTGAGCTGTTATTTAAATATTCGAGATGTTATTATGATCAGTTGAAAAACATATTCAGCAGTTATTTAATTTAATGGCGGTTGATTAATTATTGCGACAGTAAAACATGGACAGTAATAAATAAAAAATCAATTAGTCGGTTATTTTATTACAATGTCAATTCTAAAAATAATTGAGCAGTTCATTAACTGAATGAGCGGTAAAAATGATGAAATGAGCGGTTCGAATGTGCTCGTAACACATTTGTAATGACAACTTTGGATGCAAGAGCGAGCGAAGCGAGCTCGGGACTTGGGTACCCCGACTCGGACAGGTTAGATTCGAAGGGGATGACGGGGGCTCGAGTGAGCGAACAAAGCGAGCGAACGAGCCCCCGTCATCACCTTCGTGTTAGGTTCCTTTAAACCATGTAGACAGAAATAGACTCGACTCGACTCATCGACTACACACCCAGAACTACTTTACCACCTCATTGTTTATAGAATTGCTTAGAATGTGATTTCTTACCGACAAATTGTGATTTATTACTGCCCACACGTAACCGCTCGTTCAATATTTTTTACCGCCTATTTAATTATTTTCCCACTCAATTATATATTCACTGATCCATTTCATAATTTTTTATTACTCATTTTTGTTTACTTTACTGCTTAGTTTTAACTGCTGAACTAGTTATTAAACGTGCCATTTATAATTAGGGTTCCGTAGCCAAATGGCAAAAACGGAACCCTTATAGATTCGTCATGTCTGTCTGTCTGTCCGTCTGTCTGTCTGTCCGTCCGTATGTCACAGCCACTTTTCTCCAAAACTATAAGAACTATACTGTTGAAACTTGGTAAGGAGATGTATTCTGTGAACCGCATTAAGATTTTCACACAAAAATAGAAAAAAAACAATAAATTTTAGGGTTCCCCATACTTAGAACGGAAATCAAAAATTTTTTTTTTCATCAAACCCATACGTGTGGGGTATTTATGGGTAGGTCTTCAAAAATGGGGTTCCTTCTATTTGGCAGATTCTTGATACTCCGATTTTTATTTGGCATAACTCACATGGCATAATCTTATTTAATCGAATATTTTTAAGGCATAAAAATTATTTAGCATAACTTTTGTTTGGCAGAATATTTACGTGTCCGAATTTACAATGGCATACTTTTATCTTGGCAGAATTTTGTTTCGCATAATTACCTTTGCCATAATTAATATTATGCATAATTTTGTTTAGCATAACATTTATTTAGAGATACGATTATTTGGTATGGGTGCATATTTGAACATCAAAAATTAAAATAGATGTATCTTCTTGTAAAAATTAGTGTTCAAAACATCAAAAACTTATAATATATGGAATAAAACTGATAATTTAAATAAAGTAAATTTATGCTGTCGAATGGTTAGATAACCTACGTGCAATGTATTTAAAATCGAATGGTCTGCAAAAGTGACATAGAATGTTCTAAATATAGCATGTATTGGTAGCATTTTCAATATTAAATTAAATTTGTGTCATAAAAAGTCAATACGTTGTGCTGCAAAATTTTGTGACAGAAACGAATCGCTGCGAAACCGACTTTACGCAGTCTTGTCTGCCCTACCCCTAGAGTGTAATTTAAACCCGCGTAGGCGCGGAGGGGTAGGGCGGCCCGCGAGCTGAGGAGCAGGTGGTTTGAAGGCCCGCCACCGCGGCTGAGGCTGGCCGGCAAAGCCGGCCAGCAAGCCGAAGCTGCGGTGGTGAGCGTTAAAACCATCTGTGACAATAAGCTCGCGTGGCGCCGCCCAAACCCCGCAGCGCCGGAGCCGTGACAGAAACAATGCTTGCTGCATGTTGCATGCCTGCTTGCATGCTGCATGCCTGCTGCATGTTGCATGCCTGCTTGCATGCTGCATGTTGCATGCCTGCTTGCATGTTGTATGCCTGTTTGCATGCTACATGCATCCAAGCCGACAATATTTTTGTAATTAGCATTTAGGTTAGGGTAGGTTTTTAATGACTATCGATATAAAATGTATGCCAAAAGACGATTCTGACTGTGAATTTTCTGCGATATGATGGTTCTGCTTTTTAATTATTATGGATATAAACATTATGCCTAAAGATGATTCTGACTAACAAAATTATGAGTTTTGAATGTATGACAACTGAGTGTATGCGAAATGATTTTCTGCGAAATGAAGTTTATGCTATCCGTTGTTATGCAAAACAATATTATGACGTAAAAAGTTCTGCTATAAAAGGTAGACCCTCAAAAATGATATTGAGGTTTATAATATCATTTTTTTCTAAACTGAATAGTTTGCGCGAGAGACACTTCCAAAGTGGTAAAATGTGTGTTCCCCCCCCCCTGTAACTTCTAAAATAAGAGAACGATAAAACTAAAAAAATATATGATGTACATTACCATGTAAACTACCACCTAAAATTGGTTTGAACGAGATCTAGTAAGTAGTTTTTTTTTTAATACGTCATAAATCGTAAACCGCAATTTACCATTCATTCAATCAACTCAAAAATAAAAATAAAACATTTAATTTCATAAACATAAACCTTATGCATAAACCCGAATGTTACGGAAACCCTCGGTGCGCGAGTCCGACTCGCTCTTGCCCGGTTTTTTTTTAACTTACCAAAACCACTATTTACAACTGCCTCTTTAAATCAGTGCCAAAACACATAAGCTGTCATTTTACTGCAGCTAATTAAGGGTCAAATCACACCGAGATGGCAGCGAAGCGGCGAGCAGTTTCAGTGTCATATAATTTTAAACTTTATCGTCATTACTATAACACATAGTATCGCTTGAGAAACTTGAGTCGTCGGAGTGCTCGCGGCGCCGCGGGCGGCCGCGCGACCTTTCAAGTTTCTCTATAAGTCTACCCTAAAAGTCCGACTATAGGAGCGGTTGTTTCCCATGGTTGATTAAGGGCCTCCAGGACCTAAACGCAAAAAACGCAAGTTAGAAACAATAAAAGTATATGATCGACTATAGTAAACAAAATCAGAAAAATATATGATATTCTTCGGGATATTATGCTAGGTAGATAGTGTGTTGAAAACATAATACAACTATTCTGATACTAAAGAAAAAAAATCATGATACCTACCTGATATATAACTCTAAAAACTTTCTTCTTACAATAAAAACCATACTAAGTAATATAAATACATCAACAAGCTACATACTAAAGCACTAGTGTTTTAATTTTTTAGTCCAAACAATAGATTTTTTGTAAATAGATAATTGCTTCATCGCACAGGACACGTTTAGCATTCTAGCTCGCCGCCTACGAAAACACAGAGGTATTATCGTTATGTCATCTTTATTCCCAAAAGCGTTCCATACTTAGTTTTACCATTTATTCTGCTTACCCCAATAAGGATGACGTGATCAAATATTCTGTGAACGCTCGGCGGGGCTAGATTAGTGTAATCCAGTAAGTGAACCTAATCATATTTGCTCGGAACAAAAACCACAGAAATGGTTACCGCAGACTTCGTACAAGCATTTAACTTGCCACCAGTTATAAGCGAGAGCGTTTTGAAATCATCATGAAAGGGATAGAGATTCAGACAAAAGATAACCTGTCATAAAACGAACAGATACGTATTTTTATGAATCGGCTTCAGTTTAAGTTTGGTGCCCAGGCCCACTGTAGAAAGATGATTTCTTAATCGTTCTGTCGTTTTTATCTGTTCCCACTGTGGTCGAGAGAGAAAATAATAAAAATGGCAAATCGCACTGTGTCAAACCACAGATGATATTATAAAACTAGCTTCTGCCCGCGAATTCGTCCGCGTGAAATTTCCCCCTCCCCCCATTCACCCTCTTAGGGGTGGAATTTCGAAAAACTATTTCTTAGTGGATACCTACTCTTCACAAAGAACACACACTCCAGATTTCATGTCTCTAGGACCAGTGGTTTAGGCAGTGCGTTGATATATCAGTCAGTCAGTCAGGGGCCCTAGTCAGCTATTTTTATAAATTCGTCATTCCAACACGATCCCACCACCATCCCATTGTCATTTTGCTAAAAGTTCGTAATCTGCTAAATTCATAATGGTTGATCATTGGTCGGTCAATGGCACAGAAATTATACGATACTCGTAATTAATTAGAAGCAATTACTGCACAATGACGTTTTAATGGTAGGTCACTATTATCAAAGGAACTGTCAAAATTTTTGCAGATTACCGCGTAAGTCAGTAATTCATTTTTCATTACGTACGGGATTACCATTCTATGCCATTTCTTTCAATGGAGTGTCAGTGGTTGACCATTGGAAAGTCATAATGACGCCATTATATTAGTAGATTACCAAACTTGTCAAAATCAACAATTATGAAATCAATGATAGACCATTCTGACACTATTGTAATAGCAGACTTGAGGCCCAGGACTTTGAATTTTATAGGTATGTATAGATAGATATTGTGACCTAGTGGAAACTGGCTCTTCCGATGCTGTTGGGATAAACTTTCGTAGACAGCACCCTAATTGCGTAGCACACTATCAATCTCACTCTGAATAATTTTGAAGGATATAGCTAATCCATTGCTTCATATGTTCGAAAAATGTGCATGCTATGTGTATGCTCAACAACGTAAATAACGCAATGAATGTTGATGAATTGTCAAAATGAAACCCATTGCTACTGATAGTGTATTACCACTCGTCGACTTAGATCTAAATTTTCTATTATTCATTTATAACAAGATCCATGCTGTTTGGTGGACGATATAGTTGTATGAAGATATTTTGGCACGTGGCCATAAACAGAACTAACACCGCCTTCTTGTCAATGTCATTCAAGTTCCAAAAGATCTCTGTAGCACTGTACTGATGCCGTTTGTGTTGCACAGACAAAACTAAACAAAAAAAGCCAAGAACACAATGTTTACATAGAGGTAACATAGAAGAGAATCAGAACGACATAATAAATCAAAAATCGATATCAAAATATTTTATTCCACATAAAACTACATGAAACGTTAGAAACTCACTGCAAGACACTACACACACACTGCACACGGCAAGAAACTACACGGTTAGGTACCTATCTACTCTTTTAAAAATAATTGTTTTTTACAATGTTTTCAAATTTAAGTGTTAATGGGTATGGGAAGACAGTATAAGCCTGCCAACAAGTACCAGTACTTAATAAAATAGAAAATGGTCTACAAACCTTCAGTCTACAAAGCCTGCAACGTTCTCACATTCACAAAATATAAAATAATCTATCAAAAAGATAAATAATAAAATATTAAAACCAAATGATATGATTGCCAATAAAGAGTTGAAATTAGAATTGTAGGTATATAATGTCAAATAAAAAAAAGAATATGTTATATAATTATTATCTATATAAACTAATAATAAAGCCGAAGAGTTTGTTTGAATCTCTGGAACACCAAGTCGGATTTAAGAAAAATATTTTTGCATTTGCCAATTCTTGAGGAAGGTAACTTCTCTTCTTAGTCTGTGAGGAAGTCTGTGGAAGGCTGTAAGGTAAGTCCGGGGGAGATGGCCGTACGGGAGAGATGACCAGTAGAAAGTAGTGCGAGTTACAAACAACAAATGGCGTACCTAAATAGTAACTTAGTTCGCTTCGTTGTGTGATCGGCAACAACTTGCTGCATACTTTTTGAAAAAAAAAACTGAAAAGTAAGTAAATTCCACACATTGTTTTTATTACAGGTGCATGATCTAAGATAAGGGGTTAACATATGAGGTCACAAAAAGGTTTCTTCAATTTTGCTTGTTTTTGACGTTTTATTGTGAAGTTAATAACTTTTTCGTATTCTAACCTAAAAACGGTCGTTTGAAATTGCATCATACTTTTTGAAATTGATATGGCCATCTCTCCCGTGCATTTTTGATAGATGACCTTAATCCACTGACCTCTATAATACAAGTGCCTTAATCCCATAATACCGTCGAATCTCAGACAGCAGAAAAAATACGAATAGATTTTCACGATTCCTCTGGAAGTGAACTGGACGAAAATAAAGTGGACAACTGCCGAGGCTGCGGCGAGAACTATTATAAGACATAACTAGTCGATGTGGGTGCACGAAAACTGCTCAGAGTTTGAAGACATGTGCTCAAACTGCGGAAATAAAGAAAAGGACTTCTCTTTTTTTTCCCCTAACCTTCGTTAGACACAGGACGGGTAAAGGAAAAGGCAAAAAAGTACTGGCCATCTCCCCCCGAGCCCTGTGGCCATCACTCCCGGACACTAGGGTGAGATGGCCAATCGTATTTTTTTTAAACCTAAAATATTTCTATGTTATGTTGATTCAAAGACTGTATTACATTAAGATTTTATAAGAGGTATAGGTACATATTGTTTTGTTTGTGATGAAAATGGTTGTTTTATTGTACTTGGTTTCCTGGCTATAGGTCTTTAATGTTAGTAGGGCCATCTCCCCCGGACTTACCCTACGTAACATCACGCTAGGGTCCTTACGAGCTAAGTAAAAAAAAGTTAGAAAGAACGCTAAGCGAAAACTAAGTAATAGCGCAGATAGGCGATGCAAAGCGACGGGTTTCACGTGAGCGAAGTCGCGAGCAGAAGCTAATAAAATATGTATTCCGCTTCAGGTCTCAACTTATCACACTGCAACTATATCTCCCTCTTGAAGGAAACTCCCCGTAATCCTACTGGTACTCTAATAATACACAAATTGTGTTGTGTGTCCGTCTGGACACGTTCACAGTTTCCAAATTATTATATTACAAGGAAATGAAACAGCTGCTGACAGGATCATAAATGTTATTTAGCATAAGCATAATCAACCTATGTTGGGACACAGACTTCCTCTCGATGAGAGGGAACGGGCCGAAATTCACCTCGCGGGCCCAGTGCGGGTTGCATTGGTAGATGTCACGTGTCTTTGATTTTTTGCTTCTAGTATATGGCTTGCTCACGATGTTTTCCTTCACCGTTTGAGAGCAGTGCTGATGAAATAATTTACACTAAGTAAAAAGCCTGTCTGTCTGGTTTAGTGGTTTCGAACCTACGACCCAACTCGTAAGTCACGGATGTCACCAAATGTTATTCAATAAAGGTTTTAATACTTTTATTTCTGCTTACCTAGCAAGGTTGGTAGTGTGGCTGACTGTCCAAAATTGGCCGAAAATACCCAAGTTCAGCGACCATTACCGCTAAACTAATAAAGTTATCTTAACCGCTATAGTTTTCCTTTAAAAATCATGAAATGCACTATCATCGTGAATTTTTCCAGATTTTCAAGCCTGCAGTTTAGGTTTTAGAGAGGGGGGGGGGGGGAATTACTGGAACAAAAATTTGCACTTTAAAGTTTAATATTTCGTAAATGGAGCATTAAATCGAAAAATTATTTTAGCAACCCCCAAGTCATTTTAGAAGACCTATTCAATACAGTAACCAAAACCGTAACCGTAACCGTAACGGAAACCGTAACGAAAACCGTAACCGAAACCGTAATCGAAACCGTAACGGAAACCGTAACCGAAACCGTAACCGTAACCGAAACCAAAACCGAAACCGAGGCCGAGGCCGAAACCGAGACCGAAACCGTAGCCGAAACCGTAACCGAAACCGTAACCGATACCGTAACCCAAACCGTAACCGAAACCGTAACCGAAACCGTAACCCAAACCGTAACCGAAACCGTAACCCAAACCGTAACCGAAACCGTAACCGAAACCGTAACCGAAACCGAAACCGTAACTGAAGCCGTAACCGTAACCGTCCGTCTGTCCGTTTGTCCGTCTGTCCGTCCGTCTGTCCGTCCGTCTGTCCGTCCGTCTAACCGTCCATCTGTCCGTCCGTCTGTCCGCCAGTATGTCCGTCCGTCTATCCACCCGTCTGTCCGTCCGTCTGTCCGTCCGTCTGACCGTCCGTCTTACCGTCTGACCGTCTGTCCGTCTGTCTGTCTGTCTGTCTGTCACTCATCACCACTGTTCATCAATGGTGAAGGAAAACACCGTGAGGAAACCGGCATGTCTGAGAACCAATACTTCGAAGACATGTGATTCATTAAATTGGATGTAATGGGCATCCATTAGATTGGACGCATTTGGACATCCATTAAATTGGACGTTACAAAATGGTGAAGGAAAACATCGTGAGGAAACCATTATGTAACACTCCATTAAATTGGATTTATCAAAGCGAAAATCCTAGACAAATCTTCTACTTTTACAATATTTGTAAATAATTTGTAAATATGTGAGCACCATGTATCTACAACATAATTGATTTACCTGCCATTGCTTAATTTTAATTCTTTTTACCTTTTGTAGTAGAGTAATTTTATTCTAGGTGCATCGTCTTCACATATAATTATATTATATAAACAAGACCTTGTAAAACATTTTAAAAGGGTAACGGTGGAGTTTCTTGCCCATTCTTCTCCATACGAAAACTACCTTTTGGAATGGGCGACTGGAATCAATTCAATATTTTAATGAACATGACAACAACAAACGTTTCAATTCCATAAAAATAAAGGAGGGATGTAGTGTATGCGCAGGCATTGGCGTGGCAGTCGCTTACCGGCCGTAGGCGAGTGCAGACGTTCTCTGGGTTTCGCATAGACTACGTCACCTCGGTGATCTAGCAAAGTGTGTTTTTTTACCCCAGCGAACATTACACAGGGAATTAGTTTTTAAAACACAAAAAAGGTGCATTAGGTTAATGTTTAGACTCCACAGTTTAGAATCCTGTAAGCCATTTTTTATCAAATACAATTTATGACATTTCCTTGCTTATATATTTTTGAGGTAGCTGTATTTGTTAAGACCAATCCAAACCTGTTTACCAGAATATCAATTTTAGCACAAACGAACTCGACCACAGAACAATAACTTGTGCGTAAAAAGGTCCCATACAGCATTGATGCGAAAAAGTGTTTTTTGCATACAAAAAACACTTTTTCGCATCAATGCTCGGGTCGAGGAGAGCGAGCTTCGAGGTGGAGCGGCGGACTTGACCATTGGACATCGGACGGACAACATGCGCTCAGAAACTGTCGCGCGTTCCGTATCGTTGAGTGTGTGATTTGCTAGTGTAATTAAACTGTTCGTGAAATTATAATCTGATTAGAACTGCAAACTGTTTTTCTATTGCGCAATAACCAGCACTATCCATAGTACGCCCATACTATTTAAAATATGCCTGATGATAACGAGACGCACTATACCCTCTCCGACAAGTTTATGTTTAATTCTTTAATTGAACTAGGTATGTGGTTGAACACGATTGGTGCCATACAAAAAACACTTTTTCGCATCAATGCTGTATGGGACCTTTTTACGCACAAGTTATTGTTCTGTGGTCGAGTTCGTTTGTGCTAAAATTGATATTCTGGTAAACAGGTCTGGATTGGTCTTAACAAATACAGCCACCTCAAAAATATATAAGCAAGGAAATGTCAACAATTTGTATTTGATAAAAAATGGCTTACAGGATTCTAAACTGTGGAGTTTAAACATTAACCTAATGCACCTTTTTTGTGTTTTAAAAACTAATTCCCTATGTAATGTTCGCTGGGGTAAAAAACACACTTTGCTAGATCACCGAGGTGACGTAGTCTATGCGAAACCCAGAGAACGTCTGCACTTGCCTACGGCCGGTAAGCGACTGCCACGCCAATGCCTGCGCATACACTACATCCCTCCTTTATTTTTATGGAATTGAAATGTTTGTTGTTGTCATGTTTATTGAAATATTGAATTGATTCTAGTCGCCCATTCCAAAAGGTAGTTTTCGTATGGAGAAGAATGGGCAAGAAACTCCACCGTTACCCTTTTAAAATGTTTTACAAGGTCTTGTTTATATAATATAATTATATGTGAAGACGATGCACCTAGAAAGAAATTAGTCTACCACAAAAGGTAAAAAGAATTAAAATGAAGCAATGGTAGGTAAATCAATTATGTTGTAGATACATGGTGCTCACATATTTACAAATTATTTACATATATTGTAAAAGTAGAAGATTTGTCTAGGATTTTCGCTTTGATAAATCCAATTTAATGGAGAGTTACATATGGTTTCCTCACGATGTTTTCCTTCACCATTTTGTAACGTCCAATTTAATGGATGTCCAAATGCGTCCAATCTAATGGATTTATTTATTTATCCTCCTGCTGGAACGCCATACAGCAAATTGGATGCCCATTACATTGCCATTTGCCATTGGGTTAAGGTATGTATCTATGGGTCTTTGTTACCTGATAATAAATGGTTTATTATTATTATTATTATTACATCCAATTTAATGAATCACATGTCTTCGAAGTATTGGTTCTCAGACATGCCGGTTTCCTCACGGTGTTTTCCTTCACCATTGAACAGTGGTGATGAGTGACAGACAGACAGACAGACAGACGGACAGACGGACAGACGGACATACGGACAGACGGTAAGACGGACGGTCAGACGGATGGACAGACGGACGGACAGACGGGCGGATAGACGGACGGACAGACGGACGGACAGACGGACGGACAGACGGACAAACGGACAGACGGACAGACTTACGGTTACGGTTACGGCTTCAGTTACGGTTTCGGTTTCGGTTTCGGTTTCGGTTATGGGTTCGGTTACGGTTTCGGTTACGGTTTCGGTTACGGTAGCGGTTACGGTTACGGTTTCGGTTTCTGTTTCGGTTTTGATTTCGGTTACGGTTTCGGTTTCGGTTACGGTTACGGTTACGGTTCCGGTTACGGTTTTGGTTTCGGTTACGGCTTCGGTTACGGTTACGGTTTCGGTTTCGGTTACGGCTTCGGTTACGGTTACGGTTTCGGTTTCGGTTAGAGTTACGGTCTCGGTTTCGGTTACGGTTTCCGTTACGGTTTCGGTTACGGTTTCGGTTACGGTTTGGGTTACAGTTTCGGTTATGGGTTCGGTTACGGTTTCGGTTACGGTTTCGGTTACGGTAGCGGTTACGGTTTCGGTTTCGGTTACGGTTTTGGTTTCTGTTACGGTTTCGGTTTCGGTTACGGTTTCGGTTACGGTTTCGGTTACAGTTTCGGTTACGGTTTCGGTTTCGGTTAGAGTTACGGTTTCGGTTTCGGTTACGGTTTCCGTTACGGTTTCGGTTACGGTTTCGGTTACGGTTTTCGTTACGGTTTCCGTTACGGTTTCTGTTACGGTTACGGTTACGGTTACTATATTGAATAGGTCTTCTAAAATGACTTGGGGGTTGCTAAAATAATTTTTCGATTTAATGCTCCATTTACGAAATATTAAAAAAATGCAAATTAAAAAATAAACAAATTTGCAAATTGCAAATAAAAAAAAAAAAAATTGAAAATGCAAATTTTTGTTCCAGTAATCCCCCCGCCCCCCCCCTCTAAAACCAGGCAGGCAGGCGTGAAAATCTGGAAAATTCACGATGATAGTGCATTTCATGAACTGTAAAGGAAAACTATAGCGGTTAAGATAACTTTATTAGTTTAGCGGTAATGGTCGCTGAACTTGGGTATTGGATAATTTTGTACCAAAATATACAAAATCCTTCGCATTAATCCTTTAAAGTGACTAAAATGAAGTAGTTGCTTGTTTATAACGGATAAAGACTTGCATTGGAAAACAAAATATGGAAATTTTTAATTTTTAATTTTATTTTTTTATATTCAGAATAAAGAACAACAGAATCGTACTACATTGTGATAACGGGCTACTACGGAACCCTACACTGTGCGTGGCCCGACACGCACTTGGCCGGTTTTTTTAATTTGAAATGAAGGATTAGTTATTATGTTAATATGTACAAAAAAAAGGAGCTACATCTGCCAACAAACTGCTTTGTAGTCTGTCGGAGGTAAACATAACTTGTAAAAAATTATTTCTGTGAACAAACTAGTCTTGTATGATAGAGGTCAGTGGAATAAACACTTTTTCATATTTTTTTAGTCCTTTTAATTAAAATTTCCGAACGGGTTTACTGTAACATTCATTTGTAAAGACGACATTTAAAAAATCCACTACGAACGGCCGAATTTTCGGCCAATTTTGGACAGTCAGCCACACTACCAACCTTGCTAGCTGTGTAAGCAGAAATAAAAGTATTAAAACCTTTATTGAATAACATTTGGTGACGTCCGTGACTTACGAGTTGGGTCGTAGGTTCGAAACCACTAAACCAGACAGACAGGCTTTTTACTTAGTGTAAATTATTTCATCAGCACTGCTCTCAAACGGTAAAGGAAAACATCGTGAGCAAGCCGGCATATACTAGAACCAAAAAATCAAAGACACGTGACATCTACCAATGCAACCCACACTGGGCCCGCGAGGTGGATTACGGCCCGTTCCCTCTCATCGAGAGGAGGTCTGTGTCCCAACATAGGCTGATTATGCTTATGCTAAATAACATTTATGATCCTGTCAGCAGCTGTTTCATTTCCTTGTAATATAATAATTTGGAAACTGTGAACGTGTCCAGACGGACACACAACACAATTTGTGTATTATTAGAGTACCAGTAGGATTACCGGAGTTTCCTTCAAGAGGGAGATATAGTTGCAGTGTGATAAGTTGAGACCTGAAGCGGAATACATATTTTATTAGCTTCTGCTCGCGACTTCGCTAACGTGAACCCCGTCGCTTCGCATCGTCTATCTGCGCTATTACTTAGTTTTCGCTTAGCGTTCTTTCGAACTTTTTTTTTTGCTCAGCTCGTAAGGACCCTAGCGTGATGTTCCTTTTTTTTTTAACCGACTTCTAAATAAAAACTTTTTTACAAAAAAAACAACCGACTTCCAAAAAACACTACTAAACACTACTTTTCACTATAAATAAAGAGAAAAATAACTTTAATTTCGGAAGTCGGTGTCTTTGGATTTGTATTTTAGTTTTTTGCCACCGACTTCCGAAATTAAAGTTATTTTTCTCTTTATTTATAGTGTTTTTGGAAGTCGGTTGTTTTTTTTGTAAAAAAGTTTTTATTTTTCACTCTTTAGCGGGTCAGTTTGTAATTTATCTAAGTTATAATAGCCTAATGTCAACTGCTTATCACCTTTTACAAAATATTGCTTTTCCCGATGCATGGACGTTAATTGTTGAGGAGTTCTCCTAGTAAGAACCAGGAGAACTGCCACTTCACCATACGCATTGTAATGAGCAAAAAATTTTGCTAAGGGCCAAGTTTATGTTACGCTTAGTCGTGTAAAGACGCTGGATGACATTGTATTATGCGACTTGGAACCTGCCAAATTGCTAAATAGACCACATGACGAAAAGGCAGTGCGTGAAATGCAGCGATTGAGGCTTTTATAAATCATCATCAGCCAATTGCAGTTCACTGCTGGACGTAGACCTCCCGAAGTTTGCGCCAACGTTCACGGTCCTCCGCTTCTCTCATCCAGCCACTACCGGCAACCTTTGTTAGGATAATTATACAGAAGAAAAAACTCGCAAAAGTATTTCACTTTAAGAAGTATTTATTAGTTTTTAGACTAGATGCTGATAATCCTGGCTGCAGCACCAGGCCAGACTTATGTCAACATTGCATTGAACTTAAAATTTAGTCCTGTATAAAATGAGCCCAAACACGACTACGGTGCTGTAATTTCAAGGTTTGTACTTTTCTTGATGCTCGACCGGCTTCAGCATCAGGTCTCTATGTACTTCGGTCTCATTAACAGTACGTTTATCCACACATCGAGCCCTTTTCAATGAGCCTAAACACGATATATCTGCTGTTAGTTGTCGAGGAGTTAGGTACTCTGCAGATTATCCTGACTGCAGCATCAGGTCATAACTTGATGATCATGAGACCAAATGTGGCAAATGCCCTATCAAACATCAAAACAATTTACTAAAACAGTCCTTGCCTGTTCGAGTAACTTCTTACTGTTAAGGAGTTGTACCTTCCATCATCAGCCCAGCTACCTGAGATGGTGACAACCGTACGCAAATACACAAGATACTTCATAAAATATGCAAAAAACAATAAGTGAGCCTATAAAATTTAAGGGTTGCTCTCGATTTCTCTAAGATCCCATCATCAGATTCTAACTTGGTGACAGTGGGACCACCTCAGAACTATCTACTTTTGAACAAAAAAAGAATTTTGAAAATCCGTCGACAATTGGCGGAGTAATCGATGAACAAACATACAAAAAAAAAAAATAAAAAAAAAAAAAACATACAAACCTCCGAACATAGTACCTCCTCCTTTTTGTGAAGTCGGTAAAAAGGAGGAGGTTCTCAATTCGGATGTTTGTATTTTTTTTTTTTATGTTTGTTCGCGTATAACTCCGTCACTTGCCAACCGATTTGAAAAAATCTTTTTTTGTTGGAAAGGGTATGCTTCCCAAATGGTCCCATGAAAATTTTATCGAAATCGGACAAGCGGTTTTTGAAAAATCAACAAAAACCTAAAAATTTATCTACATTAACGATCTTTTCATATTTCATAACTCCGTCATTTACGAACCGATTTGGAAAATACTTTTTTGAGCTTTTGCTCTCGAAAATCATCATTTGGTAAAGTGGAGCTGATGATAAAGACCACAGATGGCTATCGGAACTACTCAATGACAAATATTTCACGGGTTGCGATTCTATTACTTTAATATGGTTGCTAAGCAATTTATGCTCGTTACAATGCATATGGTGAATTGTTCCAGTAATCCCCCCCCTCCCCTCTAAAACCTAAACTGCAGGCTTGAAAATCTGGAAAAATTCACGATGATAGTGCATTTCATGAACTTTAAAGGAAAACTATAGCGGTTAAGATAACTTTATTAGTTTAGCGGTAATGGTCGCTGAACTTGGGTATTGGATAATTTTGTACCAAATACAAAATCCTTCGCATTCATCCTTTAAGTGACTAAAATGAAGTAGTTGCTTGTTTATAACGGATAAAGACTTGCATTGGAAAACAAAATATGGAAATTTTTATCTTTTTATTTTATTTTTTTATATTCAGAATAAAGTACAACAGATTCGTACTACATTGTGATAACGGGCTACTACGGAACTCTACACTGTGCGTGGCCCGACACGCACTTGGCCGGTTTTTTTAATTTGAAATGAAGGATTAGTTATTATGTTAATATGTACAAAACAAAAACTGGCCAAGTGCGAGTCGGACTCGCACACGAAGGGTTCCGTACCACAAGGCAAAAACGCCGAAAAAAACATGTTTGTTGTATGGTAGCCCCCCTTAAATATTTATTTTATTTTAATTTTATTATTAATTATTAAAGTTAAAATACAATTGAGTGTTTTGTGAATATTTCAAGTGCCTACCTGTTGCCATTTTTGATATCGAGTAAAAAAGAGCAAAAAAATCGCGTTTGTTGTATGGGAGCCCCCCTTAAATATTTATTTTATTTTGTATTTGTTGTTATAGCGGCAACAGAAATACATCATCTGTGAAAATTTCAACTGTCTAGCTATCGCGGTTGTTGAGATACAGCCTGGTGACAGACAGACAGACAGACGGACAGACGGACAGACGGACAGACGGACAGACGGACAGACAGCGAAGTCTTAGTAATAGGGTCCCGTTTTTACCCTTTGGGTACGGAACCCTAAAAAGGAGCTACATCTGCCAACAAACTGCTTTGTAGTCTGTCGGAGGTAAACATAACTTGTAAAAAATTATTTCTGTGAACAAACTAGTCTTGTATGATAGAGGTCAGTGGAATAAACACTTTTTCATTTTTTTTAGTCCTTTTAATTAAAATTTCCGAACGTGTTTACTGTAACATTCATTTGTAAAGACGACATTTAAAAAACCCACTACGAACGGCCGAATTTTCGGCCAATTTTGGACAGTCAGCCACACTACCAACCTTGCTAGTAGGGAATGCAGAACCGGTTCTGTTTTAAAGAACCGGGATTTTCGGGACCTTCTGGTTAAAGAACCGGGATTCCCGGTACTTTCGATACTTTAAGTAAGCCTTTAAAAGATGAAGAGTTGAAACGGAGAAAGTAAAAGAAAGACGAAATGACAGGGCAAAATAAAAACATTTAAATCAAATCAAATAAAACGTTTTATTTCTTGTTTTATTGGTAACTACGCATATTCTACCAGCAACATCTTTATTAACATTAAAACATTTTTGTACCTAATCCTAGATATCTAATATTTATCAAAAAAATTTTATTAAACTCCAAACAAATGATTTAAATCAACATGACTCCTATTGCAATTCTGAATAACCAAATTAAATTAAAGCGTAGCATTAATCAGTCTCAATATTATTGATTAGATAATCTTAACCGACATTTTTAAATTGTTATTTATTAACATAATTCATCATCATCAATTCAGCCGAAAGATGTCCACTGCTGGACATAGGCCTCCCCCAAGCACCTCCACTTCGACTGGTTCTGTGCTTCTCGCATCCATCGGGTTCCCGCGGCCTTCACAAGGTCGTCGGAACACCTTGTGGGAGGCCATCCAACGCTACGTCTGCCGGTACGCGGTCGCCACTCCAGAACATTTCGGCCCCATCGGCCATCTGTTCTGCGAGCAAAGTGCCCTGCCCACTGCTACTTAAGTTTGGCAATTCTTCGGGCTATGTCGGTTACCTTGGTTCTCCTGCGGATCTCCTCATTCCTGATTCGATCACGCAGGGAAACTCCATAGCTCTCTCCATTGCCCTTTGGGTGACTTTCAGCCTTCTTATAAGGTCCATTGTGAGTAACCACGTTTCGGTGCCATAAGTCATCACTGGCAACAGGCACTGGTCAAAGACTTTCGTCTTGAGACACTGAGGTATGTGGGACGAGAAGATATTGCGTAGCTTCCCGAACGCTGTCCAGCCGAGTCGGATTCGACGATCAACCTCTTTTTCGAAGTTAGACCTACCTAACTGGACAGTTTGTCCTAGGTAAACATACTCATCCACGACTTCCGAGTGTAGTGTTTCCGATCTTTATGAGAGTGGGTGTTACATGGGCATTTGACATGACCTTCGTTTTGTCCATGTTCATTTTAAGACCCACTCTTTCGGAGGCTCTACTGAGGTCATCGAGCATTGTACTGAGGTCCTCCATAGTCTCAGCACTGTCTCACACCTCGCTGCAAAAGGATAGGTTTAGAGGTCTGATCCTGGAGTCGGACTGACATAGTGGCGTTTTCGTACCGACACTTCAGCACCTCGATGTATCGATAGTCGATCTGGCACCGTTGAAGAGACTGCAGCACAGCCCATGTCTCAATCGAATCAAAGGCTTTCTCGTAGTCCACAAACGCTAAGCAGAGAGGCAGGTTATATTCTTCGGTCTTCTGTATAAGCTGTCGCAGCGTATATATGTGGTCTACGGTGCTAAAGCCTTTACGGAATCCGGCTTGTTCGGGAGGCGTCAAACCTGCGCGCGAGACGGTTCGTGATGACTCTCGAAAACAGCATGTAGACATGGCTCAGAAGTGAGATGGGCCTATAATTCTTAAGAAGGGCATTGTCGCCCTTCTTAAAGAAAAGTATCACCACACCTCTGTTCCATGCCTGCGGTGTTTTGCCCTCGAGTATGATGACGGAATCAAACAGCTTCTGAAGGGCCTTAAGAACGTGTTTTCCGCCGGCCTTCAGGAGCTCGGCCGTAATTCCGTCATCTCCCGCGCGCCTTATTATTTTTGAGCTGCTTCAGAGCCATCCTAATCTCGTACAGGCTGACGTCCGGGATGTCTTCGGTATAGTGTCGGGTCAATCTAGCTCTTGGGTCGTTTGCCAGATCCATAACGGGGTTCCTTGTTGACCTGTATAACTGTCCATAGAACCTCTCGATCTCTCTCAACAGCTCAGGTTTGGCGGATACGATCCTGCCCTTAGTTTCGTAAGCTGGCTCTGCCCAAAGGAAGCAGTCTTGTTTGAGTCTTTTTTGCGAAGCACTGTCCACCAAAATCACAAACACAACGCAAAGCACAACATTCCAAAGACGCGATGGCCGCCACCAGCCCCTCCTGCACCCTCGTGCAGCATGCTCTTGCAGCATGCATGCTTCTTGTGCATGCTAGGTAGCAAGTGTATTCCGCTTTAAGCGGTCGGGCTTTATGCTATAAAATTAGAAATATTCGAAAAGCGAAGTATCTTTTCCCGAAAGTACCGAAATAACCGGGAATTGGTTTAAAAAATCCCGGTTCCAAAAACGACGCAAATTTCCGGGATTTCCCGGTACTTTCGGTTCCGGGATTTCCCGGGACTATTCACTACTTGCTAGCTGTGTAAGCAGAAATAAAAGTATTAAAACCTTTATTGAATAACATTTGGTGACGTCCGTGACTTACGAGTTGGGTCGTAGGTTCGAAACCACTAAACCAGACAGACAGGCTTTTTACTTAGTGTAAATTATTTCATCAGCACTGCTCTCAAACGGTGAAGGAAAACATCGTGAGCAAGCCGGCCATATACTAGAAGCAAAAAATCAAAGACACGTGACATCTACCAATGCAACCCGCACTGGGCCCGCGAGGTGGATTACGGCCCATTCCCTCTCATCGAGAGGAGGTCTGTGTCCCAACATAGGCTGATTATGCTTATGCTAAATAACATTTATGATCCTGTCAGCAGCTGTTTCATTTCCTTGTAATATAATAATTTGGAAACTGTGAACGTGTCTCTTTAATCCACGCTAACGCGGACAGACGGACACACAACACAATTTGTGTATTATTAGAGTACCAGTAGGATTACGGGGAGTTTCTCCTTCAAGAGGGAGATATAGTTGCAGTGTGATAAGTTGAGACCTGAAGCGGAATACATATTTTATTAGCTTCTGCTCGCGACTTCGCTCGCGTGAAACCCGTCGAAACCCGCCGTTTGCATCGCCTATCTGCGCTTTTACTTAGTTTTCGCTTAGCGTTCTTTCTGACTTTTTTTTTACTTAGCTCGTAAGGACCCTAGCGTGATGTTACGTAGGGTAAGTCCGGGGGAGATGGCCCTACTAACATTAAAGACCTATAGCCAGGAAACCAAGTACAATAAAACAACCATTTTCATCACAAACAAATATGTACCTATACCTCTTATAAAATCTTAATGGAATACAGTCTTTGAATCAACATTACATAGAAATATTTTAGGTTTAAAAAAATACGATTGGCCATCTCACCCAGAGTGTCCGGGAGTGATGGCCACAGGGCTCGGGGGGAGATGGCCAGTACTTTTTTACCCGACTGCGTCAGAAGGAGGGTTATGTTTTTCGAGTGTATGTATGTATGTATATTTCTTTGGCACGCTCTGTAGCCTAAACGGCTTGATCGATTTCAGCTTGAGAGGTGCCGTTAGATTCGTCTTAATTGTGAGAGTATCACTGGGTATATCAAAATTGAAAAAAAAAAATGGCCGATTTTTGGCGCAATGTCTTCTAAAAAATTTTTTTTTTCTCGAAACCAATCGAGTGGGGTATCAAAATAAAGGGTTTTAAAAGGTGATTACAAAAATATATAACTTATACGGTTTAAAGTAATTCGAAGTGACAAATCGTAAAAAACACGTACCAAGAACTAAATCGTTTGCGAAATCTTTCATATTTGTAAACTAAAAAGCTGGAAATAAAAAAGTAATTTAAAAAATAAAAAAACCCGACTGCCAAACTGAAAAGCTAGAAACAAGCCGATTTTAAATTAAATAAAAGTTGGAAGCAGGCGGGACCCATACCATTTTTATTATATTTTCAAATTCAAATGGGTCCCGCCTGCTTCCAACTTTTATTAATTTAAAATCGGCTTGTTTGTAGCTTTTCAGTTTGGCAGTCGGGTTTTTTTATTTTTTAATTTACTTTTTTATTGCCTTTTACTTTACCCGTCCTGTGTCTAACGAAGGTTAGGGAAAAAAAGAGAAGTCCTCTTCTTTATTTCCGCAGTTTGAGCACATGTCTTCAAACTCTGAGCAGTTTTCGTGCACCCACAGCTTGCAAATATTACATTGCAACCAATCTTCGACTAGTTGTGTCTTATAATAGTTCTCGCCGCAGCCTCGGCAGTTGTCCACTTTATTTTCGTCCACTTCACTTCCAGAGGAATCGTGAAAATCTATCCGTATTTCTTCGCAACTTCTGTCTGGAGTTCGACGGTATTATGGGATTAAGGTCATCAATCCCAAATGCACGGGAGAGATGGCCATATCAATTTCAAAAAGTATGATGCAATCTCCAACGACCGTTTTTAGGTTAGAATACGAAAAAAGTTATTATTAACTTCACAATAAAACGTCAAAAACAAGCGATCGTAGTTACAGGGGGGGGGGGGGAGGGGCTGTAACTACTAAAATAAGAGAATGATAAAACAAAAAAAAAAATATGATGTACCATGTTAAATGAATATAATTATGATGTATGATGTACCATGTAAACTTCCACCGAAAATTGGTTTGAATGAGATCTAGTAAGTAGTTTTTTTTTAATACGTTATAAATCGTAAACCGCAATTTACCTTTCATTCAATCAACTCAAATATATAAAAAAAAAACATTTATGCATACACCTGGATGTTACGGAACCTTCGGTGCGCGAGTCCGACTCACTCTTGCCCGGTTTTTTTATTATTTTCTCTGTCGACCACAGTGGGAACAGATAAAAACGACAGATAGCGATTAAACTTAAACTGAAGCTGATTCACAAAAATTATTATCTGTTCGTTTTAGGACGAATTATCATTTTTCTGAATCTCTATCCCTTTCATGATTAAATTAAAAACGCTCTCGCTTATAACTGGTGGCAAGTTAAATGCTTGTACGAAGTCTGCGGTAACCATTTCTGTGGTTTTTGTTCCGAGCAAATATGATTAGGTTCACTTACTGTATTACACTAATCTAGCCACGCCGAGCGTTCACAGAATATTTGATCATGTCATCCTTATTGGGGTAAGCAGAATAAGTGGTAAAACTAAGTATGGAACGCTTTTGGGAATAAAGATGACATAACGATAAAACCCCTGTGTTTTCGTCCAACCCCCGGATCGTATTGTTAGCCAATGTGTTAGTTCGTTTACGCACCGCTTCATGAGCTCTATGTGTAATTCGGCCATCCATTCTGAATGTATGCGGGCTGTCTCACGTCCACAAAGACATTAAAGTATTTACAATGGACGGGACATTGCGAACAAAACAGTGTTCCGATACTTGTTACCTAGGAGTAACAAGTCTCTCAGTCTAGTATGGTACGCCTGCGCGTCAAGTCGCATTGACGCATTCGTGTCCAACAAAAGAAAAATATTTTATATGGAAATATGCTATATTTACTCAGTAAATAGAATTAAATAATTTTCATAAATAGATCTAGAAATTTTGTTTATTTTGTATTAAACGCCATCTATTGCTGAGTAGCTTTACTATAGTTGGGTAAAATGACAGCTTAAGTGTTACCACTTTTTAACGAAATTAATATAGTGGTGTGACAAAATAATCGATTCATTCAAGTAACATTCAGTTTAAAATCGATCCATGTTTAATTGATTTTATAAAAGAGGGTAATAATTATTAGAAGAATTAAAAACTAAGCTTGATGTGCTGGTGTCTGTACAGACACTTTTATACGTCAATCATATTTTAAAAACTAGATGAGGTCGGCGTTTCCTATCTGACTAATCAGAGAAGAAAAGCCAAAACAAACTCAAGAGATACAACGTGGCGCTTCAATGGTGACATTAATTTAACACACATATACGTTTTCACATTTTCGTTTCATGAAGCAATTATATTTCCATTAGACGTTATTATTTACCGATTTATTCTAAATTTTAGAAAATAGTATTTTAGAGCAACCTGTACTTAAAGAACTGTCGCGCAGCGGTCATTTGCCGGGGTCACGGATCATAACATCGCATCAATGAAATAAAACGAATAAGCAATACTATTAGTATGAAACAAATGCAAAGAGTAGGCGAATTGAAGGAAAGACATTCCCTTTGTCGGCGCGCCGTAAAGGGATATTTCTTTCCTTTCGCCGCCGCTGCTGCCTTTGTCGCTCGCCGCCAAAAGTCGCCGCCGCAGGTGGCTCGCGCCTCCTCCCGCCCCCTCCCGCCCGCCGCGGCCCCGCACTGCACTCGAATTCTTTTTTTGCTTTTCTAGTAATCTAGTCTCAGCCGAACCCGTGTCCTTGACACACTTCGTCAAACTAGTGCGCATAATTACGTCGTGAATATTGCTACAATATTTCGAAGACTAACCCAAAACAGACAAAATAAAAGCAGTGATTAGTGATGACTGTGATGAGTGATGATAGTTATAAGACTAAGCACCTCCGCTGTAGTACCTCCGCTCTAGTACCTACCACTTGCGCCGCGCCGCGCAGCTCGGTTCCTTTGATAAATGCCGACAAAGAATCGGACCAATCACCACGAGTACGATCGCGCGAAGCGTAGGTAAGTAATTTCATGAATGAATTTTTGCAAGGGTGATCCCAATTTTAGTTACTATTATATTATTTAGTTTGTTTGAAAAAATGTTTTTTTCAATTTACGAATTATTTTAACCTATACTTATATATATGGTTAATGGGCACTAGCCCTACCCGTGTGTTAAATTAATGTCGCCATTGTAGCGGCACGTTGTATAATCTTGGTCAGATC
Source organism: Mesoligia furuncula (assembly GCA_916614155.1). Classification (NCBI taxonomy): domain Eukaryota; kingdom Metazoa; phylum Arthropoda; class Insecta; order Lepidoptera; family Noctuidae; genus Mesoligia; species Mesoligia furuncula. The sequence goes on along the minus strand of OU744809.1, from coordinate 2,923,566 downwards.
ATGTCAAGACCATACTGAAATGGTGTGTATAAAATTTTTTTGCATGCCTTAATTGGTAGGACATATGAACTGCGCATTTACTCGACATCTTTAAATGTAATTTGTACCATCTATGTTCAGCAATAAATACATTGAATTGAATTGAATTGAAATGGTCTTTTGAAGAATTAACGATACCGCACAGCACAGACCCTAATAACGATAATTTAGTAATTTGTATGAAAAAAGAATTTTATAAATAAATAATTTGTAAACATTGAAACTATGTATACACGCCAGCACATCAAGCTACTACAAGCTGTCAAATTTATTTAATAGATTTTCAACTTTATAGCTAAAGCATAAGGTTCAAAGTTGACTGGGAAAATTTGACAGTCTCGGGTAGCTTGATGTGCTGGCGCCTGTACTAATAATTTTATTGCTTTCCTAACTTTTTGGCACTTATTTCAATCTATTCAAATGCGAAAAAATTGTCTTACTAACTTTTTTCAATATTATCGATACCTTTGAATCTGTAAAATCCCTACCACAGGTTTTATAGTTTGTACTTAGTGTCACCCCGCATTGCCAGACCTACGGATTTATCCATAGATCTACGGACTTTGGACCTCGCCTCGGATATAATTATGTATATCGATATAAGATTTACAAATATTTGCAAACAAAAGTGTAAAAAAATAATTTTCCAAAAAACGAAACGCAACCGACAATTGCAAAAAAGGTCTACTTTACACAAAAAGCAATAAAATGTAAATAACTACTTACTTAAAAACACACACTGAAACTGATACCTTGTCATAGACGGTGACACGGACAATGAATAGTAGCGAATAAAATTGTACTTAGAATATTTTTTCTGCCTGAGTCAATTTTTGCCTAATTTGTTTAGTTTTCGATATTTATCTAACTGATTTGATTTATATTAGATTTTTCAGGCACCACCGATCCGATTTTAAATCCATCGATTGAGAATCGTATCTGGCAACACTAGCCACACTGGCCATCTACTGGGCGATAGCTGAATCTAATTGAATAAATTGCCGCTCTAATTATGCTATACTTTGGCAGATGGCGGCACTAAGACATGGGATCACAGTTTTTTAAGACATTTCTTTGCATATCGACGGCGAAGTGCCAATACCTCCTAACTGACATTCCTTGAGAAATTCACTTTGTTTATTGTTTTGAATTTAAAAGCATTATTCGCGTTTTATTGAAATCGCCTAAGTGTATTTTCAGTTGCAACAGCATTCAATTTAAATGTTGAAATACGTACCTCCCAACTAAACCAACGCAACGTGTCTATTTTTGAATGTTTTTTTCAGTTTGTGTATATTTTTGACTTTGTCAGTTAGGAGGTATTGGCACTTCGCCGTCGATATATACTTACGACTGTCGGGATCCAATTTTACGTTGTAATAACCTTGGTGCAAATCTAAATGTGTAAAGTACATACAGCCGGATAAGGAATCTAATATTTCCGTAATATTTGGGAGAGGAAATTTATCATCATGTATAACGTTGTTCAGTTTCCTGTAGTCGACTACTAAGCGCCATTTCTTGTTCCCATCACTATCAGCTTCTTTCGGTACAAGTAAAATGGACTGGCTGGACCATTCACTTTGACATGGTTCTACAGGAAAAGTTTTTAACCAGTGCGCAAATTTTTTTTGGTGGCTCAGTGTAAGCAATAGAACACATTTCCATTTTTAGTTTATGACTTTTTTTTTTTCATTTTTCCACTTTGTCCCAATTTGAAATAAGAAAGACATGGATATAATTTAATAGTAATACTATGAATGAGCATGAATGAAAACGCGAAGGCCGCCGGCCGCTGGACCTCGCCCAGCGCACGAGACGGGGGTGCGGGGGCATGCGGCGCGGCGCCGGCGTTTGATAAACAAAACGCATGCACATGCAGTACGTCACTTGCGGAAGCGGAGGTCGGATGTGCGCGCGTGCCGCGTACCTAGACTAGCGTAGTGACAATGTCTCATTTTACTCATCGCGAGTATTATGAAATGGTGCGAGTGTATTTGTTAAGCAATTAAAATTTACGAGCAGCACGAAGAAGATACGAAAGGGAGAGCGTACCTCGTATGCGAGCCCAAAGGATCCTCAATCCCACGGTCCCTAATGAGAGGACAATTTTAGCAGCAAACCAAGGTGTATGAAACAAGTGGGTCAGTGGGTCGTCTTCCTAGATGACTTGAAAGAAAAAATAATTAACGCTTTCAATGAAGTAAAAAGTGGTGTTAGTGTCCTAAACAAACTAAATGCTTACTTATTTAAACGTGCACGTTTATGCCTTGAAAAAGGAGGAGGTCACTTCGAACAATACCTAAAATTATTGTGATTAATAAAATGTAGAGGTAAGAAGAAAATATAAACAATCTTAGTGTATTAGGTTCTCTTTGATTAGACATTGACGCAAATTGTATCATGTCGTACCTATCATACCTAAATGTTTTATTTTGAATGGACTAAAACGTATTACTTTCTTACTTATTATGATTTATTTTCTGCATTTTGATGGTCCTAAGCCCATGAAAGTATGAAGGATAAATTGGAATTTACGAAAAATTACGTTTACAAATAACTTTACACAGTCTAAAAACTTAAAAAATTGTAGCGCTAAACTGGGGTCAATAATCCGCCGTCGCATAGAGCGAGCGCGCGTGAGTAGGTACTTCGATAGCAGCTGGCGCGTCAGGCGACCGGTCGACGCGCGGCGTGAATCGGGCGACCGGTCGACGGACTGGCAAGCGACGTCCATAAAATAAATTTCTGAGTAAACAAGTCTCGTAAGCGTTAACTTAATTTTTTACTATTGAAACATATCAAAACAAAAAATACGTGTTTATTAAAATATATTCAAGTTTATTATGTCAAAATTTGCGCACTGGTTAAAAACTTTTCCTGTATAATTCCCTCATTTAACATTTTGTCAATTTGATTTTTAATTTGATTTTTTAAGGAATGGGGTAGTCTGTAAGGTTTTCAATAAATTGGTTGAGTGTCTTGTTTTAAAATAATCGAGTGTTGATAAATGTCCGTAGTTGATAATTTGTCTCCTTCCAAATAAAAAATATCTGAATATTTTGCACATACACTTTCTATGTTATTTTTTTCTTCTTTATTTAAATTACTCAAGGTTAACTTTGAAAGTAACCGCTTAACCCGCTCTGCATTTAACTCATTTTTATTATAAACACAAATATCGTAGTCCCTGGTGCTCTGTATATCGAGATTTATTTCTGACAATGTGACGTCATTGGTTGTTGTGTTCAAAATACGTACTGGTATTCTACCATTGCAATTGTCTGGAACCACTATTGCACTCGCGACAAAAATTCCCTCACATATTTCTTTCGTGCCTATCACGCTTTCGTCCTTCAAGTTAGTACTTACGTAGTGTATTGACTCTGACCTAGCTAGTATTGCCATTAAATAATCCTTGGAATTATATAGTTTTAAAGTTATCTGATTTCCATTATACCATAACGATAAAACATTGTTATGAAAGTCAATGACCGTTGCTTAAAAAGTCTTGCCCTAAAATTCCATACGCCTTACAAGGCAAGTTATCAAACACATAGAACTTATGGACTATGTTTTGCTCGTGAGTCTTTAATTGTAAATTTACGTATCCGATTGCTTGGACTCTGCCTCCGATCCCATTTATAGTTATGTCCTCCTTACAGATGGGGATATTGAACTTTTGTACGTGTTTATATTTTAAGGCGGAAATGGATGCGCCCGTATCAAATAACCAACTAAACGGTTGCAAATGATTCACTAATAAACTCTACGTGATAACTGCTTTCACTAGCCATGATTTTATAACTTTTAGAAACGAAAAAACTCACTTCCGCATTCCTTGGCATCATGTGATGAAGTGCTGGGTTGTGGCTGCGCCTCATCATCGGTGATCACGCGAACATGTCCACGATCAGCTTTATTTCCCCTGTTATTATTTTTAAAAGAGTTACCTCGATAATAGCCTCTACCTCGAGGCTGGTGGTTGCCTGCTGTAGTAGCGGCGCCTGGCTGCACATAAGCTGCCTGCTGCTGGCCTCTGCCACGTGCCGGGTAGCCACGGGTGTAGCCACGCTGTCTAAATCCACCTCTATACGCACCTCTACTGAAGCCTCTCTGGTTGTTGTAGTACACTGCCTGCCTGGAATTGGTTTTATAATTCATATTACGTCTCAGTGAAAAAAATTCAGCATTCTGGCTGATCGATGTGCTATCCTCGTCTAACGCTGCCTGAACAGCATCTTTTAAGCACTGAAACTTCCGTGCTGCCAGAATTGTACTAATCCTGCGATTCCTCAAACCATCACTAAACTGCCTGATTGCCTGTTTTTCGTTTATTGTCTTTAAAACATCATACTTTTCCGAGTTACCCTCAGATTGTGACATCGTGAGGTCAACAAACATTTCGGAAAGATTTTTTCCAAAATCATCAACGGACATTTCATTTTGCCTGAAGTTGAGAAGTTGTTTTTGCAACGTATTTGCTGATTTCTGCGGTAGTAGACTTCATGTCACACAAAAGCATTTGTACATTGTCATATTTGGTAGCTAACTTTAATTTTGCTCCTTGTGATAATCTACTTTTAAGTACGAAGTTAATAAGATTTTCGTGCGCTTTCATGTCTACGACCGAACTGTAATAATGTATGCCGTCTATCAATTGTTTTGTATTTGAAATTTCGTCTGTCATAACCGGTAATAAGTTCAAAGCAACTCTTAAGTCAAACTCCATTTTTATAGAAATATCACTATTATCTATTCCTTGACATAACTTAGTTATTTCTGTATATAAGTCACTAATTTTTCCACATAATTCTGTTATACTATTTGATTCTTCTGTAGTCCTCTTTATTTTATTTATGTTTGCTATGTAATTGTTGTATTGTTTAATAATTACATGAGCTTCACCTAGCTTTTTCGCTAAAATATCTCCTTGTCTCCGCGATGGCCCAATTTTAATTAAATATCTCCGTATTTGTACTAGCTCTTCATGTAACTTACTTAAATATACTGCCATTAATTTATGAGCAATATGAATACATATTAATTGTTTTTCTCCTTATTTACTAAATAAAAACTTACACGGTTATCACTTCACTGTAATTGGATAGAGTTAAACACTTTTCACTGCTTCAAACTGTAACCTCGTCGATCTTTAAGTCGGGATAAAGATTTGGTCGTCGTCGCCGAATGAAAGAACCATCTCTCTGTCCATTAGCGAGGTTCGCCTCACGGATCCACTGCAAATGGCATTTCTTGTACTGCTTCCGCTCACATCATCAACATCATCTGTGTGTTGGCTTAGCAACACACAGATGATTATCAATTTATGGGTAATATTCGACATGTGCTCCTTTACTGCTTCGACATGCCCCCGATTTGAACCAGCGGCATTTTGGTTCAGGAACACAGTCTCTTTCTCCACACTGGAACGACACATTTTCGCATCACCAGCTTTTTGAATTTACTGGTATCGTAGGATAGTTTATTTTGGCACTGATATTATTCATTGTATCTTCAATTCTTATTAAATCAAGTTGAGTATTTTAAGCCGCAACACTAGATAGATATCCGGTGATGGTATCGCCACGGCCCCAAATATGGCAGGGTCGCCATTTAAGGATGGGACTTGGGAGACAAGTGAAACACCTGAGATCTGAGTAGATACTGAATATATTGACTACACGGATTAAAAGGTATACATACACATCTATAGTTACTACATCTCATCCGTCCGATGTCCAATGGTCAAGTCCGCCGCTCCACCTCGAAGCTCGCTCTCCTCGACTCCTCCACGGACTCAGGTTAGACTCTGTCCAGCGCCACCAGATGGCGCTGACGTTCCGAATAGTCAAATGAATGACGTATTTCCGACAAACTTATTTAAGAAAAGGCGATCATTACTGTTGAATAATAGTACATTATGATACATGTGTGCTATGTTGATCATTATACGCTCGGCTTCCTTATCGCACTCGCCTGCGGCTCGCGCGAATAATACCGCCTCGAGTATAATGATCAATGCACACGCGTTTCATACGACGTTTTTCAACACACTTGCGAGGAAAAAAACAGACTTGTATTGTTAAATATTAACTTGTATGGAAAATGGCGCGCTGGTTTTGTCTTTCCGCATAGCCAGCACTAGCAATGCGCGCGCAAGTGTAAATAAAGGCACTGACCACAGAGCATGTAGGCACTGACAACAGACCGCTATATAAAAAAAAAAATAAACACAAACCTATTGTAGTTTAGTTAGTATGGAATTAGAAAGTACTATTGGCATAGAGAAATGTACATTAGTTCAGTAAGAATCCGCAATAATAGAACGCCAGTCAGGGTCTTTTCCGTTTGGTTTCGGAAGGTACCACGGACAATTTTTTTAATTTAAGGTGGATAATTAAAATTTTCTTACGTTTTTTGGAATTTGCAGGTCAGTGCAGGTTGTATCTTGATCAAATATGATTCGCGACTATAATATATATGTATTTACAGAATTATAGTCATTAGAATAGAATCTTTAAGTTAGATTTTTTCCCTAAGAACTTTTCCATAAGAAAGATGTATTAATGTTTCGAATGATTATAATTCTCTAAAGACGTACCTGTTATAGTCGCAAATCATACTTATTTTGATCAAGATACAACCTGACACTGATCTGAAAATTGCAAAAGAAAATTTGAATTTCGCGGTCTACCACTGCGCATTCACCTTAAATTGTGCGTAGTCCCTGCGCATTCACCTTATGGTAAATAAATATTAGTTCATTTTGGGACCAAGGACAATACAGACTATTTAAAAAAAAAGTGAATTGATGAGATTAAAAAGCGCGAATCTCCGACTAGTAAATAGTTATCTGTGGAAATAAAGCTCTAGTGGATTAAAGTAAAGAAACCCGGGCAAGAGCGATTCGGACTCGCGCACCGAGGGTTCCGTAACATCCGGGTTTATGCATAAGGTTTATGTTTATGAAATTAAATGTTTTATTTTTATTTTTGAGTTGATTGAATGAATGGTAAATTGCGGTTTACGATTTATGACGTATTAAAAAAAAACTACTTACTAGATCTCGTTCAAATTAATTTAGTACATCATATATTTTTTTTAGTTTTATCATTCTCTTATTTTAGAAGTTACAGGGGGGGGGGACACACATTTTACCACTTTGGAAGTGTCTCTCGCGCAAACTATTCAGTTTAGAAAAAAATGATATTAGAAACCTCAATATCATTTTTGAAGACCTACCTATAGATACCCCACACGTATGGGTTTGATGAAAAAAAAATTTTGAGTTTCGGTTCTAAGTATGGGGAACCCTAAAATTTATTGTTTTTTTTCTATTTTTGTGTGAAAATCTTAATGCGGTTCACAGAATACATCTACTTACCAAGTTTCAACAGTATAGTTCTTATAGTTTCGGAGAAAAGTGGCTGTGACATACGGACGGACAGACAGACAGACGGACAGACAGACAGACAGACATGACGAATCTATAAGGGTTCCGTTTTTGCCATTTGGCTACGGAACCCTAAAAAGCACGCGTTTTTAATACGCTGCATTATGGACCTAAAAGCGGTTCAATAAGAGCCACTTTACGAGCAAGTGTGTTGAAAAGCATATTAAAGCATTTCGGAATTTTTGACAGACAAAATGTAATGACTGTTTCTGACCTAAGTTGGTAATCATTGACCTGGTATGTTATTAAGCTCTAGTCCATTTTAACATTGCACATTGACATTTTTTACATTTTGACATTGTGACATTTTTTATAGGTATTGTTTTTTTCTCTCTTTATGTTTACACATTATTTGAAAATTGACGTAGTTATTTTGTATTTTTTTTTCTTTTGACATTTATATTTCTTACTTTTTATTATTGAAAATATCAATTAATAATATATGCGTTTAATTAATGTAATTATGTTATCAATTTTAGTATCAAGGACATCCATTATGAATTTATTAATACCATCATATTTGTACGCCTTCTGGTATCACATAGCGCGCTTGTAATTTTTTTTATAACAACGATTGTACCTATGTTAACAAATGATTAAATGACTTTATGACAGACAGACAGACAGACAAACGGACATGACGAAACTATAAGGGTTCCTTGTAGGAACTAAGGAACCCTAAAAAAAGGATATTTTTATTTTTAGATAGGCTTTGACAAAAAATATTAAAGAGGTACTTATCTATTATATTTTTAAAGGCGGTTTTTGTGATACAACTGTTTATATCGACTGGAAGGTTAAAAAAATAGTTGGGACTAAAAAATTTCTACACCTTCGACCATAATAATTATTACCTACAAGTGGGCACTACAAATCTTCTCATATTATTATTGTTTGTTCTATGTTTGTGATACTTATGTTTCTAGCGAAAGAATGGTACTACTCCTTTGGTTTATCTAAATCATGCCAAAAACTCACAGAGCTGTGTTAATTACCAACATTAAAGGTACAAGGCCTCATAACGAAGCTCGTAACGAAGAAACTTTTAATTATTTACGGTTTAACCAAATTTAACGTCATCATGCTATAGTCGGCGTTGTGTATAATAAAATTGCCATCAGGTAATATGCTGTTTTTTTGGTTTCTATTAAAATGTTGGCAAATGCTGTGTCCTAACCAAAGCTATAGTCGCCGCAAGACCGACGCGTTCATTCTCTTTGGCGAACCTGAATGCGCCGAGAGAGGCTCATTCAAATGGGTCCCGCCTGCTTCCAACTTTTATTTAATTTAAAATGGGCTTGTTTTTAGCTTTTCAGTTTCGCAGTCGGGTTTTTTATTTTTTAAATAACTTTTTTTTATTTCCAGCTTTTTAGTTTACAAATTTGAAAGATTTCGCAAACGATTTAGTTCTTAGTACTTACGTGTTTTTTTACGATTTGTCACTTCTAATTACTTTTAACCATATAAGTTATGTATATTTTTGTAATCACTTTTAAAACCCTTTATTTTGATACCCCACTCGATAGGTTTTGAGATAAAAAAATTTTTTTTTGAAGACATATTGCGCCAAAAATCGGCCTATTTTTTTTTTTTCAATTTTGATATACCCAGTATCACTCTCACAATTAAGACGAATCTAACGATACCTCTCTAGATGAAATCGATCAAGCCGTTTAGGCTACAGAGCGTGCCAAAGAAATATACATACATACATATGTATGTGTATGTATGTACATACACTCGAAAAACATAACCCTCCTTCTGACGCAGTCGGGTAAATAGGGTTACAACTCGAAAGTCATTTACCTACAGGAAGTTTCAGGTTGTTTTACAGGCAAATTGAAAAACAGCGTATGCCATTAAAACATATTTTTCAACACACTTGCTCGTAAAGTGGCTCTTATTGAACCGCTTTTAGGTCCATAATGCAGTGTATTAAAAACGCGTGCTTTTTCTTTATTTTAATCCACTAGAGCTTTATTTCTACAGATAACTATTTACTAGTCGGAGATTCGCGCTTTTTAATCTCATCAATTCACTTTTTTTTTTAAATAGTCTGTATTGTCCTTGGTCCCAAAATGAACTGATATTTATTTACCTTAAGGTGAATGCGCAGGGACTACGGACAATTTAAGGTGACTGCCCAGTGGTACCTAGACTGCGAAATTCAAATTTTCTTTTGCAATTTTCAGATCAGTGTCAGGTTGTATCTTGATCAAAATATGATTTACGACTATAACAGGTACGTCTTTACAGAATTATAATCATTCGAAACATTAATACATCTTTCTTATGGAAAAGTTCTTAGGGAAAAAATCTAACTTAAAGATTCTATTCTAATGACTATAATTCTGTAAATACATATATATTATAGTCGCGAATCATATTTGATCAAGATACAACCTGACACTGACCTGCAAATTACAAAAAACGTAAGAAAATTTTAATTATCCACCTTAATTTAAAAAAATTGTCCGTGGTCCCTTCCGAAACCAAACGGAAAAGACCCTGACTGGCGTTCTATTATTGCGGATTCTCACTGAACTAATGTATATTTCTCTAATAGTACTTTCTAATTCCATACTAACTAAACTACAACTGATTTTTTTATTTTTTATATAGCGGTCTGTTGTCAGTGCCTACATGCTCTGTGGTCAGTGCTTTTATTTACACTTCTGCGCGCATTGCTAGTGCTGTCTATGCGGAAAGACAAAACCAGCGCGCCATTTTCCATACAAGTTAATATTTAACAATACAAGTCTGTTTTTTTCCTCGCAAGTGTGTTGAAAAACGTCGTATGAAACGCGTGTGCATTGATCATTATACGCTCGGCTTCCTTATCGCACTCGCGTGCGGCTCGCGCAAATAATACCGCCTCGAGCATAATGATCAACATAGCACACATGTATAATGTACTATTTTTGTAAGCATGTATAATTTTGATCAGATAATAATAATAGTAAGGCTGACGTGAGTTTATTTTCGCTTTTCTAAAAATCCAGGTTTTTCGATTTGTAATCCTATTTTATCGGAGGTGCGATATGTGTAGGATGATAGATAAACCCGCATTATATTGTAGTCTTTGAGATAAACTCATTGCTATGATTCGAGATTTATGAGAGAGTTACACACAAATTGGTTCATCACCATCTCTCCAGCTGAACGTCTACTGCTGGACAATGGATTCCCGCATGATGCACCATGCATTTGTCCTGTGCTTTTCGCATTCAGCGGGTTCCCGTAGCCTTCACTAAGTCAATGTCAATCTTAGATATAGGTACATTTGTTTACCAACCGTATTCATGTGCGACAAACCTTATGGCGCGAAAAGGTAGCCTAGTTCTTTTAACTGAGCCTTTGCAAGATTGAGGGCAAGTAGGTGCCCAACAGCACCGAAACTAATATAAATAAAGAAAAAGTACCTAAGGCAATGAATCTCTGATCGGCTAATGCATGTACAAACAACTACGAAATTCAAAAAAAGATCGTTTGCCTAACCGAAACTTTTTAAAGTCAAAATGGCTGCGCTCGGGCGGTCGCCGCGACCGTTGAGTCGAGATTAAAAAGAAGTTTAATTGATTACGTGAGCCACTGGGCTCGAGCAAAAAAGGCACAAAGTCCTCACGCCAACTAATTAACGCTCGATTTAAAGTTGAAAAGAAATCTGTGAAGAATCCTCGGCTGTTAGTACCTACTATAAATATATTTTTTGTTGTAATAACGGAAAGGAATGGATTTGGGCGTGTTTCTTGCTAATTTTGGCGGGTAAATCCTCACAAAACTTACCCAAATCTCTAACCAAACTTAGGTGAAGTGAGCTGTCATCTCACCTGTGAAAATCTCACCGAAAGAAAAAAGAAAGAAAGAAACATTGTTTATTCTGCACAAACAAAACGCACATTACAAATAAAAAAAGACAAAATATACACATACAACGTAGTCAAAAGCCTCATACTCAAGCATATAAAATAAAAAAACAAAAGTTTTCACCGCGAAAACTCAGGTAAAATGAACTGTCATCTCCCAAGCAGCCAAACCGATTATGTTTAAATCTAATAGGTAAAATATCTTAACTTCGACTTGTCTGACTAAAGTTTACCTACATTCGACGAAACTGGGTTTTCCGCGCTTTGCACAAGACTTATGAAATTGGCTCCCGGCACAACTGAGACCGCCCCTGTGGCTGGTGCCATGTCAAGTGTCCGACGATCCCTTTCCACGGCGAGTTTCGGAAGTGCCCTTAACTGCACAGTACTGAAGGTTTACCATTCAATTTATCTGGTTAGTTCAACTATTAATTAAAAGTTCGGTTTAGAGAAAACCTGATATTTAAAGACAGATTGGCCCTCAATTAGTGATTATCCATTTGCCGAAAAAAAGAACAATGCCCACTTTCCATACATTTAAAAACCTGATAATGAAAGTTAATGTATAGTTATAAGGTATAGTAAAAAGAGTACCTGTAAGATTAGAAAATAATGTCATATAGTCATTTTTACGATTTAAAGTCTACAAAGGCCAAAAAATATTAATGTTACTTTTTAGGTTAGGTTTTGCCTTTACGATAGTTTGTTTACTTAGAAAAAGTCTAACTTTGCTATTGTATTGTCAAAAGTGATCAGTAGTACATACATATATACCTACCTACTACGTCATCCAGAAATTCTGCTGGAGCAGAGATATTGTCTTGAAACCTAGCCCATCTCAGTAGTTACACACACAAAATGGCACAATACACAACGAAACGGAAGCGCAACAAGGAAGTCGCAGAACTGTCAAAATATCTAAAAAATCCGTTTCACTCATGCGAACTCAATTATAATCTGCATAATTAATTAATTTAATTATCATATTGTTTTGAATTGATCTGTATTATGCATAGACTAATAAAAAATAGTTATTGATTAAATAAAACTTAAAATAATATATAAAACTAAGAAAAAGAGTTGAATAAAGTCAAGAAGCAGTGTGCAAAACGCAACGTTGTAAAAAATGAGTAGTTGGATGCGTTCAGGGTAATTGAGATGCGTTCATAATAAGGTAATAAGACGTAGAGTTAGCATAAAGAAAAATTAATAAATATTTTTTTCCTGGCCTTCTTTTAAAATTGTGATTAGCGTAATGAATGTACAATTAAATTAGCTGAACTTTAATATTCATTTCATTTCTATACATTGTCAGGTGAAAAATGGGCATCCTTCTTTGTTTTAATTTTTTTTTATGGCAGTAGTGCCATTTTACAAGCTTTTATTTAGCTTGCACTGTTCGTATTACAAGCGTTGCGTGTACAAGCGCTTAAAATTTATATATATTTTAAAATGACAGTGTCACTTAAATTTATTCTTTTCTTTTTAGTTCGCGTTATTCTTTCTTTTTTAGGTTACGTTTTTATTTAAATAAAAGCCTGTTTTTAAAAACTTTTTATTTAAAATAAATATAAATTTTAAAAGCTTGAGGCACTAATGTACGTTATCTGTTATACAGGTGTACGTACCTACTACACAATAACAGTGCCTCAAGCGTTTATTTGTATATATTTTAAAATGACATTGTCACTTAAATTATTTTTTTTCTTTTTAGTTCGCGTTATTCCTTCTTTTTTAGGTTACGTTTTTATTTAAATAAAAGCTTGTTTTTAAAAACTTTATTTAATTTCATTTTTAGAGACAAGTGATCCGCTACGGTACGCACGGCTGCACATCAAGCTATACATAACCAGTATAAGCTGACTTCCGATTGTACGGAACACCTATACAAAGCGAGGTCAGCCAAAACTTGAAATGTATAGCTTGATGTGTAGCCGTTTGTACAGACGCCAGCACATCAAGCTACCCGAAACGGTCAAATTTTCCCAATCGACTTTGAACCTTATACTTTAGAGATAAAGTTGAAAACTATTAAAGAAATTTGACAGATTGTAGTAGCTTGATATGCTGGCGTCTGTACAAGTAAGAGACAAGTATGCACCCGCGAAATTTCAATTTACTTACGTTTTTTTTGGAATTTGCATGTCAGTCAGTGTTAGAATGTATGTAACATAATATGTTGATTAAAATATGATTCGCGACCGTAACAAATATGGCTCAACAGAATTATAACCATTAGTATCAGCAATGATAATAATTCTCATTAGGTTATAATAATTGGTCTCAAATGTCATGATTCCATGAAATTATGATTCAATTATATGAACTTAGAGCGATGTAATGATGATCTTTATGATTATAATTCTATAAATAAATACATATTTGTTACTGCCGCCAATTATATTTAAGACTTTCAAATTGCAAAAAAACGTAATAACATTTGAATTTCGCGGGCTACCCTGCCGCTTTCTTTTCCAACGCCAGGTAATTTTATCGGAGGAAAAATTATGAATTTTTGACAGTACTTCGATACAATAACTGTCAGACGTCAATTTTATTCCATGAATAAAAATTATCTGTCGATTGAAAAATCAGCCGTAATGATGTGCCAAAAAGTAATACCAACCAGCCACTAACCTCTATTGTATAATAGGGTCAGTGCAACCAGCTTAGATTCTCTTTTGTTTTAATAAAATTGTCTGCAACAGACACTTTCTCAATAAAACCTCATGCATCAAAACCTTTTTGTTATTCAATTACACTTCCAACATTTTCCCCCCTTTAATTTTGTTCGAGTGCCAGAACCAAAACATACCTTTACTTCACTTGGAAAAATTGACTCGGCCCATCGTTTATGAGGTACACCAACGGAAAAAGGGCCGAAACTACCCAGAGCTTTTAGCAAGAAGGGTTCGTTTGATTATTATAGCCTGGCTTACTTACTCCACTTTTTAAAGCACACCATGCTGTTTCTAAATTATTCGTAATGCGGTGAACATCGGTTCTCCATGGTCTGTGCATTGAAAATACGTCATTATTTTAGTATATGGTATATTTTATGAGGAGGCTTAGGGCCTATTTATAGTGAATTTACTGCTTTATTGAGCACTTCCTATCAATTAGCTGCCGGTCGATTCTGTAAAAATCTCACCGTGAAAACTTAGGTGAAGTGAGTTTGTTTTTGCTAGGAATTGACACTATTGACAGCTCACTCCACGCTCACTTCACCTAAGTTTTCACTGTGAGATTTTTACAGAATAGCACCGCTGAGCACCTTTTTTTAACCGACTTCCAAAAAGGAGGAGGTTAAAAATGTTCGACTTGTATGTTTTTTTTTATGTATGTTCACCGATTTCTCCGTCAATTGTGGACCTATTTAAAAAAAATATTTTTTTGTTTGTAATGTGCAGGTGGTTTATGCTCTCGAGGTGGTCCCATTGTCACCAAGTCAGAATATGATGTGGGAATCCCATGGAAATCGAGGGAAACCCTCAAATTTTATAGGTACAACTATAGCGATTTGGGTATTTTTTATAGTAACTCGTGCATTTGCTCTCGGTAAGCACAATTTGGTGAAGTGGAACTGATGATGAAGACCACAGATGGCCATCGGAACTGCTCATATTTCACGGGTTGCGATTCGATTAGGTATTTTAATGTGGTTGCTAAGCAATTTATACTCGTCAAAATGCGTATGGTGAAGTGTAGCTGATGGTGACTTCTCAATGAATCAGCTCCAGTTTTCCTGGTTTTTACTAGGAGAACTCCTCAACAATTGACGTCCCTGCATCGGGAAAAGCAATATTTTGTAAAAGGTGATGAGCAGTTGACATTAGGCTATTGTAATTTAGATAAATTACAAACAGACCCACTAAAAAGTGAAAAACAAAACTGTTTTCTACAAAAAAAACCGACTTCCAAAAACACTATAAAGTGAACTTTAATTTCGAAAGTCGGTGGCAAAAAACTAAAATACCGATCCAAAGACACCGACTTCACAAATTAAAGTTTTTCACTTTGTAGTGTCTTTTTGGAAGGCAGTTGTTGTTGGTTGTTATTTTTTTTTTTTGTAAAAAAGAGTTTTCTCTCATTCATAATCGCACAACGTATAAAATATAATTGTATGTGTAAATTCGCACATTCCGCTTTTATTGGCGAGAGGACGTGATCAGATTACAGTTCGGAGCAAGCAAACAATTTTACGATAGTATTTATGGCATTATACACGGGAAAGTGTCCCTGATATCGAAACCAGCCCTCATTCAGGGCTATAAATTATAATCGAAAAGAGCCCACAACTCGAGTCGCCAAAACGTGGAAATTATTACGTTTTCCGCGCTCACCCGCTGTCAATGTTACCAGCGGCTATATTTTATTTATACCTTTTACGAGTGTTGCTAGCCATAAAAAAGTTTTAGTGGGTGTTGTAAAAGTAAAGGTGCCGGGTTTTTCTCTCTCGTTAGAATACAGCGCTGATAGGTTACGAGAATAGTGTTTTATTAAACAGTATTTTCTAAGGGTTTATTTCAACATGTCCTTTTATTTAATATAACGGTGTAAAAAGACACTTCACGAAGCCGAGAGTGACTTGTAGGTACTCCCCGTCATTGCAATATTTTTTTTTGTACTGGACCACATCTGGGAACCTTCTGGTTACGGAGATAATGGCGCCGATTCTGTTGTTCACAAACTCAACTAAATTTAAGTTCATGCATCTTTTTCTTTCTATTTCATTAAGAAAAGGACAGAAGATAAATATTGGTTTAGTCCTGTCAAATTAAGACACTCCATAGACAATTTAGCCGAGATTAAAAAATTGGCTATTAAAAATAGGTCAATTTACGTCAGGCGCTGACTAATTTGACAGGAATAAACTAATATTTATCTTCTGTCCTTTTCGTAATGAAATAAAAAGAAAAAGATGCCTGTACTTAAATTTAGTTTAGTTTGTGAACAACAGAATCGGCGCCATTGAAGGCCAAAATCCCAACTTTTACTGACGTTTTTTTTACGAAAATAAGTTTTTAATGTTATAAGGTTATAACACAATTTTAAATACCCCCATGACCCCTGTACCGATGCATGAACCCATAAGCACAATGTTTTGCGTGCTTTATATTGCGCACTACCGCACACAGCTTTTCACACCAAAAGTAAAGGTCGTTTCCCAGCAATTTTTTTTTGTGCAATGTTACTTAGTTTGAGGTACAGAATGCGCAGTTGACGGCTATGTGATGTCTCTTTTTACACCCTGTATAATATGATGTTAAATAAATAATTATAATGTTTTGTGCCTCGTGCCTCGCGCACACGGGGCCTATTTTGTGTGCCAGTCTACCTCTTGCTACACGTAGGGATTCAACCTCAGACCAAAAAAAAAAAACAAGACAGAGGGCTGTCAACAGTAAAGTGAAGCCGGTTTCGTAAACATTTGTGTGCATATAGTGAGGTGTAGTTTGATTGTAAATGGTTGTAAATGTGTGCGTGTGAGCGTGTATGCACAGAGCGGAGGTGTAGTTTTTGCATGCTTCACTGTATTGTTCGCAGCGCTATGTCTTGACTTTTTATTTGGTCTCAGATTTCACGTTCACTGAAGTTTTTTTTTAAAGTATTTCTAATTTTGTTTATGAGACATAATTGACTCCATAATGTAGTGGTCAATAATATTTTCAAAACATAAGACATTATCTGGACATTAAGAGCGTTTACGCCGTACGGCATTTCATACAAACTTTCAAGCCCTTGTTTTTCATACGCATAAGCAGGATACAAAGGTCTAAAAAGTTAGTAGGGAACATTTTCGATATGTCTTATATAAAAAAAGATAACTGGAAATATCTGTTTCTATGGAAAGTTTCAAATCGGTCTAATTTGGCTGTAACACTATTTTTCGAAAATGTTCTCTACTAACTTTTTAGACCTTTGTATTTTGCTTATGCGTACGAAGTTTCATTAATATCGGTTCATACACTTCGAAAAACAAGGGCTTGAAAGTTTGTATGAAATGCCGTTCGGCGTAAACGCTCTTAACAATATCCTCAGATCCAAGAACCGTGTAGGTAATACAATCGAGTGAAAAAATCTTTGTAATATAAGTGTTTACTTCGAGCGGTGTATGTTCGGCAAACAACATTTATAACCAAATGTGGGTAGTTTACACTGTTACCGAGTGTACCTGCGAGTGTCTGTGCAATATCCGCTCCTACCTCATATCCGCTGTTCGTTCGCCGTCTTTAGGCCGCGGCATAGCGCGTGAGTGGAAGCGATTTTAGGCGATTGGCACACTGCACCGAATTACGCAGCGGGACGCAGATAACGTGCCCCCGCGCGTTATTTTTTACATACAAATTCAATAAAAACGCGCTTCCGTGCGGGGAATTTGGCTCCGTTTCACTTACCCCGCTGCGTAATGCGGTGCAGTGTGCCAATCGCCTTAAGCAAATTCCGCGATATCATCATCTACTCAGCTTTCCCAACTATGTTATAGATATTTATATCTCACGAAGCGCCAAACACTTTATTTGTGTTAACTACATGTACAAACACGCTATGAATCAGTCAGCACATAACACACACACGCATTTCCGACTTCGCCACTATCTCGCACGGTACCAATACCTCCTGCGCTTACACACACATTTAGAGCGTGTTTAAACACAAGTATAGCACGCGTTGCTTCGTGAGACAAAATTAGTACAGGATCGGCTTCCAGTCTAACCAGATGCAGCTGGTTACAGTTGCAGAATAGGGTTATTTATATGAATGTTAACCAAAGTCGCTGCTACTCACAGAGATATGAATGATTATTCCTTTAAGTTCCAATAAGAGCTAACGCCCTCGCAAGAGACTATAGGCCGACCGCTTAACTGAGACGCTGCCTGAGGTAGCGGCGCGGTGCGGGAGGGGTGATAGTTGTCACAAATTGACGAATCACTGATTCTCGCATATATCACGGGGTTTGGTCCTAACATTTATTCTATGTGCATTGATGACAGCTATTGATTTATATAGGTTTAATGCGTGGCCGCCATTTTGGGTCCATATTGATCTTTTACTTTGTAATACCATCTGTGTAATACACATGGAATGCAATAAAGTATTGGGTATTCAAAATAAAACAAAATGGCAGACACTGCAGGTATTCCATGCTCCATATTAAAATCTTCAAACCCCTTTAGTTATTCATTGATAGTTTTACGTGAAACTATCAATGAATAACTGCAGTGTAAATGTTTAACTAGGTAAACATTTTTCGCGGTTCAATTTAGCATAACTTTACTCCGCGTATAATAAGAAGGAAAAGGTTTAACAATAATAATAAATCGCTTCCTCTTGTAACGAAGGTAGGTCCTTTAGCCGAAGCACCACCGAAGGCAGGCGAGGCAGCGTTATTGAGAGGGTAGGCGTACCGACTGCGGACCGGTTTCACAGCCCGAAGATCTAAGGATATAAGATTTGCGTGAGGAGTGAGGATAATGTTACTGACAGATAGATACTCCCATCCATTATTATTTTGGTGGTAGAAATATCAAACTTTTGCTTATTTTTCATTTTCTTACCGACTTCAAAAAGGAAAAGGTTCTCAATTCTACTGAATTTTTGTGTTTATAATGTTACGCTATATCTTCGGCAAATTGTGGATCTATTTTTTTAATGGATAAGGTGTGCCTCAGAGGTGGTCCCATAATTATACATTTTATTAACTATGCTCAAGTAGTTTTGAGTTAGCTTCTAAAATGCGTATTGAATACATTTTGTGTATCATGATGATGTTGTTAAATAGGTACGTATTGAATACATTTTGTGTATCATGATGATGTTGTAATATTTCTTGTCAATGTTGTCTAATACGAATTGGTGTAAAGTTACCTTAACTAAAAAGTGATAAATAAAAACTTTTTCACAAAGAAAAAACAACGGACTTTAAAAAAAAAACACTACAAAGTGAAAAATAACTTTAATTTTAAAGAAAGAAAGTCGGTTGTTATATTTATACCTAGTCCTTTGGGCTCGTGGTGCTAACATCTGCATGGCTCGATCGAGGTTAAGCAACATATGCCGAGGTCAGTCCGAGAATGGGTGACCATCCATTACATACCAAGGCCTCTTCCAGGCCTCCGTTGGTCCCGGCTGTTATTCGTAGATGTTGACAGTCGTTATTATCAGAAGCCCGAAAGTCTGACAACCAATTTAACCAAAAGGTATCGTATTAGCGACTGGGTTGAGGAGGTCAGATAGGCAGTCAAATTGGAAGCCGACCCCAGCTAGGCAGATTGATTTTTTTGTAAAGTTTGCCCGTTTGAGGAATACAAGGAGCTTGGATGACTAACAGCTTTTTTACGGTTCCGTACCCAAAGGGTAAAAACGAGACCTTATTACTGACTCCACTGTCCATCTGTCCGTCTGTCACCAGGCTGTATCTCTTGAACCGTGATAGCTAGGCAGTTGAAATTTTCACAGATGATGTATTTCTGTTGCCGCTATAAAAACAAATACTAAAAACAGAATAAAAATAAATATTTAAGGGGGCTCCCATACAACAAACGTGTTTTTTTCGGCGACTTGCACTTGGCCAGTTTTTTACTGTTCGCTGTTCTATCTAATAAAGCGCTGTTTTATGCATTTTCGTAAAAATACGTACAGCGGCCTCCAAAATTTAGTTGGCATTTTTCCACTTCAATTGTGACACAACAAATTATGCGTTAAAATTCTAGTTCCAAATGTTTGAACTATACATTACACTATCTGGGGGCACGGAAGTGCCCCCACCAAGTCGAGCAAAAAGGGGCACGGCCGTACCATCCTTTTCTCGAAGCAGTTTAACGTTTTTATCGACTAATTCAAACCAGGATCACCTGATTGTTTTTTTTTAAAGTTTTAAATCAGAATGTGGCATCACAACTGAAGTTAATAAATGTCAACAAATGGACGCCACTGTAAGTTTCTGTAAAAAGCAGAGATATTGCTCTCTAAATAAGTCAGTAGTTCAGACCCGAATACCCTAAACCTCAAACACCCTAATCTCGCGTGTACCCAAGTTATCCAATCCATTACAAATGGCCACGGAATACTTCTTAGGGTACAAAAGCCCTACGTGTCTGATTAAGGGACGAAAAATCCAATAATTTGACATAAACTTTCCATGCCACATTGAGAGACTCGAAATGTGTAAAGTATGTTGTATAAAGGCAGGTGAAGCGAAGCGGAGCTAAGCTTTTTGCTGTGGCTTTCAAAGTTTTACAAAAAATGACAAGTAGGAATTTACTTATTCCCGACCGAATTTCGGCCATGGCAACCAATCTCCCACCAGGATGATGATGATAAGGATGGGAAGGCCTCCCAAAGAAGGTGGTCCGATGACCTTGTGAAGGCCGCAGGAACCCGTTGGAAGCGAGAAGCATAGAACCGGTCGAAGTGGAGGTGCTTGGGGGAGGCCTATGTCCAGCAGTGGACGTCTTTCGCCTGAAATGATGGTGATGATGAACCAATCTCAGCAGAGACCACTCTTCGGCGCGGGAGATATTATATTGCACAAGTGTGTGCGCTTGACACAGGTGAAATCTCTGTTCCTTCAATCTCATAGTCCGATGACACGGTAATCCGACACTACCGCAGAGAGATCAAGCGCAGGGCCACTAGGGTATCACACCGCCAACTTCCAAACTTCGGGCAGTTACTAAGAAATTCCTAATGGAAAAAAAAACTCATTAACGCTTTGCACGATCCGGCAATCGAAACCAGGATACCTCAGCAGTCGCGCTTTCGACCACTAGACCAACGGGGCAGTCAATTTACTGTAATTCGAGCTGGATGTATGTAATCTTACATATAATGTTTTGCAACAAAAGTGGGTTTGAAACCTGGCACTGTTTTTCACTGGCAGGCGTTTAGTTTAGTTTAAACCTTAAGTAAAGACAAAAGAGGTTAAACGTTAAGGTGAATGCGCAGTGGTGGACCGCGAAATTCAAATTTTCGTACGTTTTTTGCAATTTGCAGGCCAGTGTCAGGTTGTATCTAGATCAAAATATGATTTGCGACTAAATTTACAGAATTATAGTCATGATTATAATTCTGTAAATACATAATATCTAAGTCGTATGGAACAGCTGATTTATTAATACTGTGTTGTAGCGCAGTGGTGGCCTAGCGGTACTTCTTTCATATATAGCGAGCCCGCCCTATCCAGCTGATTGAGAGAACAGTGGTGGCCCAGCAGTGGTAACGGCCGTGTTTTAGGTCGTGTATTCGAACCCAGACAGGCACTTTAGTTTGTGTACCTATTTAATTTCATCACCACTGCTCTCTGTGAAGGAAGACATCGTGAGGAAACCGGCATGTCCTAGAACCAAATAAAATCGAAGACATATGGCATCCACCAACCCGCACTGGGGCCGCGTGGTGGATGGTCCACTCCCTCTCTCAAAGAGGAGGCATGTGTCCCAGCTGTGGGGCAGTCACTGTTGTGTATATCCAATACACTGCAACTCGAGTTACAGTGTTTTAATAGCTTTTTTTTTCCTTTTTTTTGCCTTAATAGCGCTCATTTGATTTTTTCGAGGCAGTTAGCCAATAGCCCTGTATTATTACTTTTTCATTTTATAGTATGTAGGAGGTTATAAATATATTTCCCAAAACAAACCAAAGATCAAAAAAATTGTTTTAATAGCCCTTTTCACGAAATAGGTATCTTCTGAGATACAGTGTTTCGGATTTACAGGGCAGACTGTGGGAACGATTATGCAGGGTTCGTCCCTTAGTATAAATTGTTCGTAATAATCAGTACAAAGAGCCCTTTATAGGTTTTCCGTTATTTCAATTAAACCCTGTATATTATCGCTTTGAAACGTAAGTGTGCAAAAACTTGATATTCGTAAGGAATTGAGCAATCTATACTGCCGGCAGTAAATTCCGGAAGAAAAGGACGCGACACTTTTTATCAGCATCTGGAAATATACCGCACCTATTCTACCTACATTGTTAAATTGTACAATTAATTTAATGTCACTATTCGTATTTCAAGTCCATTTTAGTCCCTTCTGCTCCACCAAGAGCGAGAGGAGTCATTTGATGATTTCCCATCCACAAAAAAAAAAAAGTCCATTTTAGACGATAACAAAATACATATTATATGTACGGTCACGTGCAAAAGTGTATGGATACCCTAATGGCTATTTTCCTGTGAACGTTTGAGTTAAAGTTTTCTAAAATAAAGTATATGGCGTTGGTTTCTTCACAAGTGTGACTAATTTACGAAACGTAAGTAAGCAGTTGGGAAGAAACGTATTGGGAAAGGAGTTACACAGCTAATATATTTATCTAACTATTACATTACATTTGCTAGCATATGAAAAAAAAATTCTCGCTTCACACGATTATATTTCTGAACTATCCATGCACTTTTGCAGCCCTACTGTACGATATTTCATTTATCTTTTTGATAGATTCTTTTATATTTTGTGACTGTGAGAACGTTGTAGGCCTTGTAGACCGTTTATTATTTTATTAAGTACTTACCTGGTAATTGTTGACAGGCCTACCCTGTCTTACCATACCTATTAAGAGCGTTTACGCCGTACGGCATTTCATACAAACTCTCAAGCCCTTATTTTTCGAAATGAATGAACAGATTTTAATGAAACTTTACGCATAAGCAGGATACAAAGGTCTAAAAAGTTAGTAGGTAGAGAAGATTTTCGAAAAATAGTGTTACAGCTAAATTAGACCGATTTTAAAGTTTCCATAGAAACAGAGATTTAAAGTTATCTTTTTTTACCCGACTACGTCAGAAGGAGGGTTATAATAATAATAATAATAAACCATTTATTATCAGGTAACAATGACCCATGGATACATACCTTAACCTAAGTATACATAATAATATAGTAACAATTTTGTTAGTAAATAAAACTTAATAACTATGTTAGTATCACTTAGTTGCACTAAGTCTTTGTGCGTTCTTGTGGCACTTGTCCGCGAAAGCGGCGGAATACCACATCCGCGATCATCGTTATGTTTTTCGAGTGTATGTAGCCTAAACGGCTTAATCGATTTCAGCTTGAGAGGTGCCGTTAGATTCGTCTTAATTGTGAGAGTGACACTGGGTATATCAAAATTGAAAAAAAAAAAATGGCCGATTTTTTGCGCAATATTTTCTTCAAAAAATTTTTTTATTCTCAAAACCTGTGAGTGGGGTATCAAAATAAAGGGTTTTAAAAGGTGATTACAAAAATATATACAACTTATACGGTTAAAAGTAATTCGAAGTGAAAAATCGTAAAAAACACGTACCAAGAGCTAAATCGTCTGCGAAATCTTTCAAATTTTTAAACTAAAAAGCTAGAAATAAAAAACAGTAATTAAAAAAACTAAAAAAGCAGGCGGGACCCATTTGAGTTTGAAAATGTAATAAAAAAAAATGGTATGGGTCCCGCCTGCTTCTAACTTGTATTTAATTTAAAATGGCCTTGTTTTTAGCTTTACAGTTTTTTTTAACTTAATTTTTCTACCGCAGTCGGGTTTTTTAGTTTTTTTAATTACTGTTTTTAAATAAGACATTTCGAAAATGTTCTCACTCAATCAATCAACTCAGCCTATCGCAGTCCACTGCTGGACCTATGAGGTCATCGAGCTAAATGCATATATGAGGCACAGGCCTCTCCTATTGCACGCCATTTAGCTCGATTCTTGGCAACTCTCATCCAGCTGCTACCAGCCATCCTGCGAAGATCGTCGCTCCACCTAGCCTGAGGGCGTCCCACCTTACGTTTGCCAATGCCCGGTCTCCACTCAAGAACATGTCTACCCCAACGGTCATCGGTTCTACAGCTAATATGGCCGGTCCATTGCCACTTCAGCTTGCTTGTTCTGTGAGCTATGTCGACAATTTTAGTTCTCTGCAGGATCACCTCATTCTATATTTAAATTGTGTAAATTAAATAATACTATAATTCGCTTGCCCCCCTGTGACGGTACAACATTGAGGACTTCTATAATGAAACATCTATGTACCTACTGTCTGTACTACTGTATGTTGTCTGTGTGGTGCCGGACTTAAAGAATAGCACCACCCCTTACTTCCCGTGGGTGTCGTAAAAGGCGACTAAGGGTCATACCGGAGAATGGGCAGCAGCGTTCTCTATGTATTCAACCATCATACCATACTGCGATCGCCAACCCGCCTGCCAAGCGTGGCGATTATGGCAAACCCTCCCAAAATTGGGGGAGGCTTATGTCCAGCAGTGGACGTTTATCGGCTGAAACGATGTACCTACTAAATTCCCATGTTGGAAAACCACTATATGATTCGATTTATGTTAATCAGCGGCGGTCCTAGAATTTTTTTTAGGTGGTGCGAAATCTTAACGTGGCGCCCATCTACTACCATGTTCGTATGATACCTATATGCATATGCAGTTGCTTGCTTGCTTGTGGACAGTCCACCAGGCACCAGTAATTGATGAAATGATGACAGTAACTTACTACATAGCCGATCGTCGAGGCGCTGAAATCAACCGAAGTGGTGGTCGCGCCTCTCCCATGATGGCGCCCGGTACCGTCGCACCACTCGCACCGCCCTAGGGCCGCTACTGTGTGTTATATTTCTTAATTGTGTTATATTTCAAGTGGTTATAATTAATTTTGTACGCAATTTTATAGGCATAACGTTGAAACTCACAGATTTTCACTTTTACATCCACATTTGCATTTATATGTTTAATGTTACACATGTTTACAAATAATTATATCTTTATCTTTGACTTGATCTTGGTAGATCAATGATAGCAGCTAGATGGACCGACGACCTAAAGAATGTGGCTGGGGTAGACCGAATGCGGAAGGCGGAGGACAGGGGTCGTGCCGCAGTCTGGGAAAGGCCTAGAGTTGTAAAAAAACAGTTTTTTTTCTGAGATGAAAAAACCATGAAAACAAACAGTTTTTTTCTGGATTAGGTTTTTTTTTTAAATTACGAAAATAAAAATATATCTGCCTAGTAAGTAATAGTTATCATTAAAAATGAGCTGATATTAGATTTACTTTGGTTAATAAAGAAATACCATTTATTTAGGGCTAGGATAATAGTGTACATTGCGCACAATTTAAGATTGCAATCAGTACAATCAGCAACAACATCGACACAAGCAGAGATAATCAAAGTTCCTGGTAATATAACAATTGATTCAGAATCAGATGTAACAAGCGAAGACACAGATCATGTCAATTCAGTTGTCGATAACACAAGCGTAGCTACCGATACTAGTACCTAACTATTTAGTAATCTGTGCCGATACTGATACAAAAATAAAATATATCATATTTAGTTTTATTCCATTTTATTTCATGTATTTCAGTTTTTCTGAAATAAAACCAAATGCAGAAAACAAGCGACGGTGCCAAGTTGTTTTTCATGTTTTTTTTTCAATTTACGAGTACATCTCTAGAAAGGCCTATGTCCAGCAGTGGACTGCGATAGGCTGAGTTGATTGTTGATTAGATTGAGATCAATGAGATGCTATCATAATCATACAAACTGTGTCCGTAAACAGTAATAAAGTGGGTTCACCTCCATAAAACAGGTAACAAAATCTTTATATTTTCAATTACTTCGCAAGTAATTCGCGTAAACATTTTTTCGTGAAACTTTTCCAAATATTGATTGAAAAACTTTCTTTACTATCGATGATAATAATATTGTGAAGTCGATTTACTGTCCAAGTTTTTATATATCTTCTTAATACAAAGTCACATTTGGCAGGAAATTAGCCGTTTAAGGTCCACGATTGACATTTGCGGAGCGGAAAATTATGTATCGTTGCGCGCCAAAGTGGTTCAGAAATATTTATTCTGCAATGCAATAGAATACTCTTTATTATGTACACCACATACAATACAGATATAGATGCAGCAAAGGGTGACAGAATGGGTGGTCTTATCGCTAAGAGCGATCTTTTGAAGACAACATTTGGATGGATTAAAAAGGGGAAGAAGAGACAATACGTTAGGTAGTCTGTGGTGTACCATTTACATAATACAATAAATAAAAAAAACAATAAATAAATAAAGCATATACATCATGGGTCAAGCATATAGGTCATGGCTTGGCATACAACGTTAAGAAGTCGGAGGTCATGGTCTTTAAGGCTGGGGGTAAAAGTCCTGATGCAGTGCCGCCTGTATTAGCTTCATTGTACACCTTTGCAGAGAGTATACAGGTTTATGTATCTTTTTTTTTTTGCGGATGGGAAATCATCAAATGACTCCTCCCGCTCTGTGTGGAGCGGAAGGGAGTGTCAGACTCTTACTGACTAAAACCCACCCCTGTTCCTTCCTTAGCCCTTTATGTTCCGGGCCAGCGGTAACCCTTTCGGACAATCCCGCTGACAGGTTTATGTATCTTGGTCATATATTGACTCCCATCTTCAAAGACGATTATGACATTGAACGGGAGCGGAGAGCGTTGTCGGTTAGAACGAACATGCTGGAACGCAGGTTTGTACGATGCTCACTTCCTTTTAAAATCACGCTCTTTCCTACTGTACTGCTTTCTACACGTGCAGCCCGTGGGCTAGTTATACGCGAAGATCGTACAGCGCTCTTCGTGTTCAATATAACAATGCGTTTAGGATACTGGTGGGGCTGCCCCGTTTCTGTAGTGCGTCAGGGATGTTCGCAGATGCGTAAAAGGTGCGCGTCCCTGGTGCGCAGGGTGTGGGGCGGCTCCAACAGTGTCTTAAACATAATTGCGAGTCGCCTTGACTGTGTTTACGTGGGTCACTGTTGTGCCGTCTCTCATGGGATGTCGCAACGGTGACCAACCGTTATTTCTTGTGTGTTTGATTAGTGTCTGTGCTTACTAACATAGTCGTAAGTTTTACTAACAATCTTTTTTGAGTTTGAGTCTTGGTCACTTTAATAAAGAAAATGTTTATTCTATTCTATATACTAATCTATATATATATATAATTCTAATCTTGAAACTGGAGGAAAGAAAATCTAACTGGGTTGTGGAGGTCAGACAAGCACTCGCTCCATGTAAAATACTTATATCCAGCTGCATCCAGTTAGACGGGAAGCTGGCCGCAACATCGTTGGGAAAAGGCTAGATATATATTTCACCAATAAAGTTTCTACACGAGCCGAAAGTACAAGAAACACTTGTGTGCGTCAGTGTACTGTCCTATTTTATTCTTTGTTGTTTCAGTAGTGGTGACGGTAGATTACCCCTCGGTCGACTACTTTTTATATGTGGACCATTCTACCATTGTTATTTTACGATTGGTCTGCTCAAACGGCGCATGATCAAAGAAACTTCGAATGATTATGATGTGAACCCGCGTTTATTGTTGATAAACTTTTGGTAATGTGTCATTGGAAAAGTATGTAACAGTATATTTTAGTTTGTGAATAGTTTAAGTTACGTTAGGCTGTAATTTTGTTATTTTTATTAACCAATTTAGGTATGCAGACATCACGAACTTATTTATATATTTATTTATCACGCACTAGGTATATGATAGGTTAGGGCTGTAGGGCTTGTAGGGCTTAGGGTCGTAGGGACTGTTAGGCTTGTAGGTCTTTGCAGGTTCCCTTAACTTATCGTATACTTTCATGTACCGTCACACCCTTGACAGTATTGCGGCCTTACGTGACGTCTGTTAAGGGTGGATGTACAAGGTATAAGTTGTAAGTTGTAAGGTACAGTCAACAAAAGAGATAAGTATGCAGGATCGTCGGATAAAGTTAAAGTTTAGAAAGAAACAGATGGATGTTCTCGAATAAAATTTAATATTATTAATAGAAAACAAACGAATGTTCTTCGAAATCCTTCAGATTGTGAAAACAAGCGTGTTACACAATTGGGGTGCAGGTTTAATTAAGGTTCTATTCGTCGCCTGGGTTTACGTATTTCCTTAATACAACGATAGACTTCCTTTTATGGTCTGTTCCAAAAATCTATATATCTATACTAATAATAAAATGGTGAAAAAATGAAAAAAAAGAAATAATGAAGGAAAAAAGAAAAAAAAAACAACAAAAAAGAAAAAAAGAAAATGGATGGATGGAATGGATGTGAATGTTGGCCAATGCTGTGGGTTACATGTTTGTTAAATCTTAGTTTAAGTATTTCTCTGCATTTTGTGGCATGTAACTGTTTTTTGTCCCTGATAAATAAATAAATAACAAAGCTGTGGAGTTTGTTTGTTTGAACGCGCTAATCTCTGGAACTACCAGTTTGATTTGAAAAATTCTTTTTGCATTTGATAACCCGATTCTTAAGGAAGACTATAGGCTATTTAACATCTTGCTGAGCAAAAAAAACACAGAAAGAACCCTAAGCGTCAATCAACAATTCTTGGAAAAATCAAGGTCCACTTCAAAAAAGTTTTCGCGGTGAGATTTTCACAGAATTGTGCGACAGGGTCTGACTGTTTACACTTTCATCAAATACAGTTAGAACAATACATAACTATACGAGACAATATTTGCCAACCGGCGCTGTGACTCAGCCATCACCCAGCATAAAAAAAAAGTGGCACTCCAGGAGATGATGGGAAAACTGAGATGTGAAAACTTAAACAGTTTAGTGTGTATTTTTTTAATCGTCTTATAAACAAACCACGCGCGGTGTCGGTTACGGTAACAGTGTCGCGAGTTCAATGATTTTTTCCCATCTCAAAAAATGCCCAATGCGGCTAAAGATGTTTTCACTTCAAAAATAAAAATAAAATTAGTTTAATTCAAGTAACAAGGCTCATATACAAACAGATGCATAGAAGGATACAGACAGGATAAAAAATACAAGAAAATTTATAAAAAAAAAAAATTGATTCTAGTTGCCCCTTTCAAAAGGTATTTTCGTATGGAAAAGAATGGTCAAGAACCACATGGGTGTTCTAGTATGTGTCACGGTTTGCTACAAAATATTTGAGCGCTACGCGCCTACGAGATTTCGTAGCGCTACGCAATGGTGCCTACGAGTGTATAATTATGTTGTTATGTTGGCAGTATATTCAGTGGTGTTGCGGCATGTTCGCCAACGGAACAATCTTAACACTGGCCGTATGCTCGCATTCGACCGTGAACGAACTTTGACGGGCACGACGGGAGCCCGGTAGCAATGGAGGCGGCAATTCATTGACACGAGTACCTCGTCTGTCAATTTTGCCTTTTTTTCGAACCCTTGATATTTTAATGTATATTTTGTTTTGCGAAATTGCAGCCACCTATAGTTATCTATACTAATGTTTTGCGCCACAATTAATGCTTGGTACATGGTGACATTAGTTACCACTAGCGCCATCTAGTATCGAGTAGCAAAACTAGTAGATTCAAAATCCTAGTAATTACGATGCTAGAACTTTCTAGAACTATCGACATCTGGTCACTCCGGGCCGTTATGTACTCGAACATTCTAGATGTTTCCACAATAGAAGGTTCTAGATCTATCTGCGGTACTATATAGGCCGCGATGGGCCCAACGGGTCAGACTGGATAAAGCGATACAAGCGAATACATCGAAGGGATCTTCAAGTGCGACTTAGAGCGATCAGTAGTACAATTGTGTTTTATAATTAGTGTGTTTGAGTTGTTATTAGTGTTGTTTAATTAATGTGTCATTTTTGGCTTTTGGTTATTAAATCAGCAGTTTTTATTCTCACGAACCCTGAAGCTCGTAACACTAATAATAAAGCTCAAGAGTTTGTTTGTTTGGACGCGCTAATCTCTGGAACTACCGGTCGAATTTGAAAAATTCTTTTTGCATTTGATAGTGTCATTATTGAGGAAGGCAATAGGCTATTTAACTTTGCGCTAGGACTGTCAGGAGCCGAGCAAGAGGAAAGAAAGTCACAAAGAACGCTAAGCGAAAAGAAGTAATAGCGCGGGCAGGCGATGAGATGCGGTGGGGTGGGTCCGTAACAAGAAATTTCATGCTGACGAAGTCACGGGCAAAAGCTAGTCAATAATATAAATGTATAGTAAAAGTGCTCAGTGCATCAGACGGAATCAATCTCAAAGCATTTATTGCATTTATTTCATTTACAGGCACTTTTGAATCGTCAAAGAGAGTCGCGTCAGTTAGACAGAACGTTGAAGCCAACTTACCCATTCCAAAACATAGATCTCTATGGAGAAGAACGGGCAAGAAACTCCAAGGACACTCTTTTAAATCAAGCCGTTCGATTCTGTAAAAATCTAACCGTGAAAACTTAGGTGAAATGAGCTGTCATTCCACTCATTTGAAACTCACTTCACCTAAGTTTTCACGGTGAGTTGTTTACAGAATACACAAGCTGCTCAACAGTAGCTCTTGTCCGTAGAGGCAGTCGTTAGGATAGAAAGAACAGAAAGAAAGAAAATACGTATATTCGCGGTAAACATTACGCAGAGAAAAAATCACAAAAATAACCAAAATGGGGGAAAATATGCGTCACGTCCACGCAAAACGGCTATCGCTCAGCATAATGCTACGACCCTATGCGAGACAGAGCCCCAGCGCTGGTTTGATACCTCGTCCATTTGAGTTATGATCAAGTGCATGTCTGTTTGAATATTTTCACTTAGCTTACTTTGACGGCCTGTGGTCGGTGGTCGGTACTTCGGTAGTAAATTGATGTAGCGGGGATCTAGAAGAGACATCGATTTTAAAGTTTATTTTCATTTTGTTGAAAAGTTCTGACTTTGATTATGTTGGTTCTTTTATTTTAGGAGAGTGAATAAGTAAGTGAATGAGTAAGTAAGGTATTTTTTGCGCGGAAGCCTAATAAAAAAAAAGGGGATCTAGAAGAGACATCGATGTTAAAGTTTATTTTCATTTTGTTGAAACGTTCTGACTTTGATTTTGTTGTTGGTTCTTTTATTTTAGGAGAGTGAATAAGTAGGTAAATGAATGTGTGCCTATTACAAAAAAAAGGGTATATCGATGTTAAAGTTTATTTTCATTTTGTTGAAAAGTTCTGACTTTGATTATGTTGGTTCTTTTATTTTAGGAGAGTGAATAAGTAAGTGAATGAGTAAGTAAGGTATTTTTTTGCGCGGAAGCCTAATAAAAAAAAGGGGATCTAGAAGAGACATCGATGTTAAAGTTTATTTTCATTTTGTTGTAACGTTCTGACTTTGCTTTGGTTGTTGGTTCTTTTATTTTAGGAGAGTGAATATGTAAGTGAATGTGTGAGTATGGGTATTTTGTTGCGCGGAAGCCTAATAAAAAAAAAAGTGGATCTAGAAGAGACATCGATGTTAAAGTTTATTTTCAATTTGTTGAAACGTTCTGACTTTGCTTTGGTTGCAGGTTCCCTTATTTTAGGAGAGTGAATAAGTAAGTGAATGTGTGAGTATGTAAGGCATTTTTTTGCGCGGAAGCCTAATATAAAAAAAATAAATAAAAGTGTGTCTAGAGGAGACATCGATGTTAAAGTTTATTTTCATTTTGTTCAAGTGTTCTGACTTTGCTTTGGTTGTAGGTTCTTTTATTTTAGGAGAGTGATTAGTAAGTGAATGTGTGAGAAAGGTATTTTTTTGCGTGGAAGCCTAATTTTTTTTTTCTAAACTAAAAGTAGCCTAAGTTACTCCTTATAACAACAGCTATCTGCCAGTGCAAGTCCCGTCAAATCGGTTTCCTACAAAAGTGTAATACCTACGCGATCAATATGTATGGAACAGATTTTTTTTTTAATAACTTGTCAATTTCAACAGGGCGTCCAGAATCATGTAATAATAAAAGTCCTTCAGACCAATTTCGGCCAAGGCATCCAAATCAACGGAGACTTGGGAGAGGGGAGACATTATAGTGCATAAGTTTGTGCGCACACACAGGTGCACTCTCTCTTCCCTCAGTCTTACGGCAATCCGACACGACCGGAGAGAATCATCTACAGTCAACAAAAGAGATAAGTATGCAGGATCGTCGGATATTGTTGAAGTTTAGTAAGAAACCGATGGATTTTCTCAAATAAAATTTTATTTTATTAATAGAAAACAAACAGCTCATTTATCAAATTAAATTTCAGTCGACAACATCCATTGGTTTCTTATTAAATTTCAACTATATCCGACGATCCTGCATACTTGTCTCTTTTGTTGACTGTACATGGTAACGCATCGAAGTCCCTTCCACCCAGTAGTGTAGTCACTTCCCACTGCTGTACATCTGTGACTAATGTAAGCTATCGTAAGTGAGCAAGTCAAATTTAAGTTCGGTTCGGCTTAAAGGCATTGTTGGCTCAGCTCATGGCTCCTCGTGTTCATATCATGTGGGAATACGACGCCGAACGAACACACACGGAACTACTCTGTGGTAGGTGGCTAGTGGCTAGTGGCTACAGCATTAGGTGGCAGGAAAAGTGATACTAGCGCGGTATTTAACCTCTCTGCTCGACTAGATTTTGACATATGACGTACCAGCTGACTCGACGGGATGTTGCGAATTACGTCATGGTATTCAGGAATTTACTTCAACTTTCAGCATCCGAATTTATTAAGAAAAATATGTTACCGCGCCTATTTTGTACAATAAGTTTGTGGCAAATATCTTTAACTATATGCTGAGGTCGGTCAAACCGCGTCATTTTACTGCGAAAGTTTTATAAAATAGATATTACTACACCTATCCAAAAGGTAGGCACCTTAAACTCGCTGAAAATATGTACATAAACCACCTAATCTCTTGATAAAAATATGCAAAAGGGAAAAATAAAGATATTGTCATTCTCTCTGCATTCTTACTTTTACCATTTTTCATACATAAACTACATATAAAACATGATCAAATCTTATAAAAATTACTAAAAAACATGTCACTTCTTAGTGCTGACCATCCACCCAATTTTCTTATTTCGATTCAAAAATGTCATAAAGCCTAATCGATAATAATCGATGTTTAAAAAAAAATGTTTGCAGAAACTGAATAAAAACTCTTTGGTATATTTTTCATGAAGTAATTATTTTTTTAAATATAATTATTTTAATAAGTACATACACGTACAGTGTGGATAGGAGTGTAACTTTTTATGGTTCCCTACGTCCGAATGAAAAAACGGAACCCTTATGAAGGATCACTCGTGTGTCTGTCTGTAGGTCTGTCACAAACGATTTGTTTCGAATCTACTGAACCGATTAAGTTGAAATTTGGTACACATATAAATTTCTGAGACTCAAACACGGACGTGTAACATAAATAATTAATTTTGAAAGGGGTCACTTTTTGGAGTGACATTAGAAAATTAAAAAAAGCCTTGCTTACGTAGGTACCGTGTAATATATCAAATAAAAGTGCTTGTCGTGAGGGTCACATATGTTCGGGATGTTATATTCAACTAGCTTCTGCCGGCGACTTCATCCGCGTGAAATTTCACCCTCCCCCCACTCACCCTTTTAGGGGTAAAACTTCGAAAAACCCTTTCTTAGTGGATGCCTATGCTTCACAAAGAACACACTCTCCAAATTGCATGTCTCTAGGACCAGCGGCTTAGGCGTTGATATATCAGTCAGTCAGGACTCTGATTTTTATATAAAATAGACTTAGTCGGTATTAGGGTTCCGTACCAAAATGGTAAAACGGAACCCTTATGGTGAGACTCAGTCTGTCTGTCTGTCTGTCACAGCTGGATATCTCAAGAACTCCTAATGCTATTAACTTGAAATTTGGAACAGTTTTAGATGACGTTTACCCAACTATTTTGCAAATAAGAAAGAAATAAAAATATATGTATATTTTTTGCAACAGGGACTGAAAGGGGTCTCAAAAATTCTAAGTATAAAATAGTAGGGCATGTGCGGTATCATGAAAGAGCGCAGTTTGCACATTCTCAAAAAAAAATTATTTTTATTTTAGGCCGGCCATAGTTTTCGACTTTTGATGAAAAGTGTAAAAAAAATATGGTCCCCCCCCTTATCTCCGAAGTTTGCAAAAAGAAAAATCTGAAATGATTCTATGTGATAGAAGTTTATGTAAAGATTACAGGAAAAATAAAACAAAGTCTTTATATAGCACACTTTTTCAGAAATCATCAACAAAAGTTAATCGGTCAAGAGATCACGCCGACAAAAAACTGCAATATTCTACACCGCAGTGCACAGTGCTAAAATTCTCTGACGAATATAGGCCCACGCCGATCAAAAATTAAAAACATGAAGGTACGGAACCCTTGGTGTGCGAGTCCGACTCGCTCTTGACCGGTTTTTTTTAATGTTATGCTTAAAACGCTTGATATAAAAATAAGATTTTTGGCATTTTCAATCTCAAATAGCGTCAAGGGGGTTAATTGCAGACTTTGGCTGTAATAGTAAGAAATGGTCAAGATGTTATTCCCCATAAGAAAACAGTAAGTACTTTTCTTTTCTGCTAGGCACTTTAATTATTGGGTACGTTATGAACTTATGAATGATGAGAAATAGAAATACAAAGTTATTTTTGCAGTCGATCAAATTAATGATTGCATTGTGCATGCGTAAATATTCAACCTAACTACGGAACCTTTCACTGTGCGTGGTCCGACATAAACATGGTCAGTTTTTTAAAATTTCGTTGTAAACTACCACAAAAAAAAATATCTATTACTCAAATAAACTAATAGGAACAAAAACTACCAAGCTCATACAACTAACAAAACATATTGAAATGTAAAGTGATTGTGGAATACCCAATTTATACCATTAATTTATCATCATTCCCAAACTTTTGCTAAACCTACCAAAAAAATGTATACCGGGCATTCTGTACCAAACTATTAGAAAGTATCAAAAATAAATAGTAAGTACAATAAATAAAAATAATTTTGAACGGCGAGCGCAGTCCGAAGATAAATTCAAATATAGAAACCATTCGCCGCGAAATTCAATAAATGACTATGGTCAAAGGTCCTCAGTTATTGACTCAGTTTCAATATAGGGTCCAAAAAACTATTAGAATAACATTAGAAAAGCATAAATCATTATTATAAACAATGCTTATTTTATTTAAGGCTTAAAATAATTTTATTTCAGTTTCCGAGTATCGATTTCAGAAATTCAACATAGGTATTAATTATCCATGTCAATCGAAATTTAAAAAAAAATCGTTTAGCATAATCGCTTTCGCACATCATTACTATAAAAAAAACAACAATTGACGGCGATTTTGAACACAAATTGAGTAGCGGTAATGAATAATACGTGTTATTTGACCTGTGCTTCAATATTACGTTAACATTTGGGCATTTTTGTGTTGTTTATAATATTTTCAATAATATTTGTCACATTTTAAATCTTACCTACATGTGTGTGCGTGACATTTGTGAAAAGTTAAATGTAAACACGCACGATTGGCGCGAAACTTCGACATTAGATATCAAAAACTTCATTACCGCTACTTATTTAACTTGTACAATGGATGAATTCGTCAAATAATTAAATGATGTATTATTCACTGCCCCTGTGGTGGAGTCCCAAACTTTCCCAAACTTTTCCCAAACTTTTGCTAAACCTACCAAAAAAATGTATACCGGGCATTCTGTACCAAACTATTAGAAAGTATCAAAAATAAATAGTAAGTACAATAAATAAAAATAATTTTGAACGGCGAGCGCAGTCCGAAGATAAATTCAAATATAGAAACCATTCGCCGCGAAATTCAATAAATGACTATGGTCAAAGGTCCTCAGTTATTGACTCAGTTTCAATATAGGGTCCAAAAAACTATTAGAATAACATTAGAAAAGCATAAATCATTATTATAAACAATGCTTATTTTATTTAAGGCTTAAAATAATTTTATTTCAGTTTCCGAGTATCGATTTCAGAAATTCAACATATTAATTATCCATGTCAATCGAAATTTAAAAAAAAATCGTTTAGCATAATCGCTTTCGCACATCATTACTATAAAAAAAACAACAATAGACGGCGATTTTGAACACAAATTGAGTAGCGGTAATGAATAATACGTGTTATTTGACCTGTGCTTCAATATTACGTTAACATTTGGGCATTTTTGTGTTGTTTATAATATTTTCAATAATATTTGTCACATTTTAAATCTTACCTACATGTGTGTGCGTGACATTTGTGAAAAGTTAAATGTAAACACGCACGATTGGCGCGAAACTTCGACATTAGATATCAAAAACTTCATTACCGCTACTTATTTAACTTGTACAATGGATGAATTCGTCAAATAATTAAATGATGTATTATTCACTGCCCCTGTGGTGGAGTTTGGATGTTGGAAATCCCCAATTTTTATGTTTTTTAGCCTCGACCACCACTGTCAACAAAATGGCGATTATCGCATTTACAGACTTGAATTTAATAAAGGTAAATTAATATGCTTGCGCGATAAATATGAAATATTTAATGGCGTTAACTTAAGAGTTTTTTATCCAACTCTCTTAGTTAACGCACATTCATTAGATTGGATGGGTAGCATAACAAATATTTACATAATCAATGAAGGGTGTCGTATGTCGTAATTCCTGGGTCCAATGGGACCCAGTACCGAGCCGGCGGAGGTTCGTGTGTTCGGGTCCATTCGGGGGCGCTACCGAACTATACGGTTAAAGGGCTACGTTGTTGAGCTGCTTTTTTTTTTTTGTTTCTGAATGCGGAGTAAAGGTACCAGTATTCATTTCAGATTACCTACTCATACATTTTTAGAGGTTTGAGCGTGAAAATATACACTGCTTTTATTAGAAAATCCAAAAGTGCACGACTCATTTGATCGTATAAAAACCATAGATATATAGATATTATGTTAGTTAGTTTTTTATTAATTATAATTAAACTACTTCAAGAATAAAAGAGCCATTTTCAATAGGGTTCCTCTTATGAGAAAATGAATCTATTAAACAAAAATTACTCAATTAATTGATTCTTTCGCAAGCTACAATGTTTTCAGGATTCACACTTGATTGACAGAAAACTTTTTAGAAATATTTTGGTGTTTTTTTTCGTTTCTACTGTATTAAATTAATTTTTGAAAAGTACAGAATTAATCTCCATTAAATTATCTATACAATGGTATATAAATTAAGTAGGTTCTGTGTACTAGCAGGAGTTTATCAATAGAAACAGTTGCAGAAAGGAGGCAAAAGGCAAAAAACATTTTTTTCGATCGTAAAGCACTCTAATGCTTCGCATTATGAGTCGTGCGAAAGAGGATTAGAACAAACGAGGAAAAAGGAGTATGGAAAGGATGGTTTCCACCAAACGGCTCGTATAACGCATCGATCGGAAAGGATACAAACGGATGCGGCGACAGCCGATCGCGTCCGGCTGGATGTCGTCGCATACATCGGTTCCGTACGTCGCTTGCCAACGTATCCGTTTCTGCACCTAGACCAATAGTTTCATTCTACCGTGTTGACGTGTCCTAATTTTTGAAAATGGTTGAAGTGCATTAGAAGAAGAAGAAAGTAATCATAAAACACAGAAGTGGAAAAGACATTTTTGGACGACAGCCGAAAGGATTCGATCGGATACGACGACAGGCGAACGGAGCCGATCGCGCGACGCAGCATACTTTCGGCTGCGATCGCGTGTCGCGGAAGACGCACGCGGTCAAGCTGCTGTGTGCGGCTTGGTAATTATAGACTTTAAATAATGTGTACACGATTTAATATCGTTTAAAGATTGTAAAATGCGTTACAATCCGATGGAAATCATCCTTGAGGATCGTGACAGGTGGCGATCTGTAGTTTCTGCCTCGCCACATGGGAAAAAGGCGTGAGTTAATGTATGTATATGTATGTAGGATAACTGGTAGTTTTTTACTGCCCCGTTGGTCTCGTGGTCGCAATCACGACTGCTGAGCGTGGGGTCCTGGGTTCGATTCCCGGGTCGTGCGAAGTGTTATTGGGTTTTTATATTAGGAATTTCTTAGTAAGAGCACAAAGTTTGGAAGTTGGCGGTGTGATACTCCGATGGGACGGCAATCCGACACGACCGGCGAGAGATCAGACGCAGGACCAACGGCTTAGCGTGCTTTCTAAGGCACGTAGGGGTCTTGGTATGTGAAGATGGTCGCCCATCCACGGACCAACCCCCGTGCGGCTGCGTTACGAACGAAACTAAATGCTGGTAATCAGAACCGGATCCAGTCCAGGGTTGTCCTTTGGGAGGGGTTTGACCCCGCTGCGGGTAGGTTTTAGCAAAGTAAACACTAAAACTGGCTAACTGCGAGTCAGACTCGCACACGAAGGGTTCCGTACCACAAGGCTTTAACGCCGAAAAAAACTCGTTTGTTGTATGGGAGTCCCCCTTAAATACTTATTTTATTCGTTTTTCAGTATTTGTTGTTGTTATAGCGGCAACAGAAATACATCATTTGTGAAAATTTCAACTGTCTAGCTATCGCGGTTCATGAGATACTGCCTGGTGACACTACGGACAGACGGACTGTGGAGTCTTAGTAATAGGGTCCCGTTTTTACCCTGTGGGTACGGAACCTTAAAAATGGCGCGCGGATTCAAAACTCGCCACGTAAACAATACATCTTATAGAAAGGAGAATGGGTAAAAGCGTACTCAGACACAAAGATACTTGTAGCATTATGAACTACTTAGGAATGCCCCGGCTTCGCCCGGGAAGATATTGGTATTTAACAAAAATAAGATATAAGGATTTTTCGGCGTTACTTTTGCATATTTTAACATGGAAAAGTAGTTATTGTGACATAACTGTAATAGTTAGACATATGGTATTGCAGACTTTTTTGTAGATATAGACGTCCTCTATAAAACTGTAGTACATCACTTTGCTCTTTTGTCAATAGTTTCCGCAGCGTACGTGATATAAGGATTTTTTTTTGGTATTTTTTTCACACCTTGGGTTACATTATCGAAGTTTTCATATGGATCACTAACGATTTTGAAAATATGCTATCGCCTATGTTTATCAGGGATAATGTAGAATTCTAATGGTGAAAGAATTTTTGAAATCGGTCCAGCAGTTTCGGAGCCTATTCAATTAAAAAAAAACAAACTAAGAAATCTTTTCTCTATAAAATGTTAGTGTAGATGTCGATCTTTTATGCCCTCCAGGAGTACGTCTAGTTTAATTAATTCTAAGACAGCATATCTGAATTATTATATATAATATTATATTATAGAAAAAATATACGTGAGAAAGTTTTATAAAGGGAAATATTTAACTTATTCCCTAAAAGCGTTTGACCTGCTGACTGATGGACGCTTTTTGAAATTAATGAACCTCTATAAACTTTTTACGCCCCTAATGATTTTTTTCCATTTAGTTGAAACTTTAACCTTTAATAATTCCGTAACCAGAGGGTTCCCAGGTATGGTACATACGCCAGCACATCAAGCTACCCGAAACTGTCAAATCTTCCGAATCAACTTTGAACCTTATACCATACCATAATCAGCCTATAATGTTCCCACTGCTGGGACACCGGCCTCCTCTCGGTGAGAGGGAGTGGGCCGTAATCCACCACGCGGGCCTAGTGCGGTATGGCAGATGTCACATGTCTTCGAATTTTTGTTTTCTCACGATGTTTTCCTTCACCGTTTTGAGAGCAGTGGTGATGAAATAATATACACAAAGTAAAGCTCCTGTCTGGGTTCGAACCTACGACCTACAACTTGTAAGTCGCGGCCGTTACCACTTGGCCACCACTGCTCTCACTTGAACCTTATACTTTAGCGATAAAGTTGAAAATCTATTAAGGAATTTTGACAGATTGTAGTAGCTTGATGTGCTGTCGTCTGTACAGCGCAAAAAAAATATCACAATGACAGGGAGTACAAGTGACTCTCGGCGTCGCCGTCGTTGAGCGTCTTTTTTACACTGGTTATTGTCCTACTGTTCAAACCTCCACTATGGCGCTCTACAGGGGGCGTCATAAAATATTTTATGACACTAATAAACTGGAAGGCTGTCTACACAAGAGCGAGTTTAGTAACGTACCAAGTTGTCAGCGTTAAATGACCGAGAAATTAGATATATACTCGTACCTTTATGTACCGGCCGGCTTGTTAACGAAGCCTCGCAAATAAAACGGATAAAAAAGTTTGCGTTATCTCTTACTGTAAGGACATGCCTTTGCTGATCCCCATTAAGACAGTCGTCGGTCCAGTAACATGTCACGTTTCGCAAACAAAGCATTGTTATTCTAGTAACTAAGTAATTTAAGTTAGCAATACGATTTGTATGTTATAATTGGTATTAATAAAAGGAACCTTGGAATAAACAGTTGTTTCCATCAGCAACCTACTCTTATGGATACATTTCATGGCGACCCTGCCTAAAGAAAAAATGAAGAAATGACAACCTAAATTAAGACGAACTCAAGCAATTCAAGAAAGAAACACCAAATAAACATCAAGAAAGAAGATGGGAAAAACTTATTCAAAAGAAGAAGTAGTAATAGCTCAAAATGCAAACGGACAAGCCAATGCCAGCACCAGTCAAAACTTTGGACAACTGATCAGTATTGAGAAAATACTTTTGATTATAATACTGACCGTTTTACTTGTCGGAGCACTATATTTCATCGCCAAAAAGTGCCAAAAGAGCGCAGTAAAACTCTTGAGAAGAGAACTCAACGCCAGTACTTTTAGTGTTGTCTCCCAACCTCAAGCAACATCAGCCGTTTAGAACGAGGAGTCCAGGGATTAACCCGGCCCAGTAGCAGCGGAGTCCAGGGATAAACCCGGCCCAGTAGCAGCGGAGTCCAGGGATTAACCCGGCCCAGTAGCAGCGGAGCCCAGGGATTAACCCGGCCCACGGAGTCCAGGGTATAGCCCGGCCCAAAAAACAGCACCGTATCCAGCTAAACTGTGACCAAAAGCCAGCGACATCGTGGGAAAATTATTGCGGTTCCAGTACCCGTCGCCACCTAGTCACCATGTGGAATCAGGTTTCTTTATTTCACTTAATTAAGCATAGCTATTTAAGTAACCTATAAATCTGTAATCTCACTAAATATGAGAAATTGTAATGCCTTTAAAAGAACTGCTATCTATATCAAGCAAGTTCGAAGAAATTAAGGGTTATCTTATAAAAATCGGTCCTGTACGGAGACAGACATCCGATACAGCAAAACAAAAAGTATTATTAGCTCAAACGGAATATTGCAAGTTGGAGTCTATTTTGCTCGAAGTGCAGACTAAAATTGAAAATTCAGAGCTAAGTTCTGATAGTTTAAAAACTATTAATTCTATCATAAATAGTATACATATTTGTTACAATAAGATCATAAAGTTAAATAAAATAACTTCAAAGTCATCGGAAACGTCAACAAAAATGGCTGCCGATTCATTTGATCTAAAAACAGCCATTGCACTTTTGCCCATAATGACTGATAAAGAACAAGACACCAAGCGCTTGATAGATGGTATCCAATTATACAGTTCAATGATCAGCGATAATACCAAAAATCAACTAATAGAGTTTGTTTTAAAGACTAGATTGTCTGAAGGTGCGAAACTCCGATTAAAAAGTACATATGTAACTGTAGACAGTTTGATCACCGATATGCGTACATATTTAATACAAAAGAAATCTGCTGCGGCAATTCAATCGCAAATATTAAATAGTAATCAGGAGCGTCGATCCATTGAGCAGTTTGGCAATGAAATGGAAAAACTATTTGTTGACTTAACTATAGCACAGGCGGATGGCGATGACACAAAGTTTAACATATTACGTCCAATAAATGAAAAATTAGCGATAAAACGTTTTTCAGACGGTTTGAGTAATACGCGCCTAAGCACCATAATAGCTTCTCGCCAGTTTACGTCATTGCCAGAAGCAATTCGCGCAGCAATAGATGAGCATACGTTATCACCAAACGAAGATCATATCATGAACA
Source organism: Mesoligia furuncula (assembly GCA_916614155.1). Taxonomy (NCBI): domain Eukaryota; kingdom Metazoa; phylum Arthropoda; class Insecta; order Lepidoptera; family Noctuidae; genus Mesoligia; species Mesoligia furuncula. The sequence continues at coordinate 2,881,403 of OU744809.1, read as the reverse complement.
TTAGAAATCCTCTATATCAGAACCGGCCTTTCAATAGACGAGGCAATACATATATAAATAGGGGGTATAAACATTTCGGACAAAACAGCCCATCGGATGATAGGCAAGGTCAAAATAATCCACAGCAAAATTACAACAATAGGTACATGCGCGTCGCGATTATGCGCGGAAGCAACCGTGGGATACCGCGGGGCCGAGGTTTCGGATTTCCTCGCACACCTGCAGGCAACGCGCAATATATTCCGCGAAACGGTGAACCTCCACGTGTACAGGTTATTTCGCAAGAGTTGCAAGAACCAACAATAAATGAACCAAATACGAGCAATGAGTTTTTTCGTTCCTCTAATGAATGATAATAATGTTTTTAACTACAGCAAACGCAATGTGGTTTCTCTTAACGTAATTTCGAGTAACTACGCGAATTTTTTAGTAGATAGCGGTGCTACTATATGCATTTTAAAATATGAATGGTTAAATGAGTATTTAAAAAGTAAACTTTGTTACGATAAGATAATTATAAAAGGCATAGGTGGACAGATAGTGTCAGAGGGTTACGTATATTTAGATTTAGTCTATAATGGTATAGTATTTAATCAACAGTTTTACGTATTTAAGAATATACCCTGTCCTACTGACGGTATAATAGGTCATAATTTTTTGAAGCGGTATGGGGCCGTCATTGACTACAATAAGATGACTATGAGCTTATCAACTTATAATGAGACAATTAGTATTAATTTTGAACCTGATAACAGGTATTGTCAAGTTATTCCACCCCGTTGTGAAATGATTAAGCACATTCCATGTAAATTTCGTGAAGATGTTGTTGTGTTAGCGAAGGAAATTGACTCGGGAGTTTTTGTAGCAGGGTTAATTGCAAAACCAGTTAATAATACCATACCGGTGAGAATTTTAAATACGAAAGAAGAAGAGATTACTATTGATTTAACAAGTTTATGTGTTTATACTCTAAACACATTTGACGTGTGTAAATTCACAGAAGAAAATCAGTCTGCGGACCGCGTTAAAACGCTTTTTTCCCTTTTAGATTTAAGCTATATGAATAAAGAAGAACAAATAAGCATGGAGAACATATGTGCGAAATACGCAGACGTATTTCACATGCCAGGAGACAAGTTAACAGTCACAAATTTGTTAGAGCATACTATCACTTTAAAAGATAATGTTACACCGGTTTACGTTAAACCTTACAGAATCCCACATTCGCTTAAAAATGAAGTTGAAAAACAAATTCAGGATATGTTAAAAAATGATATTATTGAAGAAACCACATCCGAGTGGTCAAGCCCTGTATTGCTAGTGCCCAAGAAGGCAGACAAAACAAATGAAAAAAAATGGAGGCTTGTAATTGATTACCGCCATCTAAATACCAAAATTCAAGACGACAAATTTCCATTACCCAATATAACTGAGATATTAGACTCCTTATCTGGTAGTATTTATTTTTCAAAATTAGATCTATCACAAAGTTACTACCAACTTTCACTTAGTGAAAACTCAAGAAAATATACGTCATTTAGCTTAAATAAAATGTATCAGCTATCTTTGGACCAAGACTCACGGAAATGTACAGCTTTTACGGCCGGAAAACAATATCAAATGAAGCGTTGTCCAATGGGTCTTAAAACCAGTCCCAGTGTATTCTCAAGACTTATGACCATAGCAATGGCCGGTCTTAACTATAAGAAGTGTTTTATTTACTTAGACGACTGTGTCGTCATAGGTAGGTCGTTAACAAATCATAATAAAAACCTCATTAGCGTATTAAACCGTTTAAGAGAAGTGAACTTAAAATTGAATCCAATGAAATGTGACTTTTTAAGACATGAAATTATTTATTTAGGGCATAAAATAACATCGGAGGGCATTTTTCCTGATCCAACAAAAATTGAAACGATACACAGGTATCCGACACCAGCATGCGCTGATGACGTCAAGCGTTTTGTCGCATTTGCCAACTATTACAGACGGTTTATACCTCGTTTTGCAGATATTGTTTATCCAATGAATGTATTATGTAAAAAAGGTGCAAAGTACATTTGGACACCCGAATGTCAGTTGGCTTTCGAAAAATTAAAATTAGCAATTATAAATCCTCCAATTTTAGAGTATCCAGATTTTACAGAAAACAACATCTTTCAGTTGCAAACAGACGCATCGAAAATAGGCTTAGGCGCCATATTGTCTAACAGCAATGGCAAAGTAGTCGCTTATGCTAGTCGTAATTTAAAACCATCCGAAACAAGATATCCAGTAATAGAATTAGAATTACTTGCAATCGTTTGGGCGATAAACCATTTTAGACCTTATTTGTATGGCAGGAAATTTAAAATATGTACCGACCATAGACCTTTAGTCTATTTGTTTAATTTAAAAGACCCTTCTAGTAGATTAACAAAATTTCGCTTATATCTAGAAGAATATGACTTCGAGGTAGAATACGTACCAGGTCGAACCAATGTGGCTGCAGACGCATTGAGTCGAATTACAATAACGAGCAAGGAATTAAAAGATATGCAGGAACACGTCGTTAATGTCTTAACAAGAAATCAACGTAAAAATCTAGCATTGACACGTAGTAATGATGAACTCGAAAAAGAGACACCCTCATCGTATAGGTCTGATCAACCAGTCGCGGCGGAGATACTCAAGAAACCCGACGAAATAGTGGAACTTGTTTTTTCTGATTTAAAGGAGAAAATTTTGAGGAATAAGGATAACATTTCATCAAAAGCAAAGCTTTGCATTTTTGTACCATCGCATTCTGCGATATATATAGACTCCCGATCGTTATCGACCGTAGAGGTGTTAGCGAGGGATCTAGATGAAATTTGTAAAATATTAGCCATAACAGAGTTGCTAATTATTAAAAATAAAAATGCTAATATAATAAAACTATTGTTAAGCGAAAGCAAAAGGTTGCAACTTAATTTACCTCGGTTTGTTGTAATTAGAGGCATTACAAGAATATATGATGACGACGATAAAAAAGTTATACTTAACGATTTTCACCTATTACCCAGCAGTGGCCATGCGGGGGTGAATCGCATGTTAAATAACATTAAAAGACATTACTTTTGGCCAGGCATGTCGACAGACGTAGCGAAGTATGTTAAAAAATGTAAGAGCTGTCAGTTACAGAAATCTATACATATAATAAAACAGTAACGAGAGAAAAACTGTACATTGAGAATTTTTGAGAAAAAATAAGTGGCTTTTGTTAGAAAAACGTAACTGATGACAAAAAGTGACTTTTTAGAATTTTTGTCTGTTTGTCTGTTTGTCTGTTTGTCTGTGTGTATGGTACGGCTTCACGCCAAAACTACTGGATAGATTGAATTGAAATTCAGCAAAAATGTTCTTTGTAAACCAAGGAAGGCTTTAGGCTACATATTATCACGCCGTATGTTATGGGAGGTAAGCAATATTGATTTTAAAAGGTTTTTATTCGTAATTGAATGCACAAAATAATTGAATGCACAAAATGACATGTTATTATTTAGTTAATAAAAATTACCTCTGGGAACATAATAATCACGCTATTTTTATAAAGGAGCGGGGCAGTAATATTATAAATTGCAAGGTAAGGTAAGGTCAGGTGACCTTTTACCGCACTAAATGGTGCGAGTTCCCAAATCCCATAATATTGTTTTAAAAAATTGATTGGTGGACAACAAGCTACACTACTCGTATCATGAAGTCAAGTCAAACTTTTGGTTCTAAGTTATATCTTACCAAGCACATTTGTTGTAGGTAGGTAATTGATTTAAGTATGTAATTCTTAGTTTTGTTCCTTGCTGCTGTTACCATATTTTTTTTTAATGCAAAAATATTGTAGTTGTCTGTTTAATTAACTCCAATTTAGTTTTATTCATAATTTAATTAATTTGAGTAAATAATATGTAGTTTCCGTTTTCTAACTAGATGGCGTTGGCGTCGAGTTAGATCGCGCTATGGTTTCGTTCCCAAAAAGTGATGTTATAGGTGCCGATGTGCCGCTCTCATCCTATAGAAACGGGGGTTACCTTTGTTGTCTGTATTGGTTGTTGTGTTTAATTTTCCTGCGAATAATAATTATTTTTCTACTTACTAGCAATTCTTACTTACTTATTCGATTACTTTCATTGATTTGAATATCGTTAGTATCGGATTAAGAAGGAATTTAAGCTATGCCTTTTAGAAAACGATCAAATCTGTCTCGAAACTCAAGGGTTTCTAAGATGCGCAGGTTAGTTCGATCTCTCGAAACCGACGCAGAGCGTGAACAACGGCTAGGCGCTAACCGTGAGCGTAATGCACTAAGTTTGTCCGCAGAAACTAGCACGCAGCGCCAAATGCGACTAGAATTCAAACGAGTCCGCACTACTGCTTCTCGATCTCAGGAAAGTGTAGAACAACGAGAAATGCGTTTAGCTATCGACCGGGATCGTCTTTCTTTGTCTCGCGCATCCGAAACGGTAACAAAGAGGGATCAGAGGTTGAGTCTTCAGAATATCTACTCTGAGACTGCTCGATCACTTGAGAGCAGTCAGGAGCGTGAGATACGACTTGCGCGTGACCGAGAGCGTCATTCTTTATCCCGCGCTTCCGAAACGGATACAGAGAGAGAGCAGAGATTAAGTCTTCAGATTTTCCGCACTGAGACTGCTCGGTCGCTCGAGAACAGTCAGGAGCGCGATACACGCCAAGCCAGCGATCGCGAGCGCCACGCAGTATCTCGCGCTTCAGAGACTTACACGCAGAGAGACTCGCGTTTAAGCTCCCAGCGTATTCGCACTGCCACATCTCGATCACTTGAGAATCCTGAAGAGCACGAGACGCGCCTTAGTGCAGACCGCTCACAACATGCTCTAGCTCGGTCTTTGGAGACAGACGAGCAGCGCGAGCAACGCAACGCACTTGTTCGGCAAAGATATCACGACATGCGTGTTGAGGTGTCTGTTCATTCCACGCAAGAACGTGAGCGGATTCAGGAAATTCGGGCAAGTCAGTCAGTCGAACAGCGTGTGGCCCAAATAGATCTAGACCGTATTCGTCGCAATCTTCACAATTCGTCCTCATCTGATACTGAGTCTATGGTTTATGATCCTGAAGAGCAACCGTGGTTCAATAAAGAAAGGAGCGCGTTTTCCTACAACCCATTTATTAATTACATCGAACACGGAGACGTTGGCACCATGTCTGAGGTGTGTGCACACTGTCACGCGCGTAAGTGGAAGGGAGAGACCAAGGGAATGTGTTGTGCGTCTGGAAAGGTACGACTAAACTCTATGCAAGAGCTACCGGAGATCTTACGAGTTCTTTTGAATGGCGAGCATCCCAAGTCCAGCCATTTCTTAAGCAATATTCGAGCCTACAACAGTGCTTTCCAGATGACTTCATTTGGAGCTCATCAGGTCACTGAATCTGGATTCATGCCGACTTTTAAAATTCAGGGGCAAGTCTACCATCGGATAGGTTCCCTGCTTCCCACCGAAATGCCGAAATTTTTGCAAATATATTTCATTGCAGATTTTGCTGAACAGGCTAATGTCCGATGCCGACACATTCCTAATTTAGACTTGAGTCTTATAAGGGGATTACAAAACACTCTGCACAGTGTCAACCCATACGTTACCGATTTCAAAACCGCTCTGGAATCGGTGCCTGAACACGAGCGCGATAATTTTAAATTCGTTATTAGCGCAGACAAAAGACCGACCGTAGCCCATCCAGGACGATATAACGCACCGACGTCAAACGAGGTAGCCGTCCTCTTGGTTGACCAGGAATGCGACAAAAGGGACATTGTTTTACGCACACGTGATGATCACCTACATCGTATCAGCGAGACACATCGCGCTTATGATACCCTACAGTATCCCCTAATGTTTTGTCGCGGAGAGGATGGCTACCACTTTGCCGTATACAATGTAGACCCGCAGACAGGTGCTCCAAATTATAACAAAAAGACTTCCGCTCTCCAGTTTTACAGTTACATGATTCAGCTCCGTTCCAACAACAACTCTCATCTCCATTATTACCGTGCACTCTTTAGTCAATTTCTGGTAGATGAGTATGCCAAAATTGAAACGGAGCGGTTGGTCTTCATTAGAACGAATCAACGGAAACTGAGGGCAGAAAACTACGTGCACCTAAGGGACGCCATGCGAGAGGACTCTAACGCGGAAAATGTTGGACGGATGGTAATACTCCCTTCCACCTTTACGGGAGGTCCGCGGTACATGCACGAGCGGACACAGGACGCATTCTGTTACGTGCGGAAGTACGGTCGACCGGACCTCTTCATCACGATCACTACCAACCCTAAATGGCCCGAAATAACCCGCGAGCTCTTAGCAGGGCAGGTGCCACATGACAGGCACGACTTGATTTCTCGGGTGTTTCATTTAAAATTAAAGTGCCTGATGGATCTTCTCACAAAAGAAAAACTATTTGGTGCTACCAGATGCCACATGTATTCGGTAGAATGGCAAAAACGCGGCTTGCCCCACGCGCATTTGCTTTTGTGGTTGAAAGATAAAATCAGGCCCAACGAGATCGATGATGTCATAAGTGCTGAGCTGCCAGATCCCGACATTGACCCCGTTCTGTACCAAATTGTAAAGGGTCACATGGTGCATGGTCCTTGCGGAGCCCTAAATCGCAATTCTCCTTGCATGAGGGACGGACGGTGCTCAAAAAGATTCCCGAAGCGATTTAGCAGCGAAACTCTTACAGGTGAGGATGGATACCCTTCATACCGGCGTCGATCTCCCGCTGAGGGTGGCAGTCGTGCCGAGTTAACTATGCGTGGCCAGGCAGTCGAGATCGACAACAGGTGGATAGTTCCATACTCACCTGTACTTTCCAGGACGTTCAGTACCCACATTAACGTCGAGTCGTGCACAAGCATACAGTCGATTAAATACATCTGTAAATACGTCAACAAAGGTAGTGACCAGGCAACGTTCGCTTTACAGAGTACTGACAGGGATGAAGTGACCAAGTACCAGTCTGGTCGCTACATCAGCACTTCTGAGGCTGTTTGGCGGATACTGACCTTCTCTATACACGACAGGCATCCAACAGTCATGCATTTAGATGTCCATTTAGAGAATGGCCAGCGCATTTATTTTGATCCTGATAACGTTGCAGCGAGATTGGAAAATCCACGCCAAACCACTCTGTTGGCCTTTTTCAGACTCTGTGAAGGGGACAACTTTGCTAGATCACTCACCTATGATGAGGTGCCGTCGTACTACACGTACGACAAGCAGAGAGGTGTATTTAATCGACGTCGACGCGGATACGCCGTGGACGGGTTTCCGGGAATTTTTAAGGATACCGCATTGGGACGGGTTTACACTGTGCACCCAAATAATGGCGAGTGCTATTATTTGCGAATGTTACTGCACACAGTGCGGGGCCCAACATCATTTGCGTTTCTAAGGACAGTCGATGACATTGAGTATCCCACATACCGCGCTGCTTGCGTAGCACGCCACCTTCTCGACGGTGATCAGCACTGGGACAACGCACTTGAGGAGGCCACCATTAGTGACAGTCCCAGTCGTTTGCGACATCTGTTTGCCGTCATGTTGGTGTTCTGCGGTATTGCAAATCCGCTTCTGTTGTGGGAGAAATATCGGCATCTTCTGTCCGAAGACTTCCTAAGAGCTCTGAGACGCACTACTGAAGATAATACTGAGGCAACTGATGAGCGCGTTCTAAACAGTTGCCTTATTTCACTTCAAGACATGGTTATTTCGATCGGCGGCAGTTCTCTGGTGGATTATGGGCTACCGACTCCACAACATCTGGATGTACAAGAGCGTGGAAACAGAGAGTACAACTCTGAAATAAATTATGATCCAAGAGTTATGAGTACCGTCGTCAATGACCATGTCTCTAAGTTTACCTCAGAGCAAAAGCAAATTTTCGACACCATCCTTGAAAGCGTTGGGCTCGGCCAAGGTAAAATGTTTTTCTTGGATGCTCCTGGTGGAACAGGTAAAACATTTGTCACCGCTGGCATTTTAGCAGAGGTCAGGAGGCAAGGCAAGATTGCAATTGCAGTAGCATCGTCAGGAATCGCCGCAACACTGCTTCCTGGTGGCAAAACAGCGCACGCAATGTTTAAGATTCCCATAGATTTGGAGAGTTATGAAACACCTGTTTGTGGAGTGACACGCAACAGTGACAAAGGGCGCGTGCTGAAAGATTGCTCTTTAATCGTGTGGGATGAATGCACTATGGCAAACAGAAAAGCAGTAGAGGCGGTAAACAGGACTTTGCAGGACATCTGCAGGAACCAGCAAATGATGGGTGGCGTTACAGTTCTGTTTAGCGGCGATTTCCGACAAACGCTGCCTGTGGTGACGCGAGGAACTAGGGCTGATGAGGTGAATGCTTCATTGAAATGCTCTTTCTTATGGCCACATATTCATAGATTGCGCTTAACGATGAATATGAGAGCACAGCTTGGCGGGAATGTACACGCCCAAGAATTTTCTGAGGTTCTCTTAAAATTGGGTGAGGGAACGCTACCAGTAGATGGTGGCCAGGTGGTTCTACCTGAGATACTTGGGAGAGTGGTGTCCACCTTAGAAGATTTGATTCGCCTGGTGTACGAGGACATCAATAGGATACCGCACCAAGATAATTCTTGGGTGTGTGAACGAGCCATTTTAACACCCAGAAACGACCAAGCTTCAGCGATCAATGAATGCATTCTCGCGAAAATTGAGGGAAATGAAGTGATCTACACTTCAATAAACACTGTTGTCGACCAAGATGACGCCACACATTACCCAGTAGAATTTCTCAATTCCCTCAGTGCAAGTGGACTACCAGCGCACACCATTAAGCTAAAGGTCGGTGTCCCAATTATGCTTCTTCGGAATCTCACTCCGCCGAAACTGTGCAATGGGACCCGGCTCAAAGTCGTCTCGCTGCAGAGAAATATCATTGAGGCGGAAATTCTAACGGGTTGTGGTGTCGGCGAGACAGTGTTTCTACCACGTATACCACTGATTCCCCACAATTACCCCTTTCAATTCAAGCGCGTGCAGTTTCCTGTGAGCGTGTGCTTCGCCATGACAATAAATAAGTCGCAGGGGCAGACACTGAAGGCTGCGGGTGTCGACCTCAGGACGAGCTGCTTCTCACACGGACAACTGTACGTCGCTTGCTCCCGCGTCACCAGTCCTGACTCGCTGTACATATTGAATGAGACCGAGGGAAAAACAACGAACGTTGTTTACACAGAAGTGTTACAGTAAATTATAACACTTCTGTTATTCGAAGTCTCCTAAATTTCCTTATTAACCTGACGTCTCTTACCAGTAAATTAACTACATAACTTTCAAATTTTGAGTTTACTAAGCCAAATAGTTTTTGAGGTATCTAAGCTATAGTATTGTATGGGACGCATCTTTTAAGTGTTTCTGTAAATCAACAAACTATCACTAACTATCATTAAAATAAATATAGAATAAAAAAATACTTATGCGATACGTGGGCAAAGCCACGGGTACAGCTATAGTTTATAAAGATTTTTTTTTAAGTTATTTGCAATAATATTGTTAATTCAGTGTACCCTTGGGATCCACTGCGGAATTACGGGAAGAACAATTTTTTGTTGTATAGGTATTAAGTCTGGGCAACATAGGCTATAATTTATTTTGGAAAATGGAACACCTGATGCAGAACCGCAACAGACCAGCTAAAGTATAAGAGATATATATAAAAATGGTGCCATAGCAAAAAGTATTCCACGTGAAGAGCATTTTATGCTGTGAGAATAAATTCGAAGATCTGGAACACCTGTTGTGGAATTCCAAAGCCCAGCGACGTCATAGCAAAAGTTGTTTAGTCTGATGGGCATTTCCTGTTGACTTACAAAAATGAAAGATCTCGTCTCGAATCGTCTCGCGCATCACGCTGTTTTCCCGTGCCCGGGCTCTTAGAATTCGACATCAGACGTTGCAGATCTTCGATTTTGACGACTCCGTTGTCGCTGGCATAAGCAACAGGATCCGCGTACGAAGTCGCGGGCAGAAGCTAGTATACTAATAAGAACGTTAAGGAACCAATGGTAATAACGTCAACACCTAGTTCCGCTTTTGATAGAATTAGTTTAGACTTAATGGGCCCCTTAGAATTAGATAATTATAATAATAAGTATATCTTAACGGTACAGTGCGAATTATCAAAATATGTCGAAGCATACCCTATACAACAAAAAGATACGGTAACAGTGTCAAAAACATTCGTCAATAATTTTGTTTTACGATATGGTATCCCACAAGAGATTTTAACTGATAACGGAACGGAGTTTATGTCGTCAGTATTAAAAGAAACATGCGAATTATTAGGTATTAAAAAATTAAATTCAACACCTTATCACCATGAAACATTAGGCTCACTTGAAAATACACACAAACATTTGGGAGCATATCTCAGAATTCAATGTAGTAATAATAGAGACAACTGGAGCGATTGGGTTCCCTTTTGGTGTTTTTCATTTAATACTACAATACATACCGAGACAAAATACACTCCATACGAATTGGTGTTTGGAAAACTGTGTAATTTGCCAAGTAATTTAAAATTAGATGTTGATCCATTATATAATTTCGATAGTTATCCTAAAGAGTTAAAATATAGACTCCAAAAAGCTCATGCAGATGCAAAAGAAAATTTACAAAAAAGTAAATTAATAAGAAAAAGTCTGTTTGACCAAAATGTACACAGTATAAATTACAGACCTGGTGATCTAATTTTAGTAAAAAATCAAACCGGAACCAAGTTAGATAACATTTATAATGGACCATACAAGGTAATAGTGGATAATCCACCAAATGTAAAAATAATAAAGAATAATAAAGAATACACTATTCACAAAAATCTAACAAAATTATATCATTGGTAATGGAATAAAATAATGATGTAATCGCATTGTATACTTCGTTTATTATTAAAAAAAAAAAAAAGATTATTATACATACCTAGGCTATTGTAAGTTAACTATTGATATTGAAAAAAAAAATTATACCGTGACATATTATTGTACCTTTCCTTTTATTTTTTTTTTTCTCCTTAACGGGGGAAGGTGTAGTCGATACTTTTCGGGGGAGGTGTAAGGACATGCCTTTGCTGATCCCCATTAAGACAGTCGTCGGTCCAGTAACATGTCACGTTTCGCAAACAAAGCATTGTTATTCTAGTAACTAAGTAATTTAAGTTAGCAATACGATTTGTATGTTATAATTGGTATTAATAAAAGGAACCTTGGAATAAACAGTTGTTTCCATCAGCAACCTACTCTTATGGATACATTTCATACAGTAGTTAATGGTATGTTTTGTCACATGAGTTTATATGTGGTTTGTTACTGAACTTTTATTTTATTATATTCAATAAAACAAATGATCTAGGAAAACATGAATTCCTAGATTATTTATTGTAAAATTAACCAATCCTAACTAATATTATAAATGCGAAAGTAAGTTTGTTTGTTACCTTTTCACGTCTAAACCACTGAACCAATCATTCTTTAGTTTTGCGTACTTATATTATTATACGTTGTTAGGTGTTCAGAAACGGACGTAGGGTACCTTTCATCCTGAAAAAAAGTGTTGTTCCCGAGGAAAACAACAATAACGTTATTATGATAATAGATGGCGCCACGTGTCTTTGACAACCTATGCTGGTGAAACGCGCTGCTAGTTATGTAATAAATGATTAATTAATTTTGTATAACGAATAATGTGACATCTACCAACCCGCACTGGGCTCACGTGGTGGATTACGACCCACTCCTCACCGAGAGGTGGCCTGTGTCCCAACAGTGGGAACATTATAGGCTGATCATGGTATGCTTATGTTTGTTCACTACACACGAATCCGGAATTATCCGGAAAAGAACCGTAGTTACCGACATAGCTTGCAGAGTAAGCAAACTGAAGTGGCAGTGGGCTGGCCATGTCTGTCGAAGGACCGATGGCCGGTGGAGCAGACGAGTCCTGGAGTAGAGACCGCGTGTCGGCAAGCTTAGTGTGGGACACCCCCCAGCTAGATGGACGGACGACCTGAAGAAGGTGGCTGGGGAAGAGTGGATGTGGAAGGCGGAGGACAGGGTGCTGTGGCGCAGTCTGGGAGAGGCCTATGTCCAGCAGTGGACTGCGATAGGCTGAGTTGATTGATTGACACATAAATCTTCAACTAATTGTTCGCATTACGATCTCTTTATAAGCAACTAGCTGCACCCTGCGGTTTCGCCCGCGTAAATTTCGATCCCGTGGGAATATCGGGATAAAAAGTAGCCTATATGTTAATCCAGGGTGTTAGCTACCTCCATACAAAATTTTATCAAAATTGCTCCAGCCGTTTAAGCGTGAAGAAGTAACAAACATATAAACACACACACACACAAACTGTCGCCTTTATAATATTAGTGAGATTGTGTACTAATTATTTTTCTTAATATAAGTCAATAGTTATTTAATCCTAGAAAATATTTATGCTCTTGAATGAGATGAGATACAGTTTTATTGCTAGTTCAGGTAATTCCAATAATTGAATAGGTGTCCTCTAGTTGAAGGCAATGATATTGTAAATATTTATATAAAATCAATTGTTTCAATAATATTTATTTATCCATTCTAATATTGTAAATTCGAAAGTAACTCTGTCTGTCTGTCTGTATGTATGTTACCTTTTCACGCCTAAACTACTGAACGGATTTCGATAAAATTTGGCAGAGAGATAGATTGCATTCCGGGGAAGGAAATAGGATCGTTTTTATCGACATACCACGCGGGCCAAGCCGCGGGCGGAAGCTAGTAAACAATAATGTAAGTACAAGTACCTGGGGCTGTAGGTATACTTCGATAGGTTTTAGACGATTAAATTGATTCTGAACGCTTGTTTTTCACACTGTCACGATGCAACATTTCAATCACTGCCTTTTAGCTCAACCCTCGTAAAGGAAACGTTTTTTTTCTTATAAAATACATTCCATTCAATCCGGTCGATCGTCATTTATGCTTATGCCACTTGTCATTACTCACGCGTCGCCAAAACGAGGGATGTGTTAAAAGAGGAAGCAGCCTGTATATATTTTTAAGAGCATGAGTGATTTCTTTATTGTTTTGGTTCAATAAATAAATGTATCTTTATTTTTCGCTGATAATCGTTCAAAATTCAAAATATTTTATTTCACATAAACCTACATGGGCACTTATGAAACGTCAGAAGCTGGGTGCATGGTTCCAATTGGTCGTTTCCTATAGAGAAGAGCCGGCAAGAAACTCCGTGGAGTTTCTTGCCGGCTCTCTTTTACTCTTTTAAAAATATATTTTTTTTACAATGTTTTCAAATTACAGTAGGTATGGGAGCCTTTCAAAAAGTACCAGGCACTTAATAAAATAAAAAACTGGCCAAGTGCGAGTCGGATTCGCACACGAAGGGTTCCGTACCACAAGGCAAAAACGCCGAAAAAAACACGTTTGTTGTGTATGGGAGACCCCCTTAAATATTTAGTTTATTCTGTTTTTAGTATTTGATGTTATAGCGGCAATAGAAATACATCATCTGTGAAAATTTCAACTGTCTAGCTATCACGGTTCATGAGATACAGCCTGGTGACAGACAGGCAGACAGACGGACAGTGGAGTCTTAGTAATAGGGTCCCGTTTCGACCCTTTGGGTACGGAACCCTAAAAATGGTCTTTCTACGGCTTTCCTCCGTATATCTCGAGCGTACAATACGAATCGGTCGGCTATTACTCTCAACGTGGGTGACACTGTATGGAGATGAAACTTCTCCAGATCCTCTGGGAGCAGGGGGCCTAAAAAGGCCGCTTTGGAGAATCATAAAAGGATAACATTATGAATCGTAATATGGCGAAGACAGGCCGTGTTTTTCTTTTTTTCGCTGCACTACGTAGGTATAATCAAAGAGATTGGGATTGGATTTGGATCGGATTGATTGGTATTTTAGCACAGACATAAAAAGAAATAACTGAAAAATGCTTCACCAATGGGATTTGATACGATTAACTTACGGTAACGGTTAACACGTTAAGTGCGAAACGAGGCCTAAATCACCCCTCATGCAACTTCCTTGTGGTGCGGCAAGGAAAAACGTGAACATCTCTGTCGTGCGACGGGCATAGCTTTGGTTTGGTCCAGTATAGAAAAGAGATAAATGTATATTTGAGACGCGCTAATGGTCCCGGACTCGGTGGTATACCTACCTTGGTACCGGATGTCTTAGGCCTCGTACCGCACTGAATTAATATAATTTTAATGCAGTGCTGAACGAGGCTAAAACGTCCCGTATCCCTCCGGACCTCGTACCGCACCCAACGCGAGCTTCCTGCAACTAGTGTTGTTCATCACGTCGATTGGAGAGCACGTCCTTTTACATCGTCGAACATGTCTAAATGATGTCGGAAGAAGTTAATTTAAAAAAATACAGAAACAGAACCAAAACAGGTAAGTTTTTAATTGATATTTTTGTAGGTAGTGCAAAACTCCACAATACACATTGGCGCCGATTCTGTTGTTCACAAACTAAACTAAATTTAAGTTCATGCATCTTTTTCTTTCTATTTCGTTAAGAAAAGGACAGAAGATAAATATTAGTTTAGTCCTGTCAAATTAAGATACACCATAGACAATTTAGACGAGATTAAAAAATTGGCTATTAAAAATACGTCAATTTACGTCAGGCGCTGACTAATTTGACAGGACTAAACTAATATTTATCTTATGTCCTTTTCTTAATGAAATAGAAAGAAAAAGATGCTTGAACTTAAATTAAGTTTAGTTTGTGAATAACAGAATCGGCGCCATTATCATTGTTATTCTCATCTACGATCTAACCTAGTAACAATGCCAGTTTTATTACGTTATCTTTACATTTTTGTTATTTTTCAGCACCTGAAAGCAGCGCACGTCATTGCCTCGAAAAGGGTGAAAAAAGAAGATGTGTTGGTGAAAAATGAACTACGCACATTTTTACCATCTCGTGAAGCTGACAAAAAATCCAAAAAGATTTTGACTCAGTGCTCTCAGTGTAAAAAATCTTATTGTCTACCCTGTTTCAATGAAAAACACTCATAAATAAGTACAAAATATATATTGCGAATTTTTTTATAAAAAAGTATATTTATTGTTACTGATTTTTTTTTATGTTAATTCAAGTTCTAATAAGTGTATTTTTAAAGCCCGAGGCAGAATACATAGGATAGTTTCTTTTCTACTTCTGGTTTTCTTTTTTTTCTATTCTGTGAACCGCTCTATGATTTTCACACAAAAATAGATAAACGTCGTTACGTCGATATTATTTTTCCCATCACTAATCTTAGCGAAAATTTGCCCTATTTCAGTGCGTTACGAGGTGTATAAGATCCCATATTTTGTTTTGCCAATAATTCCTAAACTAGCCATCAGATCCCGGGGCGACGGTAGATTAGGGTTCATCAATTCACTGTCTATATCATAAGGACCAAAATTTTTCATTTATCTTTGATTTCGCGCCAGAAAATGGATTTCAGTCTGTTAAAGGAGGTGGGGTCTAATAGACCGCGTGTCGCCCTAACGTCTGGTCACGGTGCGGGCCGATAACACCTCGTGCCGCAGGAACGGAAAGTTTGCAAAAATTGGTGCCGCAGCTAACGTGTTAACTGTCATTGTGATTCTGCCAAAGTGGTTTTTTTAGGCTATATATAGGCCATATATCATTTTTCGGGAAATCTTTTTATTTTTTCTAGCCGTTATACCACTGCTGGACAAAGGCCGCCCTACTCTCTTCTCTCTTTCCACCTCTCTCTGTCCAGAGCTGCCAAGGACCAATCTTTATCAAAGGAGTCCAGCTCATCGGGAAAGCTTAAAAATAATTAATCGGGTTCTGAAATTGAACAAGGTCCTCTTTTCCGTTCCGTGAGACACAATTAATTCTCTGGATCCTGAAAATGGAAATAATTAAATGAAGATTAAAATTGCTCGGAGGAAGCACCACGCCCGAATAAAAGTAAGTATTAACTATTCAAGACACTTAATTATTACTCGGATATCTATGATTATTATTTTCTTTTGTGATTTCGTGTGTTGTGCTCCCTCCGAGCAATTTTAATCTTCATTTCTATATTGTATATTTATATGAAAATAATAATATTGTATTGCTTTTAATATGATACTAGCAGCGCCCCGCAGTTTTACCCGCATAAAGCCTCGTCCCCATTAGGAACATTTGTCGAGCGACATGTGTCCCCGGAGACATCGGGCGATGTCGGGCGACGTCGAACGACATCGCCGCGACATTGTTGAAACTGTTCCTTATCACTACTCTTCATCGACTGTGCGAGAAGGAACAGTTTCAACAATGTCGCGGCGATGTCGTCCGACGTCGCCCGACTTCGCCCGATGTCTCCGGGAACACATCTCGCTCGACAAATGTTCCTAGTGCGGACGAGACTTTAGTGTTGATCCCGTGGGAATATCGGGATAAAAACTATCCTATGACCTTTTCCGGGACTCAAACTAAGAGAAACCAAATTTCATCTAAATCGGTTCAGCGGTTTAAGCGTGAAGAGGTAACAGACAGACACACTTTCGCATTTATAATATTATAGTGTGGATCGTATGAATTTAGTCCCATGACCTTTATAATTCGATTGTTTTCATTGCATTGATATTTTATTTTATTCTAATCTAAGTATTCTGCAACAGTATCCTATTACGAGTCTTCGGTCAGCTGGACCTGATCGCTTCTGGCCCTGCGGGTCCAGTTGACCACATGGGACATTAAACATGACGAAATGTTAGTGTACTATGGTACACCTGTGTCCACCTTCTGGGAATTCAGGCGCCATGTTATGTTATGATGTGGACTGTACACTGTACAGGCGCCAGCACATCAAGCTACTACAATCTGTCAAATTTCTTTAATAGATTTTCAACTTTATCGCTAAAGCATAAGGTTCAAAGTTGATAGGAAAAAAATGACAGTTTCGGGTAGCTTGATGTGCTGGCGTCTGTACATTAAACCACCAACTTTTATAACTGGTAACACCTGTAGCGGTATCTACAAACGCCACATGCGAACTACGCATCATACCGACGTCACACAAAATCCTGCATCTCGCAAGCAGAGTTTACCGCGCAACTAGCATAGGTACCTACAACGGTCCGACATGAATCTTTGGGCAGTTGCCCGCCAGACACGACACCCGTCTGGTCGGAGGATCCTCCCTTTTCTATGGAGTATGAGTAAACTTTACACCCTGTTTCTCATACCTCTATACTGGTGACCCCGAACATGAATGTCAGCGGAGCCTTCGTGCACCTACTTCAGCGTGACGTCATCATCACTCCTGCAAGCTTTAGAAGCGGCGAGTCACCCAGCCGCAGCAACTTTACACCCTGTTCCTCATACCTCTATACACCTATATTTTCTGCAAGTAAATGATTCTTATTCTTAACCAAACCCTAACTAAACAAAACAAAGAAAGGATCCAATTATGTTTTCAAGGACGTCGACGAATCCACACTAATGTTATGAATGCGAAAGTATTTTTTTGTCTGTCTGTTATTTTTTCACGCCTTAACGGATGGAGGAAACTTTTTATCTCTGTAGAACGCTCCCATGGTATAATTTCCGACCTCGACGAGGGTGAAGCCATGGGCAAAACTTAGTATCTTACACGCACAACATTCTTCCCTTTACGATACAAATTTTCCTTATAATGAACATCACAGCTTCACAACAAAGACATTTTTGTGCGAGTCAAAAATCATGCCAATAAGTAGGTACTTATGTCAAAGTACATTCTGTCAAAGAATGTAGGTACAGTACAGGGGGCTCCCGATCCCTCATCCGGCTGCCAGAGCCAATAACTCGTTCGATCTCAGAACAAATCATGCTGAACGTTTTATGTACACCTTTTGTTTTCTTACCATTATTGGTAGGTAGCAGTGCGATTTTTATTGTTACAAGCCAGAATTCATAAAAACGAGATGTATTGACAAGTACTGAGGACTCAGGGAGGCAGAGTGGTTGGTTTCCGTGGCTTTTGTGTATTTGTTTCTACTTGGATGCTGATAGCAAGGTGAGTTTTTTCTTTTGGTAGTACATTTAGATGGAGGGTACTTGGGGTAGTTATGTCAGGTTGTTGGCAATAGAATCGCCCCCGTTTACATGGGATTTAAACATAACTGGTGAAGTGTACGTGTATAGGAACAAAACGGGTGTGTTATGTTGGTAGTGACGCTTATAATATTGTAGCGGTATCTACAACGCTACATGCGAACAACGCGTCATACTGACGTCACGCAAATCCTGCATCGCGCAAGCAGAGTTTACCGCGCAACTAGCATAGATACAACGGCCCGACATGAATCAGGAGTAGGAGGATCCTCCCTTTTCTATGGAGGTTGAGTGAGCTTTACTCCCTGTTCCTCGTACCTCTATAATATAAGAAATAATAGTAAAAAGTCTTGAGACAAATGCCCATTCAGTACCGTCAATGTAGGGGTGAATCAGGAGGAAACTTTAACATTGAAATAATATAGTTCGTTGTCAAAAAGGACATGAGTCATGAGTCCTTTTTGACAACTAACTATTTTATTAACCCACCTAACTATGTAGGGGTGGGTCTGCTTCCAGTCGTAACCCGATACAGCTGAATACCAGTATTTTACATGGAATGTTTTTGTTGATATAAAAAAAAATGCTATCACTTAATATGTGTGTTGTCTTTGGTCCCTGGCCCTTATATCAAGCAATGGCCAAAATTGTCAACACTTTTTAAGCTTGAGTACGAGGCTTTTGACTACGTTGTGTGTATATTTTATGTCGTTTTTTTTATTTGCAATGTGCGTTTTGTTTGTGCAGAATAAACAATTTTCCTTTCTTTCTTCTTTCTGTTCCATACATTTTGACCTTGTAGTCCATGCGCTTTCTATGAAGCAACAGATTTTTTTTTGATAACCAACGAATAAATTCTACACTAGGGGGTTTAATTATGTGTTGAATTCATGGTTACAGTTTGTGGCGATGTCCCACCAGCCTGTATACGTATTATATTTGTGCCCAAGACATCCCTCACCCAAGGCCTAAAACTGCAGCATGTAAACTGATATAACTTTACAGGGTCAAATTAAATTTGGTAGCGAAACTCTACAGACATGATTTGTAGAAACTATAAAATGTAAACAAAAAAGGTTTAATGTTTTTTGTGGGGATCCGACCCCACTGGATGTTTTATTACTTGTAGTATGAGTTGAGAAAATCTGTTATCTTTAGTTTTGTCGTATTGAGGTATCGATACCCCTCACATCTATGAAAACACAATATAAAGCTCATTTTTAAACCACTGATAAGTTTCGCTAGTTAATTTAATTTGACCCTATAGATTCTTTAAAGAGTGACGCAATAACATCTATAAATATAATATTGCTGCGCCCTAACAAGGTCATCTACTCACTAGTTTAAGCCTAGCGTGTAACTATTGTTGTGAGTAAGAAACCGATGGATGGTCTCGAATAAAACTTAATTTTGTTAATAGAAAACAAACAGCTCGTTTATCAAATTAAATTTCAGTCGACAACATCCACTGGTTTCTTACTAAACTTCAACTATATCCGACGATCCTGCATACTTATCTCTTTTGTTGACTGTACATTGTGCATAAAATAAAAGGTACACAATTACGTCGAATTTCAAACGGTCCCTGATTCTATCGTTAAAATGTGACACAGTGAGCTGGAGAGTACGCTGACACGTGGGTAACAAAGAGCATCTCTTCAGAAATTGACATCATTTTTCACGCGAAAAATTCCACTGATCCTTTCTGAAATTCCACGAATTTTATTGTTGCGTCTCTTGGTAGGATTACACTACAGCATCAGCGATATATCGCCCTTGTATAGCTTGTTTATGGTTCTTAGTAAATACTAGCAGCGATCTCGATCCCGTGGGAATATCGGGATAAAAAGATATCCTACTAGCTTCCTCCCGCGGCTTCACCCGCGAGATGTGTCGATAAAAACTATCTTATGTCCTTCCCCGGGATACAATCTATCTTTCTGCCAAATTTTTTTGAAATCCGTTCAGTGGTTTAGGCGTGAAAGGTAACATACAAACAGACAGACAGATACCCCGCGTTCCGAATTGCGTCAAAAGCGATTATACCGCGAATCCGACCAAATTGAATAGTCACAAAATATAAGGACTATTGAGTACTTATTGTGACGTTGCGCGTTGGTCGGATTCGCGATATAATCGCTTTTGACGCAATTCGGAACGCGGGGATAGAGTTACTTTCGAATTTATAATATTAGTATGGATGTGTTAATCCTGGTCATAAGATGACCAAATTTCATTCAAATCCGTTCAGTGGTTTTAGCGTGAAGAAGTACCAAACATACAAACACACTCAAAAAGTTTCGCCTTTATAATATTCGTGTGATTCGGACAAGACGGGACAAGAGCCCTTGCATAGTTATTTTACGAGTACCTCTGATTTTGCATCACAGTAATTAGTGATCCTTATTTTCGTTGACTTATGCACAGTATAAAGATGATCTTTATACTGTGACATAAGGTTGCTTTATGGTTGCTGCCAATAACTGTGAAAGGATTGTTTTTGTCCTGTTGTTAAAGGTGGTTGGTTGATAAAGTGGCATACCTACCTGTCCGCCATTTTTTTATGGTGGCCACGCATCACACTAACATTATAAAGGCGAAAGTTTGTGAGTGCGTGTGTTTATATGTTTGTTACTTCTTCATGCTCAAATGGCTGGGACCAATTTTGATAAAATTTTGTGTGGAGGTAGCTGACACCCTGGATGCTGACCACTGCTCTCAAAACGGAGAAGGAAAACATCGTGAGGGAACCGGCATGTCCTAGAACCAAAAATTCGAAGACATGTGACATCTACCAACTTGCACTGGGCCCGCGTGGCGGATTACAGCCCACTCCCTCTCACTGAGAGGAGGCCTGTGTCCCAGCAGTGGGAACGCTATGGGCTGATTATGTGTTGTGTGACACCCTGGATTAACATATAGGCTAGTTTTCATCCCGATATTCCTACGGGATCGAAACTTATGCGGGTGAAACCGCGGGGCGCAGCTAGTTGATCATAAATCGATAGCTGATACCAATACAAACAGAAAACATACTAAGACCAAACATACTAAGACCAAACATACTAAGACCAAACCCCGTAAAGTGTCACGTTTCCGAGATGTTAACGTTCAAAGCTGTTGATCACGTGACATCCATATTTTTTCATTTAAAGTCATCAACACAACTCTCTAAGACCAAGTAATCCCCAAGAATGACTATTTCATAAAATCTTGACATTTGGGGATTATACTAACTTAACAAGTTGTATTACTGATTGTAATGATTATAATTCTGTAAATACATATTTGTTACGACCGCGAATCATATTTTAATCAACGTACAACTTAATACTGACCAACAAATTGCAAAAAACGTAAGAAAATTTGAATTTCGCGGGCTACCTTAGCTCTTCCCCCTTAAAATAATCAAATATCTATGCAACAAGATATAGGTGCATAAATTCAACAAAAATGCCCCGCTCCATTATGAAAATCTTCAATCCTCTTATAAAACAAAATCTATAAATACGAGGTACCTGGCAAAGCGAAGTGATGACAGGTGAAGTAAGGCTGTGACAGAGTGGCGTCCAAGGACTGGAAGACGAGATGTCGGTCGTCCGGCGATGAGACGGGCAGACGACATTGCATTGTTGCCATCGCGGGCAAAACTTGGATGAGGCTGGTACGGGGCACAACAGGGGCATGGGGATTGGCGAAAGGTCTATGCCCAGCCCAGCAGTGGGTGATAATCGGTAATTAACTTTAAGTAACGTTTATGAATAAGGGGGTTGACTATAAACTTACATTAATTGTGCTACAGGTTAATAAATGCGTAAATATGAGATTTTTTTTTTAATGTATTTTTTAAAATTTGTTTTGCCCAAAATTCAGCATTAAACAGAAGACGAACAGCAGGGGCTCGAGGAGGAGGGGGGTTCAGGGGATCAGAGCGGAATAAATCAATGCGAATACAGTTCGCTGACACAGCCATTAGGGTCACAACTCCACACGTGTGCAGCCTACACCACATGCCCTGTCAGGGCATGTGGTGTAGGATGAAAGGTGAGCCATTGCCTGTGGAGAGCACACCGGAGGGTTGAGCCTTCCATGTACGACCACTCGTGGAGATTGTCCTTGCTGCGGCCTACTTGAGTAAGAATTTTTTTTTTGGGATTCATGAGGAAGCCTCCTCGTGTAGCGCAGTTTGTACCACCAGTTACTCAACTGAACCGAGCGCTCGGCACATCCTGGACAGTCACACCCAACACCTTATTTGACTGGCCAATTCTTCCATTGCGGTGGTAGGGCTAACGCCCGCCTCGTTTGCGACTACTCCCCACCGGAATCCGGCGTCAAGCAGCTTGCTGTGTTTCGTCGAAGCGTGGGAGTTCCAGTGCCTTAGGTATCTTCTAGGCACGCTCGTTCCATCATAGACCTCATCCATCGCTTTCTATCCGCCGTGATCAAGAGCGGGTCCATTCAGCAATAAAGAAAAAATCTATTTAAGGTTTTTCAAGTAAGTAGTTATGTTGTGTTATGAGTAATAATTATTCGTCACGCATAAGGTGCTTGCCAGTGACGTAACTATACCGTTTGGGGCCCGTGGCAAATTCTAGGGATGGGGGAGGGCCCCATCCCTCAATGTAAAGAAGCTCAACCAACGTTATAGTTTTTTTTTACTAGCACTTTTCCACGACTTCTTCCGCGTAGATTTCATATTTTCCCCTACAACATTTAACACTAGACTGCTCCGTTGGTCGAGTGGTCACAAACGCTACTGCTGAGCATGAGGTCGTCGTTTCAGCCGATAGACGTCCACTGCTGGACATAGGCCTCCCCCAATTTTGGGAGGGTTTGCCATAATCGCCACGTTTGGCAGGCGGGTTGGCGATCGCAGTATGGTATGGTGGTGGAATACATAGAGAACGCTGCTGCCCATTCTCCGGTACGATCCTTAGTCGCCTTTTACGACACCCACGGGAAGTAAGGGGTGGTGGTATTCTTTAAGTCCGGCACCACACTGACTTAGGGACAGAGCATGAGGTCCTGTCCAAAAATTAGACAAACAACGGCAAAAAGGTACAAGATGTTCGAAACCAGAATGATGTCCTTTGTTGCACATTTTCAAAAAAAAGTTTGCATTTATCAACTTGGGATCTTCCTGTGCTCATGGCCCTCTCGGGCCGGGGGCCCCCTCTGGTTTTCGGGTTTAGGGCTAGTGGCGTTTTGCCCTAATGCCACCCTATAGTTACGCCACTGGTGCTTGTTTATCTGAATCCGTGTTTATACGCATCTCTTTCGCTGTCCGTGAAGCGTTTTCCTTAAGTTGCCACTTGTGTTCGACGAAGTGTGCGATATTAATTAGGGCTTAAAATATTTTGGATGTTTTACATAATACCTTCCTCTTTAAATCGATTTCATATCATAATATTTGATTGGTGTACACTTGACGCTTGAGGGGTTAAGCAGTTATTTAGCCGTAGAACCGATGACCGGACTACGGCAAAATTTCTGCAATTTTTTTTTGCACTAGACCATACCTGGGTACCCTGGTTACAGAGATATTGAAGATCAAAATTAAACATTTACTGTTGTTTTTTACGAAAACAAGTTTTTAATGTTATAATAACACAAATTAAAATACCCCCACCACCCCTGTGCACCCGTAAGCACAATGTTTTGAGTGTGCTACTTTGCGCACTACCACAAACAGCAAATTTTCACATAAAAAATAAAAGTCATTTCCCAGCAATTATTTTTGCGCAATGATACTTGCGCAAAATAATTGCACAATTAGTTTTGATTGAATGCATAGTTGACGGCTAGTATCATGGTTATCTTTTCCGCTTCCCATAATTTTTCACAGACATAAAAAAATCATTGGTGAATAGCGTTTAGCTTACAATTGAACAGCTATAACGCCAGTGACGCAATTAAGCGCAGATTTATAGCCTTACAAAGATATAAACACACGAATGAACGCTCGCCGGGAATACCGCCGGATTGTCGCGCCTGACAGATTTATACATTGCACTGTGTTCGGAACGCACCGCACAGGGTTGCCACGGCGAAAAATTACTGCATTTTATTTATTAGGTGCACAACATTTAAACATCCCGCCTGTTTTCCTGTTGAGATTCGGCAGAGGAGTATGGTACACACATATTTTGTGAGATATGTCGAAGTCCCAAGTAATACTATGTATATTTTATTATTTATTTATTTATTTGC
This sequence comes from Mesoligia furuncula, assembly GCA_916614155.1. Taxonomy (NCBI): domain Eukaryota; kingdom Metazoa; phylum Arthropoda; class Insecta; order Lepidoptera; family Noctuidae; genus Mesoligia; species Mesoligia furuncula. Next base: position 2,857,030 of record OU744809.1, on the reverse strand, counting down.
ACAATTTATTACCTTAAGTATACTGTTGACATTATACTAAATAAGGCCGCCAGTAACAGTCACAATACCCCCTGTAGGTACTAGTCGATACTGAATTGCAGTAGGGTATTATTCCTCATTCTTGTGATCCGTAGAGTAACAAACGAGTGAGAGCTATTATAAGCTCCATAGGAAAAGAAACTTAAACAAATGAAAAACTTAAACTAATATTGAAATGAAATTGACACACTTAACACTATTTTGGCTTTTTTTCGAATTTTCACAATCAACTTTGAACCTTATGCTTTAATGATAAAGTTGAAAACCTATTAAAGAAATTTGACAGATTGTGGTAGCTTGATGTGCTGGCGTCTGTACTTTTTCTATGAACCAACGCACACTACAGGCGGGCCGCAACACACTTTACTTTGTCAACGTTTAGGCTTTGACTTTGATAAATAGGGGGCAAAAGTCAGAATTCTCATAAAATATTATTACTATTTGGTAAGAGTGAAGAATGTTTCTTATTTGATGATTTTTCTCTTTACTTATGGGAATACTAGCAGCGCCCCGCGGTTTCACCCGGGTATGTTTCGGTCCCGTGAGAACATCGGGATAAAAACTATCCTATGTCCTTTCCAGGGATGCAATATATCTCTCTGCCAAATTTTATCGTAATCCATTTAGTGGTTTAGGCGTGAACAGGTAACATACAGACAGACAGAGTTACTTTCGAATTTATACTATCAATATTACTGCTCTAAAGGCACCTTCAAACAGGCGCGACACGCGATAAAAACGCGCGCGACACAAAGGCACCGCAAGTCGCGCAACGAGCCTTTGTGCGGCGTGCCTTTGTGTCGCGCGCGATTATATCGCGTGTCGCGCCTATTTGAAGGAGCCTTTATGTATTTTGGCATTCTTTTTTAAATATCTTATTGCGGAGGAGACCTGCGGGGTAATTACGTAACCCAATATCAGTAGCAATGGCTTTCATTTTGTTCAATGAATGTTCAACAACATTCATTGCGTTATTTACATTGGGAAGGAGGAGTCCGTGGTTAAATAATAACAGCCGCACAGGTCGATCGATCAGGTTAAGCTACGCTTGCCGCGGTTGGTCTATGGATGGGTGACCATCTTTACATACCGAGACCTCTCCGTGCCTCGGAAAGCACGTTAAGCCGTTGGTCCCGGCTGTCATTCGTGGATCTGTGACAGTCGTTACGGGTAGTCAGAAGCCCGAAAATCTGACAACCAGTCTTATCAAGGGGTATCGTATTACCCAGTAACTGGGTTGTGGAGGTCAGATGGGCAGTCGCTCCATGTAAAATACTGGTATTCAGCTGCATCCGGTTAGACTGGAAGCCGACCCCAACATAGTTGGGAAAAGGCTAGGCAGATGATGGTGAGCAGACAAAATTTTCGAAAATAACTAAGAAGCAGTGGATTAGCAATATCCTTCAAAATTATTCAGATTCTAATTGAAAGTCTGTTACGTGCACTTGACATCGATCACGCCTGATGGAGAGCAATGGATGAGGTCTATGATGGAACGAGCGTGCCCAGAAGATGCCTGTTCCCTCTTGCTTTAAAGTCAGAATCATATTATAGTATTATGTAAATAACAATAATAACTTCCTTTTCTGTTATCATCTGATCATTCTTTCTGCCACTTTGTGCACAATTGTTTAAGAGTACCTACATACCCAGTGCTACGTAAATGAGCGCACGGAGGGAATACCACCGGATTGTCGCGTCTGACAGATTTATACATTGCCCTGTGTTTGGAACGCACCGCATAGGGTTGCCATGACAATAAAAGGTAAGCTTGCTGGGTTAAATTTTTATCTGTGCGTGATAGTTGCGATCATTTTACAGTGACTTTATTCGGAAGTGGACGTCTTCTGAAAGTGGTAATATTTATTTGTCTAACCAAACTTGGATCAAGATTACTTATTTACAGGATATTATGATCTTGGCCCTTGGGGAACATGTGTGTAACAGACACTAAAATCTTATCAAATTAGAATTGTTTCAGGAAGTCTTGCTAAATGGTAACTAATGGCAACACTAATATATTTATATTAGTGTTTCCATTACATACCATTTACCTGTTCACATTTGGCCACTTCCTTTTCCGGTCATAAAAATAAATTGCGATCGCAGTACCGTACACGTGTTAAAAGGGTTCTTAAAAAATAAAGAATAAGAGAGATTTAGTGTGAGAGACAGAGAGAGAGAGAGTAATATCTTTCTTCTCTCTCATGTAACGAATTGTGCCTAAACGTGATGCATTCTTGAAATGACACTCTAAATTCCCTTCCAATCATATCGAACCACCTCCTAAGAAGTTTCACTTGAAAAAGAATAAACCCCAAATACCTCAGTAAACTATTTTATTCAAGAATCAAATAACATTACCAAAATTATCAGATTAACTTCAGTCTTCAAGGGCTGTAACAACTGACATCTAACGAGCATAAAACGCCATAGAATTTCACACCATTTCTCTGTAATTGGCAACCCTGAGCGCATCTGTTACCATACCTACGTACACACTTATCAAAGATAGCGCAGTTTATGAATGTGATAGCACTGTGTGATAAACCTTATGTTACGGCCTAGCTCATAGCTGGAAGATTATGTGATCATTTGGGCTATTGATAGGAGACCTGGGGGCCTAAAAAGGCCAATTTGGCAGAATCATAAAAGGATAACATTATGAATCATAATAATTATGGCGAAGACAGTCCGTGTTTTTCTTTTTTTCGCTGCACTACGTCGGTATAGGTAATCAAAGAGATTGGGACTGGATTTGGATTGGATTGATTGATCAAACCAAAAAACACACACACACACCAAAAAAAAAATACTGAAAAGCCTTCACCAATGGGATTTGATACGATTAACTTAACAGTTAACTGTCTATTATGATTTATAATGTTATCGTTTTATGATTCTGCCGAAGTGGCCTTTTTAGGCCCCCATAACCGTGCGGGAGAATATGAACATGCTACCGGACTGGCCTTCGACTGTACCTACATAGATGGGTATATGAAATCAGAATATGTAGGTCCGTTTACAGGTGCAAGGCTACCAGGGGTGGAGGGATTTACAGGAGGTTTTTGTTCCTATGTTTACGCGTCATATTGATGACTATGTCATGACTTAGTCTAAAGGCGTCAATTCCGGATGATTCTTTATTTTACTTCTGAGATTTCTCCGGTAGGTAATTGTAGCTTTCTCACGAGCACAACGAAACAATTAAGTATTTGTACAATTATTTTGGTTGATTCCTGGTCACCGTTGCTGCACTATTATTGCTTAACATACTTTTAATACCTATCAATCTTATCAAAAGATATTTAAAAAAATCATATGCTTGAAAAATTCATGTCTTTAGCATATTAAGTAGGCTTGAACAGTCAACAAAGGAAATAAGTATTGTTGCGCGCCACAATTAATGCCTGGTACATGGTGACAGTAGTTACCACTAGCGCCATCTAGTATCGAGTAGCGGAACTAGTAGTCAAGACCCTTCTAGAAATTTCGATGCGAGAACTTTCTAGAACTTTCCCGAACTATCGACATTTGGTCAGTCGGGATTGACATGTACTCGAACATTCTAGATGTTTCTACAATTGAAGGTTCTAGAACTCTCTTTGGCGCTATATAAGGCCGAGACGCGCCACGACCGACACAGTTTGGATACAGCGATCGAAGTGAAAACATCCGAAGCGATATTCAAGTGCGATCAGTAGTGCAATTGTGTTTTGTAATTAGTGTGTTTGAGTTGTAATTAGTGTTGTTAAATAAATTGTCAATTTTTGGTTATTAAATCGGCAGTTTTTATTGTCACAAACCCGAAGCTCGTAACAGTATGTAAGATCGTCAGATATGCCGCGTAAATTACTCGAACTGCCAGATCGTGATTAAAACTTTTTTTTTTAGCTTGCTCTGTCCCATTCCTGGGAAAAGGCCTCCCTCCACTCCTTCCAACTTTTGCGAACCCGCGCGTCTACCTTCCAGTTTGGATGGAACCTATCCAGCTCGTCCCGCTATCTCCTACGTAGTCTGCCGCGTTTAAAACTACGCCATGATTAAAAATAAGATATGAAAAACAAAACAGAAAAAAGAAATGACCCACATAGTCCTCACATTCACAATTATTAAAAAAAATAATATAATACTTTGTAAATATTCATGTCATAGTATATATTTGTGAATGTTTTTGAACTGTCAAAATGAAAGGTATTGTCAATGTAACCGTTACGCAATTACCCCGCTGAAACCTTTTGCTTACGAGTGCTGCGGTGCTATTCTGTAAAAATCTCACCGTGAAAACTTAGGTGTAGTAAGCGTGGGGTGAGCTGTTAATAGTGTCAATTCCTAGCAAAAAACAAACTCACTTCACCTAAGTTTTCACGGCGAGATTTTTACAGAATCGACCGGCTGGCTCCTTCAAGTATCTACCCAGTGTAACGATTCAAAGAAGTTACAAAAACAAGTTAAACTAAACCGAAAAAAAAAAATCGGTCTATCCTCATTTTTAGGGTTCCGTAGCCAAATGGCAAAAACGGAACCCTTATAGATTCGTCATGTCTGTCTGTCTGTCTGTCCGTCCGTCTGTCTGTCTGTCTGTCTGTCCGTCCGTATGTCACAGCCACTTTTCTCCGAAACTATAAGAACTATACTGTTGAAACTTGGTAAGTAGATGTATTCTGTGAACCGCATTAAGATTTTTACACAAAAATAGAAAAAAAACAAAAAATTTTGGGGTTCCCCATACTAAGAACTGAATATAAAAAAAAAAATATTTCGTCAAACCCATACGTGTAGGCCTGTAGGGTATCTGTGGATAGGTCTTCAAAAATGATATTGAGGTTAATATCATTTTTTTCTAAACTGAATAGTTTGCGCGAGAGACACTTCCAAAGTGGTAAAATGTGTGTCCCCCCCCCGTAACTTCTAAAATAAGAGAATGATAAAACTAAAAAAAATATATGATGTACAATACCATGTAAACTTCCACCGAAAATTGGTTTGAACGAGATCTAGTAAGTAGTTTTTTTTTAATACGTAATAAATCGTAAACCGCAATTTACATTTTATTCAATCAACTCAAAATAAAAATAATAAAAAAACATTTAATTTCATAAACATAAACCTTATTCATAAACCCGGATGTTACGGAACCCTCGGTGCGCGAGTCCGACTCGCTCTTGCCCGGTTTTGTATTTCGTGACGCCCAGCACTTTCAGCCTCATATTTGCGAAGATGCCCCGAAAATAAGAAATACACAGACAAATAAACAAACAAGCAAACATTGACGCTTCGTATCAAAGGCGTTTCAATCGTCGTCGACAAACATGCTCGCGCCAGGCACGGCAAATAGTGGAGATTTCATCGCCGCACTTAAAGACTGGTTCTGCTAAACAGACAGAAAATACGCATAATTTTAAAACTTAGTTTTTATTTTTAACTGATTTAAAAAATGGAGGAGATTCTATGGTTGTCTGTATGTACCGATTTAGAATAATTATTCTTTTTTGTTTTAAATTGTTCGTCATATTCTGCATAAGGTTATCAGGGAAAAAAAAATGGAATACGCCGTACGGCATTTCATACAAACTTTCAGGCCCTTATTTTTCGAAATGAATAAACCGATTTTAATGAAACTTAATACACATAAGCAGGATATAAAGGTCTAAAAAGTTAGCAGAAAACATTTGCGAAATGTCTTATTTAAAAAAAGATAACTGTAAATCTCTGTTTCTATAGAAAATTTAAAATCGGTCTAATTTGGCTGTAACACTATTTTTCGAAAATATTTTCTACTAACTTTTTAGACCTTTGTATCCTGCTTATTCGTATTAAGTTTCATTAAAATCGGTTCATTCATTTCGAACAATAAGGGCTTGAAAGTTTGTATGAAATGCCGTTCAGCGTAAACGCTCTTTCGCAAATGAAAAATGGGAAACCTGAAAGGAAGTACCTATGTTTCGGGAAGTACCTGTGTCGCATAAACAGTTAGCCGGACGCCCGGTGTCACCACTGCGTCGACTACCGGGAGGACACGGCGCGGCACACGCTGGCAGAGTGTGCCGCTTGGGAGGAGCAATGCCGTGCCCTCATCTCAGAACTAGGCAGTGACCTCTCGCTGCCGGCTGTAGTCGAGGCGATGGTCGGCAGCGAAGAGTCCTGGGACGCGCTGGTTTAAGAAAGCTGCGGAAAGGGAGAGGGAGATCTCGTCCACTCACCCGGCCTGCAGCAGGCGCACCGGGCGTCGATGGAGGGCGGATAACGGCCTCTTCCAGCCCCCAGAAATGGGTCCAGGGGCGAATGGACTCGGGGACGTCAGTCGCCTCCCACACATCAGGACTAGAGGTGGCGGCACATAGTGTTCCACGCGCGCCTCTCTTACACAACCCGGGGGGAGTCAAACACCTCACGCCCCCCCTGACCCGAGGAGGCCCGCAGTGGCAGGCCATCACCAGTCGGGGGTTGCGGAAGGATCGTACGTTCCCGCGATTTCCGGCGTAGGTGTGAGATGGAACACCGGGGAGGTTTTTAGTCAGTAAGAGTCTGACAGACCCCTCCGCCCGCCCCAGGGCGGAGGACATCCATGAGGATTTTCCACCCCGGAACAAAAAAAAAAGGATAACGTCTGTTGGGTCAGTTAGTGGCGCTTGCACGAGACTTATTCAAATGTTGGCCCAATACTTCGCAAATCTACAGCATTGTCGGTTGCAGCGCAGAAGTCTGGCTGCATGCTTTTGGCACAAAGGGCAGGAAAGGAGGTGGAGCCCTAGGAGGGACTTGTGGCTAAGGAATTACAGCCGCACGGTTCGATCAATCAGGTTAACCTACGCTTGCCGCGGTTGGTCCGTGGATGGGTGACCAACATATCCTAACAAGGGTCTCCGTGGAAAGCACGTTAAGCCGTTGGTCCCAGTTGTCATTCGTAGATCTTTGACAGACGGTACGGGTCTTCAGAAGCCCGATAATTAAAAAACCAGTCTTAGCAAGAGGTATCGTATCACCCAGTCACTAGGTTGTGGAGGTCAGATAGGCAGTCGCTCCATGTAAAATACTGGTATTTAGCTGCATCCGGTTAGACTGAAAGCTGACCCCAACATAGTTGGGAAAAGGCTAAGCAGATGATGAAGAGATGGAACATGGTGCAATAACTTGCCTTCTTTTGAAATCAGGACTTAGTAAAGAGTAAGTAATTACAAGACAAGACAAGACAAGACAAGAGAGGTTAGAGACAAGTTTAAATGTTATAACTAAAGAGTTATAACATTTAAACTTGTCTCCTTTATCAGTCCGTATTGAGATCTCCCCTTAAGTAAGGGATGCTTGATGCAAAGTGTTTGTTCAGGTTTTGACGATACATTTTGGACGCTTTTTTAGTCTCGTTCACGCTTTTTAAATTCAATGGGTGGGTAGAGATGATACGCAAGTATGACGAATATTTGAAATAGATGGAGGAGGAGAATTTGAAGCATAGGGGTAACCTTCCTTTGGAAAAGTTATTCTACTTTTTAACACCGTCTTAAAATAAGGGTCTTAGGCCTCTGCCTCGAATCGAATCTTGCTGGCGGCGGCGCGGGAGCGGCAGGATCTAATGCGTAAAATCAAATGGACCAGCCTTCGAAAACATCGGCGCGGCAGCGGCGCGGGAGCGGGCAACGAGCGGTGCACTCCAGTCAAGCGTTGACCGCCTGCGCGTTTGTATTAGGGATTCACTTCTTCTTTTGCCCACTATATCAGCAAAAAGATGTTGTCGCCGTTGTTCAGACATTTCGTTCGAGAGTAAAAACAAATATTTCGACGACACAACCACGAACACAACACTACGCCGCTATAGTGCCGCGCGATCTGCCCGCTGGTTTCGAGAACGGGTCTGCGTTGCCCGCGCAAGATTTAAGGCAGAACCCTTATAAATTTAAACCTTTTTCTGTTTGTGCATCTGTCTGTACTAGCTCAAAGTAATTTGCCAAGCCTTTTCCCAACTATGTTGGGGTCGGTTTCCAGTCTAACCGAGTGCAGCTGGATACCAGTATTTTACATGGAGGGAATGCCTATGTGAACTCCACAACCCAGTTACTGGGTAACACGATACCCCGTGGTAAGACTGGTTGTCAGACTTTGAGCTTCTGACTACCCGTAAAGATTATTAAAGATCTACATATACTGCTAGGTCAAAGCATTGAAAAAAAAAGTTTCAACGCGCCTAAAGAAGTTTTCACTTCAAAAAAAAGTTTCATGCTAAAAACTTTTCACTTTTTAACTTTCACTTCACTTCTTCATTTCACTTAATTTTTTGACTTTCATTTTTTTTTCACTTTCACTTGTTTTCACTTTTTTTTTGAAGTTGTCAAAAAAAAGTTTTTTAGAAACTTTACTACTTAACTGTAGAAACTTTTTTTTGAAGTGAAAACTTCTGTAGGCGCGTTGAGAATTTTTTGAGATGGGAAAAACCTTTAAACTCGCGTCACTGTTACCGTAAGCGACACCGCGCGTGTTTTCTTTATAAGACGATTAAAAAAATACCCGCTTCGGATGTGTTCGGCTGTCCTCGGGATGTACTCGGTTTTAATGTATATCCGATATGTCAGTGAGTGATGGCAAAGCATTCTGTTTGTGTTTTGTTCACTTCTGTCGGCACTCCCGGAGTGCCACTGTTTTTTTTATCTCTATTCTGAGCATGAAACTTTTCTTTTTCTTTTTTAGACTAATAGGTACTTCTTCAGACCGAATTTCCGTCATAGCGGCCAATGTCAGCGGAGACCCATCGACGCAGGAGACATTATAGTGCAGGCGTGTGTGCGCATACACAGGTCCACTCTCTTTTCCCTCACTCTCATCGTCCGATGGGGGGCAATCTGACACGACCGGAGAGAAATCAGGCGCAGGACCAACTACTTAAGGCCCAGCGCACACCGCTGGAGGCGCGGCGGAGAGCATTTGAAGACAACAATTTAATATAAACCTTAACTACCTTGACATACGGTCAATCATCACACTAATATTATAAAGGTGAAAGTTTGTGAGTGTGCGTGTGTGTTTATATGTTTGTTACTTCTTCACGCTCAAACGGCTGGACCAATTTTAATAAAATTTGGTATGGAGGTATCTGACACCCTGGATTAACATATAGGCTACTTTTTATCCCGATATTCCTACGGGATCGACAATTACGCGGATGAATATATAAGAATAAATTCGCACGCGGTGCTCGGAGCGCCCTTAAGCTACTATAAGAGCATGCGCGCGACTGCTCCAGTCTCCGCCGTGCTGCTCTGCGCTCCGCCGCACTACCCCGTGCCGCGCCCGGCTGGCTGGCGGTCAGATTATCGATCAGCACTATGACATGGGCGCGCTCGGAGTAGCTGCGCGCCACCGCGCGTCTCTCCGCTCGAGGGCTCTCAAGGGCTCTTGGGCCCGCGGAATCCGCCCGCGCGTTTCAAGGAAATGCGCGCCGCCGCGCCTCCAGCGGTGTGCGATAGGCCTAACGTGACTTTCGAGGCTCGGGTATCTCACCGCCAACTTCTAAACTCCGGGCAGCTACTGAGAAAAACTCAGTAATACTTTGGCTGACCTGGGAATCAAACCTAGGACCTACCTGTTCAGAGGTAGCTACCATGACACCAACGGAGCTGTTAGATACATTGTGCGGCGTACGGTCGACGCCAAAAGTCCTTAAGCGAGTTTACAAACTAATTGCTTAACGTTTAGTTTGACTTACGACCTTCTTTTAATGAGTAATTTCACACACACTTCCGCATATTACTCGAATAATCACGCTTTTGAACATAGTTCCGTGTCATGTTCGTCTTGTTCACATAATTCGTAAAACTTTATGAGTATACCCACAGAAATCTAAATAAATAAATTAGGTACCTATGGTAGACAGATGCAGGTAACTTACGGCTCATTCACCGCGACTAATAGAATGTTGTTCGTTCTTGGTTGGTTTTTGATATGGTTAGTGACGTGTGTTTAATCTATTAGCTGTGTAATAGTTCATTTTGAAATGTAAGCTTTGAGATGAAAGCGGATATTATCGCGCAGCGTAAAAGTGGACTTAATATTATATCACAAATATTTGATGAAACCGGACTGACTGTGAGTATTATGATTTAATTATTTTATCTAACATTTAGCTAGTTAAAGTAGATATAACTTGTGATCCTAGTAATTATTTTTTAATCGTATTTACCATAAGGTCTAAATAGAAGAAAAAAAATATTTCCATAACTTTATTTATTTACTTTTGGAATGATGAAACATTAAGTATAATTATAATATAATTACTTTGTAACATTTCTATTTTCAAAATAATTTTGTTTCAAAATAGTAATATTATTTTATAATTTTGCTAGTAGCCTAACTTAAGTATTCCTTTTTTGTTTTAGAGAAATTATCTACTGTGAGTCGGAGGGTCAAAGGAAGAGGGTAAGCCTTCACTTGCCAGTTGAAAGCGTAGTGGAAGGCCCCAGCTGGTCAGTGAATATAAAACAAGTGGTTTAAACCAACGAGATATTTTGCCAAATTATTCGACACGTCTTCACGAAGCGTCCGCAGTGCAAACGAAACCCAGTTCAAAAACTATATTTGATTGGAAATCATAAACAAGAACGTTTACATTTTGCGATAAGATACAGCGATGATAGATACAGTGATGGGAAGGATGGAATGGGAGATCTGATGAACAGTTGAAGTTGCATTCATGGAAATATGCAGATATTATTATGTTTAAATAATGGAGGATACCTGCGCCAGGGTTTACTTGATAGCATTGATAATAATGGGGGTTATTCGAAGTATTAAGTTATAAATTACAAATTGATTTTAGTAATATTAAAATAATATTGTGTCATATCCGTAATAAGGACTATTTTGAGGTTTAGTTTCAATCTTCTTTTCATAATGAAAATGAATACTTAAGCTATAACCACAATAAGTCCTAATAAGTACGATTTGTTAACTTTGATGTTTGAGATAGTGCACTGGCAGTATAAAAAAAGTAGTACCACTGAGTAATTTAATTGTATTGTGATATATATTGTGAAGGATTCCGCACTTTTTTTTATTTACGTGCGTAGATTTGCTAGTCGTGGTTTGTTGGAGTGACGGTAGTAATTATAGCACAATATTATTATATTACTAAGATACAATATTTAAAGTCTAATGATCGTAGTTCACTGATTACCTGCTTTACTTCAATTAATTGTTCTTTAAGAGAAAATAAACTGTTTTAACTAAAAATTTATTTCTAAAATTATAACGAATAAACATTTTGAAATCACTTCAGTATACCTAAAACATTTTTTTTTATTTTGAATCCCATATAACTTAAGCTTATCAATATAATAATAAAAATATTATAATTATTACATTATTATTCTCGTATATTAATTTATCGAATAATAAAAACAAACGAGACAGATAATTGTTGAAAAAAAAATAATATTCTCATCACGAGATTGGAACCCAGACCTCCGCGTTTGTTAATCCAATACGTAAAGACACTAGCTATATGTGCTCGCTGTGATGAAGTCAATTTAGCAATCGTATGAACCCACCAAGGTCATATGATTACGTACCCTGTATGTAAAAGCGACGATATATTTTTGTTTCGTTCGATCACTTACACACACAGATGTAGGTACGGGCCTGTGGCGCGCGGTGGTCTTCACAGCAAAAACGCTCTTATCGCGCTTAAGGAGTTCTGTTGCATACTGTACATTTGGGTCGAGTGGTTTTGTATGGGACAGTTGTTTTTAGGGTTCCGTACCCAAAGGGTAAAAACGGGACCCTATTACTAAGACTCTACTGTCCGACTGTCTGTCTGTCACCAGGCTGTATCTCATGAACCGTAATAGCTAGACAGTTGAAATTTTCACACATGATGTATTTCTGTTGCCGCTATAACAACAAATAATAAACATAAAATTAAGTTAAAATTTAAAGGGGTATTTCGGCGTTTTATGCCTTGTGGTACGGAACCCTTCGTGTGCGAGTCCGACTCGCACTTGTTAGGATTCCGTACCCAAAGGGTAAAAACGGGACCCTATTACTAAGACTTCGCTGTCTGTCCGTCTGTCTGTCTGTCTGTCACCAGGCTGTATCTCAAGAACCGCGATAGCTAGACAGTTGAAATTTTCACACATGATGTATTTCTGTTGCCGCTATAACAACAAATACTAAAAACAAAATAAAATAAATATTTAAGGGGGGCTCCCATACAACAAACGCGATTTTTTTGCCCTTTTTTGCTCGATATCAAAAATGGCAACAGGTAGGCACTTGAAATATTCACAAAATACTCAGTTGTATTTTAACTTTAATAATAAATAATAAAATTAAAATAAAATAAATATTTAAGGGGGGCTCCCATACAACAAACATGTTTTTTTCGGCGTTGTTGCATTGTGGTACGGAACCCTTCGTGTGCGAGTCCGACTCGCACTTGGCCAGTTTTTTTTTTCTTGATTTCGATGTTTATCCCTTGAAGAAAGTTGTTTAGTTTGATAGTGTGTATCACAGGGAATATGAGAACACCTTTCTGATACATGCGTTATACATCGTTATTGGTAAAACATTAACAACCTCTTAAGAGGTCATTGTACTCATCATCAGGAACAACTTTTACTATGGGACCAAACCTGAAATCGCGAAAAAAAATCAGCTGTTCCCTACATTTATGTTCGTAGAACTCGTCAAATTGTAGGGATCAGCTGATTTTTTTTTCGCGATTTCAATTTTGGTCCCATAGTAAAAGTTGTTCATAATGATGAGTACAATTACCTCTTAGGAGGTTGTTAATGTTTTACCAATAACCCTGTATATGTGTCATTATACCTTAAAAGGGGTGCCTTAATGCCTCACAGTAGGCATGGGTATCTCAGCCCCTATACAATAGAACGGTACCTACATTTCTATATTATAAATTGTTTACCCGAAGTCCTATTATTTACGTAAACTTCCATAACTCAATTAATACCTAGTTATGCGCACATAAATTATTATATTGTATTTACTTCATATTCAAATCCCACTTCGAAAGCTCTTAACAAATAATGAGTGACGTCATCCATGGCGTAGTAATTTACAACCAAAACAAAACAATATGGCCTACTTAACAACAACGCTTTAAATACATTCAAAATAACCTTTATTGCTAAGTGACAAAGTTGAAAATCATTTGATGGGATTGTTTGACAACTTGGTAATAAAAATGTGTGTGATAATAGCCCTTATTGCAAGGGTATAAGGTTGTAGGGGTATGATTAAGTGGGGTGAATGAACTTGGGTCCACGTGGTGCTTGCAATTGCGCAGTTTTGAACCCCCTGCAGTAGTTACGACGCACATTGGTATATGGGGTAGGGAGAGCGTACCAGTTATCGGCATTAAGAGGAAAAAAAATACCTATTAAAACAAATTCTGGCATGGTAGATGCCAGAATTTATGTCAATGTTGTGGCACGATTCCAACCTTTCGACCCTCAGTCCAGTTGGTCTTCACCTTCAAATACTGCACGACTTCCTCAGTTGTCGTGGAGTGATGCAGACGCGAAAGGTACAGCTGCGTCGTAGGCACAGCAGGGCGCAGCAAACGTTGGGTCCACTCGGAGCCACACACGTAAATACGAGAACAGGGCTTCTTCTTCTTCCTTTCTACTTTCGTGAAACCCTCCTCGTCAACTTGGCTGGCTCTTGGCAAAGAGCAACGGACCGCAGTCAGGGCAGGTTGAGCATCCTTTACCAGTTTTTCCCCTTTTCTGGTTTGTCTCATTTAATGCAGTCAGGTTTCACAAGTATTTATATTCATCCTGTGCATTCTACTGATTATAAGCAGCTAATCTACTCACCCCACAGGGAGTTCAAGCGTGATTATAAATTAGAATAAGCGAGCTCTGAAGACATTTAATTCGTAACAAAACAGGCCACAGACTGATTCATATGCATCTAACGGCATTGGACCAAAATTAAACCAAATAGTAAAAAGATCAGAAGTCCCGCTTATAGTCGAAAATAAAACAAACTTCCCAAAAATCTCAAACGACACTGAATTTTAAGACTTCCTTACAAGGTTTTTGTATTTTTATTCTTCCTTTTTTATGCTCACAAAAGGTTAGGTTAGGTTAAAATATATTGTGAGATGGAACACCGGGGTGGTTTTTAGTAAGAGTCTGACAGACCCCGCCGCCCGCCTCAGGATTATCCACCTCGGAAACAAAAAAAAAAAGATTAAAATATACATTTCAAAAATACAAAAAAGAAATGGAAAAATATAAGAATGATGAGAACTTTGTTTGTGGTCGAATGTTTACATTTTGACAGCTCTTCACAATATTCATGCGGCTAGTTACATAATGGTTTTTAGCACGAGAATGATCGAATCAATTAAATCGGTTCGGTTATCAGAAAGGTGTTGGTACTTCTGACGCCATTTATACTTTACTTGACGATGTAATAGAAAAAATAAACAAGAAAATGAGAGTAGCAGGGATCTTTCTTGCCTTAAGTTCCGCCTTTGACAGTATAGACCACGAGTTAATTCTTGCAAAAATGGCGCACTATGGTATAAAAGGTAAGGCCCTCAAACTATTCTCTTCTTACCTGAAAAATAGAAAAATGTTCGTATAAATTGACAAAACTCTAAATGGCTACAAAAAGGCCTACAAATCTGCCACGATAAATATGACTACAGGTGTCCCGCAAGGACATTAAAGGAGCAAGGATATTAGGACCTATTTTATTCATATTATTTATAAATGACTTAATTAATTACATAAATTCAATTTTGCCTGACATTAATATAGTAATCTTCGCCGATGACACTAATGCCATAGTAGCAGCAAATGACATACATAAATTAACAGAGTTGGTAAATGCTGCATTACAAGCTTTTCATGTGTGGTTCACTGTAAACAATTTAGTAATCAACACCGCAAAGACCAAATTGTTATTCTTTAAGACAACAGCCCGTAATAAGGACAGTCTGGATGTTGCTTTGAATGATGACAAAATTGTCCTCGTTAGAGAAGTCAAATTTTTAGGAGTACGTACACATTGACGAACATCTAAATTGGAAAACAGAATTAAGTGCGATAAATGTATCGGTATGTTCCGCATGTTACGCTTTAAGAGCCCTTAGAACAGACATTAGCAATGAGCAATTGAAATTGGTGTATTTCGCGTTGGTAGAATCAAGAATTAGGTATAGCATAATGTTTTGGGGGAAAAGCTATGATTATAATGTAAGGAGAGCTTTTGTGTTACAAAAACGCGCAATTCGCACATTACTCCGTATCCCGCAAAGGGAGAGTTGCCGTGAACACTTCACAAATCTGAAGATACTAACAGTACCGAGCATTTATGTATTTGTACTTCTAATTAACATGGCCAAATTTATGCATGGATATGAGACTGCAGAAGAACGAGTGATTAGAGAAGGCACACGGTGACAAGATATTAAACATTACAAGATACAGCCTAATTTAAATATTGTGAAGCACAGTCTCAAATATCAATCGGTCATCTTATTTAACGAATTGCCTATAAATTTGAAAAGTGCTATCTACTCTAGCTATTACAATTTATAGGCAATTTGTTAAATAAGATGACCGATTGATATTTGGGACTGTGCTTCACAATATTTAAATCCAATAGATTGTTGATGTTATATTTATGTATTGTTGTTGTATTTAACGTGTTTCCTATTACTGTGATTTAAATTATTATTTATTGTGTTCTTATTATTGTGATTTAAATTATTGATTTTAATTATGTAAATTCAGATACAATTTATTGTTCATGAATAAATGACTAATGACTAAATCAGAACATAACCGTTTATAAACTGTACACTCAAAAAATAAGAAATATAAATTTCTATGTTTATATCTGTAATTTATATGGTCTAGGTATAATAATGAAGAGTATTCTATTCTAAAGTCTATTCAAACTTAAGTTTCTAATTAATATTATTTCAAGTTAACTTTATTTTAATAGTAATTTAGTTAATTTAAGAGTCATTAAGACTGTTGAAAAAGTTATAAAAATGTTTGAAGTTGTAGTGTAAACTGAACTTTATTGTGTAGGATTTAAAGTTTTCATAAAGTTCATAGTTGTTTACATTTTTGGTAAATAAATCGCGAATAAAGATTACACTGACAGTCGCTTTGGTATAATTGGTATTTCGTAATTATATGGCAGTGGACCTTCTGTGTTTGTTTACTCTGTGTGTGAACTTATTATGTTGAAAATAAAGCAAGGAAGTGAGAGCGGATCCTTTGCGGCTGTGTCTGAATAACCTACGTGATTAATCAAAGTCAGAAACGTTTGGATTTAATTCTAGTCTAGTTATTTAGAACGCAGATTCAGTTGGGACCCGTTCATTGTCTGAAAACATTATACTACTGAGTACTGAAACATTATAGGTACACTAGCTTCTGCCCGCGACTTCATCCGCGTGAAATTTCTTGTCCCCGACAACCTCATCGCATCGTCTATCCGCGCTATAACTTCGTTTTCGCTTGGCATTGTCTCTGTATTTTTTCTCTTTGCTCGGCTCCTAAGGGTCATAGCGTGATGTAAAATAGCTTATAACTTTCCTCGAGAGTTGGGCTATCAACAGCAAAAAGAATTTTTCAAATCCGACTGGTAGTCCCAGAGATTAGCGCGTTCAAAGTAACAAATATAAAAAAAACTGTTGAGATTTATTGTTAGTATATAGATACTTATATCAACATACTTCTTTTTCCCACCTGGCTATGCAGAAACTACAGAAGGCCAATTCTCGTAATTTTAAACGTTCGAAATCTAGTCGCAGTCTCATCTCGGCGACAATTACATGTCAAAAACTTGTCAAAATGTTGTTTTTGTCAGGATGAGACTTGACAATGAGATCAGACTGTGAACTTTCTTAAAATTGCGAGAATTGCTCCTCAGGACGCTATCAGGGGCCCTAGTCTGCTATTTTTATAAATTCGTCATTCCAACACGATCCCACCACCATCCCATTGTCATTTTGCTAAAAGTTCGTAATCTGCTAAATTCATAATGGTTGATCATTGGTCGGTCAATGGCACACAAATTATACGATACTCGTAACGAATTAGAAGTAATGACTGCACAATGACGTTCTAATGGTAGGTTACCGATCAAAGGAACTCAAAATTTTTGCAGATTACCGCGTAGGTAAGTCAGTTTAATTCATTTTTCATTTTGTACGAGATTACCATTTTACGCCATTTCTTTCAATGGAGTGTCAGTGGTTGACCATTGGAAAGTCATAATGACGCCATTATATTAGTAGATTACCAAACTTGTCAAAATCAACAATTATGAAATCAATGATAGACCATTCTGACACTATTGTAATAGCAGACTTGAGGCCCAGGTTGCGTTACTTCGCTTCGCTTTGCCATTTGCTTCGTTTACGTTCATTCATATACGAGTATCTCGTCTTACACGCACGCCTCCTGTTGCGAGTACTACTCACCTGACCTTTATAGGTAGATCTATCTATACTATTGCTTAATTTTTATTTACGTAAAATCTTTTTTTTAGAAAATAAACGGCGTAAAATAAGGCGCAAAAAATCACGCTTAATTTTGCTATACCAGTATTCTAGCACTTTAATAAAGTACTAGCTTCTGCCCGCGACTTCGTCCGCGTGAAATTCGTACTTTCCTCTCATAATTTTGAAAATGTACGTTTATGATTTTTATCATTTATTTAGATATAAATAAGTATTCGGGTCAATTTTTTAGTTTATAGCTCAAAGGGATCAGATTTTTCAAATAAACTGTATCCCAGCTTTTTACCCCCCCAGGAGAGTAATTTTGAAAAATCGTTTGGGATGTGTTCATAACTTGACTCAAAGACCCATACCCATTTTCGAGTTAATGGAAGTAAGCAGTAGAATTTTCCACCTTCGTAGGAGTAAATATTTGAAAAACCCTAAATCACTATTTTTAAGTAGGTATTTTTTGTTTTAGTTGTACCGAGTTTCGAGTTAATCCGACAGCGGGTTAAATATTTTTCTAATCCATCAACTTTGTCACCCCTCAAATCCTCTGTGAGGGATTTTTTGTACTAAAAGTGACAATCTTTATTATTTACTGACCCAAATATTGCCAAGTCTCTAATTTATTAACCAAATGAATAAGATTTTTCATATAAACTGTATCGCCTCTTTCTATCCCTATAGGGGTGGAATTTCGAAACATAATCTAAATTATTTATACCAATTTTCCAGTTAATCAAGCCTCGTAATAAAATTCCGCCCTGTGAAATTGACTACCCCTCTTCACCCCATTAGTGGTAGATTTTCGAAAAACCCTGAACCACTTTATTATTTATTTTGGTCTTAGATAGGTACTGAGTTTCGAGTTAATTGGACCGCGCATTAAAAATTTTCCATACTAAATTTTACACCCCCAATCTCCCCTTCGGGTTAGTTTAGAATTCCAAAAAAATTCGAACTTTGTAATTATTTGTGCCAAGTTTTAAGTCCAAATTTATTTGTACAATTTTTTTTTGAATTTATCAAGGCACTAATTAAAATCCCCTTATAAATCGAATTACCACTTTTTGTGCCGTCAGGGGTCAATCATTTTCGAAAACCCCATACACTTACTATTGATTGTTCATCTGCCTAGCCTTAATGATCGAAGCCTTTCCCCAACTATGTTGGGGTCGGCTTCCAGTCCAACAGGATGCAGCTGAGTACCAGTATTTTACATGGAGCGACTGCCTATCTGACCTCCACAACCCAATTACGATACCCCTTGATAAGACTGGTTGTCAAACTTTCGGGCTTCTGACCACCCCTAGCGACTGTCAAAGATCCACGAATGACAGCCGGGACCAACGGCTTAGCGTGCTTTTCGAGGCACGGAAAGGTCACGGTACGTAAAGATGGCCACCTATCCACAGACCAACCGCGGCAAGCGTAGCCTGCGTAACCTGATCGATCGATCTGGGCGGCTGTTATTATTGATTATTTTCTGTCAAAAGTATTAATACTGAGTTTGAGTAAATCGGACCGCGCGTTAATATTCTTCCACACAAACTTTAACACCCCAACACGAGGGGTGTTGGGGTGTTTTGATAAACGAATAACGATAAACTTTATTACTTGCTTAGGCAAGTATTCTTGCCAATTTTATTAACCAAATGAATAAGATTTTTCTTATAAACTGTATCTCCGTTTTTCACCCCTACAGGGGTGGAATTTCGTAAAATAGTTTGGGATGTGTTCATTACTCGACTCAAAGATTTTTATACCAATTTTCGAGTTAATTAAGCGACGCAGTAAAGCCTTCCCCTATAAAATTACCTTTTCACCGCGTTAGGGGTAAATTTTCGAAAAACGGCGATACACGTTATTCTTTATTTTCGGTCTTAAGTATAAATACTGAGTTTCGAGTTAATCGGACCACGCGTTAAAATTCTTCCATACAAACTTTGACACCTCCCAATCCCCCTTCAGGGGGCAGTTTAGAAAAAAAAAAAGCCAAACTTCATAATTTATTTAGATAAGTATTCGTGCCAAGTTTCATGGTTATTAACTCAAGGAATAAGATTTTTCATACAAACAAAATCCCCTCTTTTCACCCCTTAAAGGTTAAATTCCTAAAACCCCTTCTTATTGGATATCTACTCTTCACAAAGAACACACCCTCCAAAATTAATTTCTCTACCCAGCGGCACCGACCAGCGTTTTAGGCTGTGCGTTGATATAATCAGTCAGTCAGGACAAAATTTCATTTCCCTTTTCACCCCCTTAATGGATGAAATTCTAACAACACCGTTGTGTTAGCTTCCAATCATAAGCCTAGATAATAAATTTAGTGATTTTTACGTCGAAAATTAATGACTTTCTATACACAACTTCATCCCCCTTTGTAACCCTTCGGGGGTGGAATTATCAAAAACGCTGAGATACGTGTAAATTAATTTTCAATTGTCAGCCTAAATACAAAATTAGAAGATCCTAACTTCAAAACTGTCGGACTTTCATATAAACTTCCATCCCCTATTTTAACCCTTTAGGGGTTGAATTCCCAAAAATCCTTTCTTAGTGGATACTTACTTTTCACAAAGAACACACCTTCTAAGTTTCAAGTCTCTAGGTCGAGCGGTTTGGGCTGTGCGTTGATATATCAGTCAGTCAATCAGTCAGTCAGGACTTTGAATTTTATATATATAGATTTAAAAAAATACAATATTCGAAATACTTATTCAATGCCCATTTAACATAATTATACAGAAAAAAAAACCTACGCGCCAACTATATTATGATTCTAGCATAGAAATTTTCGTCGGTTATAAAAAAAAAATTGTTGTTTTTTGGATAAACATTCGGATCGCGTAGGTTTTGCACTTTTCTATAAAACAGCAAATTTTTTTTTTTTTGAATAATGGCGAAAAATTTCTCCGCTAAAGGGGTTCTGGAATTATATGCTGAACTAGCTGCTACCCGCGGTTTCACCCGCATAAGTGTCGATCCCGTGGGAATATCGGGTTAAAAAGTCTAGCCTATATGTTAATCCAGGTTGTCAGCTATCTCCATGCAAAATTTTATCAAAATTGGTTGAGCCGTTTAAGCGTGAAGAAGTAACAAACATATAAACATACACACACAGACACACTCACACCTTTATAATATTAGTGTGATTAATGGTTACAGTTTGCGCAATGGATATTTTTTTTTCTTGTATACCTATCTAATATTTTAGTCAAAGACAGCAACAGGAGCATCTACCCTGCATTAGGGCGCGTGTATTTAGGTGACCCATATCCATCCCTTCTGGGAGCACCGCGGTGCACGACACTGCAATCAAATCAGCGTTTTTGCTCACTAAAAAGACTCGTGGCGCACTATATTGAATATTAGTAATTTGTTATAAATCCAGCAGTACCATAACATCACGCCTGTCATCCTCAAAGGGTTAGGCAGAGGTGTACCTATAGTATACACACATTTCACCTGTTATGTATAAGTCCAATGCACACAAAGTCCAGGGTACATTTTTGTGAGAGGTAAGTCGGAGTCATCATAATCATCATCATTTCAGCCGAAAGACGTCCACTGCTAGACATAGGCCTCCCCCAAATCTATTAAATTGCCTGTGTGGTGCCGGACTTAAAGAATAACACCACCCCATACTTCCCGTGGGTGTCGTAAAAGGCGACTAAGGGTCGTACCGGAGAATGGGCAGCAGCGTTCTCTTTGCATTCTACCACCATACCATACTGCGATCGCCAACCCGCCTGCCAAGCGTGGCGATTATGACACCCCCCCCCCCCCCCCCCCCCCCCCCAAGAATGATAAGCCGGAGTAGGAGATATCTTTAATAATGATTATAATATTTGTCTATATCTATAGAATACTGACTGTGCCATTTTTCAAAGGGAAGCCGGTAGGAATCGTGTTGTATGGAACCTTAGCCACTGGTCCCATGTATAGCCGAGCCTATTGCCATCAACCGAGCACAAATTCAAACTCCTGAGAAATTTCAGATGGTAAAACCCAATAACACTGCCCGACCCGAGAATCGAACCCAGGACCTCAAGCTCAGCAGTACGCGCTTGCGACCATTAGACCAATGCGACAGACGCACATAAAAAAAAAACAAAATCTGTATTCACAATAGCATACACATAAAGTCTGCCAAACTGCATAACAGTTTGTCGACAGTTGTTCTCGTCTAACAATAAATAAAAAAAAATAAAAAAAAATTATTGTGCTAAAACTTAATTATGCTAAGTAAACTACAAAATAACATACCTACCTACAGTCGAGATCAAAAAACTTACATTTAACAAAAAGCATTTTCACCAACGTAAGGTTTGTTACAAAGATATCTTTGGACACAGATAGTATTTTTATAGAACTTTTTAACGCCGTACGGTATTTCATACAAACTTTCAAGCCCTTGTTTTTCGAAACGAATAAACCGATTTTAATGAAACTTCATATCCATAAGCAGGATACAAAAGTCTAAAAAGTTACTTAAGAACATTTTCGAAATGTCTTATTTAAAAAAGATAACTGTAACTCTGTTTCTAAGGAAAATTTAAAATCGGTCTAATTTGGCTGTAACACTATTTTTCGAAAATGTTCTTTTTAGACCTTAGTATCCTGCATAGCGTATGAAGTTTCATTAAAATCGGTTCATTAATTTCGAAAAACAAGGGCTTGAAAGTTTGTACGGCGTAAACGCTCTTAAACTTGACATACGTTATCAGTTTTGGAGGTAGCTTGACTAACATGTTCATGTTATTCGCTGCCTGTTATAA
Organism: Mesoligia furuncula; assembly: GCA_916614155.1. Classification (NCBI taxonomy): domain Eukaryota; kingdom Metazoa; phylum Arthropoda; class Insecta; order Lepidoptera; family Noctuidae; genus Mesoligia; species Mesoligia furuncula. The sequence goes on along the minus strand of OU744809.1, from coordinate 2,834,719 downwards.
AAATGTGAAAAATATTTATAATTAAATGCTATCTCACAAATTTCAGGAGTAGCTTGGCTGGTAAGGCATGAAGACATTGTATTTAAGCAATAAGTACTAAAGCGGGTAGTCTGCTGAGCGAGACGTGGTTTTCACTGCTGTACCGATATTGTTATTGTTATTACATACATTCTAAGTTAAGGGGCATGTTATATTATAACGAGACGTTACGATGAAGTGAGTCAAGAAAACGTTTTGACGTCATTCCTGGAAAAGCGTGACTTAAGTGTGACCTAAGCCCGCACTTAAGGTGCCACTAGTCGGTATTTTTTCCATAAAAATTTCGGGGGAGGATTAGTCCACTGTTTGACATTGTGTATCCAAAGTTAAACATGATCGGCCTTATTACAAAACAAGATTTATCTTTAGACCCAGGTTTAAACCATCCGGCCATTTTTAAATTTCGAATCCGACGAAGCTAAAGTTCTTATTACAAAAACTGACGTTAAACCCGAGTCTAAGTTGTCAATTTTGCATTAAGAAATTTACGTTTGTCGGAATAAAGTTCAAAATAGAGACAGTACAAAATGAATAAACGAGATCTAATTTTAGACCTAGCCTAAACTTTCGAGCCAGTTATGGCTCGAAAGTTTAGGCTAGGTCTAAAATTAGATCTCGTTTTGTAATAAGACGGGATATCGTTTTGACTTTTAGTATTATTCATTTTGTCTGTACGGAAACAAAATAGTAAAATAAAAATCCAATAAAAAGTTATAAGCCAACAAATATTTGTTTTTCTTGCTATTTATAACGTAACTTTGGGTAATAAAAGAACTGTAAAATCTTCAAAACAAAGTCAGTACCGACAAAGCTCAGGTATCGAAGAGTTCAATAAACTTTATTTGTAACTGATTTATGCAGTGATTTTTTCATAAAACACGATTTTCCAAAGCACTTTTCGGTTTTTTTTTACACACCTTTTTGTTCGGAACGGTCTTTCTGTGCGTGAGAACTAGACGTTGTGCGTGTAAACCTATAGCGTCTAATTGCTTATCACCCGATGCTATCTCTGTCCGACACGAAGCCAGGTGAGACAGCGTGCTTTTTGGCTATGACCACCAGTGAGTTCGAGCTCGCGACTAGTTTACTCTAAGTCAAGCACACATGAGCGCAAGCATGCACATTTAGCTCATTCATCCACTCACATATCTGCTTACTCACGACGTCGACAGTCTGAGCAACATAATTTAATGGGGGCCTGGAGTTCTAAAATACATGCCTAGGCTAGGCTAGGCTAGTTTAGACTCCAGATCTCCCACAAATTACACACTTTGCCAAAATTTCTGTGTCTTACTGTGTCTCACGTTGATTTATGTAATTTGTGGAGATAAATAAAGATTTTTTTAATTTAATTTTTTGTCTTTTTACACAGAAAATCGTGACTTAAGTGCAGGTTTAGGTCACACGAGCTATAAAGTAGTATACGATACGTGTGATCTAAGTACTGGGCACGCTCGTTCCATCAAAGACCTCATCTATCGCTTTCCATAAGGCGTGATCGAAGTCAAGAGCAGGTTCATTCATCAATAGAATATAATAGAATTGAATAGAATAGAATAGGCAGGCATAAATATAGAAACTGTACAAAGGGTACAAAAAAAAGTATAAAATAAAAAAAATAAGAATGTAGTCTATTTGTGCACGCCGTGCAATAATGAACTATTTAAGTCACATGTATTATAATGTACTATTAAGACGTTTAAAACTATGAGTCAACTTATTTTAATGATATTATAGAACCTTCATAATTATATCAACCAGTGAGTAACATAACATGCAGTCGCTCCATGTAAAATACTGGTATTCAGCTGCTGGAAGCTGGAAGCCGACCCGAACATAAAAGTTTGTAAAAGGCTAGCTAGGCAGATTGATTTGACTGCCTATCTGACCTTCACAACCCAGTAACAAAGTAACACGATACCCCTTGGTGAGACTGGTTGTCAGACTTTTGGGCTTCTGTCTGCCCGTAACGACTAACGACTGTCAAAGATCTACGAATCACAGCCTAATGGGACCTAACGTACTTTCCAAAGCACGGAGGGGTCTCAAAATGTAATGGATGGTCACCCATCCACGAACCGACCGCGGCAAGCATAGGTTAATCTTCGATCGACACGTGCGGCTGGTATCATTTAACCTCGAGCCCCTCTGTGCCCAAATCACAATGGACTATAATAGCTTCCGAATTTTTTTTTGTAAAGTCAAGGGACAAAGTAGTTTCATTCGATTGTAATAGGTTTGTTGGTATGGAACTCTTACTGAGCCAGTACGACTGGGCCTCAAGTCTGCTATTACAATAGTGTCAGAATGGTCTATCATTGATTTCATAATTGTTGATTTTGACAAGTTTGGTAATCTATTAATATAATGGCGTCATTATGACTTTCCAATGGTCAACCACTGACACTCCATTGAAAGAAATGGCATAGAATGGTAATCTCGTACTTAACGACAAATGAATGTCTGACTTAGGCGGTAATCTGCTAAAATGTTGACAGTTCCTTTAATCAGTGACCTACCATTAGAACGTCATTGTGCAGTCATTACTTTTAATTCGTTACGAGTATCGTATATTTTCTGTGCCATTGACCGACCAATGATCGACCATTATGAATTTAGCAGATTACGAACTTTAAGCAAAATGACAATGGGATCGTGTTGGAATGACGAATTTATAAAAATAGCAGACTTGGGCCCCAGGCCGGTTTCATCAATACTGGATATCGCCGGCACTTCTGCGCTGACGATATCTGAGAATATCATCATCTGCCTAGTCTTTTCTCAGCTATATTGGGGTCGACTTCCAGTCTAATCTGATACAGTTTAATACCAATATTGTACATACAAAATCTAGTCGCATCTCAGCTACAATCAATGTTAAAAACTTGTCAATAATGTAGGGAAATTAGAGGTATTTTTGAAAGATTGAGACTGAAATCAGACTGTGAGCGTCCTTAAAACTACGAGAAGAGAGAGAGAGAATATTTGCCCGAAAAAAACCGGTAATTTTCTCGGTAAGCTTCCCCTTAACAGAGGCTAAGTACGGGCCTGAGTGAGTTGGCGCTAGTTCGGGTTAATTTGACTGTTTGCCGGATATATCGCCTTTTAGCTGATCACCGGTCTATCTGTGTAGCTCCAGTCGCGAAGCCGGAAGGGGGAGTTGGGGACTAGGGTTCATTTTACCTGACGGTACATAGTTTAACGATTCGTGTGTGGAGTTAGGTTATTTGAAGTCGGAGATGGTTTTATTTTACAGTGTAGCAGGTGTCTTGCCTGGTATGACGTCCATTCTGGTTAATGAAGCATTAATTTTTGTTTCAGTTTAGCCAGCTTAGCTTAGTATGGGGTGAATCTCAGAGCACAGAATCGCTGGGGCACTGAGTCGTCTTCGTGATCCGTGGGGCGAATTAATAAATTAATGTCACTTTTCCATTCGATTCCCGCCTTGAACAAATACTATTTGTACTACAGATGGTCTGGGGGCCTAAAAGGCCACTTTGGCAGAATTAAAAATGATAACATAATGGACAGTTAGCTTTTAAATTAATCGTATCAAATCCCATTGCCGAAAAATTTTTCAGTAATTTTTTTTGTCTGTGCTAAAATACCAAATCCAATCCAAATTCAAATCCAATCCAAATCCAATCCACACCCAATGCAAATCCAATCCAAATTTAATCCAAATCCAAGCCAATTCCAATCCAAATCCAATCCAATCCAAATGCAATCCAAATCCAATCCAAATCCAATCCAAATCCAATCCAAATCCAATCCAAATCCAATCCAAATCCAATCCAAATCCAATCCAAATCCAATCCAAATCCAATCCAATCCAAATCCAATCCAAATCCAATCCCAATCTCTTTGATTGTACCTACGAGTGCAGCGAAAAAAAGAAAAACACAGACTGTCTTCGCCATTTTATAATTCATAATGTTATCCTTTTATGATTCTCCAAAGTGGCCTTTTTAGGCCCCCTGGTATATACAGTCTTGATTTAGCTACTTACTATGAGTTGTTGTAATGTGAGTGAGTTACTAATAATTTACTTTAATATTTTATAGGAATTTCGGATCCGATCTAAACAAAGGCTCAAAGAAAAACAAGCTAGTGATAGACTGATCGTAATTCAACTCAACCGATCTACCAACATTCAGCAACAAAAAAAACACAGACACACACATCTGTCAAACGTTAAAGCCAGCTTAAATACATCAGCTCCAACAATTAGACCGCACACCCTCTGTAATGGCGGGCGCGGGGACAGATTTTATTCCAATCTGAAACGCATCAAGTAATTACAAATAAACAGCACAAACTACAGACGGCCGTGCGGAAAGTTGTACCGACACCATGATTTGGGCAGGACTTTTGCAGAATTACATTTGATATAACATTCTGTAAAAGATATTCCTTTTATTTATTAAGGTCTAACAAACAGTTGGGCAGGACTTTTGCAGAATTACATTTGTAATAACATATTTTGTAAAAACTATTCCCTTTATTTATTTAGATCTTACAAACAGTTAACCATTACATCCTATGAACTTACTTACAAAACAAGTAGTTACATAAATACATACCCATTACGAACTCACATCGTTATCAACATTATATAAGGTAGTACCTATAGGTAGGCGTCTGTGTGGTGCCGGACTTAAAGAATACCACCACCCCTTACTTCCCGTGGGTGTCGTAAAAGGCGACTAAGGATCGTACCGGAGAATGGGCAGCAGCGTTCTCTATGTATTCCATCGTCATACCATACTGCGATCGCCAACCCGCCTGCCAAGCGTGGCGATTATGGCAAACCCTCCCAAAATTGGGGGAGGCCTATGTCCAGCAGTGGACGTCTATCGGCTGAAACGACTATAGGTATTGGTTTAAAGCAAAACGAGTAGAAGAAAAAAAACAATTATTTGTCTAGTAATTAGATTAAACATAATCTTCAATGGTTTCGCTTATATTATATCTTTCAAATCGCAGCTAAAAATCGGCTTTTGGTAAGGCGGTTGTTTGGTTTTATCGCCATTTTGGTTTTTACGATGAAATAGGTTGTTTACAAAAAACCTTCGATTTCTAGAGGCTCATTATATTTTTTCAGTCAAATTTCAGGCCGCGAGAACATCATCGATGTTTTTAAAGGCGAGTATTAGGAGTGCACGTTAAACATATTATAAAATAAAGTCACTTTTCTTGTCTCTCTGTGATCACATAATCTTCTCAACTCAACTCAACTCAAAGCATTTATTTCAATTAAACCAATTACAGGCACTTTTGAATTGTCAAGGGGTCGGTCAGTCAGAAAGGTGAAGCTAGTTGCCCATTCCAAAGCGTAGGTACAGACGCCAGGACATCAAGCTACCCGAAACTGTCAAATTTTCCCAATCAACTTTTAACCTTATGCTTTTGCGATAAAGTTGAAAATCTATTAAAGAAATTCGATAGATTGTAGTAGCTTGATGCGCTGGCCTCTGTACCTATGGAGAAGAACGGGCAAGAAACTCCATGGACACATCTTTTTAGCGCACTCATTTTTTTCACGTTGCATGACGAAATCAAATCAAAACAAAAATAGAAACGAAGTAGGAATGTTAAGTTGCATAAATCAGAGTGCATTAGCCCACGTTCGTATGGACGTAAAAATGTCGCGGTGGGATTTAATCGCGCATTGGATCTTCAACTCTCGGTGTTGAGCCGAGGGTCGAGAATCCAAAAACACACTTAAACACAAAAAATGAGAATAAAACACACTGTTTTATCTTCAAATCTCGGCGCTAAGCAGTAAATTGAAAATACAGTGCGCGAAAAAAAACGCTGCGGGCAAAACTTATTCAACCCCATTTTTCGTTTAGAGATATTTAGAAATAATAACATTTTTAAATTACTTAAAAAAATGTTGGCAGACTGGCTTCAGGCTAAGCTTTGATTTGCTTTTAGTTAATTCGCCTTCATCTTTGATCTTTCAAACATACAGACATAACAAGCACTTAATCGTGTTACTCAAGCCATTATATTAAGTTTTTATTTGTGAAAACATAATTTTAAAAGCTAACAGTATTGAAATAATAATAATATGTACAAGTATATACTTGTACATATTATTATTATTGTTTTAAGTACTTAATATAATAATACAAGTACAAAAATCTATAAAATTTAGTAATCATGGCAACCCTACCAGTTAACATGCGGGCAACATTAATTAGTAAACAGTAGACCGTCTGAGTGTAGCAACAAAGCAAGATTTTTCTTGTGTTCCACACTGCTGTGGAAACAAACTTATTTTTTTTTATAAGTCTGAGCATTTTCAAAACGTAAAATTCATGAATTTAAAACGGGTGTACATTTTAAATGTTAATTAGGCTTGGTGATAATTTTTGCGGAGCAGTTGCTTTCTGAAAATCTGTTAGCGCAAATGCGCGGTTAACTTTCATAGCTCTTAAAAGTTTATAGTTCAGACATTACTTTCAGTAAGATATTATTTAGATGAGTTAAGAGGAAATGCGGTCGGAGAGATTTAAAAAAAAAGTATAAAGCCGTAATTCGAGGTTTGGCTCTCGCCTATTTCCTTTTCCAATATTGGACCAATTTAAAAGATATTTTATTAACTGAATAAGAAGGATATATACTGTGTCCTTATGTTTTTATTTTTTCATTAATAGTTGTCAAATTTGTACACTAGGCCTCTGTTGACAGCGGTTTAAATCGGCATTTTGTGAGGGTTCTAGTGCTTATAAAAATAATGTCTCACCAAAAAGGTAAACATAGGGACATACAAGTAGTTAATATTTATTATTCTGTAAAAATCATTGCTTTATGGTCATTAACCAGAAAGAAAACAGGCGAGAGCGTCTATGGAGAAACGACGAGCACTTCCTCTTAGGGTCAAATCACACCGAGATGGCAGCGAAGCGGCGAGCAGTTTCAGTGTCATATAATTTTAAACTTTATCGTCATTACTATAACACATAGTATCGCTTGAGAAACTTGAAAAGGCGCGCGGCCGCCCGCGGCGCCGCGAGCACTCCGACGACTCAAGTTTCTCAAGTGATACTATGTATTATAGTAATGAATATAAAGTTTAAAATTATATGACACTGAAACTGCTCGCCGCTTCGCTGCCATCTCGGTGTGATTTGACCCTTATGGGTTTGTTTTGGTACAGAAAACGTTTTTCTGTGCGTTATATTCTTGTTGAAAGCATTTTCTGTAGATGATGATTAATTTAAAACTTTAATAAATCGTTACATGTACAGTCACGAGCACTAATATGTCAACATGTGGCAACTTTAAATTTTTTCACGATTTTTTCACGAAGTAACAAATGCAAGGTTGAAATACGACACTTTACGTAAACCTATGGTTTCGAAAATAATATGTTCCTAATAATATAAAATTTCATTAAAATATAAAGGAGGAAATCGCTATTTAATAAAGCCAAGTGTATACATACTTATGCTCGTGACTGTACAGTGGCCTTCAAAAGTGAGTTGACATTTTTCCACTTCAGCTTTAACACACCACATTATTTATGACTTATAATTATAGTAATGTAAATGTTTGAACTGCTATAACGTTTTTATTGACTAATTCCACTACCTTTGACTTATCATTAAAAATAAACAAGTGATCCCTTAATAGTGCCTCCTGGACGCCACTGTACCAACATAGGTTTTAGTTTTAACGTAATACAGCCATTTTTTCAGGACTATTTGCCAAGTTATGACCAAGGTTATGCGCAAGGTTATCGCAATTTCCCCAATGTGGCCAGAAAGGAGGCTTAACTAGGCTAATAAATAATCTCTAACGTTAATGGCTACAGTAAAACGTTTGCGAGTAGTTATTTTCAGCCATTGTCCTTTTTGTTTTATGCTGGAGATATTTTTGCTATTATTCTCTGATAGTAATTGGTTAGATTGAGAAGTTTTTAATTAGCCTTTTATACTCAACTGGCTGACGCAGCAAACTTAGTACCGCCTCAAAATCAATAAGAACAAATGTATGAGAAAAAGAATCATAAAGAATTATTATAAATATAATCGTGGATTTTTCCCATGATTTAATAGTTATTCTGCTATTCGGGGCGGAGACAAATCCAACAAATCAAAGATCCTATAAATTGAACCAGCTGTTCTTTAGTTATAAATGGTGTAACTAACCCACCCGACCTTGTTTTATCTATATAGATTTACTATAGTAGGTATTAGAAAATTAACGGTCAAATAACAATAGTTATTGTTGAATATTAGTTAAAATGACTGCATTTAAAGTTATTTTTTAAAAGTAAATGGGGAATAAATAGATTATTACATTGCTTTATATTTGTCATTAAATAACGTAACTTAATATTCTTTTATATCGAAATAACGAAAGGGTTTTATCCGTTATTTTTCTAATGTGTAACAATAAATGGAGTATATTTAAAAATAACGACAAACGGAAGGTGTTCCTTTCGATGCAAATGATCAATAAAGCTAAGGTGATGATTATGGGAAATAAGCGGTTAATCGTAGAGTTCCAAGTTTTGTTCTCATAAGAATCTAAAATTCATGAATTTACGACAGACAACGCAGAGCCTTATTATGAAAAGTGCAATTTTACACAAGTCTTCCTTAATTAGGTTATCACATTAATTCAAACCACGTTTTCTACATAACGTATTTTAAATATACACAATAAAAATAAATAATAAAAATTTACATTCCAACCCGGTTTTTTTGTTTCAGTACTTAACAACATTCAACGTTATTTGTGATTATTTGGTAACAATACGTAACATAAGGTTTGTGTTGAATTGTTGATACCATCGCCCCGCGCATGTCTAGTGCCTTACTATCAAGGGTGGTTTATTTCATGTCAATTTTTACGCTAATTATTTTATTTGTAAAATTCAGTTTTTATTTTTAGTAAAATTCATTATTTTAACAGACTGATAAAAACTTGTAATGGCCGCTGTACTATTTAGGGCTAATTTTTCCATCGCCAGATAACTTTTATTCGAGGAATAAAATTGACGTTTGACAATTTTTGTATGATATAACTGTCAAAATTTCAAAATTATTCCTCGAATAAAGTTATCAGATGACTGAAAAATCAGCCCATAATGTGATAACCTAATCGCTACTCTATTACAAAAGTGAGCACGTAGAAAGCATTTTTTTAATTCATCCCCTAGAGATGCAGAGGGGCTTAATGAAAGTTTGAATGCAAGTTCGTCATTATTTGCCGGTGGGAAATCCCATCGGCTTGTTAAATAATTAACCTTGTTTTTAATGAAATATGCACACTTTTAAAACTTCATAATTTTTCACACCATCATCATCTGCCTAGCCTTTCTTAACTACATATGTTGGGGTCGGCTTCCAGTCTAACCGAATGCAGCTGAATACCAGTATTTTACATGGAGCGACTGCCTATCTGACCTCCACAATCCAATTACTAGGTAATACGATACCCCTTGGTAAGACTGGTTTGGACATCATTTTTTCACACCATTAACAACAAAAAGATTACCCAATAAATTTTGTTCTCGCGCTTTCTTAACTCCTTTTCGAATAGCAGACACAAAGGTAATAAGACCTGGAGGTGGGACGTCTAATATCGCAACAATGTGTCATAGTTGTAACTTGCATTCGTGTGCCGTCTCAGGACGATGCAGCCGACGGCCTGTCTAAAGTTAGCACCCCTTCATACTTAGCGCGTATCCCGAAACTTGGAACAAAATCATAGTCACCCTACTTTGTCACCCTGTACACAATCCAATGCTGGTTTAGTTACGACAAAATTTAATTTTTTTAACAAATGCAGCGATGTATGTTGAATGCAAATGTGGTAGGTTCCCATCGAGAGTGGCACAGTAAAAGTGGGTTTGCAGCTTTTGTAATAAATTTCGTCAAGTTCAGTTTCGGTTAATATAATATGCCATCTCTGTTAACATGCACGACGCGGTAACCAAATATTGGTGTTTGTAACTTTTCGGTGACGGCAGCATTCATTACCTTTGACGCTTTGTACTTTACATTTAACGTTGACATTTTTGGGTCATAATATGTCACCGAGATTGTTGGAATTACTTTAATTGCCTCGGAAAGCACGTTAAGCCGTTGGTCCCGGCTGTCACTCGTGGATCTTTGACAGTCGTTACGGGTCGTCAGAAGCCCGAAAGTCTGACAACCAGTCCGAAACCAGACCGAAAGTCTGACCGAGTTACTGGGTAATACGATACCCTTTGGTAAACCAAAGGGTATTATATTACCCCGTAACTGGGTTGTGGAGGTCAGATAGGCAGTCGCTCCATGTAAAATACTGGTATTCAGCTGTGTCCGGTTAGACTGGAAGCCGACCCCAACATAGTTGGGAAAAGGCTAGGCAGATGATGATGATGATGATTGTTGGAATTACTTTATCAACCTTATGACCTCCACAGTCATGTATAGATGACAAACCAACATGTGCCCAGCACGCCACGGTTCGACTACATGACAGACTTTGACAACGAGGGCATGTTTTTGATTTTTTGACGTGTGGCGGTCAAAAGGAGTGCGATTCTGTAAACTTCTCACCGTGAAAACTTAGGTGAAGGGAGCGTGGAGTGAGCTGTCAATAGTGTCAATTCCTAGCAAAAACAAACTCACTTCACCTAAGTTTTCACGGTGAGATTTTTACAGAATCGACCGGCTGTTATTATTGTTAAAGCTATTGCCTTGCTTATATTTTCTATGGTCTAATAATATGGAAGAGCAGTGTAATAGAACAGTGGTGGCTCAAGAATAACGGTCGTAGGTTCGAACCTAAGCATGCACGTTACTTTGTGAAAGTTATTACATCACCACTGCTCTCAAAACGGTGAAGGAAATCATCGTGAGGGAACCGGCATGTCCTAGAACCAAAAATCCGAAGACATGATTGTGACATCCGCAGACCCTCCCTGGGCTCGTGTGATGGATTATGGCCCACTCCCTCTCACAGAGAGGAGGCCTGTGTTCCCGCTGTTAGCGGCCATTCCTCAAAGTGATTTTAGTTAACTGATTTTAAGCATGCCAAATCGCTGTGATTGTGTGATTCGTGTCAATCAATGGTGGAAACACAGATTATTTTTTTTTTATCTTTACAATAAATAATAAAAAAGTCCATGTTTTTGCCTTTTTTTGCCATTTAATTTCTCACAATTTGCAATTTTTGCCAAGTATAGGGATAAGTTGTTAACTTAAACATAGGAATTAAAGTAAGAAGCCAGTTTGGAAGACTAGATTTGGTAAATATTAATTGGATGATTTTTATAGTTAAAAATGTACTTGATTCCAAGGCACTTTTGATATGTGTAGTTCAAATGGGTGTACCATAGACCACTGCTGAAACCCTCGAAGAAATACGGGCGCAATGTTAAAGAATTTTACGTTCAAAAAACCACAAAATACATTAGGATCTTTGTCCTTACGTCAGGTACACGTGTGAAACGTCACGACGCGCCCATAGGGAGCCCTGCAGGAAGACTAACGTCTGCTGACACCGAACCGGGACGCTGCGTTATAAACTATTCACAGAAACAACGTACACGAACCTAGGGGTAAAAATGAATTCCTATCTAACATTTTTGGCTTGTTTTTTTTTAAATCTTTGAATAATATATTGGAAACTGTTGCTCACAAATTTTTTTTTCAAATTCAAACGATTTATTTAAAACTAGCTGCGCCCCGCGGTTTCACCCGCAGAAGTGTCGATCCCGTGGGAATATTGGGATAAAAAGTAGCCTATATTTTAATCCAGGGTGTCAGCTACCTCCATACAAAATTTTATCAAAATTGGTCTAGCCGTTTGAGCGTGAAGAAGTAACAAACATGTAAACACACACACCCCCCACACACACACTCATACACTCACAAACTTTCGCCTTTATAATAAATAATAGTGTGATAAACCAATTACATGCATATTTGAATTGTCAAGGGGTCAGTCAGTCAGAAAGATGAAGCTAGTTGCCCATTCCAAAGCGGTATGTATGGTAATGGTAGAAGTACCTATCGAGAAGACCGGGGCTCGGAAAGCAGATTGAGCCGTTGGTCTCAGCTGTCATTTGTAGATCTTTGACATCCGTATGGGTAGACAGAAGCCTGAAAGTCTGACAACCAGTCTTACCAAGGGCTATCCTGTTACTCAGTAACTGGGTTGTGGAGGTCATAGGAAAATACTGGTATTCCGCTGCATCCGGTTAGACTATGCGGCGGAATACATGATCGTCTTATAGTCTAACCGGATGCAGCGGAATACCAGTATTTTACATAGAGCTACTGCCTATCTGACCTCCACAACCCAGTTACTGGGTCACACGCTATATACATATTAGAATAGTATAGATTAGAATAGTTCTTTATTTGCACACGAAGTAGGTACAAGTTACAGATGTTAAGTTTAAAATTATCCTACACTAACTAAATAAGGCATGCAAACAGTTTTAGCTACTTATAATAATAAAAAATAAAAACTCATGATGCAATTAGAAATTAGTTCACGATGAAATTAGTTTACGGTTAGTATCAGGTACTATATCGATGCAGGAATAGAACCTGCTACCTTTAAGATGCCAATCGCTTCACTGCCCTAATCAAGCCCTCAAAAAAGTAATAACAAATATAATCTTCCAATTCCAACCACGTGAAAGTAAAATATTAACATAACTTCCATTACCCAATCTGCCAAGCTAACTTGGGTTACAAACCCGTTCCACTGACATAATGTGGCAATATTCTTCCGAATCAGCCGTCAACTCCGCGGCTGGCAAAGTGCTCGAACAAATAAATAACGTTCTCTTTCGTACGGACTTTATAACGGCCCGGGATGCCATAAAAACATGTGGTTTGGTTACGATAAAGAGCCCATTGTGGGTTTTTCGTTTACTCCCCATGGCGTGACACGGTTTGGGAATAGGGGACACTTTTGTGCTTTGTTGTGCCTGCGAAAATTACACTACGGCCGAAATATCCTGGCAAGTCTGAACATAGGCACTAAGAACTTTCGCGCACACTCGCCTCATATCACCAATTGGTTCCTAAAAAATCATACTGCGCAGCCTTCTATGCGAAGTTCAGACTTGCCAAGACAAATCGGCCGTACTGTACGGCATTATTTTTGTATGGGAAGACATTTAAGCATTTATCTACACCCATGCTATAAATCCATATTCATCATCGTCATCATCATTTCAGCTGAAAGACGTCCACTGCTGGACATAGGCCTCCCCCAAGCACCTCCACTTCGACCGGTCCTGTGCTTCCCGCATCCAACGGGTTCCTGCGGCCTTCACAAGGTCGTCGGTCTACCTTGTGGGAGGCCTTCCAACGCTACGTCTTCCGGTACGCGGTCGCCACTCCAGAACCTTTCGGCCCCAAATCCATATTAATATTATAAATTCGAAAGTAACTCTGTCTGTCTGTCTGTACGTTACCTTTTCATGCCTAAACCACTGAACGGATTTCGATAAAATTTGGCAGAGAGATAGATTGCATCCCGGGGAAGGACATAGGATACTTTTTATCCCGATATTCCCACGGGATCGACACTTATGTGGGTGAAACCTCGGGGCGCTGCTAGTCCTCTATAAAAGTTTCTGAAACAGTTAGCTTATTGCCAACATTAAAATAACTAGTGTCATAGTAACCGTAATATCATCCTAACGAGTGTTATAATGTTGTACTAAATTTCATTATGCAACTCCTTTGCTTTTTCGACCCCTTCCTTACTCGTCAAACAGCCACATTCTCACTACTCAATTCGTGGTATCTTTATGAATTAAAAAAAAAGAATACTGTCATGCCCGCGCGCCTCACTACCACAGCGCCGTAATAAAAGAATAAAAAAACTTATAGGTTATTTGAATTCACGTCGTATCCCGCCATTTTTGTTCGATATTAGTATTGCAAAAATTTATTAGTTTGCACGCACAAATGGTCCATTGAAGGACTTGGTGCGGAAACCAAACCCATAACATAGAACATAGAACATTTATAAAAATTATAATCATTTAAAAAAAATAGTGATACAAGCTTTGATACTCAGCAATTAAGCTTTCCATGAATTAACATAGAGTTCTTACAACACTGTACAACTCCTTATGGTTTCAGAAACCTTTTATAAGATATCATTAGAAATTGGGATCGGCGGGATATTTAAAGTGTATAAGTTCTATGTATGTACTATATATACCCTATGTACCATTTACCGGGTAATATATCGCTGACGTGTGGGTATATCTCGCTGACGGTGGCGTGTGTGTTTCACTCCCTTCAAAACGGTTGAGCTGAATGGTGCTAATCTATGCGTCATGTTTGTGAACGGGCGCCGTCAGTTGGGGCTGGTCATCACTTAGCTGCCTCGGCTTATTTTTAATTATTTTATTTTTGGATTGCTGTTTTCTTACTATTTGCTGTACTCTGGACGCTTTTAACGCGTACGTCTTTTCTACATCGTTCTCACATATAATATTATAAATTTAATATTAATGATGTAACTAATATTTGTGTAAAAATATAATTTAAAAGAGTGTCCATGGAGTTTCTTGCCCGTTCTACTCTATAGGTACCTACGCCTTGGAACGGGCAACTAGCTTCATATTTTCTGACTGACCGACTTCTTGACAATTCAAAAGTGCCTGTAAATGATTTAATTGAAATAAATGCTTTGAGTTTGAGTTTTGAGTTTGAGTTTAAGCTAGCTGATAATAATTAAATAGGTATAAAAAACTTCCAAAGCGTCATCATTGCTGCAGCGCAAATAGCTCCGCATGCTACGATGCGACGCGTAGCACATTTGTTTGCTACGGCGTAGCTCTAGTATTGTTTTGCTACGGCGTAGCTCTAGTATTGTTTTGCTACGGCGTAGCTCTAGTATTGTTTTGCTACGGCGTAGCTCTAGTATTGTTTTGCTACGGCGTAGCTCTAGTATTGTTTTGCTACGGCGTAGCTCTAGTATTGCTTTTGCTACGGCGTAGCTCTTGTATTGCTTTTGCTACGGGCGTAGCTCTAGTATTGCTTTTGCTACGGCGTAGCTCTTGTATTGTTTTTGCTACGGGCGTAGCTCTAGTATTGCTTTTGCTACGGCGTAGCTCTTGTATTGCTTTTGCTACGGGCGTAGCTCTAGTATTGCTTTTGCTACGGCGTAGCTCTTGTATTGTTTTTGCTACGGGCGTAGCTTTAGTATTGCTTTTGCTACGGGCGTAGCTCTAGTATTGCTTTTGCTACGGGCGTAGCTCTAGTATTGCTTTTGCTACGGGCGTAGCTCTAGTATTGCTTTTGCTACGGTGTAGCACTAGTATTGCTTTTGCTACGGCGTAGCTCTTGTATTGCTTTTGCTACGGCGTAGCTCTAGTATTGCGTTTAGCACTGCGCTGCAAATTGCATTGATTCATATAAATAGATAGAAAATCATCTCTCTTTCTATTCAGAGTGGTTCAAAAATGTTAAACTCCGATACGGACAGAATATCGATGAAAGGTTTTCAGCACGAGTAGAAGTGTTAGTACAAATATCATTTATTATTAACATGTAAAAAGATGGGCTTATGGCTAAAGTAATAACAGCCGCACGGGTTGATCGATAAGGTTAAGCTACGCTGACCGCGGTTGCTCCGGGGATGGGTGACCAACTTTACACACCTAGACCCCTCGTGCCTCGGAAAGCATGTTAAGCCGTAGATCTTTGAGAGTCGTCACGGGTGGTTCGAAGCCCAAAGGTCTGACAACCAGTATTACCAAGGGGTACCGTAATATTACCCAGTAAATGGGTTATGGAGGCCAGATAGGCAGTCGCTTCATGTAAAATAACTCAGCTGCATCTGGTCAGACTGGGAGCCAACCCCAACATAGTTGGGAAAAAGAGTCCACAATTCTCGTACCGCACAACGTAATCCACAGAAAGATTGAATGTTGTGGCGCGCTTAAGGAATATTGCGCTTTTTCCTTGATTTGTGAATTGAATTATTGTGTATTGGATTTATTTGAGGTATTCTCTCGTTTTTCCTTTATTGTTGTTATTTTTACGACAATGGGCTGTATTGTGACTTTGTGAGAACAGTCATAATAGTTCAGAAGATAATATTACTTTTATAACATAGAAGTTATAGTAACACAGTTATTCTTATTGTTTGTCTTATAATTTTATTTTCCTTTTGTTATTAATCTTAAGTTTATGAAGTATTTTGCTATAATTTCTAGATTCTAGAGGCTTTAGTTTTATATTATTATGTGTTACCTATTTCTGAGACTGGGATTAATTTTAGGAGCAGTGGTGATGAAACTAGTAGCACATGACTATTTAATCTATTAGGCCACGGACACGAAGTCAGCGATGGCGGGGCGGCGGCGGCGGCGCGGGGAGCGGCGCGTTGACGTAGACGTCTCGAAGCCAGCGGGCAGATCGCGCAGCGCTAGAACGGCATAGTGTTGTAATCTGGTGTGACTACGACTCGGTAAGGAGAAATTTGTGTCTTTATTCGCGAACGAAATGTTTAAACAGCAACAACATCTTTTTGGTACAAAATTTTGAAATGTCGGTCGTTAAAAAACAATAAATTAAATGCACGACACTACGTCAATGCAGACGCGCAGGCATCGCTAGACTGGAGCGCATCACTCGTACGCCGCTCTCGCGCCGCGCGCCGCGCCCGCTGACTTCGTGTCCGCAGGCTTAGTGCTTGTTCACGAAGGAACGCGCGGGCGCGGTAACGGGTGCGGGCGCGGTGGACATGGTTCGCCGCACCTGCGTTTTGAACGTGAACACTTGCATACTATGCTATGCTGTGTGTTTGATATTTCGTGATCGCGCCCGCCACCGCGCCCGCGATTCAACGTGTTCAAGCATTTAGGGTGGGCGTACCTCGCCTACCCGTGGCCTCGCCAACCAATCTCTGCGAATAATATAACTTCACGTCTGTATTCGCCGAAAGGTTACGCAGAGGTGTTCCAATGCTAGCGTGTGTTCAGTTTGATGGTCTGTACCACACAACACACCCTTAACCTTCTAACCGCTTGTGTCGCATTTATGCGACACATATTTCCGTGCGCCTACCGCTCGTGTCCTATTTCTGCGACAGAGAATATGCATGATTTTTTCATTCTATTCTACGATTGCTCCTCCTTATTTGTTGTAGGTATTATTTTATCGATTTAGGTACTCAGCTGCATCCGATTTGACTGGAAGCCGACCCCAACATGGTTGGTTAAAAGGCTAGGCAGATGATGATGATTATTTTATCGATTTGTAGCCGCGCGCTAGGGGCACGGCAATTGATATTTAGCCAAGTTCTTAAAAGATTAAATGTGACCACATTCCAGATACATTAGGAGCAGTGGTAGCGAAGTGGTAACGGTCGTGACTTACGAGCTGTACGTCGTGGGTTCGAACCCAAGCAAGCACTGTATTTTATGCAAAATTATTTAATCACCACTACTTTCGAAACGGTGAAGGAAAACATCGCGAGGAAACCGGTATGACCCAGAACCAAAAATTTCGCAAGATATGTGACATCCGCCAACTCGCACTGGGCCCGCGTGGTGGATTATATACCACTCCCTCTCACTGAGAGGAGGCCTGAGTCCCAGCAGTGGGAACATTGCCTCCCACAAGGTGGTCCGACGACCTTGTGAAGGCCGCAGGAACCCGTTGGATGTGAGAAGCAGAGAACCGGTCGAAGTGGAGGTGCTTGGGGGAGACCTATATCCAGCTGTGGACGTCTTTCAGCTGAAATGACGATGATGACGATTCCTGATACACGCTGTATGTACCCTGAAACGCTGATGTTAAAAAGCAAGAGTCATGGCATGAGATGTGACATAGGCCTATGTCCAGCAGTGGACGTCTTTCGGCTGAAATGATGGCATGAGATATAAAAGTCACATTCTGGTTTCTTTCACCGTGTTCGAGCCAGTGGAGCAAAGTGATATCCATTCATAAGTTATGTGGGCCCAGCTATAACATCATGATAACATTATAAAAAAGTGTTAGGGCCTTAAATATACGCATAGGAGCGTTATGTTGCTAGTGATGTGCGTCGACAGTTCAGTCGATTCATCGTTAGCTAAATATCGACAAAAGAGTTTATTTATTCATAAGGTACAACAGGTAACAATCACAGTATATTTAAATGGGTTCAAATTATAGGTTTTGACTTGATTATCACCCAAAGCGTAATCAAAAAACAGGACCGATTGAGCAACAACTATAATTATAGTAATAAATTATGACATTTTTCAGTAAAAAGCTTAGTTCACATGGGTCTAGGGGTCTCCATTTCGCCAGTTATATTGACCACAGATTGCTCCTGAGAAAGTTCTTATGAGAAAGAATAAAAGAAAGAAAAAGTATTTATTGCGACTCGTACAGGAAGATTACAAAGTAAACTAAACACAGTCAAAAAATTAAATATAAAATTTAAAAAACCCCCGACACAAAAAATAATAAAATTAAATGTAAGTAAGTAATTGGAAAAGGATCAAATAATTTAAAAACCCCCAACTTAAAGAATCTAGGTAACGAGACTAAAACAGATTAATTTATATGGCAGTCGGGGGACCTCTTAGCATAGAAGGTGTTCCACAGAACGGTCCCCCGATTTCCATATGAATTTATCCGTCGGGGGTTTTTTAAATTTTAAATTTAATTTTTTATTTCATGCTTTTTGTAGGGACTCCTTAATTTTTGTATTTCATTTCTTTTATTTTCTTGCGTTTTAAGATTCAGGTAATTTGGTGTTTAATCAGGTTTTTTATCCGTCAAAAAATAATGATTAATTTAGGGAGGTATAGTTGAAGAATAATTTTTAAGACTAAACAGATTTTTTTATTTTATTATATCCTTTTCCTAGTTCTTCCTTTAGTTATTCAACTTTCGTACAAGTATTTCATAGCGTTAGATATCTTAGGTATTTCAGATCTAGTTTATAAAATGGGACTGCGACACTATCTGATGTAGAAATACCTACGCTTTTTAAGTGGGATTATTCCATTCGTAATAAAAATAGTCAAACTCAGTGGTCGTAGGTACCAGTCATCACTCCACTTTCCTCATCATTCTAGAGCATTGATCAGACAAAAAAATATTTTGAAGTTTTTAGTTTTCATTTCGTTAGTTAATATTCCTCATTCCCTTTCAATATACTTAGTTTACGTTATACTACTTGTCAAGCCCTTGCATTTAATACCTATATTGAAGGAGTTGTGAAAAAAAAATATAATTCGCCATTTTGTGGTGGCGCCCATCTTGGATTTGAAATTTGTAATAGCGTATAGTATTCTACTAGTCAAGCCCTTTCATTTGATACCCATATTGAGGGAGTTGTGAAAAAAAAATGTAATTCGCCACTTTGTGGTGGCGGCCATCTTGGATTTGAAATTTATCATAGTGTATAGTATTCTACTATTCAAGCCCTTTCATTTGATACCCATAATAAGGGAGTTGTGAAAAATATGTATTCCGCCATTTTGTGGCGGCGGCCATCTTGGACCGATTTTCATCAAACATAGCTAAGAACACTCCCGACTAATTCACCTTTCAAACAAAAAAAACAATATCAAAATCGGTTCATCCGTTCGGGAGCTACGATGCCACAGACAGACACACACACACACAGACACGTCAAACTTATAACACCCCGTCGTTTTTGCGTCGGGGGTTAAAAATAAAAACCAAATTATATTAAAAAAAAAAGTAACAAAAAGAA
Organism: Mesoligia furuncula; assembly: GCA_916614155.1. Lineage (NCBI taxonomy): Eukaryota > Metazoa > Arthropoda > Insecta > Lepidoptera > Noctuidae > Mesoligia > Mesoligia furuncula. Next base: position 2,814,970 of record OU744809.1, on the reverse strand, counting down.
AAGTGAATGAGAGCATCCTATATAAGGCCCAGCTTCTATCTCAGCATGATGCGAAAACCCACTAAAACTTTTCCCAGCCCAGGGATCGAACCTAGGACCTCACGCTCAGTAGTCGCACTAACGACCACTAGAACAACAAAGCAGTCCATTTCTATGTAATTTTGAAACAAACCTCAATCTAATTTCTACAAAATATTATAAAGGCGAAAGTTTATGTGTGTGTTTTTATGTTTGTTACTTCTTCACGCTCAAACGGCTGGACCGATTTTGATAAAATTTGGCATGCAGGTAGCTGACACCCTAGATTAACATATTGGCTACTTTTTATCTCAATATTCCCACGGGATCAAAACTTATGCAGGTAAAACCGCGAGGCGCTGCTAGTTGTTAAATAATTCATACAAATTTGTTTATCACCATCAAAATATTGAATAATCTACATATGCAAATTCCTGTTATAATAATTAATATTAAGGAGGCGTGGTTAAGGTACGGGCAGAGCTTTTACGGAATTAGGCGATTACACCGGGTTATGGAAATAATCTCATGGCCTTGCACGCACTGTAGTCATTTACTGGTTTTTTGTTGCTAAGGGGGGTACGCTAAGGTAGCCCTTGCAATTTATAGGTCAGTGTCAGTTTGTAAGTTGATTAAAATATGATTCGCGGTCGTTACAAATATGGCTTTATAGAATAAATACCAACGCCCCGTGGTTTCACCCGCGTAAATGTCGATCCCGTGGGAATATCGGAATTAAAAGTATCCTATGTGTTAATCCAGGAAATGGTCTATCTATGTGCCAATTTTCATCTAAATCTATTCAACGGTTTACGCGTGATTGAGTAACAAACATCCAAACATTTTCACAAACTTTCACATTTATAATATTAGTAGGATAATCATTAGGAGTTGGTTCTAATGATTATTATTCCTTAAGTTACAATTGACCTCAACACCTTCACCTTGACCTTGACATTTGAGGCCAATTCTCATTCATCAGTCATTGAATAGGGATAGGGTAGTATGAACTTAGAGAGTTGTAATGATAATTTTTTATGATTATAATTCTATAAATAAATATTTGTTACGGCCGCCGACCATATTTAGATCAACATACAACCTAATACTATTTCCTCTCAAACAGGTCACCTGCCATCCTATCTTTTCATCGCCCTTGGTTCATTGGTAGATAATTAAATCCGCCTTTGTACCTTATTGTGTGCGAGAAGTTTAAATAAATACATCATCATTCTCCTGCCCTTATCCCAATTTATTTTGGGTCGGCGCAACATGTCTTTTTCTTCCATACTTCTCTATTAGTCGTCATCTCGGAAGTCACCCCCTTTTTAACCATAACATCATTCACACATTCCATCCATCGTTTCTTTGGTCTTCCCCTACTCTTATAGCCATCGACATCCATACTCAAAACTCTCCTCACGACATTTTCCTCATTTCTACGTAACACATGCCCATACCATGACAACCGATTCCCACGCAACTTTTCAGTTACCGGTGCCACTTTCAAACTTCCTCTTATGTACTCATTTCTTATTCTATCCATTCGTGTAACACCACACATCTCTCTTAGCATTCTCATCTCTGCTGCATGCAATCGCCTTTCATTCATCCCTTTTGTGGCCCAACATTCTGATCCATACAAGACAGCAGGTCTAATAATGGTTTTACATATCTTCCCCTTAAGTGTAAGGGGAATGCGGGAGTCGCAGATTGTTCCCGTGACCTGCCGCCATTTGATCCATCCAGTGTTAATTCTGTGCTTAACCGTCCGATCTACTTCGCCTAAGTTTAAATAAATAAATAAATTACGATAATCGACTAAATCAGCTTGCCTAAGGCACATCACTAGTGACGTACACATTTTTCGCACCCCACTAAGTGATTCTCGATAAAAAGCCTGCGTTACGTGAATGGCTGTCTCTTAGGCGTATGGATATGACGGGTATAATTCAAACTACGGGAGGGCCGGGCCTATGTTTTTCTACTTTATTTTTTTATCCACCTTGCTTGACCCACTGCTGGGCAAAGGTCTCGCGATAATTTACCACTGTTCCTTTTCCGGCCAATCTCCTCGTAAACGCTTCTAAGTCATCACGTCAGCGTTTCCTTGGCCTCTATCGGTGACGTTGCCCGACTTCTGGCGATCACTGCGTGACGACTCTGGCCCTTCTGCCTCGATGCATCCTACATACATGGCCAGCCAAGTCAACTTCACCCTAATTAGTTAGTAACTTTGCTTTATTTTTAAAAAAAGATAATTTAGATTTGAATTAAAAAAAACTCTTCTAGTGGTCGTTAGTGCGACTGCTGCGCATAGGTTCTTGGGTTCGATGCCACGGTTAGGCAAACTGTTTTCGGGTTTTGTCATAAGGAAAAGGAGTAGGTAAGTCAGGTATGGTATACGATATATGATCGTTGCCTGCGGCGTTCTGTAGTTTCTGCCAACCTCTGTGGGAAAAAGGCGTGAGTTTATATATTTATGTATGTGTGTGTGTGTGTGTGTGTGTGAAAATCTCAGTGTCATTAATTTATATGTCTACTCCATTTACAATTACTTTCTGTTGGTGTCTCCCATTGCATTGTTAATAACAGTAGAATTGTTTCTGAATCTATCTAAATCCCCCGTCACGAGAAGCTATAAATTTGGTAAACACACATTCAGGGGTTCACAACCTTCGGAACAAATAAAAAAACAGTTTCAAAATGACTTTTGTTTTTGAGGTACCCCTCAAAAACAAAAGTCATTTTGAAGCTGTAATTGTATTAACACATACATCTAATTACCTACAGTCGTAAGACGATTCCGGGTACCACAAAACATTACACGACAGCGCTTTATATCGCTAAAATATAACCCGACCAAGTGAAATTGCTCGTCAGTTTCGTATTACACGTACTTTGAGTTGATTGAATTTGGGATTATTTGTTGTTGATTGAATTGTCGCTATGTAACTTAGTAGAAGTTCTTTATTTACAAAGTTTGTAGCTTCTCGTGACGGGGACTTTATCTTCTATATCTATAGGTATGTATATTACTAATAATAAATCTGAAGAGTTTGTTTGTTTGAACGCTCTAATGTCTGGAACTATCAGTAACATTTAAAAAATATTTAAGCATATTGTCCAATTACAGTCATTTATTTTTTAAATGTCGCAGCATCATGCTGAGATTTTTGACCTCGTATAGGACTTTCTGTTTCATTTTCCTTTTGTTACTTTTTTTTTTTGATATAACTTGGATTTTTATTTTACTGTGTTTAGTTTAGTTTGTGATCTTCCTGTACGAGGCGCAATAAATACTTTTTCTTTCTTTCTTTAAATTTTCAAGGAAGGCTATAACATCACACTAGGACCCTTAGGTGCCGAGTGAAAAGAAGAAAAGTCAGAAAGAAAGCCAAGCGAAAACTAAGTAATAGATGCGATGCGATAGGATGGGTCGGGGAACAAAAATATTCACGCGGACAAAGTCGCGGGCGGAACTGTCGAAATGAGAGTGTCATTCAAAACTAAAGGAGAAAATCGTCTTTGAATAAAGCCAAGTGTATACATACTTATGCTCGTGACTGTACTAGACATTTCTGCTCAACCCATCGGGGATTGCAGGCGTGATATTATAGCGTAACAAAATTATTTTTCTATCACTGACCACTCACAAAAACAAGGAAACATGTATTAGAGGCGATTATTCCTTCAATACAAGCAAGTTATAATAATAAAAATACTTAATAGGTAATAATAAATTCATTTTCAGGTAACAAAGACCCATAGACACATACTTACCTTAATCTAAGTATACATAATAATATAGTAACAATTTTGTTAGTAAATAAAACTTATTATCTATGTTAGTATGTATGTTATACGCGACCGCCACAAAATGGTGTTCACATAGGAAAGCTGAAATTTTAATGAGAGCCTCCGGGTATATGGACTGTTGTTAAGTACCTTACACATGAGTTTAACGGACGTTGATGTGGAAGCCAACCGATTTGATTTAGAGTCCTAATTTTTGATCGAAAAAAAATAATAGAATTTGCTTTTTTTTACACCATGTTTAAGATTATCTTATCCATCCATTTTAGTATTATAAATGCGAAAGTGGGGCTTGTAGCTAAGTAATAACAGCCGCGCGGGTCGATCGATTAGGTTAAGCTACGCTTGCCGCGGTTGCTCCGAAGATGGGTGACCATCTTTACATATCAAGACTCCTCCGTGGCTCGGAAAGCACATTAAGCCGTTCATCCCAGCTGTCAATCGTGGATCTTTGGCAGTCAATACGTGTCGTCAGAAGCTCAAAAGTCTGACAACCAGTCTTACCAAGGGTATCGTATTACTACCACAACCGACTGCCTAGTCACTCTATGTAAAATACTGGTATTCAGCTGTATCCGGCTAGACTGGAATCCGACCCCAACATAGTTGGGAAATGGCTAGGCTGATGATGATGAAATGCGAAAGTAACTCAATCTGTCTGTTACCTGAAACCGCGGGGCGCATCTAGTTCTTTCTATAATAACTATCTACGGAAAAGCAAATAATCTCATTAATTAATAATTAATCCAAAGTAGCGTATATACTCCTTAACAATACTCATCTGGATGCTGAAATTATATCATTTCGGTCCCCATTCGATCGGGCCGCTTCTCTCGCTTCACTCGTTGGTAGATTATCTTTTAATTATTATTCCCTACGCCAGTTTTTTTCGTATTAAATACGCAATCATTATCAATTTCCCTCGTTTGGCTCAATGGCTTTTGTAATTGTATGACGTTTTTGTAAAAGTTGTTGATTTTTCTGTCTATAAAGGGTCAAATTAAATTAGCTAGCGAAACTCCACGGAATTGATGTGTACGATATCTAAACACATAAATTTTCATTTTATTACAATAACTGCGGACATTTTTTATTTTTTCTCACTACACATAATTTATCAAGTAAGCTAATCGATATTGTTCAGTGAGATGATCTAATTTATTTACATGTTTATTTGTGATTCATATAATATCTTTATTCATTTCTTCTTTAATTATATTGCATGTTACTGCTTTACTATTTTTGCACGCCCTAGAGGCAAAGCATAGCGCCCTCAAGATATTAACAAATAGGAACTTATAATGTACCTATGTTTTACAATGAATAAATGAATATGAATAAAAAATATAATATATAAATTCAAAATGAAAGAAAACGATTCTGAACAAACTACTTTCATAATGTGCACTGATTCATTTTATACGTTGTATACAGATGAATTGAGAACCTCCTTAGAAATCGGCTTCGTTCGACAATTGTACTAGATTTCCGATGAACGCATCAAAAACGGCCGGAAAAGTAAGACCACAAACAATGTTGTGGTCTCATTTTGCAACACAGTTTTTCAACCTTATTGCTTAGAAATTATGTTTTATTTTTCCATAAATATGTATTTGTGTTTTTATTTTAGAAATACCTTTACTTTTCAATTAAAGTAGTAAAGATATTGCAAACTATAACTTAATGTTTGAGAGTTAGGCTCAATTTACACCGCCGCGGAACGGAATCGACGCGATTTTTCGTAATAGCAAAATGAACTTTATTTACTTAAAACGTATTGGAATATTATTAATAGTGAAACGGGAAGATCTAGTAACCGAAATACTGACTACAGCCTGTCTATTAATGACAACATAATAAAATCAGACTCACAAGTCGCCGAGGCATTTGAAAATTTCTTTTCTTTTTATTTCTTTTTCCGTTTCAACTACTAAATCACTAAACTCATCACCTTCTGTTGCTGAGTCTTTGCTTAAGGAAAATGTTAATGGTTGTGAATCGGAATTTCATTTTGAATATATTACCTGTAGAGATATAATCAAAACCTTTCACACTTTAAATGTAAAAACTACTCAACTAATAAGTTGAGTAAAGTGCAACACCGGATCAGTAGTTGAATATATATAATAATATATATTCAACTACTGATGTCGGTGTTGAACTTTTAGGACATATTTATAATGCATGGGAAGATAAATGCGATGTCTTGGGCATCTTTTGTGATTTGTCCAAAGCATTCGATTGCGTTCTTTACGAAACCTTAATCAGGAAACTCCGCCACTACGGGATCCGGAACACTGCTCTGGATCTTCTTACTTCATACTTGAGTAACAGGATTCAGAGCGTTGACGTTAATGGAAAAAAAAACACCCGAATCTATAGTAACAATGGGAGTCCCACAAGGCTCAATTCTTGGTCCTTTCTTATTTCTTATTTATATTAATGACTTGCCGTACCTCATAAAGGATAATCATGATATAGTGTTGTTTGTAGATGACACTTCTCTTTTCAAATCATTCATTAAACGTAAGTTGTGCCAGAAAGCCTTTTATACCGTTAAAGATTATATTGAGGACAAAAAGGCTTGGGATTGAGCTGCTTCCATTTTCTGCATTTTTTTATAATAAATTAATATACATATTGACATTTTTTTTTTTTATAAACTATGACATTTGCTTACTTTGTAAAGTATTATTTATTTTATTTATTGTGAATGTGAAGACGATGTGGGTCATTTTATTAATTTTATATTTTTTTTATTATTCTCTCTGTTCTGTTAGTTTTTTTTTTGATCATTGGCAGTTTGAGTAATTTATGTGGCCTACCCAAATGTCCTTTCTTTGGTATTGTTCGTCGAATCGTTGAGCTCCTGAAGTCTTGTGTTGAGCTGCACGATTTCTGACAAATGCGTGCACTGATTGGACAGGTCCTCTCAATCTGTGTGGTTCTTTCCTCAAAAGACCATCTCGGACATCGATCTACATGGTCTTCATATAACCTGATCAAGATTATGTCTGGACTTTAAAAGAGACTGTGACCTCTGAGTTTGTTTCGGCCTTTCTTCTCAGAGTAGTCAGATAGGAAACGCCGACCTCAACTAGTTAAAAAAAAAAAACATGATTGACGTGTAAAAGTGTTTGTACAAACCTACTTACAAAAATAAAATCATTTATCATTTATGTCAATTTTCTAACGTACGAGCTTGTTACTGCGGGGAATTCCCGAGAATGTGCGATAATTCTCCAGAAGATACGTGACCTGTGCGTATGGGTGTATCTAATTTGAACGTTACAATATTGACATATATTTCATAATACTTTGTACAAAAAAAGTTCGCTTCCACTCCGTTCCGCGGCGGTGTAAATTAAGCCTCAAGGTTTATAATCGAGTTATATGCGGTCGCGGCCACTTGAGCGTTGTGTTTTTGTTCCTAATCCTTAATCTAGTGCAAATGTTGATCAAAGAAAATCGGTTAATAAAGTTCTAAGTATCGTCAAGGTTTTCATAGTCCGACCATAGCTATGAATCTTAAGATCACGAATACAATAAGGCCACACATCTACATCTACACTATAATATAATATTATAAAGAGGAAAAATTTGTATTTTTGTTTGTTTGTTTGTGATGGATAAACTCAAAAACTACTGGACCGATTTTAAAAAATTCTTTCACCATTAGAAAGCTACATTACCTGCGAGTAACATAGGCTATATTTTATTTTAGAAAAAATATGGGTCCGTAAGATATTTGGGTTTTTCGGACCCAAGGTGTAAAAAATCATCCAAAAAAGTTCCTTATTTGGCGTACGCCGCCTAAACTATAAAAGATAGAACCATAAAATGTTCTAATTAATAAAAGACCTTAAAAATATCTACAAAAAAGTCCGCGACATACTATACCTATCTATTTCGAGTTAAGCACAACAACCATTTTTTTATTTAAAAATCTTGAATTTTTTTAGGACTCATTTAAACGCATTTATTTTACACATGTCATTACTCCTTATCAAAATAAACTTTGTCACAAAGTACTGTTTATGTAGATAATATTTAGTCTTTAATTCATTAAAATTGGACGTTTGGTTTGAAAGTTATGGCGAAATCAGTATAATACTATTTCTGCGCTCCGTGGCCCGTGTTGTTAGATAAACCCCATAATCCCTACTATTATAAAGAGGTAAAGTTTGTAAGGGGGTACATCTCTGGAACTACCAGTCAGATTTGAAAAAATCTTTTTATATTTGATAGCCCAATTCTTGAGGAAAGCTATAGGCTATTTAATATCACCCTATGACCCTTAGGCAAACCCCCCCTTTTGTGGGAGGCCTATGTCCAGCAGTGGATGTCTTTCGGCTGAAATGATGATGACCCTTAGGAGCCGGGCAAAAGGGAAAAAGTCAGAAAGAACGCTAAACAAAAACGAAGTATTAGCGCAGGCCAGGCAGGCGATGAGATGCGACGGGGTGCGTCGGCGGAACAAGAAATTTTACGCGGACGAAGTCGCGGGCAGAAGCTAGTAGTAGAATAAAGCTAAAGCTATATGATGTTACGGACATGAACGGAGTCCTGCAAGGTCTGGTCGGTCGCAATTGTGTACCGAGCCTTATGAATATGCATGAGGAAGCTCATACCGTGCCGTGTGCGGGGTGAAGGGGTGGGGGGAGGGGGGGAGGGACTCTGATAGACGTAATTAGTAAACAGATATTGTGGGGAGATGCTGAAGATGACACCGATATGAGAGTTATAATGTACGTATGCCGTCCGTGACTTGGCAAAGTTATTAAAAAGGCGAATTCTGGAAGTTGGCAACATCACTGTTACACGAGTAACATAGGTTTTTAACGTGGGCGATAACGCCCCCTCGTGGGCTTTTGAGATTTTTAGGGGGACTGGAAGACCCAGAGAAAATGAAGAAAATTATATGTCCTATCTTACGACTATATATTTTTTCACGATTCGATATAATCGTGGCAATAGCTGTTTCAGATTAACGACAGACGGTACCGAAGTAAAAAAAAAACTTTTTTACAAAAAAAAAACAACAACAACAACTTTATTTTGGAAGTCGGTGTCAAAAAACGAAAATGCGGAACCGACGACACCGACTTCCGAAATTAAAGTTATTTATCACTTTGTAGTGTTTTTTTTAAGTCGGTTGTTTTTTTTTGTAAAAAAGTATTTATTTTTCACTTTTTAGTTGTACCTACCCCACACAAATTCAATTAACACTAGTGCATTGAAGAATTGAAGACACCGACTAGATGAATCATCAAAATTCGCATAGAAATGCCGGAGATGATCGAAGTACATTTGTGCATATAACTTCGTGCATAAGAATAATTACCTAACGTAATATATACTAAAACCTTCCTGAATATAATCACAGTAAAAATAGATCACAGTAATGAAATAATGATCAAAATTGCTTTATTAGTTTTTGAGAAAATCGCGGACATACAAACGTACATACATACATACGGGTCGAACCTCCTTTTTTGAAGACAGTTAAAAAAAACAGGGGTTTATTTATTTATTTAAACTTTTCGCACAAAAAGGTACAAAGGCGGACTTAATGCCTTAGGCATTCTCGACCAGTCAACCAAGGGTGGTGAAGAGATTGGATGGCAGGTGCTTTGGTTGAGAGGAACAATGATAAAATAAAAAAAAACTAATTAAACTAGGTACACAAATACATAGATACATACATACTAATTACTATAATATATACTTATAATATATATATATATACATACAAATTCAAGGGAGACAGGTGTTGAGATGACTCTACTCTATTCTAGAAAAAAACAAATTCCCAAAGTGGGAGACGGGCAAAATAAGGTGGAGAACCTATGGTTTACATTAATTGGTAATTTTTACAAGTCTGAAATCGTCAACCCGTCTTGCGCAAGCGTGGTCGCGCCTTCTGAGTTTGAGAAGAGGCCCTTCGATATACTCTGCACACTTCATTTCTGATTCGATCACGCAGGGAAATTCCAAGCATAGCCCTCTCCATTACTCTTTAGGTGACTTTCAGCCTTCTAATAAGGCCATTGTGAGCGACCACGTTTCAGTGTCATATGTCATCACTGGCAACACGCACTGGTGCTGGCACGGACTTTCGTCTTGAGACACTGCGGTATGTGGGACGAGAATATATAATTAAGAAAAGATTATAAAATATTAGTTTAGATAAAAACTACCCAACTAGCAAAAAGTGGTACTGTCCTAGAACCATCATCTATCGAGGACTATATGAGACTTATATCCACATATAAGTCGCGAAAAGGGCCCACTTTATAAGTCTACTTTTGCTTATAACGTATTTATATTAGACCGCTGAAATGCCATAAATACGCCTATATTGCTCCTGTAATTGAATTACGTCAATGCAAATACTCCTGTTAATCTTAATATAAGTAAGTTATAGTAAAAAATTCCGATTAATACGCGCCTAGAAATGCTTCCTTAAGCTCATATATTGTGAACAGTCGAAGTGAGTGTATCGGACATTATTGTGCTCTGTAAAAAAATATTTTTAACATCTTGAGGGCAAGTAATAGATATATGAATCAGAATTTATTAATGTCAACCATAGTAGAAAAACAAAATGTTATTGTTGTCAAATTGTTAGTCTTATAGTTTATTCTTAGGGGAACATGAATTTTCTGTGAAATCTATCATGGTTTTGATTACAATTTTAAAGCGCCTCTTGAAATTTGCTTATTTACATTTTAGTATTAATTAATATTAAATTAATATTATGAAGGCAGCAGACATTTTCTTAGTAAGCATTTCCAAGTGTGACATAGTGCTAAAATAAGTATTTTTAGCATTTCCAAGTGTGACATAGTACAAATATAAGTACATTGGTTTTATATTGGGTTATCTCAAAACCGAAGAAGATTCGCCATTGTTACCGATTACTGTACGGGTCGTTACAAGCAAAAGTGGCTTCTTAACCTTAGTTAACTTCGTTAACTTAGTTTCTTAACTTTAGTTTTAACCTGGATTGATTGAGATTACTTAGACAATAACACTACTGTGGAATGCCTATATAAATATGTCTAGGTTTAAAACGGCATACGATAAATCTAAAAAAATAAATATAGAGAATATTTTATCCTACCGAGTGCTGTTATAATCTTGGTGATTTATTATTTTTAAAACGTGGATATGAAATTCATTTAACAGTTACTTATAAGCTTTTGTTAAACCAAACCAGATACATAAATGACTTACAGTAATTTAACTTTAATTTACTTATATTGGCCACAAAATATTAGCTTATATGAGGCTATGAGTAAAAATAACAAGAGTAATTGCTCTTCAGCGCATGTCTTCCTGGTACATGCTCCTACAGGAGTATTAAGATTTAAATGGCCCGCAGATGTTATCTTATAGGCGCATTTAAGTTTGACTTACCGGAGAAATTACTCTTGAGTGTAATTACTCTTATTTCATGCTTTTATAGGAGTCTTGATCCTATATTTGTCAGGAAATATGATCCTATATACGGATATAAGTACAAATTATAGGATACAACGTACTTGAGTAAAAACAGCATGTATTTATGCTGTTAAAAGCGTAGCAGCAACCACCAAAACCATCATCGGAGTTTTATAAGTCCACGTAGCATTATAAAATCGCACTCCAGGATTATTTTGCTATAATAGTACTTTGAAATAATAGTCCTGTGAGTTTGTAACTTGTTACTTTTGATAACTTCGTGGACGGCTCTTAGGGCTTAGATAATGTACACTTGGACAATAATGAGAATGTCTATGCCTAGCCTTTTCCAAGGTCGGCTTTCAGTCTCACCGGATGCAGCTAAATACCAATATTTTACATGAAGCGACTGCCTATCTGACCTCCACAACCGTTACTGGGTAGGTAATACGACACCCCTTGGTAAGACTGGTTGTCAGACTTTCGGGCCTATGAAGACCCGTAACAACTGTCAAAGATCCAAGAATGATAGCGTTGACCAACGGGTTTACGTGCTTTCCGAGGCACGAGGGGTCTTGGTATGTAAAGATGGTCACCCATCCACGGACCAACCTTGGCAAGCGTAGCTTAACCTGACCGATCGATCCGTGCGGCTGTTACAACCATAAGCCCCTCATCATTGTCAACATCTTCCTCAATCAATTTAAGAAAAAGCTCTATTATTAACGAAAGGCAAGTCACCTTTTATACGAAATCAAACATTATGTTTACGTTCCATTTCATTTATTTCAATTCATTTTTGTCGAAGGACAAAAAGTAAAATAGTCGCACGGGACAATAGTTTGGTGTCAGCGTCGGTGGGCGAAGCTCGTCAAACTTAGGGGCTAGTGATGTGCCCACTTGTCGACTAATTGGTATATCGAGATTTAAAAAAAAAAAAATCTGGTCTTGGCAGTCGCTCCAAGTAAAATATTATAGTTGGGAAAAGGCTAGGCAGATGGTGATGGATGTAGTTTATGGCAGGTGAAAACGAAATTAAAAGGCGCCGAAAATTTTGAAAATGGCCACTGATGTCTGTGTCTCCTATTGACCGCCAGCGAACGGTAATAGATAAGTCTTGGCTTAATAAGCACCACCATGCGTATATGTATATGGCATACAAGTAAAATATTTCATATAATAATATATACAGGGTTATTGGTAAAACATTAACATTGTACTCATCATTATGAATAACTTTTACTATGGGACCAACCCAGAAATCGCGAAAAAAAAATCAGCTGTTCCCTACATTTTGACGAGTTATACGAACATAAATGTAACTCAATAACACTTTTCGAAGTGAAACTTCTTAGGCGGCGACAAGATTTGTAAGGACGTTACATGAGAAAGAAGATAGATATAACTCCCTCTGTCTGTCTCTCACACTGAATCTCACTTATACTTATTTTTTTAAGAAGATCCACGTCACTTCTGTCATGTTTATAGGTACACTTGATAGAAGTGAAACATCTTAAACTGTACGAGCCTTATTAATAGGTTCGCGTTTGAGTATGTCACTTGATAGTAAGCGAAGATGTGGTCGAAGATAAAGCATCTCTGAAAAGTCGGTTTCTATCGAATAAATTGCTATTATAATAAGTGAGTGGGTCACAACACTATGCGACTTGTTGTGTCGCCAGCGCAGACGCTCGTATGAATTGCCTGTCGCCTCTTTCCGACCGTGTTTCTTTGCCATTTGAGTTCAACGTCACGATTATGCGAAGATGGATATGAAGTGGTGTTTGGATAGTGTAGTGTTTGGAGCTAATTATTTATTTATTATTATTAATAAATTTATTTAAATTACAATAAATATAACACCTTCACCAACTTATTCCAAGGCGATGTTTTAAGACACAATTATAAAATGACCTGTAAACAAAATTACAAAGAATTAAATTCTTCCTATTTACTAATATAACAGTTATGACAAAGTTTATAATCTTATATTTCCCTCAATTATTATTTGTGCCATTTGAATTAAATTCGGCAGGTATTATAACACTGGCGACCCGTCCCTGCTTCGCACGATTTTTACGACTTAGCAAAACACCAAGATTTATTTATCATGCATAACTTTAATTTTAATGTTTTATACACATAAACCTTCCGGAATATATTCTCTAAATAATGTTAACCGCAAAAAAATTCATTGCGAAGTTTAGATGAACAACGTGGCCACACGAAAATCAACTTTAATTTATAATATGTATAGAGAGTTTGAGTAGAACAATAATCATTTTGTAAGAAGAGTAAATTCATAAATAGACGACATTTTTTTTAAAACAATTTTTTTTAAGGATCATAGCAGGCGTTTTGTAGTTTCTGCCTACTCTATGGGAAAAGGCGTGAGTTTGTGTATGTTTAGGTGTATATACTAACGATTTAAAAAATTTTTACTTCATATCCACGTTTCTTGCATCCACGAGTCCGCCGTACTTTTGTCCGCCGTTTGAAAGAAGTTACCTAGTATAAATGAAGACTGCTTTTATTTTTGTTCAGTACTTACTAACAACTGGTACTTGTCGCTGTAAAGTTACGTTCTAGTGGACTTCTGTTTGTTGTTCAATAATAAGCGCAGGAATATTCATACGTTGATGTGTTGTTTATTTCGATTCATATTTATTTCTGTCTTTAAGTAAACAGAGATTAAAACAGAAGAAGAACAAGCAGGGGATCATGGAGGGGGGGGATGGAGGGGGGTTCAGGGGATCAGACCGGAATAACTCAGTTTATCTCTCGTGTTGGCACGAATTTCGAAAGAATAACTCCTGCCGTGTCTTATATTATGTTTCACGACCAGCAAGGTCGTGGAGAGCAGTATCGTGGGTTCCCACCCAGACAGGCACTTTCCTTTGGGTCATTGATTTCATCACCATTGAACCCAAGACGGTGAAGGAAAGCATCATTAGGTAACCGGTATGTTCTAGAACCAAAAAATCGATGACATTTGACATCCAATAGTTCCCGCACTGGGTCCAGGTGAGGATTTTGTCCGACTACTTCTCAAAGAGAGAAGGCTTATGGTCCAGCAGTGCGAACGTTATGGGCTAATTATGGCTTATGCTAAGATGATAGTGTGGCTGCTGACTACCCAGAGAGTGGACATTAGAAATACTACTTATAAAGCTATTTAAATGGACTCAAAAGCAGAAGAGCGCACTTAAGGGCCTATAGTTTAACCTCTTAATCACCACTCATCATCTGCCTAGCCTTTTCCCAACTATGTTGGGGTCGGTTTCCAGTCTAACCGGATGCAGCTGAATACCAGTATTTTAAATGGAGCGACTGCCCATCTGATCTCCACAACCCAGTTACTGGGTATTACGATACCCCTTGGTAAGACTGGTTGTCAGACTTTCGGGCTTCTGACTACCAGTGACGCCTGTCAAAGATCCACGAATGACAGCCGGGACCAACGGCATAACGTGCTTTCCGAGGCACGGAGAGGTCACGGTATGTAAAGATGGTCCACGTCCACCCGTCCACAGACCAACCGCGGCAAGCGTAGTTTAACCTGATCGATCGACCTCTCTCTGACGCTTTCTGAATCACCACTAATGGGACAAATAATTTTCTATTGTAATGGGCCGATATCAACCCGCGCCGGGACGGAGCTGTTAAGAAAACACAGTTTTTAATGGATTTGTGGTTTTATAAAATACTAGACTAGCACTTTACCAGATTAGGACTTTGTCCGCAATTCTCTTTATTGCCTAAAAATGTTACGAAAATACTTATTCCTTGTCTTCGTCATAAAGGGAACCTCTTTTGATGAGTCATTCAGTGACTGAAACAGGACTTTTCTTTTTAGAATTCAAAATCAGAAGTCTGTTGTTCAAACTAGGCTGAGAATCAGCACTTTTTGATCATCAAAATTACATAAAAACAGTCCCAAAACGCCCACCCTTCACCACATCCTAGTGCTTTCGCTGGAAAGACGAAGTGGTGCAACAAACTCCCCAGCAGCACAGCTGTCTGTTAAGTTAGAGGAACGTGATTCTATACAATAGTATGGAAAGTTACGAAACACAATACATTGGATTAAATGACTTGCCGTACGTCAGCTAGCGCACGCCAGTATTCCAACAAAATAAGGACTAATATCCCTTTTTCATCATCATCATTTCAGCCGATAGACGTCCACTGCTGGACATAGGCCTCCCCCAATTTTGGGGGGGTTTGCCATAATCGCCACGCTTGGCAGGCAGGTTGGCGATCGCAGTATGGTATGATGGTGTAATGCACAGAGAACGCTGCTGCCCATTCTCCGGTCTCCCCTAGTCGCCTTTTACGACACCCACGGGAAGTATGGGGTGGTGTTATTCTATATCCCTTTTTACCGACTTCAAAAAAGGAGGTTATCAATTCAGCACGTATGTACCTATGTAATATTATTGGGATTGCATTATATTCACATATGACAATCTATTAGGGCTTCCAAACAAATATACAAAATGTTATAGACGTATGAATGTATGTATTGTTGTTTGTCCACGCATTTCTCCGCAACTATAAATTGGATCGTGACCATTTATTTTTTATTGGCTTACATTTATTTCGACTTAGGGAATAGTGCAAGTTTCATAAAAATCGATTCACTAATTTTCAAGATATGGACTAATACGTGTAAGTGTGACGGCCTGGCTTATTGATACGAGCTACGCGTGTAGTGTCAAAGGGAAAAAAAAAACCTTGGTCAAATTCTAGTACAATATTTACAACAAAACTATCTATTACCTACTTACTACAAACAAATATTCCAGTTTTTTTAAACTAAAAATACGAAATAAAAAGTAATTTAAAATAACCTCCTTTTTATTGAAGTCGGTAAAAAATAAACCGACTTCAAAAAGAAATGAACTCAAAATTATGAAATAACTTTAATTTCTGAAGTCGGTGGCAATAAACTAAAACTAAAATACAGATCCCAAGACACCGACTTCCGAAATTAAAGTTGTTTATAATTTTGAGTTCATTTCTTTATGAAGTCGGTTTAATTTTTTAAAATTACTTTTTGTTATTTACAACCTCCATATTACCTACATTATGTCCTGACTTTCATCAAGTGGCACATGAAGATTACCAAATCCCGATTGACGCATTATCGACGATAGCTTTAAATCGCTTTACATAATTCTGTTTGTGTCATCACACCGGGGTCGACGGCCTCGTCATAATCGGGACCGCGCCAGACATCGACACCGCATATTTCAGAATCGAGTACTCGAATGTACTCGATAATCGATTTGGTGTGTGCACTATTTTGCATGTGATCTTTAATGATGAGTGTCTTTTGTTTTTTAAGTTTTTGTACTTGTGCGATAGGTAGGTATAGCTATCATTTATAGTCAGGGAAGCTCATAGTTTCCCCAGAGATGTGCCCTAACAGGCGTTGCACAGAGGGGGCTCCGGATTGATCTTTTGAGAGGTACCGGTGCCCCCCTTCCATAGTTCAGATGGTGACCACCGGAGTGGTTTTAGTAAGGTAAAAATCCCACACTCCCTGGTTTTATCCCCAAAGACTAGGCGCCTTTTGAAGGTTCCCCTCCGAGAACAAAAAAAAGAAAAACGAGAACAAAAAAAAAGAAAAACGAGAACAAAAAAAAAAGTTGTCACACTAATATTATAAAGGTGAAAGTTTGTGAGTGTATGAGTGTGTGTGTGTGTGTGGGGGGTGTGTTTGTGTGTTTATATGTTTGTTACTTCTTCACGCTCAAACGGCTGGACCGATTTTGGAGGTAGCTGACACCCTGGATTAACATATAGGCCACTTTTTATACCGATATTCCCACGGGATCGAAACTTATGTGGGTGAAACCGCAGGGCGCAGCTAGTCTATCATATTTTATAGTCAGGGAAATTCATTGTTAAGTAAGTTGATTGTAACAATACCTGTTATTGTCCCACTGTTGGGAAAAGGCTTCTTCTCATACAGAGAAGACACGAGCATTGATCACCACGCTTGGTCAAGACAAGTTGGCGATTTCAGACTTATACGAGTATCCAACTAATAATTATAAATGCGAAAGTAACTAGATTCTTTGTTACCTTTTCACGCCTAAACCACTGAACCGATCATCCTGAAAAGTTGCATAACCGTTGTCAGGTGTACAGAAACGGACATAGGGTGCCTTTCATCCCGAAAAAAAGTGCTGTCGCAACAATAACATTATTATGATAATACATGGTGCCACGTGTCTTTCGAATCAAAAACAGGGCAACGTCTGTCGGGTCAGCTAGTTAACCATAAGTCCAGGTTTTCTCACGATGTTTTTTCTTTCAACGATCTCAAAAATGTCCAGGATACACTTAGAAAGTGCATATGAATTGAAAAAGTCACATTCATATTTACTCGGATTTGGACCCTCAACCTCGTGTATGAGGCGAGGCTTTAACCACTTGGCCATCACTAAATCAACATAAATTCTTGGCAAATCAACATAAATTGTATTCAAATCAACATAAATTGTATTCAAATCAACATAAATTGTTTGCAAATCAACATAAATTGTTTGCAAATCAACATAAATTGTTTGCAAATCAACATAAATTCTTTGCAAATCAATATAAATTCTTTGCACATTCAAATCATAACTGTCATTCTTTGACAGTTCTATAAATCTGCTAGAACACGTAAATAACATAGGGTGTCCATTTGCTTAACAATTTATTCTCAGATTGCTCCTAGATGGCTGTAGGTGTCCATTTGCTTAACAATTTTTTGGCTATAAGAATAGGGGAAGAGCAATGAAACGATGGAAGGACTCTGTGAAAGATGATATGGCTAGAAAGGGACTGACTACCGAGTTGACTACAACTACTATCAGAGGTGTATCTCCCTGTAGGGTGTAATCTTTCGTGGTCCACTCGGAAGTCCCTGAACCGTCTCCGGATACAAGAGGGAAGATGTACCTCCAACCCGGTAGTGGGGCTATCTCGACGGGACGGTAGGGTGTGGATACGGAGCTATGTCTAGATCAGTTTCTAGATCTATATGTCTGTAATTTATATGGTGTACATAATAAAGAGTATTCTATTCTATTCTATGTCGCAAACTATGCTCCACTTTCCATACTGCTCTCTGTGTCCCAAGAACTTGAAAGATTTATTTTTTGTTGTATAGGTATTAAGTCTGGGCAACATATAGGCTATAATTTATATTGGAAACTTGAACACCATCAGGTGTTCAAGTTGCAGAACCGCAACAGACCAGCTAAACTATAAGAGATACAAAAATGGTACCATACCAAAAATTGTTGTACGTGATGAGCATTTTTTGCTAGGAGAATAAATTTGAAGATCTGGAACACCTGATGTGGAACTCCAAGAGCCCAGCTACACTATAACATATATAGGAATGACGTCTTAGCAAAAGTTGTTCGGTCTGATGGGCATTTCCTGTCGACTTACAAAAATGAAAGATCTGGAAGTCTCGAATCGTCTCGCGCATCCCGTTGTTTTCCCGTCCCCAGTCTCTTATAATTCGACATCAGACGTTTCAGATCTTCGATTTTGACGACCCCGTTGTCGCTGGCATAAGCAACAGGATCCGCGTACGAAGTCGCGGGCAGAAGCTAGTGAAAATAAAATAAAGTCTCTCAGTCAATCTCAACGGAGACTAGCCTTCGGCGCGGGAGATATTATAGTGCACAAGTGTCCGGCAGACACAGGTGCACTCCCTCGTCCCTCAATCTCATAGTCCAATGAGACGGCAATCCGACACAACTGGAGTGAGATCAGGCGCAGGACCACACTTGCCGTGCTTTCCGAGGCAAGGGGGTATCACACTGCATCATCATCATCAGCCTGCAGCAGTCCACTGGTGGACATAGGCCTCTCCTATTGCATGCCATTCAACTCGATTTTAAGCAACTCTCATCCAGCTGCTACCAGCCATCCTGCGAAGATCGTCGCTCTACCTAGCCTGAGGTACGTTTGCCGATTCGCGGTCTCCACTCAATATCTATATATATATAAAATTCAAAGTCCTGAATGACTGATATATCAACGCACAGCCTAAATCGCTGGTGCTAGAGACATGAAATTTGGAGGGTGTGTTCTTTGTGAAGAGTAAGTATCCACTAAGAAAGAGTTTTTTGAAATTCCACCCCTAAGTGGGTGAATGGGGGCAGAAGCTAGTAATTCATAATATTAAGGAATACAATCAAATATGTAGTGTTTACCCGTTTAGTTCGAGTAAAGATTAGACAATTCGGTCTTTTCTTTACTCATTTCTCTGCCAAAAAAAAACTAGGTTACCAGTATCCGTACCACTAGCATTAACTTCCATTCAAGCTTTGTGCATTTACAACAAATAAATGAAATGAAACCGCTTAAATCCACCATTGATAGCTCTCAAACATTCAACAAAGTTTATGATAAGTCTCATAACCTTTAACAAAACTGTACCAACCTCATAAGATACCTGTACCATTGGCCTTCAATTGAACAAAACAAATACCCTTTATCTGCTAAAATAGCTGCCAACTATGGACTTGATATCCATTTTAATAATTTCCCTGGCGAACCAGTCCACAAACAAAGTTATAGCTTCACACATGAAAAAGACTATTCTCATAAAAATAAAGTTCATTTTTCCATGACGCAGGTGTGGTTGGCGGTTGTAAGATCCGTCGGAGTTATAAGAGCTATGCCAAGTGGAATATTAGTCGTTACTTGTAACGCGATATCGAGTAAATATTATCGATATTCGTGTATCGAGTCCGTTTATCGATTGTTACGAGTTGGTGGGTTGTATTTCACCTGTTTCTGGGGTTCTGGGTTAGGGATGAAGTAGTGATGTAGTTTTATTGTTTTGTTGGAATTTAGTAAAATATTGGGCCGTTCGTAGACTTTTACATCGAATTTTTTAGCCGTCTGATGTTTTCAAACAGCTTTTATGTAGTAAATGCATCAAAAATATAGCATCATAAATATTGTATTAAAGGTCTCTTGGGAATGAATAATTTATAGTAGTAATTAAAACATTTCTAATATTCCTTTGATAAGTTTAGGTCAAGGGATAATCTTTACTATTGCGTAGCTGCTACGACTGCGTAGCACATGTAGCGCGAGCCACCTACGCCGTAGCAGCCTACGGCGTAGCTCTGACCAAACATCGCTTTGCCTAAGCATCGTCTTTGTTCATGATCATAAAAATAAACGGTTAAATTCCCACCAAGTTTAAGTTAAAATACATTTAACTAAAACATTTTCTACTAAAAGTTAAACATAAAAGAACACAAATAAATCACAGTTGACAAATAGGAACGCTGGCGTGCCTTGCTCCCATACGTTACGACTGTATTCACGACTTTTTACCCTATTCAGGAGTTTTTACTCTTTTAGTTCCCAGACACGGCATAGATGTCGCCACCTGAGTTACTGAGAGATTGATTCACGAGACCGTTTTTAAGTTTTTGTGAAGTCGAATTTATTTACTGAACTCTTCGTTTTCAATTAATCAGTAGATTGCTCATTTATGTTTTAGTGGCTTTTTGGCTGGGAATTAAATTGACTTGTTTTGCTCGCGGTTTTGTTTGCGTGAATAAAAAGCTTTATAGTTTTTTGTGAGTAGGTATATATTATTATCCTCATTATACTAAGTCCACCAATTATTTTATAGTGTACCAGCTTCCGCCCGAAGGTATGTCGATGAAAACTATCCTATGTCCTTCCCCGGGATGCAATCTATCTCTCTGCCAAATTTTATCGAAATTCGTTTAGTGGTTTAGGCGTGAAAAGGTAACATACAGACAGACAGAGTTACTTTCGAATTTATAATATTAGTATGGATACCTATCAGCTTATAATGTTCTCACTCCTATCTGTGAGATGGAGTGTTTTGTAATCTACCACGCGAGCCCAGTAAGGGTTAGCAGATGTCAAATGTCTTCGAATTTTTGGTTCTAGGACATGCCGGTTTCTTCACGATGTTTTCCTTCGCCGTTTTGAGAGCAGTGGTGATGAATTAATTTGCACAAAGTAATGCGCCTGTCTGGGTTCGAACCGCTGACAACCCCACCACTACTCACCACCTTTCTGATACATGCTGTAGGTATTATAAACTGCGATATTAAATCTTTTTGAGCGTGGTGATTACAGCTATTTCCTGTACCAACCTGTATACTTTGTCCATTAATAATATTTGTAACAAACACTATCTTCGTGTCCGCTATGTTGCATGACTTAGGTCTCGCTAAAGTTAGCAGAGATTGATTCTCTGCAAGGTTTTAAACTTTTTGTCTAAGGTCGGATGTTCTGTTTTTGTGCTAAAAGATTAACGTAGGGAATTTCAGACTGTTTTGGTTGTTTGTCGGTAAAGTTCGTGTGGTGCTAGATTTGGAGGATATTTATTTACGTTAAAGAGAAGTGGGTACAGTTAAAGAGAAGAGTAAGATTTTTAGTTTGTCCTCGCTATCTGCTTTAGCATCAAAAACCATGAAAACGACACCCATGATGAACATTTTTAAAGTCTTTGCAGCCGCCATCTTAGATTTTCATTTACCTCACTATTGACTTCAGCACCCTCGAAAACCATGAAAACGACATCCTTGATGAAAAATTTGAACATTTTCGCAGCCGCCATCTTAGATTTACATTTTGACCTCACTGACGACTTCAGCACCCTCGAAAACCATAAAAATGAAAACCATGATGAAAAACATAAAAACTTTCGCAGCCGCCAACTGGGATTTTCCTTTTGACCTCACTATTGGCTTAAGTACCCTCGAAAACCATGAAAACTATCGCGAGAGAAAGAGAGAGAAAGTTGCATGGAGGGGGCATAACACATCTTCATTACATGGTAATTTGTACCAGGTTACTCCTACCGCAAAACGCGATAAAGAACTACGTTCCAAAAAAAATCTGCTGTTTCATAGAACAGTGCAATACCTACGCGGTCATTATGTATGAAAAAGATTTTTTTTTATCAGAATCTTGTACTCGAATCCATGGCGTGGGTCGATGTCTCGGCCATCCTGTATACATTTTAAGGAGAAGATGTATGGTGGATGGACGAGCTTGACGCTTACAGACAACACTGGGCCTACGCTAGCTCAAGACATAGACGAGTGGAAAAGAGAAAGGGAGGCTTTTGCCTTGCAGTGGGACCACATAAGCTGAAAATTATATTATAATATGCTAAGCGAATGACATTGGAAATCGAAGGTATTGTAAATTTTGCCGTAACTTGGTCTTTTTATTGAAATAGTGAATCCGTGTTCACGAAACCAGCGCTGCAACAATGTTGCGTAACGTTTGTTTACCACAAAAATATGAGACTTTCTGCGAGTTTAAACAACTTGGTCAAAGGTAGGTTTTGTAAATAAGCAAGCTGACGACCTGAGAAAAATGTCTTAAACTTGCAAACCTAAGAAAAAAAAACTGAAGTGCACCACATACCCATATAGGGATATAAAGTAAAAGTGCGCGGTGCTGCACACCCCTACCCTATTTCAAGTTAAACAAATATTAACTTTATTTCAATGATAATTAAGTTGATTTCGGAGTGACTAGCACTATTGACAAAGTTATAAAAATGTTTGAAGTTGTAGCGTAAACTGAACTTTATTGTGTAGGAATTAAAGTTATTTTTCCATTAATTCATATTTGTTTACATTTTGGGCAAATAAATCGCGAATGCATGGTAGCAATGCCGCTGACGGCAAAAGTATGTTTGTCAAACGAGGCGTTTTCAATTTCATATAGCCTTTATTAGCAATCTTATACTAGGTTACAATTTATTTTAATTAAAGGACCAGAGCAGTGGTCGTCGTGGACTTGTAGGTCGTGGGTTCAAACCCAGACAGACACTTTACTTTATATAAAACATTTCATCACCACTGCTCTAAAAATGGTGAAGGAGCACATCGTGAGGAAACCGGCATGTCCTCGAACTAAAAATTCGAAGGCATGTGACATTTACCGACCTACACTGGGCCTGCCCACTCCCTCTCGAAGAGAGGAGGTCTTTGTCTCAGCAGTGCAAACATTATATGCCAATTAATATGCTATAGGTTTAGACATCCGTAATATCTAGATTGCCTTGCTCTTTTGCATAGGCCTCTCCCAGGAATTTCCATAGCTCAGGGTCGTGAGTTTTATGGTAAAGAGGTCTTATACCAGGAAATAATCTTAAAAGTAACATAAAACTTAAAGTTCCTTCCTCAACAAAACACGTATTTTATATTTTCAATAAACTTCTTTCAGTTCAGAGTGAATAGAAGTTTTAATCCGGCCAAATTGGCGCCTTGTCACACGGCGTGAGCGCGCGACGCGTCGCCATCTTGTGTGGCGCCTAGACGAGCGGGTAAACGGGCTACTTTACAAAAATGTGAAAGAGCTACTGTGAGAGACAGAGAGAGAGTTATATCTTTTATCTCTTTCATGTAACGAATTGTGCCAGAACGTGACGCGTCGTTGAAAACTCACTCTTAATTCTCGTCCAATTATCGAATCACCGCCTAAGAAGTTTCACTTCAAAAATTGTTTGGAACATAACATATAACATCACACCTGTAATTCCTGAAGGGTTAAGTAGAGGAGTACCTACAGCACACCCACATTTAGCTAGTTACATAAAGTCTCATATAATAAGGGGCAAGCCTATTGTTCGAAAGGGTTACCGCTGGCCCGGAACATAAAGGAAGGAACACGGATGTCCGTTTCAACCGCGTGGCCAACTCATAATATTTGATGAAACTTTGCCAGGAATTAGTGCTAATTTGTTACTTTACACACCTCTTTTCCTGAATTTGTTACAAAAAAAACTAAGACGCTATGACAAAGAATAGTTGGCCGCTAGAACCGCCACTTGCCGTAGTCATCGCTCGTGATTACACAGAAACTATATAATGCAGATAGACGAATGATGCATCAAAAGAAAGGTCTTAATTTGTTACATTTGTTACAAAAATTAAAAACTTCAAAACGTAAATAAACAAAAAGTTATGCAATATTTAGTTTTCAGGTTACGAGTAGGTAGGTATATCACCATAAATATCAAATTAATAGAGGCTAATGTGTATGGACAATTAGTTACTAATTTGTTACAGCGTATAAACAGAAAAAAATACTAGAAAGTAGGTTCAATAATTTGTTAGAGTCGATTTTAGTTGGCCGCTCGGACGGCAATATACCTAAAATACAATGGTGTTTATCTCGTTATTAAAAGTAGGTTTAAGCTTACTTAAAGGACTTATCGACGGGAATCGTGACCTAGTTTGGATAAATATGGCGAATATAACTGCAGCATTCATATTTTAGAAGATATTTACAAAAAAACAGTAGTATGAAACCGTATGAGAGTAGGGTGACCATGAATTTTTACGATGAAGTGTGACTGAATAGTGAATTGGAATGTTCGATATTCATATCTTATTTTTTTAGGGCGAGTGCTTATACAGGGTTAGTTTTCAAAGACCAGCCAAAGGACTTTGTTCACTTTCGGCTTCGCGTGAACACGATGCTCGAAAAGAAACAAATTAATCAAAAATCATGTTTAGTTTTTAAACGCTTATTTATTCTATACTTTTGTATCAACTTGCTCCCACGAATAGTGTATTTAATAAGTACTGAAATTGTTTTATTCTTCCCCATATTGACAGTACTCGATCTTCATTAGTTCATAGTGATGCCTACAATTAATCGTTTATTTTAAAATAATTATTTACAAATCGATTCTAATTGTTATTTTTGAAGTTCCTCATTCATTTAAGAGGCAAGAGTTTACAGTCAATTAGAGCTGTTATTTGTAATCACTTACATTATTTCGAACATGTTCTGTCCTTAGTTTTTATCTGGAAAGCAAAAGTATTTACAAGTATCGAAGTTAGTCAATTAAATTCGATTTTAATCAATTAATTAATCGATTATTTAAAAAAAAAGATTTATTTCAATGTCAGTTGTCTTGTCACTTCAAGTCACTTGTCATTCACTGTTTCTTGGCAACGTGAATATTGTTTTTTTCGTTTTGCTGTGATAATTTTTCAAGTATTGTTTTGGTTTTGAAAATGGACACTGATACCCCCACTTGTCATTCACTGTTTCTTGGCAACGTGAATATTGTTTTTCGTTTTGCTGTGATAATTTTTCAAGTAGGTATTGTTTTGGTTTTGAAAATGGACACTGATACCCCCTCGAACTCGCCGAACTGAATCGTACGGATACGAACGAGGCAGTTTCGCTTCAACTCCTGCCTGTGGTGGAAACTGTGATACAGCTCCGATGTGCGAATTGTGGTTCTGATATCACGCAAAGGAGAAGGCATACCCTCGATCTTGATCTCGGCAGTGGAATCTGTTATAAGGCAGTAGGTCGCTCCACAAGTGGTACATTTGCATCCATCGTCATAATTTCTTTAAATAATCCAAATAACTGTGCAAACACTAAACCAAACGCAAATGATTTTTGATTAATTTGTTTCTTTTCGAGCGTCGTGTTCAAGCGAAGCCGAAAGTGAACAAAGTCCTTTGGCTGGTCTTTGAAAACTAACCCTGTATAAGCACTCGCCCTAAAAAAATAAGATATGAATATCGAACATTCCAATAATCACTATTCAGTCACACTTCATTGTGAAAATTCATGGTCACCCTACTCTCATACGGTTTCATACTACTGTTTTTTTGTAAATATCTTCTAAAATATGAATGCTGCAGTTATATTCGCCATATTTATCCCAACTAGGTCACGTTACCCGTCGATTAGTCCTTTAAATAAGCTTAAACCTACTTTTAATAACGAGATAAACGCCATTGTATTTTAGGCATATTGCCGTCCGAGCGGCCAACTAAAATCGACTCTAACAAATTATTGAACCTACTTTCTAGTATTTTTTTCTGTTTATTCGCTGTAACAAATTAGTAACTAATTGTCCATACACATTAGCCTCTATTAATTCGATATTTATGGTGATATACCTAGGTAGGACGTAACCTGAAAACTAAATATTGTATAACTTTTTGTTTATTTACGTTTTGAAGTTTTTTATTTTTGTAACAAATGTAACAAATTAAGACCTTTCTTTTGATGCATCATTCGTCTATCTACATTATATAGTTTCTGTGTAATCACGAGCGATGACTACGGCAAGTGGCGGTTCTAGCGGCCAACTATTCTTTGTCATAGCGTCTTAGTTTTTTTTGTAACAAATTCAGGAAAAGAGGTGTGTAAAGTAACAAATTAGCACTAATTCCTGGCAAAGTTTCATCAAATATTATGAGGTGGCCGCGCGGTTGAAACGGACATGAACACGGGTGGGTTTTAGTTAGTAAGAGTTGACACTCCCTCCCGCTCTACCCAGAGCGGGAGGGGTCATTTGATGATTTCCCATCCTGAAAAAAAAAGCCTTTAGCCATCAATCGGGCACAATGCAAACTGTTACTAAGAAATTCATTTTTGATGGCAAGATTGGTTTTATTGGAAAGTGTTACCATACTGCATTACTACACGACACAATACGAGTGACAATTAATACATTTTTAAACCGATATGTACCTTGTTTCTTCACTTGAATTGCAATTCGAATCAATCTATTTTCTTGATAATTTGGACGTTTGAAAGTGACTTCTATGTGTCTATTTGAAATAAATGATTTGTATTTGATTTGAGACTTGAATTTAAGTAAAATGTCATTCATCATCATCATTTCAGCCGAAAGAGGTCCACTGCTGGACATAGGCCTCTCCCAAAAGGGGGAGGGTTTGCCATAATCGCCACGCTTGGCAGGCGGGTTGGCGATCGCAGTATGGTATGGTGGTGGAATGCATAGAGAACGCTGCTGCACATTCTCCGGTTAGATCCTTAGTCGCCTATTATGACACCCACGGGAAGTATGGGGTAAAATGTAGTTAAATATAATTGTAATTAGTTTGCAACTTTTAAACAAACAAGTACTCTCATCGATCAAATTGTCTCGTAAACGCAGATAAGAAAGACGTTATAATTAACACGTTCACCGCCACTGTATCATTTTTGCCCACGCTTGTTATTACAGAGTGTATCAAAAATGATACATCGTGCCGTTATCTTTCAAAGCATTGTGGGTCATGTAGACCTCAGTGTACCTACCAGATGGGTTGTGTGATGTGTATCATATTGTGTTTGGTAGGCCGGTGTATCATTTAGGATACACACTCTGAAGAACATGAAAAAGAGTACAAGAAAGGAGAGGGTAGATTTTAACATGCAAAGACCATACATTATAGCAATATAAAAAAAATTGTCTAAGGAAAACATATGTGACTAGGTCGACTACGGTTGCCGGTGAACGTGTTAAGAAAAAAATAAAATAAACATCCGAATTGAGAACTTCCTCCTTTTTGAAGTCGGTTAAAAAAGCTACTAGACTCAGACACGAATGGTACCACCGCACAATATTTAACACTGCGTATTTGTTTTAAACGCCGAAACAAAATCAATTCCTTGCATGGGGACCCGAATTTTAAGTGTATACCTGTTAAGGCTTAAAAGATGACAGCCCTGAGACAGACGGACGGAAAGACAGAGAGCGGAGCCTTAGTAATAGGGTCCCATTGGCACCGTTTGGGTACGGAACCCTAAGAAACCTAAAACTGTCTTCTTGCACTTTTCTTTAACCATTGCTACCAAGGGCTAGTCCTCTGGATAGACGAGCTTATCTCGCCATTTCCATCCTCCAAGATAGACTTTGTAGCGGTTTCTACGAGTACAACGCCACATGCGAACAACGCGTCATATTGACGTCATGCAAAATCCTGCATCTCGCAAGCAGAGTTTACCGCGCAACTAGCATAGATACAAAGCCTCGACATGAATCATCGGGCAGTTGCCCGCCAGACACAACACCCGTCTGGTCGGAGGATCCTCCCTTTTCTATAGAGTATGAGTGTTCCTCATACCTCTATAACTTCTTTCAACAGGAATCACGGGACTTCCCACTCGCTGTTTTAAGAGCCCCAAATGTACCAAAGCCCGCGCTTTTAAGTCGTGTGAATTGACATTAATTGCACACAAATTGTGTTTTGTGTAGTGTAATCCCGTCTTAATAAAGCTAAGTCATTAGTGAAAAGTATTAGTGTTCACTGAATTCAGAATGAAAGCTGTCGTCGTCGTTTCAGCCGATAGACGTCCACTGCTGGACATAGGCCTCCCCCAATTTTGGGAGGGTTTGCCATAATCGCCACGCTTGGCAGGCGGGTTGGCGATCGCAGTATTGATGAAAGATTAATGAAAGCTGAATTACAGGGAAATCGACGGATATTTGCGACTGATTGAACTGAAAATTACGTATTGAAGGAAATGTATTTTTTTGAATAGCAAAAATGAAATATCGTGAAATTGGAAATTTGATTTTTTTATTTTATTAATGTATAACACGATGGTTGGTCGAATTGTGAGCCTGTAACTGGTGCGAGAGGACCGTAGATATTTGTTAAGAAAAAAAATAACGAAAAATTGATTATTCTGCACAAACAAAACCCACATTACAAAAATTACATTAAAAAGACACTTACAAATTAGCCAAAAGACACTTACAAATTAGCCAAAAGACACAAATTAGACAAAAGACACAAATTAGCCAAAAGACACTTACATCTTAGCCAAATGACACAAATTAGCCAAAAGACACAAATTAGCCAAAAGACACTTACAAATTAGACAAAAGACACAAATTAGCCAAAAGACACTTACATCTTAGCCAAATGACACAAATTAGTCAAAAGACACTTACAAATTAGCCAAAAGCCTCGTATTCAATAGTTAAAAGTTTAAGACTTGACAATTTTGTCAATTGCTTGTGTGTTATGTTATGTCGCATCGGTGAAAAACTTTCCACTCAAATCCTATACAGAATGGCAGATACATCGATGCGCAAACTATAGCCATCAATTTATTACATGATTCTGAACCCGTAGAAATATCGCAGGTTTGTATGGTTCCGCGTTTTACAAACGGCGTCTTCCGTTTAAAAACGCTCGCTGTTAGGTTTGTTTAGGTTACTATGCCGTACCCCAAGGTTAGGTTTGGTTAGGTTACTTTAAACTCTTTTTACAGGAATAGGAGCCCCATGAAGTGGGGCTACATCGACATAGGATGCAAGAGCGAGCGAAGGGCACCCCGAGGTTCGGTTAGGTTAGGTAAAACAATGAGCGTTTGTAAACGGACGACGCCGTTTGTAAAACGCGGAATCATACAAATTGCCTGCGACAGAAACAAGAGAAGAACACAAATTATGCACACATTTAAGAGAACTTTCAAAAGAAACAAATTATATTTACGTTAAAGATGAAAGAAAACCCCGACCAATAACAGCCAAGCCCGCAGGCAAAATCTACCTTATACTCCAATCTCATTCAAAAAGTACAATTCCTAAGAAAAATTTTACCTACGAAAATTTTCTGTCATTTATTTCCTCTTAACTCTATAGGGAGGGGATTAATGTATTTTGTTTTTCCTCTTGTTTAAGTTCCTCCGTCCTGGGAAAGAGTAATGCTGTGCAATCCCGCGTTTGTTAATGCATTCTTTATGACATCTCTAGCTCGTAGTGTTGTGCCTTTACGGGACTCGACAGATTTATTGGTTAAATATTTAGTGTGATGCATTAGTGGGATTAAAGTGTTATATACTAGTCTTATTGCATAAAATGTTAGCTCATATAGTCAGCTTGTAAATTCATAAAGAAGTATATCTTTTTGTGAAGGAGCTCGCATACCTGCAACTTTGAGTTGACATGACGTCTCAACTGACATGTATGCATCAATAAGCTACACAATGACTGATTCATGCTCTCCGTTGGGACATGTCATCTCACTTATTTTTTTTTCATTAAGTTTTTGCCTTTTATTCGAGTTTTTTTCTTTCAATATTATTTTCAATATGTTAAAAATTACCTAATTGTATTTAGTCTTAAGCCTCCTTTCGCTGACCCATGTATGCATTAACTGGAGAATCCTCGACCCCTGTCATGCTGTCCTAGTTCAGGGGTTGAGACCTCACTGACGTAACGTGTAAGTTTTGGAAATAAATTACTGTTACTCGTACTACGAGTATCTCAAATCTGCAGGTGCGCCTTCGGCTCATTAAAGTTCTTATTGTTTGTGTTGTAATAATAATAATAATTCATTTATTTTTCAGACAAAGTCTATTACATTAGAAAAACAAAATTAAAATTGATATAATAATCACACACACAATAAAATAACACTCAGACATTCAAATCAAATCAAATAAATAAAATTAAAATATTAAAATACACACACATGTCATTTAAATAAAAGAATACTAAAAACAATACAAAATAAATTAATAATACAAATTAACTAAAAGCAGGCATTTTTTTTTCATGTACTTAACCTGTTTACAGACAGCCATGGAGAATGGTGCTATTCCTCCTGGCTCATACAATACCTACCTTCATGTAAAAGATCTTCATAAAACAACACTAATTGCGATTCCAAACTAGCATTGCTGCTTACCCAGCGCTTTTTGTCCGTATGTAAACACACGGTTGGGTTCCGCAGGTAATTAATTAACGCCTTGTTTACGCCCACCGGCTATTTTATACTTTAGGGTTCCTTAAACCAGAGGTTTTTTGTTTGATGAAAAAAGGAAATAAGGAAATTGAGTATTAATTTATTTTGTATTGTTTTAGAGAATGTGAAGGTAATATAAGGTAGTATGGGAATTAGGTATATATGGCATTTTGTAGGGAGGGTTGGGTTGTTCCTTGGCAAAAAAATTAGCGTGGCCATTCAATGCTGCCAGTTTTATGGACACGATTCCGGATGACAGCGATACAGACGAGTACTTCGACCCAAATCATGTAATTTTGTACCTATTCTAAATAGTTGTGTTAAATATTGATTTGATTTTGATTTTAAAAGTCTTTATTATAACATAATAACATAAAGTGCATACAATAAGATCTTATTCTAATTGTGTACAACCATATTCATAACAAGTTCTTAGGCTAACTTACCTTTACAAACATTTTACACTGAGTTTACTATTTTATAAACATTCTAAATTAAGTCCATACGAACACACTACTATTCAAATAAAAGCACAAAAGTCTTAGCACTGACTTTAAACGCATAACACTATTGTTTACCTACTGAAGGTAATGCACTCAAATAATACAAAGAATATTTGGAGCACAGGCTAAAAAAAACATTACAATACTTTAATATAACTTAGATTTAAACATTTATCATCGATGAGTTAAAACAAAGAAATGATAATTATAAATTGTGGGTAATTTGCGTAACTTTACGCCGAGTACGCTTACTACGACCGGGTGAGGGCAGCACGGTCGGTCCGGTGGTAGGTACATATTGTTAATCACTCAGAAAATAGTGATGAGGTAAACGATATCGATTATATGTTGTAAAATACGATAAGTTATTAGATCTAGTTTTGCCTATGGATGAAATTAAGGGGTTATCATGTTTGGGATTTTTACAAATATAGAATTTTCGGGCTGATTTTAAGATAAAATTTTTAATAGTTGGAAATTTAATTTGTTCGTGAACTCGTTTTAAATTTGTACGAAAGGGAGTGTTAAAAGATATTTTGATTGCCTTGTTTTGAACAACTGTGTTAAATATTGCGAAGGTAGTTATGTATTAGTTTATGGTTTTCTAGCTGACCCGACAGACGTTGTCTTGTTTTTGATTCGAAAGACACGTCGCGCCATCTATTATCAAAATAAGGTTATTTTTCCTCGGGAACAGCGCTTTTTTTCGGGATAAAAAATACCCTACGTCCGTTTCTGTATACCTGACAACGTATAAGCAACATTTCAGGATGATCGGTTCAGTGGATTAGGCGTGAATAGGTAGGTAACAAATGAACAATTTTACTTTCGCATTTATAATATTAGTTAGGATATAGTAAAACGTCTTTTTAAACAGTAACTTTCCTGTTCTCCATACGAAACTACCTTTTGGAAGGGGAAAAAAAAAACTTTAACTTCCTTTTACCTAAGTTCAATTCTCTTTTCCTTGTTTAAAATTAACGATTTAACTTTGTTACGTACAAAGTTTTTTGTTTGTTTTATTGTCTATGTTAGATTTTTTCTGAAGGTGCCCATTGGTGTTGTGCAGTATGAGGATTTTTTAGAAACAATTTGTATTATTTACCTAATTGATCTGTTTTATGCCTAAAACATAACGATATTCAGCAGTGTTTTTTTCCTGATTGAAATTAAACTTCATTATCATCATCATCTGCCTAGGCTAGGCAGTACTTTACATGGAGCGACTGCCTATCTGACCACAACCCTATAATAGTAATGCTATACCCCTTGGTTAGTCTGGTTGTCAGACTTTCGGACTTTTAATGACCCGTAATGACTGTCAAAGATCCATGAAATGAAACCTCATGACATAATCGGGCATGTTCGCGGAGGAGCGCACCGCCTGTTTTTACGCAACTGCAGGCGGAGCATCTTTCTGGTGCGCAGAGTACCTACGGGCCAGCTCCAACGCAGTCCTGGCGATGATTGCTGACAGGCTGGACTGCCCTTATATGCTGCATTGCTGCAGCAGGCATGTTCAGGCGAGGCCATTTAGCAGGCGTTATTAATCTTGGGAGTGTGTTTTTGTATGTGTTAGAATATGGTAATTTTATAATTTTTATTTTAATGCTATCTTATTTTATTTTGGTTTTATTTTTTGACATTAATTATGAATTTTATTATTATTTTATTCTATTATATTATTAGTGTGAAATATCTTGTAAAATGTGTTCTATGGGTCTAGTTACCCGAAATAAATGAATTATTATTATTATTATAATAAATTAAGCGGTATCAAAGATTGTTTACAAAACGGATTAAAAAAAAAACAGTGGCACTCCGGGAGTGCCGACAAAAGTGAAAACAAAACACAAATAGAATACTTTGCCATCACTCACTGACATATCGGATATACATTAAAACGGAGTACATCCCGAGGACAGCCGAACACATCCGAAGCGGGTATTTTTTAAATCGTCTTATAAACAAAACACGCGCGGCATCGGTTACGGTAACAGTGGCGCGAGTTCAATGTTTTTTCCCATCCGCCTAAAGAAGTTTCCACTTAAAAAAAACCTAGGTACGGAACCTTTACATTATATTACAATCGGACACCCCACCTCTATTGTTACTTAGTTCTATTCAAAAACTATATTGTTTTGCAGAACTCTAATGCGCACTCTAGAAAGCAGTTATTTAGACTAACAATGGGTAATTTTAGCCCCAAGTTAGCCAGTTAGCCAATAAGTCTATTGTAGCTATTTGAGTGTGTTGCCAAATTATCTTGTTAAGAATTTGTAACTATGCAAGAAGCCCTTTTGGAAAACTGGTATTTTGTGTTGCTAGCTTGTATTTGCATTTTATAATAATAAAACCTTTATTTTCAGGCTACTTTGGCCCATAGATAAATACCTTACAGACTAACATATATCTATACATATAATAAATCTGTAGAAGGGTCAATTCTGTACATTGAAAATATTGAAAAAATAAATAGCGGGGGGTGTTGCTGGATCGATACCAAACCCAAATATGTGATTTAAAAAATTTTTGTCTGTCTGTCTGTCTGTCTGTCTGTCTGTATATGCAGGCATCACGTGAAAACTAACGGTTCGATTTCGATGAAACTTGGTATAATTATACCTTATTATCCTGGGCATAAAATAGGATACTTTTTATCCTGGAAAAATACGTAGAAAAAAAAATCTTATTTTTCAGTTTTATTCATAGACGTTGTTCAGTAGAACCGCGAACACACGTTGCATTTGCCCCTGGCTGGAGGCTTTGAGTTTACTTAAGGCAACCACAGGACAGTCCGGTTAAGTAGTCACGACCTCTCAAGGTCAACTACGAGACGCCATTCAAAAAAAACGCCGCGCGATGCATATAAATTCTGAATTTTGATGCGAGCGGACGTGTCCAGTGTGGCGAGCGGTCGTCCGTGGAATTAATATTGTATGCGTGTAATTTTAAACCGTGCTTTTCAGCGCGACCTTTTTGATTACTGTTCCGATCAGTTATTTGTAAATACTTTTGTAAATATTATAGTACGTACGTAGTTTAAGTTTTCATCGTAAATTGGTTTATTTGGGTTGGTATTTTATTTTCTTTTTGTTTATCTTTGGAAACATAGGTATAGTAATTAGGTTATAAGGTAAAGTAGGTTAGTTATTAATCTCATATTTCTCTCTCTCATCTCATTTCATTGTATTTCTGTATATTTTTAATACAGTTTTATTGTAACACGATGCCTGCCAGAAAGCGATCTTCTCTTACTAAAACATCGAAAAATGCTAGGCGAATGAGACTAGCTAGATTACAAGAATCAACTGAAGAGCGAGAATCCCGGTTAAACCGCATGCGAGACGGAACGGCTGAAGCAAGAGCACGTGAAAGCAGTGCCAATCGCGAATTGAGGTTAAGTGCTGATCGTCAACGTCACTCACTATCTCGCTCCTCTGAAACATTTACTGAAAGGGATATACGCCTCACTGCTGACCGTGAACGTCACATGCTGTCACGGGAATCTGAGACCTACACCCAGTACCAAAATCTCCTTAATTATTATAGGCTTAGCCGTACTTGGGTCCAATAGATATTTATAAGATGTCATTGTCAGAGTTACTCAAAATGGAGAAATAAACCATCCACGCGAAGACCGACATCCGCGCGGACGGAGTCGCGGGCGGAAGCTAGTTATAATAATAATACAATGTGTGTTAGTGTATAAACTTAAAACTATGTTAGTAAAACTAACTTCACTCTTTTTATGAGCAGTGATTCGAGTACTTACCTCGGAACGCACGTTAAGCCGTTGGTCCCGACTGTCATTCGTGGATCTTTGACAGTCGTTACAGGTAGTCAGAAACCCAGCCCAGAAAGTCTGACAACCAGTCTTACCAAGGGGTATTGTATTACCCAGTAACTGGGTTGTGGAGGTCAGATAGGCAGTCGCTCCATGTAAAATACTGGTATTCAGCTTTATCCCGTTAGACTGGAAGCCGACCCCAACATAGTTAGGAAAAGGCTAGGCAGACGATGATGAGCAGTGATACTTAAGTACTTTCCCGTTGGCCCAGTGATCGATAGCGTTACTGTTGAACATGAGGTCTGGGTTCGAGTCCCAGGTCTGGTAAAGTGTTATTCGATTTTTCTACCTGGAATTTCTCAGTAGCAGCCCGGAGTTTGGATCTATGCCTGTTGATGGCAATAGGCTCGCCCCCTAACATGGGACTTAAACATAACTGGCGAAAATAAGAAGATGTTTATTTAGGGGGTTCCACGGGCAAAAATATTTGCTCGTGGTACCCCCGGGGGAACTAGACTGGGGGACCACGGGCAAGTACCGGTGTAAACCTCTGCCCAACCCTTCGAGGAAACAAGGTGTGAAGTTATGTCTAAGGAAATTCAAAGTTCACTAAGTTTGAAACTGTGTGTTTGGTCTGTTGGTTTATAACGTGCAAATAACATTCCAATCTTCGAAGTCGAAAAATCTGTTCTTCCCTATACTAATAATGTTTCGACAATAAACCGAAATAAAGATTTAACCCATACCTACTAATATTACCTATAAATTCGAAAGTAACTCTGTCTGTCTGTCTGTCTGTCTGTGTCCTTTTCACGCCTACACCACTGAACGGATTTCGATAAAAATTTGGCAGTGAGATAGATTGTATCCCGGGGAAGGACATATGATAGTTTTTATCGACGTACCTCGCGGGCGAAGCCGCGGGCGGAAGCTAGTATTCAATAAATAACATTACTAAAGATGAAAACTTGCAAAATATGTTCCTTAGAAAGGATTATAATAAGTATGTACCTACATATTTGAAGTTAGCAGACATCAGCTTTTTTAAGATGTCAAACAGCGGTGCTATTCTGTAAAAATCTCACAGTGAAAACATAGGTGAAGTGAGCGTGGAGTGAGCTGTCAATAGTGTCAATTCCTAGCAAAAACAAACTCACTTCAACTAAGTTTTCACGGTGAGATTTTTACAGAATCGACTGGTTGTATGGTTCGCAAAACACACGACAAATGAGTTGCTGACTTGTTTCCAGCCCGCCTTCGCAAAAGTCCAGGAAAAATGATGATTAGATCCCACACTGATAACAAATAATACGTTTTTTCCATAAGCCCCATTACAGTGAAAGATGGATTGACAATGATGTCTGCCGATAAATGACGCCGGTCGACAAATCGCCATAGCGCTGCGATGCCGATCGGCCAATATTTTTAATCGCTGTTTTTATAACACTCGTTAATAGTATGGCATACAGCTCGGCTCATAGTCTTACTAAAGGGTATCGTATTACCCAGTAACTGGGTTGTGAAGTGAGATAGGCAGTCGCTCCACGTAAAATATTGGTATTCAGCTGCAACTGGTTAGACTGGAAGCCGACCCCAAGATAGTTGGGAAAAGGCTAAGCAGATGATGACTTGGGTGACAGAGAATTAAAAATCGACTAGACATTTTATTTTCCTGCGAAGCAGTGGAACTGTTGAGTATTCTGTTTGACGAACGTGGGAACATTCGGGTAGTTTTGGGACGGTCGCCGAGTGAAATGTTTTAGGTTTAACTTAATATCACTGTGTTTTTTTTTTAAACATTATTTGCAGCTGTTTGGTTGATTCATTGTTTTTTCCTAGTCCTTTATTACATGAAACCACTGACCTGTAAAATACTGTAATAGAGAGGTCAGTGCATGAGACTGATGTGACTTGATAGGTCTAAAGTTAGTTTATAGTCATACTGACGTGTACGGTACTCCGATTTGGATGGATTATGAATAGAATTATAGGCGGCCTACTCTATTCAGAATCTCTTTAAATCCGAATAAGTCCATTGATTTTGGTTTAGGTAATGCGATTCAAAGGCACAGACGCCAACACATCAAGCTACCCGAAACTGTCAAATTTTCGCAATCAATTTTGAACTATATGATTTAGCAACAAGGTCGAAAACCTATTAAAGAAATTTAACAGATTGTAGTAGATTGATGTGCTGGCGTCTGTACAATCTCATCATACTACAACAGTAAAAAAACAACTTTCCAACAACTGCTCATCGTCCTTCCTCCCAGTATGTCACTTACGAGTGACATCCTATCACGAGACGATTAATAGAAATACTATCTGGTGTGAAGTACAACACGCGAAACTGCCATCACCTGGCCGCCCGCTACAACCGTGTGTTCATTACTTAGCGACGCGATTAAAAAACACGCGACGTCAAATTTTATGTTTTTTTAAACCATAAAAGTGTCTGTGGATTATTAGTTTTTTTTTAAATGCAAAGCTCGTTCTTTATCGCCTTTCCTTGTAGTGTTTGGTATGCTAGGAGGCCGCCGGGTCCCCCCTTTATAGCAGAACTTTTTATGTCATAATATTATTTTGCATAACAGCGTATAGCATAAACTTCATTTCGCAGAAAATCGTTTGGCATACACTCATGTATCGTACATTCAAAACTCATAATTTTGTAAGTCAGAACCATCTTTAGGCATAAATTTCATATCCATTATAATTAAAAAGTAGAACCACAATATAGCAGAAAGTTCACAGATAGAATCGTCTTTTGGCATACGTGAGTTCGTGCGAAGGTCACGGTCACAGTTTTAACCTAAACATAAAAAAAAATTAATTAGGGTCTAAGTTGGTTTACAAGCAATAATAAATAAGAGGTAGTCGACGGAGCCCCCTATTTCTGTCTACAGGGTTTAGAGGAACCTAACCTTTTTTTTTTTTTTAACGTGGAAAAATGCTCATGCATTCTGCACTACCACGGGGAGATAGTGCAGTTATGTGGGACTCTAACCCACTAAAACTCCACGGTGTCCTCCTCTGCCGCTTACGGCGGGAACACGGGCACGCGTTAGCACTCATCCGTGAACCCGCCGCGGCTGTCCGTTACCGGACCCTCCTCTGGGGAGTACTCCCCATCACCGGCGCACCAGAACACATAGCACGCCGTGACCACCCCAGGGACCAAACCAGCACATGGGCGCCAGACGACCCCGTGTCTGGGCACCCTTGGTCCCCCTGCGACGGGTCAGGATATTGGCCCCGCCGCCTGCCAATTTTCGGCCGCAGAGGATAGGGAGAGCGGCCAACGTCATACCGACACTCCTCCTCCCCTGCGGCCCCACCGCGTCCGCCATCGAACGGTGGCGACCCCGTCAAGGCCGCGGAAGGTAGGGAGAGCGGCGCACCGCAATACCGGCACTCCTCTCCCGCCGCGGCCTTCAACCCTCAGCCGCGATGCCTCCGTTACGACATCGCGGCCCGCCTCAGTTGCGATGTCGCCGAAGCGGCACCGCAACCTACTTGTTGGCCGCTACGTCGTCGGCTTACAGGCAAAAGCCCTGACGAGCGGCCCCTCCTCGGGTTCCTCTTCGCTTCACCGTGGGTGTCCAAGCCACGGCTACTGAGCCCCCCCGCCTCGACAATGCGGGAACCCACCGGGGGGGAGAGGAACCTAACCTAACCCAAGTCGGGGTGCCCCAAGTCCTGAGATCGCTTATAGATACCATTATTTTTATAGTTCATTCAAATACCATGGAAAAATACACCGAAAAACAATATTCGTTAAAAAAATAATTCTACTGTTATCTTCATCGTATGCCAAGTGAAGTGAAATTACGCCAAATAAAATCCTGCCATCTTAAAAGTATGCCATTGTAAATTCAGACATATAAACATTCGGCCAAACAATAATTATGTTAAATAATTTTTATGCCTTAAAAATATTCGTTTAAAGAAGATTATGCCAAGTGTGTTATGCGAAATAAATTTCGGAGCATCAATATTCTGCCAGATAGAAGGAACCCAGGCCGGCCATAGCTATTCACAACCACTCGATACCCTTCAGTATCGTATTGAACATCAATCAATGTCTTCCGACAGCTGTTTGTATGTCGGGTGCAAGGCAAATCAGGTTATCGAAATGTGTCATTTTCGATACGATAGTCTGTCGGATGGTTGTGAATATGCCTGTGTTCTGTATCTCATCATCATCATTTCAGCCCGGAATCGCCCACCGCTGGCCATAGGCCTTCCCGTTCTTCTGCAATACTTCTTGGTTCCATTCTGTTGCAAGTAAAACACAAAGACACTGCTAGAAGGATCTTTGGCTCCCGTATGAAATTGACAGGTGGGGCGCTGTTGGGAAACATTTGTGCAATTGTTTTGGACAATGAGCGGCTCGTGACTAAGTAATAACAGGCAGGTTAAGCTACGCTTGCCGTGGTTGGTTCATAGATGGGTGACCGTATTTACATATCAACACAATTCAAGACCTCTCCGTGCCTCGGAAAGCATGTTGAGACGTTGGTCACGGCTGTCATTCATAGATTCTTTGACAGTCGTTACGGGTCGTCAGTAGCCCGAAAGCCTGACAACCAGTCTTACCCAGTTGAGTTTGAGTTTGACTGGGTTGTCAGATAACTAAGTAATTTGAAAGTTATTTCTGTTAAGGCTACAAAACAAGTTAAGAATGTTGAAAATAAATTCTTTCTTTCTTTCAAAATGTGTATTTTTTCCATAATGCTGGCTGGTGAGTGGCTATAAATCGCTGGTGCAGCGTGGTCGGCTAACCGCGCGGCTATAAATCGCTGCGGTGTCAATTATCATTTGTTGCGACCACGCTACCAGTACTGACGTCTTAAAGGGGATGCGATCCTGGTACAGAGAAAAGTTTTTTTAGGATTTCTCTTTTTATGGTTCCGTACCTCGAAAAGAAAAACGGAACCCTTACAGGATCACTTTGATGTCCATCCATCCGTCTGTCAAGACCCTTTATCTCCACGTGGAGGTATCGAGTTTATACTCAGCTCTACAGTCCCTTGAAGCTGTGAAAAAATCAAACACCTAAGTTAACGTAAAAAAAGATACGGCCGTTTATGCCGCAAAAAACGATTTACTCCGGTCTGATAACGTATATTTCGACACTCTCAAGGGAATCAAAATTTATAGGGTGCCTCAAGTTGACCTAGAAACATGTAAATTGGCAAGAAGTAAGATCATGTAGCACAAGTAAAGGACAAAATCCGAAAACTGTAAATTTGTTAATTTGAATTTTAAAAATTTGATAAACTATTTACATACCTACAAAGTACAGAACCCTCGGTGCGCGAGTTCGACTCGCACTTGAGAGTCTTCGGTCAGCTGGACCCAGTTGATTCTGAACCCGCGGGTCCAGTTGACCACATCATTTATTTTCTGTATTTTTATTGGTTAACTGGACCCACATTCAAACTTAGAAGAACATCTATTGTTTAAAGCTACCCGTGGATACAGTCGAGACAAAAAGACACATGTATATAGGGCCAGAATCTGGTAAAGAATCTACCTGTCTTTAGAAACGTACAGAAAAGGCTGTACTGCTGCTGCTGACCGGTTTTTTTATTGTGATGAGACTCGGCTAAATAAACAGACGCGGTTTCATCGAAGGTTTAGCTACATTTGCTGCGGTCGCTTAGTAGATGGGTGACCTTCCATTACATATCGAGACGGAAAGCTTCGGAAAACACGCTAAGCCGTTGGTCCCGTCTCTCATTCGTAGTTCTGTGACAGTCGTTACGGGTAGTCAGAAGCCCTTAAGTTGTCATACTTGAATTTCTCAGTAACATCCCGGGGTCTGGATTTGTGCCCGGTGGTGGTGTAGCGGTATCTACAACGCCACATGAGAACAACGCGTCATACTGACGTCACGCAAAATCCTGCATCGCGCAAGC
This sequence comes from Mesoligia furuncula, assembly GCA_916614155.1. Taxonomy (NCBI): domain Eukaryota; kingdom Metazoa; phylum Arthropoda; class Insecta; order Lepidoptera; family Noctuidae; genus Mesoligia; species Mesoligia furuncula. The sequence goes on along the minus strand of OU744809.1, from coordinate 2,773,914 downwards.
AGAGTTTACCGCGCAACTAGCATAGATACAACGGCCCGACATGAATCATCGGGCAGTTGCCCGCCAGACACCCCTCTGGTCGGAGGATCCTCCCTTTTCTATGGAGAATGAGTGAACTTTACACCATGTTCCTCACACCTCTATATATTACAAGCGTGATGTTATGTAATGTAGTATATAGTACTAAAAAGAACCTAATGCAAGCATGTCTATGTTAATCTTACGCCAGCAATGCACTGTAGACTTTTGCGTCTGATAAATCTGGATGGCGTTGAGCGGTTATTGATGACGTACTCATTGATCGTACGCCTTCCATATTGCTGTTACAATTTTAAGATTCGAACGATTCCAATTTGTCATGTTTGATTTTCGAAGCTGTTGGATTTTGTTGCATAGACAAAATTAAATACTGGTGGAATTTATTCGGATTTTTTGGATGTCGGTTAAGAGCGTTTACGACGTACGGCATTTCGTAGAAACTTTCAAGCCCTTGTTTTTCGAAATGGATGAACCGATTTTAATGAAACTTCATACGCATAAGCAGGATACAAAGGTCTAAAAAGTTAGTTGAACATTTTCGAAAAATTGTGTTATAGTCAAATTACACTAATTTTAAATTTTCCATAGAAACAGAGATTTCCAGTTTTCTTTTTTTAAATAAGACATTTCGAAAATGTTCTTTACTAAATAATAATAATAATTTATTTAAGTCAGACACAGAGATCCATATTTATGTTAGTAAGTACACTTAAAAAACTTAAAAATTATGTTAGTAACCAAGGAATAAAATACATGTCACAATAATATTATTATAACTAAATAAATAAAACTAAATTGAAAAATTGAATTACCTACATAAAAACAAATTACTAAAGTAAAGAACTTTTAAAATCGGTCTAATTTGGCTTAAACACAATTTTTCGAAAATTTTCAACTAACTTTTTAGACCTTTGTATCCTGCTTATACGTATGAAGTTTCATTAAAATCGGTTCATTAATTTCGAAAAACAAGAGCTTGAAAGTTTGTATGAAATGCCTTAAGTCGTAAACGCGCTTAAAAACAAAGTTACACAATTTCTAACTCAAGAACAGCTCGACCTATTTTTATGGTGTTTGATTTGTTGGATTTGTCTCCGCCCCGAATAGCAGAATAACTATTAAAACACAGGGAAAGTGCACGAAAACAAATAATGAAGATAATTAGTTTTCTCTTACATTCGTTTTATAGATTCTGAGGTGGCACGAACTTCCTCAAGTCAGATAGTAAGGATATAAAGTTTCTGATTCTGGTTGAGATACTCGTGACCACAAAGAACAGTAAGAAAAATCATGTTCGAACTACCTTACTGTAACTATTTACTTTAGTAAAGAAAAAAAATAACAGCAATAAAAGAAACCAACGGCAAATGATTAATAACAGAATTATTAATCTGAATCACTTAAAAAGGCTAGCTAGCAATAAATAGTCGACTCCTGTAAACACCACAGATAAAAAATAAATTTCGAGCGCGCGCTGTAAAAGGAAATACGTCATACATTTTTTTTAATATGCAAAGCTCAAAGGAAATAAATTCAAAGGGAATGTTTAATAACCTTTTTTAAAATTCGATATAGCTCAGCGTTGCTTTTATAGATGTTTTACGTTTAAAGTTTAATATCTTTCATTTATTTTTATTATGTACATGCAGTGATTAAGTTTTTATTTTCATTTTAATATTGAAATGCTGTTTCATGTTTCGGTTTTTACTTTTCTTTTGATCAACAAGCTTACCTAATAGGTATTTATAAGGTATTAGGTACCTTTGCCCTGCGGCTTCGCCCGCGTGGAAATCGGCTAGTGGGACAAAAAGTAGTCTTCCCTATTAGGTATTTATAAGGTACTACATTCGCCCCGCGGCTTCGACCGCGTGGGTGTCAGCTACCGGGAAAAAAAGGTAACCTAAAACCTACCTTTAAAAGGTAGCCTATGTACTTTCTCCGGATGCCAACTATCTCCTTGCCAAATTTTCTCGAGATTCAGTAGTTTAGGCGTGAAAAGGTAACATACAGACAGAGTTACTTTCGAATTTATAATATTAGTATGGATTAGGATAAGACGGGTTCCGTCAAAACTGGAAGGAGGACGCGCGGGCTCGCGAAGGATGGAAGGAGTGGAGGGGGGCCTTTGCCCACGGACTTTGCCCACAAACTTTGGGGCAGCGTTGGCTAGTAAAAAAAGTAGGTATGGATTTATTAATGACGAAAAGCGCAAATGTGAATGATATTTTTTGTACCTATTATTATTAGTACTAACTTTATTTTCGGGCGGGCGTTTTGGGGGACTGTCTTTTGTAATTTTGACGTTCGAAAAGTGCTGATTCTCAGCCTAGTTCGAATAAATGACTTTTGATTTTGATTGCCATAGTGCTTAATAAAGGTAAACATTTTAAACCTCTACGAACTCAAAACAAGAAAACCTCAAACCAAACCATTTTACGTTTAATTACGTTATTATAACAGTTTTGTTTACCAACCAAGATGCGATAACGTAATGTCTCCCTTACTTAGCTGGAAATCTCAAGTTAAAATTTATTTAAGCAATCTTGGCAAAAGCTGTGATCTTGCTGAAGTATTGCCTTAATTACAGAGCGGTAATTGACCTATAAATAGTGGCAACACCGACGCACCCTGGGTTGCAAGCGACCTAATGTTAACATGTGTGTGTATTTGAGAGTAACCAGTTTTGTTCGTGTAACGGGGGAGATTTTTGAAATAAGAACAGATTTGGTTCTTTAGGTTCCTTATTTGAACTGCAGTTTATTTTTTATAATGTATATTTTTTTTGTGTAGTGGGCAGTAAATTCGCAGTCAGTAAATTTATTTTATACTGAAAGTAGCCTATTATTAAAAAAAAAAAACCGGTCAAATGCCTTTACTTGTGTATGACGTTGCTTTTTGTCAAATTTCATGATTCTAGGTCAACGGGTACCCATAGGTTTTGATTTCGGAACATTGATTGATTGATGCGTTGACTTAGAAGTTTGACTTTGTCTTTGCTTCAAGGGATTGCAGCCTTGAGTATTTAATATTAATTTCAACTTGATAACTCTACGCGTTCCTGAGAAAAAGGGTATTGACAGACGGACAGATAGACGGACAACAAAGTGACATAAGGGTTCCGTTTTTCCTTTTGAGATTAAATACACACACTAAAAAGGAAGTATAAAGTACATTATAACTGTTGTACAGACGCCAGCATATCAAGCTACTACAATCTGTCAAATTTCTTTAATACATTTTCAACTTTATCGCTAAAGTATAAGGTTCAAAGTTCATTGGAAAAATTTGACAGTTTCGGGTAGCTTGTTCACCGAGGGGAGAAAGTGACCGACTATACTACTACCGAGGATGTAGTTTGAGGTTTCATAGTACACACGAGTTGGGAATCGCACTTTCATCTCAAAATGACAAACTTAGTCGTGGACTGATTTTTCAATCGTCAGTTACCTTTTATCCGACGAATAAGTTTGTCATTTTGACAGTTTTTATATGGAGAATCTGTCAAAACGTGATATTAATTCTTTAGGTAGAACTGTAGAAGTCATCTAATGATTGAAAAACCGGCCCTAAAAGTACTAAATAAAACTTACCTAACGTAAACATAGAAATTTAATATTTTCTTTAAGCTCGAGGCTTATGTTTAGATGTAAAGTATTAGCCGTAAGTTGATTTTTCATTTTATTTTGTGTGTGTTTGCAAATACACACAAATAAAGATATCCTGAGATATCCTAAGATATCCTATCCTGTAAAGATAGTGTGTGTAAGTTTAATAATAAATAAATAAATAATAAAAAAAGTAATTTATAAAATAAAAAAACCCGACTGCGAAACTGAAAAGCTACAAACAAGCCCATTTTAAATTAAATAAAAGTTGGAAGCAGGCAGGACCCATTTGAATTTGAAAATATAATAAAACTGGTATGGGTCCCGCCTGCTTCCAACTTTTATTTAATTTAAAATGGGCTTGTTTGTAGCTTTTCAGTTTCACAGTCGGGTCTTTTTATTTTTTAAATTACTTTTTTTATTTCCAGCTTTTTAGTTTACAAATGTGAAAGATTTCGCAAACGATTTAGGTGCGTGTTTTTTACGATTTGTCACTTTGAATTACTTTTAATCATATAAGGTATATATATTTTTGTAATCACCTTTTAAACCCCTTTTTTTTTGATACCCCACTCGATAGGTTTCGAGAAAAAAAATTTTTTTTGAAGAGATATTGCGCCAAAAATAGGCCATTTTATTTTTTTTTCAATTTTGATATACCCAGTGTCACTCTCACAATTAAGACGAATCTAACGGCACCTCTCAAGCTAGCATACATACATACATACATCCTACACTCGAAAAACATAGCCCTCCTTCTGACGCAGTCGGGTAAAAAGGACGTTCATGCCTTAAGCTTTTAGGAAAATATTAAAGTTCTATATTTAGCTACATTTCAGATAAATAGAATGCCAGAAAAAGTTTGAAAAGTTGTATACAATCAGTGTAAATGGAAACACATACGGACGAAGCAAAATAAATGGCTTAAAAAAAGCATTGATCATGTTGATTGTAGGTCAACATATCTTCGAGCATTCCTGCCAGTGTACAGTGTACACGGCTCTTTAAGCGATATTTACACATATTACCGATGAATCGCCGCACGCCGGTGCGCATATCATACATTTTAAATCCCAACCAGACGGCACAAAATACAGATAGTACAGAAGACACCGCTCACGGACACGTATTCTCTGACGGGTTGGGAGTAGTGCGAGCGCGGGCGCCATCCGATTGAGACATACGTCTGTGAAGTGCAAAAATGAAGCAACAAAAAAATGCCTATCTAAGCTCGATTTATGTAAGGTCCCATTAAAATAGATGGACAAACTTTTAGAAATCATTCAGACCACCAAAATAAGCACGATGGTAAAAAATATATAAGAAAAACGCATAGATACTTACAAGAAAAATAATCAGCTAACGAAAATACACTAATGTGCCGGCAATTTATTATTTTAGGTCAAAATAAGTGTTTTTTTTTGCTTGGATATCTTTAGTTAGATGTACTGAGCGCTGTGTTAAAATTTGTCCATCTATTTTAATGGGACCCTGTATAATAGTTTCCTATTTTGATGCAGTATAAACGAAGTAACTTTTTTGTAAGGTAAATTCACGCTACCAACTATTACGTAAGTTGAGAACATGATTTATGTTTGTGTAGATCTTGTGTTGTTTTTAGTGTCACTTGATAGGTTTAGGTCTAAAACGGATAGGGCAAAATAAAATGTGTAATTAGGGTAATCCGTTTTGAAGTTATTAGGGATTTTCGATAGTGAAAATTGACAAATGTAAAATTTTATGTTTTTGTTTTGTAAACTTTTTGTATTGTAATACTATGTTTATTGTTTTGTTTTAATGTTGTAGAATAAGCTTAACAATAAATCAAACAACTAGATACGAGTGCCACTACCACGATAGTTTTTTGTGCATAAGCCAAAGTTGACAACCCTAGCGCGACCGCCGAGCGTAGGTATGAAAAGTGAAGTACAGTCGGTGATAGCAATTAACTGACCCCCCTAAAAATTACTCGATTTTGCACCCTCTGCTCATAACATTAAAGGTTATTCAATATGTATGAGTTTATCAGACTAACACTACCCGATGAACAGAAACAATAAATAATTTTGATACGCAAACTTGAGCTTTAAGATGTTGGTGTTAGGTCATTTACTATGTATATGGGTATTTGTTACGCAATTTTCATTTTTATGCAGCAAGACTTAAAGGTTAGGTTAATGTTCTGATAATTTGTGTCATTGCTACTGATACCTTATTTCATCTGTCTTACCCAAGTTAATCTGGTGTCGTGGTTTGTGTGTAAGGCTGAGACGTGGAAGATGCAAGTTCAAGTCCTGTCTCAATGTTTAATTTTGTTTTTAATAAGTATATAAATTGTTCGTTAAGTATTTCTTGCATTATTGTAAAGAACAAGCACATCAATTAAATTAATAAAATGTTCATCTTTTTCAATAAGTGGGTAGTTAGACGTCATTATGCGTATTCAACAAAAACTGCTATTGAGATGATATTAAGAATATGGGGTAGAAGAATAAATTGAACAAGACATTCTATGCACAAATAGCAGTGAATACGCGCGAACATTTTTACCTTGCCTTACAAATTGCGAAAATCCACGCCTTTTTCCTTTTTATTAATTATCAGTTTTGATACAGTTTATCGTCATGTCTCAGTTGTGATTATTTAAAATACAAAATAATCTATTTGCATGAGGAGAATGTTGGTGTTAAAGCGATTGCTAGAAAACTTAATATAGCGGTAAGTGTATTCTTTTTTATGCTTCATTTATACTTATAGCTATTCCTTAATTTGTTAGTTGGCTTAAAAACTTGTGAATGAATAATAGAAAATTAACTATGTTTCATTATGAGATCATGTAAAGGTCTAATGTGGTTTATCTAAACTTATTCGAAAAATTATGCTTACTTCGTTACTAAAATTATGCTTATTGTGTTGTTTCAGAGAAATACAGTCAGATTGTGGCTAAGACGTTTTGAAGAGGCAGGGAATATTCAAAAGGATCGTCCTGGAAAATATGGCCCAACTTGTGACATCAACATGGGAATTCATGAGAGAAAGTGACTGTTGTTGGAATATGGTGCGCGGTATGCGGAACCGCTTGCAACAAGTAGTAGAAAAAATGGTGCTCCACTTCACTATTAAAAGCACCACTGAATGACTTCAGTGACCAGTGTTGGCCACAAACAATACTAACGTGTCAGTGTGTGTGTTAAATTAACTATTGTTATAATTTTTAACGAAGTATTTCGCATACCTAGTTTTTGTCAAAACCTTATTTATAACTAAAAATAACTACTTACAAAACAAATTGATATAGGTAAAACATTAACACATAATGCTATTTTATTCAGTTAAATGATATTTAATGTGGTGATGTTATTGTTATGAAATAAAGAGAAATACCTATATTTCTAAATATTCTAACATGTTGATTCACTACATTAAACTCTGTGAAGTATGTAACAACGTTATTAGTAAGCAGGTAAATGTTACCTATATCATTTACGTTATTCTTATAATAATTTTATTTATAAAATAAAATCGTGTTTACCATCATTATCGTTTTTTATTTCTGTTCAGCTTTTTTTGGTAGCTAAATTTATAATTTATTATTTATGACTTAAAAAAATATTGTAAAACAGAACGCGTAACAGACAATAATATATTGGTTTCGAACTCACAACCTCATTCTCGTCAGCTTACTACAGCTACTACCAGACCACACGAACATAGTGAACGTCGTTGAAATTAGCAATTATATTACAAGTTAAAACAATATTCAAGATCATACCTACCTTGACACTGCGTGTTAAAGTTCAAATTCGAATAACTATTTTATTAATCATAGACGACCAGTTGTTCTAGTTCGACAAGCTTACTGTTAACAAGCAGAAGGTTCAAATTCGTTTAATTTTTAAGGGGGTCAGTTAATTGCTATCACCGACTGTACATACATGTGATTGCCTTCTGTACTATCTGTATTTTGTGCAGACGGGCTACCGACGGTAATAACTTGCATCCAAAGTAAACAGCTACTGTATACACGGCTACAACCGGTGAACGAGTGTTTGCATACATAAATACAATGTTTGATAAGCCAATCGGTACTACTATTGGTAATTAATTTATGATTTTAATCCTCCTTTTTAGGGTTCCGTAGCCAAATGGCAAAAACGGAACCCTTATAGATTCGTCAGGTCTGTCTGTCTGTCCGTCTGTCTGTCTGTCTGTCTGTCTGTCTGTCTGTCCGTCCGTATGTCACAGCCACTTTTCTCAGAAACTATAAGAACTATACTGTTGAATCTTGGTAAGTAGATGTATTCTGTGAACCGCATTAAGATTTTCACACAAAAATAGAAAAAAAACAATAAATTTTAGGGTTCCCCATACTTCGAACCGAAACTCAAAATTTTTTTTTTTCATCAAACTCATACGTGTATCTATGGGTAGGTCTTCAAAAATGATATTGAGGTTTCTAATATCATTTTTTTCTAAACTGAATAGTTTGCGCGAGAGACACTTCCAAAGTTGTAAAATGTGTGTCCCCCCCCCCTGTAACTTCTAAAATAAGAGAATGATAAATGTAAAAAAAATATATGATGTACATTACCATGTAAACTACCACCGAAAATTGGTTTGAACGAGATCTAGTAAGTAGTTTTTTTTTAATACGTCATAAATCGTAAACCGCAATTTACCATTCATTCAATCAACTCAAACATTAAAAAAAACATTTAATTTCATAAACATAAACCTTATGCATAAACCCGGATGTTACGGAACCCTCGGTGCGCGAGTCCGACTTGCTCTTGCCAGGTTTTTTTGTTAAATTCTACGACTCACCTGATTGAATGTAGTCACCCGGCAGAGCTACTTGTACTTACATGCAACAAAAAAGTAAAAGAATGATCAAAACGGTATGTTAAAGTGCATGCGCAGTTGTAGCTCGCGAAATTCTTGTTCCATAAGAACAAATCTCTTATATGGAAAAGTGCTTAAGGAACAAATCAAACTTAAAGAGATATATATATTAGTGATTCTAATGACTATCATTATTAGGTATGTAAAAACCTATCTGCTATAGTCGCGAATCATAAATATTTTAATCAAAATACAACCTAACACTGACCTGCAAATTGCAGAAAACGTAAGAACATTTATTTATGTACATTACAGTCAGGGAAATTATTTGTTTATCAAATTGATTGATTGTTTATCATGGCAAATAAATCCGATGTCGACTAAAAGAATATGGCTATAAAAACGACATATTGACATACCTATTGGGAATTTGATAAATAATTCATTTCCCTGACTTCCACGCCATGTCATAATTCATTTACCTGGATGTGATTGAAATGGCATTCACATCCTTGTACCCGGAATACAATAATACCGATATAAGCGGCTGTCGTAAAACGCGCAAAGAAATAATAATTTACCCTCCAGCGGCAATGGTTTTGTTGAGCAGACAAATTTTTCCAACATATGAAGCAATGAATTAACAATATCCTTAAAAGTGATTCAGTTTGTGTTAAAAGTCGTAGCAGTCCGAATCTGGTTCTTACGGAAAGGAAAATTTGAAAAGTTCCCGGGGAAATTGGAAAATTTGGGAAAACTGAAAGTGAATTCTCTATGGGAGTTTTGTATTAAATTATTGAAATTTGGACGGGACAGCGGGTCTGTTGGGTCAGATGTAGTTAATAAAAGTTAGAAATTGCCGACCAAGCGAGAGCAAGCGTGCTGATCAATGCTTGTTCCTTCTCTTCTATCTAAGAGGAAAGTATCCCAAACATTTACGTTGTATACCAGTGTTCATTTGTAAAGTGCAACTGTTTTTAATGTATTTACTGCAACACCTTTTGTGCCATATATTATTTATTATTTGTTCCTTCTCTGCATGAGAAGAAGAAGAAGAGAAGAAGTGGCCTTTGTCCTGAATTAGGAAAATTGGTCGCTAGCGCTACAGCTGAGTATGAGGTCCTGGGTTCGATTCCCGGGTCGGGCAAAGTATTTTTGAGTTTTTCGATCTGGAATTTCTCAGTAGCAGCTCGGAGTCTAAGTTTGTTCCTGGTTGGTGGCAATAGGTTCGCCCCATAGGACTTAAACATAACATGGCAATAGGCTCACCCCATAGGACTTAAACATAACTTAAACATATATAATCTAATGATACTAATTTATATTTTCCTTTTAATACACATTCCTTTTAATACACATATTTTTAATTAAGTTGATGATTTAAAATTTTATATTAGTAATTTATAAATTGATCTAAATAAGTGTGATAATAGTGATATAAATAATTTAAAATGTTTGCATGCCGATTGGTAAAATGTGGCTGAGCTAAATTTAATCTTAGGAACTATTATGTAGTACTCATATTTGCAAAATTCTATTCTATTCTATTCTATTCTATTCTATTCTATTCTATTCTATTCATAACTTGACAATAGGCTCGCCCCCTATTACATGAGACTTAAACATAACTGCAGAACATAATAGAATAAGCAAGCTGAAGTGGCAATGGGCCGGCCATATTAGCCGTAGAACCGATAACCTTTAGGTAGTCGTGTTCTTGAGTGGAGACCGCGAATCGGTAAACGTAAGGTGCGCCCTCAGGCTACGTGGAGCGACGATCTTCGCAGGATGGCTGGTAGCAGCTGGATGAGAGTTGCCGAAAATCGAGTTGAATGGCGTGCAATAGGAGGGGCCTATGTCCAGCAGTGGACTGTTATAAGCTGATGATGATGACGATGAAACATAACTGGCGAAATGTGGGTGTACAGACGCCAGCACATCAAGCTACCCGAAACTGACAAATTTTCCCAATCAATTTTGAACCTTATGCTTTAGCGATAAAGTTGAAAATCGATTAAAGAAATTTGACAGGTTGTAGTAGCTTGATGTGCTGTCGTCTGAACTATCGGCACACGTCTGCCTAACCCTTCAGGGACTTATAGGCACGATGTTATATTATTTTATTGACCAATAATTTCTCGCTTTGAACATTTTTCGAGATGGGAAAAAACCATTGAACTCGCGCCACTGTTACCGTATACGACAGCGCGCGTGTTTTGTTTATAAAACGGCAAAAAAAAAATACCCGCTTCGGATGTTTTCGGCTGTCCTCGGGATGTACTCGGTTTTAATGTATATCCGATATTTCGGTGAGTGATGGCAAAGTATTCTCTTTGTGTTTTGTTTTCACTTCCATCTGCACTCCCGGAGTGCCACTGTTTTTTTTCTTATAAGGCGTTAATGTTCCACTGCTGGGCAAAGGCCTCATTATTCTCGTTCCACTTCTCTCTATCCAGAGCTGCCAAGGACCAATCGTTATTAAAGTACTTATACATAGTAGGGGTTTTAAACATACATACTATTTGCTCCCCATCATAACACCACCCGCATAAAACTGAACTATTAATATTTGTTTTAATACATCGCACACACAAACTTGGCAGCGGCCCGCTGTGGGCTATTTGCTCGAAATTTTCCTAATTTAAAGTTTTCTTTGATTAAAATTTTTGTTTGCCGCCGGGGGTTGAGTGGTTAAGAGGACTACATGACCCAAAGCGCGGTCACTGTCGGACTGCATAGAAAAGAAAGAGAAGCGCGATGACACAACGCTGGTAATTTATTGCAAAATGTGAAGCAATTATCTATTTAACAAAAAATCTATTGTTTGGACTAAACAATTAAAACACTAGTGCTTTAGTATGTTGCCTGTAGAATAATTTGACAAAAAAACAGAGTGATTGTATGTATGGTTTTTATTGTAAAAAAGTTTTTAGAGGTATCTTCATGATTTTTTTCTATCGTATCAAATTAATTGTATTATGTTTTCACCACACTATCTACCTAGCAGATATCCTGAAGAATATCATATTTTTTTCTGATTTTGTTAACTGTAGTCGATCATATACTTTTATTGTTTCTAAAACTTGCGTTTTTTGCGTTTAGGTCCTGTAAAGCCCCTTAACGCAAAGATGCCTCGATGGTATAGTGGTCGAAAGTGCTAATGCTGAGCATTACTTCCTGGATTCCATTCCCAGGTCGGACGAAGTGTTATTGAGCTTTTCTATCTAGAATTTCTCAGTAGCAGCCCGCAGTATGGATCTGTGCCCGAATGATGGCAATAGGCTCGCCTCCTATTACATGGGACTTAAACAGACTTAAAAGTGTGTTGAAAACATAATACAACTAATTTGATACCATAGAAAAAAATCATGAAGATACCTCTAAAAACTCTCTTTTTACAATAATAACCATACTAATATACATACAATCATTCTGATTTTTTGTCCGATTATTCTTTATGCAACATACTAAAATAGTATTAGTGTTTTAAATTTTTAGTACAAACATAGATTTTTTGTAATTAAATAATTGCTTCATATTTCGCAATAAATTACCAGCGTTGTGTCACCGCGCTTCTCTTTCTTTTCTATGCAGTCCGACAGTGACCGCGCTTTAGGTCATGTAAGCTCCTTAAATAGTGGCGTTGCTTGACAAAGCTGTTTAGCATTATAACATACATTTAAAATTTTGCTCTCCCAAATCTACGCATTTCCCAAAAACCCTTCAGCCCTTTATTTTCCTTCCCCTAAATATCTTCAGCAAACAAACCACAACTCCAAAGGGTATCAACATCATATTATTTGCTAGGGTAACTCTCAGGGGGTGCAATTCATGACTGATGAATATATCACTGACCCTTTCTGATAAGTGTCCGTTTGACATGAGTTACTTATTTTGATATTATACATTGCTTGAAAAAATGGATACGTTATTTGAATGAAAGAAAAAGTATTTATTTATTTTATTACAAATAAAAATTATTGTCTATTGTCTTGTTTATTGTCTGTGTGGTGCCGGACTTAAATGTCTGTGTGGTGCCGGACTTAAAGAATAGCACCACCCCATACTTCCCGTGGGTGTCGTAAAAGGCGACTAAGGGGCGTACCGGAGAATGGGCAGCAGCGTTCTCTATGCATTCCACCACCATACCATACTGCGATCGCCAACCCGCCTGCCAAGCGTGGCGATTATGGCAAACCGGGGGGTTGCTGGACATAAGCCTCCCCCAAAAGGCCCCCCTTTTGGGGGAGGCCTATGTCCAGCAGTGGACGTCTTTCGGCTGAAATGATGATGATGATGATGAAATAAAAATATAAATCAGAATTATACAAAAAAGAAAGTAAAAGACTGGCATGAAGGGTTCCGTACCACAAGGCAAAAACCACGCCGAAAAAAACACGTTCGTTGTACGGGGGCCCACTTAAATATTTATTTTATTTGTTTTTAGTATTTGTTGTTATAGCGGCAACAGAAATACATTATCTCCAACTATCTAGCTATCACGGTTCATGAGATACAGCCTGGTGACATACAGGCAGACGGACAGTGGAGTCTTAGTAATAGGGTCTCGTTTTTAGGTTACGGAACCCTAAAAACACAGCTTCAAGGGACTGTAGACCTGAGTATATGGTTTTAATTTCAACTCGATACCTCCACGGGTTCCCGAGATAAAGGGTCTTGACAAACAGACAGGCGGACAACGAAGTAACCCTATAAGGGTTCCGTTTTTTCCTTTTGAGGTACGGAACCTAAAAACAGAAAGTCCTATACGAGGCCAAAAGGCTTCTATCTCAGCATTATGCTGCGACATTTAAAAAACAAATGTCGCAGCGTATTTGTGCGTAGTCTTCCAGGCCTTGTTTAGATGGGCATATATACAGGGTTATTGCTAAAAGTCTAACAACCTCTTAAGAGGTCATTGTACTCATCATTATGAACAACTTTTACTATGAAACCAAACCTGAAATCGCGAAAAAAAAAAACAGCTGTTCCCTACATTGATGTTCGTATAGCTCGTCAAAATGTCCATCTTTACATACCGAGAGGTCCTTGCCTCGGAAAGCACGTTAAGCCGTTGGTCCCGGCTGTCATTCGTGGATCTTTGACAGTCGTTACGGGTAGTCAGAAGCCCGAAAGTCTGACAACCAGTCTTACCAAGGGGTATCATATTACCCAGTAGCTGGGTTGTGGAGGTCAGATAGGCAGTCGCTCCATGTAAAATACTGGTATTCAGCTGCATCCGGTTAGACTGGAAGCCGACCCCAACATAGTTGGGAAAAGGCTAGGTAGATGATGATGATAACTCGTCAAAATGTAGGGCACAGCTGATTTTTCTTTCGCGATTTCAGGTTTGGTCTCTTAGTAAAGTAAAAGTAATGATGAATCTCAAATAATCCAAAATCATGAATTATGTGCTGATTTCATGGTTACAGTTTGCGCGTCGATGTGCCTGCCACCCTGTATATTTCTTTTTAGGGTTCCGTACCAAAATGGTAGAAAGGAACCCTTATGGTGCGACTCAGTCTGTCTGTCTGACTGTCCGTCTGTCACGGCTGGATATCTTAAGAATTATTAATGCTATCAACTTGCAGAAGAAGCGTGTCGATACAGGTAAACGTCAAGATGGCCGGTCACATTGACTTTACAACAGTTCTTAAAAGGAAAAAGAGTATGTTAGGATTGTAGCCCTCTACCCCCCCTTTTAAGGGAAGAAGGCGTGGGTTTATGTATTTGGACTAGTTTTAGATGACGTTTGCCCAACACTTTGCAAATAAGAAAGAAATAAAAATATATAAGTATCTCCGAAGTTTGCAAAGAGAAAAATCTGAAATAATTCTATGTGATAGAAAGAAGTAAATGTAAAGATTACAGGAAAAATAAAACGATGTCTCTAAATAGCACACTCTTTCAGAAATCATCAACAAAAGTTACATTAGTTCCACTATCGGTCAAGAGATGGCGCGGACCTAAAACAGCTATATTCTACACCGCAGCGCGCAGTGTTAAAATTCCCTGATAAATAGAGGTCTCGCCGATGAAAATTTAAAAACATATTATTCTGATGGTACGGAACCCTCGGTGCGCGTGTCCGACTCGCTCTTGACCAGTTTTTTTTAATTTGCAACGTTTGTAAATTAGTAGACTTGTCGCCTAGTAATTTTTCTGGACCTTAAATACTTTCTACTGGTAGATTAGTAGAACATAAATGAAATACATTGGTCCTGAATTCATTAACTGTAGGTATGTACGTGATCTGGGTAGGTAGACATCGTCTCCCAAACGACATGTTTGCATAAAGAGACTCGAAAGAGGAGGGACCACGGCGGCTAGTACCTATAGATCCTGCATTGATTGTAGACCAGGGCTTTCGGTTAACTAAAAGAATCTTTAAAATACCTCCTCAGATTTGAGGTTGGTCAAAAGAAATATAATATGTATTTTATAATTAATACATTGTGCATGCCTAAAAATGATGTATTTACACAGAATTGAAGACTCGTGATTAACTATTGTTACTACCCTCGTTGGTGTGCCTTGCTTAATAAATAAATAAATAAATACACGACGTTGTGAATATGTTAAAGAATCTGTAGTTAGCCAAAGCACACAAGCTATTTTTAGCATCGGCGATCGGCGATTTTGCGACAGAATCGATGCATTTAGCTTCTAAAAAACGGCTAAATCGTCGATCGCCGATGCTAAAAGTAGCGTGTGAAAGAAAGAAAGAAAATACGTTTATTTGCGGTAAACATGATGCAATAAAGAACATAAACAAAAAAAAAATAAGAAAGGGTTGGGGGAAAAATGCGTCACATCCACTCAAAACGGCTATTGCTCAGCATTATGCTGCGACCATAGGGTCGCAGCATAATGCTGAGCAATAGCCGGCAAGACAGCGCCCCAGCGCCAGCCGGCGCCGGCGTATTGACGTCGTCCGGTGCAGCAAACAAATATTAGGACGCTGTACTGGTACAAATTTAAAAAATAAAAAACATTTATTTCAGATAACTAATTGATCCATAATTCTATACATTCAGACTTAAAAATTAAAATATATAATATAAGATTAAAAATAAATAAAAAAATTACAAATGAAAGATTAAAAATCAAAAATTAAAACATTAACTTAAATAAAAAATTAAAACTTAAAAATAAATTAAATAGAAAATTAAATTAAATAAAAATTAAAAATTAAATTAAAATACATTCAAATTACTCGCTTAATAAAGGATCTCCACATCGGAGAAGAGATCCTATCTGCTACAGTCTTCAGAATTCCGTTGCAGCTGCCACGCATTCTGCAGATCAGGGATACAGTTTTCTTGCGAATGACTGCATGAAAGCCATCCGTGCGATATATCGCAAACATCCCCGATGTTCTACAGAAGCGAGGCAGTCCCAACATCATCCTGAATATGTTGTTATACTGGATGCGCAGGACACCCAGCGATCTTTTGGTGTGACTGACCCACAGATTTCCCGTATAAAGGTACAGCATACACAAAGAAAATTAATAGTATAATTGAAACTCAATGTGATAAAAACAGTGTGTGCTTTGGCCCTTAGTGATTCTTAAATTCTCAGATACTAGTGGTAAAGAAGCGGCCAAGTGCGAGTCGGACTCACACACAAAGAGTTTCGTACCACAATAAAATTTAAACATTACTTTAGTAAAAAAACGCCGTAAAATAAAAGGACCCCCTTTAATATTTTACTTGTATGTCATTTTATTATTAGTTCTTATAGCGGCTGTGTGAAAATTTTATTTCAAGTTATATTCTTTATTTGAGAATAAGTGTGTCATTGAGTGTATCTAAACGGATGTAGACTTCTTCGACGTTTGTTTAAAGAGGATTTAAACGAAAGTCTCATACCCTCTCTTATTTGGAACCAAATTATTCTTTAGCAAACCACTATTACCTGCGTTTAAGTTAAAATCGGCATTAAATTGATTTGGACTTTTATTCCTATGCAACGAATAAAAGTACAAATCAATTCAATGTCACTTGCTTTCACGTTA
Organism: Mesoligia furuncula; assembly: GCA_916614155.1. Classification (NCBI taxonomy): domain Eukaryota; kingdom Metazoa; phylum Arthropoda; class Insecta; order Lepidoptera; family Noctuidae; genus Mesoligia; species Mesoligia furuncula. Next base: position 2,757,408 of record OU744809.1, on the reverse strand, counting down.
ATTTATGGTTTAAGAATTTTTTACCTACTTTATACTTTTATTACAATAATTCACTTACTGAGAAACAAAATTTACAAATGTTTATGAGCGTACACAAACGATAAAAAAGAGAAAACATGAACTAATCACCAACCGAGTAAACACGGATCTAAAGTAAAAATAGATGTATTACGAGATGGTGGCATACATGGCAGCGTACTGACTAATAAAGATTTTACTATAACCCAAAAACTGCCTACTCCTCAAGATTTCATTCCCCTATGGTCAACAGCACCAAATATGTAGATGGGCAGAAGCGATACGGCGGTAAATAAAAATAAGGCTGGTATGAACACGGCTTAAATCATTTGTTGAATTATAGCCGCCATTCTGGGTACACCCTTGTGATAATACATTGTTTGTAAATGTCCCCCGCTTATTGTTTTGATATTAAGTGTGACATTTTCATGAAAAAATTGTGAGTTTTGCTTGTTTCATTTTTTGTAAAGAGAGGGGTTGTTTTGCTTATATATTTTATTATATAACATCTTTGCCCTACAGTTGGATTGAACTGCATCGCACATCACACTAATATTATAAAGGCGAAGGTTTGTGAGTGTGTGTGTCTGTTTATATGTTTGTTACTTCTTCACGCTCATACGTCTGGATCAATTTTGATAAAATTTTGTAAGGAGGTAGCTGACACCTTGGATTAATGTATACGGCTAATTTTTATCCCAATATTCCCACGGGATCGACACTTATGCGGGTGGAACCGCGGGGCTCAGCTAGTGTGTATATAATCACGAATGTTACAAGCTAGACAGAGACCGTATAAGGTCATGTAGGCCATTTAAATATTTTGTTCTAATCGGCAGTCAAACTCGCTATCGAACGTGCACTTTCTCGCGAATCAAACCGAATAATTAGCTTAATTTAAATCTTAAATTCAGTAGCTCACTGACAAAAAACGCACAGCCTAAACTGTTGGGTATAGAAGCATGCAATGATTTAGAGTTCCTTATATTATAAAGAAAATTACCGCTGAGGAAGGATTTTTGAAAATTTGTCTCCTAAGTGGTTGGCCAGACTGGCAGTGTGGGAGCGGCGCGGCGAGCTCAAACATTATGAACTTCCTTTGAGTGTTCATAGTGGGCACGCTGGCGCGGTGAGCGGCGCGGGCTGCTTGGTGCTAGTTTGAGCTTTTTTCTAGTAAAAATAAGTCTTCTTCATCCATATTATATTTTGACAAACACGACACGACAACACGCAGAACTCAGCCGCGCTCCAGTGCGGACAGGCAGCCTGCGCTCATTTTAAAGGGATTAAATAGGGACAAAAGTTTGTTTATTCGTCATTATTGCCGATGGGATATCTCATAGGGCACGCGACTTGTCGGTTAAGCTAAGGGTATCCTAAGACTGCGGTGAACGCCACATAGCATCCATAATTTCCCGTCGAATGACGTCACTGAAACGTTATTATGAAAGGAGCTGTTCATTTATTGTGTAAGACGATTTGAGGGGGTTCCCGAGGGTCTAGATTTCTCTTACGTAAGATCACTCACAAAAGCAAGCAAAAATGAAAAGTGTAAAAAAATTGCTCCTTGCAATTTTTGTAGATACTGATCTTACATATGATTCATTCAAGTCTTATTTTTTCTTACGTAGGGGGGAGGGGGATCAGAAATTGGTTAAAAATATCTTACGTAATAAATGAACAGCCCCAAAGTAAGTTGGTGCTTCCCTAGAGAGTGTATTTGGACACCGTAAACTCAAAGACAAAATCAAAAGTCATTTATTCAAACTAGGCTGAGAATCATCACTTTACGAGCGTCAAAATTACATAAAATGGCAGTCCCCCAAATCGCCCGCCCTTCCTAGTCCTTTAGCTGGGAGAAGAAGTGGTGCAACAAACCCCGATGCCCTAATTTTTATGACAGCTGTCACTGCGGCCATTATGTCGCGGCCGCCGCTGTCATAAGAAACCAAAGCTTAACTAAAATCTAAATTCACTAAGTTTCCAAATTCCTCTGAATCTATAGATACGTCTTGATCTTGTTATCAAAACGTTGAGCCAAGACTACCGCAGCATTCCTCTATTAAGGGCACCCTATAAATTATACTATATCTCACTTAATTAACCATTAGGCCCTTAAGTAAAGGTTGACAAATTAACGGCACACGTGAATGGGTCCCGTATATCAATGGTGATTAGGAAACCATGGTTTAAGCTACATCTATGTATGTATTAAGTGCGAGGCTTATGTCGGAGCAAACTTTGTGAAGATGCTGTCAAAATGAGTTTAATTGAATTATTAGCCCCTTGGCTTATTTAGAGAAATCAGTCTATAATGTTCTTAACATCTTTACATACCGAGACCCCTCCGTGCCTCGGAAAGCACGTTAAGCCGTTGGTCCCGGCTGTCATTCGTGGATCTTTGACAGTCGTTACGGGTAGTCAGAAGCCCGAAAGTCTGACAACCAGTCTTACCAAGGGGTATCATATTACCCAGTAGCTGGGTTGTGGAGGTCAGATAGGCAGTCGCTCCATGTAAAATACTGGTATTCAGCTGCATCCGGTTAGACTGGAAGCCGACCCCAACATAGTTGGGAAAAGGCTAGGCAGATGATGAGTCTATAATGTTCCCATAGCTGGGACAGAGGCCTCCTCTCTTCAAAAGAGAGTGGGCAGTAATCTATGACGCGGACCCAGTGCGGGTTGGTAGATGTTCCATTTTTTCGAATTTTTGGTTCTAGGACATGCCGGTTTCTTCACGATGTTTTCCTTCACCGTTTTTGAGAGTAGTGGTGATGAAATTATATACACAAAGTAAAGCGCCTGACTAGCTGGGTTCAAACCCACGATCTACAACTCTTAGTGGATAGGACAGAGATCAAAACATAAGAAGAACTAGCCCCTGCTAGTTCTTCTTCTTTTTTAATCTAGATCTAGTGGTGGGTGGTGGTGGTAATGGTGGGTAGTGGTAGTGGTGGTGGTGGTGGGATCTATAGTGGAGTGGTGGGTAGTGGTGGTGGTTGTTTTGATCTAGTTCTGTTTTTTTGTTTTAGGGGGGCGGAGGGCGGAGGGGGTTTTCAGGGGATCAGACCGGAATAACTTCTTAGGTCGGGGTCGTTACCACAGATGTGGAGGCTGAGGCTTAATGAAGCAGACAGGCAACAGGTGACAAACTTGAAAAATAGCGGACGGATGAAAAAAATACTTTTTAAACAACTTAAAAAGTATTTTTTTAGCATACTTAATATCACGCCTGTATACCCCGAAGGGTTAAGTAGAAGTTTATCTATAGAACACCACATTTCAACTGTTATGTAATAAGGATTATAATTGCTCCCCGAGCTAATACAGTCAAAATTAATCAATTTGATTAAACCGTGAAAGATCAAGAATGCATCGACAATTGCCATGGTTTGGCGATTTTGTTTCCAAACAAGTAAACAATAAAAAAAACCACTTTAATACCAACAAATTCAAAATATTTTATTTCATTTAAACCATGGTTCCAATTGGTCGTTTCCTATGGAAAAGAATCGGCAAGAAACTGCAAGACTATTCTAAAAAGTAAATTGGTACACACAGAAAGTTCAGTTAGCGCTGCAACATCAAACATTTTCTTAAATACCGTTACCAATAGTAGGTACTGCAACCAACACCTTAATTTAGACTACCTTATAGTTATATGTTTAAGGGTGAATTTTACCAAACTTTTATACTGGAAGAAGTCTTAACTTGAAAATATTTTTTGAATTTATGACAGCTTTTTCGTACTACAACTGTCAGTCGTCAAATTTATTCCACGGGTAAAAGAAATCAGCTATAAGTGGAAATAACATCAATGAGAGGTTTTCTTTTTGAGTATTAAAAAAAAAAACATAGTTTCCAAGAACTTTGTAGATGGCGTTGAACTGACTATGTTACAAGGTGCCAAAGCCAAAATGCTTGGAAAAAAAAACATTGCGTCACGTCACATATGCTCGTTGACTGCCACTTTCGTTTGCTTTCGTTTTACGATCTCAAAATTACATCCAAGAAATGAAATAATCAAAAAATGATGTGACGTTCCGTTCCTTGCAGTAACTTACCAAATTCAGCGCCATCTATCCAGCGACTAAGGAATAGTTAAAAAAGAAAATCCCTCATTGGAAACAAAGATTTGGATAAACATTTTGTATGCCTATCACTTGACATCAGTTAGGACATCGTCTCACGAGCCTATAATCATAAAAAGTAAATCTCTTCGTTCTCGTATCTCCAAACTCGGGACTCCGAAGGTGCCATCGCGAACTTACCGGCCGATATTTATCATTTTAATTAAAATGTTAAGCTTATGATTTATAGCAGTTCTCAGGTATATTTTACTTTTTAATTCCCTGTCTTCCTCGAGTGGAAAGGATTTAAAGTTGCTGTAAGGTGGGATTTAAGGCACGGACTCTTGTTGGAGGGGGCAGAGTTTTAAGTGTGGATTGGCGAAGTTTTTGTTCTTTTTAGGGTTCCGTACCCAAAGGGTAAAAACGGGACGCTATTACTAAGACTTCAGCGTCCGTCTGTCACCAGGCTGTGTCTCATGACCCGTGATAGCTAGACAGTTGAAATTTTCACAGATGATGTATTTTTGTTGCCGCTATAACAACAAATAATAAAAATAAAATAAAGTTAAACTTTAAAGGGGTATAAAAGAAACGTTTTTTTTGGCGTTTTATGCCATATACAAGGTGTTATTGAATTAACCCAAAACTTCTTAAGAGGTCATTGTACTCATCATTATGAACAACTATGGGGCCTAACTTGAAATCGCGAAAAAAAAATCAGCTGTTCCCTACATTTTGACGAGTTATGCGAACATAAATGTAGGGAACAGCTGATTTATTTTGCGATTTCAGGTTTGTTCCCATAGTAAAAGTTGTTCATAATGATGAGTACAATGACCTCTTAAGAGGTTTTGGGTAAATTCAATAACACCCTGTATATATGTGGTACGGAACCCTTTCTAACACTTGACCGGTTTTTTTAGGATAGATATTTTTTTTTTTCAGTGATAAATGATTTATTTTCTGTAAGTAGGTTTTTACAAACACTTTTACACGTCTTCATATTTTTTAAACTAGATGTGGTCGGCGTTTCCTATCTGACCACTCTGAGAAGAAAGGCCGAAACAAACTCAGAGATCACAGTCTCTTTTAAAGTCCAGACAAAATCTTGGTCAGATCGTGTGAAGACCATGTAGATTGGTGTCTGAAATGGTGTGCTGCGGCTATCTTGGAAAAATCACGAGAATCACGAACCTACTTAGTGTGCAAACACACAAGCGACTTGCGTCGACGCCAGTTGCCTCTGCATTGGCGTATCTAGGGCTTTTTTCTAGGGGGGCCTTGGCCCTAAATTTTTTTTTTCGTTGGGAAATTCTCATAGATCTCTTTCTCATAGACTCTCCATCTGGAAACATCAGAGAGTTATGTCAAACTCCTACCGACTAAAACCCCACTGTTGCTTCTACTACCAAAACTCGGGGGCCCGGGAGATACTTGTACATTCGCCGCACCCCCGACTGGTATCAGCCTGCCATGCCTAGCGGGCCCCATTCCCAAGTGCGGGCGATCACACGACCGATTCTTTTCATTTAGCACGTTTTTCATTATTAAACATTCTGCTCCTAAAAGAGTTTCGTCAATTTGGACAATACCCTTATAATTACCCACAAAATGCTTTCCACTTTCGAGATCTAATTTAAAAACGCATTGATCGAGGCGGCGCGACTTTCGCAATTTACACTGCGAAATTTTAGTACTTACTCTAGCTTATTACTTCTTTATAGACAGATTTATAACTTTCTTAGGCCCATTCCTGTTAGAAAACTAAGATTTATAAACTAAATTACTATAGCTGTAAACAAATTATACTTAAATATTTATTAACCATCGACTATGCATAGACAACCTACTTATTGTCTGCAAATAGAACTGCTAACATGCTATTTTACTTTTATTTACCTATGTTTTAATCTAGCTTTTACGTTATACTGATTGTTAATTTATTACATTAAATAATTATATGCACTTTTTAGCCTGAAGCACAGGTTCAACCTAGTTCAGGCAAATTAGCAACTGTGCGCTATTTTATTTTAATTGTTAAGCTATTCATTGTAAATGTATCCCCTTTTTATAAATAAACGATTATTATTATTACGTTGCGTATTAGTAGATTCAATTATTTTTGTGAATTCAAAAGTAAGTAAATGGAATGCATTATGTAGGTAATAATAAGTTTGTTTGTCTGGGTGGTAGATTATTTATTTGATTGCTTTTAGGTATCCAGCTTAGAATTTGGAATAGTTCCCCAAACATTCTGGGGTGGACATCAGACCATTCTCTCTCCCCCCCCCCTATATACGTTATGTGCCTCTTTCGTCAACGCGTGTGCGTGTGAGCATTAGCACGTCTTCGTAGAGTGTGTGTAAGAGTGTGGTGTAGTGTGCATGGCTGAATAAAATTCTTGAATACTTTTAACACAACCGTATATTTTTTAACAGAATCACCACACACCCCACTATGTAGCACACTTTGAAAATGTCACAACTCTGACTCCCAAGATACAGGAAAATGCCTAGTTTGGGGGTTTGGGGGTCACCGTCCAATCTATTCTTGTACAAATTATGATTATTGATAAATACATTTGAATTAGAAGATCCCGTTCTTAGCAAAGTATTTTCTTAGACTAACTGTCACAATTATGTTCTACCCTATTTATACTTTTACAATTTTTTTTTTGATGGGAAATCATCAAATTACTCCTCCCGCTCTGGAACCCGGCACCCGTGTTCCTTCCTTAGCCCTTTATGTTCCGGGCCAGCGGTAACCCTTTCGGACAATCCCGCTGACCAGCTTAAGACACTCAGGGATAATGTATCTTCTCAATCTTCTTATTAGTGAAAGAATTTTCGGGATCGAATCAGTAGTTCCGAAGATTATCCCCTACAACCTCACATACTTTACCTCTTTAAAATATTAGTATAGATTACAGTGTTGAATAGGTATAGGAGGTCTGTGAAGGTACTTAAAATGTTCTACAAATACTCAATCTGCAAGGCCTACAACGTTTTCACATTCACAAAATTTAAAAGAATCTATATAAAAGATAAATAAATACTAAACGATGAACTTCACTGGGGGCTTAGACTGACAGTTTAAAAACAGCCTACATAATTATAATTAAGACTAGCTGTGCCCGCGACTTCGTCCGCGTGGAATAGTGACTTTTCGGGCAGCACATTTTGAATTACATATACCGTCTACAGACCGGGCATTTGCTGTCCGAACCCGCCTGAGAACTCAGGCGAATTTCCCTATCAGTGAAAGTCTCAGACTCACGCGATAGTGCTTGAGCTTCACGATCGGCAGTGAGACGTATTTCTCGTTCTTCCTGTGTTTCCTGAGACCGACCATTTGCTGTCCGAACCCTCTGAGAACTCAGACGAATTTCCCTGTCAGTGAAAGTCTCAGACTCACGCGATAGTGCATGAGCTTCACGATCGGCAGTGAGACGTATTTTCCGTTCGTCCTGTGTCTCCTGGGATGGAGCATTTGTTGTCATCATTCGAGAACGATTTGAACTCAGTCGAGACTCTCGCTGAGTCGCAGTTTCTGCAGCACGAAACCTAGCCTGATGTTCCCGAGTTGCAGAGAGCCTTGCCTCACGACCTTCCTCAGATTCCTGTGATCGAACTAATCTCATCCTTTTAGCATTTCTGCTACATTGGGAGAGGTTGGATCTTCTTCGAGGCATTCTTACAATAAAATAGTACTTACTACTTAACACACAGTTATTTAGTAAACACGTACTATCGTAAACAATTAAATTATAAATACTTACAGATTATTATACAGTCTAAAATTATCACAGTTTAAGTAATAAGTGTTAAGACGTTTAAACCAAACGTACTAACTTTATAAAACAAAATAGGTAATTGCTAGAAAAATTAATTACTAACCTGAGCTAATGAAATTATACTTAAGTAATAAAGAAAATCAAGAAAAGAAATGCCTAACCTATACCAAATACTTCATCATCATCATAGACGATCCGATAGACGTCCACTGCTGGACATAGGCCTCCCCCAATTTTGGGGGGGTTTGCCATAATCGCCACGCTTGGCAGGCGGGTTGGCGATCGCAGTATGGTATGATGGTGAAATGCATAGAGAACGCTGCTGCCCATTCTCCGGTAAGACCCTTAGTCGCCTTTTACGACACTCACGGGAAGTAAGGGGTGGTGCTATTCTTAAAGTCCCGGCACCACACAGGACAACAACTTCTACAATACCAAATACTTATAATATTTATATACAAACCCTAAATACAAATTAAGATAAGTATACCGAAAATCAGGGAAAGAAATGCCTAACCTATAATAAATGCTTACAATATTTATTTCATCATCATCTGCCTAGCCTTTTCCCAACTATGTCGGGGTCGGCTTCCAGTCTAACCGGATGCAGCTGAATACCAGTATTTTACATGGAGCGACTGCCTATCTGACCTCCACAACCCAGTTACTGGGTAATACGATACCCCTTGGTAAGACTGGTTGTCAGACTTTCGGGCTTCTGACTACCCGTAACGACTGTCAAAGATCCACAAATGACAGCCGGGACCAACGGCTTAACGTGCTTTCCGAGGCACGGAGGGGTCTCGGTATGTAAAGATGGTCACCCATCCACAGACCAACCGTGGCAAGCGTAGCTTAACCTGATCGATCGACCTGTGCGGCAGTTATTATTTAGCCACGGGCCCCTCTTACAATATTTATTTACAAACCCTAAATAAAAATTAAGATAAGTAAATACCCAAAAACCAAGGAAAGAACCGCCTAACCTATAGGTACCAAATACTTAGGTACAATATATATTTACAAAAATTTAAAGAAAATTAAGAAAAAGAACCTAACCTTCAAACCCTAAAATATAAATAAGTAAATGAAATATGCAAACAGTCAGTATTCAAATGAATCGCAATAATCGAAAGCGACTATTCGCCTATACTCTCCGGACACGTGCGTTCGCTACGAATAACTGAATCCTTATGGCAGCGGCGCGTTTGTTTTTTTTTTACTATTGCATCTCGTAGTTGACCTTGAGAACTTAACCGGACTATTCTGTGGTTGCCTTATGTAAACTAAAAGCCTCCAGCCAGGGGCAATTATCTACTATACTAAGCGACTACACGCTAAGGGTACCTGCGGTAAGGGTGCCTGTGGGGTACGAACCTCGACTTAGGGCGTCGCTGGAGAGAGGGCAGCAAGATGGGACAGGCTGGATCAGATTATTATTATTTAGGCTTGATGAGATCGGCTTTTCCTATCTGACTACTCTGAGAAGAAAGGCCGAAACAAACTCAGGCGTGCTTTATATAGCCACGGACGCGCAGGCGCGAGGCGTGTACCTACGTACTCTGATAGAATACCTTAACAAATCGAGCCTTTACCGCCGTTTTAGCGCAACCGACAAAAAACAAATTTAACAGGAGAAGGTTTTTTTTAAATATTTTTAAAAAGAAATGTGCTAGTAAATTGAAATTTTACATATATAATTATATGTAAATGTCTGAAAATCATGAATATATGTAAAATTTCAATTTACTAGCACATTTCTTTTTAAAAATATTTAAAAAAAACCTTCTCCTGTAAAATTTGTTTTTGGTCGGTTGCGCTAAAACGGCGGTAAAGGCTCGAAATGTTCGCCGTGATTCTTTAAATTGACACAACTTTTTTATTTATGAACCGATTGACATGAAATAAACACTAAATGTTAAGTTAAGCTTACTACAATATATTAGTGAAAACCGCATCTAAATCGAATAAGCCGTTTCTGATATTAGCGTGCACAAACACACAGACAAACAGACAAAAAAATAATTAATTACAATTTCGGGTTCGGCATCGATATAATAACAACCCCTGCTACTTTTTTTTATATATTTCCCTTGTACAGACACCACTTTTCTACAATTTTATTATATGTATAGATATAATCAAGTAATTTTTGGAAGTTGTATATAATATTATTATCTTTGCCCTTCCCCAGGATGCGATCCATCTCTCTGCCAAATTTTATCGAAATCCGTTCTGTGGTATAGGCGTAAAAAGGGAACAGACAGATAGACAGACAGAGTTACTTTCAAATTTATAATATTAGTATGGATTGAATGAACTTATTAAACGTATTATTTGTTTAGAGCGGTAACAATATTGTATGTTTAAATAACACTAGGTACTAAATTAAATAACCTAACTAACTATACAAATAAATAGAAAAACAAAAGGAGATTTAGGCGTCGTCCGCATCGCTGTCATCCGAAAATGAGCCCAGAAGACTGGCAGCATTGCCACGTTGAATGGGAAAAAACAAGTCAGAATTTCAGAAGGAACGCTAAGCAGGTGATGCAATGTGACGGGATGAGTCGGGGGTGCAAGAAATTCCACGCAGACGAAGTCGCGGGCAAGCTAAGCTACGCTTGCCGCGGTTGGTCTGTGGATGGGTACCATCTTTACATAACGAGACCCCTCCGTGCCTCGGAAAGCACGTTAAGCCGTTGGTCCCGGCTGTCATTCGTGGATCTTTGACAGTCGTTACGGGTAGTCAGAAGCCCGAAAGTCTGACAACCAGGGGCGTGCACAGGTTTTTCGAAGAAGGTAGGCAAAAAAAAAATCTCACCAAAAATACTGCACTTTGGTTTCGGTTCGTCGTCTTGTCGATCGATGATGTAGGTAATTGCCAAATGCCAGCTTAAATATCCATAGATTGACGCTTATTGGCGTCTCTGTCGCTCGTAGTTCCGAGTTGACGCGAAAAAAAAGGATATTATACTTACGACAAATAAAAACATTTTACAAAAAAAAAAACAATCGACTGCCAAAAAAACACTACAAATTGAAAAAAAACTTTAATTTCGGAAGTCGGTGTCTTTGGTTCCGCATTTTCGTTTATTGACACCGACTTCAGAAATTAAAGTTATTTTTCAATTTGTAGTGTTTTTTTGGAAGTCGGTTGTTTTTTTTTTCGTTCGGTCCGTTTGTAATTTATCTAAGTTACAATAGCCTAATGTCAACTGCTCATCACTTGTTACAAAATATTGCTTTTACCGATGTTGGGACGTTAATTGTTGAGGAGTTCTTCTGGTAAGAACCAGGAGAACTCCTCAACAACCACTCACCATACGCTTTGTGACGGGCATAAATTGCTTAGCAACCTTAATAAAGTAATCGAATCGCAACCCGTGAAATATTTGTCATTGAGTAGTTCCAATGGCCATCTGTGGTCTTCTTCGCGCACACACTCATAAAATCGTATGAGCACGACTGACCGCGAGAGCACACATCTAAACATTTAGTGACGAATAGTTTGTGTCTTCGCCGTTGAGATTGTGTGGTGGCGCGACTGCAGCGCGAATCAAGGAAATTAGTCAAATCTTAATAATACTACCGACGCTCGGTAGGTGGAGATGATTTATGATTTAAGAATTTTTATATTTTGTTAAGTTTTGACTTACTTATGTAATATTAGATCAGTTCTACGAGGTAGACACTGTCTTTATCACTCTATGGAATGCCCGCCCCTGCTGACAACCAGTCTTACCAAGGGGTATCGTATTACCCAGTAAATGGGTTGTGGAGGTCAGATAGGCAGTCGCTCCATGTAAAATACTGGTATTCAGCTGCATCCGGTTAGACTGGAAGCCGACCCCAATATACTTGGGAAAAGCCTAGGCAGATGATGACGAAGTCGCGGGCAGAAGCTGGTCAGTAATAAGAACAGATCGATCAGATATTGGCCCAATTTCCAACCGTAGAAGATAAATCTACTTACATATGTAGTTCGTGCTGATACGAACGAAAAATCCATTTATGAAAGTGAGGTCATCCATAATAAATTCTTTGTGAAACCAGTGTCACTAAAAATATAACATTTTATTTGTTACTCATAAATCTTGTAATCCATGTAAATAATTTATCACAGCACGCCCTAGTTTTTTTACTATCTCCTATAACATGGTAACATGCACAAAGCGCAATATATCATGCGCGACTTTTAAAAATATTGAATGTTAGATACCGCGTTCTATTTTATTTTATGTTCATGTTACACGATAGTTTGTGCTGTCGATACTATTTTAATATTTTTGAGTTGAAAGGGATTTTTTTTACGACTTTTTGTGGTCAATCCGTAGGCGGGTTTCCTATAAATAGAACGTTAGGGAATATTGCCTGAAGCAGTTTGCAAAAATGCATAAAAACCGGGCAAGAGCGAGTCGGACTCGCTCACCGAGGGTTCCGTAACATCCGGGTTTATGCATAAGGTTTATGTTTATGAAATTAAATGTTTTATTTTTATTTTTTTATAATTTGAGTTGGTTGAATAAAAGGTAAATTGCGGTTTACCATTTATGACGTATTAAAAAAAAACTACTTACTAGATCTCGTTCAAACCAATTTTCGTTGGAAGGTTACATAGTATTGTACATCATATATTTATTTTAGTTTTATCATTCTCTTATTTTAGAAGTTACAGGGGGGGGGGGACACACATATTACCACTTTGGAAGTGTCTCTCGCGCAAACTATTCAGTTTAGAAAAAAATGATATAAGAAACCTCAATATCATTTTTGGAGACCTATCCATAGATACCTCACACGTATGGGTTTGACGAAAAAAAAATTTTTTAGTTTCTGTTGTGAGTATGGGGAACCCCAAAATTTATTGTTTTTTTCTATTTTTGTGTAAAAATCCTAATGCGGTTCACAAAATACATCTACTTACCAAGTTTCAACAGTATAGTTCTTATAGTTTCGGAGAAAAGTGGCTGTGACATACGGACGGACAGACAGACAGACAGACAGACATGACGAATCTATAAGGGTTCCGTTTTTTGCCATTTGGCAACGGAACCCTAAAAATGGATTTGAGGCAGTAACGGAATCATCCATGCCATTCTGTCTTCTATTTTACTGGGATTTGTTTCCGCACTTAGTTCTTCAGGACCATTGTACGTGCTATCCCTACCCTTATCCCTTATCTGATTGACCATTAAGATGAAATGCGGGTGGTCGTTTCTTCATAGAAACGCTCTCCCCTGTTTTCTTTCTGGTTAATGACCATAAAGCAATGATCTTGTACAGAATAATAAATATCCTTTTTGATGATACATTATTTTTATAAGCACTAGAACCGTCAAAAATTTACGATTTAAACCGCTGTCAACACAGGCCTAGTGTACAAGTTTAACAATTATTAATAAAAAAAAAAACATAGGGACACAGTATATATCCTTCTTATTAATTTTATGAAATATCTTTTAAATTGGTCCAATATTGGAGGAGGAAATAGGCGAAACCCAAACCTCAAATTATGAGTTTTTAGTTAGGATTTTTCAAGTCTCTCCGACTGCATTTCCTCTTAAGGCTTTTGCAGATAAGCGCGACGCGACAGCGAGCGTCTAGCAGAACAATTCCTGTAAAAACTTCATGGAAATTGTTCTACCAGAATCGCGTCGCATCGTCGCGTCGCGCCTGTCTGCTGGGAGCCTTTACTCAATTTGTTAGGACTTTATATATGAGTCTGTGTTTATACGTTTCTTCGCAGACTAGTCGGTTAGGAAACACGAACCTCATCTAGCTCAATAAAAAAAAAAAATATAACGGAGAAGGTATGGTGTGTCTCGTTATTATCAGCCATATTTAAACTATGTGTGGGCGTGTACAGTGGGTTATGTGTTGGTTATTGCGCAATAGAAAAACAGTTTGCAGTTCAAATCAGATTATAATTTCACGAACAATTTAATCACACTAGCAAATTACACACTGTAGGTACACGACACTACCAGATACGGAACGCGGGACAATTTGTTCGCAGCACATGTTGTTCGTACGATGTCCAATGTCCAAGAGGGCCCCACATTGTTCTTGCCGAGCTGTCTTCGAGCGTCGACCCCCCCACGAACTCAGGCTAGACTCTGTCAAGCGCCACCAGATGGCGCTGGCGTTCCGAATAGTCGTTTTCGTCACACTGCTTCCGCCTCGTTGTCAAGTCAGCTCCCGTACTAATGATGTCTCCGACAAATATATATTGCTTATTGGTACCGCTCTTGACCCCTATCACGCCTGAAGGAAAGCGATGGATGAGGTCTATGATGGAACGAGCGTGCCCAGAAGATGCCTAAGGCATTGGAACTCTCACGCATCGACGAAACACAGCAGGCTGCTTGACTCTGGTGGGAGGGTGGTCGCAAACCAGGCGGCAGGTGACATTTAAAAGTGTTATTTACAACTTTACAAAACAAATATCATTTAATGTCACTTTGCGCGACCTGGGAATCGAACCTCGGACCTCATGCTCAGCAGTACCGGTTGCGACTACTACACCAACGAGGCAAAATAATCTCTATACTAATAATGTGACGTAAGTGGACGAAGTAGTATTTTTTTTTTGTAATAACAAAACGGATCTTGTTGTCTGAAATTTAAATAAATAATAATAATAGAAGTCACCGGCAGAAACTCGCGATTGTGTATACTCTGTAAAAAGCGTTTTGTTATCGTTTCCCGACCGTCCTTTCTCCCATAATTATACATTCTACAGACTAAAACTCCACTGTCCATTTCCTTAATACATTTCCAACCCACCAAATAGCATTTAATTGTAGCCTTTCTAACAATAAAGTTGTCGAGACCACAGTACGCGTCAGCGGCGTCAGTAAGTTAACTCGTTGACAAACAAGTATGTATATTATAAACAACTGGACTGCACTGTGATCCATCATTGTGAGGATACAACGAAACACCCCGTAGATACGCCGTCTGCTCGATTAATCACCCTGTATACGTATGCGTTTAAGAAGGGCTGTTCATTATGCGATTTGAGGAATTATCTCTGCGACTTTTCAGCGACTTTTTTGGTATTTTTTTTTTGGTAAATTTGAGATTATTGCTGTGTCTATTTCAATGAACTATAAAGTTAATGATTTTACTACCATTTTTCCGAATGGATATTTTAAGGGATCCCAAATGTTTCCTGTACTCTGCCTGAAGTAGGTGGTGGAGTATATTAAATTCCCTCAACCAGTGCCGGACTAAGCCTACTTGATGCCCTAAGCAATCGACGCCTGTAGGCCCTCCTATCCACTAGTCGCCTCGTATTTTTCCAAAACATCGACCAGCGATTTGTAAAGTTTGGCGCACATCTCTAGCTAGAGTGACTTTTGGGTCTTGTAATATCTTGCTGATAAACAGCCTTGCCTTTCATGTGCTAGCAAGTACTGTATCGGTGCTCAAACTCAAACCATTTATTTCAATTAAACCATTTACAGGCACTTTTGAATTGTCAAGAAGTCGGTCAGTCAGAAAATATGAAGCTAGTTGCCCATTCCAAAGCGTAGGTACCTATGGAGAAGAACGGGCAAGAAACTCCATGGACACTCTTTTAAATTGTATTTTTACAAAAATATTAGTTACATCATTAATGTTGAATTTACAATTATATGTGAGAACGATGTAAAAAAAAATACGTACGCGTTAAGAGCGTCCAGAGTACAGCAAATAGTAAGAAGACAATAATCCAAAAATAAAATAATTAGAAACAAGCCGAGGCAGCTGAGTGATGACCAGCCCCAACTGACGGCGCCCGTTGCTGTTTCTGTTGCCCCCCGAGACGTGATGGCCTAAGGGCATCACGTCTCGCGATTGCTTAATTTGCTTATGGGCTAATCGGCACTGCCATCAATCAGCCTATGACTATAAAAATATAAGCTAAACGTACTTGACTTCAAACCAACAGACATACATTTTCGCACACCCTTCCATGGATTTTGTGTTAAATTTCATCACCACTTCTCTCAAAACGATGAAGGAAAACATCGTAAGGAAACGGGCATATCCTAGAACCAAAAATTCGAAGATATGTGACAGCTGTTCCCTACATTTATGTTTGTATAACTCGTCAAAATGTAGGGAACAGCTGACTTTTTTACGCGATTTCAGGGTTAGTCCCATAGTAAAAGTTGTTTATAATGATGAGTACAACGACTTCTTACGAGGTTGTTAATGTTTATCTATCACATAGTTGATTTACCTGTCATTGCTTTATTTTTAATTCTTTTTACCTTTTGTGGTAGACTCATTTATTCTAGGTGCATCGTCTTCACACATAACTATATTATGTATACAAGACCTTGTAAAACATTTTAAAAGAGTAACGGTGGAGTTTCTCGCCCATTCTTCTCCATACGAAAACTACCTTTTGGAATGGGCGACTAGAATCGGTTAGTTGTAATTTTTGATGCTCAAAAATGCCTTTCATGTGCCTATTTGAAATAAATGATTTGACTTTATTTACTTATTTAAACTTTTCGCACAAAAAGTTACAAAGGCGGACTTAATGCCTTAGGCATTAAGTCCGCCTTTGACTTTACCAATAACCTGTATAATGTGTACATAAATGGTTAAAAAAAAATAACACAACGTGCTATGAGCCTACTCATTTGCGACCAAAATGACGCGACTAATCGCACAATGAATGGCCAGCTTTAATTCCCGTGTATACAAAATTCGATTAAGGTCGTGTTTTGAGCGTTTTTGTTAACTTATGAACAGGAAGCGCTGTTTTGCTGCAATATTTTCAGTAGGTACTGCAGATGTAGCTTCAAATAATTTAGTCGCAGTTGTTATGTACCGTCGAACTCGCTTGAGTTGTGAGAAATATCGCGAGTCATTAAGTTTTTCGTTGATTTTGAAGATACGTGTGTTTTGAAGGTGTTATATTGGTTAATGGTGATGTTTAGCGTTATTTTGTTTCAGTAGGTACTGTAGAGGTTTGTGGCAGGCAACCTTTTTGGTAATCACACTAATATTATAAAGGCGAAAGTTTGTGAATGTGTGTATGTGTTTATATGTTTGTTACTTCTTCACGTTCAAACGGCTTTACCAATTTTTATATAATTTTGTATGGAGGTAGCTGACACCATGGATTAACATATAGGCTACTTTTTCTCGCAAAATTCTTACGGGATCGACACTTCTGCGGGTGAAACCGCGGGCACAGCTAGTTATAAGATAATGGCATAATATACACTTCTGGACACATCTATTGGCCCACCTTGTATTTTCAGTTTCGTTTGGTCCTAGCTAAAATTTTATATTAGGTCGAGCAAAAAGTTTTTATGCAGTTTTGAACCTGGCACATTCACAATTTCATTCAATAGTCTTTTTTTGAATTTCGAACACAGAATTTAAAGAAACAAAAGACAATTTGGAGCCTGTTTGTTGATATCAAACAATCGAATACTAAGGAAACTTGGTTTTATTGGTTTACTTGGATTTAATTCTTGAAAAAGTGATTGATATCTTTGGTTTTGCAACAAACATTACTTATTCTTAACATTAAGGTGAGGTTCTATCAATAATCTATGGATACTTCACCTGAAGTCGCCGCCCAAGCTGTGGCACTTATTCAGGCCGGACACAGCCAAAGAAACGTGAGTGCTCAACTTAATTTAAGTCGATCTGCGGTCCGAAATGTTTATCGGAGGTACCAAGAGACTGGCGGCTTTGTTCGTCGCCAAGGATGGCCACGATCTCGGGTCACAACTGAAAGGCAGGATCGTTTCATCGTGACGACCAGCTTGAGAAATCGTCACCTTACCTCCATTGAGATACAAAACCAACTTCGCGACTTCCACGGAGTATCTGTGAGCGCTCGAACTGTTCGGAGAAGGTTAAAAGAACGCGATATGGTACCACACAAGCCAGCTAATGGGCCCAAACTAACGCGAGCCCACCGAACAGCGCGCCTTCATTTCGCACGCAGTCATTTAAATTGGACACAGCAAGATTGGAGCCGTGTACTCTTTTCTGATGAGTCTAAAATTGTGTTACATGGCAATGATGGAAGGAAGAAGGTCTACCGACGTAAGGGAGAGCGTTTTGCACAATGCTGCTTTGAAGAGAGGGTTGCTTATGGCGGTGGCTCATGGACTGTCTGGGGCGGTATATCCGCGAACGGCAAAACTCAACTTGATGTTGTTACAGGACCACGGCTGCCAACATTAAATGCTGAAAGGTACATTCGTGAGTGCTTAGAACCTCACGTGATACCATACGCGGACTATGTGGGCCCAAATTTCCTTTTTATGCATGATAATGCAAGAGCCCATGCGGCCGGCATCGTCAGGGAATATCTTCGGGATGTGAACATCACAGTTATGGACTGGCCAGCCAGAAGCCCAGACATGAACCTCATTGAGCACATGTGGGACGAGCTAAAAAGACGTGTTAGGGCTCGTCAGCCAGTTGCCCAGACGATGCAGGAGTTGAAAACTGCCAAGAGGAATGGGACATCTCCCATTCCTCTTGGCAGTTTTCAAATCCCTCAAAATTTCATAGAGCGGTTGATAAACTCTATGCCTAATCGTATGAGAGCTGTGGTAGATGCCCATGGAGGCAACACGCGTTATTAAATTAAACCTTTATTTGATAAAACATGTTTTTTATTCAAAAATCAATTGCCTTTAACAAGGCGCATATCCGACTTGTTAGGCGTAGCTCCATGTCGTATGGTATTCTGAATTCAAATTTAAAACAATACGATCGAAAACGATGGTAAAATGTATCGGGTTTAAAACTGCGTCAACAGTTTTTGTTCAATCTAGCAATCATATTTCGGTAGGGGCCATCGAAACCTAAACTCTAAGGTGGGCCAATAGATGTGTCCAGAAGTGTATAATGGCATGCGTAGTGTGGGACGCTCCCAGCTACTTGGACCGACGACCTAAAGAAGGTGGCTGGGCACTGGATGCGGAAGGCGG
Source organism: Mesoligia furuncula (assembly GCA_916614155.1). Taxonomy (NCBI): domain Eukaryota; kingdom Metazoa; phylum Arthropoda; class Insecta; order Lepidoptera; family Noctuidae; genus Mesoligia; species Mesoligia furuncula. The sequence goes on along the minus strand of OU744809.1, from coordinate 2,738,563 downwards.
AAGACATGGTGTTGTGGCGCAGCCTGGGAGAAGTCTATGTCCAGCAGTGGGATGCGACAGGCTGAGTTGATAACATTCTAATAGAAATTGAGAATAGAAAACAGTAGGCCTCAGATTTGGCTGACTCCAGGAGGTGAAGCCAGGTGACAAGGACAAAAAATTAAGGAAACATGTAGAACGATTTCTAGGAATAGTTATTCAACACTAGCTGCGCCCCACGGTTTCACCCGCATTAGTTTCGATTCCGTGGAAATATCGTAGCCTATAGATTAATCTAGGGTGTCAGCTACCTCCATACCAAATTTTATCAAAATTGGTCCAGCCGTTTGAGCGTTGAGAAGTACCAAACATATAACCACACACACACCCTCACATACACTCGCAAACTTTCACCTTTATATATTAGTGTGATGTACGACATATCGTGGTTTAATTGGTTCCTCCGTATTCGGAGCTCTCAGCTCGCCAAGCTCTTCTACAGTACTACATAATAAGTATAGTATAGTGGAATATGATAAAGTATTTTTTTTTAAATTTAATTATTGTGAATGTGAGAACTATGTGTGGTTTCTTTTTTCTGTTTTCCTTCTTAGTTAGTTTTAATCATGATCTGGCAGTTTGAGTAATTTACGCGGCCTACCCAAATGTCCTTTCTTTGGTATTGTTCGTCGAATCGTTGAGCTCCTCAAGTTCTGAGTTGAGCTGCACGATTTTTGACAAATGCTTGCACTGATTGGACAAGTCCGCTCAATCTGTGTGGTTCTTCCCTCAAAAGACCATTTCAGACGCCAATCTACATGGTCATCAAACGATCTGACCAAGATTTTGTCTGGACTTTAAAAGAGACTGTGACCTCTGAGTTTGTTTCGGCCTTTCTTCTCAGAGTAGTCAGATAGGAAACGCCGACCTCATCTAGTTTAAAAAAATATTATTGACGTGTACAAGTGTTTGTACAAACCTACTTACAGAAAATAAATCATTTATGATATAACTTTATAATTATTGCGTTTCGTCGTCGTTTCAGCCGATAGACGTCCACTGCTGGACATAGGCCTCCCCCAATTTTGGGAGGGTTTGCCGTAATCGCCACGCTTGGCAGGCGGGTTGGCGATCGCAGTATGGTATGGTGATGGAATACATAGAGAACGCTGCTGCCCATTCTCCGGTACGATCCTTAGTCGCCTTTTACGACACCCACGGGAAGTAAGGGGTGGTGGTATTCTTTAAGTCCGGCACCACACAGACCAATACCAAGCGAACGTGTTCACATGAACGCGCCTGTCCTATCCCTGGTTTTTCCAAACAAAAACATTAGAAAAAAATTTTAAAGCTCATTCTAAATTCGCTTACTTTACTGCCAGCCTGTAACTACATAAGGTCGATTTTTGCAGACAACCTTTACAGTACCTACTTTGATCGGAGATCACATAGCCACTTCAGTAATTCCCATCAGATTATCACCAGAGAGAGGCCATGTTCAAAAACGCGTGGAATTTTTAATGATTATGTTTTTAGGGTTTCGCACGCAAAGAGTAAAAACGGGACCCTATTACTAAGACTTCGCTGTCTGTGCGTCCGTCTGTCTGTCACCAGGCTGTATCTCAAGAACCGCGATAGCTAGACAGTTGAAATTTTCACAACAACAAATACTAAAAACAGAATAAAATAAATATTTAAGGGGGGGCCATACAACAAACGTGTTTTTTCGGCGTTTTTGCCTTGTGAAAGAAAGAAAGAAAGAAAAGAAAGAAAATACGTTTATTTACGGTAAACATGACGCAATGAAGAACATAAACAAAAAAAATAAGAAAGGGTTTGGGGAAACATGCGTCACATCCACGCAAAACGGCTATCGCTCAGCATTATGCTGCGACCCTATGCAAGACAGAGCCCCAGCGCTGGTTTTCAGCGACAGCCGGCGCCGACGTATTGACGTCGTCCGGTGCAGCAAACAAATATTAGGACGCTGTACTGGTACAGCATTCACAAAGAAAATTAATAGTTTAATTGAAACTCAAAGTGATAAAAACAGGAAAATAAAAGTAAACAATAGATATACATACTTACATGCTATGAGAATATCATCCTCAATAAACTTTTTACATTTTATGTAGTACGGAACCCTTCGTGTGCGAGTCGGACTCGCACTTGGCCAGTTTTTTTTGTTACTGTTTTCTAATTGCTGACCCTGGTCTATTAAATTATAACGATACAAAAGTCCCTACTATCCACTCGATTTTCCTTAAGTAAAACATTTATTTTTTCGCTTAAACGTTTTCCGTTTTCCTTATACCCGTTTTTCGGGAGAGCTATTGACATACCTCCTCGACAAACAAGTCAAAAAAAAAAAAATACGAAACTTCCACATTAAACAGCAATTACGACAACAAAACGAGAGTCCGAGATGTCTTTTTACGAGGCCAGGCCCTCGAGTGTCGAGCCTTTGAGGCCTCGAGCCTCTTGCCTCGGGCCAGGCCACTTCAGGCCTCGTACAGCTGCGCTAACTGTTGCATGCGACTCCCGGACTACTTGTCCCTGAGTTTTATTTGAAGCTCCCCGACTACTCTTGTGCGCGAGTTTTTATTTCAAGTCCCGTTGAGTATGTACGGCTTGCTTGGAGTTAGTATGTTAGTTGTATGTATGTGTGTGTATGTGATATGTGTGTGCTTGTGTGATAGTTGTTTTTCTTTTATTGTATCATGGATTTAAGTGGGGAAGGCTTTATGAAAAACAGAGTTTGAAATAGACGACAAACTTTTATATAGCTCTAAATGCTGTGTGCTACACCGACAGAGAACAAGCTAATGCGGAGAACGGTGAAAGGATACAAATTACAAGATATTTTTGTGCCCTAACAACTGACTGCAATCACAAATCTATTTTTCATTATCATCATGGTGATTATAGGACCAATAATATAAAAATAAAGTTTATTTGTCACTAGAAGAAATACATTAAAAATATGACAGACACTCAAAGTCACAATCACACTAATATTATAAAGGCGAAAGTTTGTGAGTGTGTGAGTATGTGTGTGTGTTTATATGTTTGTTACTTCTTCACGCTCAAATAGCTAGACTAATTTTGATGAAATTTTGTATGGAGGTAGCTAACACCCTGGATTAACATATAGGCTAATTTTTATCCCGATATTCCTACGGGATCAAAACTTATGCGGGTGAAACCGCGGGGCGCAGCTAGTCTTACAATATAAATAATATAGAATTGGTCCAAACTCTCAAAATTGTGTATTTAAGTATTGTATATTTTGGAGGATTTGTATTTTGGAGGTCAGTGTTCAGCCATGGCATCAGCAATTCTCTTCACAGGCTGGGGGCCTAAAAAGGCCACTTTGGCAGAATCATAAAAGGATAACATTATGAATCATAATATGGCGAAGACAGTCCGTGTTTTTCTTTTTTCGCTGCACTACATAGGTAGGTCCAAAGAGATTAGGATTGGATTGATTGGTATTTTAGCACAGACAAAAAAAAAATAACTGAAAAATCCTTCACCAATTGGATTCGATAGGATTAACTTAACAGTTAACTGTTCATTCGTAATGTTATCCTTCTATGATTCTGCCAAAGTGGCCTTTTTAGGCCCCTTGACCCAGAGATTAGGGGGCATAAAAATGTAAAACTTTGATCCAGAGATTAGGGGGCATAAAAATGTAAAACTTTGATCCAGAGATTAGGGGGCATAAAAATGTAAAACTAGAGGTTTTTTGACAGATTGAGACAGATCTCATTATTCTTCTTTATGTGTGGGAGGAAGCACCAACAGTATCTTGAGGGTGTTTGCTGAAAGGCTGGATGGGCCTACCATGGGCAGGTTTATCAAGCTTCATGTATTACATGGGACTTGATGAAACTATCTGTGTTCTTTTATTATTTTTCATCTTTTTTTTGTTTCTAAATATTATACTAACATAGTTTATAAGATAATTTTAGTCACTAACACAATGTGGGGCCTATGTAGTCTGTTAATAAAATATATTTTTTTTGCGTCATGTTTACCGCAAATATACGTTTTTTGTTTCTTTTCCTTTCAGATCTTAATCTCTCAAAAATACCTCTAAATTGCTTACATTTTTGACAAGTATTTGACATTTGTTTGTCGCCAAGATGAGACTGCTACAAGATTTTGACATATTTACAGAGAAGTGTCGCCACATTAATGGCACGCTATTTATGAAGGCAAAAAGGGTTATCTACTACTTATGTAGATATTCAAACACATTCCTGCTCATTTGTGATTCTGTTTGTGAGGAGGCTCAATTTACGTACAGTCATGTCAGATAGAATGTCGAAGTTAAATGGTCAGCCGACTAATTTCTTTTCACTTGCCAATTGCTCTACATATTGATTTCAAAACACCAAAAAAAAGTTTAACTTCCTGCGTTTACTATTTTAGTAAACATACGGCGACAATAAAATAAAAAATAAAATATATTTATTGATACTGACACTTATTGATATAGGCAAAATTATTGATACTAACACTTATTGATATACTTAGGCAAAATTATTGATACTAACACTTATTGATATAGGCAAAATTAAGTCATCATCATCTGCCTAGACTTTTCCAAAGTATGCGGGGTTCGGCTTCCAGTCTAACCGGATGCAGCTGAATACCAGTATTTTACATGGAGCGACTGCCTATCTGACCTCCACAACCCAGTTTCTGGGTAATGGTAAGACTGGTTGTCAGACTTTCGGGCTTCTGACGACCCGTAACGACTGTTAAAGAACCAAGAATGACAGTCGGGACCAACGGCTTGACCTCCTTTAAGAGGCACCGAGGGTACTATGTGAAGATGGTCACCCATCCACGGACCAACCGCGGCAAGCGTAGCTTAACCTGATCGATCGACCCGTGCGGCTGTTATTGCTTAGCCACAACCCCCTCAGTAGTTATGCTGCTCATCATAAAGCTACTTAATATCAAACATACCTAACGTTGATTTCAAGTTACATAAACATCTCGGGACACAAAACACACAGCAAAAATTGAGTGTATTATCGAAGCACACATATTCCAGCGCGAAACAGCACGAGCTCATTACTCCACAGGGCGAGATCAAAAGGGGTATCTTGTCTCTCTATTTGTACACCCCCGAGATGCCAACTTTTATTCCAGAGCCGTATGTTAACAAGACATGCATAATGGCTAAAAAAATAACCAACGTAATATTCGGATAAATATAGCGGGGAGAACCTTGGGTTTTAGAAGCCGGTTTTTAAAAGCGGCAAAACCTTCCTTTAGAAGGTGTTCCGCTATCATTTCTTGCAATCTTTTGGAGGTAATGATGGTGGAATGTTGCTCGTTTTTTGTCTCGCGAGGAACGTGACTGGCTTCTGGCTCGACTTTATTCCGTTTTGTTTGGCGTTTTCGTCGGTTTTAGGTGATTAGGAATGGGGGAATTTGTTTAGAAATGTCTTGTAATGTGCGGAACATGACAAATACCTTTCTTGATATCTTGTTATTATGATTTGGTTATGTTTTATTTTGTGAACGAATTGTTTTCTCTTTGTTTTATTATTATGTATTTTAGCGAGATGTTAGATATATTGCCAATGAAAAGGTGCTGCTGGGGAGATTATTTCGCCATTTCTTCCCTGCTAAAGCACTAGAAAGTTGTGAGGGGCGGGCGTTTTGGAGACTATCTTGATATGTTATTTTGATGTCCAAAAAAGTGCTGATTCTCAGCCTAGTTTTTACCGACTTCAAAAAAAAGGAGGTTATCAATTCGACACGTAAGTATGTAATATTATTGGAATTGCATTATATTCACATATGAGGGTTATTAGGGCTTCCAAACAAATATACAAAATTTTATAGACGTAGGTATGTATGTGTTTGTCCACGCATTTCTCCGCAACTATTAAGCAGATAGTGACCATTTTTTTAATTGGCTTACATTTTCTTCAACTTAGGGATCAATGCAAGTTTCATCAAAATCGATTCAGTCATTTTCAAGACGTGGTTTAATACGTGTATGTGTGACGGCCTGGCTTATTGATACGAGCTACGGGTGTAGTGTCAAAGGGAAAACATCTCAAAACCTTGGCCAAATTCTAGTGCAATATTTAGTCGGTGGCAAAAAACTAAAACTAAAGTACAGATCCCAAGACACCGGCGACCGAAATTAAAGTTATTTCATAATTTTCAGCTAATTTCTTTTTGAAATCGGTTTAATTTTTTATAATTACTTTTTTTTAATAAATTACTTTTCATTTTGACTATGATAAGAAATATCAAACTAATATCAAACCGAAATATATTATCGTTAATTATCAAACATTATCCTGGTTTTCCACTTACAACTTTAGAACGACAATGTCTAAAGACTGGGATCGATTTGAGGCCAAATCAGTGCTCGGAATGGAATACCTCTTTAAAATCAGCAAAATCATAAACAAAATGCAGTAGATACTTAAAAAGGCTCCAAAAATCATTCGGCCCAAAACAAGATTTATCTTTAGACCCAGGTTTAAACCATCCAGCCATTTTAAAATTTCAAACTATAATCCAACGAAGCTAAAGTTCTTATTACAAAAACTGACGTTAAACCCGAGTCTAAGTTGTCAATTTTGCATTAAGAACTTCACGTTTGTCGGAATAAAGTTCAAAATAGAGTAACTGGCTCGAAGGCTTAGGCTAGGTCTAAAATTAGATCTCGTTTTGTAATAAGACGATTTGAATCCACAGATTTATTTTGAATCAGTTGATAGTTGAGTAAAACCTCAGAACTTTTTAATTTTAACCACTTAAATTATCTACCAACCCAACTCCCGTGCCAACCCTGATCGCTTACGACATTAAACAAATAAACAATAATGGCGCGGTATTAAAAAATGCATTAGGGTCACTAAAAGGCAAGTTTTCCAATGGGTGATGATATAAAATGCATGTCGGCTAGGGCAGTGCGTTGACGAATGAAACGAGAGTTAATCCCGACTTCACCCCTGTCGGCGTCGAAAAGATTTCCCCCGGGAATGTCACACGAACTGAACCCTTTGGTAGGGTGCAAGTTACAGGGTACTGGTGTTGCTGTAAATTAGTAACTCACATATACCACCTATACCTGCATGGGCGCTTATGAAACGTCAGAAGCTAGGTGCACGGTTCCAATGGAGAAGAGCCAGCAAAAAACTTTACGGCCTTTTAGAAATAATTTACAAAGTAGGTATTCAAATTACAGTGTTGACAGGTATGGGAGGAGAGTGTAGGCCTGTCAAGAAACAACAGGTACTTAACAAAATAGAAAATAGTCAACAAGGTCTACAACGTGCTCACATTCACAAAATATAAAAGAATTAAACCAAATGACACGATTGTTATTACAATAGTAACAAATCTGAACTATTATCCTGTGAATTAAATAGTAAGTTTTTCTCTAGCTTGTTATATTCGAAGACAGGTGACATTTAGCAACCCACGCTGGGCCCACATGGTGGATCACGGTCCCACTTTAAGGGAGGAGGCCTAAGATCCAGCAGTGGAAATATTACAGGCTGATTGTGTAAGTATTGTAGGCATACAAACATGTTTTGCTCTGTCGTTGTCTAAATTATTTCTGCGTAAAAACGTAAACATCTTGCTATATTATACATTTGAAGGTTGTTTTGCTCATAACAACTCAATTTAATGGTATACTAAAACGGTTATAATATGTCACGAATTCAACTTTTAGAAATGGCAGGTTACACATTTTACAAGTAGTATGAAGAACTAAAACTTCGGTTTTAGCATACTACTTGCAGAAAATGCAAGATACCTATAGATTATCCTTTTGTAGCGGTATCTACAACGCCACATGCGAACAACGCGTCATACTGACGTCACACAAAATCCTGCATCTCGCAAGCAGAGTTTACCGCGCAACTAGCATAGATACAACGGCCCGACATTAATTATCGGGCAGTTGCCCGCCAGACACAACACCCGTCCGGTCGGAGGATCCTCCCTTTTCTAGAGTATGAGTGAACTTTACACTCTGTTCCTCATACCTCTATAGTATCATTTAAAACTGCACGCCCTCCACAAAAAATGCGTACTAAAAAGCTAGTAGGTATGCAATACTAAAACGTCGGTTTTAGCATACTACTTGCAGAAAATGCAACCCTAAACTAAAACTCGACAAACAAAAAGAGTAGGAAGAGTATCATCTAATTTAAAATTGCACACCCCTCCACTGCTTGGTGCATACATATTTCAAAAAAATGTTCTGGAACATTCTAGGCGATGTTACTGCGAATGCGGGGCACGTGAGTGGATAATTTTTTTTATGGAAGGGAGTGCAGTTTTAAATTAGACGATCTCTACTTTCTTAGCGATTTAAGTAGGTTCCTGTTGATACGAATTGTAGTAGTCAGAAGATACTTTCCCCTCAAATTGAACTATATGGAATAACATAAACTAACATTAGCTAGCTTTATGCTGAGCGATGGCTATTTTGCTTGGATATGATGCATACTTTTTCCCGTTTTTTTTTCTTTTGCGTTTTTACTTTGCGTCATGTCTTACCACAAACAAACTTATTTTCTTTCTCATTCTTAACACATATATAACTCTGTTACTTAACCTGCTGTCGCTTATGCTTCGCCCCACATCCCCACACAGACTGAAGTTATATTTTAAGCGGCTTTGAATCATCGCTGCAACTCTTTTTTCCGATACTCGCCATATTGGTTCGAGGCATTAAGTATTTAGGTAATACCGCCTTAATTTGGGAGCGGTAACTTTTCTATTAAGAAGGATTATCTTTTCTAATGTATGGTCTTGTGGGTTACGGAATGTATTGCATGTGCCGTGTGCTGGTAGTGCTTAATCTTTGTCTGCCTTTAAAATTGTGATAAAAACGATTTCTCTCTCCTTAACCTTTTACCCGCTCGACTTCATATCAGTTGTCGTGCCCCCAGCGCCCGGCACAGTAAATCGAAAAATAAATACCTGGTAGAATACAGCATAATTAAATAAAAAAGCAGATTAAACGAGCATTTGGTCGTAAATACACCCCTACATTTTAATCGTTTTAATCCTTAAAAGGAGTCATTGTACTCATCATTATGAACAACTTTTACTATGGGACCCACCCTGAAATCGTGAAAAAAAAATCAGCTGTTCCCTACATTTATGTTCGTATATCTCGTCAAAATGTAGGGAACAGCTGATTTTTTTTTCATCAAAATGTAAGGGTGTATACGACCTTGGCAAAATAGACACGAAAATATTTGTAAGCGGTTAAAAGGTTAAACATCATCATTATATTTTCTTTGCTCCTGTTTCATGATTATTATTATATACATATTTATAGGTAGCTTAATTCTATTTACTTATCTAATCGTTACCAAAATTGTAATTCATATAATAACAATAACAGTCACAACAACAACACTATTTATTTATATAGATAAGCATATGCTTTATTATTATTTATTGTATTATGTAAAATACTACACCACAGACTACCTACAGTATTGTCTCTCCTTCCCTAAAGGTTGTCTTTAAAAGATCGCTCTTAGCGATAAGACCGCCGACTTTGCAAAATTTATATCTGTAATATATATGGCGTTTACACCACATATGTAATAAAGACTATTCTATTCTATTCAAGTATTCTATGGAGGTCGTATTATAATAAAATACATTATTCCTCTAATCTATGTTGTCTGTGTGGTGCCGGACTTAAAGAATAGCACCACCCCATACTTTCCGTGGGTGTCGTAAAAGGCGACTAAGGCTCGTATCGGAGAATGGGCAGCAGCGTTCTCTATGCATTCCACCACCATACCATACTGCGATCGCCAACCCGCCTGCCAAGCGTAGCGATTATGGCAAACCCCCCACCCCCCTTTTGGGGGAGGCCTATGTCCAGCAGTGGACGTCTTTCGGCTGAAATGATGATGATGACAATGTCAACATGTGTTGGTTTAATGTTAAAGTCGACATCTCGTTTGTCTAGTGGATCATCATCACCATTTCAGTCCGGAATCACCCACCGCCGGGTATAGTCCTCCCCTTTCTTTTGCCATACTTCCCGGTTCCGTGCATCCAGGAGTTTTTCCTGACTTTGACGCTATCGGCAACCTAAGGACAGCTCCGGATTGGGGTCGTGACTATGTTATTGCACCCAACACGGTTGATGATATAAGTACAACATTATTTTTAGTATATGCGAAACCCGAAACACGTGTCTAGTATTTTTATGTAAAGAATCTATGTACAAAATTTCAAAACTGTATCATGAAAAATCTCAAAGTTATAAGCTTGTTAACCCAAGTAACATTTAATTCGGGCCTAGGTTGTAAAAAATGCCTTTAGGTTTTATAAGGGTCGTAAAAAGGTTAATGCTTTGCTATCTGGTCATATTAAGTACTTGAGAATGATTAATAAGTCCTAAAACTAATTGTTTATTATTACAACCTTGGAGCCGATGACAAGAGTTTAAATTAACGTTATTTTGACTTGTGTTTCAAGAGCATATAGTCCTAGGATCTTATAGTTGTCGTAGACTCCTGATTAAATTCTGGAAAGGCTAGCATTATTCTAAAGTGAGATCTAAAGGTTTAATTTTTAACTTTGATATAACCATAAAGTTATGGAATGTTGAAATCGCTTATTAGTAATTTCTAAAACCTACTTTAAACTTTTAGGCTGTATTAGAGTTGTCTAGGTAAACAAATTAGGACTGTGTGGTGAAAACCCAAACCAATAAGATATTTTTATGAGCTGAAGGCATGTTTAAAGTCCTACAAGAATATTTTAACGCTTTAGAGGCATCCTCTAAAAATGTTAGTGGTGTCCGCGACTTCAAAGCATTACGTTGTCTTGCAAAATGAACCGACACAGAGTGTTATCAAAAAAACGGAGAGGAAGTTTCAGCACTCTTGTCGAACCGTCGAACGCACGTCCTCCTACAACCAAAACTTAAACGCAAATAATTGTGCGTAGAGGTTTTTTTCGCGACTCGCAAGTCTTGAAGGACTCCTGGAGATAAACTTAAAGCTGCGAAAACAGCCTTGTCGTTTTAAGTAGCTCCGCGAGATTACCTTTAGCTCTTATTTTCGTAAACAATAAGAGCTTTTAGCTGTTACAGTTCTGAAAAGGTTAATTGTAATGCTTTCTAGTAATTTCCTAACGCCAGCCATTTTCTTCACTAAAATAAAAAATAAACTAAACAAAAACCAATATTTTAAGTCAATAAGGCAAAATTAACTAACGTGTGCTATGTGATTTAAAACATATGTTTTTTATGTGAATAGAAGTTTTATTTCTAATGCAACTTACTACCAACCACCTAATTTTATACTTTTTATTTAATTAAAATATCTTCTAAATTTTTTACTTTCGGAAGGCCCGTCTCGTATTTAGCACTATTATCCTAAAGTGTCACGATAAAGTGCCAGTCGCACTATTTTTTTGATTTTCCCTGACTTCAGCAAGCTATTTATTACTTTTTATGATTATAACACTTACTTACATCTAGCCATTTTGAAACTTGGTATAATGACAGGGAATGGCGCCATTGTAAATAAGTATTTAAATCCACGATTGGTGTTTCTGTGTAGAAAAAATCTTACACAGAAACATTTTAAAACCTGAGAGTCCTGGAAAAGCATTTATTCATGTACATCAAAAAGGTTTTAAGTTGTCATTGAGTTACATCCATGACTAATTTAGAACTTAAAAGCTGCCTTACAAGGTTATATTAACGTTAAATTAAGGTTGTGAAGGTTATATTTGGGTTCTGTGTAAGTACTAGTTCGAAAGGTTCTGGATTTGAGCTTTAGGTTTTGCTGTAGCTCCCAGAAAGGTTCTAAAACGTGGGGCCTTTTTGCACTCAGGAGGTTATTATAAGGTTAATATAACGTTATTAAGTCTATTAAGACTTACGAGCAGATGTCCATACAAAGGTTCTAGAACCTTTTCAAAACCTTTCTAAAACCTAAAATGTTACTTGGGAAGTTACCTGTTTCTCCGTACAAAAACATGCTCACCCGCGCCACTCGCGCCGCGACGTCTTGCGCTCATTGATAATAGTACCTAGGTACCTAACCGTTCGGCGCGGAGATTGGATAACCTACTTAGTGTCGCTCGGTGTCCAACTTTTAACCTTTTTTAAATATTTTTGGGACAAAATTACTTATACTGAATAAACTATATTCAGGTTTCGCATATACTAAAAACCGGGCAAGAGCGAGTCGGACTCGCGCACCGAGGGTTCCGTAACATCCGGGTTTATGCATAAGGTTTATGTTTATGAAATTAATTTATTTTTTTATTTTTAAGTTGATTGAATGAATTTTAAATTGCGGTTTACGATATATGACGTATTAAAAAAAAACTACTTACTAGATCTCGTCCAAACCAATTTTCGGTGGTAGTTTACATGGTAATGTACATCATATATTTTTTTTAGTTTTATCATTTTCTTATTTTAGAAGTTACAGGGGGGGGGACACACATTTTACCACTTTGGAAGTGTCTCTCGCGCAAACTATTCAGTTTAGAAAAAAATGATATTAGAAACCTCAATATCATTTTTGAAGACCTATCCATAGATACCCCACACGTATGGGTTTGATGAAAAAAAAAATTTTGAGTTTCGGTTCTAAGTATGGGGAACCCTAAAACTTATTGTTTTTTTCTAATTTTGTGTGAAAATCTTAATGCGGTTCACAGAATACATCTACTTACCAAGTTTCAACAGTATAGTTCTTATAGTTTCGGAGAAAAGTGGCTGTGACATACGGACGGACAGACAGACAGACAGACAGACAGACAGACGGACAGACAGACAGACAGACAGACAGACATGACGAATCTATAAGGGTTCCGTTTTTGCCATTTGGCTACGGAACCCTAAAAATGACGTTGTATATGGGCGTAACCAGCACCATAATTGCGTAACACATTATCAATTACAATCTGAATTATTTTGAAGAATATTTCTAATCCATCGCTTCATATGTTCGAAAAATTTGTCTGCTCAACAAAGTAAATACCGCTGTTGTGTATGTTGTTGAACTGTCAAAATGAAATCCATTCTACTGTTAGTGGGTTACGTAATTACCCCGCTGATACTCCTGCATTAAAACAAGACTATTTTCGTACGGTCAGCAACGAAAGGTGATTAACACTTCAGTTTTTTAAATCTCAGTTATTGAGCAAAATATTTGTTCAAAATTGCAGCAGAAGTACAATGCAATTTTGAACAAATATTTTGCTTATTATCCTAGATTAAAAAAGACTGAAGTGTTAATATTTTCCTCAATAACTGAGATTAAAAAAACTGAAGTGTTAATCGACTTTTGTTGCTGACTGTACCCTATCTTTGACAGATCTTAATAATAATTTTTTTTTAGTAAAAGCTACGTTTGTTTATTTCCATCAAACGGCATTATTTGCACACAAAGTGCTCTTATATTATCGCACAAATCGTATTGTTGGCAATCATATGAGATGGCCCGACGTGTCCCCACGGAACCCCAAAATGTCTACATGGGAAAGCGTTAATTACGTTAAAGTAAATCACGCGAAGACATATTGCTAAGTATTGTGCGCGGGCCATGGAAACAGCGGGGTGGAGGATTAAAGGATTTTGGTTAGAGGTATTCCAGGTATGGTAGGTATTTGGTAAATAATAACAGCCGCACAGGTCGATCGATTTGAGGATTTTTTATCCCTGGTATAAGTGTTCAGATGCGGGTTGGTCAAATGCCGTTGAACTCTTTGTGGAATACCTCTAACCATCATCTGCATTATCCGCCTAGCCTTTTCCCAACAATGTTGGGGTCGATTTCCAGTCTAACCGGATGCAGCGGAATACCGGTATTTTACATGGAGCGACTGCCTATCTGACCTCCACAACCCAGTTACTGGACTAAGACTGGTTGTCAGACTTTCGGGCTTCTACCTACCGACTACCCGTAACGACTGTCAAAGATCCACGAATGACAGCCGGGACCAACGGCTTAACGTGCTTTCCGAGGCACGGAGGGGTTACGGTATGTAAAGATGGTCACCCATGGCAAGCGTAGCTCAACCTGATCGATCGACCTGTGCGGCTGTTATTATTTAGCCACGGGCCCCGTAGTTTTCGCCATCATTTATCGAATTTATTCCGGAAGGCACCAACACTTACTACAACTACTTGCTTTATTAGTAGCGGCTCGGAGTCTCGAATTGTGCCTGGTTGATGGCAATGTCAAATGGAGTTGGGCAGGACACCTGGTAAGGCGCAGTGATGACAGGTAGAGTAAGGCTGTGACAAAATGGCGTCCAGGGACTGGACGACGAGATGTCGGTCGTCCGGCGATGAGTCGGGCAGACAACATTGTTGCCATCGCGGGCAAAACCTGGATGAGGCTGGGACAGGAGCGTGGTCATTGGAACAATGGTGAGTGAAGTCGGGCTGTGGATGATGCGCATGTTGATGGCAATGGGCTCGCCCTATTACATAGGACTTAACCAAAACTGGCGAAATGTGGGCGCACTATAGGTACCCCTTTGCCTAACCCTTAGGGGATTACAGGCGTGTTGTTATAAAATAAAGAAATCTAGATGTCAAGTCGTACAAACCGTGCGAAGTAGGGGTGAGTCACTATTTACGATTATACTATTTTATAGCTCGTGTGAGTTTAGGTCACATAAACATAATAAAACGAGAATTCATCGTTTCACCCGCTGTTTTCAAGGGCACACCCTCAGGGAATTCGCAGGCGGGCGCGGAGCGTACCGGATCCCTGATTTATGTGGAACCCATATAAATGCAATCTGCTTAATTGCCGGGTGCTATGCTCGATAAGCTATGCTATACTGTTGCTATACTGAATAGTTTTCATTCTTTTTCGAATCGCTGCATGGCTGTAGAGATAGTTTTAATTCCACATTCATTCAGGTCTGTCTTTCGTTGCTGAATCCTAGGTAAGATATTTTTTGTAATATTTGACAATCACTATAATCACTACTATTCTTTAGGAAAACATCGTGAGGAAACCGGTATGTCCTAGATACAACCAAAAATTCGACACTGGGCTCGCTTGGTAGATTACAGCGCACTCTCTCTCACTGAGAGGAGGCCAGTGTCCCAGCAGTGGGAAAATTCTAGGCCAGGGGCAACTTGGTTAGACCCAAGATCTACTGTTCACTGACGACACCCTGTGCGATCTACCAATTACTATTTCTTGAAATCTTATATGAAACAGCATAGTTCAGTACACAATTATGTAGTATTTTTTATTTTATTTAGAGGAAAAATATAAAACTGCAAATTATTCTTAGTAGCTACTATATATTAATGTGAGCATTGCGTTTTAGCCTCTTTCGCTAGATTAGCAAAATCAGGTTTGTAGTTGGAAATATTTTTTGCCTTTCCACGATCGACTGGACTAATAGTTGCGATCGACAAGTCAAATCGACAAAAAATATTTATTCATGGCTATAAGTTATTCGTTTCTATGATGAATTCTTGCTAACATCACTGAAATAAAGGTGATGTGTGCTAACTTGTGAAAGTGTAGATTTTTAGTTAGATGCTAGACTCGGAATAATTATTATTGCTATCACTACAATCTAGAGAGCCTATGGAACAAATCAACAAGCGTTTCATTACGAAACGCTACATTTTTTTGTGGGCCTGATCCCGGAACAAAAAAGAAACACTCCAATGTACCAAAATTAAGATACAAATTCGCGCTAGTCTACTAGAATGCCTGCTAAACCAGACCAAACAAGCAGCTCTGCTTCCTCATGATTTTAAACACCACAGAAAAACAGGTATCCCATTTAAAATACCAAGAAAGCACACATCAATTCGGGAACAGAAAGCAACAGTATACAAATATTTTTAGCATTTCAATCAGCCGCCCCTGCTTATGACAAAACAAAACGTCTTTTTTTTCTGCTCGCTCGCAAACCATCTCGCGTGCCCTCAGGTTTTTACTTCAAGTACAAATTAAAAATGCTCTGCTGGGGACTATTCTGATGTAACTGTATTTTCTGAAGGACTGACGTTTATTGACAGACTGGTTTCCATACAAAAACATCAGCCTATAATGTTCCCACTGCTGGGACTCTGTGAGGAGTGGGCTGTAATCTACCACGCGGGCCCACTGTGGGTTGGTGGATGTCAGATGTCTTCGATTTTTTGGTTCTAGGACATGCTGGTTCCATATTAATTGTCAATTATGTGATCTGACCACCTTGTGGGAGGCCTCCGACGAACCCGTTGGATGCGAGAAGCACAGAACCGGTCGATGTGAAGGTGCTTAGGGAGGCCTATGTCCAGCAGTGGACGTCTTTCGGCTGAAATGATGATGATGATGTGATCTGAAGGCCAATTCCCGTGCTGAAAAAAGTTTAAAATATAGTCGCACTTTCATCTCAGCGACAATCAAATTAGAGTTGTTTTGGCATAATGAGACTGAAAATAGAATTTTGTACACTTTTCAAACACGGAAATTGCCCCATTAGGCTTCGAGATTCACGATCTTACGTCACAAGGAGTATGATGAGAGGAAGCAGGGCTTGGGACAATGCACTACATACATACCGTGTCCACATACAGACTAGGTCACATGATTCTTCATTTGAGTTCTTATACTAAACCTTAGAATAACAAAACGAATTAGCATTAAGTTAATCGCTACACTAATCAACCCTGAGTGTAGTTCATACCCTCCCCTTTTCAGAAAAGGATTGCCTTGCAAGGGTGTTACGATTTGTAGCGGTATCTACAACGCTACATGTGGACAGCGCGTCATACTGACGTCTCGCAAAATTCTGCATCTCGCAAGCAGAGTTTACCGCGCAACTAGCATAGATACAACGGCCCGACATGAATCATCAGGCAGTTGTCCGCCAAACATAACACCCGTCTGGTCGGAGGATCCTCCCTTTTCTATGGAGGATGAGTGAACTTTACACCCTGTTCCTCATTCCTCTATAGATTCATCATCTGCCTAGCCTTTTCCCAACTATATTGGGGTCGGCTTCCAGTATTTTGCATGGAGCGACTGCCTATCTGACCTCCACAACCCAGGTACCGGGTAATACGATACCCCTTGTTAAGACTGGTTGTCAGACGTTTGGGCTTCTGCTCGCAACTACTGTCTCAAAAGACAGCCGGAACCAACGGTTTAACGTTCCGAGGCACGAAGGGGTCTCGATAATCCATGCTAATATTATAAATTCGAAAGTAACTCTGTCTGTCTGGCTGTCTGTCTGTCTGTATGTTACCTTTCACGTCTAAACCACTGAACGGATTTCGATAAAATTTGGCAGAGGGATAGATTGCATCCAGGGGAAGGACATAGGATAGTTTTTATCGACGTATGTCGCGGGCGAAGCCGCGGGCGGAAGCTAGTTATGTAATAAATAGTCGCCCCAAGCTCTACTCTCTCTCGCCATACTCCTTAAGACCGTGAATCTAGAATTCGGATTCAAGGCAAATGTTTAAAATTCTACCCATCCACGGACCAACCGCGGCAGGGTGTTACAATTACACAAGCAAATCAATTTCAGTTGAGAATCGTATACCAAAAAGCTACCTACACCCACAAGGTCCTAAAAAAACAATTCACATTTTCATAAAAAAATGCAAACAGAAAAATTTCATCGACATCAATTTCGAACATATCACGAGTTACATGCAAAAATATCGTGTGTTTCAGTAATACAGACCTGCAGTTCCCCGCGTAACTTACACCCTTCGTTAATGAACGAGAGATTCTTTTTCGATTTTCATCAAAAACAAAAGGGGATATTTTTGGCAGACGGCAGGTATTCACGTCGGGTGATATATGTTGCTTTATGTCGAGTGTTTTCATGATATTATATTCGTCATTTGCGTATGAAGGGAAAATAGTCGAGGAGTTGTGTACATTATTTTTAAGCAAGGTGATGTAGATCGGAGTATGCACGAATTTTCTGTCACAACATTGCTTGTACCTAAGTGTTTTTATTAATCCGATCACCACCTGACTCTGAATTGTAATCAAATTTAATTTGCATGTATAAAGTTAACACAATTATGTACTCCAATACTTATGATTATATTGTAATTTTATTACTGTAATTTAATAGTAGGTATCTACTCGTTTAATCGTTTTTAATAATAGTAATCATTTGTATGCCATGATTGGCAAAATATAGCGCACTATCTTATTTTAAGAATCTTTATGTGTTAATTACCTATGTTTTACAAATAAACTATTCTTTTTCTCTTTGACATATTTCGGGACCCTGGGGTCCCGGAACTTTGGAAGGCGTACCAGGGGCCGAAGCCAACTCACAGAGGCTCCTTAGACAATTTTAAATGATGAAGAGGCACCAACCGACGAATATTCCTGTATGCAATATGCAAGTGCACCCAAGGACAAGCCCCCTTTGGTCTTCCCTTTTGGCCGGGACTATTGCAGAACATCAAAATAAAATATATTGGATTATGGATTTGAGTGGCTAAAGTGTACTGGTTATCTAGGACTATAAATGACTATGACCCCTGCCTGAGCAATGTTTTATAACTATTCTTATTATCCCATAGTCTGTTACCCATGTTTATTAAATTGTATTATTAAGTTCTGTAACAATGGAAAAAGTAATTGATTCTCATTGGTGACAGCTGAGCTCTTATTACTATTAACTCAATATGAAGGATTGCTACCCTTCATATTGAGTTAATGGTAATAAGAGTTAAGCTTTTATTGTCTTCACGATGATTCGTGTAGGCTCTTAGGATATAACAATAAAAGAATATCATTGTCATGTCAACCCCATTATGAATAGTGTCGATCTTTTCTGTAAAAATGTCTCTGTGAAAACTCAGATTCATTCCATTTGATTTAAGACTCTTGTATCTTTACCAAAATGAAGCAAAACCTCATAGCTTTGCATAGTAGAGCCTCTCACATGGAAGTAAATATCACAGGTAACATTATTTTGTCTTTTGTCTGTGTGGTGCCGGACTTAAAGAATATCACCACCCCTTACTTCCCGTGGGTGTCGTAAAAGGCGACTAAGGATAGTACCGGAAAATGGGCAGCAGCGTTCTCTATTTCCACCATCATACCATACTGCGATCGCCAACCCGCCTGCCAAGCGTGGCGATTATGGCAAACCCTCCCAATATTGGGGGAGGCCTATGTCCAGCAGTGGACGTCTATCGGCTGAAACGACGACGACATTATTTTACAAATCTATTTATATGATCAGTGTGGCAATAAAAATGCTACCATTGGTAAACAAAACGATTCATTATTTTTTATAGTAACCGAGCATTAAGGGTTGTAATAATGAATCCTGCGCTTTGCATTCAGGTTGGTGGTATTAGCACTAATTAGAAGACTTTTTTAGTACACCTATGTGACAAGAAGTACTTTCTTGGTTTACTACTATAGCGATACTTAAATTCTACGAAACTGGTGGGCAACTGCCCGATGATTCATGTCGGGCCGTTGTATCTATGCTAGCTGCGCGGTAACTCTGCTTGCGAGATGCAGGATTTTGCGTGACGTCAGTATGATGCGTTGTTCGCATGCAGCATCGTAGATACCGCTGCAACCTAATCTACATCTTTTCATTTTTAATAGTTCAGAAAAAAATAGATTTACTTAAAATTACCAACTAATCTGACTCTCCTTGAAGTTATCTAAGGAAAGCTGACACATATCTTCATTCTCAACTGCAAACCGATAATAAAATAATAAAAATGTGACTTACATAACTGTCGACAGGTTTAAACTAGTCCAAAAATTTACTGTCAAGTGAACTGCCATTTTAACTATAAAGACATCTCGTAGGAACTGCGCTATGGTAGTAAAACTATGATGTAAGAAATATACATCAGAAGGAGCAGTTTTCACAAAGGTTAAACAGTCAAATCATTTATTTCAATAAGCACATGAAGGTGAAAAGCATGAGTTTATGTATGTGTGTTATTACACACACACACCCACACCCACACCCACACGCACACACACACACTTAAAATTAAAATCACACTATAATATTATGAAGGCGAAAGTTTGTGAGTGTGTGTGTGTGTTTATATGTTTGTTACTTCTTCACACTCAAACGGCTGGACCAATTTTGATAAAATTTTGTATGGAGGTAGCTGACACCCTGAATTAACATATAGGCTACTTTTTATCTCGATATTCCCACGGGATCGATATTTGCACGGGTAAAACCGCGGGACGCAGCTAGAAGAAATAGTTACTATTATACGTCATAATTATAGTCCTCAGGGTAAGACAAATATTTATACTACAAGCAACGCTTAAATATCATGCAACAATAAAAAATCGGCCTGATTACAGGGACATATTAAACAAGCGTGTCTTCAGAGTACCCATACCAAATGCCAAATCTGAACAAGCTAGACGCTGTACCCATTTCTCCAATCCCAACATTTACAATAAAGTAAGCCAAATCTGCGACCTAAAAGACCCACCTGAGACCTGAGACCTCCACCTGTAAGAAAAACCCAACTTCAGCTCTTTTAAAATTATCCTATGACGCCACCGAAGCTTTAATATAGCACCTTTACACACATACAATCACCCCCTCACTCGCATACACACACACAGACAAACACACACACACGCACCATAGTTACACAAGCCTTAGGTTAAACCAATACTACTTTATTTTGTGATCAGAATCGCACGGGTAGTCAGAAGCCCGAAAGTCTGACAACCAGTCTTACCAAGGGGTATCATAATATGATACCCCTTGGTAAGACTGGTTGTCAGACTTTAGACCAGTAGCTGGGTTGTGGAGGTCAGATAGGCAGTCGCTCCATGTAAAATACTGGTATTCAGCTGCATCCGGTTAGACTGGAAGCCGACCCCAACATAGTTGGGAAAAGGCTAGGCAGATGATGAGATGATGAATCGCACGAAAGTTTTATTTTATTTTAATTCTTAACTTTTTTGTAACTATCTAACATCCTCAAACTGTAATCATTAATATTGTAAAATTGCACTCCAGAGCCACAAGATACAAGCGATGCTTAGTTTGTAGCTCACCAAATCCGACACATTGTATTTTTACTTTTTGATGAATAAAACTTATTATTATAAACTTATTATTATACCTATACGGATATATTTTAATTTTAAGTGTAGGTTGCTGGCCAAAGACTCACCTGATACAATGTGCGGCTTATGCAGCCATTACTTCGCTGAACTGCAAGACAAAACTGATAAGTCCTCTAAGCCCATAAAACTGAACCCTTGAACAAGAGTACTACGAGGTGAGAGAAGCAGTAACGGTGGTAGTTCTTCTCGATGAACCGTAAAACGTGAAAATACTGACAATGATACTAAAAAAATATTTTTTCAAAGTAACTCATCTTTTTGACAAACCCTTTCACTTGTGCTTGGGGAGTAAATTTTTATCACATGCCTGAAAAACTCGCCGGTTTGTTTCATTAAAATAAAACAAATTAATTAATCAGCCTGTGTTGTCCCTCCGCAGGGCAAGGGCGACCCTTTCCTTTTTCGACTCAACACGATCCTATGCTAACATGGACCAATCCCGCCTATAGACGTTAAGCTCGTCACGCCGTCTACGCCTGCGCCGCGATGCCGTTGGACGTTTTCAGGGATCCAGATTGTGGTATTTAACAGAGTCACCAAAAAACTAAAACCAGGTATTAAAAAAAAGTGTGAGATGATGATGATGATCATTTTAAGTGATGTAAATCGTCATTGTGATAATGGTATTCTGTAATATTGGACAATTAAAATAAATAATTGGATAATGTATATGATTGAATATAAGAAAATTGTATAACTGTGACTGATATTTAATGTGTGTAAAAGTTAAAAATCATTGATTGAATAATAATAATTTTATTGTACCTAAGATGCACGCCATGAAAATTGGCAGACATGTCGTGAGCCACTCTTATTTTAAGATCTTGTATGCATGTATTATTTAAATTCTGTATGTATCCACATGTTCGAGCAAATAAAATTTCTTTCTTCTTTCTTTCATTCATTCAGGTGAATCTTCTGTCCCTACCTACTCCATGGTCAAACTCTATAAATGTGATAATAACAAATGAAAAGTCACAGAATGTAATGACATAGAAGAAGATAGTGTCATTGTTCGGGCTCCCGGACTATCGATTTCACATTTTTTCCTATCTTTATAAGCTTTGAGGTATATTTGGATTGCGAGCTTTGTTATGTAGCATGTTACTGTAACGAAGGACAAATGCCTGTTTCAAGGAATTTTTGGCAAACAGACTGACATTTTTAGGATATCGGGAAATACTCCACTCGTTAGATTTAGCGTTATAATACTAAAATACTAGATTAATGTTATCTAGACTATACATTTTGAAATAAAACCTACATAACTATAATGAAGACAATGAAGTTTGAAAAGTAACTAACTTTTTTTTTTGTTAATTTTTAATACAAACAAAATACTTTGTCGTAAACCACTCGATATGCATGCCTCTTTATCCGAATTGGCAACGACGTATTTTCATTTATAAGATTTGACAGGAGGAACTTTGTCAAAAATAAGTTAAGACCCTTTTTACTGCATAGCTCAACTAAATTTCATTACAAATATCTTTGTAACGAAGACTTTTTAATTAGGTACTACTTCCCTTGTTTTTTTTTTAAATTGCCAATACGATAACTTATAAAATAACATACTCGTAGCACTACATAACATCACGCTTGTTTTCCCCGGAACTAACTAACTAACTAAGTTTCAGTCACATGTAACAGGAGGTCTATTACCATCAACCAGTCACAAATCCAAACTCCATGCTGCTTGTTACTGAGAAATTCCTGTTGGAAAAACCCTGTGACAAAGTTTTTCAACCTTCATCATCTTAATTATAATTATGTAGGCTGTATTTTAAACTGTCAGTCTAAGCCCCCCAGTGTAGTTCATCGTTTATTATTTTATTTATCTTTTTTAAAGATTCTTTTAAATTTTGTGAATACAAAAACGTTGTAGGCCTTGCAGATTGAGTATTTGTAGAACATTTTAAGTACCTTCACAGACCTCCTATACCTATTCATCACTGTAATCTATACTTAATATTATAAAGAGGTACCTAAAGTATGTGAGGTTGTAGGGGATAATCTTCGAAACTACTGATTCGATCCCGAAAATTCTTTCACTAATGAGAAGATTGAGAAGATACATTATCCCTGAGTGTCTTAAGCTGGTCAGCGGGATTGTCCGAAAGGGTTACCGCTGGCCTGGAAGATAAAGGGCTAAGGAAGGAACACGGGTGGGTTTTAGTCAGTAAGAGTCTGACATTCCCTTCCGCTCCATCCAGAGCGGGAGGAGTCATTTGATGATTTCCAATCCAAAAAAAAAAAGTGACTTAAGCTATGTTTTATGTTAAATCGAGAAACTTCACGCGAACGGAGTCGCGGGCAGAAGCTAGTAGTAAATAAAATTAAAAGCCAATTATTTTTAAAAGAGTAACTCTTGAAGTTTCTTGCCGGCTCTTCTCCATAGGAAACGACCAATTGGAACCGTGCACCTAGCTTCTGACGTTTCATAAGTGCTCATGGCTGCGACCATAATATGTACAGTGAAAGAATGGTAAGGTCGAGCACCATAAAATATTTTGATTAGATTTTATGTGAGACGTTATGCTATGTAAAGGTTGAAAAAAAAATATAATTCCATATGTGATGTGAAATGAGAGAGATGTGAATAAGAGATGTGTATGAGATGTGATGTGTATGATGTGATGTAATGTATATGTGGGAGGGATCCGTAGCCAAATAATAACAGATTCAGATTCAGATGATTTATTTGTAAACATAGGTTACAGATACACAGGTGTGTGAGATGTTACATTTTTTAAAGTGCTCTATGCTTTGCCATTAGGCGTACAAATGTAAGTAGGTAAGTTTATTTTAATTATTTCATTATTAATTTTACAATATTAAATAGAATTATAGTGAGCGATTGTTTAAAATACACAATTCATAAAATTTAAAATTTCAACAATAGACAGCAATGTCAAATCAGGTACAAAATTAATAAATGTTTCTATAATGTCAACAATAAAAGTTAAAGATAAATCAGAAATGTCAGTAAATTACAAAAGAAAAATGTCAATTAATTAAGTTAATACAAGAATTAGTCAAGTTAGTACTAGATTGTCAAAATAATCCATAAATAAATTAAAAACTTTCCAACTGCCATTGATAGAATGTTAGATGGTGGATACAAAAATAAATTTAAAAATAGTAAAGTCGAGAAGCTATTGGCTAACTATAATTAATAAGCAAGTATACATTTTATGATTGACCCAACGTTAACTATCTGGAGGAGGAAGTATAGAACTGTCATCGAAATAGTCCTTTATTGAGTAGTAGCATTTATCTATTAGAATTTTCATAAGTACTCTCTTGAATTTGTCCAGATTTAGTGACTTCATCGTTTCAGGCAGCTTGTTATATATTTTTGTGGCCTTACAGAACGTACTTTTATTCATTAGGGCTGTTCTGCCATGTGTTATTTCGAGCTCTAACTTATTTTTGTCCCGTAACTGTCTATAATAGCTTTTGGAAGCTACTTTGTATTGCGAGATGTGTGTTTTCACAAATATGTTAGTTTCGTAGATATACAATGATGGTAAAGTAAGAATATTTAGGCTTTTAAAGTACGGTTGGCAACTGTCGGTGCTATTTAGGCCACACATAGACCGGATACACTTTTTTTGAGCTCTAAATACAAATTCTCTGTCGACTGAGTTACCCCAATACATTATGCCATACCTAAGTGTTGAGGCAACATAGCCGTGATATGCCATTAATACAGATTCATGGCTGACAGTCTTTGATAGTTTGTAAATTACATAAGCGAATTTACAAATTTTTTTACAAATTTCGTCTGTCTGGGATCGCCAGGTCAAATTTTTATCTATTATGATTCCAAGGAATTTGGTGACAGCAGTTGAGTCAATTTGAGTCCCTAAATAATTAATGTCAGGGATTTTATTCGGAACTCTCTGGTGGAAATGCATAATTTTAGTTTTTTCTAAATTTATAATGAGATTATTTTTGTCAAACCATGATATAATTGTATTTAATGTCGTATTTATTTCATTTTCATATGTCATAGGATCGTCGCATTTAATTACTACTGTGCTGTCGTCAGCAAAAAGTACCATAGGATATTTTATGTGTCGGGGAAGGTCATTAATGTACAGCAAGAAGAGTGGAGCTCCTAGCACGCTGCCCTGAGGTACGCCGTACTTTACTGTCCTACATTTGGATCGATATTTTTTCTCGCAACCTACGTTTGTGCAAATTTGTGTTATTTCTACATATTGTTTTCTATTTTTCAAATAGGATTCTAACAATTTAAGTATATTCCCCCTGATACCATATTTTTCAAGCTTGCTTAACAAAATTTCGTAATCTACATAATCAAATGCTTTGGTTAGATCCATATAGATAGCGCAAACAGGATTTCTTTTGTCCACATTTGTTGCAATAGGAAGAAGAAGATCATGTATAGCCATGTTAATTGTCTTTTGTTTACGAAATCCCTTTTGTTCCTTGACTAGTATATTTGATTTCTAATGTGTTATAGATGTGTTTATAGTGGAAATTCCGTCATAACCCACACTATTTGTATTTCTAAGTGATTTTATATGATAAACTATGTCTTGCGGTATAGTTGGTTCCATAAATAAAGAACTAGAGGTGTTCGGGAGACCAGGAATTTGCTTTGCCTTATTTTTAGGTTCAATAACTTGGTCAACATAAAAATTGTTAAAAGACTCGGCTATTTCTATTGGGTTTGTAATTTGTTTTGAACCTGTTCGTATTTCTGTTATTGGCTCTTTAGAAGCTTTTAGAATTATTGATGACTGTCCAAGCTGCTTTCGATTTATTTTTGGAGGTTTTAATGTAATAGTTATTTTGTGATTTTTGCGTCAATGATATAATTTTCTTTAATCTAGCGGAGTAAATTTTGAATGTATTTTTATTTTCTGATGTAGGATTAGCTCTATATTGCCATAGCAGTTGCCGTTTCTTTTTACAACATTTTCTTATCCCTTTAGAGATCCATTTTGCTTTTTTGGTAATTGATATTGTTCGCATTTCACAAGGGAAACACAGATTGTAAAAGCATCGAAATAGGTCTAGAAAATTATTGTAGGCCTCGTTTACGTCACTGGTGCTATAAATGTCTGAAAATGTGAGATTTTTTATGCTGTTTTTAAATTTTTCTATATTTTCATGACAATAATTTCGTTTTTTTACTCGCCAGCGCATTAGAGCGCATGTTTTCTTAACTGGACATTTCAGGAGTTGTGCAGTATGATCAGACAAACCAAGTTCTATAATTTCTCCTTTACAGCCCTTTACATTATGTGCAATATTATCTAAACATGTCCCACTGCGTAGCCTAGTGGGTTGAGAAAATTGCAATTTTAAGTTATAGCTTAACAGTGCATTTTCGAAGTTCAAAGTATGTATATTTCTTTTCAAAATGTTAATATTAAAATCACCACATAAAATAACCTTTTTGCTAAGTTTTAGACATATAAAATATAATATTTTGTTCAAATTGTCGTGAAATTTATCTAAATTTGATTGGGGCACCCTATATAAGCATACAATAATAATGTTGTGTTCTGTAAATTCTATCGCGCAGCATTCAATTACGTTTTTTAGAGAATAATTACTTATGTTTAACACTTTATATTTATGGCCAATCCTAGTTAAAATGCATGCACCACCTCTTCTACATCCTCTAGAAAAACTCACTGCTAGGCTGTAGTTGGATATGTTTAGTAGTTCTTCCTGTTCTGGT
The DNA here is from genome assembly GCA_916614155.1 of Mesoligia furuncula. Lineage (NCBI taxonomy): Eukaryota > Metazoa > Arthropoda > Insecta > Lepidoptera > Noctuidae > Mesoligia > Mesoligia furuncula. The sequence continues at coordinate 2,711,728 of OU744809.1, read as the reverse complement.
GTCATAAAATGTTCAGTTATGCACACTGCATCTATCCGCTTTCTGTTATTTTCTAGTTCTTCTAAGTAAATATTAAGGGTATCGGCCTTGTTTATGAGTCCAGCAATATTTTGATGTAGGATATATATATTATTGTACACGAAAAAAGTTGGAATTGTCCTCTAGATTTGGATTTGTACTATTAAAAACACTTTCCTGTGTATTGTTGCTATTTTGCTGTTGATTCATATGACAATATAGTTTTAGATCAATCAAAATGTTACACATAATATTATCATATATGTTCTTCATTCCGCTTCTATTAATTCTGCCAGTAGTGTAGGAGAACATCTCATGTGTTAGGTCGCGATTGCTGTCGAATATATATGCGTACTTATGAGTTTGATTGTCTAAATGAAGCAGGTTATTAAACATTTCAACTTTGAAATTGTATATTAGTGATCCTGTTTTGTATGTAGGAAGACAGATCACTATATTGGTGTGTGTTACTTTTCGGAGACATTCATTTAACATATTTATTACGCTTATATAATTGTTATCACATGTATTAATATCATCTTCTCCTATGAAAACTAGGCAGTAGTCATTTAAGGTGAATCCCTTTAATTTTTGCTCGATACCGCTTATGAGCCCCATTATGCTGCAGCTGGGCATAACGTAACGACAGTAGTGAAAGTATTTTGAAAAAACTTCCTCGACTAAAGACGCGGATCCCTTGATTTTGCTAGAACTCAGGATACATAGTTTATTCTTTTGCGTTGGGTGCGATACGGCGTTTTTTGGTGCTGTAGGGGTTGGGATCTCTTTCTCTTTGTGTGGTGTCTGAGTCCGACTATGCGTACTAATGGTTTGCGTCTCCTTGTCATGTTTATACGTCGTGCAATCAAGACTACGTGGATGTATTTCGTGTTCCTTGATCATGTTATTTGGTGAGTTTATTTGATGCAAAGTTTTGTTTTTGCGTGTCGGAGTTTTTGCACTTTTTTTATCAGGAGTCGAGCATATTTTCTTAAATGTATTGAGAGTCTTAATCATATTTTGTAGATCGGTTTTGAGACGAAAGTTTTCGGTATTTAAATCTTCGATTTCTTTATGTGCACTCAATAATTGATTCTTAAGGATTTTGTTTTCTTCAGTTAACTCACGAACGTCGTCAAATGTATCATGGAAGCTATCGGGGATACTCATCATTGTTGTGTCTAGTATAGTTTTGTCGCTGTTTTTTGTCACATTTTTATTAAGGTCTGTCAATGAGCTTGATCTGCATGGTTTACGATAGGTAATGTTGTTGTTATTGCTGCTGGAATCCATGTTTACTTGTAGCTGTTGTGGCGCCCCCTGTTGTTGAATTCTTGAGGTAATCCGAAGTAATTTTAATGAGAATTTACAATTTTAGAATTCACAAAAAGAGACGAGTCTTTGCTGGGGTTCGAACCTGCGATCAATAGTGTAGTGACGAAGTGACAAGTCTAATGCCACCGGACCACATGAACATACATTTAATGGTCGAAATTCTGTATGTCATTGATCAGGTGCAATATTTGAACTGAACAAAGACGGTTGAAATGACTCATGCGTTAAGAATTTTTGCACTGTCAATTACCACCGCTCACTTTGTTTTTGTTTTATAACTTGGTTTTTACACTGTTTTATTCACTTTATGCTGTTTGTATTTTGGAAACAGCTTTTACATTCACTGTTTTAGTTGATACTTCACTTGTTTTCCACTTATTTTTTAATGTTTTTGTTATTGTTAATTTTGATCTTATCTTAACAGTTTGTCCACAGTACGAGTAGATAATACTGTCACTAATTCATTAGTCACTGTTTTGTTGTTTGACTTATTTTTTATTTACTTCTGTACACTAATAATATTTTTAAAAGGATTTTTACACAGAGCGTTTCTTATCGCGTTAAACTAGATGCAGCGCCATAGAACGCGCCTAGAACAGCCGTACAGGTCGATCGATCAGGTTAAGCTACGCTTGCCGCGGTTGGTCTGAGGATGGGTGATCATATTTACATACCGTATACCCCTCCGTGCAAAGTCAAAGTCAAAAGTCAAAACATTTATTTCAAGTAGGCACTTAAAAGGCACTTTTGAACGTCAAAAATTACGAAAAATAGAATTGATTCTAGTCGCCCATTCCAAAAGGTAGTTTTCGTATGGAGAAGAATGGGCAAGAAACTCCACCGTTACTCTTTTAAAATGTTTTACAATATTTTGTATACATTAATTATATAATATGTGAAGACGATGCACCTAAAATAAAATAAAATTACTATACCAAAATAGGTAAAAGAATTAAAAATGAAAACATGACATAAATTAATTATCTAATAGATACATGGTGCTCACATATTTACAAACATGGTAAAAATAAACGATTTTCATTTAAATAAAAAATTACAAGTAATAAGTCAGTGTGTGAGTTTAAGTAGTTACAGAATATAAATCAACGTCAAAAAAAATAAGAAAGAATCAATTTTACAATTAAATTAGCAACCAGTTTGATTTTGTCTAGACTCGAGATTGTCCTATGGAGCAGGACCAGCATTTTTCCAAGCGTTCTTATCTTGGATATAATCTTCTAATTTATAGTATGCTTGTTTACAAAGTGTACGTTTAATGTGAGTTTTAAATTGTCTTTCATTTAATTGCAATATATCACAAGGTATTTTATTGTAACATTTAACACAGTACCCCATAAAAGATGTATTTACTTTGGCTAATCTAAAAAATGGTTGATGTATTTTATCTTTATTTCTAGTATTAAAATTATGTCTATCGCTTATTTTATTAAAAAGATGTAGATTTTTTCTTACATACATAATATTTTCATAAATAAATTGGCAAGGTACCGTCATAATATTAATCTTTTTAAAAAGTTCCCTGAGAGATTCGCGGCGACGTAGATTATAAATGGCTCTGACAGCTCTCTTTTGCAAAATAAAGATGGATTCAATGTCAGCAGCTCGATCCCATAGTAAAATGCCGTACGACATTAAGCTGTGAAAGTAGCTAAAGTAGACTAAACGCGCGGTTTCTACATCAGTTAATTGTCTAATCTTTCTAACAGCATAAGCGGCCGAGCTAAGCCGCCCCGCAAGAGATGTTATGTGAGGTCCCCATTGTAATTTCTCGTCTAGCGTGATTCCCAGAAAAACAGTTCGATCAACAAATTCCAGTTTTTCTCCATTAAGTATGATGTCACATTCACTACTTCTAACATTAGGTAATTTAAATCTAATGCATTTGGTTTTCTTTTCATTCAGTACCAAATTATTTACCGTGAACCAATCTTGGATCTGAAGAATAGAGTTATTCACATCGTCAAGATTTTGTGCCCGTCTGTCTATCTTAAAGATCAATGATGTATCATCTGCAAATAACACCATCTTCGGTTGATTTTGAAGTAATTGGGGTAAATCATTAATGTAAACTAAAAAGAGGAATGGACCCAATATCGAACCTTGAGGAACACCCATTGTCATTTCAGACCCTAATGAGTTTACGCCGTTTACTTGAACTTTAACCTTTCTATCTTTCAGGTATGATCTTAGCAAATCAAGTGCTGTTTTTCTAATTCCATAGTGCTCCAGTTTCATCAGAAGTGTTTCATGGTTTACGCAATCGAACGCCTTAGAGAGGTCGCAAAAGATTCCAATGGCATCTTTTGCTTCTTCCCAGGCATTAAAAATGTTCTTTATTAGGGTAACACCGGCGTCAGTAGTGCAACGCCCTTTGGTGAAACCGTACTGGTGTTCATGAAAGATGGAATTTTTATTAAAGTGACGTAACATTTGATTGAGCATCAACTTTTCAAACACCTTACTGAGAACTGGCAGAATTGAGACAGGTCTATAATTGTTAGGTTCTTTACTATCACCGGATTTGAACAATGGGACAACTTTACTATGTTTCATAAGATCCGGAAAGACTCCTTGATCAACACTGGTGTTAAATATGAAAGCTAAATAGGGCGCAATGGTTTCGATGAAAGATCTACATACTTTTACAGACATTCCCCAGAGATCTTCTGTTGATTTAATGTTAAGATCTTTAAAAGCTTTTATAACAGCCTGAGGGTCTGTGTGCTGAAACCTAAACTCCAAAGGGCATGCCTTTACATTCTTTTTAAGTAAGGCAGCAGAAAGCGTGGGGGATGAATTTAAAGCTTCAGTAGTTTTAAGGGGAATATTAGAAAAAAGTTTTCAAATTCCTGAGCTATTTCTACATCTGAGTTGATGGGGCCATGTGCAGTATCTAAATTAAATTCAGTATTACGCTGTTTTTTCCTACCTGTTTCGTTATTTATTATTTGCCAAGTAGTTTTTATTTTATCATCAGCTGATTTTATTTTATTGCTAATATAAAGAGCTTTAGCTATTTGACACACACTTTTAAAAGTTTTTGAATATTTTGCAACATACTGATGAAAGTTTGTATTATTCATATGTTGCTTTAAGCCATAGAGTTCAAAAAGTTTTTCCCTGCTTTTACGAATACCTGGTCGCCCAGTCACTAAATAAAAACTTAGTGTAAATACTTTTAGTTTTTAATGGAAAAGTGTTATTAAACTGCGCGTTCAATATTGAAAAGAACTCGGCGTAGAACTCATTTGGGTCACCTATATTATTAAAATTCTGATCACATAATTTACTGGCCAAAGAATTATTTAATTTCTCTAACTTTTTACATGTAATTGTCCTAAACCTTATTTGAATTTTTTGTAAAGGCATGTAGGAGCTAAATGTTATTGTTTGTCCACTGTGATCAGATGGCAACTTATTTACAATTTCTTTGTGTAAGTAATCACAATTACAAAAAACATTATCAATACAAGTGGCAGAAGAAGCTGTCACTCGGGTTGGTTCAGTAAAAACATTTGACAAATCAAATGACTTAAAAAGACTTAACAATCTGACAGTATTCGAGTTATTTTCCAATAAATTAATATTAAAATCTCCACATACGATTATTGACTTATTACTAGTACTAAGTTTCTTTAACACATCTTCCATTACAGAATCAAACACCAATAGATTCTGGTAACTTGGAGGTCTGTATACGCATACTATAACATGCTTATCAAGCTCAACACAGGACAATTCAATGGCGTGTTCAACAGACAGCCCGATTATGTCTTTTCGTTCTTTCGATTTAATAGAATTTTTAATTAATATTAATGACCCGCCATGTAACATACGTTTTCGGCTGAAATGGCTAACTACACAATAATTTTCATAATTAATTGACATCACTTGATGATCTTTCAACCAATGCTCTGTTAGACAAATGACATCAAACTTGGTGTTTTCCAAAAACAATTCTATTTCCAGTAATTTGGAAGCGCAACCTTGGATATTTTGATTAAATAATTTTAAAATATGTTGCACTCCCTTTGCTTTTTTATTATTATTAATTATATTGCCAGAAGATACCTTTTTATTATTCTGTAATAGTAATTGGTTATTTGAAGGGGTAACTTCTGTTGTCCCACTGACTAGTTTAAATAGTTATCCGGAGTGACCTCCACAACTACAACTGGAGAGTCTAGATTGCCCGAATAAGTTCCAGCAGGAGGAGAATATCCTATCTGACTGGTAGTGGTCTCCAAGGATGTTGGTATTATAGGTGGATCCTCCTTCGTACTACATGACAATTCATAATTAATCACTATGTTGTTAGAATAACTAGGCAACACGGACTCGTCACTAATACTAGAATTCGTTATATTAGCTATAACCTCGTTAATATTATATGCTATCAACATAGCAATCAGATGTCTACATTCCCCAGACAGAGATAAAGTTCTCTGAGTTAACTTAAAACCACTAACAAACTTGTTAGTGTCAAAAAACATTAATTTGTCACTATGACAAGAAGTCATCTTGTGAATAGTATTATTCAACTTATAAATATAATTATTTTCGTTATATGATAAAGTATCTGAGTAAGGAAAAGCGCACAAGATTAGCTTACCTATGTTTAACTTTACTAAGGTGTTCACACCATCCACTATGTCCTTTTTGGTAATACCAGTGCTATTACCTAATAGCAAAACCATGGTACAATAATTATCTAGATTTGCATTAGCAATTCTTTTTATCATTTGTTTAAAAGTTATGTTATGGTAACTATGATTGGTAAAACTATGGCTTAGATAATTGAGTAAAATTTTTCCTAAGCCAGAACCTAACTCGTCACAAAAAAATATTGATTTGTTTATCTGTGTGGTCTCTGCTGGAAGAGCTAATACCGGAAGGGGCAAGTCAGACTGTGGCTGAAGAGGTGGTGGTTGGTTGGCACAGCTGCATGAAAGATCATTAGTCAGAGACTCATACCTCTCAGCATTGTACTTCACCAAATCCATTAGTTCTCCAGCCTCAAACAAGCGGTCACTTAGTTGTCGTTGTGAACTTTCATATTTTTCAAAAATATCCTTCAGCAATTGCTCCTTGTGTAATATATCATTATAGAGGAGCTGGATATCAGTGTCATACTTTTCCCTACATTTATCTAACTCAATAGTACAAATATTTAAACTTTTCGATAAGACAACACGTTCCTTTCTAAGTGAAAGATTTAATTTTAAGAGTTTTTGTTTTTTTATTAATCTCTGTGACCGTTTAATTAATTTCTTTATTTTAATATATTTCTTTAATTTGTTGTGACTCATAACAATAGGACACAATGGTATGGTATCATCACCTGTCAAATCTATAGTTACAGCTGTCTCACACACTGATTTTGACTTACTACCTACCAACTCATCAAAAAGATTACTAGTGCGAACAACCTGGTTATTGACCTTGATACACTCGGAGGTTGATAGTGCCTCTTGGGCTTCAAACAATCTCTGTTCAAGCTCTGTGATTCGTTTCAATGCCAATTCGTGGGTATCACTGCACTCTTGAAATGATGAGACTGCGTGTTGTAGTTGACTGTGCTGGTCAGTTAAGTCCATGTGTTGCATGTGTAGCTGAGACAGTTCATTCTTGAGCGAGGTGTTCTTTAAAATAATATTTTCCACTTCTACTTCGCTGTCTTCCCTTTCGCGGAGCAGCTGTTTACACGTCGCTTCAGAGACCTCTAGCTCTAGTGCCTCGGAAAGCACGTTAAGCCGTTGGTCCCGGCTGTCATTCGTGGATCTTTGACAGTTGTTACGGGTAGTCAGAAGACCGAAAATCTGACAACCAGTCTTACCAAGGGGTACGTTCCCCAGTAACTGGGTAATGGAGGGTTGTGGAGGTCAGGTACGCAGTCGCTCCATGTAAAATACTGGTATTCAGCTGCAGCCGGTTAGACTGGAAGCTGACCTCAACATAATTGGGAAAAGGCTAGGCAGATGATGATGATGAGATGTGATGTATGTGTAATTTTACTATTTCTACTTTTATTTTTGTCAGCTTTAAATTGAATGTAAATGAACGATTAGTTTCTTCATTCTGTAGAAAATCCCAGTTAGTTCTCGTTTTGTTACTTACACGTGGCTGTGTAAAAGAATATCGTTTTCTAGACGATCCACGTGGACAATCCTCGTGCTGTGAAACTGCGTACACTGCTAAGTAACAGGCGCAACGATAGATACATTTTACTTGTAAAATATAGTGCAGATTGAATCCTAATGTACTTAAAACAGTAAATGTATTAAGTATGCACGTGGTGTAAAGGTTTTAGTACACTGAACTGGAAAATAAAATGAAAATAATATACAATTATTTAAAAAAAAAGTATAAACAATATACGTAAGATTATAATTACATTATATATAAGCTTACAGACTTAAAATGATAATATAATATGAATAAGTATATAAAAAAGCAGGAGAAAGATATATTTTTTTTTGTTGAATAAAAAAGATAATAATTTTATTAAATTCAGACTGTAATTTATATTTTATATGACCTTACAATCTTTGCAAGATTTGCTTTTAAAAAAAATAATTGTGTAGGTTCAAAAAAGATTAGGATTGCCGCTGCAGCACTAGGTTTCGGGTTTATAGATCTGAAGAATACTATAAGTAAACACAGAATAAGTATTTTATTTAGCTCGGTTTTAATAGTAGGTATCTTTTGTAGTGTTTTTTGATACACCTCTGTCCAACCTTCCGGGGAAAACAAGCGTCATGTTATGTAATGCTATGTACAACTTTACTTTAACCAAATCTAAAAATAACAAAATTAAATCCTAACTTAACTAAAAATATACAGAAACTAAAAAATAGCGTCGAAAAACTCATCCGCATCGCTGTCCACTGGTAATGTTCCCAATAGACTGGCGGCATTACCACGTTGTATGGCGATGCTTAGCTATGTTATTATGCTATGTTATTTTATAAGTTATCGTTTTGGCAAATTATTAAGTCAATTATTTGCATTAGTCAAGTGTTGATCCGATTTTTTTTTGTTTTGCTTGTATCTCTATCACTATATTATGCTTAGTATTAAAACCTGCTATGTCATGGATACGTAAAAGTCTCTAAAAAGAATATTAGATATCATTCTGCATATTCCAATTATGTACTTAACTCAAAGTGGGGCAAAACTCGAGTCATTGCACTTTTCATAAGGACGGCAGCGCAGATGGGGTCATGGTGCTAATACACGGTCAGGCAAAACGTCTTTGGATTTTTCAGTAGCAGCCCACAGTCCGGGTTTGTGACCAGTTGATGGCACAGGTTGGCTTCCTGTTTTATCGGACTAAAATATTACTGCCAAATTACGCAATCACCCCGCAGGTTACAGTCTAGTGTACATCTAGCTGAACCTTCCATCGTACACCAGGATATCATAAAACCCAACAGTTTACAATACACCTGTCAGCATTGCTTCCCGACATGCCAACCAGCCATAATCGTTACAACGATCTACGACACCGTTATCTCATAATTATTTCTGTTCACTCGATTATTATATCGATAACGATACGGCTTACTGTTCGACGTAATTAAATCGGTTTTTGGGTTATTCGATTTTCGAGTCTCGTATATTTTGGGAGCTGGATTTTGTAAGACTGAGAGTTTCTTCGTTACAGGCCTCCGCTGCCCGTCCGTCAGGACGTCTGTCCATCCGTCCGTCTGTCTGTCAGCGGGCTGTATCTCATGAACCGTAATAGGTAGACAGTTGACATTCTCACAAAGTGTGAATTTATTTTGCAACATAACAAAAAAAATATAATAATAATAATAATTAAAGGGGGTACCATACAAGAAAGTCAAGAAACGTGTTTTTTTCAGCGTATTTTGCCTTTTGGTATGGAACTTATCGTGTGCAAGTCAACTCGCACTTGGCCGCTTTTTATTGTGTGTGACATCGCCTTCCGTCTGCTCTGAAATGGAAGAATTGCTCATTTTTAACCGACTTCCAAAAAGGAGGAGGTATGTTTTATATTTTTTTTTGTAACAAGTTTTTTAAGTATATCAAGCCCGTAAGCGTTCTGTGTCACCTAAAGGTTACCTACTTATGGTCTATCTTATTAGGAAATTGCTGTCAATAATCAACATGCATCGTACGATCTACACACCATAACACACACACACACCCCCACACATCCTCACACACACACAAACACACCCGCACACACCCCCACACACCCTCACACACACACACACACATCGCACACAACAAAGTCAAATCATTTATTTCAATTTACATTAAAGACACTTTTGAACGTCAAAAATTACCTACAGTAAAATTGAATTGATTCTAGTCGCCCCTTCCAAAAGGTAGTATTCGTATGGAGAAAAATGGGCAAGAAACTCCACCGTTACTCTTTTAAAATGTTTTACAAGGTTTTGTATACATTATATAAATTACATGTGAAGACGATGCACCTATAATAAAAATTAGTCTACCACAAAAGATAAAAAGAATTAAAAATGAAGCAATGACAGGTAAATCAATTATGTGATAGATATATGGTGCTCACATATTTACAAAACAACATCTCGCGTGTTTTCCCCGCAGGGTTAAGCAGTGGTGTACCTATACTACATTAATACATATAATACATTTCACCAGTTATGTTTAAGTCCCATGTCATAGGGGGCAACCCTATTGCCATTCAAGTATATTTTTGTCATCTATTTCTAATAAATAAAACAAAGCCGAGTTAGTTACACCATTTATAACTCAAGAACTCTCCGCCCCGAATAGCAGAATAACAACCCAGTTACTGGGTAAGGTCGGTCTGTGTGGTGCCGGACTTAAAGAATACCACCACCCCTTACTTCCCGTGGGTGTCGTAAAAGGTGACTAAGGGTCTTACCGGAGAATGGGCAGCAGCGTTCTCTATGCATTCCACCATCATACCATACTGCGATCGCCAACCCGCCTGCCAAGCGTGGCGATTATGGCAAACCCCCCCCCCCCCCCCCCCCAAATTGGGGGAGGCCTATGTCCAGCAGTGGACGTCTATCGGCTGAAATGATGATGATGATACTGGGTAATACTATTCCCCTTGGTAAGACTGGTTGTCAAACTTTCGCACCCTAAATTACTGTCAAAGATCCACGTATGACTGCTGGGACTAACGGCTTAACGTGCATTCCGAGGCACGGAGGGGTCTTGGTATGTCAAGATCACCCATCCACGGAAAAACCGCGGCAAGCGTAGCTTGACCTGATCGATCGACTCTTGCAGCTGTTATTACTTAGCCACGAGCCCTCCAATAGACAAAATAATACCTATTGTATTAGACTTATATCCTCTATCAAAAGCAGTAGAGTAACAACGGCCAGTATATTATCTACAAAGCTGGGGACCATTATCCTTGTTGCGAGTCCTTGGCCTAGCCACAAAGGGCCCAAGGCTGCGTATTACAACGTTCTGTAATCCAACGCGATGCATTCACTTGCTCATTTCATAGAATTGGGCAAAGAGTAGTTTGGAGAAGCGACAGTTATGGGGTATCTGGGCAAGAAACTCCACCGTTACTGTGTTTTACAAGGTTTTGTATACATAATATAAATTATGTGTGAATCTTGGTCATGGATCAAGGTCTTGTGTGTATCTTGTGTGTTCTCTTTGTACAATAAACATATTATTATTATTTTTTATTTTGCATATCTTGGAACCATGGGGTCCCGGTCCTTTGGAAGGCGTACGAGGGGCCGAAGCCAACTCGCAGAGGCCTCTTAGCAGATTTTAATGAAATGCGGCACCAACCGACGATTATCCCTGTATGCACTATGCAAGTGCACCTATTATTATTATCTTTACATAGTATAAAACAAAGTCGCTCCCGCTCCCTGTTAACTTAGATCTTTTAAACTACGCAACGGATTTTCAGCAACAGATAGAGTGATTCAAGAGGAAGGTTTATATGTATAATACATGCATATTATAGTAGAGAAAAGCCGAGAAATTCAAAGATTTGTAATGTGATGTCGTAACAAACATATTTTTGTGCGCTTACATTGCAAACGCTGGATAAACCTTACGAGACAGATCAAATTAATGTACTACGGAAATGTATATCTTAAAAATATCAATAAAAAGTCCGCGATGGTATATGTTTATCTCCTAAGGATAACCCACAGTAACCATTTTATCATTTACATATTACAAAAAAAATATGGGTTATTTACCAAGCTATTTTAAACAACACAATATTATTCCTTATCCAATTAAATACATTAAATACGTTGTGCATTTCATGGAGATCTAAATTGCCCTTTACAGTATATCATTAAAATGAATATATTAGAAGAAGAAGAGAAGCCGCTCTGAGCGGCTGGCGGGGCGGTACCAAGTTCGCCGGGTCAGCTAGTTATGCCTATATACTAAAACCTAACGGAAAAACCCAATAACACTTTACTCGACCTGGGAAACTGGACCTGGGACTTCATGCTCTGCAGTCGCACTTACGATCACTAGACCAACGACGCAGTACAAGATGACGACACATTAGATTAGATATACAATATGATGATAAAAACAGTCAATTAATAAGATAATAAATGTGACATCTATTTTAGGGATCTTATTCGACGGTCACAATTGCTTTAGGACGCTCTAGCGCAGCGCTATCTATAGCGCTGCATGTTTTTAGAATCATGATTGCAATATGACTAGACTTTCTGAGCAGTATTCTAACAAAAAGTACTAGGCTTGCATGAGCTTACGATAGTATTTAAACCATTAGTATTATGCTTTTAATAGGATTTGGATGAAAGGACATTGCTCGGCTTCCATACATTATTTGCCTAAGAACCGTTGATGCCGTGTTATTATTTTTTGTGTTCTAAATAATGCATATTTTGGATTGAAACTTAATTTAAGTCACGGACACTTTTGCGAATTGTGAAAAATCTAAAATTCTTTCTGATTTTGAGGTTATAACTGGCCAACACAAATAAACACACGGTAAATAATATCTTTGGGTTTATCCTCAGTCCTTTGTTCACGCCAAGTTGTTAGATAAAATCAGAATACAAAAATAACACAAACGAAAACACACAACCAACAATCCGTATGCGAACACAGGATGCGCGCGAGTAGGTAGGTACTTAGATATCAACGTACGTAAAGTGTCAACTATATGTTATCCGTCAATTCATCAACTGTCAGTCATAGACTTTAGTCTATGGTGTCAATACTGCTCGATAAACATAAAATCGTAATCAATAATCTGTTTGTAAAACTAATGACCGTATTTTATAGATGAAACGCTGAGGGTAATTATAATTAATTGTTTTGTATAATTACGATACAGACTGCTATTGGGTCATTTTCACAAAGTGTTTATATAAACTACTCTGTAGTGTACATGAAGATGTGGCTGTATGAGCTTAATACCTTTGCATAATCAAAACGTGAAGTGACACAGAAAAAAACATGGGAAAATATATTGAATTACTATTTAAAATGTTTTTGAAATCAAAGAGTGTCCGTGTTATTCTAATAATTGTAAAGTAATTAAAAAAAATAAAATATGAATTATTGTAAAGTTTGAATACGTGACGATTCTTAGGCCATTGCTACACATCTCCTTTGGCACCCAGATAGTTTATTATAACCTGGATTAGCACATAGGATACTACGCAATGGAGTGGTAATGTGTTTATCAGTCTATGTATGTTCCTTTGAAGCACTATACAGACCAAACGCCTGGGCCGATTTTTATGATTCACCCGTCAATCGATTCCTCTTAGTCCGGCGAGTGTCACTAAAGACATGACGTTAGTGAAAATTCAATATGGCGACTACTGGACGCCATATTGTAAAAATGGAAAAAATGAAAGTCAACAAACTATGGGTCCCGCCTGCTTCCAACAACGATACCCCATCGTTGTTGGAAGCAGGCGGGACCCATTTGAATTTGAAAATATAATAAAAATGGTATGGGTCCCGCCTGCTTCCAACTTTTATTTAATTTAAAATGGGCTTGTTTTTAGCTTTTCAGTTTCTTTTAACTAACGTTTTTTACCGCAGTCGGGTTTTTTATTTTTTTAAATTACTTTTTTTATTTATCCCGGTAATACGTTTCCGTGGAATAATTTCCGAACTCCACGCGGGCGAAGCCGCGAGCAAAAGCCAGTTTAGACATAAATGCAATTAACTTCAACCAAAATACTTACTAGAAATATTTTTAAAAGTTACTGTAACAGATATAAAGCTAGATTTTATTGGGGAAGTAGGTTAAACCAATATGTTCTACTGCCTGTGGCATCTAACGTTGCCACTGACAGAGCCCTCGGGGGAAATAAGTGTGAAGCAAAAATTATTTTACACAAAGTCGATCGGTAGTCGGAACTAACAATTTTAATTTGCTGTGCTGTACTGACTGTTTGTACATTCTAGAACTGTTATTTTTATTAAGTAAAATACTTTTGATTTATGGGTGTTTTCTTTTTCATACAAATAAATCGTAATTAATAATTATGGCGACATTAAACAAACAGAATAACGCTATGAATCGTCTTCGAAAAAAATAATGCATCGCGTAGCGGTTTGCTACGACAACGTAGCTTGCATAGCTACGGCGTAGCGACTGAGAAACCAAGCAAAGTAATGCAGTTTCGCATAACTTATCTTCATCCACATAACATCAAACATGTATTACCGAAAGGGTAAACAGAGCTGTATATTTAAATATTTATGTTCACACAAATATAACAACCGGGCAAAAGCGAGTCGGAATCGCGCACCGAGGGTTCCGTACCATCATAAATGTTTTTAAATTTTCATCGGCGAGGCCTATATTCGTTATAGAATTTTAACACTGCGCACTGCGGTGTAGAATATTGTAGTTTTTGGTCAGCGCCATCTCTTGACCGATAGGGAAATAGTGAAACTTTTGTTGATGATTTCTGAAAAAATGTGCTATTTAGAGACATCGTTTTATTTTTCCTGTAATATTTACATAAACTTCTATCACACAAAATTATTTCAGATTTTCCTCTTTGTAAACTTCGGAGATAAGGGGGGAACGGTATTTTTTTTGACATTTTTCATCAAAAGTCGACAACTATGCGGCCTGAAAAAAAAATGTGTGCAAACTGCGCTCTTTCATATGATACCCCACATGCCCTAGTAGCACTTCGAATTTTTCTCTTGTTGAAAAAAAAAAAGATTTTATTTTTATTTCTTTCTTATTTGCAAAATAGTTGGGCAAACGTCATCTAAAATTATTTCAAGTTTTAAGTTGATAGCATTAGTAGTGCTTGAGATATCTAGCTTTGACAGACAGACCGACAGACTGAGTCTCACCATAAGGGTTCCGTTTTACCCTTTTTGGTACGGACCCCTTAAAAGGCATGAAGAAAAATACGTACAATGGTGATTGCAGGTGGTGTGTGTATAGTACACCTAACGTTAGACCCTAAAGGTTTTGATTTCCTTGCGAGTGTCAAAATATGCGGCATAAACGGAACATAAACGCCCGTATCTTTTGACTGCATTGATTTAGAAGTTTAATTTTTTCACTGCTTCAAGGAATTACAGCTCCTAGTATTTGATATTAATTTCAACTTGATAACTCCATGCGTTCCTGAGAAAAAGGGTATTGACAGACGGCCAGACAGACGGACAATTCCGTTTTTCTTTTTGAGTTACAGAATAATAAAAAACACAATTTGGGGATCGAATGAAGCTCAGCTGTAACGTTTGCGACTACTACGTCGTCAAGGCACCAGTAAAGAGCCGTCACATCTACAAAAACTTACTCTAATCTACATTAGGTAGCGTGGGTGCTAACACCCAGCGAGCGTAACCTTGTACTTTCTATTGCAAGGCTACTACATCGTGTGTTAATTCAGAGCTGCATGGTGCTGGTGACGTCACAGCAATTGTTATGATGTAGGCTATTAGGAGTAAGGTTGCTCACAGTGGGAGTGCAGACTTCCTCGAAGTAATGCGTCATGGATGGCTCTGGTGTGTTAGATAAACTAGCAGAATCCGCGGGCCTGTCTGTATTTAATGATAAATGATTTTATTTTCATAAGTAGGTTTGTATAAACACTTTTACACGTCAATCATGTTTTTTTAAAAACTAGATGAGGTCGGCGTTTCCTATCTGACTACTGTGAAAAGAAAGGCCGAAACAAACTCAGAGGTCACAGTTTCTTTTAAAGTCCAGACATAATCTTGGTCAGGTTATATGAAGGCCATGTAGATCGATGTCTGAGATGGTTTTTGAGGAAAGAACCACACAGATTGAGAGGACCTGTCCAGTCAGTGCACGCATTTGTCAGAAATCGTGCAGCTCAACTCAAGACTTAAGGAGCTCAACGATTCGACGAATAATACCAAAGAAAGGACATTTGGGTAGGCCACATAAATTACTCAAACTGCCAGACCATGAAAAAATAAAAAAAATAGGGTTCCGTACCTCAAAAGGAAAAACGAAACCCTTATAGGATCACTTCGTTGTCCGTCTGTCTATCTGTCAGTCTGTCAAGACCCTTTTTCTTAGGAACGCGTGTAGGTATCGAGTTGAAATTAAAATTTAATACGTAAGCCCCATGGAGCTCTAAAAAATCAAGCTTCGGAGTCAACGCAATAATAAAAAACTGGCCAAGTGCGAGTCGGACTCGCACACGAAGGGTTCCGTACCACAAGGCAAAAACGCCAAAAAAAAAAACATGTTTGTTGTATGGGAGCCCCCCTTAAATATTTATTTTATTTTAATTTTATTATATTTTATTATTAAAGTTAAAATACTACCTACTGAGTATTTTGTGAATATTTCAAGTGCCTACCTGTTGCCATTTTTGATATCGAGCAAAAAAGGGCAATAAATCGCGTTTGTTGTATGGGAGCCCCCCTTAAATATCTAATTTATTTTGTTTTTAGTATTTGTTGTTATAGCGGCAACAGAAATACATAACTTGTGAAAATTTCAACTGTCTACGGGTTTGGGTACGGAACCCTAAAAAATACAGGCAATTTTGCGACATATTTAGATACTCGCAAATAAATCAAAATAATAATACTTCCAGTTGACCTAGAATCGTGAAAGGCAACAAGCAAGGTCTCAAAGCACAAGTAAAGGACAAAGTCTGAAATCGTTAATTTGTGGTTTTACCAGATAATTATATTATTTTTTTTGAGATTACAAACTTACATTTGCCGTTGCGAGACTAGACCGTGACGTATATAAACAACTACAATGATAAGTTTGTTTTTGGGATAAATTCATCCCAAGTGTGGAACATCCTTTCATTGTGTGTGGTCCGAAATGCACTTGGTCGGTTTTTTTTAATAAATTGGTGAATTCCTTTTAGTTTTGACGGAACCTGTCCAGCTGATTGAGAGAACAGTGGTTCAACAGTGGTAACGACCCGGACTTATGAGTTGTAGGTCGTAGGTTTGAACCCAGACAGGCGCTTTACTTTGTGTTAATGATGAAGGTGAACGGTGAAGGAAAACATCGTGAGGAAACCAGCATGTCCTAGTGCGAAACATTCGAAGACAAGTGACATCTACCAACCCGCACTGGGCCCGCGTGGTGGATTACAGCCCACTCCCTCTCAAAGAGAGGAGGCCTGTGTCCCAGCAGTGGGAACATTAAGGGCTGATTATGCTATCCAGCTGATTTATTTAATAAGAAATAATATATTTCTTATATGACCAAAGAAACGATGGATGGACTGTGTGAATGATGGTATGGTTAGAAAGGGAAAAAAACCGAGATGACAACTAATAGAGAAGTCATCATCTGCCTAGCCTTTTCCCAACTATGTTGGGGTCGGCTTCCAGTCTAATCGGATGCAGCTGAATACCAGTATTTTACATGGAGCGACTGCCTATCTGACCTCCACAACCCATTTACTGGGTAATACGATACCCCTTGGTAAGACTAGTTGTCAGAATTTCGGGCTTCTGACTACCCGTAGGTAACGACTGTCAAAGATCCACGAATGACAGCCGGGACCAACGGCTTAACGTGCTTTCCGAGGCACGGAGGGGTCACGGTATGTAAAGATGGTCACCCATCCACAGACCAACTGCAGCAAGCGTAGCTTAACCTGATCGGTCGACCTGTGCGGCTGAAGAAAAGACATGTCATGTTGCGCCGACTTCATATACTCGTAAATTGGGATGAGGTCAAAAGAGTGATGACTATTATATTATCTTTCAAACAATAATGAACCAAATTGCTGTCAATAAGTATCGACTTTCATCGCTAAAACCCCGACATACCTGCACGTATAGTTATTACCTTTTGTAAGGTCTCTTTATCCCTTAAGGTCAAAGGTCCCTTAAGATTAAGGGTGGCATTATAACGAGGGATATTGGGGTTTCGTTTGTACGTAAACCCTTTGCGGTCCTCATTAGAATAAGGCAACTAGACATAGATACGTTTTATTATGTCGAGAAGTTAAAGTAAAAGAGTATTAAGATGAAAATATGGTTTATATTTTGTTATATTATCATTATGAATGAACAAAACGGGTAAGTACAGACGCCAGCACATCAAGCTACTACAATCTGTCAAATTTATTTAATAGATTTTCAACTTTATCGCTATTGTAGAAGGTTCAAAGTTGATTGGAAACATTTGACAGTTTCGGGTAGCTTGATGTGCTGGCGTCTATAAACTCACACCTTCTTCCCATGAGGGTAGGCAGAGAGTACAGAGCGCCATCTGCTGCGATCCTTTTATACTCCTTTTGCTTCGTTTATGTTCATACGTCAGGGGGCCTAAAAAGGCCACTTTGTAGAATCATAAAAGGATAACATTATGAATCGTTATCATTACTAATAAATAGGTAACCGGCGGCGGCGCGTGAGTCGTTGCCCGGAATGTTGCCATTGATATCATATTTTCATGTTATATTTTTGTTTTGTATATTTTATTTCTTATTTTGATTGTTGTTTTTGTTTATATCTATTCGTATGCTGCACTGGCTGACGTCTTCACGTCAACGCCGGCTGTCGCTGAAAACCAGCGCTGGGGCTCTGTCTTGTATAGGGTTTTAGCATTATGCTGAGCGATGGCCATTTTGCGTAGATGTGACGCATACTTTCTCCCGAATTGTTATTTTGTTTTATTTTTTTGTTTGCCGCAAATAAACGTATTTTCTTTCTTTTTTTCTTTCTTAATCGTAATATGGCGAACACAGTCCGTGTTTCTCTTTTTTCGATGCACTACGTAGGCACGTAGATGCAAAGAGATTGGAATTGGATTTGGATCGGATTGATTGGTATTTTGGCACAGACAAAAAAAATAAATGAAAAATGCTTCACCAATGGGATTTGATACGATTAACTTAACGGTTAAGTGTCCATTATGTTATCCTTTTATGATTCTGCCAAAGAGGTATTTTTAGGCCCCCTGACCGGTAATGATAATTATTGCTGCAGCCAATGCGGATGTCTACCCTGATTATTATTGCAATATAACCACCTTTCTTATATAGGAACTAGCTTCTGCCCGCGACTTCGTCCGCGTGAAATGTCACCCTCCCCCCATTCACCCTCTTAGGGGTGGGATTTCGAAAAACCCTTTCTTAGTGGATACCTGCTCTTCACAAAGAACACCACCCTCCGAATTTCATGGTTTTAGGACCAGCGGTTTAGGCTGTGCGTTGATATGTCAGTCAGTTAAGGTTAAGGTGGTGGGTGGTTTGGTTTAAGGTGTATTTATTTTGCTGTTATGCCAATAAACGCATTTTTCTTTCTTTCTTTCTAGTCAGGATTTTGAATTTATATATAGGTATAGATTTCTCAGTAGCAGTCCGAAGTACCTATAGATTTCTGGCAATAGGCTCGCGACTTATGCTGCATTCACGATTTACTGCTTCACGCTCAAACAGCTTAGCTGACACCCTGGATTAACATCTAGGCTACTTTTTATCCCGATATTCCCACGGGGTCGAAACTTATGCGGGTGAAACCGCGGGGCGCAGCTAGTATTATAAAAAAATAACACGATAAACTAGGCAGGCTACACGACCAAACCCTTACTTTAGAAATAACTCCATGTTATAAAAATACCAGATTCTGTAGTCCCTGGAGGCTTACATATCCGTCACTTATTTTCGGTCAAAAACCCCGGTCTATCTTTGTCAACATTATTCTAATGTTCAGAAATAAGTGAGCGATTGGGCTTTAGAGTCCAAAGAGATGTTTTACAACGATCGCTCTAAAATATAGTTTTACGGAACTAACCGGAATTCCCTGAAGCGGATTCTTTTTTGAATTAATACTGCGAAACTGTTTGGGTTTGGAATAGTCTGTTTAACAAATTTGGAAAAAAGCATTGAAATAAATCATTTATAACACAAGACAACACTTTTTAAGGCATATTGCCATCAGCGGGATTGTCCGGAAGGGTTACCGCTGGCCCGGAACATAAAGGGCTAAGGAAGGAACACGGGTGGGTTTTAGTCAGAAAGAGTCTGACACTCCCTTCCGCTCCGCCTAGAGCGGGAGGGGGGTCATTTGATGATTTCCCACCCAAAAAAATATGCATATTGCCAGTGCTTTTACACGGGGAATCTTTAGGTCAACTATACCAAAAGGACGCTGGATGACATCAGGCATCATCATCATCATCCCTGGATTATATATATTTTTAATATTTTTACTATGCTGTTGGGACTGCTACGATGGTGCATAGCTTCTAATATGTGTGCGCAAAACCGAACTGATGGCTTCCACGCTGTCATTCGCGAGAAAACCGTGTCAACGTGTCCGTTGTCAAAGTTGCGGGCGAGTGGCAACAGCATTCTAAAAACTGTGGCGGAGAGCAACGAATCTCCGATTATTAAAAGATTTGTGAGAAGGACAATCACTAAACATTAATTTGGGGATGTCCTTTTCACAATACTATTTATTTTCTCTACTGTATTTTAACTACTAACACTGCATGAGAGTGAACAGGCATCTTCTGGGAACGCTCGTTCCATCATAGACCTCATCTATCGCTTTCCATCAGGCGTGATCGGGGTCAAGAGCGGGCCCATTTAGTAATTAAAAAAATAAACACTAGTAATAAGCTATAATATTATTTACTAACACGCTGGATCATTGTTGTCCGAAAATAAGATAATAAGATAACATCACGCATGTTCCCCGAAGAGTTCGGCAGAGTTGTACCAATAGTAAACCCACATTTCACCAGTTATGTTTAAGTCCCAAGTACTAATGTTAATAAACAGGCCTCCTCTCGGTGAGAGGGAGTTGGCCGTAATCCACCACGCGGGCCCAGTGCGGGTCGGTAGATTATCACATGTCTTCGAGGACATGCCGGTTTTTAACTCCCGATGTTTTTCTTCACCGTTTCGAGGGCAGTGGTGATGAAATAATTTACACAAAGTAAAAGCGCCTGTGGGGGTTCGAACCTACGACCTACAAGTCGTAAATTGGGGCCATTACCATTGGGCCACCACTGCTCATGTAATAGGGGGCAATCGTTTCAGCCGATAGACGTCCACTGCTGGACATAGGCCTCCCCCAATTTTGGGGGGGGTTTGCCATAATCGCCACGCTTGGCAGGCGGGTTGGCGATCGCAGTATGGTATGATGGTGGAATATATAGAGAACGCTGCTGCCCATTCTCCGGTAAGACCCTTAGTCGCCTTTTACGACACCCACGGGAAGTAAGGGGTGGTGCAGTTCTTTAAGTCCGGCACCACACAGACAATAGGGGGCAATACCGGGCACAAATCCATACTCCGGGGTGCTAATGAGAATTTTCTGACAGAAAAACCTTACATGGCGATATGTTGGTGTAGCATTTAGACGACTTTTCCTACCCCTTTGGGAAATACAGGCATGAATATTTATGTTACGTCCTAAAATATAAGCTAAGCTAAGAAACAAATGAACGCCAATATGCTATTCCATTCTTGAAAACCCGCCATATTTACATAATACGTAACGCAATACTTTTTTATCGATACTTATCTCTACAACAATCTCGGTAAGGCCTGTCGTCCACGACGCTTCAAATATGTAACCAGTTACAAACCCAGATTAACAATGAGTTACCAGAATGTCATAGCACTTGACTAGTATATAGAGGTATGAGGAGCAGGGTGTCAAGTTCTTTCATATTCTATAGAAAAGGAAGGATCCTCCGACCAGACGGGTGTTGTGTCTGGCGGGCAACTGCCCGATGATTTATGTCGGGCCGTTGTATCTATGCTAGTTGCGCGGTAAACTCTACTTGCGCGATGCAGGATTTGCGTGACGTCAGTGTGACGCGTTGTTCGCATGTGGCGTTGTAGATGCCGCTACAAGTACTTCAGTGGCGGTCCGTACTCGACGCGATTTAGGATAACATAGCATAATCAGCCTATAATGTTCCCCAATGCTGGGCTGAGCCTCGCGTCATATATGGGCTGGAATTGAAATACTTGTCCTGTGACATTCTGGCCCCTCATTACTGATTTGAGTTTGTAACACGGTACTTTTGATTACCATCATGGCGGTTGAGCCTCGAGCCTTGGGGACTACGTACTGCCGACTTACTAGTGCTGCGATATTCTGCCTCCTCATTGTTGATTTGAGTCTGGAACTGGTAACTTTTGAGGAACATCTGTGTTGATGGGCCTAAGTTAGTCGCGTCGTGATCTGACCGCCACTGAAATACTAGTACTGTGACATTTTGGCTACTCATCGGTGATTTGAGTTTGTAACCTCAAAAGACCATTTCAGACACCAATCTACATGGTCCTCAAAGATTATGTCCGGATTTTTTATATACACATTGACATTGATGAATTTTATTTAAACAATGACATGAATATTTACTTTGTAAAGTATTTTTTTTATTTTTTTTTTTTGAATGTGAGGACTATATGGGTCATTTCTTTTTTCTGTTTTCCTTCTTAGTTAGTTTTAATCATGATCCTACACAAATGTCCTTTCTTTGGTATTGTTAGTCGAATCGTTGAGCTCCTCAAGTTCTGAGTTGAGCTGCACGATTTTTGACAAATGCGTGCACTGATTGGTCAGGTCCGCTCAATCTGTGTGGTTCTTTCCTCAAAAGACCATTTCAGACACCAATCTACATGGTCTTCACACGATCTAACCAAGATTTTGTCTGGACTTTAAAAGAGACTGTGACCTCTGAGTTTGTTTCGGCCTTTCTTCTCAGAATAGTCGGATAGGAAACGCCGACCTCATCTAGTTTTAAAGAATATTAAAGATGGTCGCCTTTTGACGTGTAAAAGTGTTTGTGCGAACCTACTTACAGAAAATAAATCATATATCACTTAACGCGTTAATTTTGAGTATCGTCGTGGAAGATGGGCCTAACACTACACGTGGATGACTAAGTATTACTAGGTTGCCAGCACTAGTTCAAGGATGGGTTTTAGCCTTGTACCTATATAACTATAGTCCCATTGGTAAAACGCGAAGGGTATTGCGAATAAATTGTGTTATTGATACTATGAATGAATAATGTTAACTGGTGTTTTCTGTTGATAGGGAATTGCATTTTATTTTGAATAATTTAGGGTTGATTTTTCAATAGTCAGATAACTTTTCTTTGAAGACTAAATATTTCTGTTTGACAGCTTTTGTGATGGATGGTTGACTGGTAGAGAATGCTTAAGGCATTAAGTTCCGCCTTTCCTTTGTACAGATGCCAGAACATCAAATACAACAATGTGTCAAATTTATTTAATAGATTTTCTACTTTATCGCTAAAGTACTTATACGGTTCAAAATTGATAGGAAAAATTTGACAGTTTCGAGTAGCTTGATGTGCTGGCGTCTGTACCTTAGTGTGTGCGAGAAGTTTAAATAAATAAATGAAATATAAATAAATAAGTTGTCAGTAATCTGACTATTGTTTGTCATATATTATGTGTTTTTAAGGTGTTTAGTTATTTAGCTGATGGTAAAGAGAAAAGCATGTTATATGGGTACTTTGCCCTCGTAAAATCAAGTAATAAAGATAACAAAAAAAACATAACTTGGCTTTAACCCTTCGTGTGTCCGGAACGTGGATCCACGCGAGACAATTACTTTTTAATTGTTTCTCTAATTACGACATTCAACCGGTTAAAGCTTTCATATTTTAACATGAAAAGCTTCAAGCAATCTTGTACTTACCTTACAATGACCAAAATCAAAACAAACATTGCTTTAAATATTTACGATAAATGTTATAGGACTTCATTCAATAAGAAAAGAAAATTATTTAACAGACACAAAATTATGGATTTCCAAAGATTTCCCAGATGACCTGGAAAATTTTAAATTACAAAACCCTTAAGTACTCTAAATCTGTGATGAAATAAGAAAATTATGCAAATATTTGTATCGCAGCAACTCAAATCATAACGACGGGGAAACGAGCATCGGAATGGCAACATTCTTAATCTGCGCAAACAGATAATATTCAAAGCTCAGCAAACTTACTAACTTTATTTACCAAGCAATTATCACCTTTAATGCTGAAACGGTAAGTTACAAGTCAACCGCATAATTTGAAAATGTTATGACCAATTAGAATGAGCTCTGGTAAACCGTGGGTTTTCATTTCCTTGGTCGGCTAAGTATTAATGTGTGCGGGGAGGGGCAGGTCAGCTAATTTTGGGCGTTCCGCTTCAAATAGACTTGAAAACAAAGCGCGGATTGTAAGAAAATCCCGCCCGGGACCCGTACCTAGCATTCGCTTTACCAAATTACTGAAATTTCATTCAGCCAACGGACTCTAGGGGAGGTGGTGGTCGAGGTTGAAAGAAAATTAATGATGTTTCTGGAGGTGGCAGTTTTAATTTTCCTACATTGTGTACATTTTTAATTGTCTGTGTGGTGCCGGACTTAAAGAATAGTACCACCCCATTCTTCCCGTGGCCGCGTGGGTGTCGTAAAAGGCGACTAAGGGGCGTACCGGAGAATGGGCAGCAGCGTTCTCTATGCATTCCATACTGCGATCGCCAACCCGCCTGCCAAGCGTGGCGATTATGGCACCCCCCCCCCCTTTTGGGGGAGGTCTATGTCCAGCAGTGGACGTCTTTCGGCTGAAATGAGTGTAGATTTTTCACTTTTTTCACTGGCACGCCTGTTATGTTTCTACTGCAGGATAAAGCTTCTTCTCCTATAGAAGAAGGAACGCGAGTTGATCAACATTTCGACTCTTTTTCTGGCGACTACAGAATATTTCGGGATTTCACCTTTCACCGTATATGATAGTAATGACCCAGACCTAGATAAGTTGCATTTTCGTACTTCTTCAATATAAGTCTGAAAAGATGGTACGTGAAATTTTTTTGATGACTTATTTTTGCAAGATAATTAAAATTACAAAAATTACGGTGCTGTCTACTTCGAGCAGACAGCACCGCAACTAACCGCACTAACTAATTTTCTCACAATGTATTCTCTCTTATGTACTTTACGTCAAACTTCGCAGCTTTCTCAAATCAAATCAAATCATTAATTTGCTTGTATATGGATAGGTACACGAGGTGATATATAATTACAACAGTTCTTTAAACCATATCCTACCTTAATAGGAGTGCAAATATCTAGTAAAATAAAATATACACATACATACATAAACTCCCATCTTCTTCCCATGGGGTTAGGCTGAAAATTTCAGAACGCCACCTGCACTGATTTTGACATTATACATACTATTTTTTTTTTACATTATATTTAAATGTTGACATATTTTATATGAAATGACTCTTGAAATACTTATAGATCTCACATCAATTCAAATTAGGCATTTATATGTATTGTTTCTGCATGTGATAACTTTATTTAATATGTAATGTTCAACACAATGTAAATTGTTTAAGAATAAATAAATGAATGAATGAATGCTACGATCCTTACACACTACTTTGGCCTCGTTGCAACTAAAATCTATTGGAGTAAAACATACCGCATCCATGCACGCACCAGTTATATACCATCGAAGTATTTTGTGTTGGAATTTACCCAGTTTTATAAAACCAAAGCGGGCGAAATAAGCTTAGCGGTGGATCGTGTAGCGAGCGCTGAGTGCCAGGCTACTTAGCGGCTGCGGACCGGACTGTGTACTCTCTGTTCTCTATGTACTCTACGTACTCTGTGTACTCTACGACTGCACTGTGTACTCTATACTGTGTACTTTGGTGCAGCTGAGAAAAATTTGGAAAATTAGATCGGGGGTTAGGGATTAGCCGGTAGATGTGGCGGAAGAAAGTTGAGATGGGTGTCTGGGTGTGGCGGTGTGTGGTGAAGAGGGTATTCTAAAAGTTTTGCATTTTTAAATAAATGTGAGCTAAGTAAATTGGAAAATGCGTTGCTTTTTACCCGACTGTAAAGAAAGGTTGTGCTTTATAAAGGAATTCATCTATTTCATATAACTTGTAGGTCTCTATATCCTCTAATCTTTCGAAATAAAAACAAACTTAAGTAAGCATGATTGTTTTTATTTCTATAGACTAAAGACTAAGTGAGTTTGTCCACCGCAGCCGGCACCGGAACGTCACCGAAAAACGATATTATTCGAACCGAACGTGACATCCCGGCGACTGCGATCGTTTGTTTAACGCAACCGGCGCTTCAGTATATCATGAATTCATGAAAGACACACCAAAAGTCTGTGAACGTTGACGGTTCGACACACGTGCGGTGACACGCTGCCATAGTAAATGTGTGTATCGCTACTTCGGCACTGCCATCTCGTTCTTGGTGACGTCCCGGTGACGGATGCGGTAGACAAACGAACTAATATTAATCATGAGTTCTCTTTCTAACGTGTTCGCTCGCACGGTGTCAGTAATATAATCATTGTATGTTGTAAATAAATGGATATTTTATTATTTACGAACGCCATTGAGCGAAACAGTACGTATTTGGATTTCTGAATGCATCGTAAATCGTGCTGAGCAACGAAATTTTTACAAAAAAAAAAAAAAAAATTTTTAGTTAAAAATATACGACACAGATCTACTGCCGATACCTACACTTTTATACCTAAATTCCTAACCAATATACAGGATGAATATAAAAAATACTTTTTTTTAAAACATATTTTAAATATTTTTTATCGAACTCCGAAAAAATATTTCGATTTTGCTTTCGCCCATATTCGCTGTCATATTAAAACACTGGCTGCAAAAAGCTAAGTCCATTGAAAATTCGAAACAGCACAAAGGGAATCAATGATTGAAGAATAAATAAAATACGACTGGACAGTGGGCACGTCCATTACTACTGGTGGAAAAAATACGGAACAAAATTTTATTGGATTTTTTCCGATGAAATTTCAAACTTGTAAATGATAGGATTTTTGTAGTTGTATTTTTTATTGTGAAGCTTTAGCATACCAATATCGTTAACAAAGTGAAGTTTATTACTTTTTATTCTGATTGGATTCCAATATTGCTTGTGAAGTATATTGTGAAATAAACAATAAATTGCTAAACTCAGTATTTGATTTTTTATTGTGTGTCGCCAGTAGGTATATTAATATTGATTTTTTTTTGTGTATTTTCGGTACCTACTTATTTCAGTCAGTGGTAAAAAAAGTTTTTAAACAGTAGCAATAAAATCAATGATTCTTTGTTTTAAGAAAACAATAACAACACCTTAATTGCAATCTGAATTACTTTCAATCTCAATCTGAATCATTTTAAAAAATATTGCTAATACATTGCTCCATCATCATCTGCCTAGCCTTTTCCCAACTGTGTTGGGGTCGGCTTCCAGTCTAACCGGATGCAGCTGGATACCAGTATTTTACATGGAGTGACTGCCTATCTGACCTCCACAACCCAGTTACTGATGGGTAATACGATACCCCTTTGTAAGACTGGCTAATACATTGCTCCATTATGTTCAAAAAATCCGTTCAGCTGTTTAAGCGTGAAGAATTAACAAACATTAAACACACACACACTCACAAACTTTCGCCTATTATAATATTAGTGTGATAACATAACATCACACCTTGTTTTGTCCAAAGATTGGACAGAGCTTTAAGTCCAATTGTCCAATAGTCTAAGTGTAATTAACTCAGGTGTGTCTTCTCGACATCCGTATGTCATGTAACGGGATGCAGCAGAATACCAGCGTCAGGTATTGTACCTGGCATATGCTGAGCTGGACTCCCATTTGGTGCAACCATGAGACACACACCGCCCAATAGTGATCGACCGTTATAGATGTACAACATGAGCTAGTTGTCTATGGGTCAATTTATCTTTTTAAACTTTGTTTTTTTTTTCTTTCACCTGTTTTTAATGTTTTTTAATACCTGTATTGGGTCTTTTGTTGCACTGAATAAACGTTTATCTATCTAATTGGGGTACATTGGACTTAAACATATCTGGCGAAATAAGGGTGAACTATTATATAATATATATTATTATATATTAGTTCGGCAGAGGTGACCTATACAAGTCACCTCTGCCTAACTTTTCGGGGATTGCCGGCGTGATGATGGTATGTTATTAGTGATTTGTGGTGCAAACGGGCTTAAGTGCTTATAAAGAAATAGTCATGTGTTTTAACCCTGAAAACTTAAACATTCATAAGCTCTCAGTTGACTAGCTTCCCCACAATGTTTTATGATAACACCCCGATCAGTTATCCCTGTTAATTCACATCCAATGTTGATGGGCGATTTTTTCTGATCTGAACACGTTTTTATTTCTATATTTAAATATTGAAGTCTGTATATCATCCCCCACCATTTCAGCAGTC
Organism: Mesoligia furuncula; assembly: GCA_916614155.1. NCBI lineage: Eukaryota > Metazoa > Arthropoda > Insecta > Lepidoptera > Noctuidae > Mesoligia > Mesoligia furuncula. The sequence goes on along the minus strand of OU744809.1, from coordinate 2,683,612 downwards.
GTGGCCCAGTGGTAACAGCCCCTACTTAGGAGCTGTAGGTCTATAGAGGTCGTAGGTTCGAACCCAGACTGGCGCTTTACTTTGTGTAAACAATTTCATCACCATTCCTCTCAAAACGGTGAAGGAAAACATCGTGAGGAAACCGGCATGATTATGCTATATGATCCACCATCATTTTCAATCACCACATAATTACAACAATGAATAATAACGTAATTAAATCGGCGACCGTGGCCGGTGATCATTCAACCTTTACGCAAATTGACCGTTAATCCGTATTTCAATGGCGGAGATTACGTGCACTGACTGGCTGTGCAAATTTGTAAATCTAATACCAAGTTAATCTTGATCTAATCCCGATAATTGACATAGCAAGGCAGTCGATTAGTTGACTATAGTTAATTATAAACTGTATGTATGTTTATTAGTTGTAGTTGCACTGAAAAAATAATTTCTTACTACAGTACATTAAAGTGATTTCATTAAGACTTTATACAGTAAGAAGAAATGTTTGTAAAACAGTAAAAGACAAAAGAGTAACTTTTAATGATTGAACATACTATTTACTGAAAAAAAAACAACCAAAAAAAAGGAAAACCACCATTACTGTAATGTAAGTAAATTTCAATGGTTTGAACGATATCACCAAATGAATAAAACAGTCACTTTTGTGACCTTTTAGCTACTTAAAATGTTAAAGTTTACTGTCATGACGGTAACATTTTGCCTTCGGATCAGTAAAACATACTGTTTTGAACGCTAATCTCTTATGGAACTGTTTACAGCAGTTCAGATCAATGTTTTTTCATTTTTATTTACTGATTATTTCTTTCAGTGTGGGAAGGCCATTTATGAGAGTCTAAAATTAGATCCAAAAGGAGCTGCTCTCAAATTGGCAAAAGAAAAACATCGTGAGGAAACGGGCATGTCCCAGAACCAAAAATTCGAATAGAATAGAATAGAATAGAATCGTTTATTTCTGAGTACATGGTACATAAAGATCTTAATATTAGACGGAATCACATATACTACCATTGCTGGTGTAGAAATATTAAATGAGTATCTAATTTACAAAGTTATAAATCATGCTACATTAAATAAAATTTGAAAATCAACAAACAAACAAAAAAATAAATAATAGTAGTAATAATAATATGTGTACTTTATGGAGCACATTATTTGTATGCATACATAATTAAAATTAAATGTTATTCAAAGTTAACTATTTTATATAATGTCAATATGCAATAAAAAGTCATCGAACAGTATTATGATAATGTCAAAAAATATTCTGAAAATGTCAATCCATATTTATTATTAATACAATGTCAATATTTATTACTAATATAATGACAATTACGAAGACATGTGACATCTGTCAACAGTGTCAACCCGCACTAGGCCCGCGTGGTGGATTACGGCCCATTCCCTCTCACAGAGAGGAGGCCTGTGTCCCAGCAGTGGGAACATTATAGGCTGATTATGTAAACAAAAGTAGTTTTATGTAGACAGTATATATAGACGCCAGCACATCAAGCTACTACAATCTGTCAAATTTCTTTAATAGATTTTCAATTTTATCGCTAAAGCTTTAAGGTTCAAAGTTGATTGGGAAAATTTGACAGTTTCGGGTAGCTTGACGTGCTGGCGTCTGTACATTAATGTTCTTAGTTAAAAACTGTTAATCAGCATTCAATATTTATTCTGTGCAAACCTGTAACCCGTTACCCAGGAGTTGGGGGCTCGTGGCTAAATAATAACAGCCGCACGGGTCGGTCGAAGGTTAAGCTGTGCTTGCCGCGGTCGGTTCGTGGATGGGTGATCATCCATTACATATGGAGACCTCTCCGTGCCTCGGAAAACACGTTAAAGGCCTACGCAGACCGGGACGGCATGGCAAGGGATTTTGCCGTCAGTTAGCGCACACTAGCTGTTTAGATACCGCGGCATTCCAGCGGCTTCCCCGCTTCTCTACCCCTGCCGCCTCACTCCGCGGTATGTCACAACGAACGCCGGAGTCCTTGGCATGCCGTTGCCTACCGCAGGATGCCACGGCATCCCGCCGCGGGAACCCGTTGCGCGTCTTTCAATGCCTTGCAATGAAATCCCTTTCGATACCACGGCATCATTTTAAAGCATAGCAATTTATGTCGTATTTCTATATCGATACGTTTGAATGTCCATTGGTAAAAATTTTTATCCCTTGCCATGCCGTCCCGATCTGCGTAGGCCTTACGCCGTTGGCCCCGGCTACCATTCGTAGATCTTTGAGAGTCGTTACGGGTAGTCAGAAACGTGTTACCCAATAACTGGGTTGTGGAGGTCAGATAGGCAGTCGCTCCATGTAAAATACTGGTATTCAGCCGCATTCGGTGAGACTGAAAGCCGACTCCAACATAGTCGGGAAAAGGCTAAGGAGATTGACTGAAACCGTAGCACCGAAGTCAATCTATTAACCACTGCGACAGTTGACCTATCATCAAACTCACTTTAATCAACTCACTTTAATCATCTCACTCACATTTTTTTACTTGATTTATAAAAGTGAGTTGCCCTAGTAACGGCCCACACACTGTTCCAAATCTCGTGTAAGTGTGGAAAAAAGATTAAAAAATACACTAGCACTGTCCCGCATAGATGCTCTTTTCGAATCTGAATAGAAAATACGGAAACATTTTGGTGTGCGACAAAAAATGCACCTCCCTTTTATGCAGTGTGGTCGGGTAAATTATTTAGACTGTTTCAACGAGTGCTGTTTTGTTTCTTTTGTGTGATTTGTAGTAGTTAGTAGGTAACCTTTTTTATTACGCTCCTAAGTTTTTTTAATGTGATTTTACACATAAGTTGGCTGTGACAGACAGATAGGCACGAGTGATCGTTCCATTCTACACGGGCTCCGTTTTTTCATTAGGGCGTACGGAACCCAAAAAATGGTTTATATTTTGCAATATTATCTTTAAAAATGAGCAAAATATTTAAATAATAATTATAATAACTATACAACATTAAAAGGTACTCGAAGTAATTTTGTTTAGAATGCAAAGAATTTTACCAAAAACAAATGAATAGAAATTCACCTGAAAACAAAGTATCTTAAAAAAAAACATTCAGTAGACATTTTACTAAACAAACAAACATTTTTCCCCGAACTAAAAAGGTCCCTTCACAAAATAAACAAACTAAATAATTTCCTCCGATAAACACGGGGTATTGGAGACGAATTTATATTAGTTTGAAAACAATTTACTTCGGGTTTGCACCTCGGAAAAAGTCTAAACAAATCGCGGCAGACTCTGAACTATCGCGCAGACGTCTTTTCGTATCAAGGGGTACAGGAATAGAGGTTTTTTTTTTATGTAAATAGACTAATATGAACTACTAACGAATATATGTTCGATTGTCAGTAACTGAGCCATTGCTGTATGGGGCACGTACTGATCATTTCAAGTTTGTAATATGTTTATGTGAAGTCTTTTTAACTCCATGTTCTATTATGATCCATTGTTAATCGAAATAAACGTTTTCATTTATTTTTTAATCTATATACTAACTGGTTGACCCGGCGAACTCCGTACGCGCCAGCCACGCTGCCCCCACTTTTTAAATCTCTGATATCTTCTAAGATATTCATTTTAATGATATGCTTTACAGGGCAATTTTGATCTCCATGAAATGCATAACGTATTTAATGTACTACGGAATTGTATAATATACAATTCCTGTCTGTGTGGTGCCGGACTTAAAGAATTGCACCACCCCTTACTTCCCGTGGGTGTCGTAAAAGGCGACTAAGGGTCTTACCGGAGAATGGGCAGCAGCGTTCTCTATTTATTCCACCATCATACCATACTGCGATCGCCAACCCGCCTGCCAAGCGTGGCGATTATGGCAAACCCCCCCCCCCCCCCCAAATTGGGGGAGGCCTATGTTCAGCAGTGGACGTCTATCGGCTGAAACGACGACAATTCCTATCTCGTAAAGTTTAGCCAGCGTTTGCAATGTAAGGGCACAAAAATAAGTTTGTTACGACATCACATTACAAATCTTTGAATTTCTCGGCTTTTCTCTACTATAATATGCCTCTATTATACATATAAACATTCCTCTTGAATCACTGTATCTATTGCTGAAACCTGCATTAAAATCCGTTTCGTAGTTTAAAAGATGTTTTATACTATGTAAAGAAGATAATAAAGCTGAAGTGTTTGTTTGTTTGTTTGAACGCGCTAACCTCTAGAACTACCAGTCGGATTTGTAAATATTTTTTTGCATTTTATAGCCGATCTCTTGAGGAAGACTATAGGCTACTCAACATCACGCTGGGACCCTTAGGATCCGGGCAAAAACAAAAAAAATGCAGAAAGAACGCTGAGCGAAAACGAAGTAAGTACACAATAGCGCGGGAATACGATGCGCTGCGACGAGGTGAGTCGGGGAACAAGAAATTTAACGCGGACGAAGTCGCGGGCAGACGCTAGTTATTTTTTTATTATTATTAGCTTTATTTTATCCCTTACATTTAGTTTATTGATGTGTACTTATTTATTTATTTATTTGTTAGTAATGTTAGTTTTGTACTTAAATAAGGTTAGTATTGTTAGGTGTAAGGGCCGCCTTTCGCCGTGAAAGCCTCAGACGCTAGTATGATAATATAATATTAACCTAATATTTTTCTACGAAAAACGGGACCAGATGATTCTTATTCTTGAAAGGTTGATATTTAATCACACTATATTATTATAAAGGCGAAAGTTTGTAAGTGTGTGTATATGTTTGTTTGTTATTATATGCTTCTTTGGTACGATTCAGACCAACCGGCTCGCGTCGCGCCGCATCGGAACGAAGCCGTACGCGTGCCGCGGCAGCCGAACGTGTGCCGCGGCAGCCGAACGCGTCCGTCGGAGCCGTACCGCTGCCGCGGTAGCCGTACGCGTGCCGCGTCAGCCGACAGACAATCATATGTCTGAACTAAAGAAATTAGTTTTTCTTCCGTATCCATTTTTGACTTGTAACTGTCGCTTGAAGAACACAACATGAATGATCCACCGCATTATATTGTAGTCTTTGAATGATCCGCTAGTTCCTGCACCATAATCTCCGTTCGTATTCCACCACGCACGGCCGACTGGCTCCGAACGGACCCGACGGCAGCCGATTAGATGCCGACGGCGCCGTTCGGAGCCGGTCGGCCCACCCACCCGGAGAGATGGACAAAGATCGTCACTCACAGGACGCCTGAGGCAGGACATTGCCGTCGAGGTAGAACACGGTGAAGGTGGTGTGATGATCTAATAAGCTTTGCAGGGTCAGCATGGCTAAGAGCGGTGAATGCTTACGCAAATCTCGCACCCCCGGCCATAGGCAGAGGTGGAACACCCGCGGTGGTTTTAGCCAGTAAGAGTACCTCTGTGATCCCCATGATGGAGGAAGTCCATGAGGAATACAAAACCGCACACCAAAAAAAAGGGTCAACTTGGCCAGGAATTTTGGAATTGGAATTGGAATGAAAAAAGCCTCCCAATGCCCAACAGTGGGACACAATATAGGGTAACAAAAAACCACCGGTATCCTCAACTTGTGGGCCAGCTACACGAAACTCCTCCGATACCTGTAGTTGACAGTTTCGTTTCGCCCGAAACTTTTCTTTGTTAACCCGCTGTGGCGAAGTTGTGTCGTTAGTTCGTCCTGAGATACTCCGATATTGGCCCAGCCTGGCCCAGAATGGCCCAGCCTGCCTTATGTACTCCAGCATATGTAAATGTGATATGGTTAGTCTTTGAGATGGTGTTATATGAAACTTATAAGTTAGCAAATGTTTTAGAAGTTTTTCTATACTTTAAAAGGGTGTCAGGGACATTGACGCGAAAACTCTAACCCTGAATTCAGCACATGATTCTAATGTCTATTCGAACTTATGTTTCAAAGTAATATTATTTCAAGTTAAACAAATATCAACTTTATTTCAATGGTTATTAAGTTGATTTCAGAGTGACTAGCACTATTGAAAAAGTTATAAAAATGTTTGAAGTTGTAGCGTAAACAGAACTTTATTGTGTGGGATTTAAAGTTATTTTTCTATAAACTCATATTTGATTACATGTTTGACAAAAAATCGCGAATGCAGATGAGACTCGCTGGCGTAGAATTTTTTCGTCGGGTAGGTATCAATAAAAAATTTAGAGGGGCTTGTGGCTAAGTAATAACAGCCGCACGGGTCGATCGATCAGGTTAAGCAGCGCTTGCCGCGATTGGTCCGTGGATGGGTGACCATCTTCACATACCAAGACTGCTCAGTGCCTCCGAAAGCACGTTAAGCCGTTGGTCCCGCTTGTCAATCGTGGATCTTTGACAGTCGTTACGGGTCGTCAGAAGCCCGAAAGTCTGACAACCAGTCTTATCAAGGGGTAACGTATTATCCAGTAACTGGGTTGTGGAGGTCAGATAGGCAGTCATAATCATCATCATCTCAGCCGAAAGACGTCCACTGCTGGACATAGGCCTCCCCCAAAAGGGGGGGAGGTTTGCCATAATCGCCACGCTTGGCAGGCGGGTTGGCGATCGCAGTATGGTATGGTGGTGGAATGCATAGAGAACGCTGCTGCCCATTCTTCGGTACGCCCCTTAGTCGCCTTTTACGACACCCATGGGAAGTATGGGGTGGTTCTATTCATTAAGTCCGGCACCACACAGACACAGATAGGCAGTCGTTCCATGTAAAATACTGGTATTCAGCTGCATCCGGTTAGACTGGAAGCCGACCCTAACATAGCTGGGAAAAGGCAGGCATATGACTATCAATAAAAAAATTCTCGTTCGAAATGCATGGAACAGCAATTTCTTTTTTAATAAACCGTAAAAAATTTCAACGCTGTGGGGTTCAGATGTTCAGCGTCATGTAGGTAGGTACTTCTTTTTGTATTTGATAGCCCAATTCTTCAGGACGGTTATTTAGGCTATTGACGTCATGGTACGACCCTTAGGAGCCGAGAAAAAATAAAGAAAAAACAAACTGACGATGTCGTGTTGAGTTAGGGAAGTGTTTCAGTGTGTTTTGGTAAAAAAGTTGTTATGTAAAAATGTAACATTTTCAATAATAAGTTTGACTTTGTGTTTATTAATCTGAGACGCTTTTGTCACAAGGACACCTAAACTTAAAGGGCTATTATCTTTCAGTATGTAAAGGTTTCGCACGCTTATACATATATACGCTTATGGCCTACCCAAAAGGCCTTTCTTTGGTATTGTTCGTCGAATCGTTGAGCTCCTCAAGTTTTGAGCTGCACGATTTTTGACAAATGCGTGCACTGACTGGACAGGTCCGTTCAATCTGTGTGGATCTTTCCTCAAAAGACCATTTCAGACACCAATATACATGGTCTTCATATGATCTGACCAAGATTTTGTCTTGAGTTTGTTTCGGCCTTTCTTCTCAGATAGGAAACGCCGACCTCATCTAGTTTAAAAAAATATGATTGACATGTAAAAGTGTTTGTACAAACCTACTTACAGAAAATAAAACATTTATCATTTATACTTTTTACATGAAAAGCCATAGTTTGTAACACTTGGTAGTTATTTAGCTGTCCCATACATTTGCGTCGAGTAGGTATTGTATTCTGAATTTCAGAGAGCAGTGGTAACAGCCACAACTAACGAATCGTATGGTCGTAGGTTCGAGCCCAGACAAGCGCTTTACTTTGTCACCACTCTCAAAACAGTGAAGGTAAACAACGTGAGGAAACAAGAAAAAAAGATAAAAAAATATATATATGCGCGTCGACTTGAGAACCTCTGTTTTTTCGTCGGTTAAAAATACGACAATACGATACTTATGCCCTAGAATGAAAAATCGAAGATGTGGCATCTACCAACCCGCACTGGGCCCGTGTGGTGGATTACAGCCCACTCACTCTCACAGAGAGGAGGCTTGTGTCCCAGCAGTGGGAACATTATAGACTGGATTATGTAGGTATTGTTGTTGGATAGCTGATATTTTTTCGTGATGACGATGTTGGTCCCGCATTGGCTAAGGGCCCAGTACGTGCATAAAAGTGATTTATCATTTTGTGTTGATGATGAAATTCTTGGTTCTCAAAATAATGGCAACTATTTGCGAATTTTAGAATTACTCGCGGAGTACTATTTGTTCCTTAGTTCGCATTTAGCCAACTATGGTAATGTTGGGATAGGAAGACAATCATTTACAAGAATAAAGCTAAAATTAAAACAACCACGACTTATTTTTCTTTCCTGCTTCATCATGAGAGTGTGATACGATCTCATCTCATATAGTATCCCTAATAAGACCTGAATCGTCAGTTCATCACGTATCTGTAACTTATTAGCTAAGACCATTTCGATGAGCCCAAATAAATTTTTTTTATTTTTATTGTACGTTTCTGAGGAGATAAGCATCAGTCCGGTGATGCTGCTGATGCTATTACTCACATCCTTTCATCAACGAGCTGATGATCTTCAAACGGAAGGGGCCCCGAGAATTGCATTGCCTAAGGGTGACATGGTTTATCCGGCTCTGCCAATAGGCATCATTGCAAGTGTTTTAATTATAGCCCGCGCGGACCTAGTTGGCCGCGTCTTAGGTATGTGAGTGGTGGGACGGAGGGGCGGGGCCGCTTTGTTATTACTCAGTAAGTGCGTTGCAAACACTAGGCAACCCCGCCGCCCTCACCCCGTCCCCAGCTAAGGCGCGGCCAGCTAGTACAGTCGGTGACCAACATTGTCTGACCCACCCAACATTGCCTGACCCACCGGCATATCTTGTTAAGCCATTTTAATCATTATCTTCTTGTCTTTAAAGTTGAAAAGCTTTTAAATAACACGGCCATACTTACTACCTAATCTTTAATTTCGCGTATTCTCAACCAGTCATTGTGGCTTCGCGGTTCGAAGCTGGATTCGCGACGAACAACATGTGGGTTCGAAAACACAATCCACCTTTTATCAATTTCTTTATAATTTCTTTTTCTTTATTTGTTTTCATTTATGATTTCTACAATATTTCTTGCGTTATTATGGAACGACCAATATGATTTTTGCCTAACAACTTTTCTGGAAAACAAGTGGGTAAATAAAAAAAAACTATAAGTCCTCAAATAAGTAGGACGAAGTAAAAGTTTACGTCGTGGGGTAGATGGATACTAAATTGATCTAAGTGACAAAAGTCAGTCTACCTACGCCTAAACAGTGACTGCGGCGCACAAACATTTCTAAAACGTTTGACGTAAATCGTGAAAAGTATTTTTAATGAATTTGGTGTAATCAAAGCGTCATGTCGCAACTTAATGACTATACAAAACATTGCTGGCTGATGGTGCCGACTGTGCGAATTGCCTATCCAAATACAGATATTTACTTCGTGCAAGATAACTGCTCCATCCACCGTGCAGGCATTGTGAAGAATTGGTTAGCTGCTCAAGAAGGTGTAACTGTTATTTACTGGCCATCTAAAACTCCCGATTTGAACCCTATATAAAACCTATGGGGTCAAATGGTTTTAAATTGGGACACATCCGAAGTGCGAAATAAAAACAATTTGGCTGAGATCGTGTCATCGACATGGGAGCACATGAGAGGAAAAGATTTGTGTTGGAACATGGTGTGTGGTATGCGTAGCCGCTTACAGCAAGTTATAGCAGTAGACGGTGCGCCACTTCGCTACTAACTAATCTAATTACTTTAAATAAGTATTTTGAAACACACTATGTAAGTAAATGCTCAATTGAATGAATGCTAAACCATTAAAATGTAAGATTCTGTGGTGATGTTATTGTTATAAATGGAAATGCATTTTTCTATTTAAATAACATGTTGATTCACTACATATACTTAGCTATAAATCTGTAAAACATTTCACAAATCCATTCATTTTCTCGCATTTATACATCAATGTTTTCTCGATAACACACTTCCAAGCAATTACCATTATCATGACTTTTTTTAAATGTTTATAAATGGTTAGGTTTGATTATGATATTATAAAATGTATTAATTTTGAACTAAGAGCATTTACTTACTTTATCTTACTTATGTATATTTTAATTAATTAATAAACATTTTTATTACTTGCAATGATTTTGTTTCATTTCTATACAAACTGCCCATTTAAAAAGATATTTCCCGACTTCGTTCGTTAAAAAAAGTAAAAAAATAGATTAAGTATCTATTTTTTTACTTTTTTTAACGAACGAAGTCGGGAAATATATATAAAATAAAAGCAAAACATTGCTAACAAAAAAACTGTTAGGTTTTTCCTGGTTTCGAACGCAGAGACCGATGAATATCGAGCAGGCTTAGTGACCACGAGACCAACTCAACTTTTGAAGTATGTTTTGAAATTTGATCTTAGTTGTGATGACAGACGCAATATTTTAAAGAATTTGAACCATATTGTATATTTTCATAAAGTTCATTATCGCACAATCACAACCAGCTATTAAAATGAATCTCGGAATTTAGCTATTAACCGTAGACACCTTTAAAATGTTACTGATGCGTGATATTTTTTTTTTATTCATCCACCCTCGCCTTGGTTTTTTTTTTAGTAGTCTTGAAACTCATTAGCCTTTCAACCTTAACAACAACAATATAATGATTAAAATCGCCTAACAACATGATTTATCGAAATGCTTGCACGGAGTATTCCAAATGTTCACGATAAGGTTCAAATTCGCTATCACTCAAGTGGGTCAGATAATGTTGGCCACCGACTGTACCAAGCGTACTATAGTACCTACGAGTAGTAATTAAAACTGAAATTATGCCTCTACAGCTCTCTATACAATTATCATGACATTGTCATGACGACAACATAGAGAGCATGTATCGACATGATATCTATATTGTCCTCACCCAAGAACAAACAAATCACACGCATCACTTGCTTTAACAAGCCCGTGTTACAATAGTCCCGACGTACACAGCCTATTATCAACTTAAGACATTACCTAATATTATTATAGATGCATTCAATACAGTAATGTGCTTGAAATGGATATTCAGTAAGCTGGAAAGCGATCGCACGTTGAATTCAGATTCCCTATTAACATTAACAAGCATTGCAAATGCCTAAAGGTGCGGTTTCAATGGCAGCGGGAAGCGAGACGGACTGGCTTTCATAAAGTTATGGTCGGAAATTTTGTAAAAACAGGATGAGACCGATATGGTTGATTAGTGCGAAAATATTAAGGTAGATAAGAGAGAATCATGGGTAGATGTCAAATATAATTTTCATTTTATGAGTTTAAAATTAAATAGTTTATTAATCCAATAACCTCAAATTACACACAATATCAAAATAAATTAACATTATACAATAGTAAAAGGCTTGTGTATAAAATTGTTGTATGTTTTAAGCTGTCAATACTTATAAGTAGATGAAACCTTTCGACTTCCAAACTAGGCAAGGAATGAATCTTGGGAGCAAGTGTTTATGGTTTGCGAGATAATTATTTAATAAGCATTTCTTTAGTGCGAGGGTGTACAGAGCGGTGGGCTATTTCGCCAATTTCGCTATTTTGTGTCTTGTGTTTAGTGGTTGCTAAAAACAATAGCTCATTTCTCGCTGTGACTGAGGCCCGACCTTCTACTGGTCATAGTTGAGACGAGCGCAACGTATAGCGTATAACTGAATTATATAATTGTACCGATGTCCGGCTCCGCGACTACACGTACTGAGCTAGCTCTTAAACTATCCTGTTATTATATACGTAGATGATATTATTTGTCTTCCTTTGAACACTGTTGCACGTTTTTGAGTTTGATATAATATTAGATGATTGTTTTATGGATTATTTAGATATTTACCTAATAGAGGACATAGATAAGTCGTAGTTTATTCACCGATTGGCTCTTCGGACGATATTGCATTATACAGGTGGCTTTAAATTAATTACATAAAAAATATACTATAATATATGACTATCCTTTGTAAAGCTTCTACATTTATATCTGTAATTTTTATGTTGTACGTAAAATAGAGTAGATATTCTATTTTCTATCTGTCTAACGACACCCCCCAGAACAACCACGCCACAGTTTGATCTTACAAATCGAATAAAAATGATCAAAAATAATACCAAGCAAACAAAAAATCAAATAATCACCACTCAGCCCGCACCCTTATCTCCAATTTGCGTCCCCACATATCATAATTATCCGATATAATGCGACAAAAATAAAATTAAACGTGTACTCGTCGAGCTAATAGGGCATTACAGACCTATATTATTTGGCTGTGTTGCTTTATTAAGCCAGTGACGTATTCAAAAAGTAAATTAACCAATTTGTACGTATAATTGTTTCATTTGGGATTTTATTAAAAATATTCTGTAATTTTGCTGTTTGTTTTGTGTAATCTGACATGGGATATGTCTAGGGAATTAAGCGGTGCTTTATATTATTCAACATTCTCGATATGATTATGTAAATACTAAATATTTTATTTTAAAATAATTAATTAAATACTTAATAAAAAAATAATTATTAAAAAACATAAAAAAAATATTTATTTATTATTAGTTTTTATTAATTAATTAACTATTCATTATTATTATTATTTTTTAATTTAGAAAATGTGTGCATCATTAGAAGCGCAAAAAGTTTTAGAGGATTAGTAAAATATTTCCCTGTAATTAAGTGTGGAGTTGAATCATAATTTACGGAATCATTTGTCATCTACCATAGTCTTCTTCTTATTCTTAGCGTGTCGATGGCAAAATAGAGTCGGCTCAGAAATCGGCTAAGTGTCTGCCGCCATCACTAGCGTCCATCAGATCCTGTAACGTGGAGCTGACAGGACACGTAGGACATGATATAAAGTCTCCCATCGTTCGTGGAACCGCACCACATTTATACTCCAAGGCGAAGTCGTCTATGAATCTCCACCTGAACAGGTTTTTCTTGCTTCGGTGAACCTGGGTCTGGAGTCTGTTTAAAGACTTCCAGGTTACCCATAGCAACTCCTGTCCAGGTGGGAGATCTTCAGCGGAACGAATGGTTAGGGTAAGGAAGCACATCTATCATCTATCTAGTGCATCTTTTTAGGGTTCCGTACCTAAAGGGTAAAAACGGAACCCTATTACTAAGACTTCGCTGTCTGTCCGTCTGTCCGTCTGTCCGTCTGTCCGTCTGTCCGTCTGTCCGTCTGTCTGTCTGTCTGTCACCAGGCTGTATCTCAAGAACCGCGATAGCTAGACAGTTGAAATTTTCACACATGATGTATTTCTGTTGCCGCTATAACAACAAATACTAAAAACAAAATAAAATAAATATTTAAGCGGGGCTCCCATACAACAAACGCGATTTTTTTGCCCTTTTTTGCTCGATATCAAAAATGGCAACAGGTAGGCACTTGAAATATTCACAAAATACTCAGTTGTATTTTAACTTTAATAATAAATAATAAAATTAAAATAAAATAAATATTTAAGGGGGGCTCCCATACAACAAACATGTTTTTTTCGGCGTTTTTGCCTTGTGGTACGGAACCCTTCGTGTGCGAGTCCGACTCGCACTTGGCCAGTTTTTTTTTCTTTTTTCAGCTTGAGTACGAGGCTTTTGACTACGTTGTATGTGTGTATTTTGCCTTTTTTTTTTGCAATGTGCGTTTTGTTTGTGCAGAATAAACAATTTTTCTTTCTTTAATTTTTTTCTTTACTATAGTGTATCTTTAACTTAAGAGCGCGTATTCGATTTAGCGCAAGACAAAATCTACACGATTGCTAGAACGACATAACTTTCACACACACTACAATGATCTGTCTGTGTGCGTGAGCGCGAAACTATAAGCACGATCCATTTTGATATTTTGATACACTGGTTGGTAAAGGATTGCGCGCGTTGATTTATAGTGTTTTTTAAATAATCGTCTAAAATAAATGAGTTTAAAGAATGGTCTGAAAAAAATTCAGAATATTTAGCATTACCTTTATTTTCATAAAATAAATAAGTATATTAGTTGTGTTTCTATTCAACTACTGGTGAAATAAATTGTTAAAGTGAATCGATTTTGTAATTTTTAAATATTGTTTTTAATATCTAATAGCAATATTTTCGCAATTTTAGCTCTGAGTTGCACTTTGAGACTATATGTCCTGTTGGAAAAACGCATAAAATAAAATATTTTGGCACATTATATATATTCTATTCGTCCTGAAAGATAACTCTGACGTCTATTTTCGTAAAACAACATGCAGGGATTGTCTTAGCTTTCAAAAACCGTCATTAAAAATTACACTTTTACTCTGTAGTGCACTAAATCAAGACTTAGTCTTTCTAAAACCGAAAACGCGATGTTTTCGTCGCGAATTGAATACACGCTCTTAAGGGGCTTACAGGACCTAAACGCAAAAAAACTCAAGTTTTAGAAACAATAAAAGTATATTACGGACTACAGTAAACAAAATCAGAAATATATATGATATTCTTCAGGATATATGCTAGATAGATAGTGTGTTGAAAACATAATACAACTAATTTGATATGATAGAAAAAAACCGGGCAAGAGCGAGTCGGACTCGCGCACCGAAGGTTCCGTAACATCCGGGTTTATGCATAAGGTTTATGTTTATGAAATTAAATGTATTTTTTATTTTTGAGTTGATTGAACGAATGGTAAATTGTGGTTTACGATTTATGACGTATTAAAAAAAAAACTACTAACTAAATCTCGTTCAAACCAATTTTCGGTGGTAGTTTACATAGTAATGTACATCATATATTTTTTTTAGTTTTACCATTCTCTTACTTTAGAAGTTACAGGGGGGGGACACACATTTTACCACTTTGGAAGTGTCTCTCGCGCAAACTATTCAGTTTAGAAAAAAATGATATTAGGAACTTCAATATCATTTTTGAAGACCTACCCATAGATACCCCACACGTATGGGTTTGATGAAAAAAAAATTTGAGTTTCGGTTCTAAGTATGGGGAACCCTAAAATGTATTGTTTTTTTTTCTATTTTTGTGTGAAAATCCTAATGCGGTTCACAGAATACATCTACTTAGCAAGTTTCAACAGTATAGTTCTTATAGTTTCGGAGAAAAGTGGCAGTGACATACGGACGGACAGACAGACAGACATGACGAATCTATAAGGGTTCCGTTTTTGCCATTTGGCTACGGAACCCTAAAAATCATGATGATACCTCTAAAAAATTTCTTTTTACAATAAAAACCATTCTAATATACATACAATCATTCTGATTTTTTGTCAGATTATTCTACAAGCAACATACTAAAATACTAGTGTTTTAATTTTTTAGTCCAAACGATAGATTTTTTGTAATTAAATAATTACTTCATATTTTGCAATAAATTACCAGCGTTGTGTCATCGCGCTTCTCTTTCTTTTCTATGCAGTCCGACAGTTACCACGCTTTAAGTCATGTAAGCCCCTTAACTTTTTTTATCAGGATAAACAAAATAACCAATTTTTCCATCACACGAGCACCGGATCCATTTCCCAATAGCGTCCAATATACACCTGTAAAACATTTTGGAACGTTGCCTTCTACAAGAACCGCGGAAGACGCATGCCACCATACATTATCCACGTTGACCGGCTTATACGCGCACTCGCCGGTAGAAGTGCGAAGTAACGTGCTTACATAAATTGTCACTGCGCATGATTTAACCAGTGTTAGCACCTAGGGGTCTCTACATTTTTATTTCTTCGCCCATTATCCTAGACTTGGGTACAGTCAGGTAGAAATTTTCTGGAATTTTAAAATCTTAAATTGTTTTCTGTATTTAGTTTAGACCAAAAAAAGTGAATGCACATTCTTGCCACTCTATCAATTTTATTTATGCGTAAACAGTCTAACCATAGCACATACTAAATTGTCTGGAATATCACTAAAATGCTCTTGCTCTTTTTATGGTTAGGTCTAAACCTACATTTACGTTGCCTTGTGCTTTGAATGTATTCAAAGTGTCAAACTTTAGGTATTTACTGAGTAAAAAAACGGTAAAAAATGATTACCTTACAAGTACGAAAAAGGTTCAAAATGTGTTTTCACTCTCTTAACTATATGTATAGTCCAAGTGCAAACAATACACGCAAAACAAAATTAGGAAACAACTGCAGTGATATTCTGTAAATATATCACCGTGAAAACTTGAGTGAAGTGAGCTGTCGATAGTGACAATCTGGGGGCTTAAAAAGGCCACTTTGGCAGAATCATAAAAGGATAACATAATGGACAGTTAACCGTATCAAAACCCATTGGTGAAGCATTATTCAGTTTTTTTTTGTCTGTGCTTAAATACCAATCAATCCGATCCAAATCCAAACCCAACCTCTTTGATTATAATACTAATACTACGTAGTGCACCGAAAAAGAAAAACACGGACTGTCTTCGCCATATTACGATTCATAATGTTATCCTTTTATGATTCTCTAGTGTACTTTTTAGGCCCCCAGAAAGAATGACAGCTCATTTAAAACTCACTTCACCTAAGCTTTCACGGTGAGATTTTTACAGAATAGACCCACTGATGTACCATCTCCGCATGCCCTTCAAAATAACCCGTCGTTAGGAACCTCTTTCCCTTGCCTTTCCTCTCCTACAAATGTTGCCATTACCGAAAATACCCCGGTGCCCGAAACACCGCTGTCCTCCGCAGTACATTTACATACAGTTGCCATATATCGCGTCGCTCGGACATACATTACGGACGGTATAATTTGACGATAAGTAACGCCGTCCTGAACATAATCTACCGTCGAATCTGAATAACTACCCGAGAGTTTCGGTAACCACCGATTTATTTAATACTGTTTGTTTTCTTTGTGATGTTATTATGGGGAATTTTCCTTGGATATCTTGGATTTGAAGCGGTTTTAGATTTGTTTGTCTGTTTTTCAGGTACATAACATCACGGGTTGTTTCTCCGAAGGGTTGGGCAGAGTTGTACCTACCTTTTTTTTTTGTTGTCTTCAAAAGTCACTCGACCTCCGGGGAGGGAGGTCGGGGAGTGTGGGATTTTACCTCACTAAAAGCACCCAGTTGATTACCATCAGCATATAGGGGTGGTCCTGGTTCCTCTTAAAAGACCAATTCCGGAACCCCCCGTGCAACGCCTGTAAGGCACATCCCTGGGGAGACTGTAAAGGGGCCTCATCTGAGCTTCGCTACGCACGGCAGCACGAGACCACTGTGCCACCATCTTTCCTGGGGTCACTTGGTGAGCGGACAGAGACCCCACTCTGTGCGCCCGCGACCCCAAAGGTCCACCTACCTAGTTTGGTAAGCGAGTTTCGGCGTATTAGGCGCCAAGGCGGTTGCCACCCCGACGCCTTCTTCTCCGAGCAGTATCCTGTGTGGATGTACCTCGGATATCGATTGGATGTACTGTCGTACATTTACACATTTCGCCAGTTATGTGATAGGGGGAAACCCTATCGCCATCCACGGTGCACAAATACAGACTCCGAGCTGCTACTGAGAAATTAATAATAATAATAAATATCTTTATTTCCCAAAAATACAGATATAAAACATGTACATAAACCATTTGGATGCTGCAGGAATCTGTACACAATAGATTAATCTCTGTCTCTTTCTTAAACTAGGGTATTCTGTATCTTAAGAGACAGTGATTCGCAATGAGGTTCCAATTGATATTATGTATGAGTGGACTGTGTCAATATACCTTCAGAAGGGAAGAAAAGAAGAAACAAAAAAGAAAGAAAAATGTATAGTTTACGTTACAGGTTTTAACTTTTTGTGAGAGTATGTGAGAGTGTGAGGATGTGGGTAAATGAAATTAAATGAATGTGATTATTGGTGTGTAGGTGTGTGTGTGTGTGAGTGGGGATAAGTAGGTAATGTGGTGTAGATGTGTAAATGAGTGGGGGAGCTGTATATGCGAGTGTGTATGAATGCGAGGATAGAAGTATTCGTGCAAGCAAGAAGATGAGTGAGTGCTTATAATTATTGGTATTAGGAGATATAGGTCAGTAAAGTCTCCGTTGCGGCATAGTTCTGATTAAGTAGCCATTCTGTCACTTTTAATTTTAGGTTATGTTTGTTGAGGTCTAAGATATTCAGTTGTATATGAATCTTTTTGTAAGTATAAGCGCTAATCTATAATATAAAAATGAATCGCTATATGTGTTGCTAAGCGCAAATCTCGAGAACAGCTGAACCGATTTCGCTAATTCTTTTTTAGAATATTTCATGAAGTACGAGGATGGTTCTTACGCAGAGGAAAATTTAATATATCTATGGGAGTAAGGTAGAAGTAGGGTAAGAGTACGGTAGGAGTAGGGTAGGAGTAGTGTAGGAGTAGGGTAGGAGTAGGGTAGGAGTAGTGTAGGAGAAGGCTAGGAGTAGGGTAGGAATAGGTTAGAAGTAGGGTAGGAGTAGGATAAGAGTAGGGTAGGAGTAGTGTAGGACTAGGGTAGGAGTAGGGTATGAGTAGTGTAGGAGAAGGTTAGGAGTAGGGTAGGAGTAGGTTAGAAGTAGGGTAGGAGTAGGGTAGGAGTAGGATAAGAGTAGGGTAGGAGTAGTGTAGGAGTAGGGTAGGAGTAGGGTAGGGGTAGGGTCTACCCTACCCGTTACTCTAGTAAGGGGTAGGACACCACGCAATCAAAGTAGCGCCGGGCGTTTGCCGGGTCAGCTAGTTACATAAATAAATTCCAGGTAGAAAAACCCAATAACACTTGTCCAACCTGGGAATCGAACCCAGCTCACTAGCTTGCCAGCAGCACTACACCAACGAGGCAATCGCCACTCTTGGGTACACTTTACTGCAAACTCATGAGGAGTCACCTCATGAGTTTGCAGTAATTGGTACCTAACCTGCACTCCCGTCGACATGCCGACAAAATGCCAAATATGCTCTCAATAAGTCATAAAGTCATTTGTTAGCATAGGTGTACAATAAATAATTGTTATAAAAAAAAATACAAGTGCGCTATGTTATACCAGAAGGCGTACAAATATGATATTAATAAATTGGTAATGGATGTCATTGATACTAAAATTGATAACATAATTACATTAATCAAACGCATATTATATTAATTGATATTCACAAAAATAAAAAAATAGGGAAAATATAAATGTCAAAAGAAAAAAATATAAAAACAAGGTTACTACGTCAATATTCAAATACTTAATGTGAAAACATAACGAGAGAAAAAAGTAATATAGTAATAAAAAAAAATAGTTATACAAAAAAAAACCGAGCAAGAGCGAGTCGGACTCGCGCATCGAGGGTTCCGTAACATCCGGGTTTATGCACAAGGTTTATGTTTATGAAATTAAATGTTTTTTTTTCATGTTTATATTTGAGTTGATTGAATGAAAGGTAAATTGCGGTTTACGATTTATGACGTATTCAAAAAAAGACTACTTACTTGATCTCGTTCAAACCAATTTTCGGTGGAAGTTTACATGGTAATGTACATCATATATTTTTTTTCGTATTATCATTCTCTTATTTTAGAAGTTACACGGGGGGACGACACATTTTACCACTTTGGAAGTGTCTCTCGCGAAAACTATTCAGTTTAGAAAAAAAATATATATGAAACCTCAATATCATTTTTGAAGACTTATAGATACCCCACACCTATGGGTTTGATGAAAAAAAAAAAATTTTGAGTTTCGGTTCTAACTATGGGAAACCCTAAAATTTATTATTTTTTTTCTATTTTTGTGTGAAAATCTTAATGCGGTTCACAGAATACATCTACTTACCAAGTTTCAACGGTATAGTTCTTATAGTTTCGGAGAAAAGTGGCTGTGACATACGGACGGACAGACAGACAGACGGACAGACAGACAGACAGACAGACAGTCAGTCATACAGACAGACATGACGAATCTATAAGGGTTCCGTTTTTTGCCATTTGGCAACGGAACCCTAAAAACGAGTCATGTGCAATGTAAAAATGGACTTGAGCTTAATAACATACCAGGACAAAGAGTACTAACTTAGGTCAGAAACATTCATTATATTTTGTCTGCCAAAAATTCCGAAACACTAAATAATATACAGCCCTACTTTCTAAAAGTTTCTATTTGAATTATTATAGGTATATATATCACATACACTTAAGAACTCTAAGATAACAAATTGTTCAAACTATTGCCTAACCAGGTGGAGTAGTGCAAACGCACACCAAAATAACAGCTTTGTAACCACTCTCTCATAATAAAGATCTTTGACTTTGACTATGATCAGACTATGATCAGACATATTAAATTTGACTATGGCTAATAATACGTCGGCAGCTGACGTAGATTCAATTTTCATTTTACAGAAGAGGGCAATCCGCGCAATCTATAAAATGGGTCCTCGCGAGTCTCTTAGAAACAAATTCAAAGAAATTGATATACTAACTCTGCCTTCTCTTTATATTTTAGAAAGTATTTTGTATGTTCGCAAAAACTTAGGACTCTTCAAAATAAGAAGCGATTTCCATAATATAAATACACGTAGTAAAAATGAAATTGTGTTACCTAAATTTAGATTAACTAAAACTAGCAAGTCATTTCTTGTAAACAGCATCCGTTTTTATAACAAGTTGCCAAAGCCAGTTACAGAACTTAGCGATGGAAAGTTCAAAACCCTCATCAAACGTGTCCTTATCAAAAAAGCATAATTATTATAAGATTAAAGACTACGTTGAAGACAAGCTAGTCTGGCAATAATTCCTTCTGCACATGTGGCTTCCCTGGCTTCTCATTAACGGCATAACTATGTAAATGTCTATTAACTGCTCTCAAATTACGATGTTTAATTTTTATTATTATTTTTACATACTTTTTGACATAATTTCTTTATTATTTGACATTATATACTTTTTGACATAATTTCTTTATTAATTGACATTGTATACAGACACTTGAAATTTTTCACCTCTTTATTAGTGGTTTTATTGAGAATCATAACACTTGGTTTTAGTAGGTTTTTATTATTATTTTTCTTTTTTTATTATCTATCCTTTTGATAGATTCTTATTTTGTAAATGTGAGGACTTTGTAGGCCTTATAGACTTTAGATCTGTAGACCATTTTCTATTTTATCAAGTACTTGGTACTTGTTGACAGGCCTGCGCTGTCCTTCCATACCTACTTACTGTAATCTGGAAACATTGTAAAAGCCAATTATTTTTAAAAAGAGTAACCATGGAGTTTCTTGCCGGTTCTTCTCCATAGGAAACGACCAATTGGAACCGTGCACCTAGCTTCTGACGTTTCATAAGTGCCCATGTAGGTTTATGTGAAATAAAACATTTTGATTTTGATTTTTTGATTTTGAAATAATCGTATCGATAGCTGCATCTATTATATAGTACCTACTATTTAATTCAAACCAATTAATATGTTGCACGCCGTAAGGTAAAATGTATCGGGACCCTCAACAAATATTCCAACTTATATGTATACCTACATTATCAGCGAATAAATGATTTCTTTCTTTCTTTCTTATCTGGTAAACAGAGACCTTTTATTCACAAAGCTTGGCAAAATTTTCCCGCGGGGTAGTTGCGTGACACACTATCAACAGAAACGGCATTCATTTTGACATTTTAACAACAATCATGACGTTATTTACTTTAAGGCAAGGCTTTAAGGCATTACATGACCTAAAACGCGGTCTTTGTCTGACCGCATAGAAAAGAAAGAGAAGCGCGATGACACAATTCTTGTAATTTATTGCAATTATCTTTTTACAAAAAATCTATTGTTTGGACTACAAAATTAAAACGCTAGCGCTTTAGTATCTTGCTTGTAGAATAATCTGACAAACAATCATAATGATTGTATGTATATTAGTATGGTTTTTATTGT
Organism: Mesoligia furuncula; assembly: GCA_916614155.1. NCBI lineage: Eukaryota > Metazoa > Arthropoda > Insecta > Lepidoptera > Noctuidae > Mesoligia > Mesoligia furuncula. The sequence continues at coordinate 2,661,784 of OU744809.1, read as the reverse complement.
AAAAATAAAGTTTTTACAGGTATCTTCGCGATTTTTTTCTATCGCATCAAATTAGTTGTATTATGTTTTCAACTCACTATCTAATTATATATCTAGCATATATCTTGAAGAATATCATATATTTTTCTGATTTTGTTTTCTACAGTAAACATATCCTTTTATTGTTTCTAAAACTTGCGTTTTTTTCCATTTAGGTCCTGTAAGCCCCTTAAATATTCCATGTAGTCCATGTCACCCAGTAAATGAGTTATGGAGGTCAGATAGGCAGTCGCTCCATGTAAAATACTGGTATTCTGCTGCATCCGGTTAGACTAGAAGCCCACCCCAACGTACTTGGAAAAAAGCTAGGCAGATTGTTACTTTATGTTTCCGCTAAAGGTACGTGAATGCGTACCATCCCTATCTAATACTTAACAGTAAACAAACAAAATAATTAATACATTTTTTCATTAAATACCCAAAACTTTATGGAAACAGAAAGTACACGTCTTAATTAACCAAAAACAAATCTTTTGAAGCAATAAAGTTGATTCATTAAACAATTTTAATTTGCAGTAATTCATCGCTGCCGGTCGAGGTCGCCGGCGCAAGTCATAAGCGATAGCAATTTCCATACGTGAGGTAATTTTGAAAAAACTGCGACGACTTGGGACGACGCAAGGGTTTGGGGCTTAGACGATAACCACACTACACCGCGCTCCGATGCGTAGCACGGGGTGGCAGATTTAACATTGTAAGATTGTATATAAAACACAATGTGCGCGCGAGACGTGCTTGCCCCGACCCTTGCTCGAGCCTGTCCGCGCAGCTGAGCTTGTCACAATGTGATTAAGTCAACTGGACCCGCGGGTCCAGTTCGAGTAGGTCCAGTTGACCAAAGACTCTTGTAGTTTTAAATTCGTCCCTAAATAATACCGATCCAGCCTGTCTCTTGCTGCCCTCTCCCAGCGACGCCTTAAGCCGAGGTCCGTACCCCACAGGGCATGCCTTCAGCGTGTAGTCGCTTAGTTTTTAACATAGATGCGTGGTTTTTAGGATTTTTAAGCCTTGGCTGGAGGCGTTAATTTATTGTGGAATCCCAGCAAGTCCGGTTAATCAGACACCAACCTCTTAGGTTGAACTGCGAGATGCCATTCCCAAAAAAAAGCGGGATGTATTTAAACGCGCATATTGTTTGCTATGGCCGCCCCGCGCTACGCGACGGAGCGCGGTGCAGTGTGATAATTACATTTTAAAAGAGTAACGGTGGAGTTTCTTGCCCATTCTTCTCCATACGAAATCTACCTTTTGGAATGGGCGACTAGAATCAATTCTATTTTAGTAATTTTTGACGTTCAAAAGTGCCTGTTAAGTGCCTATATGAAATAAATGCTTTGACTTTGACTTTAAGAGCGTTTACGCCGAACGGCATTCCATACAAACTTTCAAGCCCTTATTTTTCGAAATGAATGAACCGATTTTAATGAAACTTCATACGCATAAGCAGGATACAAAGGTCTAAAAAGTTAGTAGAAAACATTTTCAAAATGTCTTATTTAAAAAAAGATAACTGGAAATCTCTGTTTCTATGGAAAATTTAAAATCGGTCTAATTTGGCTGTAACGCTATTTTTTGAAAATGTTTTCTACTAACTTTTTAGAACTTTGTATCCTGCTTATGCATATGAAGTTTCATTAAAATCGGTTCATTCATTTCGAAAAATAAGGGCTTGAAAGTTTGTATGAAATCCGTACGGCGTAAACGCTCTTAATCATCTAAAGGTAAGTTTTCTTGATAACAATTAAGGTCACGAGTTACGACCCATTTTTGAATTCTTTCCTTTTTAATAGTATTTTTTTTTACGGATTGTTAATTCTTATTTAAATACTACTAAATAAATTATGACTTCTTGAAAGAAATGAATGTTTTAAATGCGTAATTAAAAAAAACTCGTAAAAACCCGACCTTTTTATGGCAGTCCGACGTAATAGCCTTTCTACACCCAAACCGTGATTTGGGTAATGTCCGTCTGTCTCTAGCATGAATAGCATAACTTTGTATCAGTTTTGTATGTTTGTTGTGTGTGATAATGTGCTTAAAAAAAAGTGGCGCTCCAGGAGTGCCGATAGAAGTGAAAACTCGAAAAAGCATAGTAATTTAAAAAATATGTTTGATGTTCATTCTTTCGAAAGAAAATGCACCGCACGTTGATGTCTTTGTAATGGCCAAAACTTAAAACAGAGGTGTCGGTTACGGTAACAGTGTTGCGAGTTCAATGGGTTTTTCCCACCTCGAAAAATGCCCAACGCGCCTAAAAATGTTTTCACTTCAATAAAAACCACATAACATTTCAGTCTTCTAATCGCCGCATTTTTCAGTCGAAAGACGTCCACTGCTGGACATAGGCCTCCCCCAAAAGGGGGGGGTTTGCCATAATCGCCACGCTTGGCAGGCGGGTTGGCGATCGCAGTATGGTATGGTGGTGTAATGCACAGAGAACGCTGTTGCCCATTCTCCGGTCTCCCTTAGTCGCCTTTTACGACACCCACGGGAAGTATGGGGTGGTGCTATTCTTTAAGTCCGCCACCACACAGACAATTTTTTGTTTTTGCTAGTACTAATCCTTTTGATAGGAGTTAAGGGGCTTACATGGTGAGCGCGTTCACTGCGGCGGCGAGCCGCCCACTACCTGAACGCGCCCCAGAAGGTGGTAGCCATAAGGGTTATCCGGGGCTACCGCACGATCTCTGGCGAGGCGGCAAGCCTCCTTGCCGGACTGTCGCCATGGGATCTGGAGGCGATAGTCCTCGCGCGCCTGTATGAGTGGCGCGCAGAGGCACTACGCCGGGGGGAGGATCCGCTTCCGCGGCAAATCGCTGCGGAGCGGACGGATCTCCGGCGCGATCTCATGGCGGCATGGAAAGAGCGACTGTCGCAACCCAGCGCAGGGCACGCCGCGATAGCGGCGATAAGACCCCTCTTTGAGGAGTGGCTAGAGAGGCGCCACGGCGCCCTCACCTACCGCCTGACGCAGGTCCTCACCTGACACGGAAGTTTCGGGAGGTTCCTGCACATTATCAGGCGGGAGGAAACGCCCGGGTGTCACCATTGCCAGGATCGCCCAGAGGACACGGTGGAGCACACGGTGGAGGTCTGCCCCGCTTGGGCGGAGCACCGCCGTGTCCTCGTAGAGGCGATCGGCAGCGACGGCGACCTCTCGCGTCCGGCCCTGGTGCAAGCCCTGGTCCGGGGCGAGAGGGAGTGGGAGGCAGTCACCTCCTTCTGCGAAGCAGTCATGCTAGCGAAGGAGGTGGCGGGACGGCTCAGGGAGAGAGCCTCCCGTCCCAGCCGCCGCGGGAGACGCTCCGGGCGTCGGGAGCCGCGTGATGACTCCCGGCCACCGTAGGCGCGGGCCTGCGGGCGGAGAGTAATGGGTAGCTCACCGTCCGATCAGGACCAGGCCCGTGCCGGACGGCGCGTACGTGTTCCACGCGCGCCTCAAAGAGATGTCAGTATCGAGGAGGGGCCCCTTAGGGCCGAAGCCTGCCGGGTCAGCTGGATTGTCCGAAAGGGTTACCGCTGGCCCGGAACATAAAGGGCTAAGGAAGGAACACGGGTGGGTTTTAGTCAGTAAGAGTCTGACACTCCCTTCCGCTCCACCCAGAGCGGGAGGAGTCATTTGATGATTTCCCATCCGCAAAAAAAAAAAAAAAAAGGGCTTACATGACCTAAAGCGCGGTCACTGTCGGACTGCATAGAAAAGAAAGAGAAGCGCGATGACACAAAACTGGTAATTTATTGTAAATTGTGAAGAATTTATCTATTTACAAAAGCTACACTAATATTATAAAGGCGAAAGTTTATGAGTGTGTGACTGTGTGTGTTTATATGTTTGTTACTTCTTCACGCTCAAACAGCTGGACCAATTTTGATAAAATTTTGTGTGGAGGTAGCTGACATCCTGGATTAACATATAGGCTGGGGGTTTACGCGGGTGAAATCGCGGGGCGCAGCTAGTAATAAATAATCCATCACTGAATGCAGTTTGGCATTAGAAATTTAAAGGCATATTTTTAATTATGTTAATTAAAATTGTTTATGAAGGGATAAACTGCTTTTTTAAACAATCAAGAGGTGTATTTGAAGATTTTTTTGATGCATTAATGTATGTTTAATTATGATTTGAGTTCCATCACTGTATTAAAATAAGACTTGAAAATATCATAATTTTTTTTTTGTCAAAATTATTTACGGTTTAAGAGATACACTGCTTTAAAAAAATAATTTTTTGACCGTTTTCAAGGAATCTACGCCTTAACCCCGTCCTGCCGTCGTCTTCGCCTTGGCCTGCCGGCGGCGCAATGTCAGTTTCAGTACGCGACTAAGGTTTCATGTGCTAAAAAATTTGCCTCTAGAAAGCGTTGAACTGTTTTTCAAATCGCTTATTCCGTATAGCTTGTGGCATAACAAACACTGCCCGTTACATCATTGGAATATTAATTTTTGCCCTGGAAGCTTTCCATGATGAATTTTATTATCGGCACGGTCCCCCCAGAATCCAAATTGGACCATTAGTTTCAAATTGATAACACACTCGGACGGCCAACGATCATTTTTGTTACTTCACGAAGATTTTCTTTGATTTACTTTGAAAACGTTTTTCATTTAAAAAGGGAAATGTAACTGGTATTAGAGAGTATTAAGGTATTAATTTTGTGTTATTTATGGTGATCTTCAAGCTTTTGTGAAATAGTACAGGCCCATAAATCGTTTGCGAAATGATCAGGTTTGCAGCGGTACCTACAACGCCACATGCGAACAACGCGTCATACTGACGTCACGCAAAATCCTGCATCTCGCAAACAGAGTCTACCGCGCAACTAGCATAGATACAACTGCCCGACATGAATCATCGGGCAGTTGCCCGCCAGACACAATACCCGTCTGGTCGGAGGATCCTCCCTTTCCTATAGAGTATGAGTGAACTTTACACCCTGTTCCTCATACCTTATAGGTTCATGGATGAATTTTTACTAAGAAAAACGTCAAAACTTTGGGGCTCCTGGTTACTATGCTAATATATTGTGGGTTGCTTTCAGTCGCACGGTAAAGGAAGGGAAGGGAAGGAAGGGACCTAATCTAACTAGCCTAGTTACTTCATACTTTAGAAAACTATCCGACCTAAAATGGAACCTTAGTATAATCAGCGTATAATGGTCCCACTGCTGGGACACTGGCCTTCTCTCAGCGAGAGGGAGTGGGCCTTAATCCGTCACGCGGGTCCAGTGCGGGTTGGTAGATGTCACATGTCTTCGAATTTTTGGTTCTAGGACATGCCGGTTTCCTCACGATGTTTTCCTTCACCGTTTTGAGAGCCGTGGTGATGAAATAATTTACACAAAGTAACGCGCCAGTCTGTGTTCGAACCTACAACCTACAACTCCTAAGTCGTGTCCGTTACTACTAGGCAACCACTGCTCCCCTTGCAAATCGATCCTTGAGCCTCATTTATTTCAACACTAGCTGCGCCCCGCGGTTTCACTCGCGTAAGTTTTGATCCCGTGGGAATATCGGGTTAAAAAGTAGCCTATATGTTAATCCAGGGTGTCAGCTACCTCCATATCAAATTTTATCAAAATTGGTTTAGCCGTTTGAGCGCGAAGAAGTAACAAACATATAAACTCTCACACACACACACACACACTCTCACAAACTTTCGCCTTTATAATATTAGTGTGATTAGTAGGTTTGTACTAACGACAATTATACCAATGAGGCAGTTACTTACCTATATCAATGTACATTTACCCATCACCCACATATCTTATACTAGCTGCGCCACGCGGTTTCACCCGCGTAAATGTCGATCCCGTGGGAATATCGGGATAAAAAGTAGCCTATATGTTAATCCAGGGTATCAGCTACCTCCATACAAAATTTTATCAAAATTGGCCAAGCCGTTTGAGCGTGAAGAAGTAACAAACATATAAACACACACACACACTCACAAACTTTCGCCTTTATAATATTAGTGTGATTAAATAGACTTCTCACCCAGGTGGCCTACTTTACCCAAGTAAGCAAGCACAACCTCCACAAGACAGTGGAGGTTCATGGAAGGCCTTACAGAGCTTCGGTGTGAAAGCGGTGTCTCTCCACAGACAATGGCTCACCACCCATCTTGCACCGCTTGCCCTGTCACATGCACAAGTGAGGACTTTTGGGAATTTAGGGCCAAACAAACTATATAATTTTTTAAATCTGACACGCTAAGAAGAGATCCACAAATCAGGAAGTAGCATTGAATTCCACCCTGCACATTTTGTATTGGCTAAAGCATTTGTCAATTCCCTTACGATTTAACCCTACCGTAAGTTTATCAATGACATAGGCAACTCATTCTAGTTCAACTTTCATAGACTAAACACACATCTATGAACCAAGAGTCGTTATATAAAGACTACATAACTGGCGGTATCAATTATCACAACCACGCGTCTAGCTAAATTATGAACCATTACGGTTGGTAATTGGGAACCCGGCGGCATCGGATTATGTTACAAGTACACTATTATATACCTATCGTTGTAAGGGGTAGGGCACACTTTTGTCCGGTTTATCCTCAACTACATAATGTTGGGGCCGGATCCTAGTGATACCGGATGCAGCTGAATAGCAGTGTTGTACATGGAGCGACTGCTTAACTGATCTTCACAACCCAGTACTGCGTAATGCTGTACCCCAAGCAGTCTGATCAAGGGGTATCGTGTTAGTCACCTTTGGGCTCCTGACTACCCAAAACGACTGTCAGTTTTGACCGGTTCTGGCAAGTGGAAGCTAACATAGAATTTTTTGGCCGAATACTCAAATTCAAATTCAAAATAATTTATTGTGGATCATAGGTTCATAAGATGGTGTGTTAGTTACAGGTAAGTCTGCTATGTCCCGCCATTGAGGCATACAAAATTCACATTATAAGTTTGGTTCATAGTTAAAATACAATACATCAAATTGTCATGCAATACGTTAAGATTAAATTAGTCTATTATTTATGTCAAATTACAAATTAGTCATGAATAATATTTATGTCAAATTACAAATTAGTCCTGAATAATATTTATGTAAAATTACAAATTAGTCATGTTACAAAAATAGTATCATTCAATGTATTGTCATTTAGAAATTCTCTTATAGAGTAATAACATTTACTTATTAAAAATTCGTGTAGTTTTTTTTTTAAGGCATTTATATCGCTCATAATTCTAAGAAAAGGTGGAAGTTTATTAAAGACACGTATGGGCCCATACAAAAGATACTGAAACTTAAAATTAAATTTTTAAGTATCTGTTAAGTTTCATGCTATTTTTGTAACTTTAAATTGTATTTTAGGGACATGATCGGCAGATGGGGTCCTTGGTGTAATCAAAGGTAAGGAAAAATATTTTTGGGTTTTTTCATAAAGAACTTTCTTTAGAGACACACATTAGATTAAAATTTTCACCTTACGCCCATGTGATGGTAGCGAAACGGCCAAGCCTCATATTTTGACTAAGGTATAGAGTTTGTGAAGTTAGGGCTTGTAGAGTTAGGGCGTGTAGAGTTAGAAGCTTGTATCTACATGAGGTCTGATAACTAGGTATATAACTTTTTGTCAGTGTGAGCCATAATTATGTGGTCTCGTCTTGGCAACATTTTACATGAAAATGTTTTTGGTGGGATTTTAATTTGACACCAACATTTCGCTAGTTACGTGTAAGTCTCATGATAGGGGGCGAGCCTATTGCCATCCTATTACCGGGAACAAATCCAGACTCCAGGCTGCTACTGAGTAATGTGGGTGTATTATCGATACACGTTACCTCTGCCTAATTCTACGGGAAAAACATGGCATCACCGCATAGTCACAAAAATTTGTTAACCGTGCAAATCTTCTATTCTTTTTGATATTTTACCTTTTTATACCTTTTGTTTAAGTATGCTTTTTCTACCTTTTGGTTGACAGATTATATACTTTTGTTTTACTACTATACTAGGTGTAACGGAAAGGGGGTATCAACCCTGAAGGAGGTGAATGTGCTCATGAAACTGAACAACTTTCCCCAAAGAACATAGGTCGAAATATGAAAAAAAATTTTGGACCTCCCATAGTAAAAGTAAATCATGATTTGTTATTACTATGGGAGGTCCAAAATTTTTTTTTATATTTCGACCTGTGTTCTTTGGGGAAAAATGTTCAGTTTCATGAGCACATTCACCTCCTTCAGGGTTGATACCCCCTTTCCGTTTTCCGTTACACCTTGTAGAGGTATGAGGAACAGGGTGTAAAGTTCACTCATACTCTATATATAAGGGAGGATCCTCCGACCAGACGGGTGTTATGTCTGGCGAGCAACTGCCCGATGATTCATGTCGGGCCGTTGTATGTATGCTAGTTGCGCGGTAAACTCTGCTTGCGAGATGCTGGATTTTGCGTGACGTCAATATGACGCGTTGTTCTCATGTGGCGTTGTAGATACCGCTACACTACCAAGAACCAGCGCATTGTTATTTCAGTAGTTAATAATTAATACCTAAAATAAATAAACTTATAAACCCTTCAGTAAGCCATTGAGTACGCATCTTTACAACAAAGCTATAGAACATTATTTATAGGGCAGCACTAATAGATACGCATCACGCATTATTGCCCGTAGGTACTTACGCAGTACGAACATGATACACACAATTACCGTGATGGACCCGATATTACCAATATTAGATAATAGTGTGGACGAACGTATCTATGGGGGTGTTTGTAGGATTAAACTCCAAATATAGAAGAATTTATCGGCCATTTTCCAATGTCAGGTTTATATTTAGAACCCGATTTTTAAACCATCGAGCCAATTTTGAAAATACGGGTTACATACACGCAAAATGGCCGTCGCTCTGAACAGGGTTTTAGTCAGTAAGAGTCTGACACTCCCCTCCGCTCCACCCAGAGCGGGGGAAAAAAAAAACTTTGATCCTATGCGAGACAGAGCAACAGCGTGCAGCGCTGTTTTCAGCGACAGCAACATAAAATGAGGTACAAAATATAATAAAAAAAACCGGTCGAGAGTGAGTCGGACTCGTGCACCGAGGGTTCCATACAAAGTAGGTATGTAAATAGTTTATCACGGTTTTTGTTTTAATGTAACTAACGGTTTTTAGATTTTTCCTTTACTTGTGCTTCATGACCTTGCTTCTTGGCAAATTTAATGTTTCTAGGTCAACAGGAAGAACCCTATACATTTTGATTCCCTTGAGAGTGTCGAAATATACGTTTTTGCGCCATAAACAGCCGTATTTCTTTTTTACGTTAACTTAGAAATTTGATTTTTCACCGCTTCAAGGGACCGCAGACATGAGTTTAGGGTAATTTCAACTCGATACCTCCACGCGTTCCCGAGATAAAGGGTCTTGACAGACAGACAGACAACAAAGTGATCGTATAAGGGTTCCGTTTTTCATTTTGAGGTACGGAACCCTAAAAATGATGTAAATACCCAATATACGTCTCTAATCTCAAGATACAAGGTAACGTATTTACAGTCATACTGTGTTGCAATTGTTTCCTCACAGTAAGTATGTACAGTCAACAAAAGAGACAAGTATGCAGGATCGTCGGATATAGTTAATTTGGTAAAGACGCCGTTAGTTTTGTATTAATAAAATTAAATTTTATTCGACAACATCCATCTGTTCTTTACTAAACTTCAACTATATCTGACGATCCTGCATACTTATCTCTTTTGTTGACTGTACCTATAAAAAGAGAAATTAATTCTTTATCAAATTGATACACCTCGTTCGTTTATCGTGTCATAGCCAAGTCATTCAACTGTCTTCTTCATTCAAAGACTGATATCTGTAAATAAAAAAAACCGGCCAAGTGCGTGTCGGGCCACGCACAGTGTAGGGTTCTTTAGTAGCCCGTTATCACAATGTAGTACGATTCTGTTGTCCTTTATTCTAAATACAAAAAAAAAGCTTATTTGTTTTTCAATGCAAGTCTTTACCCATTTTATACAAGCAACTACTTCATCTTAGTCACTTTAAAGGATTAATGCTAAGGTTTTTTATTTGGTACAAAATTATTACCCAATTACACCCAAGTTCAACGACTATTACTGCTAAACTAATAAAGTTATCTTAACCGCTATACTTTCCTTTAAAGTTCATAAATTGCACTATCATCGTGAATGTTTCCAGATTTTAGAGGGGGGGGGGGCGCCCTACTGGAACAAAAGGGGTAGATAACGAAAAAAGTATTCATCCCCACTTCACATGTATGGGAGCTACTCTAAAAAAAATATTTTCCAAAAATTTTATTTTACCTCTTTGTCGGCGTAATTGATATACACACTACTACAAAATTACAGCTTTCTAGCACTAACTATAAGGGTTCCTAGTAGGAACTACGGAACCCCAAAAATACGGGCAATTTAAGATGGCTGTCCATTTGGTAAACACTGAATTTACTACTATAGACAATACAATAAATAAATAAACAATGTATCCTTTGACCAGTTGGAACATCTGTGACGACGGTTTGCGTACAATGTTAAGTAAATTAAATTTCCAGCAGTAGGTGCTGCGACTAAGTGGATGCCAGTGGTCAATTGATTTACCGGCTACCCTTTCGTTTTATTGTTCGGTGACCAAGCTGGATTTGGTCAATGTATGGAGAAAATACTATGTATATTTAGTGAGTTATATATATTACGTAACATCCCGCACAAAAACCTACGAATATGTGTACTTAGAACATACACCTGACACCTCTGCCGCGAAAATAATGAAGGGAAACCGCTTGACGAATTAATAGGTCTTCTTCGGACGTCTTAGATTAGTTTTCTGTAAAATCTATATCCATTTAACAAAACATTGAATTTTCGCTTGGTCGACTGCCACAGATACGAGCGAAACAAACGCGGCACCGCATCAAAATAGTGGGCTAAGCGCGGTGGTGTAAGTGGCTTCCGAGCAAGCACTTGGGCTTCAAATTTTGGAAAAAGTGCTTCCCTTTTTCTTTTTACCCGACTGCGCGACGCAAAGGAGTGGTAATGTGTTTATCAGCCTATGTATGTATGTTTGTATGTTCCTTTGAAGCACTATACGGACCAAACGCCTGGGCCAATTTTTATGATTCACACTTCAATCGATTCCTCTTAGTCCGGCGAGTGTCACTAAAGACTGGACGCCATTTTGTGAAAATGGAAAAAATTAAAGTCAATAAACTATGTCACGTGGGGATCGTTGTTGAATAGGTATTTAATAAAAATCATTTTTAGTTTTTACCCGACTGCGCAAGAAGAAAGGTTATGTTTTTCGAGTGTATGTACCTATGTATGTAGGTATATTTTTTTGGCACGCTCTGTAGCTTAAACGGCTTGATCGATTTCAACTTGAGAGGTGCCGTTAGATTCTTCTTAATTGTGAGAGTGACACTGGGTAAAACAAAAACGAAAAAAAAAAATGGCCGATTTTTGGCACCATATTGTCTTCAAAAAAAAAAATTTTTTTTTAACCTATCGAATGGGGTATCAAAATAAAGGGTTTTAAAAGGTGATTACACAAATACAATTGTATATTCAACATAGATGGTTAAGCAATTCGAAGTGACAAATCGTAAAAAACACCTACCAAGAACTAAATCGTCTGCGAAATCTTTCACATTTGTAAACTAAAAAGCTGGAAATGTAACTTATTTAAAAAAATAAAAAAACACGACTGCGGTAAAAAACTTAAGTTAGAAGAAACTGAAAAGCTAAAAACAAGCCCATTTTAAATTAAATAAAAGTTGGAAGCATGCGGGACCCGTTTGAATTTGAAAATGTACCTAATAAAATTGGTATGGGTCCCGCCTGCTTCCAACTTTTATTTAATTTAAAATGGGCTTGTGCTTGTTGGCTTGCTTGTTGTTGTTGTGGGCTTTTCAGTTTCTTCTAACTGAAGTTTTTTACCACAGTCGGGTTTTTATTAATAATTTTTTTTTTGTGTTTCTGACATATAATTACGAATATAATTAATTTTTATTTTATTCAATCAAGTTTTAATTGTTGAATACTGCAATATTAGATACCTCTTCCTGTTTGGTAGTAAATTATATTAACATCTTAAATAAATTACAAACTATAGTTTTGTATAATTTAGAAGCATTTTTTTTTTCAATTTTGTAAATGTAAGAACCATGTTTCCGTTTAATATGATTTTTTTTTTGTTGTTGACTTGAAAGAGCATGGCAGTTGAGAACCTGTCTTGCTCACTTAAATCATAAATGTCTCACCGATGGTGGCGCGTGTTGGATCATTCGGTTCCCTAGAAAATGGTTGAGCTGGATGGTGCTGATCCACGCGTCATGTTCCTAAACGGGCGCCGTCCGTTGACACTGGTCATCTCTTAACTGTCAAGGCTTATTTTTAATCTTATATTTTGAATTGTTTCGTTTGTGTCTTTTTTTACATTTTTCTCACATATAGAAGCAACAAGTAAAATGTACCCAGGATTTTGTAATATCTTGATTTAAAAGTGTCCATGGAGTTTCTTGCCCGTTCTTCTCCATAGAGATCTACGTTTTGGAATGGGCAACTAGCTTCAACTTTCTGACTAACTGACCGACTATTTAATTTTGACAATTCAAAAGTGCCTGTACAAGGTTTAATTGAAATAAGTGCTTTGAGTTTGAGTTTGAGCAGATCGGCGCGAATCACGCAGGAGAGAGATAGAATTATAATCAAATCCAAAACAGGCAGTTTCGCTCCTGTTTCGCTTATCGTCCAACGAACAAGTCACGGCGGACTACTGCGGTTTTGCTGCTATGGTTTCGCAGTGGAGATATGATACCCACCTTCTACATAATAAAAATCTTAAATTCACTGATAGACAACGCACAGCCAACAAGCTTGTCGTCGTCGTCGTTTCAGCCGATAGACGTCCACTGCTGGACATAGGCCTCCTCCAAGTTGGGGGGGGGGGGGGGGGGGGGGGGTAATGTAACAAGCTTGTAATTTTGCACAACTCCTTATACGACTATTATAACGAAATTGAGCTAAGGAAGGTTTTTTTTTGAAAATTCACCGTGAAAGTTTGTACGGATTTTTTTCATTTTTGCTGATAGGAAATGCTATCGGGCACATGGCTTGAGTATAGATTAATCCATGCTGGGAAATTTCCGAAGGCAAACCCCCATAAAATTATGTGATTTTCTAGACCAGTAGAGCTTTGCAGCAGTTTGTAAAACCCTGGCCATTCAACCTCCCTACCAACCCAGCCGACTTGTTGATCTTTTCACCTCAGCATGATTTAATCTCGTAAAGCTAGTGTCGAGAAAAGAGGTTTATTTTGTGGTAAAAAGCACGCTAGACACTGTATTACCTTTTCAAGGGTATATCTAAGATAGTAGTCTCCTTGAGAGGATTAAATGTCTAGAAATCTAGACGAGATTTTTTGAATTATTTATTATTTAGTGAAACCACAGCTCTGTGAGTACGTTTTCTTGTTGAACAGTAGAACAATACTTAAGTTTGGTATTAATACTTAGGGAACTCTTGAGGCGTACGTGTAAGGACCTAAATGATATTGCAAGAAGATTATCATTAAAAAAAGAACATTGCGTTACTGTAACCCACAACAATACATAATGTACCTAATTGCAATACCTATGTACTCACCACAGTTAAATAGTTATTGGCATACTAGACGATACTACGAAACCTATCAGTTATCTAATTTGTGGACAACTTAAACTACGCCTGACAGAAAACTGCTAACTACAAACCACGTCTTATGCTTTGATTGCTAAGTTAAAAATCACAGGCGCTTTAACTCCAACCAAAATATTTATCCCATCGCAATTTAATGCTCATTAATTGACATTTTATGCATTTATTATCCGAGATAAAATTACGAATAATAGGTAAATGGTCTATACGATGTGGAAACCCAAAAAAAAAGGAGAAAACTAACAAATCTCCGAATCAATCGATTATTGAAATCAATAAGTCTGAGCATAACTGATAAAAACATATTAAAAGGATTGCATGCTCAGCGACGCTTGATAATTTAAAAACGTAGCGTCCCTTAGATTGCGGGCTGGTACCGTCAGCAAATATATACGACTTACTATCGGCTACTCACCGCCGTGGATTTGTCAGCCTGCAGCCGGCGAGCGTTGCGACGTGCTCGTTGACGCAGCGTCGGCAAAACAGGCGGACGCAAATTAGAATATTGTTTTAATAGTTTTTTTTTTATTGTTGGTGTGCTTCTTGTCACTTGTTAGTGCCGAAACGAGGAAAATAGAAGGCGCTTTAAGTTCCAATAATTATTTAAAAAATCCTTCAGTGGGTTGACAGATTTACTAGTTTACTCAAACAAACTTGATGATTTGAAAAGTGACATGTTCCAAACTCAAATCAACAATGAGTAGCCAGAATAGCCATGACGCGACTTAGCATAATCACCCTTTAATGTTCCCACTGCTGGGACACAGGCCTGTGGGTTGTAATCTACCACGCGGGCCCAGTGCAGGTTGGTAGATGTCGCATGTTCTCGAATTTTTGGTTCTAGGACATGCCGGTTTCCTCACGATGTTTTCCTTCACCGTTTTGAGAGACGCGACTTACGAACCTGGTAATAACTACAATAAAATAGTGTAGTGTTAATCAGTTAGGCTACTCATCTTTGAAACACGACATAATTATTTATGGACTTTGACGTAACTCTGACATTAGACACGTTGAACAAGTGTTTAAGTTTTTGTAGTAAGACCCTTTGTTTGCGTCGTGTACGGACCATCATCGAAGTACTAGTTTGTATCATCATCGGATGAACTATCGTCGCATAAAGACGAATACAACAAAAGAGAGTCCATAATGTTTTACTGTTTGGCGCAGATGTTAGAGAATAAAATGTCGTTAACCAGTGGGTATGACCACCTGCCCTAATACTCTAATAATCACTGTTAGATGACTTTCTATGATGATGATTTTACATGCACACTATCATTGAGCATGCTCATTTTCGGTGACGAAAATAATTATATAACAAAAAACATTTTCACACTACAAAACAATGTTATGGCCAATGGCCTTACGCCTTGGAATAGACAGTGATTGCATGACGATTATATTGATTAAAAAAAGAAATTCCACAAAACGTAAAAAGTATTCAAAAAAAAAAACGTCAATTTATTTGTCTCGTTCCCTGCTAACCGTACAACCGGTAGCCGATCCCCTCGCTCAGGAAATTGAGTGAATGTTTTCCAATTTAATCGCATCTGCTCTGATACGTCGCTGGGACAGTCTCTCTGTTCCCAAACACACCCGACGTGTCCCGACTTCAGCAACACGACTTTTTGGACTTAATAACTTTACCGGTTTAAAGTATATCCCACTTTAGAAGTGAGCTTTTCGTTTTTGCTGCTCAATTTTCGTTTGCCCGTCTGTTAATGCCGATTGGTAAACTTCGGACTTGAGTTTATCGATACATTGAGTCGTCAAGTGGGAAGATTATTACGGTTGGAAGAAATTAAATGATGAAATGATGTTTATGTCTGTAAGAAGATCTTTTAGGATACTTTTACACGTAAAGTCTTAGTCAATATTTTAAAACTAGGTGGTGCCGGCATTTTCTAGCTGACTGTTCCCTAAGAAAAGAATCATGGTCTCTTTTTAAGTCCAAACAGTATATTGTTAGGATTGTTTGTGAGTCTAACAATGCAGGGCCATGTTTAGGAGGGTCTTTTGAAGAAAGAGCCTGCAACATTGAGCTGACCTGTGCCAACAGGCGACATGCATGCATCAGTTAGACGGTTTGGTTTTATTTTATTTCCTTATCTTCATTTGTTTTAATAAACAAGAAGACTGCTGCACATGCTCTCAATCTTTTTTTTTTTCGGATGGGAAATCGTCAAATGACTCCTCCCGCTCTGGGTGGAGCGGAAGGGAGTGTCAGACTCTTACTGACCCACCCGTGTTCCTTCCTTAGCCCTTTATGTGCTCTCAATCTTCAAGTTCAATGTAACCCCATAATCTTAGTAGTAGATTTTGAATTGAACTCTCCACGAATTTTACTAACATTTTCTTCATCATCATCATTTCAGCCGAAAGACGTCCACTGCTGGACACACTCCCCCATGCACCTCCACTTAGACCGGTTCTGTGCTTCTCGCATCCAACGGGCTCCTGCGGCCTTCACAAGGTCGTCGGACCACCGACGACCGACCACATTTTCTTCCTTTAATTATAAATGCCTTTAACATGACTATAGGTATGTACATAATGCAATGGAGCGAAGTTTTCTATGTAATTTGACGTTAAACAAGCCGGCGGCTTGTTTAACATCGGTCCACTTGATGTGTAGGTACGTCCTATAACAGAAGGGCACTTCTCGTAATTTTAAGAACGTTCACAGTCTGATCTCAGCCTTAATCTATGAAAAATACCTCTAAATTCCCCACATTTTTGACAAGTTTTTAATATTGATTGTCGCTGAGATAAGATTGCTACTAGATTTTTAACGGTTTTAATCAGAGGAACTGGCCTTTAGAGGAGATATTCAACACGTTATAACGCCACTAGCTGCGCCCTGCGGTTTCACCCGCATAAGTTTCGATCCCGTGGGAATATCGGGATAAAAAGTAGCCTATATGTTAATCCAGGCTGTCAGCGGTAGCTGACAGCCTGGATTAACATATAGGCTAAACGGCTAACAGCTAGGCCAATTTTGATAAAATTTGGTATGGAGGTATCCATACCAAATTTTATCAAAATTGGCCTAGCCGTTTGAGCGTGAAGAAGTAACAAACATAAACACACACACACTTACAAACTTTCGCCTTTATAATATTAGTGTGATTTCACTTTTATTTTCTCTTTACAAAGTAATAGAAAAAGTACGCGGTGGAAACATTGTCCATTATGGCTGAAATCACGTCAAATTGCTACATAATGACCAGGTATTACTGCACTAATGTTATGGCGAGAGTTAGGTTTAAGAATAGCGGCCATATTGGTTACAATCTTTATCAAAGTTAGATTTACACCTTAAGTGGTAACAGTAAAGTTTCTGGTTGAAAATATCCTATGTGGTGCGATTTTCACCGCTATTTCCTACGATCCTCCTTCACTTAGTCTGCCTAGACTTTATGACAGGCTAATTAAAAATCTAGGATCAACCGATAAATAAGACTCTTAAATTAATTCTAGAAAAATAAACCATTTTACGAATAACAATCCAAGATTTCCTAACTAATTATTTTCACACAAGCCTACACACCATGAAAACTGGTCACTTACCACCATTACATCTGCCTGCCTTTTCCCAACCATGTTGTGGTCGGCTTCAAGTCTAACTGGAGCAACTGAATACCAGTATTTTACATGGAACGACTGTCTATCTGACCTCCACAACCCATTTACTGGGTAACACTGGTCGTCAGACGTTTAGGCTTCTGACTACCCGTAACGACTGTCAAAGATCTACGTGTTTTATATTAACACATTCCAGAAAACTAGATAGGTATTGCAGCATATGTAGTTTCCTGTACTGTGCTAATGGGCTAGATTTAGAAAACCTACAAAACTACAACCTGTTACTTCTCGGAACCAACGAAACTAAACAAAACCATAATTGAGTAATTTTCACATTAAACTTTAAAAACAAACAACACAAACCTATAATCAAAAAACAGTTTTCCACCTAAAATAAAGCTTTTCACAATCAGATAAAAAACAGACCGACCAGGATATTTATTCAGCAACTCGTGTACAGTCACCCGCGTGTATTTTTCAGCCAATTTATAAGTTTACATTGGACACATCGTGGTGTGTTCGCTTGTGAGGTTCAATCTATTATTTATACCTGAGCCACGTCACGATAACTTTTTACACTATGTTTTGTTACTTATTTGCGGGGTGTAAATACAATTATTTAGCTAATTGTACGTGTTTAATTGGTTCGCGTAAACATTGTGTGTTTGCGCTATTAAAATTGTAAAGTGGTGTAAATATGTCATTTGAATGGCTACTGGAAATACCTATCTATATGTAATTATGTATTATGTACTAATAATAGGACTTTTGGTGTGGACTGCTATGCGCTGAGTTGATTAAAAGATCTGCATCCAGTGCTTTTCACAAAACTTTACATGCTGATGCGAAAAGAACTTCAAAATAGACCATTTTTTAATACGACTTCCATAAAAACGTCAAGTTTTCACAGCGACCAGTAATAAAAGCCCGCTCGCTATATACCTATGTATGTAGGTATGTATGTGCGAGGGTTTAATGCAAACGTATATAAAACGCGTTGAATGTACAGCGACATGTTGCCACAAATGTACAAACGATGGAAAAAATAAAAATGTTACCGCACACCGCTTGTCTGTGTTGCCAGGTTCGAGTTTCCCGGGAATGTGGGAGTTTTTTTTTGTTTTATGTGGTAGGTGGTCCGTGGGGTAATTGCGTAACACACCATCAGTAGCAATGGCTTTCATTTTGACAGTTCAACTACATTCAGTACGTTATTAACGTTGTAGAGCAAACAAATTTTTCGGACATAAACGAAAGATTAAGATTGATACTTACGAAATTTAGGGTGCCGGTTTGTGGTACCCAGTAACTGAGCTGTGGTGGTCAGATAGGCAGTCGTTCCATGTTCTTGGTAATCGGTTTGACCGACCCAAACATAGTTGGGAAAAGCCAAGAAGATAGTGATTTTGATGGAGGTAGTTGGCCAAGTTTTCATGGTGTGTGGCTTGTGTGAAAATAATTAGTAAGGAAATATTTTGTTGTTATTTGTAAAGTCGTTTTTTCTATGGTATACACGCGTCAATCATGGTCAGATTTCATGGTTAAGTTTGCGCGTCAAATTCTGAGATGTATGCATGCTTTTTACCTTGACTTCTTCACGAGGTTGTTAAAACCGTTTCAGTGAACAACAATAATTGTGATTTTTTTTTACTAAATATAATATATGGAAAAAAATTACACAAACCAACAAAAAACAAAAGCTAAGACTTCAGCACAATGCTGATTTCTTAGCTTTTTGTTATTTCCACTTCGTCATTATTTATGGCTTGCAAATATTCATCTTACTACTGATTTTCTTTTTCTTTGTGTATCGATGGCATTCTTAAATAATTATGTGTAACTAGAACTCAGCTACGCGTATAACATTATCAGTAGCGTCCATAAGCTTTTTCAGCGAGCATTAAGTATCAAATCACAAAAACACTGAGAAAAAACAATAAAAATACAAATATCAGTAAAAAAAACACTGATTTTAGAGCTTTATTTTACAGGGAGAATTTTCATAAAGCGGAGCAACCCAGTCGCTTCAACCACGCTCGTTCAAATGAGTAATGTGGCGTAAAAAAACAAACATTAGTAAAAAAAACACTGATTTTCGAGTTTTATTTTACAGGGAGAATTTTCATAAAACGTGGCAACCCAGCCGCTTGAACCACGTTCGTTCAAATGAGTAATGTGGCGCGTGGTCTGCGTTTGAATTGATTCCCAGTGTTAATACCACACCTCGTGCCCATATACGTGCTACGTTATAGGGGTAGGCAAACTGGTACTGTAGCAGGTATTAACGTCATTACTACTAATGACGTTAATACCTACAACAATACGAGTCTACCTACGTTCTGCATTATAATTGGTAATATCAATGCGAAAATTGTGCAGGCTGACCCTGTTGCCCGTATGTATGATTGGGAAACTGTCAAATTTTCCCAATCAACTTTGAACCTTACGCTTTAGCGATAAGGTTGAAAATCTATTAAAGAAATTTGACAGATTGTAGTAGCTTGATTTGCTGACGTCTGTACATAACGGGGACAATTAACAGTAAAAAAAAATTATGACGTTCTGATGTCCCCGTGACGGGGACACAGATTACGGGGACAACGGGAATACAGGGGTCAATCTATGTCTACCATGTGTAAGGGTAAGGTACCTACTAGGTATATGGATTGATTGATCAGTCTCGACGAGTAGGTAGGTCTTAGATGTTACGATGTGAGAATATTTTCAGAGTACCTTGTGCTTAGGAATGCAACAATGAATGGAACAACATATTAGGTACACGATTTTAGAAAGGCTTTACTGAAAATATTATATGATAAAACATAACAGTGAACGAAGACCTAACTGACACATTATAATTACCTTCTTTATACTTTCGTTTCAGCCGATAGACGTCCACTGGACATAGGCATCCCCCAATTTTGGGGGGGGGGGGGGGGGGGGGGGGGTTGCCATAATCGCCGCGCTTGGCAGGCGGGTTGGCGATCGCAGTATGGTATGATGGTGGAATAAATAGAGAACGCTGCTGCCCATTCTCCGGTAAGATCCTTAGTCGCCTTTTACGACACCCACGGGAAATAAGGGGTGGTGCAATTCTTTAAGTCCGGCACCACACAGACAATTTTATACTTTATTATTTTTTAATTTGACATTTATTGAATTAGAGTTATTTAATAATGTGTGATAATTGTTTGATAATTTATTATAATCAGCATGTTTGTACCGAGTTATTATTTGTACGCCGATGACGGCTAGACATAGCGTTCTTTAATAATTACAACATCTGTACCTAACCCACCTATGTTCAACAAATAAAGAATATTTGTATATTTGTATTAAAAATCCAGGCATATTTACTTATAACGGAGCAGAGAGCTTAAGATTCATAACGTAGTTTTCTGACTACTTATTAGGTGACTGACGTAATGAAAACTCTTACTGTGGGTTTAAATCAATTATTTCAACGGGAATAGCCTTTATATACCACTAGCTTATGCCCGCGGATTCGCCCGCCTGGAGGTTGGAAATTATTCCCGGGAACGAATGTATAGACGCCAGCACATCAAGCTACCCGAAACTGTAAAATTTTCCCAACCAACTTTGAACCTTATGATTTAGCGATAAAGTAAAAAATCTATTAAAGAAATTTGACAAATTACAGATCCTAACCCTGGTTACGGTCTATTCGTATGCTGAATTTCATCGAAATCCGTTTATTAACTGTTAATATGTAAAAAGGTTACTTTCGCATTGACAATATCAAGTACGGAAATAAGGATTCATGTTTATAACAAAATTGCAACCCAGTTTTAGGGTTCCGTACCCAAAGGGTAAAAACGGGACCCTATTACTAAGATTCCACTGTCCGTCTGTCTGTCTGTCTGTCACCAGGCTGTATCTCATGAACCGTGACAGCTAGACAGTTGAAATTTTCACAGATGATGTATTTCTGTTGCCGCTATAACAACAAATACTAAAAACAGAATAAAATAAATATTTAAGGGGGGCTCCTATACAACAAACGTGTTTTTCGGCGTTTCTGCCTTGTGGTACGTTTACCCTTCGAGTGCGAGTCCGACTCGCACTTGGTCAGTTTTTATATCAAACGATAAACACTCACCTACTCCATAAATCCCATCAAAACTCTATTGGCAGATGATCTGATTCGCCATAAAATGCTCTTACCGGCAATCCCGTTCAGTAAATATTTATTAAATAATTTTGCATTAGACCGACTTAGTTCGCGGTGGAGCACTGTAATCCTCTTATGTCTACGGTGTGCTGCCATAGAGCAGTGGAAATTATGTAGATGCGTCAGAGAGCAGGCAGGACGCAAAGACTTGGTTGGTACATTCGTGAATTATATCGTTCCCATCTGCTGGGACACTGGCCTTCACAAAGGAAAGTGTTCCCTTTCCTTTGTGGAAGCATGTGTCCCACAGAACTAGTATTTGATAATACAGTGAAACTTAGATGAAGTTATTTATATAATTAAACTAGAATTGTAACACCTTTACAGAAACACCCAAGGCGATGTTATAAGGCACAAGTGAGTGAAGTGAGCTTATTATATAAGGTGTAAAAAAATTAACCTTACAAACTTTAAGAGGTGCTTTAGACCATTAGACTGAACAACTTTCACTATGGGACCAACTCTGAAATCACGAAAAAAAAATCCGCTGTTTCATACATTTTGATCAAGTAGGTAATGAACTTTTGTATTAAACAGTGGATTTTTTTTCGTGATTTCAGAGTTGGTCTCATAGTGAAAGTTGTTCAGTCATTGTAAAGCACCTCTTAAAGTTTGTAAGGTTAATTTTTTTACACCTTATATAGTCAGCCGGTCGATTCTGTTAGAATCTCACCGTGAGAAGTTAGGTGAAGTGAGCCATCATTCCATCTAATGCTAGGGATTGACACTAATGACAGCTCACTTTAAGCTCACTTCACCCGAGTTGTAAGGGTGAGATTTTTACACAAAGCACTACAGCCGGTCGATTCTGTAAAAATCTCACCGTGAAAACTTAGGTGCAGTGAGTTTGTTTTCGCTAGGAATTGACACTATTAACAGTTCACTTTAAGCTCACTTCATCCGAGGTATCACGGTGAGATTTTTACAGAAAGCACTACAGCCGGTCGATTCTGTAAAAATCTCACCGTGAAAACTTAGGTGAAGCGAGTTTGTTTTTGCTAGGAATTGTCACTATTGACAGTTAACTTTAAGTTCACTTCATCCGAGGTATCACGGTGAGATTTTTACAGAATAGCACTACAGCCGGTCGATTCTGTAAAAATCTCACCGTGAAAACATAGGTGAAGCGAGTTTGTTTTTGCTAGGAATTGACACTATTGACAGCTCACTCCACGCTCACTTCACCTCAGTTTTCACGGTGAGATTTTTACAGAATAGCACCGCAGGTGTTAATAGTGTCAATAGCTAGCATTAGATAGAATGACAGCTAACTTCAAGCTCACTTTTTTTCTCGGATGGGAAATCATCAAATGACTCCTCCCGCTCTGGGTGGAGCGGAAGGGAGTGTCAGACTCTTACTGACTAAAACCCACCCGTGTTCCTTCCTTAGCCCTTTATGTTCCGGGCCAGCGGTAACCCGTCAATCTGACAATCCCGCTGGCTCGGCAGGCTTCGGCCCTAAGGGGCCCCTCCTCGATGCTGACATCTCTTTGAGGCGCGCGTGGAACACGTACGCGCCGTCCGGCACGGGCCTGGTCCTGATCGGACGGTGAGCTACCCATTACTCTCCGCCCGCAGGCCCGCGCCTACGGTGGCCGCGGTCCTCACGTGGCTCCCGACTCCGGGGGCGTCCCCCGCGGTGGCTGAGACGGGAGGCTCTCTCCCTGAACCGTCCCGCCACCTCCTTCGCTAGCATGACTGATTCGCAGAAGGAGGTGACTGCCTCCCACTCCCTCTCACCCCGGATCATGGCTTCAAGCTCACTTCACTTAGGTTTCGGTGAGGTGAGATTTTCACAAAACTGTCCAGCAATGTACCACGCGTGCCCAGAGCGGGTTGGTGTAAACCTGTATGGTATAGCATTGTATAGTTGTATAGCATATGTGTAGGTATATTAGTGTTGATTTGAAAAGGGCCATGTAAGTTAAAGTAGGACAAGGAACAGATTTTTATAAAAAAAATCTCTGATATGTGATTTATTTCATGTGATATGGGAAATGGTTAATCAAACAAAATCAATAATGGTGATAAAGACAGTTTTCCTAGCGTATCAAAAGCAAATTGTAATGGTCTGCGAAAAGACCTTTAGAAGTGCTTTAACAGTGTTTGGCAGAAAACTGTGATGTAATTGGAATTTTACCGATATTACCTATTCGTAACTAGCTTCCACCCGCGACTTCGTTTGCGTGGAAGTCGTAACACCACAATATACCTACTAAAATAACAGCCATATTTCCTGCCTGAGTTATTCTCTCGTTTCTAGGGTTCCGTACCCAAAGGGTAAAAACGGAACCCTCTTACTAAGACTTCGCTGTCTGTCTGTCTGTCACCAGGCTGTATCTCAAGAACCGCGATAGCTAGACAGTTGAAATTTTCACAAATTATGTATTTCTGTTGCCGCTGTAACAACAAATACTAAAAACAACATAAAATAAATATTTAAGGGGGGCTCCCATACAACAAACGCGATTTATTTGCTCTTTTTTGCTCGATATCAAAAATGGCAACAGGTAGGCACTTGAAATATTCACAAAATACTCAGAACTTGTATTTTGACTTTAATAATAAATAATAAAATTAAAATAAAATAAATATTTAAGGGGGGCTCCCATAAAAAATTTTTTTCGGCGTTTTTGCCTTGTGGTACGGAACCCTTCGTGTGCGAGTCCGACTCGCACTTGGCCAGTTTTTTGCTTTTATATAACCTAAAACCCACCTCAAGAAATGGGCTATCAACGTTAGAAATCTATACATATAAAATTCAAAGACCTGACTGACTGATATATCAACACACAGCATAAACCGCTGGTCCTAGAGACATGAAATTTGGAGGATGTGTTCTTTGTGAAGAGTAGGTTTCCACCCCTAAGAGGGTGAATGGGGGCAGGGTGAAATTTCACGCGGAAGAAGTCGCGGGTAGAAGCTAGTAGATTACTATAATTAAATTCGTATATTATAATTATATGATACGAATGTCATACGAAAGATGTCAATGTCAAAGTTTAGATACCTTGGGTTAGATTATAGCAATTTTCGTAGGGATCTCTATTTTTTTTTTAATAAAAGAGAGAAGAGTCCTTTCTGTTTGTTATAAACTGATCTGTGGAGAGGTTTACCTACAATGTGCAAGTTTGGTACAGTGCACGTACACGAAGCGGCTACATATTGACATAATCAGCTGCACTTTCATATTTATATAAGATCTATGTGAAAATTTACATAATGTTGGCGAGGGACTTTTGAGTGCCGAGGTTTAAATAGGTAATGTACTGGCGGAAATCATTAACCATACTAATATTATAATGTGAAAGAGTGTCTGTCTGTCTGTTACC
This sequence comes from Mesoligia furuncula, assembly GCA_916614155.1. Lineage (NCBI taxonomy): Eukaryota > Metazoa > Arthropoda > Insecta > Lepidoptera > Noctuidae > Mesoligia > Mesoligia furuncula. The sequence goes on along the minus strand of OU744809.1, from coordinate 2,636,948 downwards.
TCTTCACGCTAAAACCGCGGAACTGATTTGGATGAAATTTGGTATAGAGATCGCGTGAGTGCCGGGAAAGGACATAGGATAGTTTTTATCCCGATATTCCCACGGGATTGAAACTTATGCGGGTGAAACCGCGGAGTGCTGCTAGTATTATAAATGCGAAAGTGTGTCTGTCTGTTACCTCTTCACGCTTAAGCCGCTGAACCGATTTAGATGAAATTTGGTATAAAGATAGTATGAAGCCCGGGAAAGGACATAGGGATAGTTTATCTCGATTTTCCCACGGGATCGAAACCTATGCGGGTGAAACCACGGGGAATTGCTAGTTAACCATATTTCTGAAAATGACTGCCATAATGGTGTAATGGTCGCAAGCGTTACCGCTGAGCGTGAGGTCCTGGGTTCGATTTTCAGGTCGGGCGAGACCAAGTGTTATTGGGTTTCTCTATCAGGAATTTCTCAGTAGCAGCCCGGAGACCGGATTTGTGTCCTGTTGATGGCAATAGGCTCGCCCCCTATTACATGGGACTTTTTATTTTATCTAAATATATAAAACTCAAAGGTGACTGACTGACATAGTGATCTATCAACGCACAGCCCAAACCACTGGAGGGATCGGGCTGAAATTTGGCATGCAGGTAGATGTTATGACGTAGGCATCCGCTAAGAAAGGATTTTGATAAATTCTACCCCCAAAGGGATAAAATAGAGGATGAAAGTTTGTATGAAACTTTGTCAATTTTAAACCGATCGGGCTGAGACTTTGCATGCATATAGCTACTATGACGTAGACATCCCCTAAGAAAGGATTTTGATAAATTCTACCCCCAAGGGGATAAAATAGGAGATGAAAGTTTGTATGAAAGTTTGTCAATTTTAAACCGATCGGGCTGACTGCATGCATATAGCTACTATGACGTAGGCATCCCCTAAGAAAGAATTTTGATAAATTCAAATTCCATGGCGATAAAATAAGGGATGATGGCGGATGTAAATGAATTAGTTTTTTTTAATAATACTTAACGCGAGCGAAGCCGCGGGCAAAAGCTAGTTTATTTTATAAAAGGTACACCAACAGCTTCTGTATACAAAATATCAAATAATAGTAGGTAACAGTTATGTGCTTATACAGTTGCCAATAACAGGTGAACCAACATTCTCAAATAACCTAAGGTAAAAACGAAATGTATAAAAATTAAGTGTAAAAACTAACTAAAAAATTAACTATCATAAGAAATATAAAATGATATAAGTTAAAGGTTACAGAGGTTGCAAGAAAAACCTACATACTAATACAACGAATTTTTGGGCCTAAAAGTTTTTTAAGGAGTCATGATATAAGTCAACATTTGGAGTGGATTTTATATAAGAATTCATCTCTCGGCTGAGCCTATTGAGAGGTGAGTTCACTCCTATATTTGTGTTGGATGCTTTAGTACAGAACAAATGGGTAATGGGATATCTGGGTAAATTATAGGGGGGGACTTTTATATTCAGTACTTTTTTTTTGGTACAGGGATTTACACGTAACTAGCGAAATGTGGATGTAGCTCTGCCTAACCCTTTGGGGATTACAGGCGTGATGTTATGATTCTGTTCTAAAAACGAAAACGGTAAAAAAAAAATACACTTATAACAAGAAACACATTCTTTTTATTTGTTATTCTTACGTACAGAAGTGGAATGCAACATGGAATACGTGTATTAATCACTGCGAGCGACACAAACACGGGCCGAACGTTTTCAACTATATTTTATGAGTACATAACAATGCTGTTTTATGTAGGTATTGTATGCAAAATTTTCGAGCAAAGAAAAAGGTGGAACATTCTTCAGGTTTCCAATAACGATTTTTTTTCGGAGGGGTCCGTGGCTAAATAATAACAGCCGCTAAGGTCGATCGATCAGGTAAAGCTACGCTTGCCGCGGTTGATCTGCGGATGGGTGACCATCTTTACATACCGAGAACCCTGTGTACCTCGGAAAGCACGTTGGTCCCGGCTGTCATTCGTGGATCTTTGACAGTCGTTACGGGTAGTCAGAAGCCTGAAAGTCTGACAACCAGTCTTCCCAAGGGGTATATCTTATTACCCAGTAACTGGGTTGTGGAGGTCAGATAGGCAGTCGCTCCATGTAAAATACCGGTATTTAGCTGCATCCGGTTAGACTGGAAGTCGACCCTAACATATTTGGGAAAAGGCTAGGCAGATGAGGCAGATGATTATTTTTTTTCATTTTTCACCTGTGTCATCCACCATGATTGCCCGTCTTCTCTACGAATCTTTGCCACATAAAAGTATATAAGTACTGAAAACATTGAAGAAATTTATATCTCTCTCTCTTTTATTTTAGTTTTCGTCCCTCGCCAACGTCGTTGTCTCGTCTTTTATCTTCTGGAAACAAACAAAACAAAATCTGTGAGATGTCTTTATAGGGTTCCGTGCCCAAAGGGTGCCGACGGGACTCTATTACTAAGCCTCCGCTGTCCGTCTGTCCGTCCGTCCGTCTGTCTGCCAGTGGGCTGTATCTCATAAACCGTAATAGGTAGACAGTTGAAATATTCACAGAGTGTGTGCTATTGCCGCTGTAACAACAAATGATAAAAATAAAAGAAAGTTAAAAATTAAAATAAAATTAAAGACAGAGAACGCTGTAAAAACCATGTTTCTTGTATGAAGACCAACGAGAAACGTGATTTTTTACAGCGTTTTTTGCGTTGCATTTCGGAACCCTCTGAATGCGAGTCTGACTCGCACTTGGCCGTTGTTTAGGGTTCCATACCCAAAGGGTAAAACGGGACCCTATTATTACTAAGACTCAGCTGTCCGTCTGTCCGTCTGTCACCAGGCTATATCTCATGAACCGTGATAGTTAGACAATTGAAATTTTCACAGATGATGTGTTTATGTTGCCGCTATAACAACAACAAATACTAAAAACAAATATTTAAGGGGGCTCACATACAACAAACGTGTTTCTTTCGGTGTTTTTGCATTGTAGTACAGAACCCTTCGTGTGCGCGTCCGACTCGCACTTCGCCAGTTTTTTTATATAACTACATTGTCCTCTCAGGTGCCATAGCAAGAGACAAGTTCATCCTATTCCTGTCACAGTTTCAAGCTCAGGCAGGCTCAAAATCCTAAAACAGAACTGTCACACGAACACATTCACGTAAAAACACGTCCCAGAATACAGACATTGACGCATATAACGGGCATATTACATTCTACACGCTGAAGTTATTAATGGTGCATGTTGAAGCACTAAATCAGGCACAAAAGTAACAAAACTGAAGCTCTTTGAAGCGTTTGAGAATTTGATGTATGTTCTGTAGCTGTGGTGCTGGAGTAGATAATGCGACAGAGAACGACACTGACGCCGATTCTGTTGTTAACAAACTAAACTAAATTTAAGTTTAGGTATCTTTTTCTTTCTATTTCATTAGTCACCGCCTGACGTAAATTGACGTATTTTTAATAGCCAATTTTTTATTCTCGTCTAATGTAGTATATGGAGTATCTCAATTTGACAGAACTAAACTAATATTTATTTTGTTCTTTTCTAAATGAAATAGTAAGAAAAAGATGCGTGAACTTAAATTTAATTTAGTTTGTGAACAACAGAATCGGCACCATTGTCTGACTTGCGGCCTCGCCAAGTGATTGCGACCTTTTGATTTGTGGCTGTGTTAATTGAGTCCAAAACGAATCTGTGATAGATATTAATAAACTATTCCGCACTCTTCGGGTAATACCTAACGATGGGAGTAAAATTATTAAACCTAAGTGTGTCATATTAAAATTATATCAAAGGCACTGAGATTGCCACATTTTATCAAGAGTTCGATCATCCAATGATTGCTTGAATTCATGCTTCGCGCTCAGTCGGCTCCGTTACAACCTTGTTGATTAGCTAATATTTTCACCATGGAATGAGCTATTTTTACACAAGTCATGGCAATACGAGAGAAGAAACGCGATTGTCCAAGCACCTGCCATCCAATCTCTTCACCACCTTTGGTTGGCTGGTAGAGAATTGCTTAGGCATTAAGTCCGCCTTTGTGCCTTTTTGTGCGAAAAGTTTAAATAAATAAATTATATAAAGTTCGGTCTCTGTAAATTTATTTACTCACATGCAGGTCAGAGCGAAAATATTTCGTAATTTTTGTTTCCAAGCATTTATTAGAGATAATGCACTCCGTAAATAAGATTGAATGACATTTTTGTTGGATGTTTTGTAGATGTTTCATTTTCTTGGATGATATTTTTGCCTCAGTCTACCTGGTGAAGATTAGCTCAGCCTCTATATTATTTCGTCGGTATCTAGCGCCTTGAGGAGAAGAAAAGAGGAAATTATAGAAACTATGTGTCACCCTTTGTACAGTTTCTACATTTATGTCTGTAATTTATATGTTGTACATAATACAGAGTACCTATTCTATTCTATGTGCGTTTATTACTAGCACAGAGCAATAATCATTCCGTTCGATGCTTAGCATTCATTTTTCTAGTATGTTTATGGCTCCCTTTAGGTGAGTAACTCATAAACAAACGAATTTATAACCAGAACAAGAATGGAAAGTTCTTTTCTAGAAATTTTGCTATGGATTATAAATGGCTGTTACAACTGAGAGAATCTCTGAGAGGCCCTGATCCTGTTTAAAAATAAATTTGTAGAGTAAAAAGGGCGTGTGCATTCGCTCGTTTAGCCTAAACCGACCTTAAGATATGCTCTCTAAGTAGTATATGATAGTATTTCTCTTTTAATGAGTCAGTTGAAGGTAAAGTTAAAATAAATATTTAACACATATTACACATTACCTAAAAAAGTAAATGCTGATCTAAGAATTCGTCGAATCAATTATAACAAACATCTTATTCGCTGAAAAATCTTCCAACCGTGACATACCTACCTACCTACACGGGCGAAATCGAGCTAAATTGCTAGTCAAAACTTATCCTTGACGGCTTGGTTTAAAGAGGATAATATAATCAAAGTTGTTTCTGAGAATACGGGCTTATTTCACGGTCAGTTGTGTCCGATAAATGCGAAAAATTCGTCCGAATAAAATACGTTTTTTTTGTTATTCTTCGAAATCATCAAATATGATCGGAGGCTTGGGAGCTTGTATTTAAATAATTGTGTGAAATCATCGTATATTTATATTGTTTGATGAATGGGTTCTTTTTATTTTGATCTTTAATTTAGATAACATGTGTTTCGTTTAGATCGTTAAATAAAGGAAGTAAAAGTAAAAATACCGACTTAAAATGTGATGGAATGTGTGTGAAATATGTAGTTTGGGTGTCTCGGATGCCTTTGATTTAGTTACTGAAAAAATAATCTTAACAGGAAGTCTGTTCCTACCTGTTTCTGTGTTTTCCTGTTGGAGAGGCCTTTCCCCAGTAGACAGATGGTGTAGGCTAACTGTAACAGCAACGACTCAACAGGCAAAAAATCTCGGCAATTAAAAAAATCCTATAAAAAATCTAATAATAATATTAAACCCACACATAGTGGTTGTCTGTGTGGTGGCGGACTTAAAGAATACCACCACCCCATACTTCCCGTGGGTGTCGTAAAAGGCGACTAAGGGAGACCGGAGAATGGGCAGCAGCGTTCTCTGTGCATTACACCATCATACCATACTGCGATCGCCAACCCGCCTGCCAAGCGTGGCGATTATGGTAAACCCCCCCCAAAATTGGGGAGGCCTATGTCCAGCAGTGGACGACTTTCGGCTGAAATGATGATAGTGGTAACAATGACATTGCCAGTGGCTTTTTTTTTTTTTTTTTTTTTTTTTTTTTTTTTTTTTTTTTTTTGAGTGCCTTTATGACAGACGCAAGAGTGATTTTCGTAGTGCAAGTGTGACCACTTCGTCGTATCGATGATTGCCTTCTATTAACCCCCGATAGAAATAGAGGGGTGTTATAAGTTTAACGTGTGTATCTGTGTGTCTGTCTGTACCATCGTACCTTGCAAACGGCTGAACCGATTTTGATGATTTTTTTTTGATTGAAAGGTGTCTTGATAGAGTGTTGTATGATTCAAGAAAATCAGTTCAGCCGTTTGAAGATTATCAGCTCTTTTCTAGTTGATGAATTGATGTGAGCATCTTCCACAGGTCGGATTGAGTTAAAATTTGGTACATCGTTACTTCAATGATTTTATAGGAACACTAGCTTCTGCCCGCGGTATGTGTTCATAACTTGACTCAAAGACCCATACCCATTTTCGAGTTAATGGAAGCAAGCAGCAAAATCCAACCCATGAACTTTATTACCCTTTTCCAACTTGGTAGGAGTCGATTTTTGAAAAACCCTGAAACTCACTTTTTTATTTTTAACCGACGTCAAAAGAAGGAGGAGGTTCTCAGTTCGTCGGAATCATTTTTTTTAATGTATGATCCCGATTACTCGAAGACGGCTAGCTAGACCGATTTGATTTTTTGTGTTTGAAAGGGTATATATACTTTCCAGGTGGTCTCATTGTCATCAAGTCAGGATCTGATGTTTTGATCCTGGAGAAATCGAAGGAACTCTTCAAATATTTTAGGCACACCCATAGCGAATTGGGTACTTTTTATAGTAACTCGTGCATTTGCTCTCAAAAAGCACTATTTGGTGAAGAAGTGGAACTAATGATGAAGACTACGGATGGCCACCGGAACTACTCGATAATAAATATTTCACGGGTTGCGATTCGATTACTTTAACATGGTTGCTAAGCAATCTATGCTCGTCATAATGCAAATGGTGAAATGGAGCTGATGGTGAAATACCAGGAGAATTCCTCAACAATTAATGTCCCTGCATCGGGAAAAGCAATATTTTGGTAAAGGCGATGAGCAAGTTGACATAAGGCTATTGTAAATTAGATAAATTATAAACAGACCCACTAAAAAGCGAAAAATAAAAACGTTTTAACAAAAAAAAAAACCGACTTCCAAAAAAACACTACAAAGTTAAAAAGTGAAAAATAACTTTAATTTCGGAAGTCGGTGGCAAAAAACTAAAATACAGATCCAAAGACACCGACTTCCGAAATTACAGTCTATAAAGTTTATACAATAAATAAATAAGATTTTTCATATAAACTGTGTCCCCTCTTTTTATCCCCATAGGGATGGAATTTTGAACAATCGTCTGGGATGTTTCTATGACTTGGATTATATATACCAATTTTCGAGCTAATCAAGCCACGCAGTAAAATCCTCCCCTGTAAAATTAACTACCCTTTTTCACACAGTTAGGGGTAGATTTTCGAAAAACCCATTATTACACATTATTCTTTATTTTTAGTTTTAAGTATACATACTCAGTTTCGAGCTGATCGGACAGCGCGTTAAAATTGTTCCATACAAATTTTGACACCCCCCAATCCCTCTTTAGTTTAGAAATACAAAAAATGCCAAACTTCATAATTTACTTAGATAAGTATTCTTGCCAAGTTTCAAGGTTATTAACTCAAGGAATAAGATTTTTCATGCAAACAAAATCCCCCCTCCTCAAAGGTTGAATTTCCAAAAAATCCTTCTTAGTGAATACCTTCTCTTCACAAAGAACACACCCTCCAATATTCATGTCTCTAGGACCAAGAGTTTAGGCTGTGCGTTGATATTTCGTCACTCTTTTCACCTCCCTAAGGGTTGAAATTCTAACTACACCATTGCCTTACTTTCTAACCGTAAGCCTAGATAACAAATTTTGTGGTTTTTACTTGGAAAATTAAGGACTGTCCATACGCAACTTCACCCCCCTTTTTAACCCGTCGGTGGTAGAATTGTCAAAAACGCTGAGACACGTATAAATTAATTTTCAAACCTCAGCCTATGCACAAAATTTGAATATCCTAACTTCAAAACTGACGGACTTTCATATAAACTTCCAGTCCCTATTTCACCCCTTTAGGGGTAGAATTCTCAAAAATCTTTCCTTAGTATATACTTACTCTTCACAAAGAACACGCCCTTCAAGTTTCATGTCTCTAGAACCAGCGGTTTGGGCTGTGTATATATCAACAGTCAGTCAGTCAGTATACCATTTTATATTTATAGAGTTTGCAGAATATTCAAGTCCCTTAACAATATAATATATTATTATTTATTTATTTCTTTATAGGAGAACCAACAGCTATAACAGAAGCATAACAATAGTATATGAGACATAAAGACAATTACAGGTTCTCACGAGTAAAAACAGAAAAAGTAGTAGAAATCTTAGAATCATTAACAAGCACAATAAAAGGGAATACAAATATAAGTATAATAGTGTATTATAATATATTATTATTAACGTTTTTAGAGGTTTTTGTTTGAGTCGCGGTTTTTAATTTTATATAAGCTTCGACCAGAATTGAGCCACCTCGACTGCGTTAGCATATGTGCGTGTGAACTGAGGGACCATACTGATATTTCGCAAAATAAAAATCGACCGAAATCGATCGAATCGAGTAGTAGACTTTAAACAATTGTAGAACAAATCTGGGAATTTGTAAACAAATATATTAAAAACTACAGCCCTTAAAGTGCGGTCCCTCAGTCCTTGCACACCATTAGCCAGATCTCGGAAAGTATCTGAAAAATTAAGTTATTGTGAGTACAGACATTTTAGTAAAGAATTTGTAAATATATTTATTGAATAACAGACCACAAAGGATTAAAGATAAAAAAAGATATAACGACTAAACTGTGGGCCCTCATTCCACACAAGAAAGAAAAATATATTAGTAAATATTACCGAATCAAATAAAGAACATCTTTCTTTTTCTACATAAAGTTTTAGTAAGAGACTTAAAACATTTTGTAAAAAAGAAATGGAAAAGAAATATCTACGCAATTTGAAGATAATTAATATTAAAAATGGTCCCTCAATCCTCACCTCTACTGACACAATGTGCTTGTATTAGCTGCTAGACGAGAGGAATATCAGAGAGTCTAGTGTACTGTTTAACTTTTAGTATAAAGTTTCTACTAAATAAAAGGTATCTAAAATTGTGTATTTCTCACTTATTTCTTACATTGGTACAAGTAATGCTTAGTCTAAGATATTTACATATTTAAACCACCACCTTCGTCAGATGTCGCTCGATGCGCCGCGCATGAGCGGAGCGCGCATAATAGCACAGCCAATCAATGTCGTCCGGCGCGCACCTCGCTAGACTATAAGTAGATGCGGGCGCGCCGCGCGCGTCCTTTACCCTACAAAACCGTTTCCTCAGAAAGGTCACGCGAGCCCCCCCTTCTATGTCCGAAACGTGAACCTTCACGTAGATCTCAGACTTCCCACCGTCCAGCAGTTCATGAAACGCCTCACAAAGCGCTTCTTTGATTCTGCTATTAAGCACCCCAATCCCCTGATTGCGGCGGCCTCCCGATACACTCCCTCCCGTATAAGTAAGATTCGCCGACCAAGGCATACCCTCACCACCCCCGATGACGCCACTACCCTCCTCCAGGAAAGTAGAAAGAGCACTAGCACAATTAGAACACACAAAACCCGTCATCCGTCCTTCCGCCCTCGCCGTCGAGGCCCGTCGCGACACCCCGTACCATGTCCGCCCCGAACCTTGCTCGATGTAGTGCCAGCCCGCGCCGCATTGAGCCTGTAGAATTAAATTCCCGACTGTGACCTCTGAGATTGTTTCGGCCTTTCTTCTCAGAGTAGTCAGATAGGAAAAGCCGATCTCATCAAGCTTAAATAATAATAATCTGATCCAGCCTGTCCCATCTTGCTGCCCTCTCCCAGCGACGCCCTTAGCCGAGGTCCGTACCCCACAGCGGGTGCCCTTAGTTTTGTAGTCGCTTAGTTTTTAAGTTTATTTATGCCCTAGCCTTAATTTATTGAGGCATCCACAGGAAAGCCCGGTTAAGCAGTCGACAACCCCTCAGGTTGAACTGCGAGATGCCCAAACAAAAAAAAAAGCGCACGTCCGAAAGGACGCGCGCAACGAGAGAGAGAGATCTTCACGCAACGCCGTGCCGGCAGCCCGAGGAAACTCGGGCTGCCGGCGCGGCGTTGCGTGAAGATCTCTGCGTGCATCGCGTCGTGTGTCGCCGTGCCGTACCCCACAGGGGGCCCCTTAGCGTGTAGTCGCTTAGTTTTTAAGTTTATTTATGCCCTGGCTGGAGGCCTTAATTTATTGAGGCATCCACAGGAAAGCCCGGTTAAGCAGTCGACAACCCCTCAGGTTGAACTGCGAGATGCCCAAACAAAAAACAGACGCGCCGCGTGGCTTCTACCGCGTCGTGTGTCGCCGCGCCGCGTGGCTTCTACCGCGTCTGTGTCGCCGTGCCGCGCCGCGTTGCTTGTACCGCGTCGTGTGTTGCGCCGTGCCGCGCCGCGTGGCTTCTACCGCGTCTGTGTCGTCACGCCGCGTGGCTTCTACCGCGTCTGTGTCGTCACGCCGCGTGGCTTCTACCGCGTCTGTGTCGCCGTGCCGCGCCTCATGGCTTCTACCGCGTCTGTGTCGCCGTGCCGCGCCTCATGGCTTCTACCGCGTCTGTGTCGTCACGCCGCGTGGCTTCTACCGCGTCTGTGTCGCCGTGCCGCGCCTCATGGCTTCTACCGCGTCTGTGTCGCCGTGCCGCGCCTCATGGCTTCTACCGCGTCTGTGTCGTCACGCCGCGTGGCTTCTACCGCGTCTGTGTCGCCGTGCCGCGCCTCATGGCTTCTACCGCGTCTGTGTCGCCGTGCCGCGCCTCATGGCTTCTACCGCGTCTGTGTCGTCACGCCGCGTGGCTTCTACCGCGTCTGTGTCACCGTGGCGCGCCGCGTGGCTTCTACCGCGTCTGTGTAGCCGTGCCGCGCCTCATGGCTTCTACCGCGTCTGTGTCGTCACGCCGCGTGGCTTCTACCGCGTGTAACCGTGGCGTTCCACGGTTACCGTGACCGCGTGACCGTGTAACCGTGTAACCGTGTGACCGTGTAACCGTGTAACCGTGTGACCGTGTAACCGTGTAACCGTGTGACCGTGTAACCGTGTAACCGTGTGACCGTGTCACCGTGTAACCGTGTAACCGTGTAACTGTGTAACCGTGAAACCGTGTAACCGTGTGACCGTGAAACCGTGTAACCGTGTGACCGTGTAACCGTGTAACCGTGTGACCGTGTAACCGTGTGACCGTGTAACCGTGTAACCGTGTGACCTGGTAACAGTGTAACCGTGTTACCGTGTAACCGTGTAACTGTGTAACCGTGTGACCGTGTAACCGTGTGACCGTGTAACCGTGTAACCGTGTGACCGTGTGACTCTGTAACCGTGTGACCGTGTGACCATGTGACCGTGTAACCGTGTAACCGTGTGACCGTGTGACCGTGTAACCGTGTAACCGTGTGACCGTGTGACCGTGTAACCGTGGCACCATGTAACCGTGTGACCGTGTAACCGTGTACAGTGTAGCCTTGTGACCGAGTGACCGTGTGACCGTGTAACCGTGTAACCGTGTGACCGTGTGACCGTGTAACCGTGGCACCGTGTAACCGTGTGACCGTGTGACCGCGTGACAGTGTACAGTGTAGCCGTGTGACCGAGTGACCGTGTGACCATGTAACCGTGTAACCGTGTAACCGCGTAACCGTGTAACCGTGTAACCGTGTGACCGAGTGACTCTGTAACCGTGTGAGCGTGTGACCGTGTGACCTTGTAACCGTGTAACCGTGTGACCGTGTGACCGTGTAACCGTGTAACCGTGTAACCGTGTAACCGTGTACCGTGTGACGCTGTAACCACTTTACCGTGTAACCGCGTAACCGTGTGACCTTATAACCGTGTAACCGTGTAACCGTGTAACCGTGTGACAGTCTGACCGTGTGACCGTGTCACCGAGTAACCGTGTGACCGTGTGACCGTGTAACCGTGTAGCCGTGTGACCGTGTGACTCTGTAACCGTGTGACCGTGTGACCTTGTAACCGTGTAACCGATAACCGTGTGACCGTGTGACCGTGTAACCGTGTAACCGTTTAACCGCGTAACCATGTAACCGTGTAACCGTGGTCCGTGTAACCGTGTAACCGTGTAACCGCGTAACCGTGTAACCGTGTAACCATGTGACCGTGTGACCGTGTAACCGTGTAACCGTGTAACCGTGTAACCGTGTGACCGTGTGACCGTGTAACCATGTAACGGTGTCACCGTGTAACCGTGTGACTCTGTAACCGTGTGACCGTGTGACCTTGTAACCGTGTAACCGGGTGACCGTGTGACCGTGTAACCGTGTAACCGTGTGACGCTGTAACCATGTTACCGTGTAACCGCGTAACCGTGTGACCTTGTAACCGTGTAACCGTGTAACCGTGTAACCGTGTAACTGTGTGACCGTCTGACCGCGTGACCGTGTCACCGAGTAACCATGTGACCGTGTGACCGTGTAACCGTGTAACCGTGTAACCGTGTAACCGTGTGACCTTGTAACCGTGTAACCGTGTGAACGTGTGACCGTGTGACCGTGTAACCGTGTAACCGTGTAACCGTGTAACCGTGTAACCGCGTAACCGTGTGACCGTGTGACCGTGTAACCGTGTAACCGTGTCACCGTGTAACCGTGTAACCGTGTAACCGTGTGACCGTGTGACTCTGTAACCGTGTGACCGTGTAACCGTGTAACCGTGTGACCGTGTGACCGTGTTACCGTGTAACAGTGTAACCGTGTGACGCTGTGCCCGTGTAATCGTGTAACCGTGTGACGTTGTGACCGTGTAACCGTGTAACCGTGTGACCGTGTAACCGTGTGACCGTGTGACCGTGTAACCGTGTGACCGTGTGACCATGTAACCGTGTAACCGTGTCACCGTGTGACCGTGTGACCGTGTAACCGTTTAACCGTGTCACGCGGCGCGGCGCGGCGGCGACGCACGACGCGGTAGAAGCCACGCGGCGCGGCACGGCGACACAGACGCGGTAGAAGCCACGCGGCGCGGCGACACAGACGCGGTAGAAGCCACGTGGCGCGGCACGGCAAACCACGACGCGGTAGAAGCCACGCGGCGCGGCACGGCGACACAGTCGCGGTAGAAGCCACGCGGCGCGGCGACACAGACGCGGTAGAAGCCACGCGGCGTGGCGACACAGACGCGGTAGAAGCCATGAGGCGCGGCACGGCGACACACGACGCGGTACAAGCCACGCGGCGCGGCACGGCGACACACGACGCGGTAGAAGCCACGCGGCGTGACGACACAGACGTGGTAGAAGCCACGCGGCGTGACGACACAGACGCGGTAGAAGCCATGAGGCGCGGCACGGCGACACAGACGCGGTAGAAGCCATGAGGCGCGGCACGGCGACACAGACGCGGTAGAAGCCATGAGGTGCGGCACGGCGACACAGACGCGGTAGAAGCCACGCGGCGTGACGACACAGACGCGATAGAAGCCATGAGGCGCGGCACGGCGACACACGACGCGGTACAAGCCACGCGGCGTGACGACACAGACGCGGTAGAAGCCACGCGGCGTGGCGACACAGACGCGGTAGAAGCCACGCGGCGTGACGACACAGACGCGGTAGAAGCCATGAGGCGCGGCACAGCGACACAGACGCGGTAGAAGCCATGAGGCGCGGCACGGCGACACAGACGCGGTAGAAGCCATGAGGCGCGGCACGGCGACACAGACGCGGTAGAAGCCACGCGGCGTGACGACACAGACGCGGTAGAAGCCATGAGGCGCGGCACGGCGACACAGACGCGGTAGAAGCCACGCGGCGTGACGACACAGACGCGGCAGAAGCCATGAGGCGCGGCACGGCGACACACGACGCGGTACAAGCCACCCGGCGCGGCACGGCGACACACGACGCGGTACAAGCCACGCGGCGCGTTTGTTTTTTGTTTGGGCATCTCGCAGTTCAACCTGAGGGGTTGTCGACTGCTTAACCGGGCTTTCCTGTGGATGCCTCAATAAATTAAGGCCTCCAGCCAGGGCATAAATAAACTTAAAAACTAAGCGACTACACGCTAAGGGGCCCCCTGTGGGGTACGGACCTCGGCTTAGGGCGTCGCTGGGAGAGGGCAGCAAGATGGGATAGGCTGGATCAGATTATTATTATTTAAGCTTGATGAGATCGGCTTTTCCTTTCTGACTACTCTGAGAAGAAAGGCCGAAACAAACTCAGAGGTCACAGTCGGGAATTTAATTCTACAGGCTCAGCTGCGGCGCGGGCTGGCACTACATCGAGCAAGGTTCGGGGCGGACATGGTACGGGGTGTCGCGACGGGCCTCGACTGCGAGGGCGGAAGGACGGATGGCGGGTTTTGTGTATTCTAATTGTGCTAGTGCTCTTTCTACTTTCCTGGAGGAGGGTAGTGGCGTCATCGGGGGTGGTGAGGGTATGCCTTGGTCGGCGAATCTTACTTATCCGGGAGGGAGTGTATCGGGAGGCCGCCGCAATCAGGGGATTGGGGTGCTTAATAGCAGAATCAAAGAAGCGCTTTGTGAGGCGTTTCATGAACTGCTGGACGGTGGGAAGTCTGAGATCTACGTGAAGGTACACGTTTCGGAAATAGAAGGGGGCTCCCGTGACCTTTCTGAGCAAACGGTTTTGTAGGGTAAAGGACGCGCGCGGCGCGCCCGCATCTACTTATAGTCTAGCGAGGTGCGCGCCGGACGACGTTGATTGGCTGTGCTATTATGCGCGCTCCGCGCATGCGCGGCGCATCGAGCGACATCTGACGAAGGTGGTGGTTTAAATATGTAAATATCTTAGGCTAAGCATTACTTGTACCAATGTAAGAAATAAGTAAGAAATACACAATTTTAGATACCTATTATTTAGTAGAAACTTTATACTAAAAGTTAAGTACACTAGACTCTCTGATATTCCCCTCGTCTAGCAGCTAGTACAAGCACATTGTGTCAGTAGAGGTGAGGATTGAGGGACCAGTTTTAATATTAATTATCTTCAAATTGCGTAGATATTTCTTTTCCATTTCTTTTTTACAAAATGTTTTTAGTCTCTTACTAAAACTTTATGTAGAAAAAGAAAGATTTTCTTTATTTGAGTGGTCTGTTATTCAATAAATATATTTACAAATTCTTTACTAAATGTCTGTAGTCACAATAACTTAATTTTTCAGATACTTTCCGAGATCTGGCTGATGGTCTGCGAGGACTGAGGGACCGCACTTTAAGGGTTGTAGTTTTTAATATATTTGTTTACAAATTCCCAGATTTGTTCTACAATTGTTTAAAGTCTACTACTAAATCCTACGATTTTTATTTTGCGAAATATCAGTATGGTCCCTCAGTTCACACGCACATGTTAGCATTGGCCTCGCAAAGGTCTTCCATAATGCAGGTGTTTCTGCACAGAAGCTGAAGGCACGACAACAGGTGTGGCATCGTCGGTGATGTGGCTCCACAGTCGCACTGTGGCTCATAGAAGTAGCCCCATCTGACAAATTTGTACCTGCAGCGACCCACCTGGCTTGTTAGTCAGTTAAGGGGACTATATGACCTAAAGCACGCTCATTGCGCTTCTCTTTCTTTTCTATGTCGGACTGCATAGAAAAGAAAGAGAAGCGCGATGACACAACGCTGGTAATTTATTGCAAAATATGAAGCAATTATCTATTTACAAAAAATCTATTGTGGCCTAAAAAATTAAAACACTAGTGCTTTAGTATGTTGCTTGTAGGATAATCTGACAAAAAATCAGAATGACTATACAGTCATTCTGATTTTTTGTCAGAGAACAATACTAATATACATACGTATATTAGTATTGTTTTTATTGTGAAAAGAAAGTTTTTAGAGATATCTCCATGACTTTTTCTATCATATCAAATTAGTTATATTATTTTTTCAACACACTATCTAACTAGCGTATTATATCCAGAAGAATATCATATATTTTTTTGATTTTGTTTTGTTTTTGTGATTTTGTTTTGTTTTTTATAGTCGATCATATACTTTTAGGCATTATAAAACTTGCGTTTAGGACGGGTAGTCCCATTATGAGATTTCCATGGTAGCTGATGGCCCGCTGGGAGCTTTCCTGCAGGCTCAACATTCCAGTCATCATTTCAGCCGAAAGACGTCCACTGCTGGACATAGGCCTCCCCCAAAGGGGGGGGGGGGTTGCCAGAATCGCCACGCTTGGCAGGCGGGTTGGCGATCGCAGTATGGTATGGTGGTGGAATGCATAGAGAACGCTGCTGCCCATTCTCCAGTACGCCCCTTAGTCGCCTTTTACGACACCCACGGGAAGTATGGGGTGGTGCTATTCTTTAAGTCCGGCACCACACGGACAACACACAACATTCCAGTGCAACCACTGATATGCAGTACATTAATCACCTTGTAATCTCCACCATACTCACATCGCTATAAATATAAGTTTGACAACCAAGAGCACATAATCACAAGGAGCATGTTCTTAGTGCAATTATAAGCCCATAATGATGGACTAATGACTCATTTCACGGATGCACCTGCTCTAATATACTGCACATCGATCATTCTTTATGCAAACCTGTCGGCCTGGTACCGACAGCATGATACACTTTATAGAGTGTTATATTCGCATTTAGCGAAAAATCTCTATCATCATCTGCCTAGCCTTTTCCCAACTATGTTGGCGTCGGCTTCCAGTCTAACCGGATGCAGCTGAATACTAGTATTTTACATGGAGCGACTGCCTACCTGACCTCCACAACCCAGGTACTGGGTAATACGATACCCCTTGATAAGACTGGTTGTTAGACTTTCGGGCTTCTGACTACCCGTAACGACTGTCAAAGATCTACGAATGACAGCCGGGACCAACGGCTTAACGTGCTTTCTGTGGCACGGAGGGGTCACGGTATGTAAAGATGGTCACCCATCCACAGACCAACTGCGTCAAGCGTAGCTTAACCTGATTGGTTTACCTGTGCGGCTGTTATTATTTAGCCACGGGCCCTCAATAGATAGACAGATCCCCAAACATAAAAAAAATAATACACTTGATTTTTAGTTCCTAGTTTTGTTCGCAGATAACATATGAACATCACGCTTGTAATCCCCGAACGGTAAGGCAGAGGTGTACCCATGCAGGTACACCCACATTTCGCTAGTTATGTGTAAGTCCCAGTCACTTCCAGTTGTGTGTAACAGGGAGTTAGGGTATTGCCATCAATCGGCTACAAATCCAGGCTCCCGGCTGCTACTGAGAAATTCCTGGTAGAAAAATCTAATAACAATTTGTGAAACCTGGAAATTGAACAGGACCAGGGGGCCTAGGCGGTCTGTGTGGTGCCGGACTTAAAGAATAGCACCACCCCATACTTCCCATGGGTGTCGTAAAAGGCGACTAAGGGGCGTACCGGAGAATGGGCAGCAGCGTTCTCTATGCATTCCACCACCATACCATACTGCGATCGCCAACCCGCCTGCCAAGCGTGGCGATTATGGCAAATCCCTCCCTTTTGGGGGAGTCCTATGTCCAGCAGTGGACGTCTTTCGGCTGAAATGATGATGAATGATGAGGGGGCCTAAAAAGGCCACTTTGAGGGGGCCTAAAAAGGCCACTTTGGGGAATCATAAAAGGATAACATTATGAATCGTAATATGGCGAAGACAGTCCATGTTTTTCTTTTTTTTTGCTGCACTACTACGTAGGATAATCAAAGAGATTGGGATTGGATTTGGATCGGATTGATTAGTATTTTAGCACAGACAAAAATAAATAACTGAAAAATGCTTCACCAATGGGATTGGATACCATTAACTTAACGGTTAACTGTCCATTATTTTATCCTTTTATGATTCTGCCAAAGTAGCCTTTTTAGGCCCCCTGATCAGTAGTAGCGTTTGCTAGGCTGTGGAGGTCAGATAGGTAATCGGTCCATGTAAACTACTGGTATTCAGCTGCATCCGGTTAGACGGGAAGCCGACCCCAAAATATTTGGGAAAAGGCTAGGCAGATTTTTATTAAACACTAGCTACGCCCCGCGGTTTCACACGCGCAAATGTCGATCCAGTGGGAATATCGGGATAAAAAGTAGCCTATATGTTAATCCAGGGTATCAGCTACTTCCATACAAAATTTTATCAAAATTGGTCCAGCCGTTTGAGCGTGAAGAAGTAACAAACATATAAACACACACACACACACATACTCACACACTCACATACTTTCGCCTTTATAATATTAGGTGGGTTAATTAATTTTTTAATCTCATAAATAGTTTCCAGACTTTTCTAAAATCAATACCACCTACTAATAATAAAACTGAGGTGCGAAGCAATTCCAATGCGCAATATAATTGTGGATAGAAACGCTGAAATACAATAAAAATAAAAACAAGACTGTTTGGCTGACCACACTGTACTAATTACTGCACCTCGCTGAGTTTTGGTGCACGTTATAAGAGCTAGCGGGTGGCAGCTGCCTCAAATAGACCATGACCCGCCGTTATGTCGAAAGTATTGCAGCATTCATTTTAAAATAAATGTATGGTAAAGTTGTGGATTAATGTTTGGCGAAAACACGATTCCATATTTTCTCGAAAGAAAAAAAAAACAAAGTTACCTCCAAACCGAACAATAAACCGCTAGTATTAAAATAATACTTCAAATTAGATCATGAAACTTTGCCAACTGAACTAAAAATAAAGCAGGTCCTATGTTTCTTATTTTTTTCAAATAACCATTATTTTCACTGTAAAAAGCAAATATCTAAACTATTGGCGCTGCCTGCCGCCCAGCACTTCAATCTGTCACGCTCTCACTCAGTCCGCGAGCAGTATTTTGCGAGCGAGATAAAGAGTGAATTTTAGCCGAGGCAGGAGGGGTCTCGGTGTGTAAATATGGTCACACATTCACGGACCGACCTCGACAAGCGTAGCTTAACCTGATAGATCGACCCGCACGGCCGGCCCCTCTCTCTCTCTCCATATAAAGTTGTTAAAAAGCCTCTTAACGTGATTGACCAAAGTGCAGTCCATAAAGGAAAGAAGAAATAATGTTTTTTTTATGAAACAATATTTGAATGGTTTTAAGATAAAAGGTGAAGGTTAATGAAATTCCTTATGGCGAAAACTGGATTTAAGTTCACATTTTCGGGTCACATCGCTTGAGCCTATACCTTAACATACATCTCTAAAATCCATGAGTCACAAAATTCTCCGTTATCAAAAAGGGCCTTTGTTAAACATTGCCAACTAAAATGTAGTGCAACGAACTTGGTGCATCGCTTTGTGTTGCCATATCAAATATTTGCACAGTTGTGCGATCCGATGTGCTGTACGTGAACCATAGACAATGAGGGTTTGATGCGCTAATTGTTCTTCAGGGTTTAATGAACTTTGACAGGCTTTTATTTTTTTCTCAGGTCATCCGTTTTTTCAGGCTGCCAATGTAAAATGGGATTGGGTGATCACGTTAGCCACATGCACAGTGACCGCCGGGAAATGGTCTCCATACGGTGATGGGTGCTTGGGGTTGGACAGCGCCGCCGAGGCCGGCCTAGGAGACGACCAGCGTCCAGGTTATCAGCGTCGGCGAGACAATCTAGACGCGTACCGCAAGGGTTGGATCGAGATGCTCTGGAGAAGGGTACCTGGAAGGATTTGTGAGAGGCCTTTGCTCAGCATTAGGACAGTGTAGGATAACTTTTTCGGTTTGATACGCAAAAATGAATTTAAAATACCAGCCAAGTGCGAGTCGGACTCGCACACTAAAGGTATCTTAAGCCAACACCATTACATATTTTCATTACATTTGTCATACTTTTATTAATTTGTCGCGATTAAGCACAGAGACACGTAGGTGTTCTGTGAAACTTCACACAACAGACCGTGGAGATCAGGATTCGTATAAAAGTGTGTATTAGCGTTTTTACAAAACCTGCATCGATAAATCAGTCTATAAAGCAGTTTAATAGATAATCTGTAGATACCTAATAATAATTAAATGTATTTATTTCAGTTTGCTGCCTCGCTGGTCTTCTGATCGCAAACGCCACTGCTGAGCCTGACTTCTGGTTCGATTCTCAGTTCGGGCAAAGTGTTTCTGGGTTTTTCTATAAGGAATTTCTCAGTAGCAGCACGGGAACTGGATGTGTGCCCATATTGATGGCTATAAGCTTGCCCCCTATTACATAGGGGGCACATACATAATCAGCCAATAACGGTCCCACTGCTGGGACACAGGCCTCCTCTCAGTGAGAGGGAGTGGGCTGTAATCCACCAGGCGGGCCCAGTGCGGGTTGGTAGATGTCACATGTCTTCGAATTTTTGGTTCTAGGATATGCCGGTTTCCTCACGATGTTTTCCTTCACCGTTTTGAGAGCAGTGGCGATGGAATAATTTACACAAAGTACAGCGCCTGTCTGGGTTTGAACCTACGACCTACAACTCGTAAGTCGCGGCTGTTACCACTGGGCCACCACTGCTCTCGAGGTGCACATACTAATGTACAATTGAATGGAATGGAATTCCAGGCGATACGCTATGTTATTTCACTTTGGTCAATATGTCGATATCAATCTAAATACTGCCCAAACACACATTTCAGAACGAAAACTAGTATTTCATCAAATACACAGTATTATCAATAAATTATTGACATCATAGCACGGCTTCCATCCAATATCGACGCCCGTGTGTGTTGCTCGCATAGCATCAATTTCTGCGAACATAATATTTTCATGGCTCGCTCCTAAATCACGGTATACCAAGTTATTTTCAAGGAAAATGTCTTTTATAGCTTATTTAGAATATTCCTTTATGCCATAAAATTTTCAGACGGGCAACCGAGACTGCCTATGTACATAAATATTGGTATACATGTGTATATCTCGTACGATTTGCTCATACGATACATGGAAAGATAAATTATAATGTTGCTTTTAGGTTTGTGGCGAATTAACTACGTCAAAACAATTGATCGTCGAGGTTATCAAGGTTAGTCGACGGATGGATGTTCGATCTCTACACTGGATCTTACTGCACCTCATAGAGGAACTCGAACCGTCGGTGTTGATTGTCATAATTATGACAGTCGTAACTGGTATTCAGAAAACGTTACAATGTAAGAAGACCAATTTTCAGGCTCATCTTTAAAACTTTTTAATTTTTTTATTTCTGAGTCTTGCGCTTAACCTGGATCACGCCTGATGGAAAGCGATGTATGAGGTCTATAATGGGACGAGCGTGCCCAGAAGATGCCTGTTCACTCTTGCTTTGTTTAGGCAGACGGGCTAAATGTTAGGGAGCCCAGATATAACAATTACTCGCAGACTCCGCGGCGGTCCTCATATACTTAAAAAATCAGTGGAACCTAAATTAGCGTCGCTTTTATAGTTAACTAATGACACGCCCCTGCTTCGCATGGCTTCTTTTACGACTTGATAAAAACATCAAGATTTTTGTATTGTTTTTAACTTTCATATTCATGCACATAAACACACACATCTACACATAAACCTTCCGCAATAAATTCTCTAAGTGATGTTGAAAGCCTATTGTAGTACAGTAATTTTATTATAGGTTCATCGTCTTCACTTATGATTATAATTAATGTATACAAAATATTGCAAAATATTTTTAAAAGAGTAACGGTGGAGTTTCTTGCTCATTCTTCTCCATACGAAACTACCCTTTGGAAGGGGCGACTAGAAACAATTCTATTTTCTTGTAAATCACGTTCAAAAGTTCCTTGTGAACGTCAAAGTAGGCCATTTTTTTTATTTGAAATGGGTTTGCTCTTGACTCTAGTCTAGGTCAAAGGTGACAGAGACAAAGTCGACGATGCAGTGAGCTTACCCAGAAGAAGCCTGTTCACTCTTACTTTGAAGAGATTCGGGTTGTATGCGCTCGGAAACACAGATGCAGGTAAAGAGTTCCACTCTTTTGCTGTGCGCATTATAAAAGACATTTGAAAACGCTTAGTGCGAATTACTTAAAATAAATGATTTGACGTTGATTTTGAGAGACCTTTAACAAAAATTATGAAAACCGTCTATCGTTATTTCATCATCGTATTAATAATTATGTAAATAATGAAGTGCCATCTATATCAGTCTGTATGATTGTCACGCTGAGCGGCGCCTGAGTCACAGCGACGGTGACTAAGTAACTAATATATCGCTACCAAACTGTCTATTTTAATCTCTGGTCGGCTAACTGTACGGACTTTTGAACTGTTCAACATTTTGTACGTTTTACTGTAAACATTCAACAATATTGTTGAGTAATAAAAACATTGACAAATAGATATTGATGAGTATACAAAATGGAGTCCTCAATACGACGGTAAATGAAAACACTGGCAATTCTAATGCTTAAGAATATTTTGGAACTATCGAATAAATCCTATCAACAAAATAAAAAAGTGATTTTTTGAAGTAAACAAAATAAATAGATCAGCCGACTGGCTCATCATCTGCCTAGCCTTTTCCCAACTATGTTGGGGTCGGCTTCCAGTCTAACCGGATGCAGCTGGATACCAGTATTTTACATGGAGCGACTGCCTATCTGACCTCCACATCCACAACCCAGTTACTGGGTAATACGATATCCCCTGGTAAGACTGGTTGTCAGACTTTAAATTCTAACAGAGATTTGGATAACAGTTGACTTCTCTAATAGAGAGTTACCCAGTAGTCCCAGCAGTGGGAGCATTATGGCCTGATTGTGCTATGCTTAAGGTACTCCTTTGAATTTAACACAGCATGGTGCTTGGTGGTACTAATAAGGTGCCCTTCCACAGGGATAGTAAGAACTGCTTTTGCATAAAGGGTGCTTACACCCTTAACCCTGTTAACCCTTGGGTAACAGGTACCCTGAATTTAGCTTTGGTACCCTCTGTTTAGCACATGATTCTAGATCTTCCAGCGGAGTAATATACGGTAGATTGTTTAAAAAAATCTGCTGATTCATACTAAAGAACACGGTCAAAATGTGTAAGACTGCAGATTTTTTTTTTTTGAGATCCGACGGACCATTTCAGCACTTGTGGATTTAGAATCACTGTACTGAATTCATGATTACAGTTTGCGCGTCGATGGTACAGACGCCAGCATATCAAGCTACCCGAAACTGTCAAATTTTCCCAATCAACTTTAAACCTTACGCTTTAGCGACAAAGCTGAAAATCTATTAAAGAAATTTGACAGATTGTAGTAGCTTAACACGTTGACCGCCAGACAGCAGACACAATAGAAAATCTATTGTTCGCGGTCACCGGTGACCGCGTTGGCAGTCAAAGCCTAAGCTTCTACAATACACAGTTTTTTTTTATCGTGGAGAACTACCTTACACAGTTTTTTTTTATCGTGGAGAAACGCTCATTAATTCTGCACTACCACGGGGAGATAGTGCAGTTATGTGGGACTCTAACCCACTAAAACTCCACGGTGTCCTCCTCTGCCGCTTACGGCGCGAACACGGTCACGCGTTAGCACTCATCCGTGAACCCGCTGCGGCTGTCCGTCACCGGACCTCTGGGGAGTACTCCCTTCACCGGCGCACCAGAACACATAGCACGCCGTGACCACCCCAGGGACCAAACCAGCACATGGGCGCCAGACGACCCCGTGGATGGGCACCCTTGGTCCCCATGCGACGGGTCAGTTCATTGGCCCCGCCACCTGCCAATTTTCGGCCGCAGAGGATACGGAGACCTGTATACATATTTTTTAATCCTCGCAGCCAAATCCTGTAACTATCCTATGCTTAGTAATATACTAGATGACTAACAGTACGTGTCCAGGAAGACCTTGGTATATCTAATTAATGTGTACCATATACTAGTGACTCAGAGTTACAGTCAGTTCGCTTTTTAAATTCATCACCGAACTGTTTGGTGTTTAACTAGCTATAATCTTTTTTTAACGTAATTTTCTTGCGCATGATTCATTGGTTCACGGCCAGTTTAGTGACGTGATCTGAATTGATTATTATTTTTAAGTGTTTAGTATTCCATGCTTGGGTGTCAGAGAGGGGCCCGTGGCTAAATAATAACAGCCGCACAGGTCGATCAGTTTAAGCTACGCTTGCCGCGGTTGGTCTGTGGATGGGTGACTGTCTTTACATACCGTGAACTCTCCGTGCCTCCGGATAGCACGTTAAGCCGTTGGTCCCGGCTGTTATTCGTGGATCTTTGACAGTCGTTACGGGTCTGACAACCAGTCTTACCAAGGGGTATGGGGTACCCAGTAACTAGGTTGTTGAGGTCAGATAGGCAGTCGCTCCATGTAAAATACTGGTATTCAGCTGCTTCCGGTTAGAATGGAAGCCGACCCCAACATAGTTGGGAAAAGGTTAGGCAGATGATGACTGTAGACTACGAGTGGTATTCAGGGTAGCAAGAACACCAGCTCGCTGTCCGGTAAGGACCAGTCCCTGGTCGCGCGCGTTGTGTTCCACGCGCGCCTCAAAGAGATGTCAGCACTAACAGACGGGATCCGCTAGGGCCGATGCCTGCCAGGGTCGCGGGTTCTTCGAAAGAGATACCGTGGCCCCTGGCACAGGCAACTGAAGGAACACGGGTGGGTTCTATGTTATGGGTTTGGTTTCCGCATTTAGTCCTTCAGTGGACCATTGTGCGTACACGGGTGGGTTTTAGTCAGTAAAAGTCTGACACGGAGCGGGCGAAGTTTGATAATTTCCCATCCAAAAAAAAGGTGTGGTAAGAACATCGACGCGTAGTCGCTGATCGCTGCCGCCGCTGCCGCTGGCTGTGTGTGCTGTGTATTCAGCTCATATGATACTGCGTTGGAATTTTTCGTCGTTCATTAAAAAAAATCTGCTGGTCCATACAATTTAACAGCGTAGGTATTGCACTTTTGTAGGAAACAGCTGTTTTTCGAAGGCCCAGAATTATCTGCTGAATCTGTGGTAACAGGTTATATACCTCGATGTCCCGACACAGCCTGTTTAAAACTCGTACGACGATACAGGAACCGTCAAGAAAAGAGTGAAAATTCCTCCAAAGAATGTAAAGTCTATAAAAACCGCCCAAGTACGTGTCGGACCACGCACAATGAAGGGTACCGTAGTTGGAATGAATTTATCCCAAGAACAAACTTAACATTGTAGTTGAAAAACATATTCTCCCATACATTCCAAATGAAAATGTAAGTTTGTACACAGAATATTGAGAGATTTACCATGTTATTTTAAGACCACAGACTTCTGAGAGGTTTTCCTGTAATCTACAGGTATAGAACTATTTGCTGTATTAATTTTTTTTTTCAAATTTTAGGCTCAGTAGTTTCTGAGATAAAGGGAATTTTCGTCTGTTTTCTTAAATAACTTTAATATAATTTACTTTAGAATTATGAAAAAATATATATTGAGATACTCACAGTAAGCCCTTTCATTTGATATGCCACACGGTACAGATAGCAAAACCTTTTTTTAAATTTTCTATGGCCCCCATAATGACCCCCATGTTGAAAATTCATTTATGTTACACGTGGATCATAGAGATTCAGTTGAAATTTCAACTTAATCGGTCCATAGATTCGGAGCAAATTGGCTGTGACAGACGGACGGACAGACACACGAGTGATCCTATAAGGGTTCCGTTTTTCCCTTTCGAGGTACGGAACCTTAAAAACGAAACAATAATGATGGCATTATAAAGTTACGTTAAAAATATGCTACCGAGTTCCTTCAATATGTCTGTGTATGGGCGTGAATTGGCAGTACGGGTGTCTGCGGCGGCCGGGCCAAGGCGACTACGATAGTTTTGTATTGTTTGCTTTACATTGCTTTCTAAGAACTGATTGCTTCATTTGGTCGTAAAAGAATACACAGTTAGGTACGTACTGCAGCGATATTCTCATTAAAAGGCGTGTTTTTTTTAACAACTGCAGGTGCAGCAACTCGGCCATCGACACCTAGAGGTCGTGTGTATGAACCCTAATCTTGTAATTACTTCAATCAGTCAATCTATTTACTTTTAAATCTTCACGCGCGCTGTCAGCTCATCAAGCTGACCCTCTATTCTTTTCTAATCTTAAAATTATGAAACAGTGTTAATCTCATAATAGATGCTTATCCATACTAATAATATTATAAATTCAAAACTCTGTCTCTCTGTATGCCTTTTCACGCCTAAGCCACTGAACGGATTTCGATAAAATTTGGCAGAGATAGATTGCATCCCCGGCCTTCTCCAATAAAAACTATCCTATGTAAGGACATAGGAAAGTTTTTACCCCGATATTCCCACGGGATCGACACTTATGCGAGTAAACCGCGGGGCGAAGCTAGTAACTTATAAAATACTAGCTTCCGCCCGCGGCTTCGCCCGCAAGGTATGTCGATAAAAACTATCCTATTTATATCAATCTCTCTGCCAAATTTTATCAAAATCCGTTCAGTGGTTTAGGCGTGAAAAGGTACCATACAGACAGACATACAGATAGACAGACAGAGTTACTTTCGAATTTATAATCTTAGTATGGATTTGTGGAGATCGGTTGTCATAGCCAACCGGGCTAAACTTGTACAGTACATTTTAATCTTTGAACGATTCTTAACTTTTATTTTAGACCCCTGTAGTTGAAAAGCAACTATTTATACAAATATTATATGGATAGGTACAGACTGTACAGATGTACTCTTTAGAATTCACAATATTTACTCCAATAACATACAATCTAACCATTCATTATTTATACTAACATTCAACAACAAAATATTATTTTAATAACAAAGTGCAACTAACTGCAAACACGGAATATTATTATTAAATTGTGCTCAAATAATAACAGCATCACTGGCCAAATGGAAATGATTCAAAACAACAATATTTATTTTACATTCATTAATTAGTTTATTGACCAAAGCACTCACAAACAAACATTGGGGAATTATAATAGGCAGTTTTTTTGCGAGATACATGTTTTTGTTAGCTATAAATTAATTAAAATTCGGGATGATCAGGGGGTTTAAAAAGGCCACTTAGGCAGAATCATAAAAGGATAACAGATTGTACAGTTAACTGTTAAGTTAATCGTATCAAATCCCATTGTTATTATTAGTTATTTTTTTGGCTGTGCTAAAATACCAATCAATCCAATCTAAATCCAATCCCAATCTCTTTGATTACCTATACCTACGTAGTGCAACGAAAAAAAAAAAAACACGGACTGACTTCGCCATATTATGATTCATAATGTTATCCTTTTATGATTCTGCCAAAGTGGCATTTTAGGCCCCCTGATTTAAATTATCTACATAGTTAATGAAATGAAGGAATATGCAAGTTATCACAGTTATCAGAGTGTGACTTCTTAAATTATAAGCCAAGTTGAAAGTCATTTGATGATTTCCCATTCGCAAAAAAAAAAAAAAAGTTGAAATAGTTAACGTTATAATACCTAAGATATTTAAAAGAACACTAATTCGTAGACATAATCTCAATAGTAATATAATAATTATGTAAATAAAAAGCGAAACTCGAATTATGTAATTTAATTTCAAAGTACTTTTTGATCACCTGATCTTAGGTAGTACCTAATTGATTGAATTTAAAGGTATTTTTTGATCAAATGATCTCACTAGTAATAAGAAGTTTTGTAGAATTTATTTTAAAGGCTCCTTCAAACAGGCACGACACGCGATAATATCGCCCGCGACACAAAGGCACCGCAAGTCGCGCAACGAGCGGTGCCTTTGTGTCACGCACGATTATATCGCGTGTCGCGCCTGTTTGTAGGAGTCCTAAAGGAAATACTTGATGAAAGTAAGTAAGCATAATATGTGGAACTGTTTAATATTTATATTTTAGACATTAAAGGCCTGGAAGTATCATATTTTATGCAAAATAATGATATTGTTTTCTATTCTCAAAAGGTCTATTCCAATTATATGATCAGCACCTCAATTGCGTAAAAAACCGTCTATCTTCTTGATTTTTAAGGATTGCTGCTGAAGTTTCAAACATTTAGCTGCTCAACAACTTAAATTACGCAAATATTAATGTTGTTGAATTGTTAAAATTTCCAAATCTATGAATTATAATAGAATTAGAGTAAAATCCAAAATCCTTCGGAACGGTAGGATGCGACGCAGCTGACGAGCTGGCCAGAAGGGCATCCGGTACGTCAGTCTGTGGATCGGGACCTGTCGTGCCCATCCCCTTCAACTAACTTCACAGCTGGTGGATGTCGTCACCGGGATGTAGGTAGTCTAAGGAAGCCATGCTATCATTAGATAGGCAGCATAGGTAGGCAAGCTAACCTGACGCTTACCACGCCTGGACAGTAGACATAACGGACAGCCCTGCACAGAGGTGTGCAGAGCTTGCATGGAGGCTGATGAAACCGTTGCACATGTGCTCTTTGAATACACACAGGCGTCACCCAGATTCGGTCAGAAGCCCTCGAGACACCTAGATCTTACACAGATGTTCTCAAAAGACCAGGAGACTTAATCAGCTTCTGGAGGGAGGTGGGCTGGTTGGAATAACTACGGACGGCCGCCAATGCCCACTCACGGTTTGAAAGTGTTACGCATTTCGGGTGCTGGTCTTTCTTTTGTCACTTTTCTAGATAACTTAAAGAGACGGGTTGCTGATTGAATTAACGAAAAATCCAGCTTTTATATATTTTTTATATTTTTGTTGAAGTTAACAAATACTACGATAAGTTTATCAGTAATTGTAAGCTGTAAGAAAGTTTTGTCCAGAAATTCACAGAGCAATGTATTAAAACCATTTGAAAACGGCCACCCACCGGAGTGGAACAGCAAGTTTGAATGTGGACTGGCCAACTAAACAATTCTCGAGTGACCAGCTCCGTTGGCAGCCTTGCCAAGCTTGCAACTTTTTGCTGAACTACCCTAAATATGCGTCTATGAAAATCATTTCCAATCAAAAGTAAACTTTAAGCCGGACGACATAGGGAAGGGGAACGTTAGGGTACGTAACAAAATTAAGTTGGTTTTCAACTTATATACAAAAGTGGACAGTGTTAATAGTTAGTGTCCTTCGAATTGTTATTACATACTTTTTGTTTTGGAGCCAAATGGAGGGTAGCGTACATTTGGTTCCAAAATTTTGGATATCCTTGCTTTTATTTCACAAAATTTTGAACGTAGAATTTTTGTTAATATTAGCCAATGGAGTTCGTGCCTGAATTTTTAAAAGGAAAGGCTCTAAAGTGTTGTTAGTTATGACTACTTTTGTTCTCATTGTCGCACAAAAAAAATATTACGTATTAGAACAAAACAGTTTTTTTTTTAAATAACTATGTATTTTTAATATCTACAATAACAACAGTAAAAAGTAAAAGTTTAATCTCGGTGTTTCAGCAAACAAGTTATTTTCCTATTGCGGGTAAATAAAACATGAGAAACAAATATGTCATGCAGTACAAATACTCAGACTCTTAAGGGGCTTACATGACCTTAAGCGCGGTCTCTGTCCGACTGCATAGAAAAAAAAGAGAAGCGCGATGACACAAGGCTGGTAATTTATTGCCAAATATGAAGCAATTATTTAATTTTAAAAAATGTATTGTTTGGACTAAACAATTAAAACACTAGTATTTTAGTATGTTGCTTGTAGATAATCTGACAAAAAATCAGAATGATGGTATGTATATTAGTATGGTTTTTATTGTAAAAAGAAAGTTTTTAGAGGTATTTTCATGATTTTTTTCTATCGTATCAAACTAGTTGTATTATGTTTTCAACACACTATCTACCTAGCATACATCCTGAGGAATATCATATACTTTTTTGATTTTGTTTACTTTAGTCGATTATATACTTTTATCGTTTCTAAAACTTGCGTTTTTTGTGTTTAGGTCTTGAAAGCCCCTTAAAGGTGTAATACATACTTCGACAACTAACAATTAAAGTGTCTACAATCTTTGTTCCCTATTATTGTTTCAATGTTAAGCCGTATGTGTAGCCATACAATATTATATGATACATTGATTACTTAATTACACATTGGTATAATATTATGGACCACTAATAATTGTAGACAATCAAATGAATTGTTGGCGATGTATGTATCTTTTTGAGGCTGCATAATCAGTATATAATGTTGTCACTTCTGGGACACGGGCTCCTTTCGGTGAGAAGGAGTGGGCCGTAATATACCACACCGGCCCAGATGGTAGATGTCTCATGTCTTCGAATTTTTGGTTCTAGAAAATGCCGGTTTCCTCACGAAGTTTTCTTTCACACTTTCGAGAGCAGTGGTGATGAAATAATTTACACAAAGTAAAGCGCCTGTCTGGGTTCGAACCTACTCTACAACTCCTAAGGCGCGGCTGCTACCACTGGGCTACCACTGCTCTGCATTGCTCTTTTGAGGCTGACTGTTCATAAATCATAAAATTTAGTAATCACAAACCTGTGGGTAAGATCGTTAATTCATGGTTGTTTATTTACTAGCTGACCCTGCGAACTTCGCACCACCTTAGAAAATCCGTTAAAAATTATTCATAAAAAAGCCGTTCCGTACAAAATGTATGAGAAAATGAATAGACATAATTTTAATAGTTATTCGAGGTCTGGAACTGTAACCAATCACGCGCGAGCCGATCCAACAAATAAAAATCATAAAAATCGGTATAGCCGTTCTTGAGTTATAAATGGTGTAACTAACCTGATTTTGTACGCAGCCAACTGGTTAAATTAGCCGTTTAGTTAACCGCCTGGCCTTTAGCAGTAGTGCTCGCTTCGCTTCGCTTCGCTTCGCTTCGCTTCGGTTGATCACAGTTCTAATTTTTTTTTTTTTTTAACGTGGAGAAATGCTCATGCATTCTGCACTACCACGGGGAGATAGTGCAGTTATGTGGGACTCTAACCCACTAAAACTCCACGGTGTCCTCCTCTGCCGCTTACGGCGGGAACACGGGCACGCGTTAGCACTCATCCGTGAACCCGCCGCGGCTGTCCGTCACCGGACCCTCCTCTGGGGAGTACTCCCCATCACCGGCGCACCGGAACACATAGCACGCCGTGACCACCCCAGGGACCAAAACCAGAAACACATGCACATGGGCGCCAGACGACCCCGTGTCTGGGCACCCTTGGTCCCTCTGCGACGGGTCAGGTCATTGGCCCCGCCGCCTGCCAATTTTCGGCCGCAGAGGATAGGGAGAGCGGCCAACGTCATACCGACACTCCTCCTCCCCTGCGGCCCCACCGCGTCCGCCATCGAACGGTGGCGACCCCGTTAAGGCCGCGGAAGGTAGGGAGAGCGGCGCACCGCAATACCGGCACTCCTCTCCCGCCGCGGCCTCCAACCCTCAGCCGCGATGCCTCGGGAATACGTCATCGCGGCCCGCCTCAGTTGCGATGTCGCCGAAGCGGCACCGCAACCTACTCGTTGGCCGCTACGTCGTCGGCTTACAGACAAAAGCCCTGACGAGCGGCCCCTCCTCGGGTTCCTCTTCGCTTCACCGTGGGTGTCCAAGCCACGGCTACTGAGCTCCCCCGCCTCGACAATGCGGGAACCCACCGGGGGGGATCACAGTTCTAAACTATTTTTTTTTTTTTTTTTTTTAAGGTGGAGAAATGCTCATGCATTCTGCACTACCACGGGGAGATAGTGCAGTTATGTGGGACTCTAACCCACTAAAACTCCACGGTGTCCTCCTCTGCCGCTTACGGCGAGAACACGGGCACGCGTTAGCACTCAACCGTGAACCCGCCGCGGCTGTCCGTTACCGGACCCTCCTCTGGGGAGTACTCCCCATCACCGGCGCACCAGAACACATAGCACGCCGTGACCACCCCAGGGACCAAACCAGCACATGGGCGCCAGACGACTCCGTGTCTGGGCACCCTTGGTCCTCCTGTGACGGGTCAGGACATTGGCCCCGCCGCCTGCCAATTTTCGGCCGCAGAGGATAGGGAGAGCGGCCAACGTCATACCGACACTCCTCCTCCCCTGCGGCCCCACCGCGTCCGCCATCGAACGGTGGCGACCCCGTCAAGGCCGCGGAAGGTAGGGAGAGCGGCGCACCGCAATACCGGCACTCCTCTCCCGCCGCGGCCTTCAACCCTCAGCCGCGATGCCTCCGTTACGACATCGCGGCCCGCCTCAGTTGCGATGTCGCCGAAGCGGCACCGCAACCTACTTGGTGGCCGCTACGTCGTCGGCTTACAGGCAAAAGCCCTGACGAGCGGCCCCTTCTCGGGTTCCTCTTCGCTTCACCGTGGGTGTCCAAGCCACGGCTACTGAGCCCCCCCGCCTCGACAATGCGGGAACCCACCGGGGGGGATCACAGTTCTAACCTAGCCTAACCAATTTGGTCGGGGTACCCTGGCTTAGTTACTGCGACCAATTCGGCTCGCGCGTGATTAGTTACAGTTCCAACCTAAACTATAATTGAATCTCATTCAGGCCGTTAGTTGAACGGCTGCCGTTTAGTTAAAATGCTAGGCGGTTAACTAAACGGATAATTAAACGAGTTGGCTGCGACATATATATAAATGCTGAGGGAAGATCTCCTTACTCTCTTTCCACGTTTCTATGTACAGATCTGCCAAGGACAAATCTTTATTAAAGGAGTTAACTAATAGTAAAACAAATTAAAGAAACACTTGCACGCGTTTATCTTCACGTCAAAGTGCTATGGTTATATTATGTGGAAATTACTTAACTAGAACGTGTTCTTAAGTCGAGTCTAATCACACTCAAGTAACGATACTTATATAAACTTGAACCCCAATTCAAATCTCCCATAGAAACGGCCCATAAAACTACATACAGAGTCTCAGTATCTCAAAGATCGGTCTTTCAAAGCCATTGCGGGGTTATTCAGCCAATCCCTTTTCTTTTAGACCACAATTCTACCTAAATTTCTTTTGAACACCGTCCATACATCAACTTAGTTCCACCTCGTAATCTGTACTAACCTCAGAAACCTTTACAGGGTACGATAAGACTCCCAGCTTACGACTTACGACTCTCTCCGATACGATGGGGTAAAATGATGATCGTACCTTATTAAGGCGCGGTAAGAAGCACATTTTTAGGTAATTGACAATAGGACATCGCGGCAACAAATACGGTTCAAAACAGTGATGCGTTTGATGTTAGTTGAATTGATTGACCACTAAAATAAAAGTAATTTTGCAGTTTTAATTAAATTAAAAACTAAATATTATTATATTTCGTTAGTTAGATGAAGTTCCCTTTACTATCGTTACATAATATAATATTTTACGCTCAAAATTTTGCGAAAAATACGACGAATAAAATTTTTTTTGCTCTGTTTTACGATTGTTTTATCATGAAACTATTTTATTTTTATGAAATATTTTTGAATAACATTTTTTTTAACAATTTTTTCTAGCTTGTAATAAGTACAGTCACGAGCACTAATATGTCAACACTTGGGAACTTTAAATTGCAAATTTTTCACGAAATAACAAATGCAACGTTGAAATACGATACTTTACATAAACCTATGGGTTCAAAAGTACTATGTTCCTAATAATATAAAATTTCATTCAAAAATAGAGGAGAAAATCGCCTTTTAATAAAGTCAAGTGTATACATACTTATGCTCGTGACTGTACCTACCAATATGCCTAACTGCGCGACAAACTGAGCGTTTTGCGGTGTCCTGCGCCTTAATATTACAAGCTTTGGGCCTAATAGGATTTCTTATCGGCAAAAATGACGAACTTCCATTTATATACCTACTTTCATGCCCCACTTTAATGTTCCTACTGCTGGTACACAGGCCTACTCTCTCCTATCACGATGTATAAACAACGAAACGATTCCAAAAATCGTATCCACTAACGGCTCGTCACTTGTGGGTAACTTAGCTTCGCCAACCACGCCCATCAATCTATGCTATCCACAACGAAGTACAGACTCCGTACGTTACTGCACATATTTGCTGCTAATACAATCAACTTTCAACCTTATGCTGAAGGAAATAAAGGTTAGAAAAACTGCAGAGTTATCCCGGTTAAGGCGGATCGCGGCCAGAAATTGATTGTGGAAGTCTTTATAGTGCTTAATGAAAGAATTGAAACAGATAAAATGGAGTTGGTCTGGACTTGGGGTGGCTCCATTTTACTTTACGTTGCAATTTTTGGATTCCATTTGGCTGTTTTTGCGTATTTTCTCGTGCCAAAGTGCAGTTGTTAATGATTTGTGTCGAAGTGAAAAAGTGCAGATGATTGTTTCAAGTTTTTAAAGTGTCTGGAAAGCGAGACAGCTGGGCAATGTAATAATAACTTATCCCTTATTACTTAACGCGGAGTATAGTTATAACACACACGTGTAATATGGGGGATAGTCGCAGTTCGCTGTCCGTTCATGGATATAGGTACAACCTTTAACATTATGTAGGCTAGGTTTAGGATAAGTTAGGTTAGGGCTTTTTTTTTTTTTTTGGGAAATCATCAAATGACTCCTCCCGCTCTGGGAGGAGCGGAAGAGAGTGTCAGACTCTTACTGAAACCCACCCGTGTTCCTTCCTTTGCCCTTTATGTTCCGGGCTAGCGGTAACCCTTTCGGACAATCCCGCTGATAGGTTAGGGCTGTCGTGTCGTTTGCAAACCTCCCGCAATTATTAAAAAAAAAAAAACATGGCTTTTTCATCTTTTTGAATTTAGAATTCGAAAACAAAAGAATATTTTTTCATCGGTCGAATAGTTTTATTGTAGCGTCTATTCAAAGGTGACAAGTCGGTTGTAAAAATGGAAACATCAAAGGAAAATATGTGTGCGATAATTTACTACAAATTTTAAAGGGGATTAACGCGACTTCAGTGCTTTGAGGAGATCACTTCTGTGTTTAGTGATGCAGCACCATGTTTTAGCTCTGTAGAACGCTGGTATTTAGAATTTCAACATGGGCACTCTAGCTTCAGTGACGAGCCACGTGAAGGTCGTCCAAAAACCGCCATGACGCAAGAGAATATCGACGCCGTGCGGCTAATCGTCGAAGATCGTCATGTGACATACCGTGAAATAGAGACAGCCGTGGGCATTTCAGGGACTACTATCCAAAAAATCCTGCACGAAGAACTCGGCGTAAGTAAGTTGATCTCTCGTTGGATACCACATTTGCTTAGCGACGACCAAAAAGCAGCCCGTGTTAGATGGTGTCGCAAAACTCTGCAGCGATTCAACCGAGGAGAGTCAAAACACGTTTATGATATGGTTAGTGGTGACGAGTCTTGGATATATCCTTACGATTCAGATTCCAAGTAGCAGTCAACAGTCTGGGTCTTCCAAGATGAGCCAAAACCGACCAAAGTAATACGCTCACGGAGCACTTCAAAAAAAAATGTTGCCTCGTTTGTGGTAACGTCGCCACTATTGTACTAGAAGATTGCAAGACGGTTAACGCTGACTTGTATACCACGTTTGTTCGCCACAAGTCATCACAAAGTTTCGAAAAAACTACTCAAGACGTCATATGATGATGATGGGCACGCCGCAATAGCGGCGATAAGACCCCTCTTTGAGGAGTGGCTAGAGAGGCGCCACGGAGCCCTCACCTACCGCCTGACGCAGGTCCTCACCGTACACGGAAGTTTCGGGAGGTTCCTGCACATCATCAGGCGGGAGGAAACGCCCGGGTGTCACCATTGCCAGGATCGCCCAGAGGACACGGTGGAGCACACGGTGGAGGTCTGCCCCGCTTGGGCGGAGCACCGCGTTTCCTCGTAGAGGCGATCGGCAGCGGCGGCGACCTCTCGCGTCCGGCCCTGGTGCAAGCCATGGTCCGGGGCGAGAGGGAGTGGGAGGCAGTCACCTCCTTCTGCGAAGCAGTCAAGCTAGCGAAGGAGATGGCGGGACGGTTCAGGGAGAGAGCCTCCCGTCTCAGCCGCCGCGGGGGACGCCCCCGGCGTCGAGAGCCGCGTGACGACTCCCGGCCTCCGTAGGCGCAGGCCTGCGGGCGGAGAGTATTGGGTAGCTCACCGTCCGATCAGAACCAGGCCCGTGCCGGACGGCGCGTACGTGTTCCACGCGCGCCTCAAAGAGATGTCAGCATCGAGGAGGGGCCGAAGCCCCCTTAGGCCCGAAGCCTGCCGGGCCAGCGGGGAAAGGGTTACCGCTGGCCCGGAACATCCGGGCCAGCGGTAACCCTTTCGGACAAAGCTGAAATCAAACCACAAACCAAACCAAACCCGAAATTGCGAAAAAAAAATCAGCTGTTCCCTACATTTATTTTCGTATAACTCGACAAAATGTAGGGAACAGCAGATTTTTTTTTTCGCGATTTCAGGTTTGGTCTCATAGTAAAAGTTGTTCATAATTATGAGTACAATGACCTCTTAAGAGGTTGTTAATGTTTTACCAATAACCCTGTATAGGGATCGTAGCGGTCGGAGTTCTGCAATTTCTGTCTATCCCTATGGAAATAAGGTGCGAGTTTATTTATGTATGTACAACCCCAAATTTCGTAGCATTTTGCTACGTGATACGAGTTACGCGCTACACAACCACTAATTACTTTCACTAATCGCGTGTAAACGGGCCAGTTTGTCAGCAATCGGTTAGTTTACAAGACGAATCGTAGAAATCAGCTGGCTTTAAGCTGTCGTCAGCGGAATCAAATAGCTACGGCGAATTTCAATACAGATGTCATGCTGCAGAGAAATGTACAGAAGGTCTAACGGTTTTTAAAGCTGTTTGTGTATGTGAGAGACTGCAGAGTCTGCGTGAACATTCTTGTTCCCTCGACCCACCACATTGCATTGCATCGCCTGCCCGTGCTACCACCTCGTTTTGTTTCTGATTTTTTTCTAGTGCTCGTCTCCAATGGGTTCTAGCGTGGCGGCCCAGAGGTATTGGCCTCGACTTACGAGTTGTAGGTCCTGAGTTCAAACCCAGCCAGGCACTTTACTTTGTGTATTTATTTTCATCACCACTGCTTACGCAGCGGTGAAGGAAAACTTCGTGAGGATGTTCTAGAAGCAAAAACTCGAGGACATGTGACATCCCCCGCACTGGGGACGCGTGGTGGATTATGGACCCTCCCTCTCATTGAGAGGAGGCCTGTGTCCCAGCAGTGGGATCATTATAAGCTAATTATGCTAAAGCTGAATGTGAAATAGATGACATGACAACTTTCATTCTTCAAACATTATTTTTCCAACCCTAACCTGGGTTAGGGTTCTAAAAGTTATCCTGGCTCTAATTTTTTCCGCGTTTGATATTTCTCGGGACCCTGGGGTCCCAGACCGTTGGAAGGCGTACGAGGGGCCGGAGCCAACTCGCAGAGGCCCGTTAGACGTTTTGAATTAAATGAGGCACCGACTGACGACTATCCCTGTTCGCACTATGCAAGTGCACCCGAGGAGGCACCAACTGACGATTATCCCGTTCGCACTATGCAAGTGCACCCAAGGACAATCCCCGGTAGGTGTGGGACTATTGCAGGATATGGAAACATAGATATTGTTATTTCCTTTATTTAATTAAATACATATAAATTATATTTTTAAATATTAGTATAAAATTAAAATAAAAAAATATCAAAAATAGTAGCCCACTGGTATCGGGAACAGGGTCCAAGAGGAACCTCCTAACAATGCGGGCCGTGTCCAGAAGTACCGCTTTCTGGATCAAGCCCTCGATCCAGCTGCCCAACGAGAGCCTCCTCAGGTCGAGGCTCTTGGCTATTAATCCATTGGCTGTCACGACTATCGGTACAATGAACGCTATTGTTATTTAATATTAAAGGGAAATTCTAAGAAGCCGTTTCAACTTGGACTTCTGCTTTCCCACTCGACGCGGGTATTTGGTATTCCCGTCACGCGCGCCTCACGTAGGTCGCTATGACAGCTACAGTCTCCAAAATTGAATTGATTTTTATCAAGCGTCGAGCAAACTCGACGATTTTTTGGCTGATTCCCCTTTTTTATTATTTGTCCTAGAAGGGTAATCCTTATTGGGGTGTGAAAGGAATACTGATATTATTGTAGATGTTTATTTGTTTTTACAGTGATACGTTCACTTATTCGAATGTGAATTGATCTACTTATGGATATTCCCTTCTGTGTTTTTCCCGATGCTGACGCCTCAAAGGAAAAGGCTGCCATAAAGTAACGACCTGTCACTTATTGCTT
This sequence comes from Mesoligia furuncula, assembly GCA_916614155.1. Lineage (NCBI taxonomy): Eukaryota > Metazoa > Arthropoda > Insecta > Lepidoptera > Noctuidae > Mesoligia > Mesoligia furuncula. Next base: position 2,598,943 of record OU744809.1, on the reverse strand, counting down.
TTCGAAACTGAAAGGCGCTTTTGTGTAGCTTTCATGTTTTAGCGACATAAAATTAATAGTAAAGACTAAACAGGTGTTTAATGGAGTAATTTTGCGACACAAGTTTTATTATGGACCAATTAGGGACCATTTTCTTTTTTTACTGCCTGTATTGTGGAGGCACAGTCACGTTTAAAAATACGTTTCCTTCTGCACATAGCTTTTTTCGAAAGCTATTTGTGTCAAAGTTTTAACTAAAAATATTGAAATATTGTTAGTACTTCCCGGTACACGTACACACAAATACAATGTAAAAAATACTATGGTAAACTTTATTTTTGAGACGTAGGTAAGTGCTTAGCAAATTATTTGAATTATTATTTTATTATTTCAATTTACAGTTGAAAAAAAAAGAATGAATTTGTTCTTCTTGTTGTTTGTTGCTGAGTTGTTGTTGTTGTTCCATTTGAAACTAAGCACAAAGCTTGAATTCTGTTTCAAACATTGATTACCTACCTATGCTGTGAAGCCTTTCAAACTCATACTACGAAACACGATCCCAATCAGCTACCTTACAAATACAATTTCATATTAGTACCTATTCAATCTATACAAATAAATACGATTGATTAATTACTATTTGTAATGTCAAAATAACAGCGTTTTACTAAATGTATCTGAAAGTAGGTATATACTATACAGTACTTATAAAAAAAAACATATTTTTTTTTAAATTTAGTCTTTCTGTTTTTCCAGCTTATCTACAAAACGGCTGGACCAATTTTGACAGGACTTTCACTGGCAGATAGCTGATGTTATCCCTATGATAATAACGATAGGGATCGCGCGAAAAAAAAAATTAACCCATGAGATACAATTTGTTTTCCGAAATGCACGTGAACGAAGTCGCGGGCACAGCTATAACAAATAAACACTCAATTCAAAGTCAAGAGCCAGCATAATTTAGTAACAGAATGTTCTGAAATGTAACAATTGTACTTAATTCATAATGATTAAGTCGTGGCACGTTTTGGAACCAAGTGAGTTCGCAAGTTCGTCTGAACCGTGCCTTATCTCGAACTTCAAACTCTGATTGGTTGTTGCGCATTTGAAAGTATTATAATGGCGTGTTCAGATCTCGCAAGTTTGTTAAAGAGGTTAGTGATGAATCATTGGAGATTGTTTGATAGCTTTGGAATGATTTAGGGCTTGTGAATTTGGGACAAAAGTTTTGATGCAAATGCAACAAAACAATGGATAAATTAAAGCAAGCGCGTAAAAAGTAACTTATAATTTCTGAAATGTGGCGCATTACTTTCTTCGGTGAATGTGACTGTTAGGAATGGCACCTAGATGTTGTCGAGATAAAAAAAAACGACGGGTTGCACTCCGAGAGTGCCGGCAGAAGTGAAAACTGTAACTGTCACCATCACCGTCACCGCCACCGTCACCGTCACCGTCATCGTCACCGTCATCGTCACCGTCACCGTCATCGTCAGCGTCACCGTCACCGTCACCGTCACCGTTACCGTCATCGTCACCGTCACCGTCACCGACATCGTCACCGTCACCGTTACCGTCACCGTCACCGTCTGTCTGTCTGTCTGTCTGTCTGTCTGTCTGTAATTTCATCCTGTGTACTTACTGGTTTTCAATTTTTGAAATTTTGGATTCTTACGAATGTTCGATCAGGGTCACGTGACATCTTACGATCAGGGTCACGTCTATAGATGTTCAATCCACCCGGGTTTAAACCCGGTGCTTTGATAAAAACTCAATTTTGTGGGTGTTTACGGGTGTTTATCGGGTGTTTATCAAAAGCACCGGGTTTAAGCCCGGTGGATTGCCCATCTACATATAGCACGTCTCATCTTACGAATCTTATGATCAGGGTCACGTGTCCTGACGCGAGTTTAACATTTTTTACCCATTTCAAAAAAAGTGTACAACGCCGCTAAAGAAGTTTTCACTTCAAAAAAAATTCGAATGATGCCATTTAGTAGGTTATATTGAAATCAAGAGGCTATAACATATTTACTAACACCACAATTAACATAATATACAACGATTTTTCTCCTTGACACAGCTTTAATCGAATCTGAAAACCTCATGTTATACAACCTCCATCATGCATCCTTAATCTATAGCATGATGCATGCGCAAGATTAGATAAATATCTACGTAATATATTACCTACATGTGCACGGACCTTTACCCTACTCAGTATGCACTTCAAATCAAGAGGCTATTTGGATGAAACACATTTAATTAATATAATACACAATGACTTTTTCGCCGTGACGGAACAGATTTTAGTGACAGATTTTAAATAGTTTTACTCGAATCTTAAAACACTATAATTTATGTATACAACCTTCACCAGTTTTTATCATCATTTCAGCCGAAAGACGTCCACTGCTGGACATAGGCCTCCCCCAAGCACCTCTACTTTGACCGGTCCTACTGTGCTTCCCTCATCTAACCGGTCCCTGCGGCCTTCACAAGGTCGTCGGTCCACCTTGTGGGAGGCCTTCCAACGCTACGCCTTCCGGTACGCGGTCGCCACTCCAGAACTATTCGGCCCCATCGGCCATCCTGCGAGCAATGTGCCTGCCCACTGCCACTTAAGTTTGGCAATTCTTCGGGCTATGTCGGTTATCTTGGTTCTCCTGCGCATCTCCTCATTCCTGATTCGATCATGCAGGGAAATTCAAAGCATAGCCCTCTCCATTGCCCTTGACAGTTTTTATCGTTTTCAAACAATGATCAGTATCATCAGTAATTAACTTACGGTGAAGAAAAAAATCGTAAGAAACCCTGGACATACATCAGTCTGAAATCGCTAAAACGCAACGCCATTGTGGTGATCAACACTAATTGTCTCTCATAAAACGAGGTACCTCGCAGTAACGTTTCCACCGCTGCGACACAGGGTCTCCTCTCGGTACGAGGGAGCTGTACCCCAATTCACCACGCGGGACTAGTGCGGGTTGGTAGATGTCACATGTCTTCGAATGTTTGGTTCTAGAACATGCCGGTTTCCTCACGATGTTTTCCTTCACCGTTTTGAGAGCAGTGGTGATGAAATAATTTACACGAAGTAATGTGCCTGTCTAGCTTCGAACCTATGACCTACTACTCGTTAGGTCGCGGCCGTTACCACTAGGCTACTACTGCTCTCCTATCAGTTGACATCAATCAGTTATCTCACCCAGTAAAGCACATCAAGCTACCCTAAACTGTCAAATTTTCCCGATCAACTTTGAATCTCATGCTTTAGCGATAAGCATGAGATTGATGTGCGCTGTACAACAATAACATACCCAAATTAAATAATTTAAATATTTAATTATCGACTTAAATATGTAAAATATAAAGGTAAGCGTGTCTCAAATGGTCCATTAAACAAGTTTCACGATAATTGTTCGGTGCGGACAATTTTCTTATAAACGCGCTGTTCTAATCACGCTATCGCAAAAACGGGGTGACCTGCATGTGTGGCTAGGGGTGGCGCGACGTGTGACTGGTTAATGGGTTAAGTTGTTTCTAATATTAAAGGAATTATAAAATATTAAAGCCTTGTTTCCATGCAACGCGTGGTAAAGCGCACTGTATACAGCTCGATTCAAACTTTATGGCGGCTGTGAAGTGCGCTACTCGCTGCGGAGTACCTCACCCTACACTCGCTGACACATGAATTTGTTACTGCACAGCGACTCGCCTCATATTCCGAGCCGCCACAATCTTTGAATCGGGCTGTACAAGCAAACGGTATGGGGACAGGACATTACATTTGCTGTAAAACGTGCGTGAACGCGCGTTTATGCGCGTTTTTATGTCTGATGGAAGGATCTTTAGGTTCGTGCATCGAAAGCGCGCGTTAGATTAAAGATATTGTTTCATTTTTTCATTTTCAATCTAAAATTCATATTTATTGTGAAAAACTGCATATACAACGTTATTTTTAGTTTATGCGAAACCTGAATATAGTTTGTTCAGAATAAGTAACTGAATCGATTCCAATAATTAATTTTTACCCCATGTTATAAAAAGAGGTTAAAAGTTGGACACCGAGCGACACCAAGTAGGTTATCCAATCTCCGCGCCGAACCTAGGTACTATTATCAATGAGCGCAAGACGGCGCGGCGCGAGCGGCGCGGCGCGGGTGGTGAGCATGTTTTTTACCGACAAACAGGTAACTTAACTTTGTGATTTTTCATGGTACAGTTTTGAAATTTAGTACACAGATTCTTTACATAAAAATTACTAGACACGTGTTTCGGGTTTCGCATATTATATTAATTAGTCACATCTGTCGCATGCCGGAGGAGCTATGGGCTAAAGTAAACACACAATGGGTCCCAAACAGTAGCAAACGACAACGCGGCAGGCTCAGAAAGAGATGGCGGGACGAGCTCGATTCTTTCCACAAGGATTGGTGTTCAACAGCACTGGATAGGGATAAGTGGGAGGAGGGAAGGGAGGCCTTTGCCCTGCAGTAGGACAGAAATGGCCGATAATAATAATAATACAAAGTTAGTATAGTTTTTGCTATAAAGTATGACTTAACTTACTAACACAATTTACTTCACAGTTATCATCATTTCAGCCGAAAGACGTCCACTGCTGGACATAGGCCTCCCCCAAGTTGGGGGGGCTTGCCATAATCGCCACGCTTGGCAGGCGGGTTGGTATCGCAGTATAGTATGGTGGTGGAATGCATAGAGAACGCTGTTGCCCATTCTCCGGTACGACCCTTAGTCACTTTTTACGACACCCACGGGAAGTATGGGGTGGTGCTATTCTTTAAGTCCGGCACCACATAGACAACTTCACAGTTATATGCAATCTCAACTAATATTAAATCGATATTACATCCAGCTAAAACCATATATTTTCAATTTCCTGTTTAATACAGTAATTACAGTTGTTGTTTATTATGGTACTTCCTCTATACTATACAATAAAAAAATGGTTACGATGCGTGGCAGCCCTGGCCCGGTACGGTGACAAGCTAACGGCTTCGCGGCTCGGCTATGCGTGTGCGCAAGATTGTGGCGCGATGGAGCGAGTACATTGACGATTTACTATAGCAAAAGGTAATGAAGAATCCTCAATTTCACTTTCGCCTTTCTAAAAGCTAAGAAAGACTCTCCAAAAGTGAAGTTAAAACCTAGAAAGATATTTAATGGCTTCGAGTCTTTAGATGGTCATGGGTGGGGTGAACAATTTTGAATGAACATGACATGACCTCCACCAACGCTTCTCATGCACGAAGTTGTGGGTTCAAATCTGGGCAAGCAGCGATGTGCCTTTTCAATTAATATTTACAGACTCCAGCAGGGCTAGCATGGGCTGGGGATAAAACTTTTCTCCACCGGTTATTTCCACTGACAAGGGATACAATTGTTTTATCCACCTCCCAAAGCACGGCAACAGGGGGAAAGAGAATTATATCACTTTTTGACATTAGATGTGGATACTCACCCCCCGTCTATAGCATGGCGACTAGTGGCAGAGAAAAATTACAGATATTTTGACATAACAAAGGGAGAAATTTGTCCTCGTCTTTAGATGGTGGGTTTAAGTATATCTCTTGGAGAAAATATAATTAATTGTACTATAAAAATGTCTCGTGCTTACTGCCACCGTGAATAGTTTATCCACCCATGTCGCCATGCTCGGAGGGTGGACAAAATTGACAGAGGGGAATAGTATTTTCTCCTCTCCCCGTGGATAAAATGTCTCCGGACATGCTAGCCCTGCAGCACATCAAGCTACTCTACAATCTGTCAAATTTCTTGAATAGATTTTCAACTTTATCGCTAAAGCATTAGGTTCAAGGTGGATTGGGAAAATTATATAGTTTCGGGTACCTTGATGCTTGATGCTCGTGCTGGCGTCTGTACTTTCGAAGTTTATCTTGGACGTTACTGACCTCGGTGTAGGAAAATATCGTGAGAAAACATGGAGTTATAGAAAATATAAATCTGAAATCGCCAACCCGTCTACTGTAAGCGTGGTGATCAATGCTTGTGTCTTCTCTGTATAAGAAGAGATCTTGGTCCCTAAAGTGGGACAATAACAGGCTGGTATTATTATAATAATGATGAGTATTCGCTCACGTGGAGGTCGGAAATTATTACAGGAACTTATTGCCGGGATGAAAAGTATCCTATGTGTTAATCCAGGCCATAAACTATCTCTGTGCCAAATTTCATTCAAATCCGTTCAGCCGTTTTTGCGTGATTGAGTAAAAAACAGCTTAACATCCAAACATACTTAAACTTTCAGATTTTATAAATTATGATAGTAGCAGCGCCACGCGGTTTCACCCGCGTAAGTTTCGATCCCGTGGGAATATCGGGATAAAAGTATTTGATGTATTAATCCAGGAAATGGTCTATCTATGTGCCAATTTTCATCCAAATCTGTTCAACGGTTTACGCGTGATTGAGGAACAAACGTCCAAGCACCTTCAAAACTTTCACATTAATTATAATATTATAGTACTTAGGATCAGTAGGATTTATGTTATTAATGCCATAAACCCTAGAACTACTAGGTTTTTAATAGGACATAGGTTTTTAAGTTAGAGAGTCTACAGTTACTGGTTTCTCCTTTATCAATTAATTTAGTATAGATGCCATTATTGAAATATTAAAAGTAACCCAATGACAGTAAGTAAACCCAGCATTGTAAAGCATCCAACTTAAAACTCACTGCGGCGCCAACGCAGACGACGTAATGACCGGCGGCGCCACCTAGCGGCGGATAACGGAGCACCTTGATTGGTTAATATATGTTTACACCTTTATTACAGCTATAATTTCTTCTCCGATCTGCTTGCCATTGCGCAACAGTGTGGTTCATTTGGTGGGTTAAATATTGATCTTGGGTGTTAGAACATGTGCAAGTATTATCAGCCTTTATCATTCCCACTGCGAATATATAGGCTTCCTCTCTGAGAGAGGGGTAGGACTGTTAAACCACCACATGAGCCCTCAAGACTGGGTTGTTATACAGGGTAATTGGTAAAACATTAACAAGCTCTTAAGAAGTCATTGTACTCATCATTATGAACAACTTTTACTATGGGACCAAACCTGAAATTGCGACTAAAAAATCAGCTGTTCCCTACATTTTGACGATTACGAACGTGAATCTGCCGTCTTAACGAAAAGTGCAATAACTAGGTTAAACCTGATTTCGAGAAAAACGCGGTTAAAGATTTTTATTTGTTTTGTTTGTATCTCCATCACTATATTATGCTTAGTATTAAAACCGGCTACGTCATGGATACGTAAAAAGTGTCTGAAAAGAATATTTAGATCTCATTCATTCATATTTCAATTCGGGGCAAAACTCGAGTTATTGCACTTTTCGTAAGGACGGCAGAAATGTAGGGAACTGCTGATTTTTTTTTCACGTATTCACGTTTGGTCCCATAATAAAAGTTGTTCATATTGTTGAGAACAATGACCTCTTAAGAGGTTGTTAATGTTTTACCAATAACCCTGTATATCACATGTCTTCGATTGTTTCTAGAAAATGCTCAAGTTTTGGAAATGTTGTTAAAAGCTCGGTTTAAAAAAATTACAATGTTTCTACAACCAGCATCTTGACATGTTGGAAGAAACCATGTAGCATGGCAGATCTCAGCTACAAAGATGGATGACCTTAGTAAGGCTGGGACAGACTGGATGTGAAAGCGCAGTTTGGGAGACTCCTATGTCCAGAAGTGTTTTTCTGGGTTGACAGATTAAACTGCAAACTTTTAGTAGTTTCCTAGGTTAAGTTGAATATGCAGTTTAATTTTATGCATAAGCTACATAATAATATACAGGGTTATTGGAAAAACACCAAGAACCTTGTATTCATCATTATGAACAACTTTTACTATGGGACAAAACCTGAAATCGCGAAAAAATATCTGCTGTTCCCTACATTTTGACGTCTTATTATACGAACATAAATGTAGGGAACAGCTGATTTTATTTTCGCTATTTTCAGGTTTGGTCCAATAGTAAAAGTTGTTCATAATGATGAGTACAATGACCTCTTAAGAGGTTGTTGGTGTTGTTCCAATAACCCTGTATAGTCTCCAATTTACGCAAAAGCAATTTGATTTCGGTGATCAAGTTTATACAAAGGAAATGTTTTTACACAATAGACTCAACAGGCTGTCACAACAACCTCATACGAAGCTTTTACAATATTTCGCAGTAATATCAAACAACACTGTTTTCTCCGAACCACAATGGAACATAACAGGCGCACTGTCTCCACATCAACAAAAACGTCGCTTTACCAAAATACGGGTTTTATTATGAAAAACAATGTGCGTTTAAAACTGTCTTCAGCCCATACATTCTCATTAAAGTTTTCGCAAATAATCGCCCCGATGATACGATGGTTCGCGTAAAACAATGTCATTCCTTATTTTAGACAGAGAGTTTTAATTTATGGCCTCCGATTCAGGTTTACAAAGTCTTCTTGTGTTTCAGATGTCGGTTTTCGGATTCGCGGATTATCACTTAAAGGGTAAAAAGGAGGTCCTGACTCACCAGCTTTTTAATTTGTTCCAAACGGACAGGAGGCAAGGGGGGGTGTATGTGAGGACAGTTTTATAATATTATATGCCGTTTTTTGTGACTTAAAAAAGGTGGCGAAGTGTGCCTGTCTTGTTACTTTTTTGCGAGAACTGCTTTAGACTGACAACAGCTTTCATCGTAATAATTAAAATGTTTTCTGCTAAACGTGAACTCCTAATGAGTGTTAAAATAAATGGTCACTCACTAGGGTTCCCCTTCCACGTATAACCCAGTCATGCAGCCTTCAAAGCAAGAGTGGATAGGCATCTTCTGGGCTTGCTCGTTCCATCATAGACCTCATCCATCGCTTTCCACTAGGCGAGATCGAGGTCAAGAGCTTGCTCATTTTGCAATAAAAAAAAAATCACTCGGCTGTGCAGAAATATTTCAGATGTCTGATCTGATGTTGCTAGCAGAAAAACTGCCTTTACGCCTGTAGCGACACCTACGGATGGAAAGTGGTTGTTTGGAAGTAAAATTATTGAGACCATTTATCACAATTTATGTTATTATCTACTTTATATAGGACATGCAACACAACTCAGGTTGTCGCAAAATCTCGTGTCTTACACCCAATAAAACGGAGCTATATCGATATGTCGCAGTCGGATTGTATAATCCGCCATATTACAATTACGGCTAGCCGTTATCAAAAACAGGGCCGTTTTGAAATGCGGCGGTTCAACGATTAGCCGGATTGTCATTTCATACATACGTTCATACGTTCTTCAATAAGGCGGGCCACGTTTAGCCGCATCGTACTACTACTTAGATTATAGGGTGACCATACTCGCTCTTGCCTCTTGCTTCTTATGTTAATATCTCCCAATATGCTGATGACTTTGCAATTTATGTACAATGTACATCGATATTAGAGGGTCAGTCCAAGATTCAGTCAGCTCTGGACTTAATCAATTCTTTGTTAATAAATGTTGGTTTGGACATCTCTCCGTCTAAAAGTAAAATATGCTTATTCAGTAGAGGTTACCGTAGGCTTGCTATTGATGTCCGCTTGAACGGGTTATCATTAGAACTCGTGGACAATGTTAGATATTTAGGATTGTGGCTAGACAGATGTCTTCGTTGGAAAAAGCATATTAACGAGATTTGTGAAAAAATTGTTAAATTCATTAACATTTTTAGAGTCTTGGTAGGCCCTGGGTGGGGTGTCCATCCGATACACCTACGACGGCTATACATCGCCCTTGTTCGTAGTCGAATAGACTTTGCCAGTTTCCTATTTGATAATAGTGCAGACATTCACTTATCTAAGCTTGATCGGTTACAAAATATTTGTTTGCGTGTGATCGGTGGGTTCATCAAAAGTACCCCGATTCATGTGATGGAATCCGAATTAATGCTGCCCCCTTTGTCTGTGCGACGTCGATATTTAGCTGGTAAATTTTATTTGAAATCTAAGTCTAACAATTTCCCTATAATTAATATTCTTGAAAATTTAAACGGACTCTGTAATAATTTTTATTGGACTCACAAGAAAAAGCCTTTGTTAATATTAACTCATAATTTATTAAAAGAGCATGCTATTCACTGCAGTAGTCAGATGGATATGTTCTCCATGGACACTTGGGTCAGCAATGTGGACTTATCTTATATAGTAAGACCTAGTCTATGTAGTATTGATAAACCAAAACAATTTTATTGCCAGCAAAATTTAAGATCCCTATGTTGCAAATCACTTAATGAACAATATCACGAATTTTATTCTATTTATACAGACGGTTCTTTACATAAAGATAATCATTCCGGCGCCGCATTTTTAGATATACAAGTAGGTACTTTTATGAAATTTAAAATTTCTTGTAATGTTTCTATAATGCATTTAGAACTGATTGCCATCGCGGAGGCCCTCTCATATATTCATTCCTTACCCGGGGATCGTTTTGTCATCTACACCGACTCTAAAAGTGCCCTTCTACACTTGATTAAATGTACTTTATCTGTTAGGGGCCTCCCAATAGCTTACACTATTTTAAAATGTATTTATGAAAATGTAATTAAAAACCGAACTGTTGTACTGCAGTGGATTCCTTCGCACACTGGACTGGAGGGTAATGACGTAGTCGACCGTCTTGCAAACGAAGTCGCGTCCGATGGTTATGAATATTCCTGTTTACCTTTTCATACCGAACTAATTCCTACAGTAAGACATTCGTGTCTTGAGTCCTGGTCAGAATATTTCGATAAAAGGTCCTTGACGAAAGGTATTTGGTACAAGACTATTCAGCCCTCTCTTTGTCGTTCTTTGTGGTTCGATGTGGGTGGGATACACAGGCAAGAACTGGTGACGACTTTGAGGCTCCGATCTGGTCATATTCCGCTCAATAGTTTTGCTTACATGATGCGCAAAGTGGTATCACCTAATTGTACAGTGTGTGGAATTTTGGAGGACGCGCACCACATTTTAGCGGAGTGTGGTCGGGTTGAGCGTCAAAGGCGATCTACGTTTATTAATAGCTACTGCAATGTAGGTTTCTTTAATAGTATTTTGGCGGCACCATTGTCTGATGCAGCCAAAATGCTGGTTAGGATGGTGATGGTAGGTTTAAAGTTAAGATCAGAGTAGTGTTTTCTTGTTTCTTAGTTTTTGTAGGTTTATTTAAGTTAAATATTAAGTGAAATTTTTGTTTTCAATAATGGGGGTGACGTATTCATTTATGAAAAAACCCCCTAAATAAATAAAGAAGAAAAAAAAAAAAAAAAAAAAAAAATGACGGCTAGCCGTTATCAAAAACAGGGCCGTTTTGAAATGCGGCGGTTCAACGATTAGCCGGATTGTCATTTCATACATACGTTCATACGTTCTTCAATACTACTACTTAGATTATAGGGTGACCATACTCGCTCTTGCATCCTATGTCGACGTAGCCCCGCTTCGCGGGGCTCCTATTTCTGTGTAAAGGGTTTAAAGTAACCTATATATATTACTAGCTGCGCCCCGCGGTTTCACCCGCGTAAGTGTCGATCCCTTGGGAATATCGGGATAAAAGGTAGCCTATATGTTAATCCAGGGTGTCGTCTACCTCCATACAAAATTTTATCAAAATCGGTCCAGCCGTTTGAGCGTGAAGAAGTAACAAACATATAAACACACACACACACACACACACACTCACAAACTTTCGCCTTTTTAATATTAGTGTGATTAGTGTGATACTTTGTCTCTGTCACCTCTGACCTAGACTAGAGTTAAGAGCAAACCCATTTCAAAAAAAAAAAAACCTAACCAAACCGAACCTCGGGGTGCCCTTAGCTCGCTCTTGCATCCTATGTCGACGTAGTTTTGTATCCGACGACATTGTTGTTGTTATGTCACGCAGCGCCACGAGTGTTAAGAATCGGAACTAAAACCTGTCAAAGAGACGGCTAATGTCTCGCTGTATTACATTATGGCTAGCCGTGTTGAATAACGTATGGTGGCGAATAGATTCCGGCGGTCTTATATTCAGTTGCATTCAATCCAGCTAATCGTTGAACCGCCGCATTTCAAAACGGCCCTGTGTTTGATAACGGCTAGCCGTAATGCAATATGGCGGATTATACAATCCGACCGCGACAGATACACCAATGGGCTCAATGATTCACTCAAGCCCCACAACTACAAGTACAGTCAGTATAAAAAACAACCCGCAAAAAAAATCGTAACCGCAGGAAGCGGTCAGTGGCGTCGACCGTCGAATTTATTTGCGAACGGTATCTGTCACGGGCGTATAATGTTACGAGGAAGTTAACGCTGTTTAAGATAAGGGTATCGGGACTATATCCGCTACTTGGGACACGTTTGAGACATGCCACAGTGTAAGATTTTGTAGCGGTATAAGTTTCCTTCCTGTGGAAACTTTGAAATTGAATGTGACAGTTGAAAGTGGTATTTTTGACAGTACGGAAATGCTGTGTCTTGGTGATTGAGAGTAAGAGTAATTAATAGCCGCAAAAATATGACATTAATAGCCTTTTATATCCTTTCTAATTTTAAATGACATCAACGTAATTTTGGCTAAATAATAACAGCCGTTCAGGTCGATCGAAGGTTGAGCTACTCTCGCCGTGGTCGGCTCGTGGATGGGTGACCATCTTTATATACCGAAACCCTCCGTGCCTAGGAAAGCATGTTAAGGGGCTTCGTCGTCGTTTCAGCCGATAGACGTCCACTGCTGGACAAAGGCCTCCCCCAATTTTGGGGGGGTTTGCCATAATCGCCACGCTTAGCAGGCGGGTTGGCGATCGCAGTATGGTATGATGGTGGAATAAATAGAGAACGCTGCTGCCCATTCTCCGGTAAGAACCTTAGTCGCCTTTTACGACACCCACGGGAAGTAAGGGGTGGTGCAATTCTTTAAGTCCGGCACCATACAGACAAGGTTAAGGGGCTTACATGACCCAAATAGCGGTCACTGTCGGACTGCATAGAAAAGAAAGAGAAGCGCGATAACACAACGCTGGTAATTTATTGCAAGATATGAAGCAATTACTTACTTACAAAAAATCTGTTGTTTGAACTAAAAAATTAAAACACTTGTGTTTTAGTATGTTGAAGTAGAATAATCTGACAGAAAATCAGAATGATTGTATATAATTAATATGGTTTTTATTGTAAAAAAAAGTTTTTAGAGGTGTTTTCATGATGTTTTTCTATCGTATCAAATTAGTTGTATTATGTTTACAACACAGTATCTACCTAGCATATATCCTGAAGAATATCATATATTTTTCTGATTTTGTTTACTGTAGTCGATCATATACTTGACAGTTGACGGAGAGGGTATATTTGTCTCGTCATCATCAGGCATATTTTAAATTAGCGTGGGCGTATTATGGGCAGTGCTGGTTATTGCGCAATAGAAAAACTGTCTACAGTTCAAATCAGATTATAACATTACGAACAAATTAATCACACTAGCGAATCACACACTGTAGGTACACAATTCAACTACTATTAGACAATAACAGGCTGGTATGATGATGATGGTTTCAACAAAACGTAGGACAGTTCCGAAGCGTCTGCCTGCTCGATCACCGGGATAAGGAATGCGCCACTTGACACGTTCTCTTCAACCCCGTAACCGAGCGGAAACGTCCCGACTCTGTCAAAACACGCCAACTTCAGTCTTGATAGTTGCCGCTATGTGGCGTGCCTTGTTTTGTTGTAAACGTCAATTGCCGGATGCGACATACTTTTATTGTTTCTAAACCTTGCGTTTTTTGCGTTTAGGTCCTGTAAGCCCCTTAAGCCGTTGGTCCCGGCTGTCATTCGTGGATCTTTGACAGTCGTTACGGGTCGTCAGAAGCCCGATAGTCTGACAACCAGTCTTACGAAAGGGTACTGTGTTACCCAGTAACTGGGTTGTGGAGGTCAGATAGGCAGTAGCTCCTTGTAAATAAAATACTGCTATTCAGTTGTATCCGGTTAGACTGGAAGCCGATCCCAACATGGTTGGGAAAAGGCTAGGCAGATTGGTCTATATGCTTTTTAGGGTTCCGTATCCAAAGGATAAAACGGGACCCTACTACTAAGACTCCGCTGTCCGTCTGTCATCAGGCTGTATCTCATGAACCGTGATAGCTAGACAGTTGAAATTTTCACTGATGATGTATTTCTGTTGCCGCTATAATAACAAATACTAAAAACAGAATAAAATAAATATTTAAGCGGGGCTCCAATACAACAAACGTGTTTTTTTCGACGTTTTTGCCTTGTGGTAAGGAATCCTTCATGTGAGAGTCCGACTCGCACTTGACCAGTTTTTAATTTAAGATTACCTACGTAATTAGACCTTAAATATAAACACAGCGCGAACTTCGTATTCAAACAACCCATTACTCATTCCTCGTCAAAAGCTCTCTGTTTTATTTACACTGTGACATCACAATGGTTCTTTGCAAGTTTTTATTCGTCTAGACTGTACTTTCGGCTCAAAATTAATGAATCCTTACCCATGAAAGGTGTCTGGGTTACTTTGCAATGTTTTCATAAGCATATTTCATTTGGAAAGTGATAAATTGTCACAGGTGTTGGCATTGAGTCACTTAGGTTTAAGTGAATGAGATTTTCTGTCAAGGAGTTTTTTTCATTTGAGAGTTAAATCAATTTTAAAATGTAGATCATATAAATAATACTATTGTATTTTTACAACATTGGATTGAGGTAACATACATAACATATCAAATCACGTCTGTACACTGGAATAAATAAGCAGTAAATAAAAAAAATATATATTAATCTGAACTGCTTGCCATATGAGCCTAACGTTCAAAACAGTATTTTTTACTGATCCGAGAATAGTTAAAGCTTGAGGTAACATATTACCGTCATGACAGTAAACTTCAACGTTTTAAGTAGCTAAAAGGTCACAAGATTAACTGTTTTATTCATTTGGTGATATCGTTCAAAACCAACGACCATACAGCCCATTAAAATTTATTTACATTACAGTAATGGTGGATTTTCTTTTTTTCTTTTCTTTAAATAGTATGTTTAATCATTACAAGTTACTGTTTTGTCTTTGACTGCGTTACTGACTTTATACAGTAAGAAGAAATGTTTGTAAGTCCTAATGAAATCGCTGTAGTAAGAAATTATATATTTTTCTGTGTATTCCTTGAATTGTTAGGTAGAGGTGCATTTAAAGTAGCTACACTAACATTTCGCCAGTTATGTTTATTTATTATTATTTATTTATTTAATACTTCAAGCATGTACAGAGGCGGACTTAATACCGTAGGCCATAGGCTTGTTTATGTCCCATATAACAAGGGGCGAGTCCATTGCCACAACATTAATTAATTTAATCTAATTTAGTTGATTGTATAATTATTAATTTATTTGATTTCATATTTACAAATGTATTTGATTTTATTTCCTTTATTTCAATAAATACATATAAATTATATTTTTAAATATTAGAATATAAACACATTCATTCAGCAGTCTTGTTGTGAACGGACGTGTCGAAGATTTATTAAAATAAATAAATAATCACTTGCTGAGTCGTGACCTAGATCTACCAAATATCCGGTAGTAAAGCAAACTGTTGTCGTAGGCATAATATGTGTAAATCGTTTCTGTGAAAATGTGTAATAAGTGATTAACAAGTGCATAACTTGTATCACAATGGCATCCAGTCCCTTCAGCCGGGGTGGCAGATGTCCTCGGAGCCCACCTCCTACACCTGTGCCCGCACCACCACCAGCACCTGCACCTGCACCCGAGCCCGTACCCGCACCTCACCCTCAACCGCCCAGCCAGAGAGACGACGTCATGATGGAAGCGATATCGACGCCGGAAATACAGAACTGGATGTCGTCTATTGAGCAGTGCCTAAGTGAAGTGTGCTCTATAGCAGCGGAGGGCAAATTAAACATGGAGCAAAAACTGCGTGTAAGTACCCTATGCCGAAAAGTTAGTCACGGCACATCGCAGATGGCCGTTCAGTATCAGTCCCTGAAGATGAATGCTGTCCGGGCCCACACCACCGTCCAAACACTCGAAGACCAAATTGATCTGTCGCAGCAACTGCAAGACCTTAAGCTGACAATCGGAGCTTCTATCAAACAAAAAACCGGAACTTCCTTTGCTGATATGGTTAAAAAAGGTACCAACAATTACATACAGCCAATAAATTTAAGCTCAGTGGCGATATACCCTAACGACAAACTAAAGTCGAGTGAGGAGACAAAAACACTTGTCCAAAAAATTATATGCCCAGAGCAAATGAAGCTTCAGGTAAGAGGACTGCGTAAGACGAAAAATGGCGGTGTCATTATCAGCACTGAAACAAAAGACGACATTGAGAAGGTGAAAAAATCGATGCAGTTATCAAATTCAGGCCTTACTGTAGACGAGCCCCCAAAAAGAAAGCCTAGAGTAGTGGTAATCGGAGTGCCCTCGTCCATGCAAGAAAAGGAAGTTTTTACTTGTTTGTTCCACCAGAATTTAGCCGAGAACCTACAGGACTACAGCCTCGAGACCTTTTTGACCTCCATTAAGTTAAGCCATAAGTCAGGTAAGAAGGACGCTGAGACCTGTAATTATATAATAGAAGTATCTGCAGACATACGCAAAGCCCTGATATCTAAAGACAGAGTGTTTGTGAATTGGTCGTCATGCCCTGTAAGAGACTTTACTCTAGTCACACGCTGTTATATGTGCCAGCAGTACGGGCATGCAGCCAAATCATGCCGGGAAACCACACCTACCTGTGGCCACTGTGGTGATCTGGGTCATTCCATTAAAGAATGCACAAAGAAGGCTGAGGAACCGAAATGCGCTACTTGCTTGCACTTCAAAAAGCCGAGCAATCACAAGACAAGTGCAGTTGACTGTCCGGCGAAACTAATGGCTGAAAAGAGGTACATAAATACTATTGATTATGGAGGCGCCTAAGAGCGCCGTTAATAACGTATCTTTCTAGCCTTGTTTGTTTTGTTTGTTATTTTTATTTTTTATATTTAGTTATAATTATGATTAATAATTTAATTAGTGACATAGATAATTTCTCTGTATCTGAATGCCATGTTTGTGACGTAGAGCATTGTAAACAATATCTCTCCTCCTACACTAGTCCACTAACCGTTCTAACCCAAAATATTCGCAGTATTTTTAAGAATTTCGACAATTTTAACATTTTTATACAACGTCTAGACATAAACTGTGACGTTATTGTCTTAACCGAATGTTGGCTTTCCAAACAATATAACATACCACTAATTCCGGGATATAATATGTATAAAAGTAATATAAATTACAATCAGAACGATGGGGTGGTAGTTTACGCAAGAAACCATCTCAATGTGTCTGTCGAGGAACCAAATATGCACGACTGTAACAGATTGTTAATTAAAATTGGGTCAGAATTAGCGATTCTTGCCTTATATCGACCTCCCTCTTTTAGAAATATAAACAATTTCACCGACTCTCTAAACGACACCTTGCAGAATCTATCATCTTTCAAAAATACAATTCTAATTGGAGATATTAATATCAATATTCTTCCAGAAAGTGCTGACGCAGCCGCTGAGGAATACCTTAACCTATGCGCTTTCCATGGCTTGCTTCCCGCTCACACGCTTCCTACACATCAAAGTGGCTCCTGTTTGGACCATATAATACTCAAGTCGAATTTCCCCGCACTTGCCCTTGTAACTAATTCAACAATAACCGATCACAGTGCTAACCTACTTATTTTAAATTGTAAATTACCAAAAGTAGTCACTCGCACAACTTCGCGTTTAAATGTAAACAAACTTGAAGAAGACTTACGCAATATCGAATTTGACCCAGTCTACGATTCCGCTGATCCGCAGTTTTGTATGTTATACTTAATCAAACATGTACAATATGCAATTCAGAAGAATACTGTCATATCTCGGCTAAAAAACAAAGAATACAATATAAAACCATGGATCACGACAGGACTCATTCGCTGTATGAAAAATAGAGATAAACTGCATATTAAAGCTAAATCCAATCCAGATAATTTAATTTTGCAACTGTCGTATAAACGATATCGTAACTTTTGTAATGATCTTCTAAAAAAAGTAAAAAACAACTACGATAAAACTGCACTAGAAAAGGCTGGTACAAATAGTAAAAAAATCTGGAAGTTTATTAAAAGTGTAACGTTTAATTCGAAACAAAATCAGTCATCTTCAGGTTTATTACAAGCACACTCATCACAGCTAACATCTGCCAACATTGCAAATCATTTCTTTGTTAACGTGGGAAAGTGTTTGGCTGAAAAAGTTCGGGTCCAATCGCAATATTTAACAAGCACACCATTTACGTGTAGCACTATTTTATCATCCTTTGCATTGCTAGACACTGACGAGACTGAGGTAGAAATGATAATTATGAGTTTGAAAGACGACTGTGCAGTTGGCTGGGATAACATATCAAATAAAATTATTAAACAGTTCAAGCACATTTTGGTACCGCCACTAACTTATATTTTCCAAAAATGTTTATCTGCAGGTGTTTTTCCCGAGTGCCTAAAAAAAGCGGTTGTTGTCCCCGTTTATAAATCAGGCAGTAAAGATCAAGTCACAAATTATAGACCTATTTCGTTACTGCCTTCTATGTCTAAAATATTAGAAAAAATTATAAATAAAAGGCTTTACAAATACTTGGAGGATAAATTAATTTTGTCTCAGCGGCAGTTTGGATTTAGGCCTAAAATGTCAACAGACGATGCCGTACATCATCTGACTAACTATCTAGGACAAGAACTTGATAATGGTAACCACACAGTAGGAATCTTCCTGGACCTCGCCAAAGCGTTTGACACGGTTTCTATTCCTATTCTGTTGCACAAGCTTGAAACCATAGGTATCAGAGGCACCCAGCTGAAACTATTTAAGAGCTATCTAGAAGATCGTACCCAATGTGTAAGAATTGGAGATGTTTTCAGCGAGGATAAAAAAAACACGTCCTTCGGAGTCCCTCAAGGAAGTATTTTAGGGCCTACATTATTTCTGATATACATAAACGATCTTTGTAATCTAAGTCTAGATCATGGCCAAATTGTTTCTTATGCCGACGACACTGCCCTTCTATTCTCGGCTGACTCAGAAAAAAATGTCTACAAAGTTGCGCAACACGGATTTAATATTGTTAATAATTGGCTTCAACTTAATTCACTAACACTAAATGCAGACAAGACAAATTATATTAAGTTTTCGATGCGCAAGCAAACATCAACTGGCTCTACTTCGACATTATATGCTCATTATTGCACAATTCCAACAGATAACCAATGTGTTTGTCCTCAAATTAAAATGGCAAATACAACAAAATACCTTGGTGTTATAATAGATGACACACTTTCGTTTAAACAACATATAGAAGCTTTAAATAATAGAATTCGCAAGTTGATATTTGTTTTTAAAAAGTTACGCTGTATTGCTGACCCAATATTAGTTAGACAAGTTTACTTTGCTCTATGTCAATCGATTTTAACTTACTGTATTACCACATGGGGTGGAGCGGGTAAAACAAAGTTACTAACCATCGAGAGAGCTCAGAGGGCGATTCTCAAAGTCTCTACTTTCCGCCCTTTCCTTTTCCCTACTAACCTCCTGTACAAATCTTGTGAAGTATTAACAGTTCGACAGCTATTTATTATGGGCATTGTATTAAAACAACACAAAGCTCTACCCTACAGCGCTAGATATACTAATAAAAGACGTAAAGATATTGTTTGTCCACAAATTTCAACAAAGCATGCTTTTATATCCAAATTTTGCCTGTACCTTGGACCTCTCCTATATAATAGACTAAACTCGAAAGCAAACATTTATTCTGTGAACTATACAAATTGTAAGAGAATCCTCAAGGATGCTCTTCAAAGTATGTCTTATGAAGAAACAGAAAATTTACTAACTGTATTAAAGTAAATATAGGTATACAAATTTCACTTATGTTAAATATTTATCAAGTTTAGAAACTAAGTGTTAAGCTACTCCACATATAATTATTTGTCTATTGTAAACTTTCGATTATTTATTAATTTTAAAAGACTATTTTAGCTCTTCTCGCCTGAAACACAGGACTACCTAGTTCAGGCACGTAAGTCTTAGCAATATAATTTTTATTTAAGCAAAACTGTACTAATTTTCATGCCTTATAATTTTGAATAAATATATTATTATTATTATTATTATTACATTAAAAAATATAAAAAAAGTATTGTTATTATTAACTTATTTGGTTTTATAATTACTAATTTATTTGATTTTATTATTATTAACTTATTTGATCATACCTATTGTTAAACCGTTCCCTATATCCCTATGTGATGAGGGCAAGGATGTCTTCAATGAAGTGTTTTATTGTTTTTCTAGAAATATAAACGTATATTTTAAAAATGGTTTACAATAAAATTTTAGACGTTTGCGGTGTCGTTCGATATTTCGTGGAGAGTAGTGAAGTTGGCTGCGATGGTGCTGCCATCCACGGAAGGATGGGAAGATTCCTCACGATGTTCACGCTGCAGACTGGTGACGCCATTCGCCGCTAGATGGCGTTATAGATGTATTGAACATGCCGGCCCCTTTGGAATTACCAGGAAGTAGTATTCCAACACGAAGTACTCGTCGCTGTAGCGTCTTGATTATGATGACTGTAACGGGCAGATTTTTGAGAACGATCGCCGTATGGTGCCGTGCGCTGTACGGATTTCAGCTACACGGGATATTCCATCAGCTCCGGGGAAAACTTGCATTATTCGACCCAGTTTCCATTTGAGTGGGGGAACATTCTCTTCTTTGATAAGAACTAGGCTGTTTGGTGTGATGTCCTCACTGTTAACCTTCCATCTTGTTCGTTGTTGGAGTTCTGAGACATATTCCTTTGACCATCGTTGCCAAAAATGTTGTCTAAGTTGCTCCACACGGTCGTAACGCCCCAGTCTTGTAGGTTCGATCGTCGTCAGATTCTCGCAGATGGGCGCAGTCAGCGGGCGACCGATCAGGAAATGTGCTGCAGTAAGCGGAAGGAAATCGTTCGGGTCTGAGGACAGAGGGGACAATGGGCGTGAGTTGAGAACGGCTTCAATTTGCGTTAATACCGTTTCAAACTCCTCACGTGTTAGTTTGGCATTGCCCAGTACCCGCCGTAAATGATGCTTGCAGGACTTGACTCCCGCTTCCCACAACCCACCAAAATGAGGACTGTAAGGAGGTATAAACGTTAAACGAATTTGATTATTATGAAGAAAATCCAAAATATCATTAGTATTATTAAAAATTACTGACAACTCTTTTTCAGCTCCAACGAAATTCTTTCCGTTGTCTGAAAAGATTTGATATGGCTTTCCACGACGTGCTATGAATCGTTTTAATGCTAAAATATAATCTTGTGTACTTAAACTGCCTACCAATTCTAAGTGAATGGCTCTGGTCGTAAAACATACAAATAAACAAATATATGCTTTAATAAGCTTAGCACCTCTGCCTTTGCGGTCCAATATTGACAATGGTCCCGCATAGTCTACACCGCATTGCATGAAAGGAAAACTAGGCTCTAACCTTTCAGAAGGTAAGTTACCCATCATAGGGGTCAATGCCCTCCCTTTCATGCGTTTGCATATAACACAATTATGTACTACTTGTCTGGCTAAGTTGCGAGCTCCTAAGATCCACCATCTTTCACGCATAGAATATACTAAAAGCTGAGGTCCAGCATGAAGGAGGCGTTTGTGTTCATATTCACACAATAACCTTGAGAAACGATGTTTATCAATTAACAATACAGGATGTTTTTTGTCATAATTAAATTCAACGGCGTTAGATAGCCTACCACCTATACGAATTATGTTAGACTTATCTAAGAATATATTCAAACCCGATATTTTATTAAATAGTAACTTATTTGTATCATTATTATTAGTATTTAACGGTATATTATTCTTTAATTTGTGATACTGCTCACTAAACGATTCTTGTTGAACAAAACGCGTCAACGTATCAAGCGATCGCTGCAGCTCTTCTACCGATAACGGACCGGTTTTACGCATACACATGCCGCCGCGCGTCGCCGCTCGTACATTATCTATAAATCGCACTAGATAGGCACAAACTCGTTGCAAACGAATAAATGACGAAAAGCGTTCGAAATCAAATAATGGAGTTAATTGAATGGAGTGTAAATTAATAGTGTCAGATTTAGTTTCGGGTAAATCAACGGATGACGATTCTTTATTATTAGTCTTTGGCCACTTGAGACTAGATTCTCGCAAAAACGTAGGGCCACACCACCAAGTATTATTATTATCGTACTTTAAAGTGTCTAGCGTAGAACCTCGCGTTATAATGTCAGCAGGGTTCTCGGTGCCCTTGACATGTCGCCAAATTGTATCACATGTTAATTCATTTATTTGTACGACGCGATTTTGTACAAAAGTTTTGAGTAGATGCGGTGACATACGCAACCACCCTTGCACAATGGTTGAGTCCGTCCAAAAATAAACTTTATCGAAATTTATACGTAAGGACTTCTTTATTTTATTATATAATTTTGCACCTACTAAAGCTCCGCATAGCTCAAGCCTAGGAATGCTAACTGCCTTTATAGGCGCCAATTTACTTTTAGCACATAATAAACGCACTGAAACAGGTATAGTACTATTACAATTATTGAGACACGATCTAACGTACGCGCACGCTCCGTAGGCGTTTTGAGACGCGTCGGTAAATACATGGAGCTCCTTATAATTTTCACTAATTATGTAACGAGGTATTTTAATATCGCGTAAATGTTGTAAATCAGCAAGAAAATTATGCCATGTAGTCGCAATGTTTTTGGGAACTTCGTCGTCCCAATCCAATTTATTTAACCATAATTTTTGTAGCAATGACTTAACTATAATTACTGCGGGTGCCAACAAACCTAAAGGGTCATACACTTGTGCGATGGTTGATAACATTTTACGTTTCGTAACTACTGTGTCACTATGTATGAATTTTGTTGTAAAGTAAAACTCATCACTTTCCGTATACCAACCTAACCCTAACGTTTTAGACAAGTGATTTTCACCGATGTTTAGATCTTTACAATTCTCCGGAGACACGTCATGACTAAACGTCCACTTATGTAACGGAAAACAACCTCCCTTTAATAGCGAGGAGATTTTATTACATAACTGCATTAACGAATCAAGGTCATCGCTCCCTGTAATAAGATCGTCAACGTAAAAGTCCTCGTTAATCGTCCTAGCAACTAAATCATCTTTAGATTCTAATGCCAATTGTTTTAAGCATCGCATGCTAAGAAAAGGAGCAGAGGCAGTGCCATACGTCACTGTGTTTAAAATATACAATTGTAAAGGTAAGTCTCGATTTACGCGCCATAATATCAATTGTAAGTTACGTTGATCCGATTGAATTAAAATCTGTCGGTACATTTTTTTAATGTCCGCGCAAGCTACATATTTATACTGCCGGAATCTGAGTAAAATGGAAAAAATATCGTTTTGTAATGGCGGCCCTATATGTTGTATATTATTTAACGATTTGTTGTTCGACGTACTCGCGCTCGCGTCGAACACAACGCGTAATTTTGTAGTGACACTATCCTCTCGGTAAACACCGTGATGAGGTAAGATGTAATGCGGTTTGTTTAATATATCAGGAATATCCTTTGATGCAACTAGGGTCATGTGACCAAGTGCCTCATATTCGCGAAGGAATTCAATATAAAGGTTTTTATAGTTAGGTAAACGATCTAACTTTTTTTCGAGAGATAAGAATCTATTCTTTGCCATGTTGTATGAATCACCTAAAGACTCGGGTGACTCCTTTAAAGGAATGCGAACAGAGAATCTACCGTGTTCATCACGTTTTGTAGTCTCTGTAAATATTTTTTCACAATAACGATCATCTTTTGACATGGCATTAGGTAAGTCAGACAATTCTTCTAACTCCCAGAATTTTTGCAATTGAGTATCAATTTGAGCGAAATTACATTGAACTCTGTCAGGTTTAAACGAATGATTATTACAAAGACGGCCAGAGATGATCCATCCTATTTTGGAATCGTACAGATATGGACCACTACTAAGCTTTACTTTTTCATTATTTAATAGATCCCAGAATATGTCCGCTCCTAAGAGTACATCGATGTCCGACGGAACGCTAAACGTAGGGTCCGCGAGCGAAATATGTTTAGGTATCTTTATGAATTGACATTGAACGTCTAACGAAGGTAACTTTGATGTAATGCGAGGAAGTACCCAACACTGAATATTTGTGTTAAAATCATTAACTTTAGAACGAATGTTTACTTTGCAGGTGTGAGAACTTTTTGACATGCTTTGTCCTACACCCGAAATATGAATTGTGGACTGTATAATAGGTAATTGTAAACGAGTACATAACGATTCTGTGATAAAGCAATTCTGACTTCCATTGTCAAGAAGTGCTTTAACTGTGTGATAATTATTCCTTGAATCCGGAACATCTATGAGTGCCGTCGACAACAACACCGGCTGTACCGCGGCACTGCACGTGAGTACATTGCTCTCGGAATGTACTTGCGTATCAGCTGATTTGCTTACGCTCTGCAACGGATGCGAAATAGACGTGGATACGGCCATGCCTATTCTTTCGCTAGAAGTATTATTATTATGAAGTAACGTATTATGGTTATTTTTGCAAAATTTACATGGACCGTATGAACATTCGCTTGGCAAGTGACTATCAGTCCGAATACAATTTTGACAAAGCTTTTTATTTTTCACAATTACAAACCTATCTTGCACGGACAAATTTAAAAAGTTCGGACATGAATACAAATAATGATCACCACCGCAGTCAGCACAAACACGTCTTTGTTTGTTATTATCCGAATTATTTTTCTTTTGAGTTGAATTACTAACGTGGAGTGGAATTCGACATAACGGAGTCATTTTTATTGTGCTTAGACGAGGAAACACCTTTATTATTATTTGACTTTATCATTTCCAACATATCCGCACGGTTTCTTAGAAATTCTAATAAATCATCTAATTTAATGTTGTTTGAATCATTTTTAGACACAAGGGAACCTTTATGTGTTTCCCACTCGCGTTCCGTGGACTGATCGAGTTTAGAAACAATAAGATAAACGATTAGCGTGTCCCAAGCATCGGTTGGTTCGTTTAGTGATTTAAGTGATCGCAAATTACGTAATGTTGAATCTATTAATTTCCTAATTTGATCATACGATTCGCTTTGAAGTGACTGAACAGCAAATAACGCTTTTACGTGATTTTGTACCAATAAACGATTGTTGTGGTACCTATTTTCTAGTAAATCCCATGCGTGTAAGTAGTTTGGAGCAGTAAATTCTAACGCACTAATTACATAAGAGGCAGAACCACTAAGAGATGATTTTAAATAATGAAACTTCTGTATGTCGTTAAGATCTTCACGATTGTGTATCATTGTGAGATACGAGTTTCTATACTCTAACCATTGATCATACGTACCATCAAAGGCAGGTAGCTTTATTACTGGCAACTTAATAGACACAGGATTACCAACTTGATTGGAAATAGATTGGGTTTGTTCACTATTGTTAGGATTCACTAAGCACTTCGCGTCAGCCATGATGGAAAAGTACTGATGTTCAAATGATTCGCGGTATTCTAATTGAGTAGATAAATCGGACTCATCAATTAGTTGTTCAATTTCACCTTGAATATCATTAAAACTTTGAAAAATAGTGCAAGTTGACTGTATTCGTAAATCTAATTCCGTTTTGCTATTGGAATTTAATGTTAATTTGTCTAATTTTGCAATAAATTTCTCAAATAACGTAAGTCTGCCTTTCAGCGTGCCTCGCTGCCTTTTCAAATCAGCGAGACGTTGATTTGTCATAGTGCTAACACCTAAACGGGGAGATTTAGACCTTTCTCTTATTTTATCGGGACCCTGAATCGAGGCCAATTGGAAACCCTCCTCGTCACTCATTTTGGAAGGCTACAGAAAGCACGAGTACTTACAGTTTCCCGCTCAGCACCACCCCGGCGCAGCACCGCACAACACAACGAACAACTAAAACGTAAAAATAACGATATTAACGAAAATTGTTGGACACGGAGTAGGAGGATGGGTTTTGTGACCTGACCGGATGCTGCTTGCCGACAATCCTGGACAATCCTCTTCTCCAATGCTTTTTGATGTGACGCTCCACGTGGCCGCGTGGGTCTTCGTATATCCGGCTCGAAGGACCAAATGTTAAACCGTTCCCTATATCCCTATGTGATGAGGGCAAGGATGTCTTCAATGAAGTGTTTTATTGTTTTTCTAGAAATATAAACGTATATTTTAAAAATGGTTTACAATAAAATTTTAGACGTTTGCGGTGTCGTTCGATATTTCGTGGAGAGTAGTGAAGTTGGCTGCGATGGTGCTGCCATCCACGGAAGGATGGGAAGATTCCTCACGATGTTCACGCTGCAGACTGGTGACGCCATTCGCCGCTAGATGGCGTTATAGATGTATTGAACACCTATTGTTATTTTTATCACTTTAATTAGGTACAGTCAATAAAAGAGATAAATATGCAGGATCGTCGGATATAGTTGAAATTTAGTAAGAAACCGATGGATGTTGTTGACTGAAATTTCATTTGATCAATGAGCTGTTTGTTTTCTATTAATACAATTAAATTTTATTCGAGTACATCCATCGGTTTCTTACTAAACTTCAACTATATCCGACGATCCAGCGTACTTATTAAATCTCTTTTGTTGACTGTACCTACCCAGTAAATCAATTAGGCAAACTATGTAATTGCTATGCACGCCTTTAAGTGATAAGTTCACTGTAGTACTTTATATAATAAGGCTAAGCTTTCTGTTAATGTTTAGGTGAACTAATCGTTGGAGTGCCATAATAAATAAATAAATATAAATTTACCGCCTCGTACTGTCTCTGTGTGTCGGTCTACTGGACGCAAGCCATACAGATTATCGTAAAATTAGGTATGACATGCGTTCGATTCCCGTGTTAAACATAGTGTCATTGGATTTTTCAATCGACCGGTTGATGGCAATAGGCTCCTCCCCTGTTCTCTCTTTCTCGCTCAGTAGTCGGTCCCTTATATCTGAGGATCAAGCGAATGATCCGCCTCCACAGGTTTCTGTCCAGTGCATCCCTTACCATCGTGTATAATTTAGAGGACGATGATTCCTTCGCCTGATCGGTCCATCGTGTTGGTGAACGACCGCGTGATCGATTGCCTTCGGTGTTCCCAACCACAATCAGTTTTTCCCAACTTTCATCGCCTCTGCGTACTATGCAGCCGAAATAGGAGAGAATGCGTTGTTGACATATAATAATTATAAACATTTAATTCTCTTCCACAAAGGCGCCTTAAAAATATGAAAACACTACATCATAAATCGTTTGGACTGGTATCTGCATTAGGAAAAACCTGTCACACACGTTACCAGGCCCCGTGCCCCCAAAACAATGATTGAGTGTTCAATCTTAAGATAAACAAAATATTTTAACCTTTGCTAGGACATCACAGTAAACCAAAATACTCGTAATGGGAAAAAAATATACAATAAATCAAAATATACAATATCAATAAAGATTAATATAGTCCATTTATTTGTTTTAGATCATTTTTGGTCGATAAATAATTCACAACGAAAAGCTTGTTTTTCTCTGACTCCCTGAACAGAATTTGGAGCGCTTCGGTTTATAGGTTAATAATGACCAAAATGCACTATGTGTTCATTCTGGGCAGCACTTGGTCCAACATCCATACATAGATTGTCAATGTCCTTTTTAATTGAATTACTATTGATTTATATTGAGTACTAGTGAAGTAGTGTGGTGTGGTGCGGAGTGGTATGGTGTTGTGTGGTGTGGTGTGGTGTGTGTATAGGTAGGCTGAAAACAAGCGACAAGCGGGTTTTTATTCGAAGCTGGGTTATGATCGATGCATTGGTGCCTTTGACAGTCCATGGTATCGCCCTCTATTATATGGGACATAAATACAACCAACAAAATATGGGTGTACCTGCTATAGGTGCACCTCTGTCTAACCTTTGGGGAATGCAAGTGCGATGTTAAGATAAAAATTACATATTTATATTAACAATAAAAAAAATATAATATCCAAATTTGGAGCTTAGTTATATCATAATTATTTATTTAAAGTGTTTACATAATTTTAAAAGCCAACAGTCTTAAAATAATATACAAGTTTATAAAAAAGAGGGGAAATAATTAAAGGGCATTAAAAAATTCGTCCGCATCGCTGTCAACAGGAAACGTGCAAAAGACTGGCAGCAATGCCACATTGTATGGCAATTCTGAATATCAACGTTGTATATAATAATTTGTATCAAAATTAATCCGAGTTCCCGATATGATGAAACCGACTATACCGAATACGAATGAAACCGAATTGAATTCCCGCTGATACCGAGTCGAGTTTACCCTTAACAGTTATTTAATTCAGTTAACTCTCATTCATCAAACTATCTGTCATACAATAACTCCCAAAGCAGTACCTCAATAAAATAAGGAGTACATTAAAACAAAAGTTCGCGTCCGAATTAATGAATCAAATTATTGTACCTTTGGGGCTCATTGTAAATTCCGATATAACAGGCCCCTTTTAAGTACGAAACCGAACGCAAGTTTGTAACTTCAATCTCAAACCCTCACGCGATTTTCAAACTTACGCAACGATCTTAAGGGTTTAAATTCCCTGTGATATTTTCCAAAGGATGTTGCCTGCAAAACCTGCGTTCGCGTCGTATTGGGCCATAAATGCCAATGCTATAAAGTACATTTTGATGGGGAAGCGTTCCCCATAAAGTTGAGGAGGGGTATTAATATGAAATTACATAATTATATTAAGGATGGTGATATTTAGTGTGGGATTTAACTTGACCTACTTGAATTGTAAGAGGTTATTTGTGTTAAAGTTTATGTTCGTGTTTAGGGAATCGGTGGAAATGAGCGAAATCACTTGATGTAGTTTACGCAACATTGGCTATAGGTAGACAATTAATTCTATGATAGTGATTTTTAGAAGTCGGTGCACCTAGGAAAGTAAGTAGACGCTAAATGATAAATGAGAGAGAAATGAGAGAGAGAGTGGGAGCAGTGGTGGCTCAGTGGTGACGACCGACGAGTTCTAGGTCGTAGGTTCGTACCCAGACAGGCGCTTTACTTTGTGTAAATTATTTCATCACCATTGCTCTCAAAACGAAGGAAAATCAAAAGAAGAAAAATGAAGACACAATTGACGACTTCCTGAATGATAAGTCACTGACTAATCGATATACTTCTTGTTCTATTTGACATTGTTATTTAAATTGATGTTATTGTTCTATTTGACATTTATTCCATTTGACATCATTATTATTTTTGCATTTTAATAGCTAATTTATTTTAAGTTGAAAGTTAATTTTGTTTTATTTGACATAATTGATCCATTTTACATTTGTTCCATTTGACAGTATTATTCTATTTGACATTTGTTACCGTTTGACATTACTATTATTAATTTTGCATTTTCTCATACCAATTTTTAATTTAATTTGGTATTTAATGTAATTTGCATGCCCTGTGGCGGTAGAACATGGAGGACTTATTATACTCGTAAATGAAATACCCATGTTTGCAAATGAATAAATGGTTATGAATATGAAGGAAAACATCGTGAGGAAACCGACATGTCCTAAAACTAAAAATTCCAAGACATGTGGCATCTACCAACCCGCACTGGGCCCGCGTGGTGGATTATGGCCCACTCCCTTTCACCGAGAGGAGGCCTGTGTGCGAGCAGTGGGAATACTATATCCTTATTATGCTACGCACCTTGCTTCGATAACCTAATCCCAACATCATATTTACCTACGCATCCAATTTTCCACAATATTAGCATAAAAACATACACAACACAGCAATAATACACAGGTAGGTACACAAAGAAACACAATATTACTGTGTACGCGGTGCATTTGACAGGCTTTGATCGTCAATATCAAAATTTAAACGCTTTTAAAGTTAGTGAGTGTAAAATTAGCTGCTATTGAACAGTACCCTCGCGTGGACAGTCTGTGGTTTATTATGCTGTTTCAAAGGGTTATTCATCCATTTGTGGGTGTTTTTCGTGAAATTTTAAACTGGTTTGCTATTAAAATGTGTGGGCAGTAATGATTTAAACATAAAATTGAGGCATTTGATTTAATAGAATACATTTTAAATATACAGGTGTTTGGAAGCTGGATACAAAGACTTAAGGGGGAGATAGTTGACACCATTTAGAGCTTATTGAGCCATATATGTGTTAGACGAAGTATGTTTTTTTTAATTTTTTCCTAGTTAAAGAAAAGTATGTTATTTTTGACATGTATGGCTATGGTCCACACCGTGTATATTTATTTCAGGACTAACATAGTATTAAGTACTACTAACACCTTCTCTGGACCAACAAGTTGTCTTTTGAAAAAATGTATAATGTTGTAATCCTGTAGTTAGGTTTTAAGTACATGTTTACTTTGTTTTTACTACTTTTTACTTTTTTTTTCCTTCATAATTTGTCTAGAGTTATAAAATTAACAGTTGTAATGTTAATGTTAATTAGGTTTAATTCGGGGTGAGAGCCGGTGATCCGTCACACAGGGTATCCTAGTATGGACGCCAGTCTCTCACAAAGGATCATATTTTATGCATTTTTGTCAAAACGCTATATTTCTTGTCTCTGTTTATAACTATATGAACCTTTGTGAAGAGAGAAAAAAAAAGATTATTATTAATATCCTGTGTATAATATGTGCTACAGGTAAGTTGGTGACTGACCAAGTGCAGCCTACGCTAGGCAAGAAAAATAGCTCGCACTGAATACTTGTGAAGAAATAACGCCATGAGATAGAGGCCTTTATGACCTCACACTGGTCTTTATGACCTCGAACTGGTCTTTTTGACCTCACACTGGTCTTTTTAACCTCACACTGGTCTTTTTGGCTTCGCAAAGTTCTTTTTAAATGTCCGTTTTTAGGGTTCCGTACCCAAAGGGTAAAAACAGAACCCTATTACTAAGACTTCGCTGTCTGTCCGTCTGTCCGTCTGGCCGTCTGTCCGTCTGTCCGTCTGTCCGTCTGTCCGTCTGTCTGTCACCAGGCTGTATCTCAAGAACCGCGATAGCTAGACTGTTGAAATTTTCACAAATTATGTGTTTCTGTTGCCGCTATAACAACAAATACTAAAAACAAAATAAAATAAATATTTAAGGGGGGCTCCCATACAACAAACGCGATTTTTTTGCCCTTTTTGGCTTGATAACAAAAATGGAAACAGGTAGGCACTTGACAGCACAGACATATTCACAAAATACTCGGTTGTATTTTAACTTTAATAATAAAAATAAAATAAAATAAATATTTAAGCGGGGCTCCCATACAACAAACATGTTTTTTTCGGCGTTTTTGCCTTGTGGTACGGAACCCTTCGTGTGCGAGTCCGACTCGCACTTGGCCAGTTTTTTATTGTTTGTATTTCCTGGGCGTGTCCCAAATTAATACATTTCTTTCTTTCTTTCCATTAATGAAAAATAAATACAGCCTTAACCGTGTTTTCAATTTCGCTTCCCAGACAAGCATAGGTATGAAAAGTTACAGGAAAAGCACCAAAGTCAAAGTCAAAGTCAAAGTCAAAACATTTATTTCAAGTAGGCACTTAAAAGGCACTTTTGAACGTCAAAAATTACGAAAACGAAAATAATCCCCAAAAGTAAGTCAACTCCTGTCTCCACGCCTACGGATCATGATACAGCGATATTCTTAGCGAATCACGCGCCGTCAGCTGTGTTATTCAAACCTTTTGAATAACTTTGCCGTACTTTACTGTGGGTGACTTAATTATTCGCTTGACTGTACTTATTCGCTGAATCTGGCAGATAACACGTAACATGATTAAGTATGTGCGTGAAGTGTACTTTGATATTTTTACTTCGGCTATCACCCGGATTTTGAAAGGTTCAATATTAATCTTACCAACTTTGTTGGGGTCAGTTTCCGGTCCAAAATCCAGGTTTTGGAATGCATGAAGAAGTCTCCTCGTGTTGCGCAGTTTGTTCTGCCAGTTACTCAACTGAACGCTCGCGCTCGGCGCATCCTGGACAATCACACCCAACACCTTATTTGACTGGCCAATTCTTCCCTTGCGGTGGTAGGGCCAACGACCGCATGGTTTGCGACCAGGGTTCCCACCGGAGTCCGGCGTCAAGCAGCCTGCTGTTTCGTCGATGCGTGGGAGTTCCAGTGCCTTAGGCATCTTCTGTGCACGCTGGTTCCATCATAGACCTCATCCATCGCTTTCCATCAGGTGTGATCGAGGTCAAAAGCTGGCCCATTAAGCAATAAAAACCGGTAGACTGGAAGCCAACCTCAAGAAGCTGAGTACCAGTATTTTACAAGGAGCGACTGCCTATCTGACCTTCGTAGCCCAGTTACTGGGTAATACGATATCCTTTGGTAAGACAGGTTCTCAGACTTTTGGGTGTCTGGCTAGCCGTAACGACTGTCAAAGATCCACGACTGACAGCTGGAAGCTGGGGTCGCCGGTCGGCCAGAAGGTTATTCAACTTCAAAGAAAAATAACACAAACTATAAAATAGTTAAATTGACTTAAATTGAATTCTTGAATTCTTAAACCGATTTCTCTCTTTCAGTCTTCAGTAATTTGACTTTCAAAGGAAGCGGTGTGTAACTATTCATCCTTATACTAATATTATAAATTCGAAAGTAACTTTGTCTGTCTGTCTGTATCACAGAAATATTAAAAACAGAGAAGTGGCAAGGGGGCGTGTCGGCGACCACTTGGTGCTGAGCGTTCGGCTCAGCTATTGAAAAAATGGCCGTCACCGCGAGTTAGTGCGATTTCGACCGTGATCGTGATAAAATATAAAAATGCCGAGTTGTTCAGTGGTTTCCTGTAAAAAGCGAAGTCAAAATAAATACTTCATATCAAATGGAATCACTTACCATATTTAAGTAAAAGTATTTTACTGTATTTGTCTTTAAAATCATGAAAAACAACAAATCGTAAAATATTTCATGCTTTTACTACGTTATTTTTGTTTTCAAATATCGCAGCGGTTGTACTATTTTTTCAGCAAATACATTGCTCCTTATCCACTACCTAAGTATGTCGCTAAGTGAC
The DNA here is from genome assembly GCA_916614155.1 of Mesoligia furuncula. Taxonomy (NCBI): domain Eukaryota; kingdom Metazoa; phylum Arthropoda; class Insecta; order Lepidoptera; family Noctuidae; genus Mesoligia; species Mesoligia furuncula. Next base: position 2,565,682 of record OU744809.1, on the reverse strand, counting down.
TGGACAAGCAATGTAAAATTACAAAACGATACTTTATTTTTGCGGAGCGTCGCGTGGTACAGCCGCTGTGTCTTGCGGCGAGATAGTGATGAGGTTGTGAAGATCCACTAACGTAGGCTATCGACAACAATGTCGATTGCCCAACGAATATATTGCTATTATAGTTAATTTTTCAATTTGTCAACCATTTTAACCCGGTTTATAGAAGATCTGAAAAGATGACGCTTAAGCCGGTTGGTAGACCCTTGAGAAGATGTAAAATAATGTTATTTTTTTTAGCTACATTTTATTGATTTATAATATAATATGTTCTGGACATATCGTTTTTTATTTATTCTATTTTCATGACCCAATTTTTTTTTAAATACAATAATTAATGGAAGAATCGATAACTTTCCGATTTAGTCACTCACTAGCGTATATGTAAAATGAATGGCTTTTGCACAGCACAACGATAGCTATGTAGATGTTTTTGTGTGAGTAAGTTGTACGGTGCATGGTAAATGCACGCTGTGTTTGATGAGTTAAGGATTATAATTGATTGTTTAGTATGTTTTGATTTATGAAATGCAAGTGTGTGCGCGACTGTGTATCTATTGCTTTTACTGAACTACATGAGTAGTAGTGGCGCGGTGGTGGGGCCAACCTGGCGACATCGGATTTTGATGTATTTTCAACTAACGGGCATATCTCCTTCTTTCATATATCTATGGTCTGTATATTACCTTTTCACGCCTAAACCACTGAACGGATTTTAATAAAATTTGTCAAGGAGATAGATTGCATCCCGGGGAAGGACATAGGTAAGTTTTTACCGACATACCTCGCAGGCGAAGCCGCGAGCGGAAGCTAGTCTTATATAATACGGTTATACATAAGTAAGGGGGTTAGTCTATAGGTTAATTAACCTTGATTAAGGTTTTAATTTCACTTTTTTACCGTCTTACAAAGCAAATAAAACCTGATAGATTCCTCTGAAACATGTTCAACTAGCAGAATGAGGCCTCCAAGTACGCGTGCGTGACCATCGTAACCCCAGTAGGCAGGAACTTCTCAAAGTTACATCACTCAGTATTAATACCGTAGATGATGTTGTAAAACTATTCCACTTACGGTCCGCGTAGAGATCAATAGGGAGGAAATACGTTAAAATCTTACCAGAGTTGCGAAACTTCGTATCCTTTGAGATTCGAGGTATTGAGTCGAGGCGGCCCATGTTGGGGGGCGATGATGAAACGATCATTTGTCGAATAAGAATAAATGTATTTCGCCAAGTCTCGTTTACGTTTTTAGGGTTCCGTATCTCAAAGGAAAAAGCGCAACCCTTATAAGATCACTTCGTTGTCCGCCTGTCTGTCCGTCAGTCAAGACCCTTTTTCTCAGGAACGCGTAGGGATATCTAGTTGAAATTAATATAAAATACTCTGGGCTACAATCCCTAGAAGCAGTGGAAAAATCATCAAAAGATACGGACGTTTATATTCCGAAAATAAAACCTATAGGGTACTTTTCCCGTTGACCTAGAATCATGAAATTAGACAAGAAGCAATGTACAAGTAAAGGAAAAAATCCGAAAACCGTAAATTTGTAGATACATTACAAAAAAAAAATTGAAACTGTTATCTTACAAATTTGTACAGAGCCCTCGGTGCGCGAGTCCGACTCGCACTTGACCGGTTTTTTAGCAGTGGTGGCCCAGTGGTAACAGCCGCGATTTACGACTTGTATGACGTACATTTGAATCGAAACAGGCGCTTTCGGAAAACGGAGAAGGAAAACATCGTGAGGAAACCGGCATGTCCTAGAACCAAAAATTCGAAGACATGAAACATCCACCAACTGGGGCCGCGTGGTGGATTTCGGCCCCCTCCCTCTCACCGAGGGGAGGCCTATGTCCCAGCAATGGGAAAGATTATAGGTACCTATAGGCTGATTATGTGTGTGTGTGTGTAAGTTTTTGAATTCCCTTACACTAGGATTCCCTGTGTTATGAGAGCCAGGCTCCTTCGTTATACGGTTTGCGATGTAGAGTGGTATATATAGTTATACCAGAAACTCATAAAAACAAAAAATGATTTTCATTTGGATTGACATTGCCATATGGAAATCACATTTTTTTTTTATGCCATGAGATTCTGGTAGACATAACCCATTCCGAATTATTTTTGAAAAGTTATTTGGAAATTGAAATAAAGATTTTAATAATTTTTTCTGCATTATCGGAAGTGCTTATTACTTTATTTATTTTTAAGTAGGGAACAATTAATAACCTGTTACTGTACTTATAAATTATTTATCCTAAAAATTGCTATTTTCATGTGAAAATCTTTGTGAATCTTGTGCAATTACTTGCTTTTTATGTGTAGGCATATAAATGTGAAAAACATGTAACATGCAAAACTAATATTTAAGTCAACCAATCTGTCTACCCTTTTCCCAACCATGGGGTCGGCTTCCAGTCTAACCGGATGCAGCTGAATACCAGTGTTTTACATGGAGCGAGCCTATCTGACTTCCACAACCCCGTTACTGGGTAACGCGATACCCCTTGCTAAGACTGGTTGTCAGCCTTTCGCGCTTCTGACGACCCGTAACGAATGTCAAAGATCCAAGAAAGACAGCCGGGACCAACTGCTCAACGTCTTTCCGAGGCACGGTGACAGTGGTATGTAAAGATGGTCACCCATCCACGGACCGACCGCGGCAAGCGTAGCTTAACCAGATCGATCGACGCGTGCAGCTGTTATTACTTAGCCACAAGCCCCTAACAACTAACATTTAAGTAAATCATTTAATAATGGACCAAAATTAATTATCCCATAGTTCAGGATCACCCTAATCGTCCCTCCGCATACACACCCAAATTTTACTCAAGCAAATTGGTAAACTAATATATAAATTCGTTGAAAGTCAGTGGTTTCCATTCAGCTTTACTTCGCCAACTAAGATTCAATTAAACTCGGTTACTATTAATTCGTTCAAATAGCAAGCTGGTAGGATTGCCAATAATTTATTAGGGGAGCCCTTTGTAGGCCCAAATGTACGCAAATTTTATCAATAATATTATTAATGTGGAGTGGTTGATTAATTATTAACTGATCCGCGGCGTTTGTGACGTTGTTGGCTCCAATGTTGGTGTGACTATGGAGCCAAAGGTTGGTGTGTTATTCACAACATAATTTCCGTTTGTCCACTCATGTGTTATAAACGGTGCTAAAAGTTAAGATTTTTGACGTTAACAAAAGGGTAATTCCTGTGGTAATTCCCGTGTTTATAAGAACGTTCGCATTCTAATCTTAGCGTAACATACGTACGACAAATAATAACGATTACGTAATCATTAATATTTGACGTACGGCAAGGCTATTATTAATAATTGTAATTGTAAGTAATTGTAATTTGAAACAACGCTTTTTTGCTTTGACGATAGTTAGCGCCATTTTTGACGTACACGCGTGCGTCAAGTGAACGTAAAACAACCCGCCCTTAGATGCAATCTTTTAAAAATACCATCAATTTACATACATTTTTGACAAGTTTTTGATATTGATTGTCGTTGAGATGAGATTGCGACTTGAATTTGAACGTTTTTTTAGTACGAGAATTGGTCTTCTGTTCTCTTACCTTTAAGAAAGAAAGAAATTACGTGTTTGTGCGGCAAACATGACGCATAACAAAAAATAAGAAAAAAAAAAAAAAAATTGTGAGAAAGTAAGCAACATTTATTAATAAAGACGCTAGTAAAAAGGATTGTGTTGAAAAGAGGGGTTATGTCCAAAGAAACGAGAGATTTTTTTTTTGTTATCGGCGAAGTAGTGCAACCACCAACATAATATTATAAGGAAGTGATAATAGAGGTACATAGAAATACAATCCCAGACTCCTAGATCGAGCCATCTTGCATTTCCATGTGAGGTATAAAGGCCTAACTCATCAAAATAATTCAGAGTTAATGAAAAAAAAAATATGCAGTTTTGATGCCGACATACTGGTCATAATTTTGGTGTTGTCATTGTTCCGATTCAAATTCACGGCCATTTAAAAAGTAATAGACTACAAAAAGCAAGGTTGCACGATTTATAAGTCCGGGAGTGTATATTGGAGCCCGAATGTAACTAAAGTTGTGATAACATCACCAGTGGAGTGGCGGCATCTGTATCGCCACATGTGAACTACGAATCACACTGACGTCACGCAAACTGCTGCATCTCGCAAGCAAAGTTTATTGCGCAACTAACATAGATACAACGGCCTGACATGAATCATCGGGCAGTAGACACAACCCGTCTGATCGAGGATCCATCCTTTTCTATGGAGGATGAGTGTACACCCTGTTCTTTAGAGTAGCAATTAACGGTATTGAAGAAAAGATACTAGATTCTCACCCTAGAACCACATAAGTACTCGTAAAATGGGTTCATCACCACAGCACTAAAATAAATCCACAAAAAACAAATTACAGAAAATATTTTCTCACATCAAACCATAATCTTAACAGTTAAGTTATAAAACTCATTTTAACGTCAGAAACCATAACTCTAAAGTCTCAACAGTTAAAATTTAACTGTCCAAGTTATCCAACGTTCAGTATATCAAGAGTATGCTAACTGGAGCCGTAAACCGTATCACAATTTAACTTGAAACTGAAAACGTTTTAGTTAACTTTATGGGTCTACAGTATGTTATTAAAGGTACTGAGCAGGAACTGGGTGGCGTCCAAAAGTTACTTGACATTTCCTTCTTCAGCTGTAATGCCATCATCATGATTTAAGATAAAAAAAATAATCAGTTAATCCTAAGGGGTTACTTACCTAATTATTTTTTACAATAAGTCAAAGGTGGTTAATTAGTCAATACAGGTATGAGGAACAGGATGTAAAGTTCATTCAACCTCCATGGAAAAGGGAGGATCCTTCGACCAGACGGGTGTTGTGTCTAGCGAGCAACTGCCCAATGATCCATGTCGGGCCGTTGTATCTATGCTAGTTGCGCGGTAAACTTTGCTTGCGAGATGCAGGATTTTGCGTGACGTCAGTATTACGCGTTGTTCGCATGTGGCGTAGTAGATACCTCTACAAATAAAAACATTGTAGGGTTGTAGCAGTTCAAACATTTGGATCATTAGAATTTTAAATCATAGTGGGGACCTTTGCCCAACAGTAGGACAGTAAAGGTTTTTTGGCTTCGTGAGATAAAAATACTTCACTACACTTAACCGAGTAACCGAGGTAATTATGGCACATCGGGTTTCGGGAAAGTTCTGTATGCAAAGCGTCGCCATCGTCTCTGTTACTTACACTCGACATTCTCTTTGTAAATCCCGATGTGTCTAGGAATAGAAGGCCTACTTAGCTAGGACGCGAAAATTCGAACGATTTTTGAATTGGAAATACTCGTTTTGATTATTTACAATTCTTATAAATTCTGCTTGTCTCAACCATTGCTGTCGGATATTTTATTTTACACCTATAAGCCATCCGGAATAAATTCCCTAAATTTAATGATGGTGAAAACCGCATCGAAATCCGTTGTGTAGTTTATGAGAACAAAGCGGTCACACAAACTGGCACGAAAAGTGACTTTAATTTATTATGTATAGGTAGATTCAAATGAGGGGCCCGTGGCTAAATAATAACAGCCGCACAGGTCGATCGATCAGGTTAAGCTACGCTTGCCGCGGTTGGTCTGTGGATGGGTGACCATCTTTACATACCGTGACCCCTCCGTGCCTCGGAAAGCACGTTAAGCCGTTGGTCCCGGCTGTCATTCGTGGATCTTTGACAGTCGTTACGGGTAGTCAGAAGCCCGAAAGTCTGACAACCAGTCTTACCAAGGGGTATCGTATTACCCAGTAACTGGGTTGTGGAGGTCAGATAGGCAGTCGCTCCATGCAAAATACTGGTATTCAGCTGCATCCGGTTAGACTAGAAGCCGACCCCAACACAGTTGGGAAAAGGCTAGGCAGATGATGATGAGGTAGATTCAAATTCGTGCTAAGTCCACTGGTTCTATAAAATGGTGGGTAATCCTTCGCCGGAAAACCACAAATGACCGCGTACTCTGCTTACCTCAAAAAGTAAAAGCAACACGATACAGGTTTGGCGAGTGGCGTGACCTTTCGCAACTGGCTGCTGACTCATATTTATCAATTTCGCCTCTACTTTCACTGCCAACACACAAGTATGCTCTTGGTTAGATAGTATACCTACTGAAGGAAATTAACTTATTGTAAACAGTCCGTAATGTATTTGGATAGTATAATAATTATGTATTTCCATCGCACTCACTTCACTTCTTCACGCTCAAACGATTAGACCAATTTTGTATGGAAGTAGCTGACACCCTGGATAATATTATAAAGGCGAAAGTTTGTGTGTGTGTGTGTGTTTATATGTTTGTTAGTTCTTCACGCTCAAACGGTTAGACCAGTTTTGATAAAACTTTGTAAGGAGGTAGCTGACACCCTGGATAATATTATAAAGGCGAAAGTTTGTGTGTTTATATGTTTGTTAGTTCTTCACGCTCAAACGGCTAGACCAGTTTTGATAAAATTTTGTAAGGAGGTAGCTGACACCCTGGATAATATTATAAAGGTGAAAGTTTGTGAGCGTGTGTGTGTTTATATGTTTGTTACTTCTTCACGCTTAAACGGCTAGACCAATTTTGATAAAATTTTGTAAGGAGATAGCTGACACCCTGGATTAACATATAGGCTACTTTTTATCCCGATATTCCCACGGGATCGACACTTATGCGGGTGAAACCGCGGGACGCAGCTAGTAGGTATATAAACGTTTAGCCTTTTTCCTGGAGAAATATTTAGCTGACCTTCTAAAAACTGTTTACGCTGCCAATGATGGGCACATTTTTAAATTAATGAACCTCTAAAAACTTTTTGCGCTTCTAATGAGTTTTTTAATTCTTCTTCTTTCGCACCTTTTTTAATTGAGCCACTTTTTAACTTTATGGCCTTTTCTCACAAATTGATCGCAGTTATTTAGCTAATCCGTATTTTTAAGACCCCAAAATAGGAATTATTTGAGGGCCACAGAAAGCCGCGCAGTCATCATATTATTATTATTAGGGTGTTCAATAATAATTTTAAGAGTGGAAAAATGAGAATGATTAGATGGTAATGCCTTTTTCAGTAACTTGAAAAGTAAAAGCCTATTGCTACATTTATGCCATACGGTCACTTAGCACTGTGCGCCATTGTGGCGAACCAAACTAATTGTCTATGGTTCCCACTATTACATATAATAAAGACAACACTCAGTGATATAGAGCATTATGTCTATGGTCACGGTAGTTATCTAGAGTCTGAATTTGAATGGGAATGAAAACCATTATTACTCCACTCCATGTGATTTAACATTAACCCGATGTTATTTATTTATTTATTTAACACTTCAAGCCTTTGAGTATTAAACCAACCGATATTAGTACTCGTGGCGTCTCCGCGCCACGAGTACTAATATCTATGCAAATAAGTCTAGTACTTTCATCGCGGGGGACGAGGGAACGCAATAATACACTAATGCAATTCGATCGCGTTGTTACGCACGCACACAAAACAAACACAAGCATAAACTATACGCACACATGTATATAACCGCTATGACCGGCGGTCTCGTACCTTTGGCAGCGGGGATCGCCTGACAATGGCGCCTCCAGTTGGTTTAATACTCAAAGCTTCAAGCACGTAAATGTACAGAGGCGGACTTAATGCCATAGGCATTTTCTACCAGTCAACCTTTGGGTGATGCAGAGACAAACAGTGGTAAGTGCAATAATGAACTTTGAGGAATAAAAATTTTAAATATAAAAATACACATAAGCCTATTAAAACTGAATATAATATATACCTAATTACATATAAACATAAGCACAAATAAATATACATAAATACATACATATACTGAGTAAAAAGAAATAAGACATACAAGGGGAAAATATTACCGTTGTGATGAAACTGCCAGCTTCTTGCGAATGTGTTCGCGAACCTTAACTTTAAAGGATAGGTAAGGTAAGGTACCTTGAGTTGCGTAAACGTGTTTTCCTCCGCTGTCGCTTGTATACTATGTTGTGATACAAATACACATCTGTTATAACTGGATCGAGTTTCATTTAAGTAAACGGGGCGCCATAACGCGCTTAAACCATTTTAGCTCTTGTAAACAGTAGTAGTAAAGCTACCGGGTCTGAACATCACAGTTCATTCCATTTAGTTCTGACAATCAGCTCTCTAAGGCAGTTCAGAACATTTCACCAAACTCCCGCCCCCATCAACTAATACATATGTTGCAAGTTACAAGTCACGAGCGTGGATTGCATCAGCTTATAAACAGCTTGGGTAGCGATTGCGATTTTTTTAACCGACCTAATAAAATGAACGCCACGCAAAAGGTGGCGGGACTAGCTAAACGAAATTAATAGCCAAAGGTCCACACTGGCCCTGGACCAAACAGCTAGGTGATGAGGGAGGCCTTTGCCCAGCGGTGGGTGACTTGTTCCTTATGTGTGTTTTTTTTTTTAAATTAGGTGTCCCGTTTAGGTATGGCCCGTTGACATGTACAGACGCCAGCACATCAAGCTACCCGAAACTGTAAAAATGTCTCAGTCAACTTTGAATCTTATACTTTAGCGATAAAGTTGAAAATCTGTTAAAGAAATTTGACAGATTGTAGTAGCTTGATGTGTTGGCGTCTATACCACAACCATCACACGACGTCGCAGCAAGAAAATGTGGGCAAGGAGTGGGTACGTGTGAAAAGTGTCGCTGCAACTTCTTGCAGTTGCGTTCTGGCTGCCTTGTCGCTAGTAGTTACGATGTGGTTACGTTGTGGCTAGTGTAAAAAAAATAGGGCAACGCCTTCTCTGAGGGCAGTCTGAGGATCTGTCTGCTAGACAGACAGATCGCGCTGAACTACTCGAAACTGAGGCGGCTGATGACGGAATTTCTCGGGTGACGGACGTGTGGTGGACACGCGCCCACAGCAAATATGTGTATCGCTACTTCGGCGCCGTTATCTCATTCTTATTGACGTCCCGGTGACGGCAGTGGTAAACAAAGGCCCTCAGAGAAGGCGTTGCCTTTTTTTTTAAATCAAACACACCTGCACCATTTTAATAATACGAAACTTTGAGATTTCGTGTTCAATTTAAAAAATAATAAAATATTGTGTACGTTTTTGATTATTTTGATAAGTAGGTGAAAAAGTCACATTTTCTAAGTTCTATGGACGTTGTTTATAAAAAGTCATAACCCTAATTTTCCGAAACTCCACAAGCGCCAGCGATTCGCTTCCTCTCACCACTCGGGCCACCCACCCAGGGAATCCCTCTCACTAATGGTGCTTGGTGGAAAGCGCCCAGTGTTTACTTTTATTGTAGAGATAAATCTGCCTTAACTGTCCCGATAATCGTCGCTAACTGTGGGCTACGTAAATATTGCTAGCATTATTGCTTCGTCCGGAATTTATGCTGTTTATTGAAAAGGTGAAGTAAATAAACGGTTTGTCCCAGACGATACCCGACTCATTACGAAACGAATACTAACTTAAGGCGAAAGCGTCAGGTTAGCCGCAAAATTAAAGTTTTCTTACTATTTATAATATTTCTTACTATATATTATATTATAAGGGGTTGTATGTTGATTTAAGGGAACTACATGACCTAAAGCGTGCTCACTGTCAGACTGCATCGAAAAGAGAAGCGCGATGACAGAACGCTGGTAATTTATTGCAAAACTAGCTGCGCCCCACGGTTTCACCCGCGTAAATATCGATCCCGTGGGAATATCGGGATAAAAAGTAGCCTATATGTTGTTCTAGGTATCAGCTACCTCCATACAAAATTTTATCAAAATTGGTCCAGCCGTTTTAGCGTGAAGAAGTAACAAACATATAAACACACACACACACACGCACACACCCCCACAAACTTTCGCCTTTATAATATTAGTGTGATATGAAGCAGTTATATATTTACAAAAAAAAATGTATTGATTAGACAATAAAATTAAAACACTATTACGTAAATATGTTGCTTGTCTGACAAAAAATCAGAATGATTGCATGTTTATTAGTATGGTTTTTAATCGAAAAAAAGGAACTTTTAGAGGTTCCTTCACGATTTTGTTCTATCGCATCAAATTATTTGTATTATGTTTTCTGTCGAAACACTAACTATAGCATACCTATACCTATCCTGAAAAATATCATAATTATATTTTTCTGATTTTGTTTACTGTAGTCGATAGATCGACTACAGTAAACAAAATCAGAAAATTTAATAATCTTTTAGGCATTATAAAACTTACGTTTAGGTCCTGTAGACCGTTGCCACTCAGAAATTCCTGGTGAAAAACCCAAAAATCCTTTATCTGACACGAGAATCGAACCCAGGACCTCAATCAGCGTCAGGTAGTACACCTTGTATTGTCATCTGACATTATGCTGAGCTGAGGCCCTTTCGGAATTATAATCTTTGTTTTTATAGTTTTAAGGTATATTTATTTGGCTGTAATGCCAATAAACGCAATTTTCTTTCTTTCTTTTATTCATTAAGCCGCCTTACCATACCTTATTATTTTTATTTAATACTTATTTAACTCTAAGCTAAGGTCACAACATGTCCCTCGAATGTTAAGACCGCTTTATGATTTCACATTATCATGGTATCTTTTTAGCTTTGCGTCCTACAAAACCTCTATACAAAGTCCTTACAAACTACCCACATAAAACCACATTTAAAAAACAATCGCACAAAACAATAGACGCGTAATTATCTTGTGTGAACTCGTAAAAACTTTAACATGACGCTATCAAATATTTTGCACCTAACTTAACGAGCGGATCCAGGTCATAAAACCATGTATATCTCTCATACTTCGGTATACACTGACGGTTTAGTTTATAGAAGAGTTCACCGTCCTTCGTACGTAGCGTTCGATGTACGTTGTAAGTCATTAGTGATGTATGGATGCGCGGAAAGGGACTAGTTTTATTACGGCTTCGTTTTATAGTTCGGCCAATAGCCGCGGTGCTACAGGCTCTGGTTGCAAGTTTAGGGAATTAGGTGGAGGGCCTGAAGGCAGCGGGTTTGAAGCAGCGGGCTAAGGGCTGTTGAAAATGATTTACGAAGCTTTAGGGACAAGAGGAAAGAAAATAATGCTTTTATGTTCAGAACGGTTACATGTACCGGGTTATTGGTAAAAAAAAATCAGCTGTTCCCTACATTTATGTTCGTATAACTCGTCAAAATGTAGGGAACAACAGATTTTTTTTCGCGATTTCAGGTTTGGTCCCATAGTAAAAGTTGTTTATAATGATGAGTACAATGACCTTTTAAGAGGTTGTTAATGTTTAAGGTGAATGGGTAGTTGAGACCGCGAAATTCAAAGTTAGATTTCTACCACCTACCACCAATCTCTTATGGAAAAGTGTCAATGGTAGAAATCTAACTTAGAAAGATGTATTAATGATTCTAATGATTATAATTCTCTAAATATGTACCTGTTATTGTCGCGAATCACATTTTGATCAAGATACAACCTGACACTGACCTGCAAATTGCAAACGTAAGAAAATTTGAATTTCGCGGTTCACTATCCATTCACCTTAACCAATAACCCTGTATAGTATATTTCAGAAAAAGATTAACTGCCCTAAGCAGCAATACTGAAAATTCATGAAATCTATGTATTTCAAATCAATATTGTCATGCGTTAGTCTCGCAAAAACTCGAAAATGCCTTGACCGAATGTGATGAAACTTTGATAAGTCGAATGGTGTGGGCGCCGGACTTTCCAAAAAAATTTAAAAAGGCATTGCAACGCATACCGGGTATTAGCTACTTAGAGATAATTATTATAGAAGTAGTTTGTTGTTTAGATCAGCAAGCTAAAATGAATCCCCACGATATCCCACCTGAGTGTATTTTTGAGAACATTTTGTAATCACAGCTAGTGAAAAGTTATTAACCCATTTTGAACTGCCCATGTAATATAATTTGATTTTGTTTTAATTGTAATTTAATGTTGATTTAATTGATTTGATTTTAATTTAATTTAATTTTTTTTTTTAAATTAATTTTCATTGTGATTTTAATATTAATATTCATTTTAACTTTGATTTTGAGTTTAAGTTTAATTTTGATAACACTAACGCAGTACAAACTGTGTTAGTGTTATCAAAATTAAACTTACGTTATATACTAATTATTAAAACATGGATGATTTCCGAATTAAATGATTTAAATTGAATTGAATTGAATATGACACTTTGTTTTATCACGTGTTCATTAATTCAACAACGGACTAATCCATGAACTGGTTGCCTGGGCCGCCAATACCATTTCATTCGCAAACAAATCAATCAAAGAGCATACTTTTCTTATTGTGTCAGCCATTTTCTTTTTTCTCTTTACCCAGCTGACCTAATGGCCCACTGCCTCTCTGTCCACCCCTAATCCGGTTGTTTTACGACTCGCCTTTTGTAGCCGCCGGCACTGAACTCCGGACCATTTTCATTTATCGTGCGTATTGCATCCGATTCCGTGCGCTTATACTTGACGATTTAGTTTAGTGTGTCACGGACGCGTGCGATTTTTTTTATGTTCCCATTGAAGATTTTATTCGTTGTGTGTGGTTGCGTATGTTTTGTTAAATGATTTATGTTTTATTTAGTATTCAGTATTATGTACGACTAATAGCGAAGTATGGAAGAAAAATAATTATACGGGTGGGGTCGGGTGCCCCCCAGCAGGAAAAAAGGTCTTATCGGCTTTAGCAGCTTCTAAAACAAAAAAAAAAATCGCACCCGCCATGCGCCATCTTGATTTTCATTTTGATTCAGCACCCAGCGGTGTCGTTTTCGTGGCTTTCGACACGAAAACGACACCCAGGATGAAAAATTTAAAAAAATCGCAGCCGCCATCTTGAATTTTCATTTTGACTTCAGCACCCTCGAAAGCCAGATGCGTTAAAGAACTTCGTCCCAGTACATGTTGCGCCGACCCAAATAAAATCGGGATAAGGGCAGGTGATGAAGATGAGTATTTTGGAAGGTTTTACCCGATATGACTGTCATGCGCGTTGATTGGAGACGGTTAAGAGATTTTCGTGTTAATCTCAGGTCACTACAGTTTTGTAGGTACGTTGGCAACGTTGCAAACAAATATTCATTCTGGAAAGCGGTGCTGCTACCGGTCAAGATATTGATAATCAACTTATGTCCTAGGGTTATTCCAGGTTTTCTAAAATCAGATCAAAAGTCATTTATTCAAATTAGGTTGAGGATCAGCAATTTTTGAAAATCAAAATTACTTACATAAGACAGACCCCCAAAACGCAAAAGAAAGCTGAAATAGAGATCTAAATATCTAGTCACAAATATGCCTAGTCTTTTCCCGACTACGTTGGGGTCGGCTCCCAGTCTAACCGGTTTCAGCTGAATACCAGTATTTTACATGGAGCGACTTCCTATCTGACCTCCACAACCAGTTGGTAACATGATACCCAAAATAACTGAAACAATTTCAATGGGATGCCAATTCACAATTTGTAGTAACGAGAATCGTTTTGTGAATGTACAAAGTTGTTTTTTAGAGTTGACACTTCTTCGGACAAAATTACTTTATCTATTAATAACTGCCTGGACTGTTGGTTAAAGTTTGCTTTTTTTTTAATTTTTTGAAGCCCTATTATTATTTTGCTTATTTTTTCATATAAACGTACATATTATTATTATTTTAAATATTAGCATAGATTATGTAAATAAGACTAACCTTTATTTACATAAGAGATAAAAAAAAACATGTTTAAAAAGTTGATGATTACTGAGCGTGTCCACCTGGGTTTGATTCCCAAATTGGACAAACTTTGATTTTTATTTTTAACTTGTAATAACTTTTTAGTTTGTTTATAGTTGTAGTTAAGATAGGTTTTAATTCTGTTACTTTTATTAATTATTTAGGTATTAGTTATTATTTGCTTACTTATTATATTAATTTATTACCTAGTGTATTTATATAGTTAGGTATATAATTTTAATGCATATTAAATCATCTGACAAAAGTTTGATTGGGTTTTTCCATTATAAAATTTTCAGTGTAGACCGGAGTCTGCATTCGTGTCTTGTAAATGGAAATGACACTAAATCATATGTGGCGACATTTAAGTGACGCACACACTTTCTGTGCTCATTCGGTGCATACAGGCGTGATGTTTCTTTAAGTACTTTAAATTCCCTTCACTATACAATTAAAAAAAAAACAATAAAAAAAAAATTATAGCCCTACTATTAAATTATGTCCAAGATCTGTAATGATCAGTTACAAATGATAGTTCCAAGAGTTCAAAATAAATAGATAATTTATAATATGTAGTAGATTGTTGCATCGAGCGCAAAGTGAGTTATATGCACGAGTGTTATGTTGGTTCACTAAATTAACACGAGTGCATTAATTACTCACTTTAACAAGGTGCGTAATCTACTTTTCTTTTAACTACCAATCTACCTACCGTGATAAAATGTACCTACTCAAAATAAAAACTCAAGTTAATGAAAACGAAGTTTTCATAAGCTTTCAAATATTTATCCCGCGACTTTTGCGGCAAAAGGTTATTAATAATTTCATTTACAGCTGTTTTTATACTTTCTGGAGTTGAATTCGTATCGCTATCGCTGTCTATTTCCATTTTTTTAAAACTTTCTTGCTAAATATGAAGTATCAAAGTTTTACAATGGTACAAAATGCGCGCCAATTGTTTTTCTTATTTTCACCAAGTCGGTTTTATTCAGCCGATTTTTATTTTCAGCCAGTATCTTTTTGATATAATGCATACATTTTATGTTAAACTTAATGGGTGACATTAAACCTCTGTGGTAAATTTATATCTAAAGAAAAAATAAAAAACAGTACATTAATGAAAAACTGTGCAACCATGAGCTTTCATAAAACATTTTTGCACTGTTTTGGTTCTAAGCAAAAAATACGTCCTTTGTGATCGGTTTTGTAGTGATTAATGATAACACACGTTATTACATAGTTGAAAGAAAATAATATTTATAAGACATTGTAACTGTGGCTCTGATTACTTTCTTCATGGTAGTAATTCTTTGCCACCTCCACCCCTTCATAGTTCAGCTGATGTCAGACTTGACTACAGCGATCGGGTTTCTTTGATGGGCACGTTAATTTGACAAGGGTATTGAATTGTAACCGAGTACCTATGTGCTACAACTGCACGCGTGTTGTGGGGCGTGACAAACCTACTCGAAAATGTACGTACCTGATTGTAGCTTGTAACTATGTTTGGTTGAAGGGAGTGACGACCGAGTACCGGAAGATGTAGCGTTGGAAGGCCTCCCACAAGGTGGACTGATGACCTTGTGAAGGCCGCAGGAATCCGCTGGATGCGGAAAGCACAGAACCGGTCAAAGAGCAGGTGCTTGGGGGAGCCCATGTCCAGCAGTGGACGTCTTTCGGCTGAAAAAATGGCGATGGTGATGAAACTTATATCGGCTTAAAGTTGTAAGCTTAAGCTTTAATTTCCTAAGAAAACGGTCACATAACGGCTGTCCAATTAAAGACCGTTTTTTGACACGTTAATGTCAAATACTGCTGAAAATGACAGATTTCATGACTGTCATTAAAATATGAAGGAACCGTTTTTCTAGAAAACCGAAGCTTTAGTCTAAATAACATAACATCACTGACCTTGATGGTAATAAATAAATAAAATACTTTATTTCAGACCAACGTGCCCATTTTGTTAGTAACAATGTTCTTAAAGACCTAGTGTTAGTAACACTTAAACTAAGACTTCGCTGTCTGTCTGTCTGTCTGTCTGTCTGTCACCAGGCTGTATCTCAAAAACCGCGATAGCTAGACAGTTGAAATTTTCACAAATTATGTATTTCTGTTGCCGCTATAACAACAAATACTAAAAACAAAATAAATTAAATATTTAAGGGGGGCTCCCATACAACAAACGCGATTTTTTGCCCTTTTTTGCTCGATATAAAAATTGGCAACAGGTAGGCACTTGAAATTTTCACAAAATACTCAGTTGTATTTTAAATTTAATAATAAATAATAAAATTAAAATAAAATAAATATTTAATGGGGGCTCCCATACAACAAACATGTTTTTTTTTTGCGTTTTTACCCTTTGGGTACGGAACCCTAAAAACTACCCACAGCAAAACATAAAAAAAGCAATAAACTGAAATAAACCCAAACAATCACTACTGCACCATTCCATGACAAATGGCGCAGCAATGATTGATGTAGCTACAGTCCAGCCGACTAGCTATCATGCTAAGGATGCTGCTGGCGCTGCCACGTTCTCTACGCACCAGGGATGCGCATCTTTTACGCATCGCAGCGTAAAAGCAGTCTACGTGATGTTCAGCAAACATCCCTGATGCACTACAGAATCGCCACAGCCCCAACAGCACCCTGAACGCATTATTAAATTGGACTCGGAGGGCACTGTAAGATTTTTGAGTATAGTCGGCCCAGAGGCTGCACGTGTAGAATGATGTACAATAAGACCTAAAAAGTGTAACTTTGACTTCTGTCGAACAGCGTGCAAACCTGCGAGCTATATATTCGCCCGCACTGCCAGCGCCCTCCGGTTCCCTCTCGATGTCATCATTGTCCTTGAGGTCAGAGGTCAGCATATGTCCTAAGTACTAAAACCAAGACACCCTACGCAAAGCTGTACCATTAAGCGTAATGTTGGGAAACACGTTACCTGTACTGTTTCCTCTGGCCTCTGGTAATGCTAGGTTGATAGTCTTACGTATACTGGATCTCTAACATGAATTTTCTGACTGTCTAAAATTCCTTTTGTTTCTCAGAAAATCTACTGGTACGGTTGGCAGTTCTATTATACTGGAGCCCTGAATTTACTGACTGTCAAACACCCTTTTTTCTGTTTCTCAGAAAATCTACTACCAAGGTTAATAGTCGTACGTATACTGGCACCTATGTATAAACATAAATTAATTAATTTGTCTGTCTATTAGTAATAGTATGTTGCCTAAACAGTAATTAAATACATGCTTACCTAGCGTATCGTGCCAGACGGTAGGTATTGATCGCATCGTTAATTGAGTGACATACCTTTGATAGAAATTGGCTTTAAATCAAATTGTTGCTTTACATGACTACTCCATGTATTATATCACGCCATTTTGATTTGAGGGTGGGCAGAAGTAAAGTACTGTACCTACATAAATACCAACATTCATTATCGCTTCGTTCATACTTCATTTATTTGCAGAAACTTGGAAAAGTGTTACTGCATTAACTTAGGGTTGATTTTACCAAAGATATCTTTTATTCGTGGAAAAAAATTGACGTCTGACAGTTCTAGTATAGAAAAAATTCAAAATTTATTCTCAGGATAAGACTTATTCTAGGTATAATAGTTTGGTGGAATGCGCCCTTAGTATCGTATTTTCCCTTAGAGTTGTAAGTAAGACAATGCATTTGTTTTTTTAGTTGACTAGCTGCGCCCTGCGGTTTCACCCGCATAAGTGTCGATCCCGTGGGAATATCGGGATAAAAAGTAGCCTATATGTTGATATCCAGGGTGAGCTACCTCCATACAAACTTTTATCAAAATTGGTCTAGCCATTTGAGCGTGGAGAAGTAACAAACATATAAACACGCAAACACACACACACTCACAAACTTTCGCCTTTATAATATTAGTGTGATGTTTTTTGTGTTTCGTCTTGAAAAACTTAGACATCTAAGTGAATCAAATGGGACATTGTTACCAGTTCAAAATTACGGAAAAATTATGATTAGAACTGAAATGGTAATGGTTTGACAATGGGTGGGTGCTAATTATCAGAAATTAATTAATTTAAACTACTTTTCCTGGGAATCGAACATAGACACCTACTCTTTCAACTACTGCACTAAAGTGACCTACATAATACAAAATTAAATTCAACCCGTAGTGACGAGCCATAACATTGATAATAGTGATGCGCTGTTATATCGAAAAGCTCGATACATTATAATTTTCCCGAGTAATTAAATTCGATATCGAAGTAATTTCGGCAGCCATTATCAAAAGTTGCTATTAATTTTACTCCGTAATGACGACATTTTCAGCTACAAATGAGTTTTGTTTTTGGTACTTAACAATTTCTACGTGTTATTGAATGTTTAATGGTCTGAAATGTGTTAAATGCTGTTAATTTTACACGAATAACTAGTTTTTGGGAAAGTAGTGTTGGGATTAATCATCTTTCTGCCCTTACCCCAATTTGTCTTGTTGTCACACAATAGAAAACTCTTTATTTTGTATTTAATATTAGAATTAGAATTAGAGATATAAATATAGACATTTTACATTATAGTATAGAGGTACCTACCCCATGCAGGATTTTGCATGTCATCAGTGTGACGCTTTGCTTGTGACGTTGTAGATGGCGCCACAACGAAAAGCACCTTTGGGATGGATTTAAAGGGAGAAAGAGAGACAGTACTGCAGGTAGTCAAACTCAAACTCAAACCATTTATTTCAATTAAACCATTTACAGGCACTTTTGAATTGTCAAGAAGTCGGTCAGTCAGAAAATATGAAGCTAGTTGCCCATTCCAAAGCGTAGGTACCTATGGAGAAGAACGGGCAAGAAACTCCATGGACACTCTTTTAAATTGTATTTTTACAAAAATATTAGTTACATTCACACATTAATGTTGAATTTACAAGTAAATGTGAGAACGATGTAAAAAAATACGTACGCGTTAAGAGCGTCCAGAGTACAGCAAATAGTAAGAAGACAACAATCCAAAAATAAAATAAATAAAAATAAGCCGAGGCAGCTGAGTGATGACCAGCCCCAACTGACGGCGCCCGTTCACGAACATGACGCATAGATCAGCACCATTCAGCTCAACCATTTTGAAGGGAGCTAAATGATCCAATACACACGCCACCGTCAGCGAGGCATTTGTGTGAGCATGACATACTATCAGCCGCCATAGCACATTCAAGTCAATGAAAGACATATTACCCGGTAAATGGTAAAGAAGGTATACTTACATAGAACTCACATCTGTGCTAAGCAGTTATACAATGCAAAGGAAATTGAGTTTATACAATGCAAAGATAATCTTACAATCTTCAGCAGCTCCAATAGTATTTTCCAGTGTTAATCAATTAGTTGTGGTTGTGGAGCAGGACCAGCATTGAGCCAGGCATTTTTATCAGCGATGTAATCCCCTAACTTATAATATGCCTGACTGCATAGTGTGCGTTTTATACAAGACTTGAATTTTGTCTCATTCAGTTGAAGAATGTGGGGAGGTATTTTATTATAACATTTTAAACAGTACCCCATAAAAGATGAGTCTACTTTAGCCAGTCTGAAACCTGGTTGAAAAATTCCTAGTATTATAATTATGTCTTTCACCTCTTTTACCAAAAAGATGTAAGTTTTTTCTTACATACATGATGTTTTCGTAGATATATTGACAAGGCACCGTCATGATGTTAATTTCCTTAAACAGTTCCCTTAGAGAATCACGCCTGCAGAGGTTATATATGGCTCTGATGGCTCTTTTCTGCAGAATAAAAATAGAATCGATGTCTGCAGCCCGTCCCCAAAGCAAAATACCGTAAGACATGATACTATGAAAGTAACTAAAATAGACCAGTCTCGCGGTATCTACATCAGTAAATTGGCGGATTTTTCTGACAGCATAAGCTGCTGAACTTAGCCGTCCTGCAAGAGATGTTAAATGAGGACCCCATTGTAGCCTTGAGTCGAGCGTGATCCCCAGGAAAACCGTTTTATCGACGAATTCTAGTTTCTCTTGATTCAATACTATCTCACAATCACTACTCTTTACATTTGGTAAAGAAAATCTTATGCACTTAGTTTTTTTCCCATTTAATACTAAATTATTAGCAGTGAACCAACTTTGGACCTGCACTAGGGCGTTATTTATGTCGTCATAATTTGTAGCACGTCTATTTACCTTAAAAATTAAGGAAGTGTCATCAGCAAATAACACCATTTGTGGTTGATTTTTTAATAAATGGAGTAGATCATTAACATACACTAAAAAGAGGAAAGGACCCAATATCGAGCCTTGTGGCAAACCCATTTTTACTGTTAAACCATGTGAATTGACACCATTTATTTGAACTTGCTGTTGTCTGTCATTTAAATAAGAACTATTAATAGTCTGTCTAATATAAACAATAAGTATCCGCCCATGCCTGCGACTTCGTCAGACTGAAATTAAATTTCTTGTTCCCCCGACTAAAAGTCATAAGTCGTAAGTCATAAACCCGTCGAACCCGTCGCATCGCATCGCCTGCCCGTGCTATTACTTTGTTTTCGCTTAGCGTTATATCTGGTTCTTTCCCTTTGCTCGGTTCCTCGAATTATCACCTATTATTATCGCCGTCCTCAAGTATTATGCTAAGAAATGCAAAAATATTTTTTCAAATCCGACTGATAATCTCAGACACATTTTTTTTCCATACACCTTTATCAGAAGTCTTCTCAGTGTTCTTTTTCTTCTTCATCTTTCCTCTCTGTTTCCTTCTTAGAGCCATCAATTATATTCTGGTCACATGCTCCTCATTCCCTCAAAGTAATGGATCCAAAAACACCAAAACAATTCTGTCACGACAGTACTTCGTATAAATTAATTTAATATTGTTTTGATTGGTGCCATTAATTAATTGGTAAATAGCATTTTACGACGCAGTCAATGTGTCGTAAAATGTTATTAGGTTGTAGGCATATATGTATGGAATATTCAATTAATTTGGCCTTACCCGGTTTATAAAGTCTATTTTTGCTGTTTCTAATACATTTTTGTTTTGACCAAAAGTATCTTTGACTGCTCTACTATAGCAGTTACTTTTTTTTTCGGAAGGAAACCTTCAAAAGGCCTCCGGGCTTTGGGGGTAAGACCGGGGAGGGTGGGATTCCTACCTTACTACAACCACTCCGGTGATCACCATATGCACACGGAAGGCACCGTTACCTCTCAAAAGACCGATCCAAAACCTCCTCTGTACAACGCCTGTTAGGGCATATTCCTGAGGAGACTGTGAAGGGGTCTCCCCAAAACCTAACTGTGTAAGAGTGCAAGGCAGCACGTGACCACTGTTCGCCATTTTCCCTGAGATCACTCGGCGGACGAACAGAGTACCCACTCAAAACGCCCATGATCCCATATTGCAGAATAATTTAGTTGTCATCTTCATCATTATTTAAGCTGAAAGACTCCCACTGCTGGACATCGGTCTCTCGCAAGCGTCGCCACATTGACGGGTCCTGTGCCTCTCGCAACCAGCGGATTCCCGCGACCTTCACAAGGTTATCGGTCCACTCTGTGAGAGATGTACCCACGCTGCGCAATACCAGCCTATTATTGTCCCAGTGCCAGCACTGGGACAATAATAGGCTTTGCCCAGGCAAAAGCCTATTCGATTACAGAGAAGACACGAGCACTGATCACCGTGCTTGCTCAAAACGGGTTGGCGATTTCAGACTTATGTTAACTATGGGTCCAGGTTTCCTCGTAATGTTTTTTCATCACCGATTGACGTAATGTCCAGGACAAACTCAGAAAGTACATATGTATTGAAAAAGTCACATTGGTACTTACCCGGATAACCTACAAGGCTATCACGACATTATACTATTAAACTAGCGGACCTGACAGTCGTTGTCGTGTCGGAACAGCGCCGTTTACCGGGTCCAATTGTGAATCTAAATCTCAATGACACCATAACAAAAAAAAAATCGAAATAATTTCTTTTTTTTTGTTTTATCATGTTGAGTTATCAAGAGAGGGGCCCGTGGCTAAATAATAACAGCCACACAGGTCAATAGGCCATCTTTTGTACGATGTCCGAACAATTATTTAAATCCATTCGGAGAGAGTTTGATTGAGCCTAAAAGTTCCACTCAAACCTGTGGTATAAACCCCTTGCTAATAAACGTTGTATAGCGTCTATATAGTTAAGTGGAGGGTCTTGTGGCTAAGAAATAACAGCCGCAAGGTTCGATCGATCAGGTTAAGCTACGCATGCCGAGGTTGGTCTATGGATGGGTGACCATCTTTACATACCGTGACCTCTCCGTGCCTCGGAAAGCACGTTAAGCCGTTGGTCCCGGCTGTCATTCGTGGATCTTTGGCAGTCGTTACGGGTAGTCAGAAGCTCGAAAGTCTGACAACCAGTCTTATCAAAGGGTGTCGTACCCAGGTCAGATACGCAGTCGCTCTATGTAAAATTCTGGTATTCAGCTGCATCCGGTTAGACTGGAAGCCGACCCCAACGTAGTTGGGAAAAGGCAGGCAGATGATGATGGTGTTGAGGTATCAATATCTATCACGTCTAAGGAGTTTCGCTGGCTAATTTAAACTGTATAAAAAGAAGATACTAAAAATACTCATAACGTTTTACCGAATTGAGAGCTACCCACAAATTGAATCGCTCGAACGGGTAACGTATTCACATCCTCTTAAAAATCACGTCTCACATTTGCCATTTCCTCGAGCGAGCGCTTAACAAAATGGCTATAAAAGTTAAAGTCTCAAAATTTAAATATCGCAAGCCGTCTGGTCGTCCCCGTGCGCGATTGATGTTTATACGTATATACAAAATGCCGAGACACTGTCCTCGATGTGGGTAGGAGTAGGATAATTATGGAGGTGGCGAGATATACTTCGTAAATTTAATAGTTTTGATTCTTCACCTGATAAGATTTGGGGCCCGTGGCTAAATAATAACAGCCACACAGGTGGATCGATCAGGTTAAGCTACGCTTGCCGCGGTTGGTCTGTGGATGTGTGACCATCTTTACATACCGAGACCCCTTTGTGCCTCGGAAAGCACGTTAAGCCGTTGGTCCTGGCTGTCATTCGTGGATCTTTGACAGTCGTTACGGCGGTATAAGCCCGAAAATCTGACAAACAGTCTTACCAAGGGGTATCGTATTACCCAGTAACTGGGTTGTGGAGGTCAGAAGGGCAGTCGCTCCATGTAAAATACTGGTATTCAGCTGCATCCGGTTAGACTGGAAGCCGACCCCAACTATGTTGGGAAAAGGCTAGGCAGATGGTGATGACCTGATAAGATTTGGGTTACAGGTTATAGGGATTTAAGTTATACTCTCTACCTTAAGATATATCGGGGTTCTGTCTTGTGTGGCTTTTACATGTAGATACTAGTCTCTCCAGTGCTCTCCAGATCCGGTCGGTAGCAATAGGTACTCCACCCATTATACGGGTCTTAAAACATAACTGTACTGTAAGAACATATATCTACCTAATTGTTTGGAGAAAACAAGCGTAATGTTTCGTCTATGTTTTTAATACAGTTCCTAGAGTAGCACTTTTTCTAGTGTTCCTCTAATTATGCCAGTAACATGCACAAAAGTGTGTTCCAAGCTATGTTCTATGTTATGGGTTTGGTTTCCGCACTTAGTCCTTCAGTGGGCCTTTGTGCGTGGGCCATGGCGGCCGTAGATGGTTATTCCAACCAGCCCACCTCCCTCCAGAAGCTGATCAAATCTCCTGGTCTGTTGAGAACATTTGTGTACGATCGGTGTCCCGAGGGTTTCTGACCTTATCTGGGTGACGCCTGTGTTCGCACGCACTCAAGTGTTCCAAGTGTGTTCCAAGCTTTAAGGCACTCCACAGCAACCCACAGCTAAGCTACGCACTCGTACTTAGCTTCGCTTGCACGGCCACGCTACCCACGAATGCGTGTCTGGCAAACAAATGAAGCGCAGCTGACGGGCAAACCACCTACGTAGCAATGGACGGTTGACTATATCCATACTAATATTATAAATTCGAAAGTAACTCTGCCTGACGGTCTGTGTGTCCTTTTCACGCCCAAACCACTAAACGGATTTCGATAAAATTTGGCAGAGAGATAGATTGCATCCCGGGAAAGGACATAGGATAGTTTTTATCCCGATATTCCTACGGGATCGACACTTACGCGGGTGAAACCGCGAGGCCCATAACATATCATAATACCACCCATGTAATCACCAAAAGGTTAGGCAGAAGTATAGTATAGGCATGTATAGTTACACTCACATTTCGCCAGTTATGTTTAAGTCCTATGTAATAGGAGGCGAGCCTATAGCCAACAACCGGGCATGAATCCAGACTCCGGGCTGCTACTGAGAAATTCCAGATGGAAAACTCAATAACTTTGTCCGACCCGAGAATCGAACCCAGAACCTCATATTCAGCAGTAGCGATTGCGACCACTAAACCAATGAGGCACAGGAGTAATAGAATAGAATAGAATAGAATACTCTTTATTATGTACACCATATAAATTACAGACATATATATCTAGAAACTGTACAAAGGGTGACACAATGGGCGGTCTTATCGCTAAAAGCGATCTTTTAAAGACAACCTTTGGATGGATTAAAAAGGGAAAGGACAGACAAACACTGTAGGTAGTCTGTGGTGTACCATTTACAATAATTCTTCTACTAAAATCGTGAGCAAACCTCCCTTCGTACGTCCAGGTTCTCCAACACAGTCTAGGTGTAAGACGCCGAGACGCGGTGACTGACCTGCGACCGTGACGTGCCATATACCACGAATATTAGCCGCACCACATACCTAGCCCCGGTCGTACCGTGATGTAGACCTTTAGCAATCTCATTAGTGAAGGCTAAAGCCTTGGGGTAGATTAGCAGGTAGCATCAACTGTTTCCAGAGGGATTTAGGCCCAAGTTTACCAAACTCTGCTGGTTATTGAATGTCCCATTAAACATTTTGACTGTTTTGCAAATCGGTTTGAGAAAGTTTATAGTGTAGATGGAGATTAAAACAGAAGAACAACCAGCAGGGGATCAAGGGGGGGGTGGAGGAGGTTTAGGGGTTCAGACCGGAATAACTCATATAAACTGGCTCTTGATTAAATCTAGAATAACGTTTTGTTAAAATAAATTAAAAAAATGAGAAGTGTTGTGCTGTGCTTTATTAAGTTGAATTAAGATAACATATAAAAAAAATGAAAAATTAATTGGGTATTTAGAAGGAAGTTCGGTGAAATCGGACGTTAGATGGACCAACCCGCACTGGGACCGTGTGGCGGATTACGGCCCACTCCCTCTCACATAGAAGAGGCCTGTGTCCCAACAGTGGGAACACTATACTCAATATCTTTATTGCTTTACCATAATGTGTACTTAGGGGGTAACTATATAATTTAGATCATTATGGACCCTGTAGGGCACTGAAAAAGGGTAGGAGAGAGGAAGCCCTGTTTTAGGAGATATTTAATTATTATTTCTGTTATATTATTTTATTATAGGCTGATTATGTGTGGACCTTAGATGGGAAGCTGTGTGTGGATTTTTAGTTCTAAGGTTCGTTAAGTGTTAAAAGTAGTGTCCTATAATACTTTATTATGGTGGCCGAAAGATGTTGGTGTTCTGTGTGAATGTTCATAATATTATATAATATATTATTTTATATACATCGTTATTGGTAAAACATTAACAACCTCTTAAGAGGTCATAGTACTCATCATTATGAATAACTTTTACTGTGGGACCAAACCCGAAAACGCGAAAAAAAACAGCTGTTCCCTTCATTTATGTTCGTATAACTCGTTAAAATGTAGGGAGCAGTTGTTTTTTTTTATATTAATTGTTAAATTATAATTAAATTTAATCGAAGATATAAATAAAAACATTACTAGAATCAAAAAGTTAGCCTCAACGAGGCTCCTAGAGTCATTGAGTGATTTTCGAGCCTACCTTTTTGACTACTTGGGTAGCTTACAATAAAAAGTGATGCGGCTGAATATATGATATTTTAAGCAAAGATTCACACTAATATTATAAAGGCGAAAGTTTGTCAGTGTGTGAGTGTGAGAGGGGGTGTGTGTGTGTATGTGTGTTTATATGTTTGTTACTTCTTCACGCTCAAACGACTGGACTAATTTTGATAAAATTTTATATACCTTTTATTTTATTTTATAATTTCACATATAGTTTATATATATATATTTATATAGCTGATACCCTGGATTAAGATATAGGCTACTTTTTATCCCGATATTCCCACGGGATCGACATTTACGCGGGTGAAACCGTGGGGCGCAGCTAGTATTTAAGTAAATTGGGATAAGTGCAGGAGAATGTTGATTTAAGTAACATGGGCCGTCAGACTTTCAGTTCTCTCATTTCTAATCTCGTAAAGGTTAACCGGTCGGAAGAGTCACTATCCATACTAATATTACACATGCGAAAGTTGTCTAAGTTGTTGTGGCTAAGTTTCGCTAGCTAATTTAATTTGATCCTGTATACTTGTGCCTAAGTTTCGCTAGCTAATTTAATTTGATCCTGTATACTTGTGGCTAAGTTTCGCTAGCTAATTTAATTTGATCCTGTATACTTGTGGCTAAGTTTCGCTAGCTAATTTAATTTGATCCTGTATACTTGTTTTCAATTTTTGATATTTTGGAATCTTACGAATTTTCGATCAGAGTCACGTGTCCTGACGCGAGTTTAACATTTTTTACCCATTACAAAAAAGGTTATTTAAAAAAATTCAAAAAACCCGACTGCGGTAAAAACTTAGGTAAGTTAAAAGAAACTGAAAAGCTAAAAACAAGCCCATTTTAAATTAAATAAAAGTTGGAAGCAGGCGGGACCCACATCATTTTTATTGTATTTTCAAATTCAAATGGGTCCCGCCTGCTTCCAACTTTTATTTAATTTAAAATGGGCTTGTTTTTAGCTTTTCAGTTTCTTTTAACTTACCTAAGTTTTTACCGCAGTCGGGTTTTTTGAATTTTTTTAAATAACCTTTTTATTTCCAGCTTTTTAGTTTACAAATTTGAAACATTTCGCAGACGATTTAGTTCTTGGTAGGCGTTTTTTGCTATTTGTGACTTCGAATTGCTTTTAAGTATATATGTTGTATATATTTTTGTAATCACCTTTTAAAACCCTTTATTTTGATACCCCACTCGATAGGTTATGAAAAAAAAAAATAAAAATAAATTTATAATATGGCGTCCAGTAGTCGCCATATTGAATTTTCACTAACGTCATGTCTTTAGTGACACTCGCCGGACTAAGAGGAATCGATTAACGTATGAATCATAAAAATCGGCCCAGGCGTTTGGTCTGTATAGTGCTTCAAAGGAACATATAAACATACATACATACATACATACATAGGCTGATGAACACATTACCACTCCTTTGCGTCGCGCAGTCGGGTAAAAAACAGTGTACAACGCCGCTAAAGAAGTTTTCACTTCAAAAATGATTATAATGACGGGGAGTACAAGTGACTCTCGGCTTTGTTTAGTGTTGTTTTACACCCGTTATTGCTCAAGCTCCGGGTTAGCCATTTAGCCATGTGTCTCTTTATCAGCTAGCCCCACTATGCCGTAATTCTCTCCGTTTATGACAAGAGGAGTTACTGGTTTTATTCAAACCAGTCTAGCCCACAGCCACCCTTTGGGAAGCATAATACTAATTCAGTGTCTCATAAAATTAAATCTGTCAACATAAACTGAACAAATGTCAAGTACTCGATGCTAACTTATATTTGCACGACTAAAGTCCTTTAAAGCTTACTCAATAAAGTTCATTTCTGTATGATTGATGGCTAAAGCAATTTCAACCTCAAGGCCAAATGAAACTGAGCCAAAACGTGTCCATTACCACAATTAAACGTACATACAGTTCTGTAAGTTATATGTTATCCTTATTTCAATTACATAAGGTTCATTTTTGTGTCACGCGTGTGTTTATGGCAGCAATATAGAAGATGTATCTTCTTTTTGTACTACTATGTATGATAATGCTACCGGGAAAAATGGATTAAGTGACAAAACCGTTAAAATAACGGCCACTGTTTCAGACAAATTATTCTAAACATGTGCTTTTACGAAGTAATAAAGTTAAGCCACTTTAAGTAATGGATTTTGCCCGAAGTAAATGTTTGATATTTATTGAATCAGCCTGTTAGGGTTCACTGATCTCTTAATAACTTCTGCAAGTACGAAACACGTCTTCATTATCATCATTTCACCCAAAAAACGTCAACTGATGGACGAAGGCCTCAAGCGCATGGGCATCCGGAGCGGGGTGCAAGAGGGTGGACATGCATGGCTTCAAAATAAATTTATAAGTGTGAAAACATTCAGTATTAAAAATATCCGAATACGCTTAATAGAATTATAGAGAACTCAACCTTTTTGAGGCGAGATCCTAAAATTTTCGATTGTATTCTGCAATCTCTCGATTCTAAACCTTTTGTGCATAAGTCATCAAAATACCGAACTCCTATTTCCGAAAATCTAATCGACTTAAGTTGACAAAGTAACTCCTTGTGTGTATGGACAAGCGATAATCTAACATATCTACTACATCATAGGTGTAAGTGAAAATGATCGAGCCTGCTTCGTTGAGCTGAAGATGCACCCCCCTTTTTTTTTTTTTTTTTTTTTTTTGTGGATTGGAAATCATCAAATGACTCCTCCCGCTCTGGGTGGAGCGGAAGGGAGTGTCAGACTCTTACTGACTAAAACCCACCCGTGTTCCTTCCTTAGCCCTTTATGTTCCGGGCCAGCGGTAACCCTTTCGGACAATCCCGCTGACCCGGCAGGCTTCGGCCCTAAGGGGCCCCTCCTCGATGCTGACATCTCTTTGAGGCGCGCGTGGAACACGTACGCGCCGTCCGGCACGGGCCTGGTCCTGATCGGGCGGTGAGCTACCCATTACTCTCCGCCCGCAGGCCCGCGCCTACGGTGGCCGGGAGTCGTCACGCGGCTCCCGACGCCCGGAGCGTCTCCCGCGGCGGCTGGGACGGGAGGCTCTCTCCCTGAGCCGTTCCGCCACCTCCTTCGCTAGCATGACTGCTTCGCAGAAGGAGGTGACTGCCCCCCACTCCCTCTCGCCCCGGACCATGGCTTGCACCAGGGCCGGACGCGAGAGGTCGCCGTCGCTGCCAATCGCCTCTACGAGGACACGGCGGTGCTCCGCCCAAGCGGGGCAGACCTCCACCGTGTGCTCCACCGTGTCCTCTGGGCGATCCTGGCAATGGTGACACCCGGGCGTTTCCTCCCGCCTGATGATGTGCAGGAACCTCCCGAAGCTTCCGTGTCCGGTGAGGACCTGCGTCAGGCGAAAGGTGAGGGCGCCGTGGCGCCTCTCTAGCCACTCCTCAAAGAGGGGTCTTATCGCCGCTATCGCGGCGTGCCCTGCGCTGGGTTGCGACAGTCGCTCTTTCCATGCCGCCATGAGATCGCGCCGGAGATCCGTCCGCTCCGCAGCGATTTGCCGCGGAAGCGGATCCTCCCCCCGGCGTAGTGCCTCCGCGCGCCACTCATACAGGCGCGCGAGGACTATCGCCTCCAGATCCCATGGCGGCAGTCCGGCAAGGAGGCTTGCCGCCTCGCCAGAGATCGTGCGGTAGCCCCGGATAGCCCTTATGGCTACCACCTTCTGGGGCGCGTTCAGGTAGTGGGCGGCTCGCCGCCGCAGTGAACGCGCCCACACCGGGGCCCCGTATATGGCCATGGACCGCACGACCCCCGCGTAAAGCCTCCGGCAGGAGGCGTTTGGCCCCCCCAGGTTGGGCAAGAGCCGCTTGAAGGCGGCCCCGGCCCGTTCCAGTTTGGGGGCCAAACGTCGGAAATGCTCCACGAAGTTCCACCGGCTGTCGAGGACGAGACCCAGGTATTTCATCGTCATCCCGACGCCGATGTGAACCCCTCCTACCGTTAGTTGGGATCCCGATGGCGGCGCGTTCCGGGGCCCATGAAACGACATGGCCTCGGACTTGTGCAATGCCACCTCGAGACCCAACTGCCGGATCCTCTCCACGACTATCGCAACCCCGCGTGTCAGCGCGTCGGCCGCCGCCTGATGCGACCTCCCCTGCGCCAGGACCAGCGTGTCGTCAGCGTAGCAAACCACGCTGACGCCATCAGGGAGGTCGGCGCGCAGCACCCAGTCGTACCCGATGTTCCACAGAGGCGGCCCCAGGACCGATCCCTGTGGGACACCGCACGACATCTCTCGCCGGTTCCACTCCCCATCGCGACCGGGGTAGCTGACGGCTCTTTCCGTCAGATACGCCTCGACTATTCGACGGAGGTAGGGCGGCACCCGGTGATACCGGAGTGCCTCCACAATGGTGCTCCAGGGCAGGGTGTTAAACGCGTTGGCGATGTCTAGTGACACCGCCACGACGACCCCACCCCGGGACACCGCGTCCCCCGTCGTGAGGGCTCTCACGCGCATGATGGCGTCCACCGTCGAGCGCCCCTTGCGGAAACCGAACTGGCTGTCCGCAAGATCCGGCCCCGTCCTCACCAGGTGCCCGACGAGGCGGCCCGCAATCACTCTCTCAAAGAGCTTGCCGACCTCGTCGAGCAGCACGATGGGCCGGTATGCGGACGGAGAGTCCGCAGGGCGCCCTGGCTTCCGAATGAGGACCAGCTTCCCCGTCTTCCAACGGCGTGGAAACTGGCCTCTCTCCAAACATGCGCTTAAGAACGCCTCCAGTCGAGGCCCGAGAGCCCTCGAGGCCAGGACCCAGGCTTTACCTGGCAAGCCGTCGGGTCCTGGGGCGGTATTTTTGGCCTTCAGCCTTCCTACCGCCGCTCTCAGTTCTACCCCGGTCACAGCAGGGATGTCGTCGTCGTCGTCCGCGTGGTCCGCTTCGGGCACCGCAATTGGCGGAGCCATGGGCGGGGGAGTGTGCTCCCCCCGTGAAGGGAACAGAGCGCTCACCACCTCCTCCACCAGCTGGGGGCGGAGACTCTGCGTCAGCGGGGGGGCCCAGGTGCGGAGTTTATTCCGCACCATTCTATAAGGGCGCCCCCACGGATCTCTGTTCAGAGTCTCCACCATCTCCTCGCGGGCCACATCCTTGGCCCGCTGGACAGCCTCTTGGAGGGCGGTCTTCGCCGCTCTGTACCCCTCGTACAGCTCCGCCTCCGTGGCTTAGTAGCGTCTCCAACTCCTGCGACCACCAGTACACCTGACGTCGGGCGCGTCCTGGCCGGACTCGGGGCATTGCCACGTCACAGATCTCGGACATGGCCTCCCGGAACCACTCCGCCTCATCGTCGATGTTGGCAGGCCTGTCCGGTGATGACACCCAGATGCACCCCCCTGAAAATAAACCTGCCGGCGCCCATGCTCAAGCGTCATTGTTCCCCAGGCCCAGAATCACCACGCTTGGTAGAGGAAGCGGTGATTAGTATAAGCAGAAGTAGCGTGCCCATTGTTGCCAAAACCCATGAGATAAGCTGTTCTCTTCTCTCTTATTAGCACGAAACATGAGTAAGAAAGCTATAGAGACACATGAGACAAAAAACGAACTTAACTAACATGAGCTACATAAGTAGCTGCCTTGAAAAAACTGGCATGCACTGAGAGACGGAAATAGTATAGCTTTATCCTTTTCTGTTACTTATATAACTCAATACTTTATCCCTTTCTTGTGGAAATGAAATGGAGCTACCCGCCGTCTATACTTTTCTTTGTCTAAGGCACGAAATAAGAATAGCGCATGCCGTGTTAAAAATCTAGCCAATCAGCAAAGTTAGATAGCGGGGCTGAATGCTCAGTTGCTACTACTGGAGGCTGTTTCCTGGGTCATGAGTTCCATTGTCGGGCCAGGCAAAGTTTTATTGGTTTTGAGTTCCTATCCGAAATTTGCCAGTAGCAGCCCGGACTCTGGATTAAAGGGCTTTCTAAAACTTGCGTTTTTTGTGTTTAGGTCCTCTAAACACGCAAGTTTTAGAAACAATAAAGGTCGACTACAGTAAACAGAATCAGAAAAATATATGATATATTCTTCAGGTAGATAGTGTTTTGAAAACATAATACAACTAACGAGATACGATAGAAAAAAATCATGAAGATACCTCTAAAAACTTTCTTTTTACAATAAAAACCAAACATATACATACGATCATTATGATTTTTTGTCAGATTATTCTACAAGCAACATACTAAAGCACTAGTGTTTTAATTTTTTAGTCCAAACAATAGATTTTTTGTAAGTAGATAATTGCTTCATATTTTGCAATAAATTATACCAGCGCTGTGTCAGCGCGCTTCTCTTTCTTTTCTATGCAGTCCGACAAAGACCGCGCTTTAGGTCATGTAGCCGCCTTAAGATGCTAATAAGCTAGCCCCCTACTACATAGAAGTAAAACTTAACTGGTGAAATGTGGAGGTACTATTAGGCACCTGATGATCTGATGTTTGTTTTATATTCTTAAACGAAGGCTGAAGGTTGCCTGGAAGAGATCGCAGAAAGCGATAAGGCCGCCCATTGTATGTTTTGTAGGTATTAATAATTAATAGTATTTTTTTTTGTTTTTTATTTTCTGGTGTATAATAAAGTATATATAAATAATAATACTGGTATTCAGCTGCATCTGGTTAGACTGGAAGCCGACCCCAACATAGATGGGAAAAGGCTAGGCAGATGATGATGATAAATAATAATAAATAAAAGTCTGAAAAAAATATTTACAAACTCTTTTAGTAGTAAAGTGTCTCGATGTCAGTGATATAGATTAAAACAGTATAACTGTCTGTATTAAGACACAATCTCTTGTTTCCAGTCCGGTGGAGTCGTTAGACAAAAGACAAATACGCAACACTTTCTCGTACGGACAGAAAATAAAGAGAGATTAAAAGTAAAGACCGTAGCCGACGGTAGGGTTGGCAGAGAAAGTTGTAGGAAAATATAAAATATTTTGTTGGAAATTTTAAGAAGCTTTGGTATTTCTGTGGAAATCGGAAGAAAGTTATGGTAAGTAAGTTTTTGACAAATTACCTTTTCAATACTTATTTAAAAGCGTTTATGCCGTACGGCATTTCATACAACCTTTCAAGCCCTTGTTTTTCGAAGGTCTAAAAAGTTACTTAAGAACATTCTCGAAATGTCTTATTTAAAAAAAGATAACTGGAAATCTGTGTTTCTATGGAAAAATTTAAATCGGTCTAATTTGGCTGTAACACTATATTTCGAAAATGTTCTTAAGTAACTTTTTAGACCTTTGTATCCTGCATAAGCTTAAGAAGTTTCATTAAAATCGGTTCATTCATTTCGAAAAACAAGGGCTTGAACGTTTGTATGAAATCCCGTATGGCGTAAACGCTGTTAATAAAAAATATGAATTTAATAATAAAAATGTGAATTTAATAATCAGGATTGAGGAGATCCGCAGGAGAACCAACGTAACCGACATAGCCCGAAGAATTGCCAAACTTAAGCGGCAGTGGGCAGGGCACATTGCTCGCAGAACAGATGGCCGATGGGGCCGAAAGGTTCTGGAGTGGCGACCGCGTACCGGAAGACGTAGCGTCCAAGGTGGACCGACGACCTTGTGAAGGCCGCAGGAACCCGTTGGATGCGGAAAGCATAGGACCGGTCGTAGTGGAGGTGCTTGAGGCCTATGTCCAGCAGTGGACGTCTTTCGGTTGAAATGATGATGATGAATAAAAATGTCTCTTAGTATTCAAATACTGGGTATTAATACTACTCGACGAAGTTAATATTTTGAAATCAGTACCTAATCCCAAAGCATTATTATTGCTATCAAGATCAAATTTATAGACCATTATTATTATTCATCCAATTAAGCAATAACGTTATTTATCATTGTCGTTAAATATGATGCCTAAAGGTCACCCACAGGTTATCTGGATTACCAGGGTTCGTGCCAACCCTACCAGCGACAAGAGAATTGAAGTAAACACCAGTGTCTAGCTACAGTACACAATTATCGAGGCGTATTAGTCACAAACTAACTGCTAATCTATTACTAGACTAGTTAGTGTTTGGTTTAGTTTAGATATACATATAATGAAAATGTAATGACTGTTCGTTCAAATATGTTGTTAAATGGTCTGCTGTAAGATATCTGACGCGTAGGTACCTATGCCCCTCAGGTAGATGGACGGACGACCTGAAGAAGGTGGCTGGGATAGACTGGATGCGGAAGGCGGAGGACAGGGTGCTGTGGCGCAGCCTGAGAGAGGCCTATGTCCAGCAGTGGACTGCTATAAGCTGAGTTGATTGATTGAAGATATCTGACTGCTTCGTTGGTGTAGTGGTCGTAGGCGCGATTTCTGAGGTCCTGGATTCGGTACCCTGGTCGGGCAGGCAAAGTCATAAACACTTTTCTCGACCTAGGAATCGAACTTCACGCTCAACAGTCGCAGTTTTCCAGGTTTTTTCATTAGAAATGTGCACAGCAGCAGTCCTGAGCTGGATTTGTGTCCAGTTGCTGTCAATAGGCGCACTCCCTATTTCTCGGGACTTAAACATAACTGGTAAACTTGAGTCAAAATCAAAATATTTTATTTCACATAAGCCTACATGGGCACTTATGAAACGTCAGAAGCTAGGTGCAAGGTTCCAATTGGTCGTTTCCTATGGAGAAGAACCGGCAAGAAACTCCACGGTTACTCTTTTTAAAAATAATTGGCTTTTACAGTGTTTTCAAATTACAGTAGGTACGGGAGGACCAGCGTAGGCCTGTCAACAGGTACCAGGTACTAGATAAAATAAAAAATGGTCTACAGATCTAAAGTCTACAAGGCTTACAAAGTCCTCACATTTACAAAATAAGAATCTATCAAAAGGATAAATAAAAATAAAATATAAAATCCTACTAAAACCAAATGATATGATTGTCATTACAACCACTAATAAAGAGGACCCACTAATAAGAGTGTTACTAGGAACTATGCCCAAACTTTTGGGACAATACAGGCACGATATTATGGTATAAGATATAAAAATAAACAATTATAAAAGTTACCACACGGAAATTAACACATCTCATAAACCAGAAAATTAAAGTGACACACACAAACTATGCTTCAAAATCTAAAAATATGAACTAGCAGCATGATTTTGTTTGCAATTTAAACATTAAGGCAATGAATCATTTTAATGACTAACCAACGTTGAGCGACTGAAAATTTTACGCAGTATTGAAATGATAAAAGTGGGTCATACTTTGCATACTTAATTAGTTTTAAAGTCATGGTTCCGCAGATTATTTTTTATTGGCTATTTTGTGGGGCCCGTGGCTAAATAATAACAGCCGCACAGGTCGATTGATCAGGTTAAGCTACGCTTGCCGCGGTTGGTCTGTGGATGGGTGACCATCTTTATATACCGAGACTCCTCCGTGCCTCGGAAAGCACGTTAAGCCGTTGGTCCCAGCTGTTATTCGTGGATCTTTGACAGTCGTTACGGGTAGTCAGAAGCCCGAAAGTCTGTCAACCAGTATTACCAAGGGGTATCGTATTACCTAGTAACTGAGTTGTGGAGGTCAGATAGGCAGTCGCTACATGTAAAATACTGCTATTCAGCTGCATCTGGTTAGACTGGAGGCCGACCCCAACATAGTTGGGAAAAGGCTAGGCAGATGTGATTATTTTGTGGATACACCTCTGCCTCATCCGTCAGGAAACAAGGCGTGATGTTACGTGATTATTTATTTAATAAAACTTTATGGACCAGTAAAAAAGAATACTGTAGAGACGCCAGCACAACAAGCTACCCGAAACTGTTAAACTTTCTTAATCAACTTTGAACCTTATGCTTTAGTGTTAAAGTTGAAAATCTATTAAAGAAATTTGACAGATTGTACTAGCTTGATGTGCTGGCGTCTGTACAAAGGATTATATTTTTTTCCGAATATTTTTGTTGGTTGGCTACTATGGGTACACCTCTGTTTAATCCGTCGGGGAAATAAGGCGTAATTATGCTATGTCATTATTATTTTCCCGACAGTGGTAGTCCGCGAAATTAAATTTTTCTTACGTTTTTTGCAATTTGCAGGTCAGTGTCAGGTTGTATCTTGATCCAAATATGAGTTGCGACTATAAC
Organism: Mesoligia furuncula; assembly: GCA_916614155.1. NCBI lineage: Eukaryota > Metazoa > Arthropoda > Insecta > Lepidoptera > Noctuidae > Mesoligia > Mesoligia furuncula. Next base: position 2,529,742 of record OU744809.1, on the reverse strand, counting down.
AGGTCCGTATTTATAGAAATACATAATAATCGTAAGAATCATTAATATATCTCCTTAAGGTGAATGCTCCAACCAGCCCGCGAAATTCAAATTTTCTTACGTTTTTTGCAATTTTCAGGCCAGTGCTAGGTTATATGTTGATTAAAATATTATTCGCGGTTGTAAGACATATATAGGTACAGAATTATAATCATGAAAATCATCAATAAAACGCTCTAAGTTCATAAAGCTGTTAGAATTACTTTTTCTGTTTTTTTTTTTTGTTCTTACACCTTTATGAAGTTGGAGGGTTGTACTTGGTGATTTTGATTATTATAATTCTGTAACTACATACGTCTTACAGCCGCGAATAATATTTTAATCAACATACAACCTAGCACTGGCCTGCAAATTGCAAAAAACGCAAGAAATTTTGAATTTCGCGGGCTGGTTGGAGCATTCCCCTTAAGGTAAATTTGTTCCATGAGCACTTTTCCGGGGATTTATGTATTTAGGGGCGCAGCTAGTTTTCATAAAAAGTAAAATTTCTCCTAGCAAACAGAACAAACAAACATATTCCGTAGGTAAAAAGATAAAACTTCAAACAATAAAACAAAGAAAAACAAACATCGACAGCCCAAAACACACCCGAAATCAATTAACAAAATTATTTTCCTAACCGAACCCTAATTTGTCTGTCTGTCTGTCTGAACAATAACTCCGTAATTGCTGCGGCGTAATTAACCAGAGGATGAGTCAGTGCACTTTCATAGGTCTTTGTTGTACGTATGAGGGCAACACGGAAGCAACAAAGGGTTTTAGCACTAGAAATGTAGAAGTCAATTATGTAGGACCTTGGGCCCTTATTTGAATAAGTGTGTGCAACTTCTTTGTGATGGTATTGTAGGAAGTATTTTTGAAGTTTGCGTCGTAGTAATATTTGTCACCACATATTTTTAACCGACTTCAAAAAAGAAGGAGGTTCTCAATTCGACTGTATGTTTTTTTTTGTATGTTTGTTACGCGATATCTTCGGCAATTGAAAATCGATTTCGATTTTTTTATTTTATGGATAGGGGGTGGTCCCATATACATTTTATTAACTTTGCTTGGGGAGTTTTTGAGCTAGCTTCAATAATAAGTATGTATTTTTGCCACTCAGTTTATAATGATGATGTTATAATAACTTCCTGTCACTGTTATTTACATAGCAAGTAGTGTGTGGGGTAAGCACAACTTAAAAGTGAAAAACCAACGACACCGACTTCCGAAATTAAAGTTATTTTTCACTTTGTCCTTTTTGGAAGTTGGTTGTTTTTTTGTAAAAAGTTGTTTCTTTAAATAAAATTGTTTTGTTGTGGGTACTTTGCTGACTAGTTAATTTGTGTCTGGTAAGGGTAGTTCGCAGTCAGGGAAAGATTATTATAATTTTAACCTTTTGAACGCCATTGTCACATATATGTGACAAACGAAATCTTACCCTGAACGCCAACGTCACAAATATATGACAAAATACACGTCGCACCATATTATGAAATAAACAATGTAATCATTAATTTTGTGTGTTTTCATTTATATAATTTAAAAGTTAAAAACAGTGTCCTGGCGTCAGGGGTTCGGCGATACGTTTATACTCTGGCGTTCAAAAGGTTAAGGGTTAACATAACATTACGCCTGTAATCCCCAAAGGGTTAGGCAGAGGAAGAACTATAGTCATCATAATCACCATAATCAGCCTATAATGTTCCCACTGCTGGGATACATGCCTCCTCTCTGTGAGAGGGAGTGGGCTATAATCCACCACGCAGGCCCAGGGTTGGTAGATGTCAAATGTCTTCGAATTTTTGGTTCTAGGACATGCCGGTTTCCTCACGATGTTTTCCTTCACCGTTTTTGAGAGCAGTGGTTATGAAATAATTTACACAAAATAAAGCGCCTATCTGGGTTCCAAATCACGACCTACAACTTGTAAGCTGCTCTCAACTAACTGTAGCACACCCACATGTCGCCAGTACCGTGTAATAGGGGGCATGGCAATTATAGGCGAGCCTATTCCACCAACCGCGCGCAAATCCAGACTCCGGGCTGCTACTGAGAATTCCAGATAAAAAAAAACCAATAAAACTTTTCCGGATCTGGGAATCGAACCCAGGAACACTCTAAGAGTTTAAATTCTTTATTTATTTGTACATGTTACAGTCATAGTGATTAAATAGCTATTATACATAATGACTGGTCATTATATTTAAAGTAACCTAACCAAACCAAACCTCGGTGTGCCCTTCGCTCGCTCTTGCATCCTATCCGTGTAAAGGGTTCAAAGTCAAAGTCAAAGCATTTATTTCAAATAGGCACTTAACAGGCACTTTTGAACGTCAAAAATTACTAAAATAGAATTGATTCTAGTCGTTTAAAGTAACCTAACCAAACCGAACCTCGGGGTGCCCTTCGCTCGCTCTAGCATCCTATGTCGACGTAGCCCTGCTTCGCTAATGTGATTAATTCTGTGTCAATTATCACTTTATCTAAATTGAGTAGACATTATAAATAATGGCTAGATAATATATATAATATCCGGATTTATTACTTTGGCTGTAACATACACATAAGTGAAATGCAGTGGCACATGATGGATAAAATAAAAATATATGTTGTGTCACTATGTGCTGCCTTGCAAGGCGTACAAATATTGCTTACACAGTAGGTAATTAATGTATAGGTAGGTCTAAATAATTATAAATTACTGCTAAGTAACAAGTCTTATAAAATTTCATCATCATCATCATTTCAGCCGATAGATGTCCACTGCCGGACATAGGCCTTCCCCCGGGGGGGGGGGGGGGGGGTTGGCTGGGGGGGTTGCCATAATCGCCACGCTTGGCAGGTGGGTTGGCGACCGCAGTATAGTATGGTGGTGGAATACATAGAGAACGCTGCTGCCCATTCTCCGGTATGACCCTTAGTCGCCTTTTACGACACCCACGGGAAGTTTGGGGTGCTGCTATTCTTTATAAAATTTAATTAACAGTATTAAATAAGCAACACAAAGGTACAAATTAAGGTAACTAAGTAATAAACTGAACTTGTTAACTACATAGTTGATTCTAGTTTTCATCCCAAAAAGTTTAAGAAATTCGTGGAACATTGATAACGTAGTTGTGGTGCCTAGATACCTATCTCTATATTCATGAGACATCTTAAATGAACCGACATGATGGATATTTACCATTCAGAAAAACTCAAGTGTTGGTACATTGTGTTTTAAATATTTCTACAGTCTTAAACAAACTAAAAGTATATAAAAACTGTTGTCTGTTACATTGTGACACTTGATCTTTTTGTCGTGTGTCTGTCTGGAGTTCATTAAATTCATATTTTGCATAGTTTTTTTATTTAGGTTTTTTATTTCTTATGAAAAATTGCACTCTAGGTCAATGACTTGCTTGTAAAATGTTGTCACATTGGCTTCTATAGCTGATTCAGTATTTATATATTTTAACGGTTTACAACCTTATCATGTAAGTTATCATCACCTGCCTAGTCTTTTCCCACGAAAAGGACTAACGACTGTATAAGATCCACGATTGACAGCCGCGACCAACGGCTTAGCGTGCTTTCCGGGGCACGGAGGGGTTTTGGTATGTAAAAATGGTCACCCATCCATGGACCAACCGCAGCAAGCGTAGCTTAAGCTGATCGATCGATTGTAGCCACGAGCCCCTCATAAAAATAAAAAGGAAAGCTAATATAAGATTTTAAAAAATATAAAAGAACGCAAGTTTTTTTAACAATAGGCTGGCGTTGCCATAAAAATAGGCAAAGTTGTAATTTGTTATTGTAATTTTCCCGGTCACCCTTCCACACTAGGGCACAGCATTGCTGCTTAGTAACCCAAATAGGTAAGGTAACCATCTTACCAAATATTAAACAGGTAAGGTAACTACCTTACCAAATAGCAAACAGGTAAAGTAACTACCTTACCAAATAGCAAATAGGTAAGGTAACTACCTTACCAAATAGTAAATAGGTAAGGTAACTACCTTACCAAATAGGTAAGGTAACTACCCTACCAAATAGCAAACAGGTAAGGTAACTACCTTACACAAATATCAAATAGGTAAGGTAACTACCTTACACAAATATCAATTAGGTAAGGTAACTACCTTACTAAATAGCAAATAGGTAAGGTAACCATCTTACCAAACAGGTAAGGTAACTATACCTTACACAAATAGCAAATAGGTAAGGTAACTACCTTACACAAATAGCAACTAGGTAAGGTCGCCACAATATTTACAGGGTTATTTTAAATTGGCTAGCTAAACTCCGCCGACACGATGGGTATCGATATCCAAAAACGATAAAATCCATATCCATACTAATATTATAAATGCGAAGGTGTGTCTGTCTGTCTGTTTGTTACCTCTTCACGCTTAAACTGCTGAACCGATTTAGACGATACTTGATATAGAGATAGTTTGAGTGCCAAGAAAGGACTTAAGATTTTTATCCCGATATTCCCACGGGATTGACACTTATGCGGGTGAAACCACAAGGCGCTGATAGCAAAAAATAATTTCTTTTGATTTCTGAAAAAGGGAAGATCACTTTTACAGATTTAGGATCCAGACAGTTGTTCTAACAGGAGCTTTTCCATATTGCAATACAGCTAATTAACTGTAAAGCGGGTAAACAGCTTACTTTACTAACAAAATTACCAGGAGTTTCATGCCCGTTCTTCTGCATAGTAATCTACGACGTTCTGGAATGGGCAACTAGCTTCATCCTTCTGACTGACCGACCCCTTGAAAATACAAAAATGCCTGTAATTGGTTTAATTGAAATAATACTTAGAGTTGGACCCGTCTTTTCTAGGTTTTTTTTTTTAGTTTAACCTGTTTTTTTTCTAGGATTATAAAAAGTAACCTGGGAGTGTTGCTCTTTCATCAAATGAAGGGCTTAGGTAAAGCATTAGAAAGCCTCATTTCTTTGCGCCACAAGTAAATCCACCAACCATTACCTCTTTCATGTAGTCTACCAACCTCTAATAAAAGAACGATAAAAATGATATTAGGATGCAAATCACATAAAATACAGCATGGTGTTTATAATGATGATGTAGCAAGTGAAGTGTGTAACAGGTCGTCTGGACAGCCGGGGTGAACGGCTAGTGTAGGCCCCGTCGGGTCACTCACACGTCTGAGAGACGTACGGGAGGAAGGGATGGCGAGCTCGTCAGCCAACTTGTTGGTGAGTGAAGTGTAAGGTGCTCTTGATGGCAGAGGTGAACTAATAAATCTGTGAGACGTATTTGAGGGTGACTAGCTTGGTCATCACATGTGTTAGTGAACACAGTGTAAGACTGTTCGGGCGGTAAGTGCAGTGTCGGCCCCGCCGATTTACTTATACGTCTGCGAAACGTAGGTAAAAGTGGGGTAGACCATGAGTGTGCTGTAGTCTAGAGTTTTGAATCCAACAACTAATGCGAACAACGATTGCAGGCCACACTGGCCGCCACTCACACGTTAATGAGACGATATCTCTATTTTTTATTTATTTACTAGCCTACGCTGTCCCACTCCTGGGCAGACCTCCCTCCACTCCTTCCATCTTTCACTAGCCCGCGCGTCCTCATTCCAGTTTTGACGGAACCTATACAGCATGTCTCGCCATCTCTTACATGGTCTGCCACAACTCCGCCTTTTATAATCACCATAATTTATCAACTTTTATTTAATTTTTACGGAATAATAAGATTTGTTGGCGTCAAAATAAAGAAGGTACAGCAACCTGCACGTCGATGGTAACACTTGTAAGAACGCGCGCGATCTGCCTGTCCGCAGTCGAGCGCGGCTGCGTTCTGCGTGTTGTCGTGTTCAGTGTTTGTCAAAATATAATATGGAAGAAGAAGACTTAATTTTATTAGAAAAAAGCTCTAACTTGTTTGGTCCCCGCACGGGAAGCCTGCGCACCCACTGCGGCCACTTGTATGAACGAGCTATGGCGTGAGTTGCCTGCGCGCAGCCCGCGCCGTTCACTGCGCCCGCGTGCCCACTAATGGACACTCAAATAAAGTTCTTATGTTTGAGTGTTTGTATGGTCGGTAGATGTCACATGTCTTCGATTTTTTTATTCTAGGAAATGCCGATTTCCTCACGATGTTTTCCTTTACCGTTTTGAGAGCAGTGGTGATGAAATTAATTACATAAAGTAAAGCGCCTGTCTGGGTTCGAAACCACGACCTACAAGTCGTAAGTCGGGGCCGCTACCTCTGGGCCACCCCTGCTCTTTACACTTAGCACCCAACAAACTGGACCCAACACTTGGCCCGCCGTCCTCCCCACCAGTAGATCCCAACCAGCCGCCGAAACGCCAGACAGACAAATGAATTCACAAGTTCCTGAAACTTGGTTGCAGAGTTGTGTGATAGACTTAGACGTGTTCATGTAAAAGTATCAACTGGAGTGTGTCACTCAAGATAACTTTACCAATCAAGGCTAGAGGAAGGTAGTTTCGATCTCGGGTTTCGGGTATTAAAGTAGTTTTAGGTGTAGAAGTTATAGTCATTTGTTTTATGATTATTTTGTCCATTTCTACGACATAGTAGCAGGAGGGACAACATGGCGTTTTCGTCGGTAGGAGGCTGATATTTCCTTCCATTCTCACCAGACGAAGGGTTTCCATAAGGATTTTCCCAAGAATAAAGATTTGGGCTTTGAAATTTTCTAGTTTTACTGTTTATTATATAGAGGTATGAGAAACAGGGTGTAAAGTTCACTCATATTCTATAGAAAAGGGAGGATCCTCCGACCAGACGGGTGTTGTGTCTGGCCAGGCGGGCAGCTGCCCGATGATTCATGTCGGGCCATTTTATTTATGCTAGTTGCGCGGTAAACTCTGCTTGCGAGATGCAGGATTTTGCGTGACGTTAGTAAGATACGTTGTTCGCATGTGGCGTTGTAGATACTGCTACAATTACAAACTAGCTTCTAAAATTGCTTGCTCCCCTGACCCACCCCGTCGCATTGAATCGCCTGCCGCGCTATTACTTCATTTTTGTTAAGCGCTCACACTGACTTTTTTGTTTTTCTTGACTCCGAAGGGTCCTAGTTTAATGTTAGATAGTGTAATGTGAGTGATTAAAAATCTGACTGGTAGTTACAAAGATTAGCGTGTTCAAACAAACAAACAAAAAAAAAATACCCTTTAGCTTTATTATTGTATCCTTACTAACATTATAAATTCGAAAGTAACTGTCTTTCTGTCTGTCGGTCTGTCTGTCTGTCTGCTCGTATGTTACCTTTTCACGCCTAAACCACTGAACGGATTGCGATAAAATTTGACGAGAGATAGATTGCATCCCGGGAAAGGACATACTTAGGTAGTTTTTATCGATATACCTCGCGGGCGAAGCCACGGGCGGAAGCTAAGCTAAGCTACAAATATATAGACGAGTCACTCTCACTCTTATAAAAGTACTGTGGATGATAGATTTTGCTATTAAAATCACGGGGACAGCTTATGACATAATATAAATCTAACCGTCAAATGAATGTTCTGAAATCGCCAACAACCATGGTGTGATCAGCGCCCGTTCCTTTCACATGACATAACATCGTGCACCGTGTATCCCTGAAGGGAATGGCAGAGGAGTATGACACTCACCTTTAGCCAGTTGCTTGTATGTACAGATTTGCTTTTTGACAGATTGTAGTAGCTTGATTTGACAGATTGTATTTATAATTTTTCAAATTTCTCAAATTTCTTTAATAGATTTTCAACTATATCGCTAAAGCATAACGTTCAAAGTTGATTGGGAAAATTTGACAGTTTCGGGTAGCTTGATGTGCTGGCGTCTGTACTAGGCCTGTGCCTGCGGGGTAATCGACATTAACAGAAGCAATGACTTTCATTTTGACCGTTCAACAACATTCATTGCGGTATTTAAATTGTTGAGGAGACAAATTTTTCGAACTTATGAAGCAATGTATTAGAAATATACTTCAAAATGATTCAGATTGTGATTGATAGTGTATTAAGCAATTAGGATGCTGAAGGTGTCAACAGTATCCAAGTACTCATGCAAGATAAGTGATAACTGATTAGTTATATCACAAAGCAAAATCAGTGCGCATCATTAGTTTCAGACATAGGCATATAAAGAGCTCAAACCGAGCAATAACCCAAACTCAAACTCAAATCATTTATTTCAATTAAACCAATAACAGGCACTTTTGAATTGTCAAGAAGTCGGTCAGTCAGAAAATATGAAGCTAGTTGCTCATTCCAAAGCGTAGGTACCTATGGAGAAGAACGGGCAAGAAACTCCATGGACACTCTTTTGAAATTACATTTTACAAAAATATTTGTTACATCATTACTTTTGAATTTATGATTATATAATGTGAGAACGATGTAAAAAATAAAAAACCGGCCAAGTGCGTGTCGGGCCACGCACAGTGTAGGATTCCGTAGTAGCCCGTTATCACAATGTAGTACGTAAAAAAATTAAATCGTCTGAATATAAAAAAATGAAAATAAATAAATAAAATTTTTCATATTTTGTTTTTCAATGCAAGTCTTTACCCGTTATAAACAAGCAACTACTTCATCTTAGTCACTTCAAAGGATTAATGCTAAGGATTTTGTATTTGGTACAAAATTATCCAACACCCAAGTTCAACGACTATTACCGCTATTTTTTAGATTTTTCAAGCCAGCAGTTTAGGTTTTAGATGGGGGGGACGCTCTACTGGAACAAAAATTTGCACTTTAAAGTTTAATATTTCGTAAATGGAGCATTAAATTTAAAAATAATTCTAGCAACCCCCAAGTAATTTTAGAAGACCTATTCAACGATACCCCACACGATGGGGTACACGACGAAAAAAATATTCATCCCCACTTCACATGTAGGGGAGCTACCCTAATAAAAAATATTTTCCAAAATTTTATTTTACCACTTTGTCGGAGTAATTGATATATATATTGGTACCAAATTTCAGCTTTCTAGTGCTAACGGTCACAGAGATTAAGCGAGGACGGACAGACAGACGGACGGCCAGACAGACATGGCGAAACTATAAGGGTTCCTAGTTGACTACGGAACCCTAAAAAGACGTACGCGTTAAAAGCGTCCAGAATACAACAAATAGTAACAAAACAACAATCCAAAATTAAAACAATTAAAACTTAAGTACAATTATAGTAGCAGATGAAGCGCAATAATAACATTATATTAATGCAATAAAACCAAATAGCTCACCAGAACGTGGCATTTTGCACACAAGCTTATGTGGGATGGAAGCGACTCTTTGTTGGACACTATTATTGCCTTTTTTGCTTACGTTATTGTTTGGGAGTCTAGCTGGACTGCAGCCTGAACAATTCTTTCTCTATTCTTCCAAGAATAGAGAAAATTCTTTCTATCCAACCTGACATCTCTTCTGCCCGAGCATGGAGCGACCCGTAGACTCGCGTTTCTATGAAGACCAAGATATATATATAGATAGATTCTTTCTATAGCAACGGGGAGCAAATTTTGAAAGAAAAATTTAAGAATTTTTAAACATTTTTTAGATTTTTTTTCTTTTTTTTTTTTTTTTTTTTTTGCTAAGTCCAATGTGTACTTGACACTTGTTGAGAAGAAATCTGTCTTTCCCACGTGTCAAAAGTACAGAAAAATTTGTCGTCATGCTTGACATTGTACTTTTGTCGACAGAAGAATAGAAACATTTCTTCTCTTCATCGCCATGCTTAAGACGGTAGAGATCTTTCTACAATCTGTCATTTTGTCTATTCTTCCGTCGACAGAACTCGTTTCTGTGGTGGTCATGCTGCGCGTGCTGGCTTGACAAGCAATTCAAATTAAGAAGGTTTCAAACGCCAACCAATAACGTGAAGCCACCCTGGGCTTGACGCGGCGACTACCAGCGCTGCGCAACGGGAGTCGGCGCGTAACATTGTTTCGTTTCGATACAACATATAATTTAATTTATCTCTCGACAAACCACTTTTTAATTTGTTTCACCATCGCAAGCACAGATGATGGAGAGCGGATGCATGTGTTCGTGCATCATCTCAATAATTGAAAATGCATTGTCAACCTTCAGGGGGCTTCCATGACCTAAAGCGCGGTCACTGTCGGACTGCATAGGAAAGAAATAGAAGCGCGATGACACAACGCTGGTAATTTATTGCAAAATATGAAGGAATGATTTAATTACAAAAAATCTATTGTTTGGACTAAAAAATTAAAACACTAATGTTTTAGTATGTTGCTTGTAGAATAACCTGACAAAAAATCAGAATAATTGTATGGTTTATTATTATTATTATTTATTTATTTCGAACACAAATGATTCATATTGTTGTAAGTAACACTTATAAAACTACGTTAGTAACATTCTGAGCAATAAGTAAAACTAAAATAAAATATAAAAACACTAATTCATAAACCTATAACTATAACTATGCCCGCTTCCCGCTGCACCAGACCCGCAGCTGTGCACACGGGTCCAGTGCCCCAGGAACGGGCAATCAGGCTTATTCGATATCACCCTTAGAATGCTGTTTGTGCTAGCTCGAATCCTACGCATCAGGGATGCTGTTCTTTTTCGCATAATAGCATGAAAGCCATCTATCTCTGCTTCCACAAACATCCCCGATGCGCTACAGAACCGCGGGAGCCCCAACAGCACCCTAAAGGCGTTATTGTACTGGACGCGAAGAACGTTGTAGGCCCTCTGCGTGTGTCTAACCCACAGGCTGCACGTGTAGAAAGACTGGCAAAACGCCTTGAACAGAGTGAGTTTCACTTCTCTAGTACATCGTGCAAACCTACGGGCCAGCATATTACATCGGACCGACAACGCTCTTCGCTCCCTTTCAATATCACTGTCATCATTCAAGTCCTTATTTACTATGTGGCCAAGGTACTTAAAATGCGACACTCTATTTAGTGGTACACCATACAGAAATACCGGAGGAACTGTCTTAGGCTTCTTAGTACCAACCCTAAACACCATAAGCTCACTCTTCCGTACATTGTACAACAAACCATGAGACGTGGCGTATTTCTCACATATCTCCAACATCCGTCTGAGTCCATCAATCGAGGGACTCAGCAGCACCATATCATCTGCATAACTTATACTATTAATAATCTCACCATCAATAGAGCATCCGATACCAGTGCTGCTGAGCTCCTCGATCAAGTTATTGACGTATAGACTAAAGAGCGCCGGGGATGTCAAACCTCCCTGTCTCACCCCACACTCCAACCCATACGCCCCAGAAAAAGCACCCGCCCATCTGACCTGGTTGATTTGGTGATCATACCAGTAGTCTAAGAGCTTAATAAGCTCATTAGGAAGACCTTGCTCACGCAATTTCGACCATAGGATATTATAATCAACCAGGTCAAACGCCTTGGAGAGATCCAAGAAAGCTGCATACACAGGTGTGTTTCTATCAGTATAGTACCTGACCGTGTGCTTGAGCGCCAGTATAGCAGTTTCCGTGGACAGCCCAGCTCTAAAACCGAATTGTGCATCATGTAGATTGAGCTGTCTGGTTACTCTGCGCTCAAGCACACCGTCAAGAACCTTTGCTGTTACCGTGGCCAATGATATCGGCCTGTAATTATCTTTGTCCGAGACATCGCCGGTCTTGTTCTTGACTATGGGCACAACTATCGTCCTCATCAGATCAGTTGGTAGATACGAGTGCCTCACACAAAGATTATACAGCATAGATAGGACTCTTGGGAGATGCGGACCAGCGTACTGGAAATGTTCTATGCTGAGGCCATCGTGACCCGGAGATTTGCCCCTGGTCATTGACTGTATGATATTCCGTATCTCTTCTATTATATTTTTTATATTGTAACAAGAAAGTTTTTAGAGATATCGTCATGATTTTTTTCTATCGTATCAAATTAGTTGTATTGTATCTTTTAATGTTTTCAACAAACTATCTACCTAGCATATATCCTGAAGAATATCATATATTTTTCTGATTATGTTTATTGTAGTCGATCATATACTCGTACTTTTATTGTTTCAAAAACTTACGTTTTTTGCGCAAAAAACGACAAAACGTAAGGCAGTAAAACGTAACGTTTCTGAACACAAAGGAGAGAGTTTCCTATATTATGCGCAGATATTTCTGGACCTTCTTTTAATTCCGTAGCAGCGGATGGAGTGGACCCTCAAAAATAGAGCAAGTGACTCCAAAGACAATTTACTGCCGGCAAACACTGTCTCATCTATCCTCCTGACATCTCTGTAAGTTTAATTTTACGAGTCGAATAAACATGCGCGCGAGTTTCCGTATTTAATGCGAAGAGCCCAAGGTTGCGCTGACGCACGCCGATGCGCTTGTTTTGATATTAAATGCAACACATACGTACATACAATCTTGTATTAAAGTGTTTCGGTTTAAATTATGTGACATTTTGAATTGGTGCTGAGTATACCAACACGGCAACAAATATTCCATTATGTTATACTGTGGGTCTGGGTATCAAAGTATATATGCGTTTTATTTAATTGAGTTTCCAGTAATTGAGTTCTCGAAATTATTTATTTCCTTTGAAAGACTTACAGCTAAACAAAACAGACTAAGAAATTGAAAATGTGATTAACAGTCAATTATAAGTCTTCACATATAATTATTAGAATAATAATAAAAGGCTTAGGTTTAAGCAATCACCAGATATAAAGAAATATAACGCCCAAAAAAACGTAAGTACTTACCAGAATTTAATCCCCATTTTAATATTAAATTATCACCAATAAACGTAAAGTCTGATATCCTAAAAAAGGCAAGTATCGTCAGGATAATCGCTGAGCTACCCAAAAAGGTCACGCATGCACCAAATATGTACTCGAATTTTATTTAAAAAATTCATTCAAATATGTTACACAATTTTATCCTAATAAAGTAAATTAATATACAAAAATCATTGTTTACCCAAAAAATATAAATGAAGTTCTAAAGGTTCACCGATTCTACAGTAAAATGTTTACTAAAGGCTGAGCTTCTTAGAGCTTTCAATAAAATAACGGCCACAAAAATAAAATAAAAAAATAGTTTATAAACCACATGTTTTATTTCTACATACAAATAAACTTAAAACTTAATACGGCAGTCCTTATTGTAATTTTAAAATTTTAATGAAGAGTGGATCTTCAAAAAACTTAATCTTAGTGATAAATGAGTCTTCAAACAACCAACATTAAAACAGTCATTTGTATAGTCATTATTTAAAATATTAATGAAGAATCAGTCTTCAAATAACATAACATCACACTCCTTTGTATGGTAACAATTGTTTTAAAATCTTAACGAATAAATCAGTCTTCATAAACATAAAATACAATTATTTTGTGTAGTTCTAATCATTTTGAAATCTGCCGCGAGACTCAACTAATTTGCCATCAATATAATATACTTGGTTATTTGCATACATTTTATGGCAAACGTAGTGATATATTTGGGTAGTAATGCCACAAAACTTTGGTAGTTAAAATTTGGTGTACGTGTGGCCTTTTTGGGTTATGAAAAGTTTTTGTAGTGCAGGCATGACTTAAATAGCCCGAAAGATTTTGGTACAGGTTTCATTTATTTGTACATATTATATTTTTTTTGGATGAGGCTGTTTAGGGTAACGATTGGTTTTTTTGGTGGTCATTCAATTTCATCCCATAATAAAATATATCTGTGAATAACATATATTGCCAATAAAAACAATAAACCGCCAAAGCCAAAACTATACGTTAATATTATATTCCTACCACAATACAATATAGGAGGTAAAAACTTAAAGTATTATTGCGTTTCCTTTTTTTAAGCAGTCTTCAGGTGGTCTTAACCGGTCTGTAAGCTGCAAACTAGCCGTTGGCGCGTGGACGGTGAGCTACCAACTAGTAAGTGGTGCGTGAACAACAAGATGTTTCCTCACCAGCAGCGAGCGGTCGTCTTGCAGACGCGTGTTGGCGACAAGCGGGTGGATTTTTTCGAGGCGAGGTCGGGCCTTTACGGCGCTGGAGCTGTGCTGTTATAATAATAATAATAATCCGTGTAGGTATATAATTATAAAATATTGATCAGGCAGGGATGCAGGTTCTTCCGTAGTTCTTGGTAACGAGTCCACTTTAGCCACCCAAACCCATAGTCCAACTTTTTATTTTTCCATATCCTGCAATAGTCCTACACCAACCGGGGGTTATTCTTGGGTGCACTTGCATAGTGCATACAGGGATAATCGTCGGTTGGTGCCGCATTTCATTAAAATTTCCTAAGGGGCCTCTGCTAGTTGGCTTCGGCCCCTTGTACGCCTTCCAAAGGACCGGGACCCCATGGTTTCGAGATATGTAAAAAAAAAACCTTTATTTTCAGGCCCATACCTAGATAAACACACCTTACAAACTAACATTATAATAATAAGTGAGTGATAACCTTAAATCAGGAGTTATCATTGTCCCACGTTTCAAGGAACAATAAATACTTAACTGCGCAGGATAGCCTTTACCAGATTTACTCATATTCGATTACGAACTGTGGGTCCATGTCATATTCATCATCAGCCTATTCACAACTATGATAGGGTCGTGTTCCAGTCAAAGTGGATGCAACTGCTACCAGTATTTTACATGGAGCGACTTCCTATCTGACCTCCACAACTCAGTTACTGGGTAATACGATTGCCCTTGGTAAGACTGGTTGTCAGACTTTCAGGCTTCTGGACACCCGTAACCACTGTCAAACAACCTAAATGACAGCCGGGAGCAACGGCTTAGGGGATCAGGGGATCCGACCGGAATAAATATTCCGAGGCACGGAGAGGTCTTGGTATGTAAAGATGGTCACCCATCCACGAACCAACCGCGGCAAGCGAAGCTTAGCCCGTGCGGCTGTTATTACTTTCAAGCACTTAGAGTCATACTCATCAGCTTAAAAGTCTCGCAATTTCAACTTAACCCAAAGAGAAACCACCTACATGCAGTTTCATCGCAAAAACCAGCAGTTATTTATAACGATCTGTCGTAATGATGACTGTATGAACGTTAAACATTTTTTATAAGTCATTATATTTATACAACCACTATAATGCGGGGCCGGTTAATAAATTAACTTCGCTGGCCGAACGAGTCAATGATCCATTCGTCAGATGAAGGAGAAGAACAGTAGGTATGCCACGACTAAAGTCTATGCTAATCCTTGTTTCCAATTGACGTTACTTCCACATTACGAACATCATGTTTACGCTAATGCTAATTAAGTAATTTAATTCATATCTAGTTTTAATTAATTAGTTATAATGTAATATCTACGTAAATATCAAGTAATACTTAAGTACCTCATCGTCATCGTTTCAGCCGATAGACGACCACCGCTGGACATAGGCCTCCCCCAATTTTGGGGGGGGGGGGGTTTGCCATAATCGCCACGCTTGGCAGGCGGGTTGGCGATCGCAGTGTGGTATGATGGTGGAATAAATAGAGAACGCTGCTGCCCATTCTCCGGTAAGACCCTTAGTCGCCTTTTACGACACCCACGGGAAGTAAGGGGTGGTGCGATTCTTTAAGTCCAGCACCACACAGACAAGTACCTAAGTACTTATGTAAGTACCTAATTTTATATAAATTAAAAAAAAAACAAAATTAAATCCTAACTTAACTAAAATTATTCACAAACTAAAATATGACGTCGAAAAATGTTAAGTGTGACAACAAATGAAAATAAAGTTAATTTTAGAAAGACTACAACTGTTGAAAAATTCATAAAGATGTTTGAAGTGTGGTTATAGTTGTTTTTGCAAAATCGATTATTTGTTTACATGTTTGGAAACTAAATCGCAAACACAGTACATTAGTAATACATCTCTAAGACATAGTCTTTTCCAAGGCATAAGATACGTTACTACTGTAGAACTAACACGAATTTCTTGACGTATCGTATAATTTTAATGTATGTAGGTATAATTAAAGTCCTACATGATCTACACAAGAGACCAGTGGTAGCCCAGTGGTAATGACCCCGACTTACGAGTTGTACGTCATGGGTTCGAACCTAGGCAGGCGCTTTACTTTGTGTAAATTATTTCATCACCACTGCTCTCAAAACGGTGAAGGAAAACATCGTGAGGAAACCGGCATGTCCTAGAACCAAAAATTCGAAGTCATGTGACATCTACCAACCCGCACTGGGCCCGCGTGGTGGATTACGGCCCTCTCCCTCTCACCGAGAGGAGGCCTCTGTCCCAGCAGTTAGGTAGAACATTATGGGCTAATTATGGTTATGATATTACGAACATAAATGTAGGGAACAGCTGATTTTATTTCGCGATTTCAGATTTGGTCCCATAGTAAAAGTTGTTCATAATGAGTACAATGACCGCTCAAGAAGTTGTTGGTGTTTTTCCAATAACGCTGTATAGTCTCCAATTTATAGGGCCCGCGTGGTAGATTATAAGCCCACTCCCTCTCACTGAGAGGAGGCATGTGACCCAGCAGTGGGAACATTTTAAGTTGATTATGCATGACCTACACTACAGTAAAATTTATACAAGAAATTTAAGAATGTAGGGGGAATTCTACTCATCATAATATTGAACGTTTTCAGTATATCCAACTTGTGAAAAAGTACAATTCTTATACAACAATATACAGGTATTATCCTCATATCGCTAAAAGAAACTATTTAGATTTTAATACATGTTTGAGAAGTTTAAATTTGGGTAAATATATAACCTCATCATCACCTTCACCTACTCGTACGTTCCGTAATGATTTTTAAACAATACCCCACAAAACTGGTATTTCTGCAGCTTCCCTACCACATAACGGCAGCGCGCAATCGCTACACTAAAGATGCGCGTGGGCAGCATACAAACGCATCGCACTCTTCCGCATATGACTCTGCTTATTTCGCTTATTATAATAACACTCATAAAAGCTATATAAACGATGACTCTCTTGCCTTTTTGTTTACGTTATTTTCGTGGAGATATGCTAATTTGTGGATTGTAAAGTGTTTGAGAAATGTTTTTGGTTGTAATAGTTAAATGGTAAAGGTGGCTTTATAAACGTCAACTTCAAGGCGTCGTCAGCGGAGAAGACTTCTGGCCGCAGGACGTGGTGTTCCGTCGCTTCCGCGGACAAGTACCACAGGACAGCACCTTACAAGCTAGTGAAGTGTTACTTACATAGTTTTAAGCTATATTTTATAAACACAAGTTTTGTTGGTCTTCATATAACCTGACCAAGGTTATGTCTGGACTTTAACCCTTAGTCTGCCGGAACGTAGATCTAGGCGAGACACAATGGCTTTTTAATTGTGTCTGTAATTATGGCACACAAGCGGTTAAAAGAGACTGTGACCTCTGAGTTTGTTTCGGCCTTTCTTCTCAGAGCAGTCAGATAGGAAACGCCGACCTGATCTAGCTTAAAAAAAAATATGATTGACGTGTAAGTGTTTGTGCAAACCTACTTACAAAAATAAAATCATTTATCATTTGTTTTTTACTTTAATAGCTTCTGCATGCGACTTCTTCCGCGTGAAATTTCACCCTCCCCCAATTCATCCTCTTATGGGTAGAATTTGGAAAAACCCTTTCTACAAAAAAACTCTTCACAAAGAACACACCCTCTAAATTTTTATGTCTCTAGGACCAGCGGCTTAGGCTGTGCGTTGATATATCAGTCAGTCAGGACTTTGTGAAGTTAGGCTATATAAGTGTTTGTAACTAGTGAAAACTCACGGAGGACGCTCTGTCTCTCTTAACATTATCTTTTAGTCTAAATTCACAAGCATACGAAAAACTTAAAAAAAAAAAAAAATGTATAATCATATTTTTTAAATTGATCCCACTATCCCACTATCAATTTCCTTAATAGATTCTAAAAGTTTCGTAACTAAAGGGTGGCCACAGCCGGTTAAACTTCGCGGAAAATTACCGGGACATATCTAAAACCCTTCGGCTACCAATTGGTTTCACATTTGTTCCCCTTTGAGTGGCCCTTATGATGAATACAACCCTTTATTACCGTTACCGAACATTACAGGACACCCTATTCCAATACAAGCAAGGTTTGATTCTGAATGATCATTTGTTTTGCAGCTGTATTTATGACTGGTAATTTCTCTTATACAGGCTGTATTGACAAACGTCCTGTAAAATGAAAGCCTAATTTTATTATGCAGCCATTACTTTGTGAATATGTATGAGTACATTGAGTCCATGTAGCGGATATGTTTTGGTTATGTCCCTATTACGTCCTAAACAACATACCATCACGCCTTTAATCCCCGAAGGCTTTCGCAGAGGTGTACCTATGTAAAAGGGGGCAAGCACCGATATAGATACACCTAGATAACGCAAGAGCAATTACTGCCAGCTTCATAATAGATAGATAGATAGATAAAACGTTTATTCAGTGCAACAAAAGACACAATACAGGTATTAAAAAACATCAAAAACACGTGAAAGAAAAAAAAATAAACAAACATTAAAATGATAAATTGAACCATAGACACCTAGCTCATGTACCTACATCTATAACGGTCGATCACTACTGGGCGGTGTGTGTCTCATGGTTGCACCAAATGGGAGTCCGCCATTATTCCCACTGCTGGGACACAGGCCTCCTCTCATCGAGAGGGCGTGGGCTATAATCTACCACGCGAGCCCAGTGCGGGTTGGTAGATATCACATGCCTTAGATTTTTCGGTTCTAGGACATGCCGGTTTCCCACCGATGTTTTTCTTCACCGTTTCGAGAGCAGTGGTGATGAAGTAAAGCGCCTGTCTGGGTTCGAACCTACGACCTACAATTCGTAAGTCGCGGCCGTTACCACTGAGTCACCGCTGCTCTCGTGCCCAGCTTACGTACAAAAATCGTAAGCAATCGTAAGGTGAACATGAGCGCTGGCGCTAGACCCCGGGGGTGGGGCGAGACGGGTGCCGCACGCGGCGGCGTCTTTGAATCGATTTGATTTTCCCATCACTAAATAGTGCTTGTTCAAATATAACAGGTGGAGGTGCAGGTGGTGAGTGGTAGCGGGCGGTGGTGGTGGTGGTGGGTGGTAGTTGTGTAATAGATTAGTATAATGTACTTTACGTATTTATTTATTGTATTATGTAAATGGTACACCACAGACTACCGACGGTATTTGTCTGTCCTTCCCCTTTTTAATCCATCCAAAGGTTGTCTTAAGATCGCTTTTAGCGATAAGACCGCCCATTGTGTCACCCTTTGTACAGTTTCTATATTTATGATTGTAATTTTTATGGTGTACATAATAAAGAGTATTCTATTCTATATTCTATTAAAAAATGGCACGCTTGGTTTTCATACAGATCGTGATAGTTGCGTTATCTAGATCTATCTATTTCTGTGGGGCGAGTCTATTACCATTACACGTAGTCACGAATCCAGACTTTAGGCTGCTACTGAAAAATTCCTAATGGAAAACCCGATAACACTTTGCCCAACCTGGGAGTCAAACCCAGGACCTCATGTTGAGCAGTAGCGCTTGCAACCACTACGCCAACGACGCAGACCTATTACGTCCTGTTTCTATGAAAACCGCTTCGTTGGTCTAATGGTCATAAATGCACCTGCTGAACTAGTTTTTTCTATTATGTTTTTTTATGTGGCAGCCTCAATCAAGATTTCGACCCGGATGATAGTCGCTCGCTATTAGGTACACACTAATGTTATAAAGGCGAAAGTTTGTGAGGGACACACACACACACTCACAGCGTGTGTTTATATGTTTGTTACTTCTTCACGCTCAAACGGCTGGACCAATTTTGATAAAATTTTGTATGGAGGTAGCTGACTCGCTGGATTAACATATAGGCTACTTTTTATCCCGATATTCCCACGGGAAATTTTTTGAAGCTTGAATATTCGGACTTCGATCATTAAAATAATATAACCAAAATACGAACATTTACAATCGAGTGCCTATTTTAACCTACTGCAAAAAATATTTCCCGCGAATTTTCTCGACTTTTTCCATAAACCAATTCACAACATTATTTAAGGATATAAATATGCTAATATACCGGTGTTATTTCGAATGCATATACATGCATATGTATGCATTCGACACACGACTCGCGAATACATGTTACTTCAGTACCCCAAAATATAGGTTTTTTAGCCTGTGGCACAGCGTTCAGTTGCAATATTTTTGTAACATTGTTGTTTCGGTGATTAAACGAAACAAACACAGACACATTTTTTTTTTATATGTATCGTATATACCGAAAAATACTTCCTTAAGCATTAGCTTCCTTAATTACAATAACGTATTATATCAGATGAATAGTTACACACCGATTTCTCTCTTTCAGTCGTCAGTAATTTGACTTTCGAAAGAAGAACACAAAGCGGTGTGTAACTATACAGACTCTATACAACGTTTGTTAGTAAGAGGGTTAGCAAAAAAACTGTTATTTTTACATTACCTGTACACTTCAATTTTATATATTTATATATTATATGTAGATATAGATATTTACTTGTTTGAAAATGATATTGTTTCTCATTTAAAGTGAGGTGAGGCTAGATGGTGGTGTTATGTGTCTAAAGACAGGCGTCTTATTTTCTCTTGACTGTACTTACCTGTCAAAAATAGTAACATAGAGAAAGTGGATAAGACAGAGGTTAAAGCAGAAGACGAACTAGCAGGGGATCGAGGATGGGGAGCGGACATGGGTTCAGGGGATTAGACCGGAATAAATCGTCGTCACCGAGGCAGGCTTAAAAATTGCTGGCGTGACGATTTGACTCGTTTCTAACCGATTGGATGGAGGCACAGCACAAAGAAAAGTAGAAAAATATGGAGGAGACCTTTGCCCGAATATAGGACAACGAAAAAAAAACGTTGTGTACAGTCAACAGCAAAAGTAGATGATCAAAGTCAGAAATTCAATACTAATGAACGGAGTTCGCGTCAGAACTGTGTGGCGTGGAAGTGATTCAAACCACTCAACGCCACATCAACGCCACACAGAAATCACTTCGACGCCACGCAGTTCTGACGTGAACTCCGTTCATTAGTATTGAATTTCTGATTTTGATCATGTACTTTTGCTGTTGACTGTACCTACCTACACCTATAGGTGTAGCCGTGCAGGTACTGTTTTCGTCTGCCTAACACTTCTAGGAATAACAAGCTTGATGTGAGATTTTTATGTATTATAGGTAAGTACACAAACTCACCCCCACATACACACACACTACACATACTAGAACATGCTAAAAAAATTGTAACATCCTAGAAACTAAACTTTTTCTTTTATTTTTTTTATTTTAATTATGTCTCAACATTATAAGATAGTGGTGCCGGACTTAAAGAATTGTACCACCCCTTACTTCCCGTGGGTGTCGTAAAAGGTGACTAAGGGTCTTACCGGATAATGGGCAGCAGCGTTCTCTATTTATTTCACCATCATACCATACTGCGATCGCCAACCCGCCTGCCAAGCGTGGCGATTATGGCAACCCCCCCCCCCCCCCCCCAAATTGGGGGAGGCCTATGTCCAGCAGTGGACGTCTAAGATAGTAACCCATGGGAAGTTGCCAGGTAACCCCATCACAAGTATCCTTAAAACTAACTGAGGCTGCCTCAATTTTGTGCTGTAGAACAATTGTATGAGTAACAAAACTTTTTTTTTTAGGTATCATAAGAACCTATTACAAAGAAAGGTTTAAGTTTCAAACTGCGATTTAACATGCAGTGAAGAGAAATCTCAAGTAAGTAACTACACAACGCATGTCCAGCCAGACCATTAGCAGCTTTTAGACACGCTGTGCTTTTAACCACTCTTTTGGCATGACCACCCTTTAGTAGAGGTTGAAGTGGTCACTTTGCATATGCCTAATGTGACGCATGACCCAGTATAAAAATAGTGAACATGGTACTATAGAAGCACTCGAACTGTTCACATGCATTCAAAAATATCAAGGACTAGTCCACTTTTTACTTTGAAGACGTATATAGTAGACAGTACAAGCCATTAACCGTATACGGTACTAACCCGTGGGTTTTTTACCTACTAGTGTTGTTTATGGTTTCGTCGAGTATCTAAACTATGATTCGATAGAGACTGAATCATTTATACAAGATGTAATTGAAATAAATTAACTTTTACTTGGGGACCAACTTTGAAAACGCATTTGTCACTATATTTTGTCGGGTTATGCATATGTAAATGTGTGAAGTAGTAGATTTTACAGTCGATTCCTGGGTAGGTCTCATAGTAAAAGTTATTTATAATCATGAGTACAATGAGTGAATGACCCCTTTTCTTTCAGTTATTTCGATTACGCGCGGTATGTTCTAAAAAATAAAATTGTATGATATCCAATTTTTCTCCTTCTCCAGTCACTGTGCGTTTAAAATCAGATCAGTAATTAAGGTAAATAGTTTATCTGAATAACCTGTAGGTTAAGTCAGCCAAATTAATGCTTTAGCAAATTGACTACTAGCTTAAATTTCTCGTATATTCAAATCACAACTGTGATTATTTGACAGTTTTGACAAGTGCCACCAGAACGCACAAAGAATTAGTGCAACTAAGTAGTTATCAAGTTTAATTTACAAAAAAAATTCTAACTATCTTATTATGTATACTTAGGTATCTATGGGTCTTTGTTACCTGAAAATAAATGGTTCATTGTTATTATTATTTATGAAATACCCATAACACGGTAAATTGACGTAGTGTGTCAATTAAGTGGATTAATATTAATTTCCCTGATTGTACATAAGTAAATAAACTAGCATAGAGTACAACCATGAAGTCTGGAACCACATTCAAATGTAAGTGAGGTTGAAAACGATTCGAACCCGTAACCCTTCGGTCCCTCGTCAGGCGCTGTCGCTTCAATTTGCGAAATAATTTACAACCCCCGTTGAAACGTGAATAACTAATAATATGTTGTGTTATGTATATAAGTACAAGGTATTTTGATAAAGTTAGTAGCTACTTACTAATAAATGTATTAGGTATATGAGATGAATAGTTACACACCGATTTCTCTCTTTCACTCGTCAGTAATTTGACTTTCGAAAGAAGAAGACAATACATTTTATAACTATACAGACGGTCATCATCTGCCTAACCAATTCCCAACTATGTTGGGTTCGGCTTCCAGTCTAACCGGATGAATACCAGTATTTTACATGGAACGACTGTCTATCTGACCTCCACAACCCAGTTATTGGCTAATACGATACCCCTTGGTAAGACTGGTTACCTGATTTCGGGCTTCTGACGACCCGTAACGACTGTCAAAGATCCATGTACGACAGCCGGGACCAACGGCTTAACGTGCTTTCCAAGACATGGAGGTTGGTATTTAAAGATGGTCACCCATCCACGGACCAACCTCGGCATGCGTAGCTTAACCTGATCGATCGAACCTTGCGGCTGTTATTTCTTAGCCACAAGACCCTCCACTTAACTATATAGACGCTATACAACGTTTATTAGCAAGGGGTTTATACCACAGGTTTGAGTGGAACTTTTCGGCTCAATCAAACTCTCTTCGAATGGATTTAAATAATTGTTCGGACATCGTACAAAAGATGGCCTCCAAAAATTCCTACTCTTCACTGCCTTCTGAATGACAAGATGCGATATGATAAGCAAGAAGTCGTGAGTTCAATCCCCTCGTAACCGTAACACAATCAACACCTAGGGAATAGGTAGTCGCGTAATTAGCAACTCATAAAAATATAACATCACGGCGGATTTCTCCTATGAGATTTCAAGCGGAAAGATTCTCTAACAGGCTCTATTATAGTTTTCCCACATAATTTTTAAGAACCATGCTATAAGATGCGAATAGGGTATGCTCCCGGGAAAATTCTCTCTCGAAAATACCGGGAAATTCCCGTTTTTTAAGGAAATCCGGTACCAGGTCTTCATCCCATAGTCCCGGTTCTTTCGATACTTTCGGTACTTTACTCTTTTTTTCAATATAAAGTAACAAATCATATTCAATAAACTACTTTTTAGGGTTCCGTACCCAATGGGTACAAAACGGAACCCTATTACTAAGACTTCGCTGTCTGTCCGTCTGTCCGTCTGTCCGTCTGTCCGTCTGTCCGTCTGTCTGTCTGTCTGTCACCAGGCTGTATCTCAAGAACCGCGATAGCTAGACATTTGAAATTTTCACAGATGATGTATTTCTGTTGCCGCTATAACAACAAATACTAAAAACAAAATAAAATAAATATTTAAGGGGGGCTCCCATACAACAAACGCGATTTTTTTGCCCTTTTTTGCTCGATACCAAAAATGGCAACAGGTAGACACTTGAAATATTCACAAAATACTCAGTTGTATTTTAACTTTAATAATAAATAATAAAATTAAAATAAAATAAATATTTAAGGGGGGCTCCCATACAACAAACATGTTTTTTTTCGGCGTTTTTGCCTTGTGGTACGGAACCCTTCGTGTGCGAGTCCGACTCGCACTTGGCCAGTTTTTTATACAATAATGTTAACAAAAACATTTTTAATTGAAAACACTGAGAATTTTCTCGCCATACAATTTTATTCTTGCATTACACTAACATTTATTAATACGTCGTATACAAAGTGATTAGGTGACGAAAAAAAGGCTTATTTCTAATTCAAAATATACCTCGAATTTAAGTTCTATTTGATAATTTTTCCTAATTCGATCTCAAGTAAGCATTTAAATTCGGTTGTGATTGTGTTCTGATGATTCTTGTCAATTATAGATTTACGAATAATAACAAATAGTTTTATTAACTACAACAACCCACATTTGTAATAAGTTCATTTTTAAACAGATTTAGTTAATTATATGTAGTGTGCACGCACACGTGCCCATCATACAATAAATTAATAGCGACTTTTGTACGTAAGTACCGAATTTTAAGGGTAGTCCCGGTTCCAAGTCCAGTACCGAAAATCCAGTCCAGGTTCTGAAGAAGGAATCGGTACTGCATCCACTAGGGGCGACCCTTTTGCTTTGTACAGACGCCAGCACATCAAGTTACCCGAAACTGTCAAATAGTCCCAATCAACTTTGAATCTTATGCTTTAGCGTTAAAGTTGAAAATCTATCAAATAAATTTGACAGATTGTAGTAGCTTAATGTGCTGGCGTCTCTACAAATCCAGGCACTTAATATTAGAGTATCATCCTAACTAATATTATAAATGCGAAAGTAAGTTTGTTTGTTTGTTTGTTACCTTTTCACGCCTAAACCACTGAACCGATCATCCTGAAATTTTGTACAGAAACGGACTTACGGTACCTTTCATCCCGAAAAAAAGTGTTGTTCTCGAGGAAAACCACAATAAATGGCGCCACGTGTCTTTCGAACGGGATCAACACTTAATACAGGTGAAACCGCGGGCCACTGCTAGTTTAAAAATAAATAAATACTGCCCAGTAATACTTTTCTGTCAGTGATTTTTTATGTCGTGTACCTTTATATTAATGTATAACAAAGGTAGTAAAAAAAGTTTTAATGAACCTAGAACTGAATTCCCAGACCATAAAAATCGCAACCTAACAAAAATCGTCATCTGCCTAGCCTTTTCCCAACTATGTTGGGGTCGGCTTCCAGTCTAACTGTATGCAGCTGAATATTAGTATTTTACATGGAGCGACTGCCTATCTGGCATCCACAACCCAGTTACTGGGTAAAACGATACCCCTTGGTAAGACTGGTTGTCAGACTTTCGGGCTTCTGACTACCCGTACCGACTGTCAAAGATCCACGAATGGCAGCCGGGACCAACGGCTCAACGTGCTTTCCGAGGCACGGAGGGGTCACGGTATGTAAAGATGGTCACCCATCCACAGACCGACCGCGGCAAGCGTAGCTTAACCTGATCGATCGACCTGTGCGGCTGTTATTATTTGGCCACGGGCCCCTCACAAACAAACAAAAATACCAAAACAAATGCTCAGTAAATTATTCACTTGCGAGTTGTCCAGACATGTCAGTCGCCTACTTTCAGTTTCGAAACGTCTGGCATGAGTTGAAGTCATCGGGGGAATTTTAAATGAGACGCATTTCTGGGCCATTAGTTTTTATCTTAGGCTAATTATTTTTAATTATAATTATGGTTAAAAAGCACTTCCTATCTCCTTACACATCATCATTATATTTTCTTTGCTCATGTTTCATGTTTATTATTATATGTATATATTTATATATATTAGTATAATATACTTTATGTATGTAAATGGTACACCACAGACCATCTACACTATTTGTCTGTCCTTTCCCTTATTAATCCATCCAAAGGTTGTCTTTAAAAGATCGCTTTTAGCGATAAGACCGCCCATTGTGTCACCCTTTGTACAGTTTCTAGATTTATATGTCTGTAATTTATATGGTGTACATAGTAAAGAGTATTCTATTCTATTCTATTCTCTGCAGATGGAGCAACCTTAGTTGAGGCAACTATCAACTTTTTTTTAACAGACCCTACAGAGTAGACCCTAGACCAACCCTAGTTACGATCCATATGCGGGCATTACATTATCCAATTTGCAGAGCGTTTTTAGTGCTGCAGTGCGAGATGAACCTACTCCTTTTGGTTCGTGTACATTTATTTCAGACGCCAATCTACATGGTCTTCACACGACCTGAGACTGTGGCCTCTGAGTTTATTTCGGCCTTTCTTCTCAGAATAGTCAGATAGGAAACGCCGACTTCGTCTAGTTTAAAAAAATATGATTGACGTGTAAAAGTGTTTGTACAAACCAACTTACAGAAAATAAATCATTTATCATTTATACATAACTTTTTAACGAAGATGGAGCGACGATCTTCGCAGGGTGGCTGGTAGCAGCTGGATGAGAGTTGCCGGAAATCGAGTTGAATGGCGTGCAATAGGAGGGGCCTATGTCCAGCAGTGGACTGTTTTATGCTGATGATGATGGTAACGTTTATAGGTATGGTCATACCATAAATAAAATCCCTAATAATACTGCCTACTCATCATCTGCCTAGCTTTTTCCCAACTTTGTTGGGGTCGGCTTCCAGTCTAACCGGATGTAGCTGAATATCAGTATTTTATATGGAGCGACTGCCTATCTGACCTCCACAACCCACTTACTGGGTAACACAGTACCTTTTCGTAAGACTGGTTGTCAGACTATCGGGCTTTTGACGATCGTAACGACTGTCCAAGGTCCAGGAATGATAGCCGGGTCCAACGGCTTAACTTGCTTTCCGAGGCACGTAGGGGTCTTGGTATGTGAAGATGGTCACCCATCCACCGGACCAACCGCGGCAAGCGTAGCTTAACCTGATCGATCGACCCGTTCGGCTGTTATTACTTGGCCACAAGCCTCTCTAATAATACTGCCTACTGAACATTATTTATACTCTCATTAAGAAGAAAGTAGTTCACAAAGAATCCCTTTATGGACAATCCTCTTAAAAAACTCCCAGCTCGTGATTTATCGATTATATTAAATATCGATACTCGAAAGTACCGAATGATACGGAACTCGTCCAAAGGATAACTTTATACACACGTTGACACACCATTTAGTACCTATACCTAAGGTGGCCACAGTGTAGAAAGTATGAGATGAATAACGATCTACCCGATTAAGATAAAAATCATCATCGCATCTACGTTTTATTGGTTATTTCTTATTCAGATGTAACCTGGAACACCTACAATTCATAAATTGTAGGTTTTCCAGATACCTGAAGAAACATCCACATCAATAAAATAATATGTACATAATAATAATAGTAGTGATTATATAGAAACTTCTAACGGGCCTCTGCGAGTTAGCTTCGGCCCCTCGTACGCTTATCCAAAGGTCCAGGACCCCAGGGTCCCGAGAAATATCAAAAGACGAAAATAATAGTATCTACCTATGTTTTAACCGATTACCAAAAAGGAGAAGGTTCTCAATTCGACTGTGTTTTTTTTTTGTGTATGTTTGTTACGCGATATCTCCGGCAACTGTTAATCGATTTCAATAATATTTTTTTAATGGATACGGTATGCCTCATGGGTGGTCCCATATTAATTTTATTAACTTTGTTTGGTTAGTTTTTGAGTTAGCTTCATTAATTCGTATTTTTGCCACTTACTTTATATTGATTATGTTATAATAACTTCCTGTCACTGATATTTATATAGCAAGTAGTTTTATACGGATTTGTGTGGGTTAAGTACAATTTAAGTGAAAAATAAAAACTTTATAACAACAAAAAAAAAAAACAACCGACTTCCAAATACAATAATTTTTTTTTCATAAAATTAATATAATTACCTACGACAAAAACAAAACAGGGAATATCGCTGCAGATATACATTATACCGTAAACATCTCCCTATTCATAGTTTAGCGTTGATTTTTTTATATAACTGCTCTCAAATTACGATGTTTAATTTTAATTTTATTGTTTTACATACGTTTTGACATAATTTCTTTACTATTTGACATTATATACAGACAATTCAAATTTTTCACCTCTTCATTAGTGGTTTTGATGGGAATCATAACACTTGGTTTTAGTAGGTTTTTATTAATATAAATATATATATATATTTTTTTTTTAATTTATCCTTTTGATAGATTCTTATTTTTTAAATGTGAGGACTTTGTAGGCCTTATAGACTTTAGATCTGTAGACCATTTTCTATTCTATCAAGTACTTGGTACTTGTTGACAGGCCTGCGCTGTCCTCCCATACCTACTGTAATCTGGAAACATTGTAAAAGCCAATTATTTTTAAAAAGAGTCACCGTGGAGTTTCTTGCCGGTTCTTCTCCATAGGAAACGACCAATTGGAACCGTGCACCTAGCTTCTGACGTTTCATAAGTGCCCATGTAGGTTTATGTGAAATAAAACATTTTGATTTTGATTCATAGGACGAAAAAGTGAATTTGATAAGATGTTTATAGGTCACATCTTATCAAATGCATGAAGTTATTGATTACTGACTAGCAGAGATTAGAATTGGGTGTCCGAATTGCTGGATCCCTAACAAATAAAAAATCCAATAAAATAAATTCACAACAACATTTCCTACTCTGTGGTCTTCAAAGGAGGTGAAAGTGAGTCGCGGTTGACAGAATTGTGACCTCCTCGCGTATGTACACATCTCGCTAATTTGTTAATGTGATATATCGGCGGTACATGCACAAATAACATAAGTATATTTTTGTTCATAATTAGGTACCGTTCGTCAAATATTTGCTAGAATATGACTCTGTTTGTTTGATGTTTGTTGACAAGGACAAAAAGGCGGGAAAATGAGTTTATTTTATGTCGCAGTAGCTTGTTAATTTCTTTGGTACTTTTATTTATTTATTTATTTCAGGCGACCCAGGCCCATACATAAATACCGTTACCTAAACATACATATTCTTATTATACAGGGTGAATTTTCCAAATCCGAAACTATGAGGAATAGCGAAAAGTACTCAAAGGGGTCGCGGGCTAGATTTTGATGAAAACTAAACTGCATAATTGGATTTTTGAAAACTCAATCCGTCTTATTACAAAACGAGATCTAATTTTAGACCTAGCCCAAACCTTCGAGCCAGTTACTCTATTTTGAACTTTATTCCGACAAACGTAAAGTTCTTAATGCAAAATTGACAACTTAGACTCGGGTTTAACGTCAATTTTTGTAATAGGAACTTTAGCTTCGTTGGATTAAAGTTCTAAATTTAAATTTGGCTGGATGGTTTAAACCTGGTTCTAAAGATAAATCTTGTTTTGTAATAAGGGCGAATATTTCTAGCCAGGAATAGAACCCGTTGATTTAAAAAAAAAAAACGACGGGTTGCACTCCGGGAGTGCCGGCAGAAGTGAAAACTTGAATATTAACGTTGTGCATTTTTGATATTTTGGAATCTTACGAATATTCGATCAGGTCACGTGTCCTGACGCGAGTTTAACATTTTTTACCCATTACAAAAAAAGTGTACAACGCCGCTAAAGATGTTTTCACTTAAAAAATTAAATCCCCGAGGCATAATGTCGTAAAAAATATGAAAACATTTTGATCTTGATGCATGAGACTTTTTGGTACGACTTTGGGTCAATCTCCTTTAATTTTTTTATTTTATTTTAACGTGTTGAAAGATGACAGATGTCAACCGTGCCGTCTTTCACATCAGTTTGTCTGTCTGTCTGCCTGTCTGTGCCTGTCTGTCTGCCTGTCTGTGCCTGTCTGTGCCTGTCTGTGCCTGTCTGTGCCTGTCTGTGCCTGTCTGTGCCAGTCTGTGCCTGTATGTGCTTGTCTGTGCCTGTCTGTGCCTGTCTGAGCCTGTCTGTGCCTGTCTGTGCCTGTCTGCCTGTATATCTGTCTGTCTGTCTGTAATTTGATCCTGTATACTTGTTTTAAATTTTTGATATGTTGGAATCTTACGAATTTTCGATCAGGGTCACGTGCCATCTTACGATCAGGGTCACGTGTCATCTTACGAATCTTACATTCAGGGTCACGTGTCCCGACGCGAGTTAAACATTTTTTACCCATTACAAAAAAAGTGTACAACGCCGCTAAAGAAGTTTTCACTTCAAAAAAACAAACTATACCTACGGTGTTTTTTTTTTTTATTAAACCATTTGATAGTTTCGCTGTTAAGGATCGAATTCTGCGAAGTAATATAATAATACAGTGTGTTTTTTTATCATAATCAACGGGTTCGATTCCTGGCTAGAAATATTGAGATTTCAAAAATCCAATGATGCAGTTTTAGTTTTCATCAACATCGAGCCCGCGACTCCTTTGAGTACTTTTCGCTATTTCTCATGGTTTCGGATTTGGTCATCCACGCCAACTTGAAAAATTCACCCTGTATAACCGTACTTCACTCTTGACTTGTATCAGATAGGCAGATTCAGGTGTTACTATTAGGGTAACCCAGAATCCTTTCTGGAATCTGAAGGCATTAATAACTGACCGAGCTGTTAGGTCCCAATTTCATAAATATTCAGTTAACCAGCGAGGCCTTCGAAAATAATGTCTCGTCTTCTATATAATAAAATATATGTACATACTACATACATATAAAAACATTTACATAAAATTAGATAAAATTTATGTAGGTGTTTGTAATGTCAAAATAATACTTTCTTACTAAATGCATATGAGAGTATATACTTATAAACAAAAAACTTTTTTTTCCTCTCTGTCTGTTTGTTCTGTTTAATCTCCAAAACGGCTGGACCTATATTGACAGGATTTTTACAGCAGCAGCAGCTGATAGCTGATGTTATCAGGAGCAACTTAGACTTTTATTTTATAAAAATAGTTAGGGTTCCGCGCAATAAAATCAAAACCCCACGCGGGCGAAGCCATGGGCAGAAGCTAGTGGTAAATAATACAAAAAAAGATTAATCTTTAGCATCGTCTACTACATGAATATCGACTGTATAAAAACATGAAAGACCCACCACATCTTTTACACCACATTTTCTTTTAGACCCAAAAATATTTTTCTACAATCATAAAAGCAAATTCCTAGTACATAAACATTATTATTTATCAACATCGCCCCTTAATATAAAAGGTTCAATAAATAAAACATACAACCACATTATTGGTGAGCGGGTGAATGATGAATTATTCACTGAATAATCACCATGAAAAGATCAAAGTGGACCCGCCCGTGCGCAGTATGGTGTTTGCTGTACAATTTACTTGGTTGACGCACTTTTAGGCTGGCATTTGAGGGGTTAAGTGCGTCAAAGGCGGCCAGTGATGCCCAGGGCGAGGTGGTATGTATAAACGAAAATGGGGAAAACAGTTGACCGCTTTGAAGGGATGTTCTTACAGAGGGTGGAAGGCGACGCGCAACCTACCATGAATTCAACCATTAATTCAGGACATTATTCTGAACCTCCCAGCATGAAATTAAGCTGTTTAGTACAGACACATCAAGCTACTACAATCTGTCAAATTTCTTTAAAAGATTTTCAACTTTAGAAGCATAAGGTTCAAAGTTGATTGGGAAAATTTGACAGTTTCGGGTAGCTTGATGTGCTGGCATCTGTACATTCTGACCGCGTAGGTATTGCACTTTTCTATGAAACAGCTGTTTTTTTTTTAATAAATGGCAAAAAATTCTTACGCTTGAGGGGAAGAATCATGTGGTAGAGTCATAGTTAAAGTATGCGCGTCAATGTTTCAGTCACCCTTTTGTTTTGGATGGTAAATTATCAATTAGCGTGTGACTTTTAATGACTAAAACCCACCCGAGTTCCTTCAGTTGCCTGTGCCAGGGGCCACAGTATCTCAAAATCAAAATCAAAATATTATATTTCACATAAACCTACATAGGCACTTATGAAACGTCAGAAGTTATTAGGTGCACGGTTCCAATTGGTCGTTTCCTATGGAGAAGAACCTCAAGAAACTCCACGGTTACTCTTTTTAAAAATAATAGCTTTTACAATGTTTTCAAATTACAGTAGGTATGGGAGGACAGCGTAGGCCTGTCAACAAGTACCAGGTACTTGATAAAATAAAAAATGGTTTACAGACAAAATAGGAATCTATCAAAAGGATAAATAAAAAATTAAATAAAAAACCTGCTAAAACCAAGTGATATCATTGTCATTACAACCACTAATAAAGATGTGAAATTTTAGAATATTGTCTGTATTTAATGTCAAATAATAAAAAGATTATGTCAAAGAAGTATGTAAAAAATAAAAATCGTAATTTGAAAGCAGTTAATAGACATTTACATAGATAAGCCGTTAATGAGGTGCTAGGGAAGCCACATGTGCAGAAGGAATTATTGCCAAACTACCTTGTCTTCAATCTCTATTGAACAACCCGCGACCCTGGCAGATATCGGCCTTGGCGGACCCCGTCAGTTAGTGCTGACATCTCTTAGAGGCGCAACGCGCCGTCGATCCGGGCCTGGTCCTTACCGGACGGCGAGCTGCCCATTGCTCGTCCCTGTTACAATGACAATCTATTCTGTAATAATTCTGTCATTTTGGGCTTAGCCGTAGTCGGGTAAGAATCTCACCGTGATACGAGTAACTAAGGTGAAGTTAGCTCCAAGTGAGCTGTGTCAATAGTGTCAATCCATTCCCCTTTTTCCTTCCAAACCTCTCTTTTGTGCGATGTCTGGCCAAATTTGACCCTCAAACATGATCTGGGGGCCTAAAAAGGCCACTTTAGCAGAATTATAAAAGGTTAACATTATGAATCATAATGGAAAGTTAACTGTTAAATTAATCGTATCAAATCCCATTGGTGAAGGATGTTCCAGTTTTTTTTTGTATGTGCTAAAATACCAAACAATCCAATCCAAATCCAATCCCAATCTCTTTGATTATACCTGCGTAGTGCAGCGAAAAAAAGAAAAACACGGACTGTCTTCGCCATAAATATGATTAATAATGTTATCCTTTTATGATTCTGTCAAAGTGGCCTTTTTAGGTCCCCTGATCGTCGCACCAACTACGCCGCGGTTTACCTCGATGGCAAAGTAATCGGCGATCACACTTAATTTTGCAATATTCAGTGACTACATAAGCCATAAAAATCCGATTCAACCCGAAAACGCAACCGAAAAAACGTTACAATAAAAAATGCGTCGCTCAAAATGACAGGCAGCGGGACATTGCGTGAATTCCGCAGCGCAACGATACAGGCTGCGCGAAAAATAACAATATCAATAACAGAACGTGCAGATTTCACGAACCCGTCAAACGCGACGCATGACATTCTCAAAAGCGCAGCGTCATATCCTGAATGTCGAGATGGGAGTTCTACGGGGAAGCGTGTTGGGAGCGTGCACGTTGCGGTTGCTTTTAAAGAATGAAGGCAAAATGGACAGAGTGGCTGAGTAGTGCGCATCGCCGATTCAATTCCGGCATGGACTTATTAAGTGTGTGATGGCTCTTAAAGACTTTGTATTTTAACGTGATACATGCAGAAGTCATTTTACTGTGCCCAAAGTAGGTAGGTATCTTTTTAAAATATAAGGATTTATTCCACAGAATTTTACAATTATTTAACTTTTTTATTTGACTACTCTGGTGAGAGGACTCTGCTGCTTTCTGTTTGCCCAACTTTGGCAAAAAGGCCCACAGGCCTCTTCCATTTCTTTCCGCTCTGTTCTGTTAACGGTTTCCTAGTCCATGTTTTTCCTGCTACGGCCTTTATTTCGTCTTCCCACCTCCGCCACTGTCTACTTCGTTTCCTTTTTCTATTTCTTAGGTACCAAAATAAAATCTTTTCCAAACACAACATCGAAACCTTTGCAGTGTTTCACTAGCTAAAGATAAAACTTCAGCTGCATTTGCGACCATTAAAACCAAAAAGCATTTAAATATAGCTTAAGTAGAAATTATAATTTAAAAGAGCGACCACAAAAGCATAGCTCCAAGCGCGCCCACACAAAATAAAGCCCCGTATCCACCGACCGCTAATTAGGCGCGTTCGTTTCATCTCACTTTGTCACTTTATTCCCAGAAAAATGCAGTTAAACAAAGGGGAAGTAAGTCAAAGAGACGCATTGTACTTGCATCTCGATTAGCGAGGGGTGACTCACAATAATTAGCATAACTATACGTAAGGAGGAGTCTTTGTTTGTTCGAGTATCAAATATGGAACGATCAAAGTGAACGAACTAAAAAAGATGAGTTCTTTTTTTTTGTGTGGCGTAATGTTCCGTCTGAGGTTGTTTGAAAGAGGTTCGATTATTAAAGGAGGTCTTTAACCTAACCTAACGGTTCGGGGGGTTAAATTAGGATGTCCTTTTTTAGGTTTTAATGCGATGGGTTGACAAACAGGCTTTCACTTAGTTGTTACATCGTGGTTACCATCACTTATAACGGTGTTTACCGTCAAACCTTCCGAGGGTACCGCTGCTTTCATCTGCCTAGCTTTTTGCCAAGGGTGTTGGGGTTGGCTTCTAGTCTAACTGGATGCAGCTGAATACCAGTATTTTACATCGAGCGACTGCCAATCTGACCTCCACAACCCAGTTACTAGGTAAGATGATTCTCACCCATTGGTAAGACTGGTTGTCAGTCTTTTGACTACCCGTAACGATTATGCTGACTATTTAAAAAGTCACATTAGCCAGACCCATGTATTCTTGTTAAAAAATAGGTGTGTTGCCAAACAAACTCCTTTACAAAGATCTCCTTTGAATTTTTTCTTCATTAATTCCACACGCCTTCTACTTTCTCATTTGTTTTAACGAAATAATGAAGCGTGAATGTTACAAATGCGTTTCAGTTTTCAGGAACCCTGTCTGTGCTGTAAACACTTTGTTGTCAGTTCAGAGACCGAAACACCTGAGATGCTTCAGGTCGTTGTCTTGTGTATTATTAACATTTTTTGTAAGAATTTAAAATTTTTTGAAGAAATAATTTGTTGAAGAAAATGTTAGTGAAATTTTGTAGCTGCTGAAGTATATTCTTAAGCCTATTAAATTAGGACTGGACGAGAGTACAAAAGAAATATATTCTTCTTTACTGGTTGTCAGATTTTCGGGCTTCTGACGACTCGTAGGTAACGACTGTCAAAGATCCACGATTTACAGCCGGGACCAACGGTGTAATGTGCTCTCCGAGGCGGCGCGCGGGGTCTTGGTAAAGATGGTCACCCATCCTCGGACCAACCGCGGCAAGCGTCAAACCTGATTGTTCTACCCGTGCGGCTGTTAACACTTCGCCACAAGACTATTGTCATAATACACAAATATACCAATAATCTCTTTTTTCTTTTAAAAACGTTACTGAAAGTTAAGAGATGTGAATATTATGGTAAAAACCGATACCGATCATTATTTACCTAATACTACGCAACGATAAATAAATAAGGGGAATGCCTAGTAACAACTAATCTAGCAAGTTCGTACTTTTTATTTTAGTTAAGTGTTATTTATTTAAGAAATATTACCTTTATCTGTCCTGAATAATATAGCTGTCCTGTATTAAGACCTGTAAAGATAGTTGTTAAGAGGAAATAAATAAATAAAAGT
The DNA here is from genome assembly GCA_916614155.1 of Mesoligia furuncula. Taxonomy (NCBI): domain Eukaryota; kingdom Metazoa; phylum Arthropoda; class Insecta; order Lepidoptera; family Noctuidae; genus Mesoligia; species Mesoligia furuncula. The sequence continues at coordinate 2,493,743 of OU744809.1, read as the reverse complement.
TGGGGTAAGTTTTCTTTCCTCAAAACTATCTAAAAATAGACAAAGATGTTTAGTAAACCTACACAGATTTCGTCAACGAGGAATGTGAATTGGAACGGTAAGTTGGTATAGTGTTTCTCGTAATTACTATCGCTTTAAGCTTAGATAATATACTATGGTTGAATATCACTACATCGTCATAAAACGACAAGGTTTATTTGTCTATGTGAAAGTTAGATAATTTTGCCTTAAGTACTGAAGTTTCAATTGAATGGGAAGTGTTGTTAAAACAGGTAAAGTAATTTACGAGGACAATTATACTTGAGGCACCCATGACCTATTGACATTAAGGTCTTATACGATGATAAGTTGTTAGGGCAAACGCGGTTTACATGTGCTGATCGCGTTAAATTTTTTTTTTGTTCGAAATTGGTCCTTAGAAAAAATAAACTGAAAAAGTTATAAATATGACGAAGTGTGTCGTAAGAATGCATCGTCATCCGATCACCGTTTTTTATGACAACCAAATGCAACAATGCGTTGCAAAATAAGTATATTGCATGAGTTAATGCACCAAGAATTAGGGCAGCCTGGTGACTGACACCAAGGCCAGTGACACCAAGGGCCTATGCACTGAAATGATGTATCGTTTCTTTGAAGCTGTTAATATTTTTAGCAGTTATTGTTTTTCTTGTCATTTCAATATTATTTTCAGTTTTTGGCAGTGTGTTTTATGAGTCGTATTCTTTTCCTTCATATTTAAGAGATTTTTGAACCTATTGAGGGGTTATGACATCTTGCATTTTTGTGAAAATAATGACTTGGTTAAATTTGTGCAGTACATTCGTCATTGGCTTCGACGTTTCAGTTGCGTTTTTAAATGTTTGTATGGCCTATTTTTTTTTTTTATTGTAGAATGGGGCTCTTGAATGCGATGGATGAGGTCTATGATAGAATGAGCGTGCTCAGAAGATTCCAATTTTGGTAGAGTAAGGCACTGGAATTTCCAGGCATCGACGAAACACAGCAGGCTGCTTGACCGGGACTCCGGTGGAACCAGGCGGGCGTTAGCCCTACCACCGCAAGGGAAGAATTGGCCAGTCAAATAAGATGTTGGGTGTGACTGTTCACTTTCAGGATGAGCCGAGCGCTCGGTTGAGTTGGGTAACGGCGGAACAAACTGCGCTACACGAGGAGGCTTCTTCATTCATCCCAAACAAAACTCATTGCAAATTGTTATTATTATAAGTCTTTTTTGTAATCTTAAAAGGGACATAAAATATATAAAACATCTTCTAAAACCCAATTAAGCATCTACCTACTCCAAACAAAATCCTAGCTAAGCAGCACAAAAGAAAAAAGAAAAGAAAATACATAGTAGTCGTTTAACAACAATTTCCCAAAGCAATAAACAGCTCATAAATTCAATTAGTTAATGCAAAAATTGATTTACAGCTCCAAAGCGGTGGGTTGGTCGAAATAAAATCATATAACGTCGACCGAAATCGGCAGAGTGCCAGAAATCTGTGCTGCGAAAAAAACGTGACCATTCGAAATTATTAATGGTAGAAAATAATAAGCTCGCTCCATTTATCAAGGGTAGCGGCCCGCTGCATTTGATTTTTCATATGTTTTGGCTTAAAACCTGAACGCTATTGCCAAAAGTTTGCAAAAGATTTACTGGAGGATCGTGGATATTGAATTATTGCTTTATTATGGCATTTTTGGTTGGTGCAGGATTTTATTTATTTATTTGTTGCGCCGTTTTTTTTTCAGCCGCCAACAGCAAGCGTTCCGGTTTTTCAGTATTTTTCAGTAAATACCTTTTAAAACGGAATACAAATATTTTTGTAGAATTATTAAATCCGTTGTTAATCTCATTAATGAGTGAATGTTACCAAGTACTGTCAATATATTAATATATTAATAAAATGTACAATTTTAAATATATATTAATATATTAATAAAATGTACAATTTTAAGGTAAATTAATATATCAATGGCTGTGGAGTTTTTATACTCAGCATAATTTACAGAAAGAATTAAGTAGGTACCTGCAAGAGTGGTAGGTAAAATTATAATCGCATAAGCATAATCAGCCTAAAATGTTCCCACTGCTGGGCCACAGGCCTCCTATCTTCGAGAGGGAGTGGGCTGTAATCTACCACGCGGGCCCAGTGCGGGGTGTTGGATGTCACGTGTCTTCGATTTTAGGTTCTAGGACATGTCCATGGGCCTCAAGAATTTTGAGAGCAGTGGTGATGAAATTAAATACACAAGTGTCTGCCTGGGTTCAAACTCACGACCAAATTGTTATTTATTATTATTATTTGTGTTACAACTCGTAAGTCGGGGCAGATTCTACTCCGCCAACACTGCTTCTCATAGAGAAGACGAACAAGCAGGGATCGAGGTGTGGGGAGGGGGGTGGAGGGGGGGTTCAGGGGATCAGACCGGAATAACTCAAAATTAGCATAGATCATCACAAATTATGAAATTACTTAGTACCTCAAACAAAACTTGTATGAATCAAATTTGCCTTCGATTCAAAATTTAATAATCAAAAATTTAAACTAATCGAATTTAATTCACAAATAGTTAACCCCTGTTTTTAGACGAATCAATCAGACAAAGCACCGGGGCCATTAGAGGCGCAGCACAAAAGCCGCACAGTGGCCAAAACCACAAAAAGTGGCAGACAAAACTCGAATGCAGGAACCACAACGCTCGCGGGAAAATCAATCAGTATTGCGTGCCCACGGTTTTTTTCCACTGGGGCGAAAACCTGCACACTGTGTTTTTCGTAATTGAATAAAACAGCATTCTATTAGTGAATACCCACTGTTCAAATCAGGTTTGTTTGTGTAGTTTGGAATTGTTTAACCGGTAGAACATGGAGAAGTAATTCAGGTTGTGTGCTGCAATTAAAATTGTAATATTGTTTCAAAATGTTGGGTTTGTGTATCAAAGTGTTTTTGGTACCTTGGTGCGAGTGTGAAAGTGCAGTGGTGTGTGAAACTTCTACAATTGGCAGGTACGATTTCGTGTTGGTTGATAATCAAACCTTCTAAATAAAATTTCCTTTGTTGACGGACTGTGGTCAATCCGGGATTAGCAGACTCTAATATCAGGGTAAGTTGATTTTGACATATTATTATGTACGCACTAATATGTCAACACTTGGCAACTTTTAATTGTGATTTTTTCACGAAATAACGAAGGCAACGTTGAAATATAACACTTTATATAAATCTATGGGTTCGAAAATACTATGTTCGTAATAATATAAAATTTCATATAAAAATAAAGAAGAAAATCGCCTTTGAACAAAGCCAAGTGTATACATACTTATGCTCGTGACTGTACGACTACATAAGACTACCAAAAGAGATAAGTTACCAGTATCGTCAGATATACAGGGTTATTTTCAAAACATTAACAACCTCTTAAGAGGTCATTATGAACAACTGTTACTATGGGACCAAACCTAAAATCGCAAAAAAATATCAGCTGTTCCCTACATTTTGAAGAGTTATACCTACGCACATAAATGTAGAATACAGCTGAATTTTTTTTCGCGATTTCAGGTTTGGTCCCATAGTAAAGGTTGTTCAAAATGATGAGTACAACGACCTCTTAAGAGGTTGTTAATGTTTTACCAATAACCCTGTATAATTAAAGAAATTGATGTTTTCATCTATATCATCATACGGGATCCCACGACCCTGATTACTGATCTCCTTTGATGAGCGTACCACTCACTGTAGACTGCGACTTGCTGTTGTCTAGAATCATGTGCTGCATTCAAGTTTACAGTTTGCGCGTCCCTGGAGTCTTCGGTCAGGGCCTCAAGTCTGCTATTACAATAGTGTTAGAATGGTCTATCATTGATTTCATAATTGTTGATTTTGACAAGTTTAGTAACCTACTAATATAATGGCGTCATTATGACTTTCCAATTGTCAACCACTGACACTCTATTGAAAGAAATGGCATAGAATGGTAATCTCGTACATAACGGCAAATGAAGGACTGACTTAGGCGGTGAACTGCAAAAATTTTGACAGTTCCTTTGATCAGTGACCTACCATTAGAACCTTATTGTGCATTAATTGCTTTTACCGACCAATGATCGACCATTATGAATTTAGCAGATTAGGTACGAACTTTTAGCAAAATGACAATGGGTTCGTGTTGGAATGACGAATTTATAAAAATAGCAGACTTGGGCCCCTGGCCACCATGTATAGAAGATTTATCAGCTGACAAAAGCAATCTTTATAAAAACAAACAAAAATCAAATACTTATTAAATGTAAGTAGTTTTGTCTTTGAAGTGTCTTAAAATTCTTGATGTTATCGCAAATATCGTTTTGATGACTTATTCATGCTGAAGGCGAATAAAAACAAAATGATTACTGAAATTAAAATCCACAAGATCTTTATCGAAACATGCAATGTCTTAAAGAGTTACAACTTATTATTTTTTATTAAGTTTTTGGTTGAAATGCATCTTTGTGACGATTTTGTTTCGCCAAGACGAACCAAAAGCAAAAACCAGCGGCACTGCTTACCTTTTCTCAAAGAGTTTTTTTTATTATTTTCAAACCCCTATTTTAACTTCGGCCTGTATAACTCTAGAGAATTGCAGATTTCTTATTGTTTTTGTTGTTTTTTGTGTTTAAATCTTAGCCTGCATACCAAGTTTGAGTTTTCAAGGACTTTGGGAAGTACCCTAGAACTCTAGAGGTTTTATTTTATATCCAGGGTGTCAGCTAACTCCATACAAAATTTTAACTAAATTCCGTGGAAATATCGGAATAAAAAGTAACCTATATGTCAATATAGGTATATACAGACCTGCACCCCCCTTTTACGAAACTAAAAGCATTATGTAAGTCTTGATAACCTACTTTACATGAAATGGGTTTGGTGGGTGTGTTTTACATGGAGGGACTGCCTAGGAGGTCAGATCCTTAACCCGGTTCAAAATCAAAATATTTTATTTCACATAAACCTACATGGGCACTTATGAAACGTCAGAAGTTATTAGGTGCACGGTTCCAATTGGTCGTTTCCTATGGAGAAGAGCCGGCAAGAAACTACACGGTTACTCTTTTTAAAAATACTTGATAAAATAAAAAATGGTCTACAAGGCCTACAAATTCCTTACATTTACAAAATAAGAATCTATCAAAAGGCTAAATAAAAAATAAAATACAAAAACTTACTAAAATCAAGGGATATGATTGCCATTACAACCACTAATAAAGAGGTGAAAAATTAGAATTGTCTGTAGGTATATAATGCCAAATAATAAAAAGATTATGAAAGAAGTATGTAAACGTATGTAAAAAGTATGTTACTGGGTAACACCGACACGATACCCCTAGGTAAGACTGATTGTCAGACTTTCGGTCTTTTTAGGGTTCCGTAGTCAACTAGGAACCCTTATAGTTTCGCCATGTCTGTCTGTCCGTCCGTCTGTCTGTCCGTCCTCGCTTAATCTCTGTGACCGTTAGGACTAGAAAGCTGAAATTTTGTAGAAGTACGTATATCAGTTACGCCGACAAAGTGGTAAAATAAAATTTTGGAAAATATTTTTTTTTAGGGTAGCTCCCCTACATGTGAAGTGGGGATGAATATTTTTTTCATCATCTACCCCATCGTGTGAAGTATCGTTGAATAGGTCTTCTAAAATGGCTTAGGGGTTGCTAAAATTATTTTTCGATTTAATGCTCCATTTACGAAATATTAAACTTAAAAGTGCAAATTTTTGTTCCAGTAGGGCGTCCCCCCCCCTCTAAAAGCTAAACTACTGGCTTGAAAAATCTGGAAAAATTCTCAACGATAGTGCATTTCATGAACTTTAAAGGAAAAGTATAGCGGTTAAGATAACTTTATTAGTTTAGCAGTAATAGTCGTTGAACTTGGGTGTTGGATAATTTTGTACCAAATACAAAATCCTTAGCATTAATCCTTTAAAGTGACTAAGATGAAGTAGTTGCTTGTTTATAATGGGTAAAGACTTGCATTGAAAATCAAAATATGTTTTTTTTTTACCTATTCTGAATAAAGAACAACAGAATCGTACTACATTGTGATAACGGGCTACTACGGAACCCTACACTGTGCGTGGCCCGACACGCACTTGGCCGGTTTTTTTTTTTGTGGATTGGAAATCATCAAATGACTCCTCCCTCCTCCCGCTCTGGGTGGAGCGGAAGGGAGTGTCAGACTCTTACTGACTAAAACCCACCCTTTCTTAGCCCTTTATTTTCCGGGCCAGCGGTAACCCTTTCGGACAATCCCGGTGACCCGGACAATCCCGCTGACACTCTTTCGGGCTTCCGACTGGGTAGTCGTCATTCATAGATCTTTGACAGTCGTTACGAAACGAACGTGTCTAAGAATGACAGCTGGGACCAACAGATAAATGTTCTTTCCGTGGAATGGAGGGGCCTCGATATGTAATGGATGGTCACCCATCCACTAACTGACCGCGGCAAGAGTAGCTTAACCTTTGATCGATCCATATCATAGGCATAGACCTACGTATTTCATATTAATTTTACTTGATACCTCGAAAAAAGAAAAAATGTTCCTGGGTCAGACTGATAGATGGACGGACATCTTGAGGTACGGAATCCTAAAAAAACAGATAAAGTATGTTTTATTTATTATGTACAAAACACATCATATTTATGGAAAAATACATCAACATAAAAGAGCACAAAGGTACTGCTTATTTTATGGAAAACTGCTTATTTTTTTTTGTGAAAATCGAGATTTCTAGTTATTTTTCTGAGTTTTCCCTATTTCACGTATATTTTCAAATACAACAAAAACTTTTCCATTTACAATATTAGTGAAACACCAACATTCGAATGTTTACCAGCTTTCGGGCACACAACAAACGCTTGAAAGCGCTTCGTCAGCTGAAAGCGCAGCTCTGTAAATCGACTGCAGCAGCTTCATTCCTAAAACGCTGTGTAGGGTGTATGGGGATGTCAACAATGATTTACGAGTATTAAGTAAACAGATGTTTTGAATTTTGGTCGGATTTTGCAAGTTAAAAGTTAGCGAAATCATTTAAAGTAGAATATTGAATGGTATTTTTCGGAGCAGTGGAGACTGGACTGGACTTTTATAATAAACTAGCTTCTGCCCGCGACTTCGTCCACGTGAAATTTCACCTTCCCTCTTTCACCCCTATCTTAGGGGATACCTACTCTTCACAAAGAACACACCCTCCAAATTTCATGTCTATAGGACCAACGGTTTAGGCTGTCCGTTGATATATCAGTCAGTCAGCACTTTGAATTTTATATACAGGGTTATTGGTAAAACATTAACAACCTCTTAAGAGGTCATTGTACTTGTCGTTATGAACAACTAAGACTAACAAAAGAGGGACCAAACCTGAATTCGCGAAAAAAAAAAATCAGCTGTTCCCTACATTTTGACGAATTATACAAACATAAATGTAGGGAACAGCTGATTTCAGGTTTGGTCCCATAGTAAAAGTTGTTCATAATAATGATTACAATGACCTCCTAAGAGGTTGTTAATGTTTTGCCAATAACCTTGTATATAGATAAAACTACGTCTTTACAATACCTAGTTGACATAATGTTAACATGAAAAAGATATAGCCGGGAAATGAACATAAAATAACATAGCATCACGCCAGCATTCCCCAAAGGTTAGGCTCATAGTCTACCTCTCTCTCTAACTCTCTCTTATGTTTCAGTCCCATGAAATAGCGACGAGCCTATTGTCATCAACGGGGCAAAAATCCAGGCTGCTGATAAGAAATTCCTGATAGAAAAAAACGGTCAAGAACGAGTCGGACTCACGCACCGAGGGTTCCGTACCATAATTATGTTCTTAATTTTTCATCGGCGAGGCCTATATTCGTCAGAGAATTTTAACACTGTGCACTGCGGTGTAAAATATTGCAGTTTAATATCAGCGCCATCTCTTGACCGATAGTGGAACTAATGTAACTTTGTTGATGATTTCTGAAAAAGTGTGCTATTTAGAGACTTCGTTTTATTTTTCCTGTGATCTTTACAAACTTCTATCAACAGAATAATTTCAGATTTTTGTCTTTGTAAACTTCGGAGATAAGGTTACGGTATTTTTTTGCTTTTTTTTTACCAAAAATGGCCTAAACAAAAACAATTTTATTTTGAGAATGTGCAAACTGCGGTCTTTCATAATGATGGTCTTTCATGTCCTAAGTAGCCCCACTTCGAATTGACCCCCTTTCAGTCGCAGTTGCAAAAAATGTACATATATTTTAATTTCTTTCTTATTTGCAAAATAGTTGGGCAGTCATCTAAAACTATTGCAAATTTTAAGTTGATAGCATTAGTGGTTCTTGAGATATCCAGCTGTGATAGACAGGCAGACAGTCTCACCATAAATCATCAGACTCACCATAAGACCACCATACGGGTTCCGTTTTAAGATTTTAGTACGGAACCCTAAAAACCTAATAAAACATTGGCCGACTTGGGAATCGAACCCAAAACCTCATGCTGAGCAGTCGCACTTGCGACCACTAGACCAACGAGGCTGTCCTATTTTATTTAGTAAAAATTACAAATTAGTAAAGTATGGCTAAAAAAGGTGAGACCTTATAGCTTATGCATAATCAGCCTAAAATGTTCCCACTGCTGGGACACAGGCCTCCTCTCTGTGAGAGGGAGTGGGCCGTAATCCACCACGCGGGCCCAGTGCGGGTTGGTAGATGTCACACGTCTTTGAATTTTTGGTTCTAGGACATGCTGGTTTCCTCACGATGTTTTCCTTCACCGTTTTTGAGAGCAGTGGTGATGAAATACTTTACACAAACTAAAGCCCTGTCTGGATTCGAACCTACGACCTACAATTCGTAAGTCGCGGCTTTTACCACTGGGCCACCACTGAAAGAAAGAAAGAAAGAACATACGTTTATTTGCGTTGATCATGACGCAGGAGAACCAAGGTAACCGACATAGCCCGAAGAATTGCCAAACTTAAGTGGCAGTGGGCAGAGCACATTGCTCGCAGAACAGATGGCCGATGGGGCCGAAAGGTTCTGGAGTGGCGACCGCGTACCGGAAGACGTAGCGTTGGAAGGCCTCCCACAAGGTGGACCGATGACCTTGTGAAGGCCGCAGGAACCCGTTGGATGCGGGAAGCACAGGACCGGTCGAAGTGGAGGTGCTTGGGGGAGGGCTATGTCCAGCAGTGGACGTCTTTCGGCTGAAATGATGATGACGCAAAAAAGGACATAAACACAAAAAAATTTATAAAAAAGGTAGGGGGAAAAATGCGTCACATCCACGCAAAACGGCTATCGCTCAGCATTATGCTGCGACCCTATGCAAGACAGAGCCACAGCGCTGGTTTTCAGCGACAGCCGGCGCTGACGTAATGACGTCGTCCGGTACAGCAAACAACTATTAGGAGACTGCTCTCACACACCTACGAAAAACACTTTTTTTTTTTGCTTAGCCTATACTGTCCCACTGCTGGACAAAGACCTCCTCCAAGTCCTTCCAGGAACTCTTTTCCCGCACCACCTCTAACCAGCCCTCGCGGTACGCGTCCAGGTCATCTTGCCACTGCTTTCTGGGCCGACCTCGGCGACGCGGTCAATCTTCAGGCATCCATTGTGTGGAAACTTTTGCCCAGCGGTCATCCTGCATGCAGGTGATGTGACCCGCCCAATCCCACTTTAGCCTGGCAACCTTCTTGCCTACGTCTATTATACCCGTTTTGGAATGCAGCATGGTGTTCCGAATTTTGTTGAGTTTGAGGACAAAATTCAGGCAAACACATGGCTTATTAATTTTCAGCCCTGAATGTGAAGTGAAAATGGGTCTTAAACATAATGGACGAAACGCACACGCCTCTGCCTTATACTTTCGGGTATACTGGTGTGAGACTTGTGGCTAACTAATAACATCCGCACGTGTCGATTGATCAGGTTAAGCCACGCTTGCCGCGGTTGGTCCGTGGATGGGTGACCACCTTTACATATCAAGACCTCTCCGTGCCTCGGAAAGCACGTTATGCCGTTGGTCCCGGCTATCATTCGTGAATCTTTGGCAGTCGTTACGGGTCGTCAGAAGCCCGAAAGTCTGACAACCAGGCTTAACAAGGGATATCGTATTACCTAGTAATTGGGTTGTGGAGGTCAGATAGGCATTCGCTCCATGTAAAATACTGACCGCTGCATCTGGTTAGACTGGAAGCTGACCCCAACATAGTTGGGAAAAGGCTAGGCAGATGATGAGGTGTGATATAATGTTATGTTATTACTTTTGACAAAACTCGTCCTACTAAAATAAACTCGATTCCCTTTTCATTTTATCAAAAGTGCCATATAGTAGATAGTTGTTAACAGTCCGACAATCGAACACTGCAGTCTGTTTGTCGAAAACAATTTTTGATTTCACATCGCTCCACAGCGATCCAGGATTAATAACTGTTGCATACCTTGAATTTCGTAAAAGCCCTTTGAACTCTGTCCAGTGGTTAAAATACACTATGTTTTCGCTGAATCATTTTATGTTTTCCGTGCAATGTAATCTTTTATGAATAAAAGAGGGATTGTGATGCACCTTTATTGAAATAAAAGAATTGCAATGAAACTTTTTGGAGAGCTTTTTCTTTTCAAAGGAAAATAGAGTACAACGTGAAAATGCTTGGGACTGAAGTAGTCTGTTTCGTGTTGCTTTTTATGAGTAAAAAAAATTGTTTTATTGAAAAGAATAGCTACTGCATAATGTCTAGCTTATGCTTTTTAACCGACTTTAAAAAAAAAAGGAGGTCCTCAGTTCGTCGGAATCTTTTTTTTATGTTTGTTCTCCGATTACTCGAAGACGGCTGGACCGATTTCAAATATTCTTTTTTTGTTTGAAAGGGTATACTTCCCAGATTCCATTTTCATCAGGTTAGGATCTGATGATGGGATCCTGTAATAATCGAAGGAACTCTTCAAATAGTACAGGCACACCTATAGCGATTTGGGTATTTAGTAACTCGTGCATTCGCTCTTGGAAAGCACCATTTAGTGAAGTGTAACTGATGATGAAGGCCACAGATGGCCACCGGAACTACTCAATAATAAGTATTTCACGGCTTGCGATACGATTATTTTAATATGGTTGCTAAGCAATTTATGCTCGTCACAATGCGAATGGTGAAATGGAGCTGATGGTGGAATTCCAGGAGAACTCCTCAACAATTCACGCCCCTGCATGAAAAGCAATATTGCTGTGGGAAAAGCAATATTCTGTAAAAGGCGATGAGCGAGAAAGCGAGAAATATTTTTTTTTAACAAAAAAACCTACTTCCAAAAAAAACCACTACAAATTGAAAAATAATCGGTGGCAAAAAACTAAAATACAGATACAAAGACACCGTCAAGCGACCCGCCCTACTTCGTATGGTTTTTACGAATTGACAAAGCATCTAGATTTTTTTTTTTATGTAAGTTGAATATGCACATAAACCTTTCGCAATAAATTCTCTAAATTGTGGTGAAAACCGCATCAAAATCCGTTGCGTAGTTTAGAAGAACAACACGGTCACACAGACAGACACGAAAACCGACTTTAATTTTTAAAGTTTATAGATAAACCTCGGAACTATAAAATATCTACATATTAATAATAAATCATTATTTTAAGCAACACAGAAAAATACAAAAAAAAAGTTCCAAAATCGATGAACCAATTTGCAGTTATTCTCCTATGAAAGTGATATTCTTTAATTTCTTTTGACTGTACTTACTTGTCATAAAGAGTAAACTTACATATTGTGAATAAGATAAAGATTAAAACAGAAGACGATCGTCGATGTGGAGGGGGGTTCAGGGGATCAGATCTTCTTTTCTACAGTATATGTAAATAAACTAGCTTCTGTTTTCGCGTAGCGTTCTTCCTGATTCTTTCTTTTCGCTCGGCTCCTAAGGGTCATAGCGTGATGTTAAATAGCCTGTAGCCTTCCTCGAGAATTGGGCTATCAAATACAAAAAGAATTTTTCAAATTCGGCTTGTAGTTCCAGAGATTACCGCGTTCAAACAAACAAACAAAGAAACAAATAAACTCGTCAGCTTTATTACTAGTATATAGATATAGACTAGTATATACAGGGTTAATGGTGAAACATTAACAACCTCTTAAGAGGTCATTGTACTCATCATTATGAACAACTTTTATTATGGGACCAAACCTGAAATCGCGAAAAAAAAAAAATCTGCTGTTCCCTACATTTTGACGAGTCATACGAACATAAATGTATTGAACAGCTGATTTTTTTTTCACGATTCAAGGTTTGGTTAGTAAAAGTTGTTCATAATGATGAGTACAATGACCTCTTAACAGGTTGTTAATGTTATACCAATAACCCTGTAAATAGTACTACATTCATTTCCCGTCAATTAGAGGCTTCTAATTCTTTTCCAAGAGCAATTTCATGGAGGCCATAATTTCCTTAGTTCTCTGTTATTATCGTGTCATTACCTTCGGCGAAAAAAACCTTTTTCAATACTTTGAAACTGAATTACTGACAGCTGTCGTGGAATGGAATTGTGAATATTCCTTTTGATTTCATGCGACGAAGGGTTAATTCCTCTTTGATGTGCGGCCGCTGAAAAATGTAGGTTCTTGTGTATTTGAATAATAACTGGTAGTATGAAATTTCTTTGTACCACATTTATACCTGTTTATGAATTCACTTATTGTTAAAATAAAATGATGTTTGAAATGGAGGACGCAGTTTGCTTTTGAAGCAAATGCAAAAACTTCACTGTTCGAATCAAACTTTGCATTTTACACAATAGCTCTACATACAGGGTCAAATTAAATTAACTAGAGAAACTTCGTTGACGGGATGGGTATCGATATAATTATATAGACGATAAAATAAAAGTATTTGATGTATTATTGGGGGTTAACGACCGCTGGGAATTTTGTTACGAAACTAGTATGAGTTGAGAAAATCTGTTTTTTTTTGTTTTAAGGTCGCGGGCGCGGCGCGGCGGGCCTGCACGGCGACGCGACGCTGAGCAGTTGTAATGTACTAGATATTACGGACAACGCCACACAGAGCCGTCCCGCTCGGCGCGACGGTAACCGTCGCGCCACGCCGCCGCCGCGCCGAGCGGGAATACAAGTCAGAAGCGGCGGGGCGTGGCGTGGTTGGACGCCGACGCTTTGTGTTGCATGGTTTACGTATATGGTAGTCACACTGCCGGTGGGGCGTGAACACGTCGCGTCGGACGGGACGGAGCGTGAATGTGATTTTGTATTGTTTTACAAAAATGGATGTCGAAAAACTAATCGAATGTGTTCGTGCTCACGTATGTTTGTACGATTTGGGCCATAGGCAGAATAAAAACACTGTTCATGGACGCGGCGGGACGGGACGTGATCGCGCCCGCAGTGTGAACGATGCCGTCACGCCACGCCCCGCCACGCCACGCCGGCAGTGTGCAGAGACCTTTATCGTGTTTAGATATCGATACTTCTGTGAAGTAAGTATACACAAAACGGGCCTAGTGCGAGTCAGACTCGCACACGAAGGGTTCCGTACCACAAGGCAAAAATGCCGAAAAAAACACGTTTGTTGTATGGGAGCCCCCCTTAAATATTAATTTTATTTTGTTTTTAATATTTGTTGCTATAGCGGCAACAGAACTACATAATTTGTGAACATTTCAACTGTCTAGCTATCGCGGTTCTTGAGATACAGGCTGGTGACAGACAGACGGACGGACGTACAGACGGACGGACCGACAGCGAAGTAGGGTCTCGTTTTTACCCTTTGGGTACGGAACCCTAAAAAAAGATTTCTGACGTTTCAAGTAACTACACTAACTGCGGTCGATGACCCCACCCAAAAGTCATCAAATTAACTTTTTTTTTTGTGTCGTCAAATTAACTTTTTTTTGTGTCATCAAATTAACTTTTTTTTGTGTCATCAAATTAACTTTTTTCTGTTTTATCATATTTAGATAATCGATACCTACCCATCTCGTCTGGGAAGTATCATTAACTAATTTAATTTGACAACTGTATTAATTACGAAGAAGATGAAGTAATGTTTCATAAACCAGGCCACTCGGAAAGTATTGCGACACAAAGTTTTTATGTATGAGAGACTGGCCAGTTATAACCTACTAGCTTCTGCCCGCGACTTCGTCCGCGTGAAATTCGTACTTTCCTCTTATAATTTCGAAAATGTATGTTTATGATTTTTTCATTTATTTAAATATAAATAAGTATTCGGGCCAATTTTTAAGTTTATTAAGTTATTTATAAGTTTATTTTTAAGTTCAAAGGGATCAGATTTTTCAAATAAATTGTATCCCAGCTTTTTACCCCCCCAGGAGAGTAATTTCGAAAAATCGTTTGGGATGTGTTCATAACTTGACTCAAAGACCCATACCCATTTTCGAGTTAATGGAAGCAAGCAGTAGAATTTTCCACCTTCGTAGGAGTCAATTTTTGAAAAACCCTAAATCACTTTTTTAAGTATTGTTTGTTTTAGTAGTACCAAGTTTCGAGTTAATCCGACAGCGGGTTAAATATTTTTCTAATCCATCAACTTTGTCACCCCCCAAATCCTCTGTGAGGGATTTTTTAAACTAAAAGTGACAATCTTTATTATTTACTGACCCAAATATTGCCAAGTTTCTAATTTATTAACCAAATGAATAAGATTTTTCATATAAACTGTATCCCCTCTTTCTATCCCCATAGGGGTGGAATTTCGAAACATAATCGAGATTATTTATACCAATTTTCCAGTTAATCAAGCCTCGTAATAAAATTCTGCCCTGTGAAATTGACTACCCCTCTTCACCCCATTAGCGGTAGATTTTCAAAAAACCCTGAACCATTTTATTATTTATTTTGGTCTTAGATAGGTACTGAGTTTCGAGTTAATTGGACCGCGCATTAAAATTTTTCCATACTAAATTTGACACCCCCAATCTCCCCTTTGGGTTAGTTTAGAATTCCAAAAAAATTCGAACTTTATAATTATTTGTGCCAAGTTTCAAGTCCAAATTTATTGGCACCATTTTTTTTGAGTTTATCAATGCACTCATTAAAATCCCCTTATAAATCGAATTATCACTTTTTGTCCCGTCAGGGGTCAATAATTTTCGAAAACCCCATACACTTACTATTGATTCTTCATCTGCCTAGCCTTTTCCCAACTATGTTGGGGTCGGCTTCCAGTCCAACGGGATGCAGCTGAGTACCAGTATATTACATGGAGCGACTGCCTATCTGACCTCCACAACCCAAATACGATACCCCTTGATAAGACTGCTTGTTAAAGTTTCGGGCTTCTGACCACCCCTAGCGACTGTCAAAGATCCACGAATGACAGCCGGGACCAACGGCTTAGCGTGCTTTCCGAGGCACGGAGAGGTCACGGTATGTAAAGATGGACACCTATCTACAGACCAACCGCGGCAAGCGTAGCCTGCGTAACCTGATCGATCGATCTGTGCGGCTGTTATTATTGATTATTTTCTGTCAAAAGTATTAATACTGAGTTTCGAGTAAATCGGACCGCGCGTTAAAATTTTTCCACTTAAACTTTAACACCCCAACACAAGGGGTGTTGGGGTGTTTTGATAAACGAATAATGATAAACTTTATTAGGTACTTGCTTAGGCAAGTATTCTTGCCAAGTTTATTAAGCAAATGAATAAGATTTTTCTTATAAACTGTATCCCCGTTTTTCACCCCTACAGGGGTGGAATTTCATAAAATTGTTTGGGATGTGTTCACCACTCGACTCAAAGATTGTTTATACCAATTTTTGAGTTAATCAAGCCACGCAGTAAAGTCTTCCCCTATAAAATTAACTTTTCACCCCATCAGGGGTAAATTTTCGAAATACGATGATACACGTTATTCTTTATTTTTGGTGTTAAGTATAAATACTGAATTTCGAGTTAATCGGACCACGCGTTAAAATTCTTCCATACAAACTTTGACACCTCCCAATCCCCCTTTTTTTCTAAACTATCCCCAGTTTAGAAAAAAAAAGCCAAATTTCATAATTTATTTAGATAAGTATTCGTGCCAAGTTTCATGGTTATTAACTCAAGGAATAAGATTTTTCATACAAACAAAATCCCCTCTTTTCACCCCTTAAAGGTTAAATTTCCAAAAACCCCTTCTTAGTGGATATCTACTCTCCAAAATTAATTTATCTACCCAGCGGTACCGACCAGCGTTTTAGGCTGTGCGTTGATTTATCAGTCAGTCAGGATAAAATTTCATCCCCCTTTTCACCCCCTTAATGGATGAAATTCTAACAACACCGTTGTGTTAGCTTCCAATCATAAGCCTAGATAACAAATTTTGTGATTTTTACGTCGAAAATTAATGACTTTCTATACACAACTTCATCCCCCTTTTTAACCCTTCGGGGGTGGAATTATCAAAAACGCTGAGACACGTATAAATTAATTTTCAATTGTCAGCCTAAATACAAAATTAGAAGATCCTAACTTCAAAACTGCCGGACTTTCATATAAACTTCCATCCCCTATTTAAACCCTTTAGGGGTTGAATTCCCAAAAATCATTTCTTAGTGGATACTTACTCTTCACAAAGAACACACCTTCTAAGTTTCAAGTCTCTAGGTCCAGCGGTTTGGGCTGTGCGTTGATATATCAGTCAGTCAATCAGTCAGTCAGTCAGGACTTTGAATTTTATATATATAGATTTTGAAAATATGATTATTTGTAAGTAAACTCCTCCTCCTCTCTCCTTCTGGCGCAGTTGGGTAAAAATAGAATCGTTCCAATTTCAAAATTTCCCACCACGTTGTTTGCAAGTTAATTTAAATTATCGTGTCTCATTAAAAAATGGATCTGCGCTGGGAACATTTTCGCGCTATGATTTTTAACGATTTCAAGTGTCGCCTGAAACCGGACGTACCGTACGATGGAGTTCAAATGGCATTCATGGATGAAGGCCCTTCTAAGGCAACCGTGTATCGTTGCTATAACGAATTCAAGCGCGGTCGACTAACTTTGGGGGATGAAGAAAGAAATGGTCGCCATTTGACGCCTGTTACGGAAGAAAACGTGCTAGCAGAGAAAAATGTTATCCAAGACAATAGGCAAGTTACGTATCAAGAGATTCAGCACATACTCCAGGTTGGATCGGGAAGACTTCACGAAATTCTGCACGTGCATCTTCGTGAGGAGGATAGTTTCAGGCTGGGTGCCGCACAACCTCACCGATGCTCAGAAGCAGGCTCGGGTGGAATGGTGCCGTGATATGATAAACAAATTTGAAGCAGGCTCGTCTCGGCGTATTTACGACATCATTACAGATGATGGACCTTGGATTTATCAATACAATCCAGAAACGAAGCGCCGGTTTGGGTGTTTCAAAACGAATCAACGCCTACCAAAGTGAAGCGATCTAGAAGTGGGGGGAAGATTTTGATCGTGAGCTTTTTCAATTTGACTGGCTACTTGGTGGCAGTACCTTTACGGAACCGAAGAAGCATCAACGCTGAATGGTATACTACCAAATGCTTGGCAAAAGTTTTCTCTGTTGTGAGCAACCAAACACGGCTCCGAGGGCTACTGCTCCACCAAGTCAACGCGCCTTCGCACACCGCGCTCAAAACGAGGGGCTTCCTGGACAGCACGCCGGTCAAACTCCTGGGCCACCCTCCTTACAGCCCTAACCTAGCATCGTATGACTTCTTTTTATTTACAGAAAAAAAAAATCTGCTCAAAGGGATAACATTTTCGACGCCGGAAGGTGCGCTGTCAGCCTGTTGAGCAGGCTGTAAATGAGGTGTCTGCGGCGGACTGGAAAAAGTGTTTCGAAAACTGGTTCTGACGCATGAAACTTTGTATAGGCTAGTAGAGAGTACTTTGCAAAGATTTAATAAAAAAAGATTTACCTATAGAACATTTTTTTTTTGCATAACTTTCTGAGTGTCCCACGTAATGTCCCAATCACGTGGGACACTCAGAAAGGATTTGGAATATACTATATTCCAAATCATATGGCTTATAATTGGATAATGAATGGCTTGTGAATGGATAACATAACATCATGCGTATATTCCCCAAAAGGGTCTCAAAACTGTAAAATTTTCCCAATCAACTAGGAACCTAATGCTTTAGGGATTAAGTTGAAAATCTATTAAGACGAAGTAGCTTGATGTGCTGGGTCTCCCATAAACCATAGTGAAAAGATTACTGGTGTAAAATAGCTTGTGAAAATCACCCAACAAATGGTGGAGTTTTCATATCTGTCCAGCAGGGGACTGACTGGAAGTCTGTTAATAGACTTCGGGCTGAGGTAGGCCGAAGCAAAGAAAACCTGCTCAGGAGATTGACAGCTGACTCCGCCCTGGAGTGTAAATGTGGTGCTGCCCAAAAACAATGGGACACTTAATATCGTGTTCAGTGCGTCCTGTTGTCTGATCACTACAGGAGTTGATGGATGCTACCGAAGGTGCCAAGCTTGTAGCCAAATTCTGGGCTGACTGCTGATAAATTGCCATCGAGATATGAAGATGTAAAAGGGGAACCATATATACCATAAAGGGGAAATGAACCATAGATGATATTCCATGCTGAATTACGTAGAAATTCACCGTCTTTTTACATTAAAGTTACCCTCTAACACAAATCAGTCTTGTAGGAAAATGTTCCACCAAGCTGAAAACATTCGCGTGACGCTTAGCTTCGTAGTTTAAATAATAAATTAGCGTCAGTATCAACCGTCCGATGGCACCCCTTTCTATGCAAACACATAAGCTTGAGCATTGCTAGAAAAAAAGCGACAAGTGACAGTCACCGCGCCTGCTGACGGTTCCGTACATAAATGTACTGCAAACAACGCGTGACTAAATTTATCGGTGTGTGTTTACAAAATTTCGTTGAAAAAACAAAAGAATGATAGTAGATACAACTTATATTTTACTTTCTTAAGCCTAATGATGGCCATTCTGCGTGGATGTGACGCACATTTTTATTGTTGTTTTTTGTATTTGTGTTATTTCTCTACGCCATATTAACCGCAAATAAACGTATTTTCGTTCTTTATTCTTTACTTTCTATAGGACTTAATTAAGCCTAACTTAATTACAGCTATTGCTTTTATAATTGCAATTTTTTTTTGGTTTACTTTCCCATATCCGTTACCCATAGATGGACTAATTGAAATAAATGACGACTCCAATGACAAAAACATGAAAACCATCACGAAGTCCATCCGTAAACGATAAGCTTTCCATATAAGAGTAAAAGAAACTCGCAAATTTGGACCGAACAGTAATAGCGTGTCCAAAAAGAGTTTCGTCTTTTCTTTTTAAGGCAAGGTACCCTAAAAGCACTATTTATATGGGTTTTATGCAGTATTGCCCGACTTTACAGACGCTAAGACGGTGTTTGTTAAAGAGTCTCGTTTACAGTTTATAGTCGGTCACCGTCCAGTTTAGTGCAGAAATACTAGTATTTCACAAACTAGTGTACTTGCTGGCTTGCTGGCTTGCTTGCTGACTGTTAAATTTTCCCAATCGATTCAAAATCAAAAGTCATGTATTCAAACTAGGCTGAGAATCAGCACTTTTCGAACGTCAAAATTACAACAGACAGTCCCCCAAAACGCCCGCCCTTCACCACATCCTAGTGCTTTCGCTGTGGAGAAGAAGTGACGCAACAAACTCCCCAGCAGCACAGCTGTCTCTTCAGTTAGAAAAAACTTGATTGTATACAATAAAAGCTAAGCAAAGTAATTAACATTACAGGACACAGAGCATTAAATTAAATTATTTGCCATATGTTAGCTAGCCACGCCAATACGCCAACAAATACAATAAAATCTATCATCATCATCATTTCAGCCGAAAGACGTCCACTGCTGGACATAGGCCTCCCCCAATTTTGGGCGGGTTGGCGATCGCAGTATGGTATGATGGTGTAATGCATAGAGAACGCTGCTGCCCATTCTTCGGTCTCCCTTAGTCGCCTTTTACGACAACCACGGGAAGTATGGGGTGGTGCTATTCTTTAAGTCCGGCCACACACTGGCAAACGACACCACACACGAATAAAATCTATACGTACTCAAAAAAGAAAAATCAAATTCTTCTTCTTCGTGTCGCTGGCAAGTCTGTATTTTAAATCTTATTTTCCCAAAACTATGCCACTTCCACGGCATTGTCGGTGGCAGCGCAGAGGTCACTTTGACTGCATGTTTTGGGACACAGAGGGCAGGATAGGAGGTGGAGCATGGTTTGTTACATAGCTCCGCAATCACACCCTTCTGCCGTTCCGTCAAGGTAGCCCCACTTTAACAGGTTGGACTTACATCTTCCCACTTGTGTCTGGAGACGGTTCAGAGACTTCCAAGTGGGCCACGGAACGTTACACCCTGCAGGGAGATGCTCCTTTGGTGGTAGGTAGTGAGTAGGAGGGGGAAGAGTATCCTGCCACAGTTTGCAACGGGCCCAATCAATGAACCTTATGCTTTAGCGACAAAGTTGAAAATCTATTAAAGAAATTTGATTGAGCTGGCGTCTGTACCTTGTAAGAAGGATTCGCAAACAGTAGACAGCCTCGTTGAACTAGTGGTCGCATGCGCTACTGCTGAACATGGGGTTTTGGGTTCGAGTCCCAGGTCGAGCAGTGTTATTAGGTTTTTCTATCTGGAATTTCTCAGTAGCAATCGGGAGTCTGGATTTTTGCTCGGTTGCTGGCAATAGGCTCGCCACCTATTACATGAGACTATAACATAAAATGGCGTAATGTGGATGTAATATAGGAACACCTCTGTTATGTTATTTTGGCAAACATTGATAATACTTATGGTTCAAGCTATAGCTCAACTTCTTCAAAGCTATAACTGTGTGTGTGACGATTCATTTTAACTGAGGGTGTCAGAGTAAATGCATTTCGCTAGATAATAAAAGGAATGATCTACTATATATATATCTATGACTAGCTTCTGCACGCGACTTCGTCCGCGTGAAATTTCGGTCCTCGACCTTACGCGTCGCATCTCGTCGCTCGCCGTTATTAGGTACCTATTTCGTTTTCTTTTGCTCGGGACTTAGTTTTTCGAAGATACTTATTGTGAAATCCTACAGCCAAAGCCTTAAAAACTTCAAGATAATTATCATTTTAAAAAGTACAATGAACCATATAATCGTACTAATATTGGAAATGTGAAAGTTTGTGAATATGTTTGGATGTTTGTTACTCAATCACGCGTAAACCGTTGAAGAAATTTGGATGAAAATTGGCACATAGATAGAATATTTCCTGGATTAACACATAGGATACTTTTCATCCCGATATTCCCACGGGATCGACACTTATGCGGGTGAAACCGCGGAGCGCTGCTAGTAGTCAAATAAACTTTCATCAAAAACTGCCGAATCGGAGGTGATAACTGTCACGTCACCTCAGATAAAACAGAACAAGTAGGTACGTAATATGAAAATGAGAAAATATTGACAAGTTCAGCTTCACGATGTGCACGCCTACCATCTCCGGACTCTTCGCTTAGCTGCGCCTCGCCGCCGCCGATAACCAGCCTCACTGTGAGTGCTGTGACTACACCGGCCGCGGCCGTGGCAGTTGTGTTGAGCTCGAGCGACGAGTATTTCTCTCCGTCCACGACGCCACCACCTACCTGCTCGTCGACAGGGAGGCCGCCGGCCGCCGGACGGCTTAAGACCGCGAGGCTCACCGACCTCTGATATCCCATGCAGCTCCCGGCGGAAGTGTGCAGCGCATGAGATGGACACGATCCATCAATGAAAATGTCATGCACTCATACTATGGGGCTACAGAGGGGGAGACAATCTGACCGCATACCATGTTCGAATGCTCTCTCTTTTTCAGGTGCTTGAGCCAGCTGTCAACGTTTCGGCACAACGACTGCCGGATTACCTTACCTTCCTCAAGAATGAAAAACAAACGAGCGAATTTGTGTAACATTTTTGTCGAACAAAGACGCGACTTGCAGATCCAATATTACATGGAAATGCTTGAGAAAATGTTTAGTTTTCTACATATATTATTTTTTTGTTGATCCATGTTAGTTTATCCTTTTTATTTTCATATACACCCAAGGGGTATGTTACAGAGACACTTTTATTTTCCGCCAGCTTTATTGGTAATATTATATAATATTTTATTATTAAATATAATAAGAAAGCTGAGAAAGAGAAACAAATCAAATATCTCGACTTAGCACACGAGATTGTTGACATGTGGAATGTGAGCTCGGCTGTCAATGTGATGATTGTCGTAACGGTGAATGGCCTGATGGCCGAAAGCCTCGACCAGAATCAAGGGCCTGATTCAGAAGGCAGTAATTACTCCTTGATACGGCTCGCATCGTAAGGACGTTCCTCTCTCTGGAGCCCTGCTGACCCCCGAATGCCCGGCTCGTAGCTTGGACCCTCCTCCCGTCACTAGTGGACCAATGTGTTTTATATCTTTTTTAGGAAATAATTAAAAATGATGTGGAAAAAAATTGTATAAACGAAATAATACATAATCCACTGCTGGGAGAGAGCCCTTCAAGAGGGAGTGTGCCTTCAAATTTTTGGTTCTAGAACACGCCAGTTTCCTCACGATGTTTTCCTTCACAGTTTTGAGAGCAATGGTGATGAATTAATTGTAAAAAAGCGCCCGTCTGGGTTCGAACCTGCGACCTACAACTCATAAGTCGCGGCCGTTACCACTGCGTCATCCTTCACGAACGAAATAATAATAACATTTAATTTAAGCAAAATTCTTATTAGATAACTAGCTGCGCCCCGCGGTTTCACCCGCATAAGTTTCGATCCCGTGGGAATATCGGGATAAAAAGTAGCCTATATGTTAATCCAGGATGTCAGCTACCTCCATACAAAATTTTATCAAAATTGGTCCAGCCGTTTGAGCGTGAAGAAGTAACAAACACACACAAACTTTCGCCTTTATAATATTAGTGTGATAAGATATAGTTAAACTACTCATTTGTCTGTATGTTTGTACCTTTGAATGCCTTTATGGTTGCTCATAGCGGGCTGCAAATCGACACTAATATTTTTTTTATTGCAGCCAGCACGCGACGTATTCAGCGCACTCGTGTACAATTCCTTTGAAAATACACATTATTATTTTATTAATTTTAATTTGTCGGTTCAATGGTTTCAGTGAAAATAATACTAGTGAACACGGATTGTATTTCATTTCAGGTAGTAACTTTTGATCGGCTAAAGTTAAATAGGGTTAATTAATTTAGTGTGAAAAAACAAATAAGGTTTCAGCGTCAGCGTCTGGTGGTGACCTTTTTTTTATTGTGTGGGAAATCATCAAATGAGGGGTCATTTCTTGATTTCCCACCCAAAAAATTCCACTCTGGGTGGAGCGGAAGGAAGTGTCAGACTTTTAGTGACTAAAACCCACCCATGTTCCTTCCTTAGCCCTTTATGTTCCGGGGTAGCGGTAACCCTTTCGGAAAATCCCGCTTCCCCGGCAGGCTTCAGCCCTGGCGGGCCCCTTCTCTGTCGCTGACATCTCTTTGAGGCGCGCGTAGAACACGTACGCGCCGTCCGGCACGGGCCTGGTCCTGATCGGACGGTGAGCTACCCATTACTCTGCGCCCGCAGACCCGCGCCTACGGTGGCCGGGAGTCATCCCGTGGCCTCCGACGCCCGGAGCGTCTCCCGCGGCGGCTGGGACGGGAGGCTCTCTCCTTCATCCATCCCATTCAGTTGTCATCTGACATTATGCTGAGCTGAGGCCCTTTTGACATTTTACTGTTTTCTATTCTTGAATAGTTTTTAGGTGTATTTTTTTTTCTTCTTTCTTCTTAGATGAAAATGCTGGCTGCAGCGTCTTTTTAACAGAAAACAAGATCGCGCTTGCATTTTTCGAAGGTTTAAGCAGAGGTGTACCTGTACATACATTTCGCAGCTATAGTCGAACCACATTTTGCCAAAAAGGAGCGAATTTATAATCAACCACGAGCAAATCCAGACTGAGATGCTACTGAGAAATTCTAAATGAAAGACAGAAAGAAAGAAAGAAGAAAGAAAGAAGAAAGAAAGAAGAAAGAAAGAAAGAAGAAAGAAAGAAAGATTGTTTATTCTGCACAAACAAAACGCATATTGCAAATAAAAAAATAAATAAAAAAGAAACAAAATATACACACACAACGTAGTCACAAGCCTCGTACTCAAGCTTAAAAAATGTTGACAATTTTGTTCATTGCTTGATGTCAGAGCCAGGGACCAAAAACAACACACATTATTAACTCATCGAATGCCGTAATTAGAGACACAATAGAAAGACAATTGCTTATGTCGAACTGTGTAACTTAAGACATTCAAAAGGTTAATTGAAAAATGGAAATTTTAATACCTAACACTGCAAACCAGAATCTCCAAGGCACGATCCCACGTTTAGCTGTCTCTCTGACGACCAATACACCAACAAGGCTGTCCCTCTGCCAATAGTGGTGTCAAAAGCAGTATTATCATTAAATACAGCCACGTAAACATAACAAACTACAATTAACATTCAAATGAAAATAACAGCAATTATTCAAACAAACTCGTAGGCGAAGTTTTTATGAAAGTCGAGCACTAAACAGGGTAGCACCGGCTTTTATTAGAGCAATAACGAACAATGTTACGTATTATGTTGGAACTGCCATCTTTACTGTGACCCTTGAGGATTCACAACTCACACCGCCTGCTTAGGATTCTGCATTTTCGTACAGGTACTAGCTGCGCCGCGAGGTTTTACCCGCATAAGTTTCGATCCCGTGGCAATATCGGGATAAAAAGTAGCCAATATGTTAATCCAGGGTGTCAGCTACCTCCATACCAAATTTTATCAAAATTGGTCCAGCCGTTTGAGCGTGAAGAAGTAACAAACATATAAACACGCACACACATACACATACACACACTCACAAACTTTCGCCTTTATAATATTAGTGTGATGTCCGATGTAGCAGTGAACAGCGTTGGCCAAGTGGCCGCGTCTTACGAGTCGTGACGTAGGTCCACTAACCAGGCACCACACAGGCAGGCACCAAGCAGGCACTTTACATTGTGTACGTTATTTTGTAACCACTGCTCTCAAAACGGGAAAGTACATACATTCGAAGACATTGTGACATCTGTCAACCCGCACTGGGCCCTCGAGGTGGACTACGGCCCTCCCTCTCACAGAGAGGAGGCATGTGTCACAGGAGTGGGAACATTATAGGCTGGTTATGTTTGTCGGATGTTGTCAGTATTTTGCTAAGCATCAACCCTGGCGCATATAAGTTTACTTATGAAGATTAATAAAAACATAAAAATCCATTAGAAGACTAGCTTCTGACTAACATAAAATTTATCTTATGACACTCGGCAATAACTGTAGCTTCCAATTAGTAAAAGAAATTTAGGAATCGGATCAGTGGTTCCGAAGATTAACCCTTCATACAAACTCAAAAATTTTACCTCTTTAGCATTTGCTAGCTTTGCCCCGCAGTTTCACCTGCATAACTCTCAATCCTGTACGAATATTGGCATAAAAAGTATTCTATGTCCTAATTTAGGTCATGGTCTACCTACGTGCCGAGTTTTAACCAAATCCGTTGAGCCGTTTTAGCGTGAAAGTGTAACAAACAAACATACAAAAAATCAAATCTTTACTCTTTATTCTATTAGTATTTGTAGATAAGATAGTTTAAATGAGGTATTTAATATAAATACTTCTTGTTGTGGCACAAAGAAAGACGTCCACTGCTGGACATAGGCCTCCTCCAAGCACCTTCACTTCGACCGGTTCTGTGCTTCCCGCATCCAACGGGTTCCTGCGGCCTTCACAAGGTCATCGGTCCACCTTGTGGGAGGCCTTCCAACGCTACGCCTTCCGGTACGCGGAGTATACCGTAGTAGTAGTCTAGTAGTTTTTTTTACAAATACTATTTCTATTTGGTATTTCTATGTATATATTTTTTTAGGAAAAGAAAAAAATCACCTTTACAGCCACCAATAAAAAGTAAAAAAAAATGGACAAACAGCTGTAAGCAAAAGCTTCTGTCGTAATGACCAATATGTGTAATATAATCAGTTAAATTACCTCAATGAGTACTTAGAAAACTTCTCTGCTAACCCTTCCACGTCAAAATGGTCACAAAGCGGCCGGTGTGAGTCGGCTCGCTCATAAACGTGGGTAAAGCGAGGTGCGACTGTTTTATGTTGGCGTTTTATATTTAATTTATTACCCTAGTGTCACCTTGTACAGGCTGTTCACTAAACTGTACCAATTGTTTAACTAGTTTTTTTTTTTGCCTTAGCTATAGAAATGCCTGTAGCTTGAATGGCAAGATAGGTAAATGTTCAAGTTCCTTAGCTTTGTCCGAAAGGGTTACCGCTGGCCCGGAACATAAAGGGCTAAGGAAGGAACACGGGTGGGTTTTAGTCAGTAAAAGTCTGACACTCCTTTCCGCTCTGCCAGAGCGGGAGGCGTGATTTCCCATCCAAAAAAAGGGTTTTTTTTTAAAGAGAGATAAAAAGGCTTGAGGTAACTTTATTCTCATAAGAATACAATAAGTTGAGCTCCACAAGTTCTGATTTGAGCTACTCGATTACTGACAAATGCTTGCACTGACTGGACTGATCCATTCAAATCTGTGTGACTCTTTCCTCAAAAGACCATTTCAGGTACTAATCTACATTTTTTTCATATGATCTGACCAAGATTATGTTTGGACTTTAAAAGAGACTTGAACCTTTGAGTTTCTTTCGCCATTTCTTCTCAGAGGTAGTCAGATAGGAAATGGCGAATCCATCTAGCTTATTGTTTTATAACATGACGTGTAAAAATCACTCTGTTAACCTATTTACAGAATAAAAAATTCATTTAATTTCAGTAATTCATTTACATGAAAATGTTTAGCTACTTCTCGAATCAAATAATGTTTTTATTTGTTTTTTTACTTCAAAATAATGCTTATTTCCCTCACGTTTGTCAAAATCGTTTTAATAGTTTGGTTGCAAAATCGCACATAACATGCAACAGTATTATTAAATTCTTGAAATTTCTTGTTCCCGCAACCCACCCCGTCGCAACGCATCGCCAACGCGCGCCTATATAGCCTTCCACAAAAATTGAGCTATCAAATGCAAAAATAATTTTACAAATCCAACTGACAGTTCCGGAGATTAGCGCGACAAAAAAACAAAGAAACTCTTCAGCTTTATTATTAGTACCTATATTGATATGCATTCGAAACAGTGGTTCTTGTAGTTAAACAAACCTTTTATGTCCAGATTACTTTGACCTTTGATCTTTTATATCAGCCATATTCCGAACACCCTGTGTGCTAAAACGCCACAACGCTATTACCACTAGGGTTGTATTTTTTTCATTTTTGGCCACAATATTGTTACTTCGCAGCACTGTGGGGAATTAATTATGACTTATTTTGTAATGCTGTATTTCTGCGAGTTGTGGAATTATTGCTATCGTTAAAGAGAATTATTATTGTGCTAAACTTTGAAGGTGTAGTCTAGAAAATAATAAAAAAAAAAACGGCTGATACGACTGTTGTCTGTATTGGCTGCAAGTTTTTCATTCTATTGACATAAAGTTAAGTTTGAAGTAAGAGTAGTGGTGGTGCAATAGTAACGGCTCCGACTAACGAGTTGTAGGTCCGTGGGTTCGTACCCGTGCAGGTGCTTTTTTTTGTATAGTTTATTTCGTCATCATCATCAGCCTATAGCAGTCCACTGCTGGACATAGGCGTCTCCTATTGCACGCCATTCAACTTGATTTTCGGAAACTCTCATCCAGCTGCTACCAGCCATCCTGCGAAGATCGTCGCTCCACCTAGCCTGAGAGCCCTACCTTACGTTTACCGATTCGCGGTCTCCACTCAAGAACACGTCTATCCCAACGGTCATCGGTTCTACGGCTAATATGGCCGGGCCATTGCCACTTCAGCTTGCTTATTCTGTAAGCTATGTCGACAACTTTGGTTCTCTGCCGGATCACCTCATTGCGGATCGTTACACTGCTCTCAAAACGGTGAAGAAACTTGACATATACCATCGTATACTGGGCCCGCGTGGTGGATTATGACCAACTCCCTCTCACAGAGAGGAGGCTTAATTGTGTCCCAGCAGTGAGAACGTTATAGGCTGGCTATGCTACGTTTGAAGTGTGTGTTTTCAGATCATAATGTAACATGGACTGAAGTTAGGAATGGTGCGCCCTTTCAGAGATCCCGCAATTCTCATTGTTATGTCTTTAGTACAGCCACTTCCTCTTCACTTGTATGTTAAGCCGCGGTGAAATATTAGCTGGTGAGCAAGGTTGTGGGACGCCCCCCAGCTAGATGGACCAACGATCTAAAGAAGGTGGCTGGGTCAGACTGGTTGCGGAAGGCGGAGGACAGGGTGTTGTGGTGCTGACTGGGAGAGGCCTATGTCCAGCAGTGGACTGCTATAGGCTGAGTTGATTTGAAGGTTGCATAGCCAGGGCTTGGCACCGGTACCAAAAGTAGAGGTTCTGTATCTGTACTTAGCGGTTCTTGGCATTTCTAAGGTTTTGCTGGGTACCAGACCTAATAAGTACCAATACCAAATTCAGATATCCGGCGCGTACCGTTGGTCCTGCTCCTGATCTCTCCCCGGTCGTGTCGATTGCCGTCCCAACGGACTATGAGAGTAAAGGAACAGAGAATGCACCTGTGTTTACGGACACACTTGTGCACAAAACTAAACAGTTTTCAAAGCAAATGCTTAGAATAAGCTCATTAATTTATCTTAATAATTAAATAATAATTTATCTCAATATTTATAAATAAAAGGGTTAATAATAAAATAGGAGAAATAAAAAATAGTTAAGAACTGTCCTGTAATAATATAAGGTTCTGCGTAACTGGCTAAGCTCCGTCGACATTGGCCACCGTGACCAACATCGGTCGGGAGGCTAATACCGATACTGATCAGAAATACCAGTATTAGAGGTACTACATCCGGTACCGGTATCACACCAAAGCCGGTTTCCGAAAATGCCGGCGTTTCAAGCCCTAAGCATAGCTACTCTTGTATACTTTGGTTCATAATATACAATCTACCCTAACCTTTATTTACGAAAATAATCACACTAAAAATACGCTATCTTAAGACCGAAAAGCGTTCAAATTCTTTTAAATCCGCTAAAAATCTTTCCACGAGCATAACTAGCCCATTCCATTTCTTGGAACGTTCAAGTTAAGTGTTAATTAAAAAAATAAACGTTTATTTTAGAAAGGATTCCATTCAGCCAGAGACGTTAGTTGCTAGATTGAGGAAACGTCATTTCCGTTCGAAGGACGGCGATCATCTGACGACTTTTTACTGAGATTGTGCACGGTGGTGGGGGTAGACGAGGGTGCAGGTTCGATTCTGGAGAAAATGTGAAAATGAATTACTGTAATTAGAACTCTTCGTGTAATCTCTTGAAATTAAGGATTATAAAATGTCCTTAATAAATTAAGTAAGGAACGTTTAGAACTAAACAGTAATTTAAAATTATGAGAAGGTTTTTGTATATTTTAATCCTGTGTCCAAACATTAGTTAAATATTGTTGAAATGTTATGTCAGCATAGATAGACCCTGGAATTGGTGGAGATCCTAATAATGCATGAGTTGCCTAAAAAATTAACTAAATCTAAAACTAACCACAAAATACTTCTAATCTGCATTCGCGATTTATTTGCTAAAAATGTAAACAAATCTGAGTTTATGGAAAAAAAACTTTAAGCCCTACACAATAAAGTGTAGTTTTCGCTACAACTTCAAACATTTTTATAACTTTTTCAATAGTGCTAGTCACTCTGAAATCAACTTCATTACCATTGTGCAAATCTTTTTTTTTATATTATACCTTTTTATACATTTTGTTTATGATTTCGCCACCTTTTGGTTTTTACTTTTGATTGACATAATATTTATTTTGTTTTACTACCAGAACTAGCGCATTTTAACAACGATTAAAATAAAATTGATATTTGTATAACTTAAAATAATATTAATTTGAAACATCAGTTTGAACAGACTTTACGCAAATTAGCTAAGTAAAGATACTTTTTTACTTTATTTTTATTTATTTTATTAGGTTCACCAACAATTGATTACACTAATACATCCACATAATACATTCTTAAAAGAAAATAACAGTGCATCAATTACTTATAGGTAAACACAACATGCATAAAACAATGAATTAGTGAAATAAGCTAACTTACTTAGTAATAAGTGCTAATATTGATAAATAGGTAACATCGGTAAAAAGTAACATTTAAATGCAATTCAAATTGGAAAATTCTGATTTAAAATTATAAAATTGGTAAAGCTTCTCTTTGACATTATAACATGAATAAAAATTTATAAGAAATTAAGTAAAAATAAAAAATATAAAAACATTAATAAATTAATAATTAGGTAACATAAAGCAAATTCATAAAAAAAAAAAATATTAACATGGGCAAGTATAGATATGAAATAAACATGAATGAAATTAGGATTAAAATTAACGACAAAAAATTAAAATTGATTGATAGAAATTGATAACATTGATAAAAATAAAATTAATAAATTTATAACAGTGGTAAAATTTACACATTCATAATAATTGACTAGGATTAGGGGTTGCTCGGTAAACGATACAGGATGGCTTTCTGCTTAGCAAGAGAGTCAAAGTGGAGATCAATAAAATCACTGTAGCCATTTACTGCCTTACACATTCTTGCAAAGGGCGAATTGGCTCCCAAAACTGTTCTTCTAAAAGGTGGACAAAGAGGCGTGATGGCACTACGCGGGATTCTAGAGGGTGCACGAAAACTGAAAAGAGCAAGCAAGCTGGGACTGTCTATTTTATGCTTGATGATTTTATAGGCAAACATTACATCAATTAAGTGTCTACGTTTCTCCAGAGAAATCATGTTAAAATGATTAAGTCTTTTATTGTAAGAACGTATTTTTTTGGCGACACCATTGGAAAATGCGAGGTGCCAAACGAAGCGTTTCTGGACACGCTCAAGTCGCAATGAATGCGTTGCGTAGTGAGGGCGCCAAACTACACTGTTGTATTCCAGGATGCTACGAATGAGACTGTTATAAAGTAGTATTTTTGTTCTATTGTGACGAAAGGCTTTGCAATTTCTTAGGACGAACCGTAACATTTTCGAAGCTCTTTTTATAATATTATCGAGATGTGGTGTGAAAGTTAATTTCTTGTCAAACAGTACGCCAAGATCCTTTATTGTTTCCACTTCCTTAATTTTTTCACCGGATATATTATAATTACTGCCTATTGGGATGTTCCTTCTTGTAAATTTAACATAGTAACATTTTTTGGGATTCAGTTCCATTCCGTTACTGTTACACCATAGAACGAGACGATTGAGGTCACTTTGCAGTAGTAATGAGTCTTCATCAGCCTTAATAATTCTCAAAAACTTTAAATCGTCAGCATACATAAAAAAATCGGAGTGCAGAAAGCACCTTGGAATATCATTTATAAAATAAATAAATAAAACTGGTCCTAAGTGTGAACCCTGGGGAACACCGGAAGAAATGCATTGTAGGGTTGATTGATAACCATTTACGACAACAAAGAACAATCTATCCGTTAAATACGAACTCAGCCACTCTAACAAGGACCCATTTACCATTCAGAGGGTAGTCGGAGAATCAATAGAACTTTATGTGGGTAATTACAGTGGACGTCAGGAAATTAGCGCCGTATCAGTGGCGGTGACAGCACGCTTTAGCCGACTTCAAAGAAAGGAGGAGGTTATTTGCGAACTTCTTTTGCACCGCATGAATGTTTGAGAAAACGTGGGAAAAAATGGGAGTTTTTTTTGATGAAAAGTTTTATGTTTGAAGCATTTGTATGACTTAATGTTTGTGCATATTGTAAATGGGTCTAACTACTTAATAAACACTCGTATTAATACTGCGAGTTAACTTAAAATAGTAAATTTGACAGAAAAATAAATAATTTGTCGATTACCTCCTGTAGGTACTCGAACAAATTGTTTATTTTTCTATTTCAAAAGGCAGTTGCATTGTCAAGGCGCGTTATTCAACATTATAATAATAAAATGTTACGTTTCATTTTACGCTGTTTTTACAAAACTTCTAATCGTTGACCCGCTGCATTGATAAACGCATAACGTCAATTCTTTTTTTACGCAGAACGTTTATGCAATTTTTTTTATTTTTTTATTGCTGAATGGTCCCCTCTCTTGACCTCGAATACGCCTGATGGAAAGCGATGGATGAGGTCTATAATGGAACGAGCGTGCACAGAAGATGCCTAAGGATCTGGAAGTCCCAAGCATCCACGAAACACTGCAGGCTGTTTGACGCCGGACTCCGGTTGGGTGGTCGCGAACCAGGCGGGCGTTAGCCCTACCACCCTAAGGGAAGAATTGACCAGTCAAATAAGGTGTGACTGTCCAGGATGCGCCGAGCGCTCGGTTCAGTTGAGTAACTGGCGGAACAAACTGCGCTACACGAGGAGACTTCTTCATGCATCCCAAAGTTGTTAAAGTTCAGTAATTATGGAACATTCCTAAACGTCATTAAGCTGTTTTACATCACGGAGCTATTTTGTAAAATGGCTATCGATTAGAGATTAAAAGAGAAGGCGAACTAGCAGGAGGACGAACTAGGAGGGGGGGTGGAGGGGGGTTCAGGGGATCAGACCGGAATAAATCGGTTAAACATACGTAAAAAGGAATGCACCAGTAGCTATCGTGTCAAGTTCTCCAAAACAAAAGGACACAATAAAACCTAAATCTGATGAACAGACATCTGACAAACTTTTACTACTGTTGTGACCTTAATTTCGTTTACTACCATATGTTTGTAAGACATAACATGTAAGATTTAACTCCACAATAAGCATAAACTCTTGACAGTTGCTCGCAATTGGCTCAAGATGAGAGGCATTCCGGGGTTAGGCAGAGGAGTAAAGCATGTAGAAAATAACCATTGTGTTGTGTAAAGTTTAATTGGATGAAAATGTATCGCGAAATTAGTCATTGCTTTTCAGTTGGTTGTAAAAGGTGTACTTATAGTTAATTTTAAAGGATAAAGGCATTATCGGAGCTGTGGGAATGCTGATCAGGCTGCATGTTAGCTGATTCTTTGTATTTTAATTTAATAATTTATTTTCATTTAAGTATTATTATTTTTTATATTTTCAATTATTTATTTAAATTTGATTTAAATTTTATTTTATATCAATTTAACTTTAAATAATTTTTAATAATTTATTTAGTCTTAGATGTTTCTTTTAATAGATTAGTTGCAAACTAACACACCACTCATGACTAGCATAGTTTTTATTAACCCTTAGTCTGCCGGAACGTAGATCTACGCGAGACACAATGGCTTTTTAATTGTGTATGTAATTACGGCACACAAGCGGTTAATGTATGCTAACAAAATTATGGACATTTTTTTTGTTTACTTGTTGTGGCTGAGAATTATAACTACTTAGTGGCAAAATATTACAATTTTTTTTTTGTAAGTGTTAAGAGGTATGAGGAACAAAGTGTAAGGTGCACTTATCCCCCATAGAAAAGGAAGGATCCTCCGAACTGACTGGTGTGTCTGCTGGGCCACTGTCATGACGACGATGACGGCGACGTTGATGTCACGACGTTGTATATATTCTAGTCGCGTGGTAAACTCTGCTTGCGCGATGCAGGATTTTGCGTGACGTCAGTATGATGCGTAGTTCGCACGTGGCGTTGTAGATGTCGCCACAGTAATTTCGCAATAGAAAATCTATGAAGGCTCTAAAGGTTTTTATGTCCTAAAGCCGAGATTTATAAATGTTATTTAGCACGTACTTCTTCTAAGAGCTATTCCTCTAATAATTGTCGCAAAAATGTCAAACTACAAGAGCAATAATATAATAATTATAGAGAAGGAACACGCATAAGCCAAACCTTAGACTTTATCTATACTGGTATAATAAAACTGAAGAGTGTTTTTGTTTGAACGCGCTAATCTCTAAAACTCCCAGTCGAATTTTAAAAAAATATTTTTGCCTTCGGTAGTCCAATTTTTGAGAAAAGTTTTAGGCTATTTAACATCATGCTAAGACCCTTATGAGCTGAGCCAAAAGGGAAAAAAGTCAGAAAGAACGCTAAGCGTAAACGAAGCTTCGCGGGCGGGCAATGCGATGTGACGCAGTAGGTCGGGGAATAAGAAATTTCACACGGACGAAGTCGCGGCCTGAAGCTAGTCGTTTATACATAACTAGCTTCCGCCCGTGGCTTCGCCCGCGAGGTATGTTGATTAAAAATGTCCTTCCCCGGGATGCAATCTATCTCAGTACCAAATTTTATTGAATCCGGTAGTGGTGTAGGCGTGAAAAGGTAACATACAGACAGACAGACAGAGTTATTTTCTAATTTATAATAATTTATAATAGCTATGTTGGTTGAAAATTTCTGAAACCTATAACTGAAAAAAAACGTGAATAATGAGCAACAATATATCTTCCACTAACAGACTTGAATTCATAAACAAACATACTTAAAACTTTCATATTCTCTACCAAAAAGCGACTAAAAAAAAGGACACGAAAATTCGCTGCCACACGTGAAAATCCTTCACTGAGTCAGTGTTTACTTTCGAGACATATTCCGAGGGCATCGTCATTTCTCAAGGATACTCGCTATCAACAAATTAACATACATTATCTTCAAGTTAAAAGCAGAGCCCTTGACTGTTATATGTAAGCTTGTTATACATTGGCGTGAGTTTTAAGCAAACAGTGAGACATTTATGCCGATATTGGCAAAGATTAAGGGCAGAACTTTTCTTTTTCTATATTATTTCAAGAATAAGTTGCCCAGAAAATAAAGCAAGTGTATTATAGTGTGGGACGCCCTCCAGCTAGATGGATGGACAGACCGATGCGGAAGGTGGAGGACAGGGCGCTGTGCCGCTGTCTGGCCTGTCCCAGACATCGGACATTGGCCTCTGGCAATGTCCAGCAGTAGATTGCGATAGGCTTAGTTTATACTATGTCAATGTTCTACAAAGGTTCTATTTAGAACCCAACTGCCGATAGCACGTGCAGCGACTGCATGCCGAAATGAGCCACTGCACGAGCCAGACGTGCTGTCGGCAGTTGCAGTTGGCAGCTCGGTTTCAAATAGTACTTTAAGGTTTTCCATTGCAACTAGTCTATTTCAACACTAAGTGTGTGTTATCTGTCTTTGGCCCCTGGCCCTGACATCAAGCAATGGACAAAATTGTCAACATTTTTTAAGCTTGAGTACGAGGCTTTTGACTACGTTGTGTGTGTATATTTTGTCTTTTTTTTATTTTTTATTTGCAATGTGCGTTTTGTTTGTGCAGGATAAACAATTTTTCTTTCTTTTCTTTCTTTCTTTCTAAGTATCCGTTTTGTAAACCATTCTTGTCAAAGGGTATCGTGTTAAAAATCGCCAAGTTTTGTGGATATACCTACCCACAAACATTGTGCATATTATTGGTATAATTATTTTCCAACCGTCGTAGATGGACAACTTTAGTATAGTTTATTCCAATTCCTAGCACATTCTCTAGCAAACTTTTTATATCTAGAACTATGACAATGCTGATCTTCTGTTAAATTAGATACATGAACCATTTATTCAATTCAAAACACATAGCACAACACATAAAAGCACAATCACACTAATATTATAAAGGCGAAAGTTTGTGAGTGTGTGTGTTTATATGTTTGTTACTTCTTCACGCTCAAACGGCTGGACCAATTTTGATAAAATTTGGTATTGAGGTAGCTGACACCCTGGATTAATATACAAGCTACTTTTTATCCCGATATTTTTACAGGATCGAAACTTATGCGGGTCAAACCGCGGGGAGCAGCTATATTTAAAATCAAATAACGTATTTACCTACAAAGGGCGGAGTGCGTCTCAAGGTTGCACCAAATGGGAGTCCAGCTAAGCATATGTCAGGCCAAGATACCTGACGCTGATAAACAAACAAAACTAGTGCTATAATTTTAATAAGTACTTAAATACGAAGAGCTCTAAAACAAAAGGTCGGATAAAAATAATTGAAAATGCTCCGGAAACAGGAAACGATGAAGGTTGTACACATTTATATGTACCAATGACTTGAATGGGTCTAACAACCTGGTCGAGAACTGGCGTCAAAGTAATCGCTTACTAAATAGCCGACGGACGTGGTTCGAATGGCATAATTAATGGGTTTAGTAGTGCCTAATGTTTTAAACGTGATAAGGTATATATGTACTTATAGAGCTATGTATATGATGGAAATCGCAAAAGACAACTGGAACACACGTTTTAAATTACTTAGAAGATGTTTTTCTTTACTCGATTTAGGTTAATTTGATAACATCTTGGGGTGGACGTTTCGAAGCTTCATTTTACAAGTTACAAAATTATTCTTTAGCATCATCATCATCATCATCATTTCAGCCGAAAGACGTCCACTGCTGGACATAGGCCTCCCCCAAGTTGGGGGGGGTTTGCTATAATCGCCACGCTTGGCAGGCGGGTTGGCGATCGCAGTATAGTATGGTGGTGGAATGCATAGAGAACCCTTAGTCGCCTTTTACGACACCCACGGGACGTATGGGGTGGTGCTATTCTTTAAGTCGGGCACCACAC
Source organism: Mesoligia furuncula (assembly GCA_916614155.1). Taxonomy (NCBI): domain Eukaryota; kingdom Metazoa; phylum Arthropoda; class Insecta; order Lepidoptera; family Noctuidae; genus Mesoligia; species Mesoligia furuncula. The sequence goes on along the minus strand of OU744809.1, from coordinate 2,457,029 downwards.
AGACACACATTCTTTAGCATAGCCCTGTCAAAAGCCTGCAGACCGATGTTATTCGTGATTGCTTAGTTTAACACTAATTAAAACAATCATTATCGGAAGTAATTCCAATCTTGTATCAATGGTTAAAGTTTCCAATAAAAGACTTAGTAAGATTTTTGAATATTGGGTATGTACAGAGGCCAGCACATCAAGCTACCGAAATTGTCTAATTTTCATAATCAACTTTGAACCTTATACTTTAGCGATAAAGTTGAAAATCTATTAAAGAAATCTGACAGATTGTAGTAGGTTGATATGCAGCTGTCTGCTGTTTGTACAGCTAGAACTATAAAAAAAAAATATAATAAATAATATATAAAATTGATGAAAAACTACTTACGTCAATTTTCAATGTTTATAGCCATTTCATACATCAGTGAAAGAATGACAGTTATCATTCGAATATAAAGACATTTTAAGTTGTTAGTTATTTTGTAAGAAAATAACTTCCCTGACTCCGATACTCAGAACGTACCTAGAGTCCAAAACTATATATTTGCCTGGGGGCATAAAAAGGCCACTTTGGCAGAATCATAAAAGGATAACATTATGAATTATAATGGATCTGTTAAGTTAATCGTATCAAATCCCATTGGTAAAGGATTTTTCAGTATTTTTTTAGGTCTGCTAAAATACCAATTAATCCAATCCAAATCCAATCCCAATCTCTTTGATTATACCTACGTAGTGCAGCGAAAAAAGGAAAAAAAAAACACGGACTGTCTTCGCCATATTATGATTCATAATGCTATCCTTTTATGATTCTGCCAAAGTGGCCTTTTTAGGCCCCCTGAACTCCTGATCATTTCATTAGTTAAAAGTACCTACCTGAAAATAAAAACAAAAGAGCATTCGCACTTCCTAAGTATCTCTCTTAATTTGTGAGCAGGAGGCGACTGGTCTTAGCCCAGTCAGGGCCAAACGGCCCAGTGTGTTGCACTTTGCCCTTGGGCCGAGGCATAAACTGAAGCGGATTATTCTAGAGAGCATCTAGGCGATAAATAACCTATTTAAAAACATGCTATAAATAAAATTGGCAATGCAGCTGACCTTAGAATAGTCACGGTCAAGCGCATCGGTGTATTGCACTCTGGCGTTTAAGAGCGTGTACGCCGAACGGCATTTCATACAAACTTTCAAGCCCTTGTTTTTCGAAGTGAATGAACCGATTTTAATAAAACTTCATACGCATAAGCAGGATACAAATGTCTAAAAAGTTAGTAGAAAACATTTTCGAAAAATAATGTTACAGCCATATTAGACCGATTTTAAACTTTCCATAGAAACAGAGATTTCCAGTTATCTTTATTTAAATAAGACATTTCGAAAATGTTTTCTACTAACTTTTTAGACCTTTGTATCATGCTTATGCGTATGAAGTGTCATTACAATCGGTTCATTAATTTCGAAAAACAAAAGCTTGAAAGTTTGTATGAAATGCCGTACGGCGTAAACGCTCTTAAAGACATGCGCGGTAGCGGGTTTTTCTGAAGAATATAATAAAGAAATTATTGCCTTACCGAATAATTAATAAATTAACTAGCTTCTGCCCGCGACTTCATCCGCGTGAATTTTCTTGTTCCGCCGACACATTCCGTCGCATCACATCGCCTGCTCAATCTGTTACTACGTTATCACTGACTACAAAACAAGAAAACTCTTCAGCTTTATTATAAGTATTAGTGTGAATAGGATTATTTGGTAGAATACGTTGTAAAAATATGAATCACCATGACATTTGCAGAATGTGTAAAGCTATTAGGTAGTACAATCAGAAACCAACCTTTTGAATATCTTGTATTAAGACTTTTAAGACAAGGCTGTAATGACCAGATAAAAAGGCCACTTTGGCAGAATCATAAAATGATAACATAAAGGACAGTTAACTGTCAAGTTAATCGTATCAAATCCCATTGGTGAAGCATTTTTCAGTTTTTGTTTTGTCTGTGCTAAAATACCAATCAATCCAATCCAAATCCAATCCCAATCTCTTTGATTGTACCTACGTAGTGCATCGAAAAAAAGAAAAACATGGACTGTCTTCGCCACAATTATAATTCATAATGTGGATAACATTATGATTCTCCAAAGTGGCCTTTTTAGGCCCCCTGATCGCTTTTTAACCAACTTCAAAAAGGAGGAGGTTCACAATTCGACTGTATGTAGTTTTTTTTTGTATGTTTGTTACGCGCAATCTCTAACAATTGTAAATCGATTTTAAAAATTCTTTTTATTACGCCCTTTTTGACTGATAACCGACCTAATAATTACAATACTTTATTTATTAATCAAACACGTTACTCATTGAGGCGTACAAGATGCTTGCAGAACATTACGAAGTGCCTAGCCTTCAAGATCTTTACACACTGAATGGAAACACACATTTGCGTGGGCATTCCCTAAAGCTATGGGAAAATTCATCAAAAACCTTTGAAGAAATTCTTGTCTAACCGAGTTGTAACAGCATGGAGTACCTACGCTCCCGGAAAATGTTCTGACGGCTCCCACACTGAACAGCTTCAAGAATGGACTGGACAGGCCAAATATCTCCAAGGTATACGATATTAAGAGCTGGAGAGATGGCCCAGTGGGAACGGACCCGACTTACGAGTTATAGGCCGTGGGGTCGGACCCAGACAGACGCTTTGTGTAAATTCTATCATCACCACTGCTCTCAAAAACGGTGAAGGAAAACATCGTGAGGAAACCGGCATGTCCTAGAACCAAAAATTCCAAGACATGTGACATCTACCAACCCGCACTGGGTCCTCGTGGTGGATTACGGCCCATTCCCTCTCACAGAGAGGAAGCCTGTGTCCCAGCAGTGGGAATAGTATAGACTGATTATGTATGTATGTATACGATACACATGCATCAGCTAATTAGCTGTTAGTGTGTGTATCCTTATTATAATCACACTAATATTATAAAGGCGAAAGTTTGTGAATGTGTGTGTGTTTATATGTTTGTTACTTCTTCACGCTCAAACGGCTAGACCAATTTTGATAAAATTTTGGTATGGAGATAGCTGACACCCTGGATTACATATAGGCTACTTTTTATCCCGACATTCCCACGGGATCGACACTTATGCGAGGAAAACCGCGGGGCGCAGGTATTTAAATGATAAAATCAATAAAGTGTTAGGTGTCAACCATTCATCCATCTTGTTTTTTTATTCCTGTCCTATCCTTTTCTCGATATGTAATGGATGGTCACCCATCCACGAACCGACCGAGGCATCCGCAGCTTAACCTTCCATCGACCCGTGCAGCTTTCATTATTTATCCATGACCCCTCACAAGCAATAAAGCACATACAAATGCATAAAATAATTTCAATTTGACTCAAACACACACACACACACACTCACAAACTTTCGCCTTTATAATATTAGTGTGATTGGTTAAGGAATCAGACATAAATGAAACGAGGTGATTCAGGATAGGTAATTAAGCATATTCGCTATTCATAACTTAATGCAAAATTCTTGGAAACAAGAAAAATAAAAACCACTGCATTTCATTTGCAAATGCGTTAAGACAACTGGCCTTTGTAGAGTCATGGCCAAACGCTTCAGTGTGTTGCACTCTGGCCTTGGAACAACGCATGAGCTGAAGCGGGTCAATCTTAATTAAAGAAACCTTCTTAATTCGTTATTAGAAAATTGCTTTAAATTCTGAAATTATAAAAAATACTTAAAAGGGGTCAAAGGGGGTGAACAACATTTATTTTATTTATTTATTTATTTAGGTACTCCAACGACTTGTTCACTAATAACATATTATATATAAAAAAACCTTACATATTAGGTATATCTATTAGTATGGTGAATTTGTTACTTAAAGAAGTACACAGCTCATCAATAATAATCTTCTTTGTAAGTTTTGAAAACTGAATGATTTCTTGACCTCTAAATTGAAAATATAAAGGGTTAATAGCGTTATAAACATACAATTAATGGCAATCGATCAAAATAAAATCTTTTATTTTGACAGTTCAACTACATTACATTATCTACGTTGTTGAGCAGACGAATTTTTCAAACCTGTGAAGCAATGGATGTCAAAATGCATTGGGATAGATTATTTTTGACCATTTTATGAGTGTTACACAATTACCCCACTAGTCACTAGTCACTTTTAATATGAAGAAAGATCATAAATCAAAACACCTTTTAATTTGCCAGCACAAAGTTTTTATATCTACCTATTTTGTAGAGTATAACACATTTTTTCTGTTTGTTTTTTCTTTGCAGCTGTTTTATTTTATACTTTAGGTACTTATTATTGCCGCTACTGACACCCGCGCCCGCTACCTCTCATGACGTGTACCGCATACCAACAGCGTGATAATTTTGGCCAAGAAGCGAAGGTGAGAGTGCGATATTTATAAACGAGTCGCATTCGACGCATGCGCAAGCCCGCTGCTTCCTGTTTTATGCCTGTTAGTATGATTGCTAGCGTTTTATTGTGCATACATTATTTTAAGTAGCTTTAAAATAAATGAAAAATGACGTGTTTCGCCCGCAGCGAGATGGTGGCTAGCGGTGGTTAGAGATCAGACCTCCTCACAATGCGTGTCGTGTTCTCGACAACCACCTTCTTTCTACACTACAACTCCTGACCCAGCTGTTTACCGATAGTTTATCTAGGTGGCAATGACAATTCAACACCCATTTTGACCCCTTTTTTTGTGGATGGGAAATCATCAAATGACTCTTCCCGCTCTGGGTGGAGCGGAAGGGAGTGTCAGACTCTTACTGACTAAAACCCACCCGTGTTCCTTCCTTAGCCCTTTATGTTCCAAACCAGCGGTAACCCTTTCGGACAATCCCGCTGGCCCGGCAGGCTTCGGCCCTAAGGCCCCCCTTAGGGCCGAAGCCTGCCGGGCCAGCCTCCTCGATGCTGACATCTCTTTGAGGCGCGCGTGGAACACGTACGCGCCGTCCGGCACGGGCCTGGTCCTGATCGGACGGTGAGCTAACCCATTTTGACCCTTCATTTTGACAATTCAAAAGTCGTCGTCCTCGTCGCTACCAAACCATTGTCGCTTAAGTTTTGTAATGGCTTGTCTAGTTTGGAAGTCAAAGCGGAAACGCTTGTTCTTGGGAGTTTACTCTCCAGATCCCTCAAAGAAGATACGAACTGATCCGAAAGAAGTTATCCCGTCAGAAAAAGTGGAAAATTCAATTATTCGGACGGGCAAAACCACGTCGCGAGTGGGGACAACTGTCAAATCGCTTTGTAATTTATTATTAGTACGGGCTCCGAACTAATCTTGTTCCCGTAAGTGATACGGAGAATAAATGCCCGTAACTTTGTCCATAGCTACGAATTTCTTGTTTTGGGAGTAGAACTACTGAAACGTTAAAAAAAAATTCAAATCATTCATCACAAGTAACTTAAAAATCAATGTTAGTTGTAGATAGCAATTTAGGCACACAAATACAATGTTAAAACATTTTAAGAAACATAACTATAAAAAACTCATGTAGGTCACACGGCTGCCAAGCTAAAATGGAACTGGGCTGGTCACATCTGTCGCATGCCGGAGGAGCAATGGGCTAAAGCAACCACACAATGGGTCCCAAACAGCAGCAAACGACAACGCGGAAGGCCCAGAATGAGATGGCGGGACGAGCTCGACTCTTTTCACAAGGATTGGCGTATAACAGCACTGGATAGCCTTGATAGCCTTGCCACTGGAGGCCTATGCCCTGCAGTGGGACAGAAATGGCTGATAATAATAAAAAATAATAATTATAAAGCACCCAATTACAGGAAGGTTTATGAAGCCCCAAGTCTGACATGTAGCTTGATAAACTTATCCATTGTAGGCCCTTCTAACCTTTCAGAAAATACCTTCAGGATGCTATTGTCGCTTCCTCCCATTCTGCGTATTATTGACGCCACTTTCTTGCGCATGATCGCGAAATAATCGTCAGCGAACATCAGTGACGCACTACAGTAAGGAGGAAGCCTCAACAGCGCCCTGAAGGCATTGTTGTATTGAATGCGCAGGGTGTTGAGTGTTTTTTTGGTACGATTAGCCCACAGGCTGCTGGTGTAAAATGTTTGACAAAACGCCTTAAGAGCCCTCTTTTTAGTACTGAGCGTCTCGTAGTTTAACAGAGGTTGTCGTCTTCTTAACCGGGCTTGCCTGTGGATGCCTCAATAAATTAAGGACTCCAGTCAGGGCGAGCGCGCATCGCTGGCGCAGTGAAATTTATAGTACCTACTTTTATTTTAATAAAAAAAAATTTTATTAAAGTATCAATATTTGTTTTTTTTTATTGATAGTTTAAGCAATTATTGAAGACTATTTTGGTATAAATACTACGTGAAAATGATGTAGAAGTTCGGAGATATTCAGATGTGTTTCCAGTAGAAAATTGAATTAGGTCCAGTAATTTTGTCTTTGTTTATAGCATATTATAACAAAAATGTATTATATTATTATAAAAGTATATGATATGTGAAAAAAAAAAATTTGATGGATTATATTTAACAGAATCTGCAAATTAGAGCTCTCAAATCAGCTCTCCATGAGTTTTTGCCTAAACATGCATCAGGAGAGCGATTATTGCTAAGTAAATAAATAGACAAATAATTAAAAACATTGCTTTATTAGTATTGTAGAAGAGAAAAAGAACTATCTTTACCAATTAATTGCTATTTATACCAACCAACGAATAGTTAGTATTCAATTCCAACGAGGAAAGATACGCGAATTTTTGCAAGAGGCTTCATAAAACGTGTTATTTTAACAAAGGAATAATGGAAGAGAAAAAGTAAATCAGACAGACACACATTTTTTTGAACTACCCACCAATTTAAACTTTTACCAACACAAATCCGAAACAGGTATGAACTCAATAACTTACAAAATCAGATTTACATAATATCCTCAGCCACAAATCCCCATGAGCACACCATCAGGTAACTCATAAGTGTATTAGAAAACTATAACTTTTTGAAGGTACGATGTGAATATTTGACGAAGAATATTCAATACCGTGAGGTTGTAAAACAGCGGAAAATATAAGAGTTATGCCTTCTTTACAAATATATACGATGTTAGGGACGTGGCGGGAGAGATGGGGATTACAGAGTGGTACAGTTTATATTTTATTTAAGTAATTCTCAGAAGGTAAGAACTGGGGGCCTAAAAAGGCCACTTTGGCAGAATAATAAAAGGATAACATTATGAATCATAATGGACAGTTAACTATTAAGTTAATCGTATCAAATCCCATTGGTGAAGGATTTTTCAGTTATTTTTTTTTTGTCTGTGCTAAAATACCAATCAATCTAATCCAAATCCAGTCCCTTTGATTATAACTACGTAGTGCAGCGAAAAAAAGAAAAACACGGACTGTCTTCGCCATATTATAATTCATAATGTTATCCTTTTATGATTCTGCAAAAGTGGCCTTTTTAGGTCCCCTGGTCTATTTCTTGGTATTACTAGTTAGTCATCCACACAATATTTTTACATAAGAATTGTCTGCTCGTTCTTTTGAAGGAAAAAAAAAAAGATTTTGTTAAAAGTAAGATCAGTTTTTGGAACGAAGTTCTTTAATAAGACTTACAATAGGAGTAAACTGGTAGAAATTATCACATTCGTCATGTTACGAAAATGGGTTATGACCCCCCTATGCGACCCCAGAGAGTGATAGTTTTTATGGTTTTCGAGGGTGCTGAAATCAATAGTAATAATAATAATAATATACCATTTATTATCAGGTAACAAAGACCTATAGATACATACCTTAACCTAAGTATACATAATAATATAGTAATAATTTTGAGGTCAAAATGAAAATCAAAGATGGCGGCTGCGTAAACTTTAAAATTTTTCCCCATAGGTATGGTTTCATGGTTTTTGAGGATGCTAAAGCCGAAAGCGAGGTCATAACGAAAATCCAAGTTGGCAAAAAATTTATGAGAGTTTCTAAACAGTTATACTAAATCGCTCTGTGTTGAAAATGCATATCAAATTCACCCTTTTTCTCTCTCTCTATCTCTTTCTATTATATACGAGTGTGTGTGCGTGTGAGTATTGCGTAAGGAACTTCGTTCCTGAGTCCCCCGGCCCCACACGATTTATTATTATTTTTTTTTTCGGGTATTGTTTAACAAGCGTAAAGATAGCGACGGACATAATGTCTTTCGAATATTCACTGTAGCGTACTGCTTTGAAGATTAATTGGCTGAAGACGCTACAAGGCCTATTCATTTGCCGGGTCAGCGGGATTGTCCGAAAGGGTTACCGCTGGCCGGGAACATAAAGGGCTAAGGAATGAACACGGCTGGGTTTTAGTCAGTAAGAGTCTGACACTCCCTTCCGCTCCGGGCGAGCGGGAGGGATCATTTGATGATTTCCCAACTTCAAAAAAAAAAAAAAAGGCCTAGTCATTTCGCTTCTGTTAGCTTTCGGACGTAAAACAGAAGTTGAAATTAAATAAAACCCTACATTAATTTTCAGCTGCATAGTACCTTACAATCAAAGACACTGTCTATCAGTCCGAACATAAAAATTTCATCCATGCACATATTTTACAAAACCCCAACTAGTCCCATACTGTAACTGAACCACCACTTTTGACTGGCACACAAATTTTCTCAATTTTTCCCGTCACGCCAGTACTCGCTGCCAGCACTAGTGCTACAGCTGCGTCCGGTTTATGTGCCATCAAAGCCGACGCGGCGATAATAGTGGCCGCGAGTGCGCCCCTCGTAAAAATATAACGCTTTGAATTTCAGCATCGAAGGAGGGTGACGTACGGAATTATGGCTGCAGGAATTAGTGTTGTTTATGAAAGTTGGGTGCTTTTCTTCTGGGTTTGCTAAGTTTCTTTAGTTATTGATGTGTGCGTTTGTCGCTCGGGTGGGAACGTACCAATAGATAATAGTGTCACGCCTTTTTTCCTTAATAAACTTCCAAAAGACTTGCAAACGTTGTACAAACGAGTGCGAAAAGTTATAAGTAGAAATCAAAACGTTTCCTTACACAAAATTTCTCCTAATGCGCGTACGTATTAATGTACTTATAAGTTATTATCGTCATTATAATTATGTATCATTGTAGTAATTAACATTTTTGTAAAATTTAAATGAACGGCTCGCCAGCATACAGATAAACCGTAAAAATTATTGACGTGTAAAAGTGTTTGTACAAACCTACTTACAGAAAATAAATCATTTATCATTTAACCATTTTTTTTTTTGGTTGGGAAATCCTCAAATGACCCCTCCCGCTCTGGGCGGAGCGGAAGGGAGTGTCAGACTCTTACTGACTAAAACCCACCCGTGTTCCTTCAGTTGCCTGTGCCAGGGGCCACGGTATCTTTTTCGAATAACCCGCGACCCTGGCGGACATCGGCCCTAACGGACCCCGCCAGTTAGTGCTGACATCTCCTTGAGGCGCGCGTGGAACACAACGCGCCGTCGACCCGGGCCTGGTCCTTCCCGGACGGCGAGCTGCCCATTGCTCGCCGTCCGCAAGCCCGCGCCTATGGTGGCCGGGAATCAGCTATTGATTCCCGACGTCCGGGGCGTCTCCTGCGGCGGCTAGAGGCGTGAGGGCGCAAGGATTGCCTCTCCCTCACGCGCTCCGCTTCCTCCTTCGCGAGCATCACTGCTTTGCAGAAGGAGGCGACAGCCTCCCATGCACTCTCGCTCCGTACCATGGCCTGGACAGGGACGGACGCGAGAGATCGCCGCCGCGAGGACACGGCGGTGCTCTGCCCAAGCTGCGCAGACCTCTACCGTATGCTCCGTGTCCTCCGGGCGATCCATACAATGGTGACACCCGGGCGTTTCCTCCCGCCTTAGGCCTCATTTACGGAGACGCGGGGCGTCGCGCGTTGCGTTGAGCGGCGCGGCCCGCACTGAATTCAAATATATGGCGTTGTATGAGTGCGTTTACGGAGAAGCGATTTTAGACACGTTTGTTTGAATTAGGGCGTTTTTTGCGGCCGAGCCCGCGGATGGCACCGACGCGTCCCACGCGGCGTTTATCGCGGCGGCGCACGCAGCGGCAATTCTCGATGAAGCTATGCCGCCGCGTGCTTCGCTACACGCTAGAGGATTCGCCGCAGGCACCGCCACGCTTCCCGTCTCGCTTCTCTATGAACATGGTCGTATATTGCTATAAGTTACACAAACTTACCGCCCCACCGTAAACAGAAAAAACGTCCGACGAGCCGCGAGACGCCACGCCACACGCGACGCGAGACGCCCCGCGTCTCCGTAAATGAGGCCTTATTCTGAATACGAACCTCCCAAAGCAGCCGTGCCCGGTGAGGACCTGCGTTAGGCGGAAGGTGAGGACGCCGTGACGCCTTTCTAGCCCCTCCTCAAAGAGGGGACTTATGCACTGGGTTGCGACATTCGCACTCTCCATGTCGCCATGAGATCCCGCCGGAGCTCTGTCCGCTGCGCCGCGATTTCTTGCGGCAGCGGACTTACGCCCCAGCTTTTTAGCTCCTCGCGCCACTCCCATATGTGGGCGAGGACTTTGGCCTCCAGATCCCATGGCGGCAATCCGGCAAGGAGGCTCGCTGCCTCCCCGGAGAACCTGCGGTATCCCCGGACTATATCATTTAACACTAAGAGGTTTTCGTTTTGTGGCTAAAACCAAATTGTATAAATAAATAAAAATATTTAGAAATAAAGAAATAAAATTCTTCGGGGCTTATTAGATTAAAGGAAAACGAAAATAATCAAAATAGCATACTATCAAGGATATACAGCTTCAAATTAGCTGTTATAGGTTAGATACCCACTTATTTACTAACCTATATTTAATAATCTTTTCCGTTCATACATCTTTAACAACCGGCCATCTTAGTAAGTCTAAGTACTTATGATTTATTCAGGTGTGATCCCCTGTGCTCCCCCCTCCGGACCCCCCTCCTCGGTCCCCTGCTAGTTCGTCTTCTGTTTTAATCTCTGTCTTATCCACTTTATCTAGGTTTACTCTTTTTGACAGGTAAGTACAGTCAAGGGAAAATAAACGTTTCATGATTATGCTTTCGCAGCGATTTAAAATTTCCTCAAAGCCTCCATAATGTCTCTTTCCATAACCATCCACATTCGTATTCACCAACAAATCCCATAATCCCCAATGCATACCAGCCGCCCTTACAAAACAAGACATTTTAAATTACCTTAAAAACACATGCAAATCAAAATGACATTCCAATTTATTTCATCTCCGGCCTCGCTCATTTCTTGCTTAGCTTCAAATAGGACTCTTTCTGTCCTGATCACGTACAGGCGGACAACATTAACGGGTTTTGCATACAAATAGCTAATAATGTACGATAATGCTGTTTTTCGCACTTTGGCGCGTCGCCAGCACATTGAAGATTAGTAATAATTGACAGCACATCATAAAGATGTATGTGAATAAGAAAACAATAAAGTGGATGTATGAAATATGGATATTACAATATGATTAAGAAAAACAGAAAACCGTCGGTGAAATATTAAATGAAAGCAGGAACTTGAAACGTTACTCAAAAAAATACCGTTACTCGTAGTTCCTGTAACGATAATTTGTACCGTTCCACCAGAATCGTAACAAAATTAATTCCTTGGCTATAACGATAGGTACTGACAAACGGAACGAAATCTTAAACTGTGCCATAACAATATGATCAATATATCGTTACTAGCTTCTGCCCGCGACTTCGTCCGCGTGAAATTCGTACTTTCCTCTTATAATTTCGAAAATGTATGTTTATGATTTTTATCATTTATTTAGATAAATAAGTATTCGGGCCAATTTTTTAGTTTATAGCTCAAAGGGATCAGATTTTTCAAATAAACTGTATCCCAGCTTCTTACCCCCCCCCCCCCCCAGGAGAGTAATTTTGAAAAATCATTTTTTTTTTTTTTTTTTTTTATTTATTTATTCTTCAACAAATTTACATTTGTGTCGAACAGTGGTTTTAACAACATATTATGTTACACAAAATTAAATAATCATCATAATGTCAGCAAAGAAACAAAAATAAAAATATTACATTCCGCATTGGTCATAACATTATTAGTCCTGATATCAATTATAACAATTTAACTTAATATTACTTAACTAAAAATTAATGTAAATTCAAATAAAAGAAATGTATGTCAATAAGAGTCATGATAGAAAGTTGAATATGTCATATAAAGTCATTAAAATATATTACTACACCCACTATATTAGTGCCACATATTGGTTCGAACTACTATTACTCGTATCTTTAAGAAACTCTTCTATGCTGTAATAACATTTCTTCAATAACAATGACTTTAATTTTCTCTTGAATTCGTTTGGATTCATAGAGTTTTTAAATTCTACAGGCAATTTATTGTACAGATTTACTGACTGCACTCTTGAGGCATGTTTAACAACATTAAGCTTAGGCTGTATGAAATTCGGGATGTGCTCATAACTTGACTCAAAGACCCATACCCATTTTCGAGTTAATGGAAGCAAGCAGTAGAATTTTCCACCTTCGTAGGAGTCGATTTTTGAAAAACCCTAAATCCCTTTTTTTAAGTATTTTTTGTTTTAGTAGGACCGAGTTAAACCGACAGCGGGTTAAATATTTTTCTAATCCATCAACTTTGTCACCTCCCAAATCCTCTGTGAGGGATTTTTTAAACTAAAAGTGACAATCTTTATTATTTACTGACCCAAATATTGCCAAGTTTCTAATTTGTTAACCAAATGAATAAGATTTTTCACATAAACTTTATCCCCTCTTTCTATCCCCATAGGGGTGGAATTTCGAAATATAATCTAAATTATTTATACCAGTTTTCCAGTTAATCAAGCCTCGTAATAAAGTTCTGCCCTGTGAAATTGACTACCCCTCTTCACCCCATTAGCGGTATATTTTCGAAAAACCCTGAACCACTTTATTATTTATTTTGGTCTTAGATAGGTACTGAGTTGCGAGTTAATTGGACCGCGCATTAAAATGTTTCCATACTAAATTTGACACCCCCAATCTCCCCTTTGGGTTAGTATAGAACCCAAAAAAAATTCGAACTTTATAATTATTTGTGCCAAGTTTCAAGTCCAAATTTATTTGTACCATTTTTTTTTTTGAGTTTATCAAGGCACTCATTAAAATCCCCTTATAAATCGAATTACCACTTTTTGTCCCGTCAGGGGTCAATAATTTTCGAAAACCCCATACAGTTACTATTGATTCTTCATCTGCCTAGCCTTTTCCCAACTATGTTGGTGTCGGCTTCCAGTCCAACGGGATGCAGCTGAGTACCAGTATTTTACATGGAGCGACTGCCAATCTGACCTCCACAACCCAAATACGATACCCCTTGATAAGACTGGTTGTCAAACTATCGGGCTTCTGACCACCCCTAGCGATTGTCAAAGATCCACGAATGACAGCCGGGACCAACGGCTTAGCGTGCTTTCCGAGGCACGGAGAGGTCACGGTATGTAAAGATGGACACCTATCAACAGACCAACCGCGGCAAGCGTAGCCTGCTAACCTGATCGATCGATCGGTGCGGCTGTTATTATTGATTATTTTCTGTCAAAAGTATTAATACTGAGTTTCAAGTAAATCGGACCGCGCGTTAAAATTCTTCCACACAAACTTTAACACCCCAACACAAGGGGTGTTAAACGAATAATGATAAACTTTATTACTTGCATAGGCAAGTAGTCTTGCCAAGTTTATTAACCAAATGAATAAGATTTTTCTTATAAACTGTATCCCCGTTTTTCACCCCCACAGGGGTGGAATTTCGTAAAATTGTTTGGGATGTGTTCATTACTCGACTCAAAGATTGTTTATACTAATTTTCGAGTTAATCAAGCCACGCAGTAAAGTCTTCCCCTATAAAATTAACTTTTCACCCCGTTAGGGGTAAATTTTCGAAAAACGATGATACACGTTATTCTTTATTTTTGGTCTTAAGTATAAATACTGAGTTTCGAGTTAATCGGACCACGCGTTAAAATTCTTCCAAACAAACTTTGGCACCTCCCGATCCCCCTTCAGGGAATCCCCCTTCTAAACTACCGTTTAGAAAAAAAAGCCAAACTTCATATATTATTTAGAAAAGTATTCGTGCCAAGTTTCATGGTTATTAACTCAAGGAATAAGATTTTTCATACAAACAAAATCCCCTCTTTTCACCCCTTACAGGTTAAATTTCCAAAAACCCCTTCTTAGTGGATATCTACTCTTCACAAAGAACACACCCTCCAAAATTAATTTCTCTACCTAGCGGTACCGACCAGCGTTTTAGGCTGTGCGTTGATATATCAGTCAGTCAGGACAAAATTTCATCCCCCTTTACACCCCCTTAATGGGTGAAATTCTAACAACACCGTTGTGTTAGCTTCCAATCATAAGCTTAGATAATAAATTTAGTGATTTTTACGTCGAAAATTAATGACTTTCTATACACAACTTCATCCCCCTTTTTAACCCTTCGGGGGTGGAATTATCAAAAACACTGAGACACGTATAAATTAATTTTCATTTGTCAGCCTAAATACAACATTAGAAGATCCTAACTTCAAAACTGTCGGACTTTCATATAAACTTCCATCCCCTATTTTAACCCTTTAGGGGTTGAATTCCCTAAAATCCTTTCTTAGTGGATACTTACTCTTCACAAAGAACACACCTTCTAAGTTTCAAGTCTCTAGGTCCAGCGGTTTGGGCTGTGCGTTGATATATCAGTCAGTCAGTCAATCAGTCAGTCAGGACTTTGAATTTTATATATATAGATTAGTATAACGATGTAATAACGTTATTCATTTCGATACTCAACTTTGCCAGCTTCATGACATAAAAGATGACGAAAAAGACGGAAAAGTATGAAGAATAATGTTACAATTGAATCAGTAACGTTTCACCTGTAACGTTATTGCAAGCGGATAAGCTTGATGTTACTGATACCAATAACGTTACATAAAATATTGTTCTACAAAAATTATATTCTATAACGTTATTTTTTGTAACGTTATTTTTAGTTTTTAGTATCCTTACAAATTTTGGAACGTTATACGATAACATTCGTGGTAACGGAACGAAATTCATTTCGTTTTCGAGTCCCTGAATGAAAGGGACGTATTCCCAGTTCATCACCATTATGATTTGTACCAAAACAGAAAAAATAAACACTCAGCCCACTATTGAAAGTTACTAAATATCAATTCAGTAAAATGTTTTATCATAAATGGTCAGTGCTTTTTAGTAGAGAGCAGTCGTATCCCAGGGGTAAAGGCCGCGACCACAGGTGTATATGGACCTAGATAACGCACTAACACGATCACGATCTGTATGACAACAAAGCGTGCCATTTTTGACTACCTACTATGGCGTCACAAGCACTATTTAGTGATGGGAAAATCAAATCAATCCAAAGACGCTGCCGCGTGCGGCACCCCTCTTGCCCCACTCCCGGGGCCGAGCACCAGCGCTCACGCTCACCCAGCTATCAGTATACAGGATTGAGCGCGAAAGTGACGGCTTACGATTTTTGTACGTAAGCTGGTGCGATTTTTGACACGCGAAGTAGTTGCTCTTGCGTTATCTAGGTGTATCTATATCTGTGGCCGCGACTTCGAGTTGTAGGTTCTAGTTTTGAACCCAGACAGGCGCTTTACTTTGTGTACATTGATTCTCCACTACTGCTATTAAAACAGTAAAGAAAAACATTGTGAGGAAATTGGCTTATCCTAGAACCAAATATCCGAAGACATGTGACATCCAGCAACCTGCACTGGGCGCTAGTGATGGATTATGGCCCACTCCCTCTCACACAGAGGAGACCTGTGTCCCAGCAGTGGGAACATTATAGGCTATGATGGTGATGGCTTTTCAGTAGCGGTGTGCGGCCGTTTCTACATAGACTAAAAGCTGATTACAACTAATGTTGTTGGGATAAACATGGAGAAGCTTTTAAACTTTATGACTTTGGCAAACATTATAAAATAAAAACCGGCCAAGTGCGTGTCGGGCCACGCACAGTGTAGGGTTCCGTAGTAGCCCGTTATCGCAATGTTCTCAATATAAAAAAAAAAGTCATATTTTGTTTTTCAATGCAAATCTTTACCCGTTATAAACAAGCAACTACTTCATCTTAGTCACTTTAAATGATTAATGCTAAGGATTTTGTATTTGGTACAAAATTATCCAACTCCCAAGTTCAACGACTGTTACCGCTAAACTAATAAAGTTATCTTAACCGCTATAGTTTTCCTTTAAATTTAATGAAATGCACTATCATTGTGAATTTATCCAGACTTTTTAAGCCCGCAGTTTAGGTTTTAGAGGGGGAGGGGGGGGGGGGGAGGAACGCCCTACTGGAACAAAAATTTTCACTTTAAAGTTTCATATTTCGTAAATGGAGCATTAAATCTAAAAATTACTTTAGCAACCCCGAAGTCATTTTGGAAGACCTATTCAACGATACCCCAAATGATGGGGTAGATGACGAAAAAAATATTCATCCCCTCGTCACATGTAGGGAAATTACCCTAAAAAAATATATTTTCCAAAATTTTATTTCACCACTTTGTTGGCGTAATTGATATACGCACTCCTACAAAATTACAGCTTTTTAGTACTAACGGTCTCTTAGCAAAACCTCGGACAGACAGACAGACGGACATGACGAAACTATAAGGGTTCCTTGTAGTAACTACGGAACCCTAAAAACCGGGCAAGAGCGAGTCGGACTCGCACATCGAGGGTTCCGTATAAGTATTAAAATTTTCATCGCCGAGGCCTATATTTATCACAGAATTTTAGCACTATGCACTGCGATGTAGATTATTGCAGTTTTATGTCAGCGCCATCTCTTGACCGATTGTGGAACTAATGTATCTTTTGTTGATGATTTCTGAAATACTGTGCTATTTAGAGACTTCGTTTTATTTTTCCTGTAATCTTTACATAAAGTTCTATCACATACAATAATTCAGATTTTTCTCTTTGCAAACTTCGGAGATAAGGGGGGGGGCGGTATTATTTTTTACATTTTTCATCAAAAGTCGAAAACTATGCGGCCTAAATAAAAAAGAAAAAATGAGAGAAAAAATTTAAGAATGTGCAAACTGCGCTCTTTCATATGATACCTTACATGCCCTAATGGTAGCCCCAATTCGAATTTTTCAGACCCCCTTTCAGTCCTTGTTGCAAAAAATATACATATATTTTTATTTCTTTGCAAAATAGTTGGACAAACGTCATCTAAAACTATTCCAAATTTCAAGTTGATAGCATTACTAGTTCTTGAGATATTCAGCTGTGACAGAGTCTCACCATAAGGGTTCCGTTTTTACCATTTTGGTACGGTATCCTAAAACGCAAAGCAATTATTTCAAATTAACCAATTACAAGCGCACTTTTAATTTGTCAAGGAGTTGGTCAGTCAGAAAGATGAAGCTAGTTGCCTGTTCCACAGCGTAGTAGATTCCTATGGAGAAGAACAGGAAAGAAACCACGGATATTATTAAATCAAAATATTGTTGCAAAATTATGCCTTCTCCAAATCACTCACTGTTTTTGTCCATGATGTGTTGTATGCAGAAGTCATCGGTTTTCACGTTGGCCAACCGCAGGCTTCCCTTATCGCCTATTGTCTGTCCGTCCGTCTGTCGCTCAAGGTCTGCCGTGTGCGGTCGGGGGATCCGGGAACCGCCACCGATATGGTGCGCCTGTATATTTTTTAATTCAAATGAAGGCCTTTGAGGGAATTTTCAAGGATCTTTAATATATCTTTGAACGTGGTTTAAAACGTTAATCTTTTGCTAAATGGAGTGCGAAAGGACGTACTTATGCAAAAGGGAACCAACCCACACATTAACAGTTTCGAGATAAATCGATTTTTAACAAAACGTTGTAAAGAAAGTAAACTGTTCATAATTATAATAGGTTTTTTTTGCAGTATTGTGTAAGATACTGCATTTTATGAATCTATGTAAAAAAAAAGAGTTTTTTTATGTAAAAAGTGTCTTTTTTTAAATAAATTATCTCTGGTTCCTTGTTGCAAAAACCCTAAAATGTGGGTTGGTTCCTTGTTACAATATATAAACGTATGAATATTATTGGTGAAAATAACAAAAACTCAGCTTTTTTTATGGAAATTTTATTGAAAAATTACTTGGATACCTAAATACTTACATAATCGGCTGAACTCGCTCCAGATGGAGCGAGTTGTGGAACCAGATTGGTCAAAATTTGTAGCTTGTTAAAGCTTCTAATTTTATTATTTTCGCTCATCTGGTTCATCTACCTCGAAATCAGGTTGCCCTGAAAAACCTTCCAGATCATCCTCAATTCTGTCGTCTCCTACAAGATTAATATAAAAGCCATGGGAATCTATAGGAATGAGGTGCAGAAGGCTCTTCAGGCCTTTTACCTTAGCCTCAGGAACAGGCTTCCCGTTTGACCAAATAGGTTCCATTACCTCCCTCGTAAGAACAAAAGTTGGCCTACCGCGTAATTTTTTTTTAATGTTAACCTTTTTTATAATCCTCGGTTAAATTAGACCTCATAAAAATTGTGAACATTTCCTCCTTTTTGAGCATTATTTCCTTTGTGTTAAGCCAAGACACTTTAAGACCATCTACAATTTTCTTCCTATTTGTTATGTTTTTTTCCAGCTTCAATGAAGACAAGAATAGGGAGCAGTGGTGGCCCAGTGGTAACAGCCGCGACTTACGAGTTGTAGGTCGTAGGTTCGAACCCAGACCACAGAATAAATAGTACAAGTCCCAGACAGGCGCTTTACTTCGTGTAAATTATTCAATCACCACTGCTTTCAAAACGGTGAAGGAAAACATCGTGAGGAAACCGGCATGTCCCAGAACCAAAAATTCGAAGACATGTGACATCTAGCAAGCCGCACTGGGCCCGCGTGGTGAATTATGGCCCACTCCCTCTCACTGAGAGGAGGCCTGTGTCCCAGCAGTGGGAACGTTATAGGCTGATTACGTTACGTTACATGATTGTAATCATCTGCTGTGTATATAAAATGTTGTTTTTTTAAAGAAGATTAAATTTTTCCGAAATCATTGTTGTTGGGAAGAAAGCACAGCTTTTAGCATCAAAACCAATTTTATATTACGGTTTTGTTCACCGCACGAATCACTCCATAGGATTGGGCGTTTCACGTTGCTCCCAATGCTCTCTAAAATATACTTGATTAGACAACGGCCTTCCTCTTGAGCACCGCGGCCTGCTTCACCTTCTACCCAAAGACAACTTTGGGTATACAATTTAGGTATTCACACCGGGAGCAATGATGAAGCTCATTGCAATGTGTGGATAGAAGGTGAAGCAGGACGCGGTGCTCAAGAGGTAGGCTTTTGTATAATCAAGCATGTTTTAGAGAGGCTGGTCATAAAGTGTCTTGGCATGACACAAGGGAAATAATGCTCAAGAAGGTGGAAATTTTCACAATTTTTATGAAGTCTAATTTGACCGATGATTATAAAAAGGTTAACATTAAAAAAAAATTACGCGGTAGGCCAACTTTTGTTCTTACGAGAGAGGTAATGGAACCTCTTTGGCCAAACGGGAAGCCTGTTCCTAAGGCTATGTTAAAGGACCCGAAGAGCCTTCTGCACCTCATTCCTAAAGACTCCCATGGCTCTTATATTAGTCTTGTGGGAGACTTGATGATGGATGGAAGGTTTCTCAGGGCAACCTGATTTCGAGGTAGATGAACCAGATGAGTGAAAATAATAATAAAATTAGTACTTAGCTTTAGCTTTCTCAAGCTAAAAATTTTTACCCATCTGGTTTCTCATGTATGCCCAAAAGGCGGGACTTAGCTGATCAACATCACTGTAATTCTTAACACCTGTATCTATTTCTGTACCTATGATCCACAATGTACATGATTGATTGATTCTCAACTCGCTCCATTTGGAGCCAGTTGAGCCGATTATATAAGTATTTAGGTATCTAAGTAATTTTTCAATAAAATTCCCTTAAAAAACCTGAGTTTTTGTTATTTTTACCAATGATATTCAAATGTTTATACATTTTAATAAAGAACCAACCCAAATATAAGGTTTTTTGCAACAAGGAACAAGAGATAATTTATTAAAAAAAAGACTTTTTACATAAAAAAACTCTTTTTTTTCACATAGATTCATAAAATGCAGTATCTTACACTATATTGCAAAGTAATCCTATTATAATATTATCAACAGTTTACTTTCTTCACAACATTCTGTTAAAAATCGTTTTCTCTCTTGGATTGGTTCCCTTCCCAAGGAACCATGTGATATGAATCTTATAGACTAACGGCAATGTTATTATGCAAATTGGAACCAAACCGCATGATCTCTTTTGTAAATTAAAACAAATATTCTTTATGTGGAACCATGTGACATGGTTCTTTGTCAAAGCTTAGGCTAACGGCAATTTTATTATGCAAACTGGAACCAAACCGCATTATATCTTTTGTTAAATCATATAAATATGTTTTATGCGGAACCATGTGACATGGTTCTTTGTCAAACAATATAACCACAAAGACTTGCAGTTTTTAACATTACCATACAGCATGGGTCTTTTTATTTTATTCGGAAACTGCTAATATATGAGTTGGTATCCTTGTCGACATAATGTTTTGATATGAAAGAGTAATCAGACAACTATGATCTTTACAGGGCCGATAGAAGGTGCAATTTAAAAGGTTTCTGTATACTTAACTCAATTTTGACCTACTTGTGGGTTGGTTCCCTTTTGCATAAATACGTCCAATTGGTGACAATGACAAGTGTGATTGATGTATGGAAAAAAGTAATTTAAAAAAATTAAATCAACTTTAAAAAGAAATTAACTCCAAAGGATGTCACCAAAATCTGCCCAAACGAAGTACCGAGGTACACTTAGTGGCATAAAATGCACTAGATTACACTGAATAATGTTGCATTTATATATTTTTCTTATGGTGTCCCGGAGACGAGAATAAAATTATTTTTATCGTAATAAAAAGCTCGCCATTTTAGGCACAATTACACTACCTTGGTCCATTACCTTACCTAATAAAAAAAAAAACTCTCAAGTTGACGTTTTAGTCTATCAAAAAGTAAAGTACTATGTGAAGTTGACAGTTGTCTGCTGTCGGCTATAGTTACTGTTGTTTTTGGTTCATTTTAAATATTTATATATTATAATTCAATCTAAATTCAATAATAACTCTCATTGTCTATTCGATTATCGTTAGGCAACGTTATGTACCTATCTAACATAAGAAAGGATGCTTTTACCCAAAAGTAGCTGAATACAAGCTGTGATTGTTGATGAACATTACATATTATTAGAAGCAGTATTAGAAGTCTATCAGAGCGATTAACAAACTCGATAAATGAGTTCCTTAGCGTCGACATCCAAGAGTTTCAAGCAAGCTTAACATAAATCAAGCCAGATCATCAAGTTTCAATGAATAGAAGTCGCATTTAAATAAAGCCTTTTATGGACTTCATCTTGTTTTCTTGAAATAAATAAAACATTAGGCCAAGAAACATAAAACACCCTTTTTTATGCTTACTCTGCCTCTATTGTGATGTGCATAAGGGTGGACCGTGGAAGTTGAATTTGAGATTCTGAGTAGCCCACTTCATGGAATTCAAAAACATTTCCTATTGTTATCGAGCCCTGGAGCCCGAAAGCACTCAATCAATTAAAGCCTGGAAGTCATCTTTCCAGTGATATCTACCAATAACATTGGAATAAATAGACTTATTGAGTTAGTTGTATGGAATAAAACAATAAATATTTTTGTTTTTTTATTAGTGTTCTTCATTTTCAATTTCATCTCTCACTAAAATATTACCAAGGAAAGTGGCAGGCGCTGTTATATTTTCTTGATGCCAAGCCCAACCCATATACCAAATAATTGTCATAATGTGAGCACAGCAATCCACTGTTCATTTGTCAACAATGCAACTACAGTAGTAGCTGTGGATTCTGTTCTCCCAATTGGTATGTTATCATTACTTATCATCCTGTACTCCTTGACAAGAAACGCACCTCATGTTTGCACTAGCCTGAAAGCAATAGATTTGTTAAAATCTAGTATTTTATTCTCTTCATTATGATAAAACGTGAACAGGACACTTTCGCGACGCTCAAACCAAAAGCCTGAGTATCCAAATCGTAATGTCCGGTGTAAAACGGAATACCAGAAAGAATAGCCAAGTTATTAAACAAAATACACAACACAGACGAGTATCCCGAAACGGAGAAACATTTATATTTATATAACAGTATATGCAGAAATGAACGGAATAACATTTACCCACGAAATAATGTGAATATGTGATGTCCACAGAACACGTATGACGTATACTTAATCTTAATGTCAACTCGTACATGCAAAGTTGCCACATGATTTAATTGTGTTACAGGTTATTAAAACTAAATAATTTATTATGTAGTTTTAAATTATTTATGGATAAAAACACAATTATTTTCGAATTCCTCTATTTTTTCTCTACGATTTGGTGCACGTGTACCTCGAGGTACAAGTTTGGGCAAAGTTGTATGGGCTTTTGCTGACCTCCTTTTTAAATAACTTTAATTTCGAAAGTCGGTGTCTTGGGATCTGTATTTTATTTAGTTTGAGTTTTTTACCACCGACTTCCAAAAATAAAGTTATTTCATATGTTTGAGTCTTTAAGTCTTCTCTTTCGTCGTCTCTTTTAAGTCTTTTGAAGTCGATTTAATTTTTTTAAATTACTTTATTATTTCTTAATTTTTAGTTTTAAGTAAAAACTGGAGTATTTGTTTATAATAAGTAATTAATAATTTTGTTGTAAATATTGCACTAGAATTTCACCAAGGTTTTAAGATGTTTTCCCTTTGACTGTTCCTTTGTAAGCCAATTAAAAAAATGGTCACGATCCGATTAATAGTTACGGAGAAATGCGTGGACAAACATACATACATACATCTATAAAATTTTGTATATTTGTTTGGAAGCCCTAGTAGATTGTCATAATTATGTGAATATAATGCAGTTCCAATAATATTACACACATACGTGTCGAATTGATAACCTCCTTTTTTTTTGAAGTCGGTAATAAAATACTTTGAATTTCACACTGCTGGTTGACACTTCCCGTGACCCAAGGGCTGGCTTTTACTTTCACCAGAGGCTAAGCCGTAATTTGCCATACAACATGGTAATGCCGCC
The DNA here is from genome assembly GCA_916614155.1 of Mesoligia furuncula. NCBI lineage: Eukaryota > Metazoa > Arthropoda > Insecta > Lepidoptera > Noctuidae > Mesoligia > Mesoligia furuncula. Next base: position 2,433,783 of record OU744809.1, on the reverse strand, counting down.
AGTCTCTTGGGCACACTACCAGTCGACAGCGATACGGAGGAATTTCTCGATGCCATATTTTAGTTTATAAGCTTTTGGTAGGTCAGGTTATAATATTTTTATTTTAATACTTTGATAAATATCCAGAATTTTCCTGCAGTTAACCTTCGAAATCTGCAAAAGAGATCAGCAAAAACCTCGATGCAAACATAATTCTTTTGACAGTTACAGCCGTTTTGGTCTGTAGATGTATAATTTAAGGTCCGTGTGGTCACGCGCCGCCGCACAAATTGTATGGAGCCTTCGTATATTTTGAAAGATATGCGTTTTTCTTTTTTTATTGTTGATTGCAGACTGCATTGTTCTGTCCGAATGGTGTTAGAGCGAATTTACATTGGATTTCGATGTTGAAATTCTGATTTTGAGTAGCCATCTTTGTTGGGATTAAAAATAAGAATTTCAAGGAAATTGAAGGTTGAAGGAACATGGGTCTTATACATAACTGGTAAAATGTGGGTACCTCTGCCTAACCTTTCGGCGAAAAAGGCTTATGTAAGCTATAGGCCGATCGCTTAACTGAGATGTTGCCTGAGGTAACTGCGCGGTGCAGGACGGGTTTCGCAAATTGACGAATCACTGAGCTCTTGCATCACGTCACCACACCCCTCCCGTACCACGCTGCTACCTCAGGCAACGTCGCAGCTAAGTGGTCGACCTATAGTCTTGTACGACTCGTTAATAGATGTAAAAAAAATATTTTTGTCTTCTCATGAATATTTATATTATTGAAATTGATAGTTCGATGACTTTTTGGCATCATGCCATTATAACCATAGGTCATGGATCTTGGCGGCTATACATGGGGCTTCCCATAAGCTGCTACAGACCCTTTTCAGGCTAATTAATGGTTGTGGTTAGTTTCTATCAACATCGAATCAGTATTGTAGCCAATTTATAGCTCAAGAGGTGCAACAGTTGTTCATGATAAGAACAGCCGATATTATGCTGTAAAAATCTCACGGTGACATCTTAGGTACAGTGAGCTGTCAATCTCTAGCTTCATCATCTGCCTAGCTTTTTCCAACTATGTTAGAGTCGGCTTCCAGTCTAACCGGATGCAGCTGAGTACCGGTATTTTATATGTAGCGACAGCCTATCTGATCACCACAGCCCAGTTGCTGGGTAATACGAAACCCCCCCTGGTAAGACTGGTTGTCAGACTTTCGGGCTTCTGACGACCCCTGACGACTGTCAAAGATCCATGAATGACAGCCGGGACCAACGGCTTAACGGTTTTGGTATATGAAGATGGTCACCTATCCACGGACTAACGGTGGCAAGTGTAGCTTAACCTGATCAATCGACCTTTGCGGCTATTCTACTTAGCCTCAAGCCGCAAGCAGCTGTCAATACCAAGTATCAGTATCAAGTGAAATGACTGCTCACTTCAAACTCACTTCACCTACGTTTTCACGGTGCGATTTCTACAGAATAGACCGGGACCCTAATTGCTTAACACACTCATCATTTCAGCCGAAAGACGTCCACTGCTGGACATAGGCCGCCCCCAAGCACCTCCACTTCGACCGGTTCTGTGCTTCTCGCATCCAACAGGTTCCTGCGGCCTTCACAAGGTCGTCGGACCACCTTAAATGATAAATGATTTTATTTTTGTAAGTAGGTTTGTACAAACACTTTTACACGTCAAGCATGTTTTTTTTTTAAACTGTGATGACTGATGTTACAGTGTTGTTCCCGAGGAAAACAACACTAACATTATTATGGTAATAGATGGCGTCACGTGTCTTTCACAAGCAGCGTACAACCCGAATCGATTGTCAAATTCTAAATTAACACGAGCGAATCCGCGGGCAAAAGCTAGTCTGTATATAAAATTCAAAGTCCTGACTGACTGAAATACCAACGCACAGCCTAAACCGCTGGTCCTAGAGACATGAAATTTGGAGGGTGTGTTCTTTGTGAAGAGTAGGTATCTACTAAGAAAGGGTTTTTCGTAATTCCTCCCCTAAGAGGGTGAATGGGGGGAGGGTAAAAAAAAAATATTTAAAAAATTTATGGTAAATTTCAAGCGCTTTCAGAAGCTAGTAAATTATAAGAATTAAGTGTTATTGGATGTTTCCATTAAGGATTTATTAAAAGCCGCCCGGAGTCTGGCTGGCAATATGATCAACCCCTATTACATAGGGCTAAAATATACAGGTGAAATGTCGGTATACTATGCATTTCTGGCCAACTCTTCGGGATATACAGCTCTCTGCCGACCCCACAAGTGGTTGTCAAAGTGACAGGTCAACACAGTATACAAAGAGCTTTACCCAAAGCGAGGATCGTACAAAAATCCTTACGCTTCGGCGCGTGCGCAGCGTGCGTGACGGACGAATTGAACCAACGCGTTTGATAGCGATGTATGTAGGTACAAGCGAGTGGCGAAATGTTAAGGATTAACACTTAAGGTATCATAATTATTGTGAACATCTGTATCATCGTGATCTGGTGATCCTTCAGAAAAAAGAAAAAAGCGGATCAAACCGGAATGAGAAAGTTTATAGTGGATAAGGCAGAGATTAAAACAGAAGACGAACAAGCAAGCAAGCTCCTTGATCCTTCAAAGAGGGGGGTGGAGGGGGGTTTCAGGGGATCAGACTGGAATAACTCTAATCAAACTATGACGTCCGCGGCACAGAATTTATTCCTTGAAAATTATTTTGTTGGGATGATTTGAAAATTCTGTGAGCAGATATACAAGGTCAAATTAAATTACACGATAAATATAAAAGTTTTTTTTTTTGGGTTCAACGACCGCTTGGAAGTCAAAGTCATAGTCAAATCATTTATTTCAAATAGGCACATTAAAGGCACTTTTGAATGTCAAGAATTACAACAAAATAGAATTGATTCTACTCGCCCCTTCCAAAATGTAGTTTTCGTATGGAGAAGAATGGGCAAGAAACTCCACCGTTACTTTTTTAAAATGTTTTACAAGGTTTTGTATACATAATATAATTATAATTATGTGAAGACGATGCACCTAGAATAAAATTAGTTACCACAAAAGGTAAAAATAATTAAAAATGAAGCAATGACAGGTAAATCAATTATGTGATAGATATATACATGGTGCTCACATATTTACAAATATTGTAAAAGTAGATGATTTTCCTAGAATTTTAACAAGTGTGTGAGTAACTGTAGTCACAGGTTGTAAAAAAAAGTTATTTAAAAAAATTAAAAAACCCGACTGCAGTAAAAAACTTAGGTAAGTTAAAAGAAACTGAAATGCTAAAAACAAGCCCATTTTAAATTAAATAAAAGTTGGAAGCAGGCGGGACCCACATCATTTTTATTGTATTTTCAAATTCAAATGGGTCCCGCCTGCTTCCAACTTTTATTTAATTTAAAATGGGCTTGTTTTTAGCTTTTCAGTTTCTTTTAACTTACCTAAGTTTTTTACCGCAGTCGGGTTTTTTGATTTTTTTAAATAACTTTTTTATTTCCAGCTTTTTAGTTTACAAATTTGAAAGATTTCGCAGACTATTTAGTTCTTGGTAGGTGTTTTTTTGCGATTTGTCACTTCAAATTGCTTTTAAGTATATATGTTGTATATATTTTTGTAATCACCTTTTAAAACCCTTTATTTTGATACCCCACTCGATAGGTTTGAAAAAAAAAAAAAAAAAATTAATATGGCGTCCAGTAGTCGCCATATTGAATTTTCACTAACGTCATGTCTTTAGTGACACTCACCGGACTAAGAGGAATCGATAAACGTGTGAATCATAAAAATCGGCCCAGGCGTTTGGTCTGTATAGTGCTTCAAAGGAACATATAAACATACATACATACATAGGCTGATGAACACATTACCACTCCTTTGCGTCGCCCAGTCGGGTAAAAACCGGGCAAGAGCGAGTCGGACTCGCGCACCGAGGGTTCCGTAACATCCGGGTTTATGCATAAGGTTTATGTTTATGAAATTAAATGTTTTTTTAGGGTTCCGTAGCCAAATGGCAAAAACGGAACCCTTATAGATTCGTCATGTCTGTCTGTCTATCTGTCTCTCTGTCTGTCTGTCCGTCTGTCTGTCTGCCTGTCCGTCCGTATGTCACAGTCACTTTTCTCCGAAACTATAAGAACTATACTGTTGAAACTTGGTAAGTAGATGTATTCTGTGAACCGCATTAAGATTTTCACACAAAAATAGAAAAGAAACAATAAATTTTAGGGTTCCCCATACTTAGAACCGAAACTCAAAATTTTTTTTTTCATCAAACCTATACGTGTGGAGTATCTATGGGTAGGTCTTCTAAAATTATATTGAGGTTTCTAATATCATTTTTTTCTAAACTGAATAGTTTGCGCGAGAGACACTTCCAAAGTGGTAAAATGTGTGTCCCCCCCTGTAACTTCTAAAATAAGAGAATGATAAAACTAAAAAAAATATATGATGTACATTACCATGTAAACTACCACCGAAAATTGGTTTGAACGAGATCTAGTAAGTAGTTTTTTTTAATACGTCATAAATCGTAAACCGCAATTTACCATTCATTCAATCAACTCAAAAATAAAAAAAAACATTTAATTTCATAAACATAAACCTTATGCATAAACCCGGATGTTACGGAACCCTCGGTGCGCGAGTCCGACTCGCTCTTGCCCGGTTTTTATTTTATTTTTGAGTGACAATCAACAGTCACAATAATCACGACTAAGACTAAACACACTAGAATTTTTCTATTTTGTTTTTTTATCACTGCTCCAATAGCCCTCAGTCATGTTGCGTTCAGTGGCCCAGTGTAGTAGGTGTAGGTACCTACTCAAATTCGTTCCGTTTTATTTTTATATTTTTCTTATATATTTTATTCGACATCTCTATTTTGTAACAATAGTGTAAGTAAATTTAATTTGTATGCCCTAAGGGCGGGAAATAACTGATTATTTAATTTTTTAAGACCTGTATTATGTACCTACTACATATGATCCACAATAAATATATTGATTGATTGATTGAATTTATCTTAAATCTTGAATTCACTTTCCTCTCTCTACTTTGTTCATTACTTCATCAATTTGTTCATTATCTCGTTCAAGTTTAAAGAAATTCTTCCACTAAAGTCGCGTCGCGCATGTCTGCGTGGCCTTAGAAGATTAAGTCTCAGCAGTAATAATTGCAAGACTGTATCTTCTATTCCATTCGCATCTAAAACTCAAATTAAAAAAGCATAAATCTATCCACATTTCTACTGTAAATTGAACCATCAATGTCATATAAAAGTTACCTTGATAAAATGTGAAAAATTCCTATTCATTTGTGCAGACTGTGTGGGCTCTAAATAACGTTATTTTAATCTCGATTACAATTGCTATTCGAAGGTTATAAATTATCTGTCTGTCGAACGCAACCAATGAATTCAGTTTGAAAAAAAAAATTGTTTTACTAACTGGATGGAAATGGGCTTTTGGGACCGGGACCGCGGTCCAAATTAGCGTAAGATTGAACACTACCTAGTAATGTTTTTGCTTATGTATCCGAAAAAAAGTTAATCATACAATTTCATCTTAATTAGAGTTGGCTAAGGTGTGAGATACAGGGTGTAAAGTTCATTTATACTCATAGATAAGGGAGGATCCTCCGACCAGACGGCTGTTGTGTCTGGCGGGCAACTGCCCGATGATTCATGTCGGGCCGTTGTATCTATGCTACCAGAAGTTGCGCGGTAAATTCTGCTTGCGAGATACAGGATTTGCGTGACGTCAGTATGATGCGTTGTTCGCATGTGGCGTTGTAGATACCGCTACAACGCTAATATTATAATCTTGAGCCCACTTCTGGGACACAGGCGTCCTCTCGGTTAGAGGAAGTGGACCGTAATCCAACACGCGGGCCCAGTGCGGGTTAGCTGTCACGTCTTCGAATTTTTTGGTTCTAAGACATTTTCTCACGACGTTTCCCTTCACCGTTTTGATACGTTAGGTATGATTGATAATGTAGGCAATTAAAATACAATTCTTTTTCTCCTTAGCGTGACTCGGCCCAGTATTCGGCTACGTGTTTGGCGCCATCACTAGCTTCCATCAGTTCCTGTAACGTGCCGCTGACAGGACACGTAGGACATGATATTAAGTGTCCCATCCATCTCAAAATACAATTGATTTCCCAAACAAAAACACCACAATAAAACAACTCATTACCAAAAATAAACTGACGATAAAAATATACTTCTTCCAAATAAAGATATTCTAACAATCGTACGTGTCAGTACTTAACAATTTGGTCACAAGATACCATCTCAGAGATAGCTATGCAAATACAAAAACCGCATACTTATCGGGACAGAGCGGACCGGTGAGATTTTTACGTGCAATTAAATGAGTTTTTATGGCCACCCTCTACTCTTCTAAAAGCTTTATTATACTTAAAGTAGTAAAAACTTTTAAAGTTATTTTGTTTTATTTTATTCGTTATTTTGTGTTGTTTTAATGAGTGAAGTCTTTTGTGTTATCTGGAGGTAATTATTTAATTTAATTGTCTTTGTATCTTTATTGGGTGAGCTTTAGGAGTTCATCAAACTCAAACTCAAAGCATTTATTTCAATTAAACCATTTACAGACACTTTTGAATTGTCAAGAAGTCGGTCAGTCAGAAAATATGAAGCTAGTTGCCCATTCCAAAGCGTAGGTACCTATGGAGAAGAACGGACAAAAAACTCCATGGACACTCGTTTAAATAATATTTTTATAAAAATATTAGTTACATCATTAATGTTGAATTTATAATTATATGTGAGAACGATGTAAAAAAGACGTACGCGTTAAAAGCGTCCAGACTACAGCAAATAGTAAGAAAACAACAATCCAAAAATAAAATAATTAAAAATAGGTAAACCGAGGCAGCTAAGTGATGACCAGCTCCAACTGACGGCGCCCGTTCATGAACATGACGCATAGATCAGCACCATTCAGCTCAACCATTTTGAAAGGAGCTAAATGATCCAACACACGCGTTACTGTCAGCGAGGCATTTGTGTGAGCATGACATGCTATCAGCCGTCAGGGCACATTCAAGTCAATGAAAGACATATTACCCTGTAAATGGTACATAGGGTGTATAGACATTGGGTTTATACAATGCAAAGAAAGTCTTACAAACTTCAGCAGCTCCAACAGTATTTTCAAGTGTTAATCAATTAGTTGTGGTTGTGGAGCACAACCAGCATTGAGCCAGGCATTTTTATCAGCGATGTAATCCCCTAACTTATAATATGCCTGACTACACGCATAGTGTGCGTTTTGTACAAGACTTGAAAATATTTTAAACAGTATCCCATAAAAGATGAGTCTACTTTAGCCAGTATGAAACCTGGTTGAACTAATAGGTCCCTATTTGTAGTACTATAATTATGTCTTTCACCTCTTTTACTAAAAAGATGTAGGTTTTTTCTTACATACATGATGGTTTCGTAGATATATTGACAAGGCACCGTCATGATGTTAATTTTCCTATACAACTCCCTGAGAGAATCGCGCCTGCGGAGATTATATTTATGGCTCTGATGGCTCTTTTCTGCAGAATAAAAATAGAATCAATGTCTGCAGCCCGTCCCAAAAGTAAAATACCGTAAGACTTAGCTACCGTAAGGCAGAACTTAGCCGTCCTGCAAGAGATGTAAATGAGGACCCCATTGTAGCCTTAAGTCGAGCGTGATCCCTAGGAAAACAGTTTTATCGACGAATACTAGTTTCTCTTGATTCAATATTATCTCACAATCACTACGCTTAACATTTGATAAAGAAAATCTAATGCACTCAGTTTTTTTTTTTTCATTTAATCCTAAATTATTAGCAGTGAACCAATTTTAGACCTGCAGTAGGTCGTTATTAATGTCGTCAAAATTTGAAGCACGTCTATTTACCTTAAACATTAAGGAAGTGTCATCAGCAAATAACACCATTTGTGGTTGATTTTTTAATAAATGAAGTAGATCATAAACATACACTAAAAAGTGGAAAGGACCCAATATTGAGCCTAGTGGCACACCCATTTTTACTGTTAAGCCATGTGAATTGACACCATTTATTTGAACTTGTTGTTGTCTATCATTTAAATAAGAACTAACTAAACTGAGCGCAAGTTTTCCAAGTCCGTAATGCTCAAGTTTCAAAAGCAAGGTTTCGTGATCGACGCAATCAAATGCTTAGAGAGGTCAAAAAAGATTCCCATCTTTATTGCTTGTAAGAAAGAATGGTTGTTTTTGCTGTATTTTGGAAATGTGGATGTACTGTTAGCATCGGAGGGATGCTAAATGTACCAGGATTAATAAATAAAACTCTATTTTAATAGCGTAATTATTATCGTCTTTAAATTAATAACATTTTTATATATCAGATCCTCGGCTTGTCAACCAAATCTGATGCCTACTGTTTTCTAATCTTAAACTAAATTATTGTTTGTCTCCTATTTATTGCCAGTAACTTAACTGACTCGCGGAGGTTGCATGTACGCATCAAATTGGCTCTAATCTCTACAGTACTTATATACGTACATATCTGCATAACCCTTTGGGAACTATATATACTATATAATATAGCACCTAGGTATAGATTAACCAAAGGCTCGGGTAAAGTGTTATAGAGTTTTTCCATTAGGAATTTCTTAGTAACATCCCGGACCTTGAAAGTTGGCGGTGTGACACCCCCGTACCTCAGAAAGCACGTTAAGCCGTTGGTTCTGCGCATGGTATCTCTCCGGTCGTGTCAGATTGCTGTCCCATCGGACTATGAGAGTGAGGGAAGAGGGAGAGTACGTGTGTCTGCGCGCACACTTGTGCTCTATAATACCTCCCGCGACGAAGGCTAGTCTCCGTTGAGATTGGCCGCCGTGGCCGAAATACGGTCAGGAGGACTTTATTTATTCATGGATTGACCGTATAAAAAAATATCACAGCTGCACGCGCAGCATGGCAGCCGTAGAAACGGGTTTCGTCGACGGAAGAATAGACAAAAATTACAGATTCTAGAAATATTTGTACGCATTCTACGCGTCGCATGGCAATGTTTCATTTTATATATTCTTCCGTCGACATAACGTCGTCATGTTATGCGTGCTGAAGAGGAAAAATGTCAACTAACTTTGGAAGGACACTGTATATACCTAATCAAATCAAATTGGTCACACTAGCTCAAAGCAAAGAGGAGTGGGAAGGAGAAAGGGAGGGCTTTACCTACAGTAGGACCCAATACCCATTCATGAAATAGAAAAATCTTAAGTATCGGTAGCAAAAACATCACGCAACTTTTGAGACTCACCGACTCCCAAGAGAACAACTACAAACAATAGATAGGTAATTAATTCTATCTAATTAAGTGGGTCTCGAAAGGTAAACACTACTAAATGGGTAATCTTACTAATATTAAATTGATAGCTACTCCCAAACGACAGCAAAAGTACCCAGTGGTAATTTAAAAAGCTGCCAAGTTCTAGTCGGACTCGCACACGAAGGGTTCCGCCCTTCGTACAATCGTTTACTACATTTTTTTAAATATTTTAGTAAAGAGCAAAATACGCTGAATGACCCGTTTCTTGTTAATTTTTAAATTTAAATTATTTGTTATTATAGCGGGCATAGTACACACTCTGTGAAAATTTCAAGTGTATAATTATCTACTACAGTTCAAAAGATACAGCACTGTGACAGATGGACCGACGGACAGCGGAGCCTTTGCAATATTATATGTTCCCTTGGGCGCCGTTCGGGTACGGAATCCTAAAAACCATAACAAGTAAACTAAACTTTATACCCATACTCGGTACTTAAACAAGAACCTCGTAACTGCACTTTTCATATCACTACCGACTCCATACACTAATTTCCCTGAAGACTGTCTTTCCTAACATGAACAAAACGCAGTGATGAGGTAATGCTTACTCAGTGACGTGTAGATAAATAATACACCACCGGCGCGGGCGAAGGGATCTTGGAATATAAAATGGCGGTTGTGCGTATGTTTTGCATGTAACGTATACATGTAGCACCAATTTCTATGTGAAAGTTAGTCAATATGTCTAACTTTTTTATTGCTAGGATTATTAGTAGAAGGCACTCTTTGACTTTTGTAAATAGCTAGTCATATAATAAAATTATTTACTACCTACAGTATAACTCGGCGTGTCTCCAAGCAGTAACAACAACATTATAGGCTAATATAAATATGATTTATGGTAGAATTGAAACCATTGTATACTGATTTAGGGAATTCCTAATCTGTTTTCCCATGTTACGAGTACATCTCTAAATTTCTTGTTTAGCTGAAGCCGTATTTTTATTACAAATGCCTATTTAATATAAAATGTACGTTGAAAGCAGCAAACATTATCCCCTTGGGAGTTCCTTTACCCAAGAGCTTGACGAGTTAATGTAAGCCCAGTGACTTGGATAGATAAAGACGTAATACGTAGATAGCATCTGTACAGAATACACGTTACGCGTTTTTGCGCGACTGTCGTTATCATGTATGTTGTGGTTTCTCTTTCCTTTGAGTTTTCTTTATTTGTTTTAAAAGTATTTATTTATTTACTAGCAGCGCCCCGCGGTTTCACCCGCGTAAGTTTAGATCCCATGGGAATCTAAAAAGTATTCTATGTGTTAATCCAGGAAATGGTCTATCTATGAGCCAATTTTCATCCAAATCTGTTCAACGGTTTACACCTACAGAAACATACATACAACAAAGAAAGGAAAGAAGAAGCACTGTAGAGGGATTAGATTAAATCATTGGGATTAAATAATATATTTGGATAGTCGGAAAACTAATTAATTAACCCACAATGTCGAAAATCAATTAAGTTTTACCGTTTCTGCGTCCAACCAATGTAACGAATAAAGTTACATTAGTTTAACTTTGTAGAAGGGTTTACTGTTGTAGTGTTGTCTAATCTATTATACACCGTGTTCTTCACGTTATCTATAAACTTTGTCAAACGCTTCTATAGCATTTACATATTAAATCTAATTAAAGGAAGTAATTCTTAAAAAGGCTTCGTTACAAAGATATTTGTAATTTCATTTAATGAAATTTAATTGAGCTATGCAGTAAGAAAGGGTTCTTAACTTTTTTTTGACAAGTTCCAGCCCGCCAAATCTTATGAATTTTATACGAATTAAATACGTAATTCGAATAAAGAGGCATGCATATCGGTTGATTTACGTCAATGTTATTTAGTTTGTATGAAAATTAACAAAAAATAAAAAATAAGAATTCATTAATGTGTCCATAATGGAATTCCATGGTCTGAAGCTGAACATATGGTCGAAGCTTATGTATATCGTCCGGAACACGGTGTATAGTCTAGATTTGTGTTAATAGGTACAGTCAGCCCCAAAAAGATGTGTAGGTTGCATAGACGTTGTGGCACCAAATGTTTACTTTGTTTTGGTAAATTAAACCGTATGCCTACCATGTTTTTTTCCTATAAGGTGGATACAAAAGCAAAAGCTGTTGACAATAAAATGGTTCTTTGTTTTTTTTGGTATTGTGGCGAAGCCTGGGAGAGGCCTATGTCCAGCAGTGGACTGCAATAGGCTTAGTTGATTGATTGATTGACATCTTTTTGGGGCTGATTGTACCTACCTAGATTTATTTTAGCTAGATTTTTTTCTGAGTATAAGTGTTTGAGGGTTGGATCGAGGTAGTTCTAGAAAGGGATGCCTGGAAGGGTTATGGGAGGCCTTTGCTCAGCAATGAGACAGTGTAGGCTAAGTAAAAAAAAGTTCTCACCGTTTAGTAACCCGTCTATAGCGCAACTTAGCTAAAAAGCCACCCGTTCTAAAGCCTCTCACCGTTTAGTAACCCGTCTATAGCGCAACTTAGCTAAAAAGCCACCCGTTCTAAAGCCTCTCACCGTTTAGTAACCCGTCTATAGCGCAACTTAGCTAAAAAGCCACCCGTTCTAAAGCCTCTCACCGTTTAGTAACCCGTCTATAGCGCAACTTAGCTAAAAAGCCACCCGTTCTAAAGCCTCTCACCGTTTAGTAACCCGTCTATAGCGCAACTTAGCTAAAAAGCCACCCGTTCTAAAGCCGTATACAGGGCTGTCCGGTTATTAATGAATTACCTCTTAAGGGGTCTCTTATGAACAACTTTTACTACGGGACCAAACATGAAATCGCGAAAAAAAAACAGCTCTCCCCTACATTTATGTTCGCATAACCCGTCAAAAGTAAATTCTTTTTTCGCGATTTCAGGTTTAGTCCCTTAGTACCTAATACTTGTTCATAATGATAATTACAATGATCCCTGAAGAGGTTATTCATTAATTATCGGACACCCTGTATACTTCAACTTTGAATCATCATCATCATCATTCTCCTGTCGTTATCCCAATTTATTTGAGGTCGGCACAACATGTCTTTTTCTTCCATATTTCTCTATTAGTCATCATCTCGGTAGTCACCCCCTTTCTAACCAAACCATCATTCACACATTCCATCCATCGTTTCTTTGGTCTTCCCCTACTCTTATAGCTATCGACGTTCATATTCAAAACTCTCCTCACGACATTTTCCTCATCCACATGCCCATGCCATGACAACCGATTCCCACACAACTTTTCAGTTACCGGTGCCACTTTCAGAATTCCTCTTATGTACTTTGAATATATACCACACACGATACACTCATGAATCTCGACAAACTACGACAAAATACACAAATTAATTAATTTCCAAGATCAAACGCAACTTGCACACGTTTTGTAACTTCAACTTAAAGTTCAGGACTTCATCGGGCTTCAACTGGAAGTCCAAGTCGGACTGACCGCTGGAGTTGTATTCAAACGGGAGTCGAACCTGCATCACTTAATTAGACGGAGAGTGTTTGTGAGCCGGAGTTCAGTTTCTCGAGTTACTTTGGTTCAACTTATTTTGGTGAAGGGGGTTTGGAGAGTTGCATGTGAGTTTCGATGCTTAATATGTATAGTAAGACGTTAAGGCTCCCTCAAACAGGTGCGACACGCGATAAAATCGCGCGCGACACAAAGGTACCGCAAGTCGCGCAACGAGTGGTGCCCTTGTGTCGCGCGCGATTATGTCGCATGTCGCGCCTGTTTGTAGAAGCCTTTATTTGGGAGGAGTTTCTCAGTAGCAGCCCGGGTTTGTGTCTGGTTCAAGTCCTTAATGACGATACCTGTGTGGTGTTAGTTTGGGACTTGTCAACCCCAACACAATCCTATAGCTGGCAATTTTTTTACCAGAACATGTCGAAGTAGCAAGTTTCTTAACAGCAGCCCGGAGTCTGCGAAATGTGGGTGTAAGTACACCTCTGCCCAACTCTTCGGGGACACAAGGCGTGATGTTTGTCTTATGTGTTTCCGTAAAAATTAACTGCTTTATAATTAAAGCAGTTAATATCGTGTGTTTCATGCATCTACGTACCTACCTAATTTAAGAAATGGAAGCTGGATAGAGCAACAACACACATTTTAGGTGAGTTAGGATATAAGTAATATAACTTCCTTCAGATATGAAAGTAAGTTTGTTTATTACCTTTTCACGCCTAAACCACTGAACCGATCATCCTAAAATTTTGCATGTACTTACGTAGTCAGGTATACAGAAACGGACATACGGTACCTCTCATCCCGAAAAAAAGTGCTGTTCCCGAAGAAAACAACAATAACGTTATTATGATAATAGATGGCGCCACGTGTCTTTAGAACGGGATCGTATCGATGCGTATATTTATTTCCGGAAACCGTTTATCAAATTTCACATCAACCATCGGCTTTCATCATCATTCAATTAAATCAAGATGCCGTTTCCAGGCGGAACATAGATTATTTCAGAACAACGCGAAAATATATTCAAGGTTGATTGCCTTGATAAGAACGCTTTGTAACAGCCCCATCTAGTTGATGTCATCTCTGTGGTACCTCTGACAGACAAAGTGATAGTTTGTTCTGATGGTAGATACGGCCACAAAAGCATCGTGTCACTAGATGTGAAGATTACCTTCTCGAGAAATATGCTCAGGTTGTTATGTAAAAATGCTGCAAATAAGAATTCATTACATGTCATTGTTAAATTTTAGAATTATATCAATGTGGCATTTAGTTACATCTCAATCATCATCTGCCTAGCCTTTTTCCAACTACGTTGGAGTCGGCTTCCAGTCTAACCGGATGAATAAATAACTTATGACTTATGATGCAGCTGAATACCAGTATTTTACATGGAGCGACTGCCTATCTGACCTCCACAACCCAGTTATTAGGTAATATGATACCCCTTGGTAAGACTGGTTATCAGACTTCCGGGCTGCTGACTACCCGTAACGGCTGTCAAAGATCCACAAATGGCAGCCAGGACCAACAGCATAACGTGCTTTCCGAGGCACGGGGGGGTCTCGGTATGAAAAGATGGTCACCCATCCACAGATCAACCGCGGCAAGCGTAGCTTAACTTGACCGATCGACCTGTGCGGCTGTTATCATTTAGCCACATCTCAATATATCACATTAATTGAAACCACGTATTCTACATTACGTATTTTAAACATACCCCTAGGTGATAAAGGTGGGCCTACCCAGATTTTTTTTGGAATCGAAACTTACGCGGGTGAAACCTCGGAGCGCAGCTCGTAATTAATAAAAACCGGCCAACTGCGAGTCGGACTCGCACACGAAGGGTTCCGTACCACAAGGCATAAAACTCCGAAAAAAACGATTTTTTTATACCCCTTTAAATTTTAACTTTATTTTATTTTTATTATTATTTGTTGTGTTAGCGGCAACAGAAATACATCATCTGTGAAAATTTCAACTGTCTAGATAGCTAGACAGTTGAAATTTTCACCCGTGATAGCACGGGTCATGAGATACAGCCTGGTGACAGACAGATGGACAGTGGAGCCTCAGTTATAGGGTCCCGTTTTTACCCTTTGGGTACGGAACCCAAAAATTAACACGCTAAGACATGTTGCGCAGATCCCAAATAAATTGGGATAAGGACAGGAGAATGATGAATAAAAATGAACATTCCAGTCGTGGGACCTTTTCGTTTGAGTATTTAACAACATTAAACTTATTTGTGATTATTTGGTAACAGTACCACGAAGTTTGTGTTGAATTGTATAAACCATTGCCCCGCACATGTCTAGTGCCTTATTATCAAGGGTGGTGTATTTCGTGTAAATTTTTACGCTATTTATTTTGATTGAAAAATTTATTTTTATTTTTTTAGTAGAATTGTTTTTTTTTATTACGTATTTTGACAAACTGATAACAAGCTGTAATAACCGCTGTACTGTTTAATCGATAACTTAATCGCCACTCTGTATAAAAAATCACGTGTCAGTATGTTCGTGCACGCTAATCTCGGAAACCACCCACCGATTTTAATGAAATTTTGTGAATATGTATGGTTGGTACCAGCTTGAAAGATAGGTAAGGTTAGCATGTCCGCCGAGCCGGATGCCTGGTGTCACCACTGCGTCGACTGCCGGGAGGACACGGCGTGGCATACGCTGGCAGAGTGTGCCGCTTGGGAGGAGCCGCGCCGTGCCCTCATCTCAGAAGTCGGCAGTGACCTGTCGCTGTCGGCCGTGGTCGAGTCGATGGTTGGCAGCAAAGAGTCCTGCGACGCGCTGGTTACCTTCTGCGAAACAGACGTTTCGCAGAAAAAGGCTGCGGAAAGGGAGAGGGAGATCTCGTTGACTTAACCGGCCCGCAGCAGGCGCACTGGGCCTCGGCGGAGGATGAACAACGCCCCCTTTCAGCCCTCCGAAATGGGCCCAGGGGCGACGGACTCGGGGACGTCTGTCGCCCTCCACACATCAGGGCCCGAGGTGGCGGCGCGTAGTGTTCCACGCGCGTCCCTCTTTGACGTCGCGGGGGGAGTCAAACAACCACACTCCCCCCCCCCCCCCTGACTCAACGAGGCCTGCACTGGCGGGCCGGCACCAGTCGGGGGTTGCGGAAGTATCATACTTTTTCGCGACCCTCAGCGTAGGTGTGAGTTTTCAGAGTCTGACAGATTCATCCGACAGACATCCATGAGGACTTTCTAACTCGGAAACAAAAAAAAAAGCATGTCCGCCCAAGCAAAACAGGGGCGGGTACCTAGTTGGTTCATAAAAAATTACTGTCACACATTTCGTGTCAAAATGAAAAACGGACTAATTTAAAATATACTTTTTTCAGTCCAATATATTTCAATTCCACTGAAAGATTTATTTCAATCCACGCCTATAAATTGCGTGAACAAAAAACAATCTAAAAGAACCACACGCACAAATATAGAGAACACATCCCAAACTTTATTAAATCGTACCAAAGAAAAATGTGCAGAAAACAGGGGATTAATCATCGTCCGGTGTGGCCCACAAAAAATCTAACAAAGTAAAAATTTTCATCCGAATTAAATATTAATTATTGCGGCGAGGACTTGGCAGACTGGCCACGCCCCTCTGGACAAAGGGAAATGATTTATTTGTATTTTTTATTACAACTTGATTATAATTTAGCGAACGGCATTAGTCACGAAATCGTTTGCAACTTCCAACCTTATCGGCAAGTAAATTAGGACCACTTTCGAGTTAAGTAGGCCCAAAGTTATCGCCAAAACGAATGATAATTTCTGCCAAATTTTCGGACACAAAGCGATAAAGTTTAATTGTATACTCGAGTTAAAAAGTACATTAATTAAATATCATGGCAAACGACGGACAATGAAAAAGAGATTGTGAGGCTTTTTCTTAATGATTGTGATTTAATTATTCGAGAGCCATTTAGATGGTTATCGGAAAAGGAACATTAATAAAACACCTCGCATGTTGCATGGCCAATAAAGGCACACAAGGACGATAACATCGATCACTCCACTTTTATACAAGGTTTATTTATCTAAGCAACTCATTAATAAAACAAGAATTAAGTGCTGTCATTGTGTTCCCTTAGAAGTTGATGCCGGTCAAGCTCCGCGCGTAACTTATGTGTTACGATACAATAGAAAATCAATTGTGTCTCATTAACGGACTAATGAGACTAATGACTAACGAGTTGTCTTCTACTTAGTGCAAAATATTGTCTGTGTGGTGCCAGACTTAAAGAATTGCACCACCCCTTACTTCCCGTGGGTGTCGTAAAAGGCGACTAAGGGTCTTACCGGAGAATGGGCAGCAGCGTTCTCTATATATTCCACCATCATACCATACTGCGATCGCCAACCCGCCTGCCAAGCGTGGCGATTATGGCAAACCCCCCCAAAATTGGGGGAGGCCTATGTCCAGCAGTGGACGTCTATCGGCTGAAACGACGATTGTCCAAGGAACTAAACACTGCATCCTTACCTATTTTAGTCGAAAAATATATTTGCTGTTTGAAGCCCAGTAAAAAAACTCGGAGCTCGAGGCTGAATGTAGGTAGTCAGAAGCGGTATCGTGTTACACAGATACTGGGTTGTGGAGGTCAGATTGTTCGCTCCGTGTAAAATACTGGTATTCAGCTGCATCCGGTTAGACTGGAAGCCGACCCCAACATAGTTGTGAACAGGCAGCAGATTGATTGACCGGTAAAAAAATCCGCTAAAAGTAGTTTCTGGATGTCTCATTTTATGGGACTTAAAATTGAGGCAAAAGTAGTAAAAAAAAATTAAACCGACTTCAAAAAGAAATGAAAATTTTGTATATTTGTTTGGAAGTCCTAATGGATTGTCATATGTGAATATAATGCAATTCCAATAATGTTACATACATACCTACGTGTCGAATTGATAACCTCCTTTTTTTTTAAGTCGGTAAAAACGAGTGTGTACCTAGCTACTATATACACCTCTGCTTTCCCCGTCGGAAAATACAGGCGAGATATTATGAGCAGAGAGTAAAAGCTACATTTATAAGATTAAATCTGCATACAAGACAAAGAGCAGTCCAGGCTGATTATCTTAACCTTGATAAAGAGGGACCTTCCGCCAAGGTCCCTCAGACCTTCAAACTAGCAGATATTCTAGATAAGGTCACAGGAATTTATAGTATTACCAACCTTAGCGTACAATTGTCTGCTTTCATGGACATTTCTAGCATTGCATGGAGTTATTAACTTGATTCTTTTTAGAATAGAATAGAATACTCTTTGTTATACAGGGTTATTGGTAAAACATTAACAATCTTTTAAGAAGTCATCGTACTCATCATTATGAACAACTTTTACTATGGTACCAAACCTGAAATCGCGAAATAAATTAGCTGCTCTCAACATTTTGACGAGTTATAGGTACGAACATAAATGTAGGGAACAGCTGATTTTTTTTCACGATTTCAGGTTAGGTCCCATAGTAAAAATTGTTCATAATGACGAGTACAATGACCTCTTAAGAGGTTGTTAATGTTTTACCAATAACCCTGTCTACACCATATTCGTCGTTTCAGCCGATAGACGTCCACTGCTGGACATAGGCCTCCCCCAATTTTGGGGGGGGTTTGCCAGAATCGCCACGCTTGGCAGGCGGGTTGGCGATCGCAGTATGGTATTATGGTGGAATAAATAGAGAACGCTGCTGCCCATTCTCCGGTAAGACCCTTAGTCGCCTTTTACGACACCCACGGGAAGTAAGGGGTGGTGCAATTCTTTAAGTCCGCCACCACACAGACAGTCTGTCTACACCATATTATATAGACATTTTACAACGGGTGATACAATGGGCAGTCTTATCGCTGAGAGAGATCTTTTAAAGACAATCTTTGGATGGGTTAAAAAGGGACCTCTTCACGCTTAAACCGTTGAACCGATTTAAATAAAATTTACTATAGATATAGTTTGAGTTCTGGGAAAGGACATAAGATAGTTTTTGTCCCGATATTCCCACAGGATCGAAACTTATGCGGGTGAAACCGCGGGGCGCTGCTAGTTATTATAGACAGGATGAAACTGAGTAGCTGCGCCAAATCGTTGAAACCAAATTTTCTAAAACATCACATAACACTTAAAAGTTAAAGGAAGAAGTTTATTAATCATTTTCAAAAACCATTTTTAAAAGTTTACTAACCATTTAAAAAAATCATCTACGTACATGAACTGTGACACGTCATTGCAAAATTATACTATAGCATTATGGCAAGCGTACAAAAATGAAACACTATGATAATGCTGGAAAACGTACAATTTGCTAATTGGTAAACTATCAGGTCTTGCAAGGAATAAGTCAAATTAGAAGTAACCTGTATATTTAACTGTCTCCTTACCTATATATTTTACTAAATCAACCAGTATTATGAACTCAGAAAAGTTGCATACATGTATTGCCTAGCGAATTATTCCACTCTTACGCATCAAGCACTTGGAAATAGTTCGATAAGATAAAATAGCAGACGATTATGCAATAAAATGCGTAAACATGATGTTCATTGAGTGTTCACGCTCCTATTCATTTAAAGATTGAGATAGGTTTCATTCACCTTATCTGAACATAGGCTAATTGCTGAACATATAACGTATCTACTAAAAAGCAAGTTTCAGCTGGAAAAATCCATTATTGTAATGGCAACTTTAGGATTCCCGTCAACCATACATAGCTTTTTAAAAACATTTGTGGTGCAGGATGGAAGGTGGGCCGTTGTCTGTGGGGAGATGCGCATACGCACTTGGGATCTGAGCCGTCTAAGAACCCCGATCTGTGTAGTATTGTGTTATGCAGCAGTACCCCTTGACTAAGAACAGTGGTGGCTCAGTGGTGACGGCCCCGACTTACGGTCGTGGGTTTGAGCCTAGTCAGGCGTTTTAATAATAATAATAATTATTATTTATTTATTTATTTGTTCTAAGTGATTATTTCATAAACAAATAATTGTCATGTATTTTTAACAGAATCCATAAAAGTGCTAGTAACATAGAAATGTAAAAACTTTCATTCATCTATGGTTAGTAACGACTTTCATAAGATCTATGTTAGTAGGTATCTATTATAAGAAAGTAACATTTTTTTTTTCATCACCTCTGCTCTCAAAACTCCTAGAACCAAAAAATCGAACACATATGACATCTTGATCATCTATCATCATGGGCCAGGGTGGTAGATTACAGCCCTCTCGAAGAGAGGAGGTCTTTGTATCAGCAGGAATCATCATAGGCTCATTATGGTCATTATAGGCTGATTATGCCACCCCTTGACTATACCAGCAGTTGGGCTAATGACCAGCCAAAAATAAAAAAACACGGCATTATAAAAAGCCAATAATCCATACTAGCCATACTAATATTATAAATTCGAAAGTAACTCTGTCTGTCTGTATGTTACCTTTTCACGCCTAAACTACTTAACGGATTTCGATAAAATTTGGCAGAGAGATAGATTGCATCTCGGGAAAAGACATAGGATAGTTTTTATCCCTATATTCCCACGGGATCGACACTTACGCGTGTGAAACCGCGGAGCGCTGCTATTACCACAATAAGACGGTCATAAACTCGTTATATCTCTATATTAACGAGAATTTTAACAATATAATCGTTCTAATCATGCTATCACATTAAGTTCAGTAAGCTGAAAATGCAATTTTAAATACTCGACTGCATTTAGCTGATAATAAAACAATCATTTGTTTATCTGATGTTACGGCCCAGTGGGTTGATGTCTTTATTGTAAAAATGCTTTACAGGCTTGAGACACATACAGATGTAACTTGGATAATAGTGTTTTACAGATCCATAAAAAAATATACAATTAAGTGTAATTGCAAGTTTACAATTTAATTGTTCCCGTAAGAAATTGTTATACGCCAACGTTCGCGGCAGTCGTGCTCATGAGCGAGATAAACTAATCACACTAATATTATAAAGGCGAAATTTTGTGTGTGTGTGTGTGTTTATTGTTTGTTACTTCTTCACGCTCAAACGGCTGGTCCAATTTTGATAAAATTTTGTATGGAGGTAGCTGACACCCTGGATTAACATATAGGCTACTTTTTACCCCGATATTCCCACGGGATCGACATTTACGCGGGTGAATATAATATTGAGTCAAGGGCAGAAAGCAATATTCCTCGATAAGAGAATATATTTGATTTTTTGTATATTTGTTTGTTACCCCCCTTTCACGCTAAAACAGCTGAACAGATTTGGATGAGATCTGACACATGGGTAGACCTTGACCTGGATTAGGACATAAGTCACTTTTTTACCAGATATTCTTACGGGATCGAGACTTAAGTGGGTGAACGAAGGTGGGTGCGAACCGCGGGGCGCAGTTAGTACTAAATATGCATCGTCATTTATTTCGCACTATGTCGTAAAGGGAGGGTTCAAGGCTATGAGAACGGGCAGATGTGTTGAAAATTAAATTTACGATTAGATTTTCTCAGGATTCACAGAAAAGATATTAACTATTTGCGATAGAAATAAGAATAAATCGTGATTGAGAGTAGAGAGACAGGTGGAAAATTAATCTGACAATTAGAGTTTGACAGCATTTGTGGAAAAGATATTATTATTTGCGATAGAGATAAGATACAACGGCTCTTGTGTGTCACCTGCTTTAGTAAAAAGTCGTGATTAGATCGTAGGAAAAATCTGTTGATTGAAGGTCTTTAGCAATGTGCACACGCATGGAGACACTAATTATACGACCCACTGCTTAGTAAGTGGTGTTCAATGACCACTAAACTAAATAATAATAAACTATAGTCTAGATCTAAAGTATTACCTACCTACTGCAAATAAATGATGGAAATAGTAGAGGTACAATTTCTTTAGTAGATTTTCTACTTTATCGCTAAACCATAAGGTTCAAGGTTGATTGGGATAATTTGACAGTTTCTGGATATTTTGACATAATCACATAATCTTTATTATTCAAATCACATTCTACAAAACTCAATAAAATTGTTATTATTGAGTTTATTATAATTTAAAGTAGGTACCTATTAATAATGTAAATCGTGCAATAAATAATATAAAACATATAAAAAAAACTTAAAACCTTATAAAAAAAAACTTACTTTTTAATGATTCTATTTTAATTTAATATTTACTTTGTTTTGTAACAAAAAGCGCCTTCATCCTCTCTCTCCTATTAACAATTAACTTTTCTGTGCCCGACAGGGTCCATAATTGATACGATTTTTTAACATACCAACTATCATTTAAGTACACATTATGGAATGCAATAAACTATTGAGTATTCTTAAAAATAACTGGTCAAGTGCGAGTCGGACTCGCGCACTGAGGGTTCCGTATAAATTTGTAGGTGTGTAACTAAAAATTTATACTGCTTTCGGATTTTTTCCTTTACTACATGACAATGCTTCTTGCCAAATTTCATAATTCTAGGTCAACGGCAAGTACGCTTTATGTTTTGATTCCGTTGCGAGTGTCAAAATATGCGGTATAAACGGAACATAAACGTCTGTGTCTTTTGATTTCGTTGACTTAGAAGTTTGTTTTTTTCACTGCTTCAAGGAATTGCAGCCCTGAGTATTTGATATTAATTTCAACTTGATAACTCCACGCATTCTTGAGAAAAAGGGTCTTGACAGACGGACAACGAGACGTTTACCCTAAAAAAACTCCTACAACAAGCCTTATAACATTTAAAACTTAAGCTAAAAGCTTAACGGTTAGAGGAAAAACTCGTCGTTAACATAGGAACCTTTCAAATTACATTCCACATTAAAATAATTTATTTTAATGCAACTAGGAAATAATATCCCTCATAATCGGGGGTGCATCCTTATGGCGCATTTGTTTACCGCCCCCCCTTTACAATCAACACAGGGGAATTTGAACCCAACATGCATTGTAATAGAAAGGAGGGTAGTTGTATGTAATATGGCAAGTGTTTAAGGGATCTGTTAGAGACGTGACGCGCGAGACGTTTACGCGGGAAACATATTTTATTAAAATTTTCCATCTTCCTAGTTCTGTTCAAATGTGGGGGCATAGAGTAGGAGAGGAGAGGCGACATATTTTGTTTTATTTTTGTATTTTGTATCCGTGTACACATAATCGTGGCTAAATAATAACAGCCGCACAGGTCGATCGATCAGGTAAAGCTACGCTTGCTGCGGTTGGTCTGTGGATGGGTGACCATTTTTAGGGTTTTACCCAAAGGGTAAAAACGGGACCCTATTACTAAGACTTCGCTGTCTGTCCATCTGTCCGTTTGTCCGTCTGTCCGTCTGTCTGTCACCAGGCTGTATCTCAAGAACCGCGATAGCTAGACAGTTGAAATTATCACAAATTATGTATTTCTGTTGCCGCTTTAACAACAAATACTAAAAGCAAAATAAAATGAATATAGCCCCCCATACAACAAAACACGTTTGTTGTATGGGGAGCTCCCATACAACAAACGTGTTTTTTTCAGCGTTTTCGCCTTGTGGTACGGAACCCTTCGTGTGCAAGTCCGACTCGCACTTGGCCAGTTTTTACATACCGTGACCCCTCTGTGCCTCGGAAAGCACGTTAAGCCGTTGGTCCCGGCTGTCATTCGTGGATCTTTGACAATCGTTACGGGTAGTCAGAACCCCGAAAGTCTGACAAACAGTCTTACCAAGGGATATCGTATCACCCAGTAACTGGGTTGTGGAGGTCAGATAGGCAGTCGCTCCATGTAAAATACTGGTATTCAGCTGCATCCGGTTAGACTGGAAACCGACCCCAACATAGTTGGGAAAAGGCTAGGCAGATGATGATGTACATATAATCGCAATGAAGCGAAAGTTGATGGACTTTCTAGTGGTCGCAAGCGCAACTGCTAAGCATAGAGGTCCTGGGTTCTATTCCTGGTTCGGGCAAAATGGTATTGGGTTTTCCATTTGGCATTTCTCAGTAGCAACCCGAGTCTCATGGGACTTACACATGACTGGCGAAGTGTGGGTGTAGACTTGTACAGTCAACAGCAAAAGTAGATGATCAAAATCAGAAATTCAATAATAATTAACGGAGTTCGCGTCAAAACTTTACGAACTCCGTTCATTATTATTGAATTTCTGATTTTGATCATCTACTTTTGCTGTTGACTGTACCACAGATATAGATAGACCAAGATAACGAAAGTATCACGATCTGTATGAAAACCAGGCGTGCCATTTTTTTAACTACCTACTATGACGTCACAAGCACTATTTTAGTGATCGGAAAGGAAAATCTAATCGATTCAAAGACGCTGGCCCACGTGCGGCACCCGTATCGCCCAACCCCCGGGACCTAGCGCCAGCGCTCACGCTCACCCAGCCAGCAGTACACAGGACTGAGCGCGAAAGTGGTGGCTTACGATTTTTGTACGTAAGCTGGTGCGGTTTTCGGCACGCGAAGTAGTTGCTCTTGCGTTATCTTGGTGTATCTATATCTGTGGGGTGTACAATAGGTGCACCTATGCCTAACCCTTTGAGGAATACAGGCGTAATGTTATGTTCATAACTGACTTATGATGTGAAAGTAGAACAAGAAATCCTGGTCATTTTACCATAGATATCCGTAAAAATGACCAAAAATACGTAAGAGTGGCGATAAACATGTTCATAATTCTCATCGTCTGCCTAGCCTTTTCCCAACATGTTGGGGTCGGCTTCCAGTCTAACCGCATGCAGCTGAATACCAGTATTTTACATGGAGCGACTGAAATAAGTAAATATAAAAGTGCTCTTATATTTATTGATTTAGATACGCTTTCGTGCAGACGGCAAACTACATAATTCGACCAGGCATCCAATATACGATGGTAAAGGCTCTGGGGAGGGAAAGAAAGGAAATACATTTATTTAGAGAGGAACTGACTACTTTACTATGATATTGTCATTCGTCAGGCACTAGTTGTCTGGCATTTTTGTCGAACTAGGCCTTTTTGGCGCAGCCGTAGGAAAGTATGCCTACTTTCCTGCTAATTTCTTACATCGGACTTTACACTTTTAGGGTTCCGTACCCAAAGGGTAAAACGGGACCCTATTACTAAGACTCCGCTGTCCGTCTATCCGTCTGTTACCACGCTGTATCTCATGAACCAGTTAGACAGTTTTTCAAATATGATGTATTTCTGTTGCCGCCATAACAAAAAATACAAAAAACAGAATAAAATAAATATTTAAGGGAAGCTCCCATACAACAAACGTGTTTTTTTCAGCGTTTTGGCCTTGTGGTACGGAACCCTTCGTGTTCGACTCGCACTTGGCCAGTTTTTTTATTTGGTTTTATCTGATGTATGTCTCTGGTGTACTGTGTGTTTTTTAGTCCGTGATAAATAAATGTATTTTCTTTCTTTCTATTGAAATCTATTCAAAATTGGACATTAACATTAAAAAAAAAGAATCCTGGATCAAGCCCGATAAACAAACCATCACGACTCTCCGTAGAGGTGCTGAAGTCAAAGACCAGAATGAACCACCACAAAATCTTAGGGGCCACATTCACGAGCGAGAGAATAGCGGTGATGTCTCCCCATGCCACCAAATTTTCGCGGCGATGATATCGCCGTGAGGAGACACGTTCTAAGAGTGTGTATAGAAAAACGTGGCACGATGATAATATCGCCGCGATTCTCTCGCTCGTGGAGGCGGCCCCTTTTTTTTTGGGTGGGATATCATCAAATGACCCCTCCCGCTCTGGGTGGAGCGGAAGGGAGTGTCAGACTCTTACTGCCTAAAACCCAACCGTGTTCCTTCCTTAGCCCTTTATGTTCCCGGCCAGCCGTAACCCTTTCGGACAATCCCGCTGACCCGACAGGCTTCGGCCCTAACGGGCCCCTTCACTTGATGCTGACATTTCTTTGAGGCGCGTGTGGAACACGTACGCGCCGTCTGGCATGGTCCTGGTCCTGATCGAACGGTGAGCTACCCATTACTCTCCGTCGGCAGGCCCGCGCCTACGGTGGCCGGGAGTCGTCCCGTGGCTCCCGATGCCTGGAACGTCTCCCGCGGCGGCTGGGACGGGAGGCTCTTTCGCTCATCCATCCCGCCACCTCCTTCGCTAGCATGACTGTTTCGCAGAAGGAGGTGACTGCCTCCCACTCCCTCTCGCTTCGGACCATGGGTTGCACCAGGGCCAGATGCGAGAGGTCGCCGCGGCTGCCGATCGCCTCTACGAGGACACGCCTTAGGCAGTAAACTCAGTCCTTGAACCATTCTTTCCCATCTGTTTCATAGTCTACATCTCATAGCGGCGTCGTCAGTCGGCAGGGAGTTAATGAGCAAGCTTTGTTACCATCGCGCTGCGGCGAGCAGGCACCGGCAGAGGACTATGAGACACGTAATTTTGTCTGCTAATTACCTACTACACTTTGAGCCTATCCGTAGAGAGGCGTATGAGATATTATTATACGTGTGTCAATAAGCACGATTTTTGTGTGATTTTTCTAATATGTCTTGTTGTGCTTTTGGTGATATTGACATACATAAAGGGTCAAATTAAACTGGTTAGCGAAACTTTGCAGCCGTGGTGGGTGTTGATACCTAAATGACACACGATACCTAAATGAGTTAAGAAAATATTTTGTTTTCTTTTTTTTTATTACCGACTTCCAAAAAAAGGAGGTTATCAAATTCGACACGTATGTATGTAATATTATTGGAATTGCATTATATTCACATCATCATTTCAGCCGAAAGACGTCCACTGCTGGACATAGGCCTCCCCCAAAAGGGGGGGGGGGGGGGGGTTTGCCTTAATCGCCCCGCTTGGCAGGCGGGTTGGCGATCGCAGTATGGTATGGTGGTGGAATGCATAGAGAACGCCTTTTTGGGGGAGGCCTATGTCCAGCAGTGGACGTCTTTCGGCTGAAATGATGATGATGATGATGAAGACGACTTATTTTTACTAGAAAAAAGCTCGAACAGTTTGAGAACCCCGGTTCCGGGCCGGGCCGCAGTGAGTACGCGGGCCGAGCGCGTACTGACTGCGGCCACTTATAAGAACGAGCTATGGCGTGAGTTGCCCGCGCGCTCCCCGCGCCAAGCAGCACGCGCCGCTCACCGCGCCCGCGTGCCCACTATGGACGCTCAAATGAAGTTCTGATGTTTGAGTACACCGCACCGCGCCCGCCCCGCGTCCGCGTTTACAGTCTGGCCTAACAATTGACTATTATAATTTTTTTTTCCTTATTAAATCTCGAGCTAAATTATGAATAGGCAATTCAAAATTAAGAGTGACGGCCGAATAATTCACTTATCGCAAAAATTGTCGGTTTCATAATCAAAATTGACTGTTCCAAATAAGTTTCAGGATAATTCGAACCCTTAATATTTGATCGGGATTCTATTCTGTGATATAATTGACGATGACGTAAGTCATGACGTAATTTAGATTAATTTTATCACAAAACTTCCCTTCATTGGTCCGGGAATTAATGGTTTTATTTGTTTAGCTGAAGATTAGGTAACCTTAATTAGTTTGTTCCCTTGCTGAACTTTTAACCTAAACTTGTTATTGTTATTACCTTGTTCGATATTTTGCTGAGATATTTGGCATCGGCAGCTCTGGAAAAAAGTGCAAAGAGAGTATGAGGCTTTTGCCCAGCAGTGGGACATTAACGCCTAAACCTAACTCTATATATAATATATATACAATCAAAATCAATATTAATATCCATACTAATATTATAAATTCGAAAACAACTCTGTCTGTCTGTCTGTATGTTAGCTTTTCACGCCTTTTTTTTTTTTTTTTTTTTTTTTGAGTATGGGAAATCATCAAATGACTCCTCCCGCTCTGGGTGGAGCGGAAGGGAGTGTCAGACTCTTACTGACTAAAACCCACCCGTGTTCCTTCCTTAGCCCTTTATGTTCCGGGCCAGCGGTAACCCTTTCGGACAATCCCGCTGACCCGGCAGGCTTCGGCCCTAAGGGGCCCCTCCTCGATGCTGACATCTCTTTGAGGCGCGCGTGGAACACGTACGCGCCGTCCGGCACGGGCCTGGTCCTGATCGGGCGGTGAGCTACCCATTACTCTCCGCCCGCAGGCCCGCGCCTACGGTGGCCGGGAGTCGTCACGCGGCTCCCGACGCCCGGAGCGTCTCCCGCGGCGGCTGGGACGGGAGGCTCTCTCCCTGAGCCGTTCCGCCACCTCCTTCGCTAGCATGACTGCTTCGCAGAAGGAGGTGACTGCCTCCCACTCCCTCTCGCCCCGGACCATGGCTTGCACCAGGGCCGGACGCGAGAGGTCGCCGTCGCTGCCAATCGCCTCTACGAGGACACGGCGGTGCTCCGCCCAAGCGGGGCAGACCTCCACCGTGTGCTCCACCGTGTCCTCTGGGCGATCCTGGCAATGGTGACACCCGGGCGTTTCCTCCCGCCTGATGATGTGCAGGAACCTCCCGAAACATCCGTGTCCGGTGAGGACCTGCGTCAGGCGGTAGGTGAGGGCGCCGTGGCGCCTCTCTAGCCACTCCTCAAAGAGGGGTCTTATCGCCGCTATCGCGGCGTGCCCTGCGCTGGGTTGCGACAGTCGCTCTTTCCATGCCGCCATGAGATCGCGCCGGAGATCCGTCCGCTCCGCAGCGATTTGCCGCGGAAGCGGATCCTCCCCCCGGCGTAGTGCCTCCGCGCGCCACTCATACAGGCGCGCGAGGACCATCGCCTCCAGATCCCATGGCGGCAGTCCGGCAAGGAGGCTTGCCGCCTCGCCAGAGATCGTGCGGTAGCCCCGGATAGCCCTTATGGCTACCACCTTCTGGGGCGCGTTCAGGTAGTGGGCGGCTTTTCACGCCTAAACCACTGAACGGATTTCGATAAAATTTAGCAAAGAGATAGATTGCATCCCGGGAAAGGACATAGGGTAGTTTTTATCGACATACCTCACGGGCGATGCCGCGGGCGAAAGCTAGTTTCGCATTTATATTAATATTATAAATGCGAAAGTAAGTTTGTTTGTGTTTGTTACCTTTTCACGCCTAAACCACTGAACCAATCATGCTGAAATTTTGCATTTACGTTGTCAGGTGTACAGAAACGGACATAGGGTACCTTTCATATAGTATAATAATAATAATAACTTGGCATAGAAATTTCAAATAAGTCGACTTTCCTTATCTAATTTTCTCTTTCTCAGTAAAAAAGGTATATCGAATACTGATTGAGTGTGTGAAAAGTAAAACTTTAATTTGTATCAGTACTGCAGACCAACGAAAATAATATTTCATGTACGAGTAAATAAACAGACGAAAACATTTTAATATTTTCACCTAACGGTACAGCGACCAGAAACCACACAACATTAAACTGTACCGCTGTAAGCAATTCCGGGTAGCACCAACCCTCTTACAAGCAAAGAGCATAATAACACACACACAACACACACACACAAAATCACGCAATTTACCTTGAAGTTCTCACAAAGACAACCCTCCGTAAATAATGCACGCTAAAACATTCAAAGATTTCTCAGTAAACTAACAAATGCGACATTTAAAACCGTAGTTATGTATGCTAGTGGAAATATGGATAATTTTATTCTTGAGACACTATGGCATGCTAATGCGAGCACCTAAGAACGAAACTGGGGAGTGTCCAGGTGTCCTAGGGATGTGAAATCGTCCTGCACCAAGTTAACAAAATTAAACCCCATTTTCTGAAAGAAAGAAAGAAGAAAGAAAGAAAGAAAATACGTTTATTTGCGGTAAACATGACGCAATAAAGAACATAAACTAAAAAAAAAAAAAAATAAGAAAGGGTTGGAGGAAACATGCGTCACATCCACGCAAAACGGCTATCGCTCAGCATTATGCTGCGACCCTATGCAAGACAGAGCCCCAGCGCTGGTTTTCAGCGACAGCCGGCGCCGACGTATTGACGTCGTCCGGTGCAGCAAACAAATATTAGGACGCTGGAAAGGATTTATTATTATTAATCCAAAGGGCAATTCCCGTATTTAATCTGTCTCAATCTGTTAAAAATGTCTATGGTTTATAAAGCGCCAATATGTATACGCCGCCATCTTGTATTTCAATAGAATTTTTCAAAAAAAGTTTACAAATGTATACTCCCCCTCCGTAAATGTCACTCGAGCGCCAACAATTCAGCAGTGTACATCTTGACAAATGTTTGACACTAATCATCACTGAGATGGGATTCCGACTAGATTTTGAACGTTTATTAATATTCGCATTCTCTTAACTATGGGTACGGGGACTTGATTGTCTTAAAAACAGAATGGTTACAAATTATTGCTAGAATTTTTATTAGGAGGGTATATGAGATGTCCCCGAAAACGTTCAACGGCATCGCGGCAGACCCAGACGTAGATGGCGTGACGAGCTTGACGCTTAGTGGTCCATGTTCGCTCAGGATTGACTTGAGCGGTAAACAGAAAGAGAGACCTTTGCCTTGGAGTGAAACAACAATTGATCACAATGCCTTAATTCTGGTATCCATTGCCACACAGATTTGAAAAATTCGTCTGCTCAACAACGGTTTCCTCTTTTGTCAGACAATGTCACTAGAAATAGACGAAGTAAATATAAGAACTTCTTACAGCCTCACTCTGCGAAAACAGCACTCCTTCATAAAAGCGTGTTTTGTATGGCACCATTAATATACAGGGTGTTTGGTGCATCGTTTGCCAAATGGAATTGGCCGAAAGGAGAGGTCATTTGCTATCTCTTAAGGCCCAGTAACTCATTCCTTGTTACACCGGTTTTTTTATTATGACTTTTTAATTTTTATTTAGGAAAATACAAGAACTCTGCATTTAAGCTTAATCTTTTTTTAAATTTATGAGTATAGCCTTCAAATTTTAATTTAATTCTTATGTTTACCCTTGTATAGTTCTATGAAATTCAAAATTACTTGCTAATAACATCTAGTTCCTTTTTAATAAGTCACAAAGTTTTTGAAAAAAGGAAAAATACACTTAATACTCAACTTTAAATTGCTGTAAAAAAAAAACTTACAGCGGTCGCGATCTTCGAATTCTTTTAAAAAGTTCGCTAGTTTGTCCTCTTTCCAACGGTGTGCAATATACCAAAAAACACTTTTAATAACTTCAGTAATTCGCTAAATGTGTAATCGAGACACATCAGGCTGATATTCGATATTACGGTAAGAACACTAGTTTTCACATAAATAACATTCTTTGAGTAGCTGGATAGTGTTATCTCACTCTTATGCAGTCTCTTATCTCTTTCTAGGGTTCTAACTTTCCTCGAACTTGAAATAAAAAGTGTCCAGTTTTGTCGTTTTTTATTACACTCGAACGTGAATGATCCGAACTTTTTAAAAAGAATTTCTACAAACAGACTTACCCTAATTATTAGCTCAGCTACCAATTTCCAGTGAAGACCTGTCATTTGTTTTTCATCAAGACGATTATCCCGCTCACTGGAGATTAACCGCCAGGGAGTACTTGGATGTTGCATTCCCAGAATCATGGATTGGGAGGGATGGCCATATTCCTTGGCCTCCGTTCCCCAGACCTGACTCCGTTAGATTTTTACATCTGGGGACGGCAAAGAACTTGTTTACTCCACGGAAGTTGAGACTAGGGATGATTTAGTCCAACGCATTGAGGCGGCTTTCGTCACTATCAAAACAGAAATACGTTTACACACCACTACAGTCGAGATAAGACGAAGATGTCGCGCGTGTGTACGCAATAGCGGAGGACAATTGGAACAAAATTTATAATTAGGTACTTATTAAATAAAAGTTTATTTTTTATTTCAAGTTCGAAGAAAGTTAGAAGCCTAGAAAGAGATAAAAGACTGCGTAAGAGTGAGATAACACTATCCACCTACTCAAAGAATGTTATTTATGTGAAAACTAGTGTTCTTACCGTAATATCGAATATCAGCCTGATGTGTCTCGATTACACATTTAGCGGATTACTGAAGTTATTAAAAGTTTTTTTTTTGTATATTGCACACCGTTGGAAAGGGGATAAACTAGAGAACTTTTTAAAAGAATTCGAAGATCCCGATCGCTTTTAGTTTTTTTTTTACAGCAATTTAAAGTTGAGCGTTAAGTGTATTTTTCCTTTTTTCAAAAACTTTGGGAGGTATTAAAAAGAAACTAGATGTTATTAGCAAGTAAATTTTTAATTTCATAGAACCATACAAGAGTAAACATAAGAATTAAAATAAAATTTGAAGGCTTTACTCATAACTTTCAAAAAAAATTAAGCTTAAATGCTGAGTTCTTGTATTTTTCCAAATAAAAATTAAAAAGTCATTTTAAAAAAACCGGTGAAACAAGGAATGAGTTACTGGGCCTTAAAAGATAGCAAATGACCTCTTCTTACGGCCAATTCCATTTGGCAAACGATGCACCAAACACCCTGTATAATAAAATTCCAGAGGTTATTAAAAATATAAACCAGCCAAACTTATTCAAAGAAGTTACTGAAAAATGTTACTATTACGTTAAAGATTTTTTAAATGATAGTTTCTAATCTGTTTGTGTCATATTGTAGTTTTGTAGTTTTTTTTTTCTTTATTAATTGTCTTATATTTCAAGTGGTTCACAGATTTTCACTTTTACATCTACATTTTGCACTTATATGTTTAATATTACACATGTTTACAAATAAATATACCTTTATCTTTATATTTAACGTAAATAACTCGATGAACGTGGCTGAACTGTCAAAATGAAAGGCATTGCGATCGATTGCCATTTTAGTGCTCATACACACGAGTGGCACGTTGTCAACGGCAGTCGTAGAGTCGTCGACTGCTGCAGTTGCCTGTGTGGTACGCAATTAACCCGCAGGCTGAATAGTTATAATTTTCAAAGGCTCTGAATAATTTATAATTTTCAAAGACTCGAGTGGCACGTTGTCGACGTCAGTCGTCGAGTCGTCGACTGCTGCAGTTGCCTGTGTGGTACCCAATTAACCCGCAGGCTGAATAATTATAATTTTCAAAGGCTAGGGAGTGCCAACCCTAGCCTGCAAGCAAGTCGCAATTCAAGTTGCATTACCTTTATTAAAGGATATTAGCGTGTCGAGAGCGAGCATACGGATTTACATGTTATATTGTATATAGAGGGAATGTTTGAGAGAATTCGCGACAGTTTGTGTGCGGTTTATACTTGTTTTCCTTTACTTGATTATGATTTCTAGCGCTTTGTGCACTGAGAGTCGGGAAGTGGATTATGGTGTAGACGTAGTATTTCTGAGGATTAAGAGTTTGGGGCTTGTGTTGTGATGTTATTTAAATTCTACCTAAATCATGAAAATGCCTAAAGATTTACTATCACAAACTAAGAGTTTTTAATTTCCTAGTATTTTTATTTTTAGTAGTGTGGATAAGACAAAGATTAAAACAGAAGACGATCCAGGAGGGGATCGAGGTGGGGGGGGGGGGGGTGATGGGGGATCAGACCGGAATAACTCGGTTTTCAATCCTAAGTAGGTTTTCAATTCCGTCGTTTTAGATTGTTTTATGGTTTAAATTTCTTCAAGGTTTTTAAGACTTCAATTTTGCGTCGCCAGCGATGTGACGTGAACTGTTACATCTAGAATCCCTCGAAGAAGTAGATGTAAATTTCGCTAAAGGTGATGATTAGACCCTAACTTTAAACTACCCTGCAGCGCTCGCTATCTATGTACCTGCGACTGTACAATTGGTGACACGTGGTTTGGGGTCCCGCGCTAAAACTAAAACGCTATTGAGAAAGTGGGATCTTCAGAAAGGGCAGGTGCATATTACTCGCAACCGGCGTATTATGACCAGAATGCCAATTCACGTAATTGAAAACGTTCAAAATCTTATTCGCAACCTCATCTCAGCGCCAATCACTGTCAAAAACTTGTCAAAAATGTATGGACATTGTTATTGTTATTTATGTATCGCTCGCTCGCTCGCTTCAGCCGATAGACGTCCACTGCTGGACATAGGCCTCCCCCAATTTTGGGGGGGGGTTTGCCATAATCGCCACGCTTGGCAGGCGGATTGGCGATCGCAGTATGGTATAATGGTGGAATAAATAGAGAACGCTGCTGCCCATTCTCCGGTAAGGCCTGAAACTGCGTTAAGCGGGCGGTACCCGCTACGGGGACAGTCGCGTTCCAACGGAGCCCACCCGCGTGTCCACGCGCATAGACACGCGACGGTTGCCCGTCGCGGGCGCCCGCTTAACGCAGTTTCAGGCCTAAGACCCTTAGTCGCCTTTTACGACACCCACGGGAAGTAAGGGGTGGTGCAATTCTTTAAGTCCGGCACCACACAGACATTTATGTATATGTTACGGCTAATAACCGAAGTGCGGCTACATCTAGTTTTAGCCGGGTACAACTAGGCGCATCCTAAGGCGGGGCTCCTATTTCTGTGTAAAGGGTTTAAAGTAACCTAACCAAACCTAACCTCGGGGTGCCCTTCGCTCGCTCTTGCAGCCTACGTCGCCTATCGACCGACCGCAACCATGCAACCGATGTCACCCGAAGTACACACGAACCGCATGTGGCCGGCTGCACCTAGTTGTACCCGGCTAAAACTAGGTGTAGCCGCACTTCGGCTATTAGCCGTGACATATAGTCTAACACTAGGTATAAGGTACTTTACTAACACTACGGATCTCTGTTATCTGATTATTTATTTGAAATAAATTAAATTAAAATTACAGGTATTTTCAACAAATTGAGACTGCGACAGGACTGTGAACGTTCTTAAAATTACGATAATTGTTCCTTTTTTTTTGAGGGTGGGAAATCATCAAACTTCCGCTCAGGGTGGAGCGGGAGGGAGCGTCAAAAATTTATGAACATTTCTGGTATTTTCGACGGATTTAGACTGAGACAAGACTGTGAAGGGTCTTAAGAGCATTCACTCGCCTTACGCGCTATTTCGCTTAAAAACGATGATTTTCAAACACGTTTATACGCATTAAAGACTTATGATACAAACATGTAATTTACTAATAATATTAGGAAATGTTCTTGTCTAAATAGTTACACAGGATTTTATTTAAATTAAATGCAGCGTGCATACTTAAATATTTTAAAAATAGTATAAATCTTGGCGCGCGAGCGTCGACAATTCAGTCGCCTGCGAGGCCGAGATTTATACTATTTTTAAAATATTTATTAAAAAATGATAAAGCTATTTAAATTCAAATTTTAAATAGTAAGTTTTAAAGGAAATGTTCTAAACAAGAACATTTCCTAATGTTATTAGTAAATTACATGTTTGTATCATAAGTCTTTAATGCGTATAAACGTGTTTGAAAATCATCGTTTTTGAGCGAAATAGCGCGTAAGGCGAGTGAATGCTCTTAAAATTACGAGAATTGTCCCTCAGGTAGTCCAAAAAGAAGTCGATATAACTTAATTTCCCTTTAATTCCCATAGTGTTTTACGGTATCATGTTAACTAAATTAAAAATCCAGCCAAAAGCGATAAAACAAAGCACATTACAGCTACTTACAAAATAAGACGCCACGTCGTAAGGGACGCGCTTAAGCGATTTACGTGCGGAGTAATTGATTGCTTGTATTTTATCACATGAATTATGTATGTGTGCGTGGTGGAAGTTATAGGCGATAGCGGTTCTGAAAATAGATGCTTAATAAAAGTAATATGGAAAGTATGTATGTAATATAGAAATGTGTTTACCCATTATGTAATTAGGTACTCTACATTACAAGTATTTTGGTGACAGTCAAAGCTCAATAGATTATGTTATAGGACCAGGCTTGTATGCTGCTTATATAAAAGAGAAGAAGACCCCTTGGAGAGTGGCTTGACTTAATTTTTTTTTTTTGTGTGTATTTACTTCTGGCCTCTCTGAATAAAGCAGTACATACCTACTGCAAATAAATCACTTACTTGCTGAAAGAGATTTATATGGAAATAAGCATCACCGTTGTACCTATTTTTCTGTTCATTTTTTCTTGCCTGTTTATATATGTGTGTACAGGCGCCAGTACATCAAGCTACTACAATCTGTCAAATTTCTTTAATAGATTTTCAACTTTATCCCTAAAGCATAAGATTCAAATTTGACTGGGAAAATTTGACAGTTTCGGGTACCTTGATGTGCTGGCGTCTGTATATAAATGGTAAAATAAATAGTGGAGACAGTAACGAAAGCAAGATGTAAAAAGAGCGTTGAGGCTGCTACCAAAGGTTTTTCTATGCTACTTTGATTAGCTTAAACGGGAGGAAACTCGGATACAAACAAAATAGAAAGAAGATAAAAATAGTAAACCGCTAACGCTTACATTCAAACCACACTCGACTCCCTTAAAATACGCAAATGTATTTCAGATAGCACAAAGCACATATCTATAAGGAAGCGATTCCAATTACATCGGTAATCGATTTTTGAGTGTTTTCTGTAATGAGTTGATTCTTTTTATCGAAAATTTTGTTTAATGGATTTTGAAGGGCGTGTGTGTCGTGCCCTCTAAATTGTGAAGTACGAAACGTTAACGATGTAATTATATGCTTCATTTGCAAATAGGCTTTGTTTAATCTAAGTCTTAGTAGTTTATAGTATTACTAGAACCACCAAGAATTTATTGTGGTACTAGTTTCTGTCCGCGACTTCGTCCGCAAGAATTTTCATTAGGGTTCCGTACCAAAATGGTAAAACGGAACCCTTATGGTGAGACTAAGTCCGTCTGTCACAGCTGGAGTTCTCAAGAACTGCTAATGCTATCAACTTGAAATTTGGAATAGTTTTAGATGACGTTTGGCCAACTACTTTGCAAATAAGAAAGAAATAAAAATATATTTCATGTATATTTTTTGCAACAGGGACTGAAAGGGGGTCTGAAAAATTCGAAGTGGGGCTACTACGGCATGTAAGGTATCATACGAAATAGCGCAGTTGGCATATTCTCAAACATTTTTCATTTTTTATTTAGGCCATATAGTTTGTAAAAATAATACCGTCCCCCCCCCCCCCTTATCTCCGAAGTTTGCAAAGAGAAAACATCTGAAATTATTCTATGTGATAGAAGTTTATGTAAAGATTGCAGGAAAAATAAATCGAAATCTCTAAATAGCACACTTTTTCAGAAATCATCAACAAAAGTTACATTAGTTCCACTGTCGGTCAAGAGATGACGCTGACCTAAAACTGCAATATACCGTACCGCAATATACTGCAATGTACTGCACCGTAGCGTGCACACTGCACGCTACGGTGTAGAATATTGCAGTTTTTTCAGTTTTTAAGTTTTCCTCGCCGATGAAAATTTAACAACATATACGAAACCCTCAGTACGCGAGTCCGACTCGTTTTTGCTTAGCGTTCTTTCGGACTTTTTTTCATTTTGCTCAGTTCCTAAGGGTCCTAGCATGATGCAGCCTTTCTCAAGAATCGAGCTACCAAATGCAATTTTTTTTTAAATCCGATTGGAAGTTCCAGAGATTAACGCGTGCAAACAAACTCTTCGCTTTATTAGATGTTTATAGATTTGTCTTAAGGGGTCCGTGGCTAAATAATAACAGCCGCACAGGTCGATCAATCGGGTTAAGCTACGCTTGCCGCGGTTGGTCTGTGGACGGGTGACCATTTTTACATAGCGAGACCCCTCGGTGCCACGGAAAGCATGTTAAGCCGTTGGTCTCGGCTGTCATTCGTGGATCTTTGACAGTCATTACGGGTAGTCAGAAGCCCGCAAGACTGACAACCAGCCTTACCAAGGGGTATAATATTACCCAGTAACAGGGTTGTAGAGGTCAGATAGGCAGTCGCTCCATCTAAAATACTGGTATTCAGCTGCATCCGGTTAGACTGGAAGCCGACCCCAACATAGTTGGGAAAAGGCTAGGCAGATGATGAGTTTTAAAATTTTGGTCTTCATGCGGTTTCCTCACGATGTTTTTCCTTCACCGTCTTTGAGAGCAGTGGTGATAAAAAAATTACACAAGGTAAAACGCCTATCTGGGTTCGAAGCAACGACGCGTTACCACTGGGCCACCACTACTCTCTACTCTCACTAATCTATATATATAAAATTCAAAGTCCTGACTGACTGATTGACTGACTGATATATCAACGCACAGCCCAAACCGCTGGACCTAGAGACTTGAAACTTAGAAGGTGTGTTCTTTGTGAAGAGTAAGTATCCACTAAGAAAGGATTTTTGGAAATTCAACCCCTAAAGGGTTAAAATAGGGGATGGAAGTTTATATGAAAGTCCGACAGTTTTGAAGTTAGGATCTTCTAATTTTGTATTTAGGCTGACAATTGAAAATTAATTTATACGTATCTCAGCGTTTTTGATAATTCCATCCCCGAAGGCTTAAAAAGGGGGATGAAGTTTTGTATAGAAAGTCATTAATTTTCGACGTAAAAATCACTAAATTTATTATCTAGGCTTATGATTGGAAGCTAACACAACGGTGTTGTTAGAATTTCATCCATTAAGGGGGTGAAAAGGGGGATGAAATTTTGTCCTGACTGACTGGTATATCAACGCACAGCCTAAAACGCTGGTCGGTACCGCTGGGTAGAGAAACTAATTTTGGAGGGTGTGTTCTTTGTGAAGAGTAGATATCCACTAAGGAGTTTTTGGAAATTTAACCTTTAAGGGAAGAAAAGAGGAGATTTTGTTTGTATGAAAAATCTTATTCTTGAGTTTGTATGGAAGAATTTTAACGCATGGTCCGATTAACTCGAAACTCAGTATTTATACTTAAGATCAAAAATAAAGAATAACGTGTATCATCGTTTTTCGAAAATTTACCCCTAACGGGGTGAAAAGTTAATTTTATAGGGGAAGACTTTACTGCGTGGCTTGATTAACTCGAAAATTGGTATAAACAATCTTTGAGTCGAGTAATGAACACATTCCAAACAATTTTACGAAATTCCACCCCTGTGGGGGTGAAAAACGGGGATACAGTTTATAAGAAAAATCTTATTCATTTGGTTAATAAACTTGGCAAGAATACTTGCCTAAGCAAGTAATAAAGTTATTCGCGTTATGCATTATTCGTTTGTCAAAACACCCCAATACCCCTTGTGTTGGGGTGTTAAAGTTTGTGTGGAAGAATTTTAACGCGCGGTCCGATTTACTCGAAACTCAGTATTAATCCTTTAGACAGAAAATAATCAATAATAACAGCCGCACAGATCGATCGATCAGGTTACGCAGGCTACGCTTGCCGCGGTTGGTCTGTGGACAGGTGTCCATCTTACATACCGTGACCTCTCCGTGCCTCGGAAAGCACGCTAAGCCGTTGGTCCCGGCTGTCATTCGTGGATCTTTGACAGTCGCTAGCAGAAGCCCGAAAGTTTGACAACCGGTCTTATCAAGGGGTATCGTATTTGGGTTGTGGAGGTCAGATAGGCAGTCGCTCCATGTAAAATGCTGGTACTCAGCTGCATCCCGTTGGACTGGAAGCCGACCCCAACATAGTTGGGAAAAGGCTAGGCAGATGAAGAATCAATAGTAAGTGTATGGGGTTTTCGAAAATTATTGACCCCAGACGGGACAAAAAGTGGTAATTCGATTTATAAGGGGATTTTAATAATAATAATAATTTAATTCAGATTTCTCCATATAAATTGTTAGTAACACGAGAATACTTATGAGCTAATGTTAGTAAACCGAACAAATATAATAAAACATAGATTTTAAGAAAAACCGACACCAGAACGCATGTATGCTACTTCACTGCGTGCAGCCGCATCCAGCGCTCAAGCATCGGAGAATCCCACCGGTCTGTCAATACGCTCAAGATGCTGTTGGAACTAGCTCGCATGCGAGTTAGGGTCGAGGTGCAACGTTTACGCATGATTGCCGCAAAACTGTCGACGTTGGCGGCAAACATGCCGGAGGCACTGCAATACCGCGGCAGTCCCATCAGCATCCTGAACGCATTGTTATACTGCACTCGCAGGCCACTGTATGTCCTCTGCAAATAGCCAACCCACAGGCCTGAGTGCCTTGATAAACTCAAAAAAAATGGTACAAATAAATTTGGACTTGAAACTTGGCACAAATAATTATAAAGTCGATTTTTTTTGAAATTCTAAGCTAACCCAAAGGGGAGATTGGGGGTGCCAAATTTAGTATGGAAAAATTTTAATGCGCGGTCCAATTAACTCGAAACTCAGTACCTATCTAAGACCAAAATAAATAATAAAGTGGTTCAGGGTTTTTCGAAAATCTACCGCTAATGGGGTGAAGAGGGGTAGTCAATTTCACAGGGCAGAATTTTATTACGAGGCTTGATAAACTGGAAAATTGGTATAAATAATCTAGATTATGTTTCGAAATTCCACCCCTATGGGGATAGAAACAGGGGATACAGTTTATATGAAAAATCTTATTCATTTGGGTAATTAATTAGAAACTTGGCAATATTTGGGTCAGTAAATAATAAAGATTGCCACTTTTAGTTTAAAAAATCCCTCACAGAGGATTTGGGGGGTGACAAAGTTGATGGATTAGAAAAATATTTAACCCGCTGTCGGATTAACTCGAAACTCGGTACTACTAAAACAAAAAATACTTAAAAAAAAGTGATTTAGGGTTTTTCAAAAATTTACTCCTACGAAGGTGAAAAATTCTACTGCTTGCTTCCATTAACTCGAAAATGGGTATGGGTCTTTGAGTCAAGTTATGAACACATCCCAAACGATTTTTCAAAATTACTCTCCTGGAGGGGTAAAAAGCTGGGATACAGTTTATTTGAAAAATCTGATCCCTTTGAGCTATAAACTAAAAAATTGGCCCGAATACTTGTTTATATCTAAATAAATGATAAAAATCATAAGCATACATTTTCGAAATTATAAGAGGAAAGTACGAATTTCACGCGGACGAAGTCGCGGGCAGAAGCTAGTAGTTTTATAATATCACTAGCTGCGCCCCGCGGTTTCGCTCGCATAAGTTTCAATCCCGTGGGAATATCGGGATATAAACTATCCTATGTCCTTTCCCGGGACTCAAACTATCTCTATACCAAATTTCATCTAAATCTGTTCAGAGGTTTAAGTGTGAAGAGGTAACAGACAGACAGACACACTTTCGCATTTATAATATTAGTATGTATGGTGAATTTATTTACTGCTCTGTGTTCATAGAAGACTCATCCGAAGGCTTATAATTATATGTCAATGGTACAGACGCACATCAAGCTACTACAATCTGTTAAATTTCTTTCAAAGATTTTAAACTTTATCGTTAAAGCATAAGGTTAAAAATTGATTGAGAAAATTTGACAGTTTCGGGTAGCTTGATGTGCTGGCGTCTGTACCTACCTATATGGTCAAATGATGAATTTTACGACTTATTGAGCTCATTTTCTAGTTAGTTCAATAATTTTATAGCTTTTTAATGAGCTCGATAAATAAAACGTATAGTCTTTTGATTTGTTTTACGACTTTTTATGTTCTATTAATATTAATTTATTTATTATGTGTGTTTCAAAGTTCTGTTGTTTCTTTTTGGTTAAAATTATTTTAGGATTAAATCGAATCTTAATCCGTCTATAAAACTAAGATTAGGTACATGCTATAAAAGTGTTTTGAAATTGATGTTATTTATGTGTATACATGCCTGTTGATGTTATTTGGATTTTGGAAATCATCAATCGTAAAAGTAATGACAATGAGCCGTTTCGATACGACCATAATTATGATTTCCTGTTCATATTATTTTTCTTATCCGGTTTCTGAAAACGCGATGTTTATTTTATTGTTAATTCAATAAACAATCTGCGCAGCTTTTTCTCAAATATGTTGGGGTTAGATTCCAGTCTAACCGGTTGCAGCTGAATACCAGTATTTTACTGCGACTGTCTGTGACCCCAACAACCCAGACACTGGGTAACCTTCGAAAGACTGGTTGTCAGACTTTTGGGCTTCTGACTACCCGAAACGACTGTCAAAGATCTACAATTGATAGCCAGCATCTTGCTTTCCGAGGCACGGAGGGGACTCTATATGTTACGGATGGTCACCCATCCACGAACTGACCGCAGCAAGCATAGCTCAACCTTCAATTAACTCATGCGGGTATTATAATTTAGCCACGAGTCCCTCCTCTCATTCTTTAGGTTTTATTTTGTTTAAATGTTTATTAAACTTTTTTCTAGGACGTATTTCTACAAATGTCTGTGTGAAACAATAATATTAATGATATGCCTAATGAAATGTGTAGTAAGTATAGAATGTGATAATTATGATAAAAAAAAATACTATGCTTAAGTTGTTCTACGTATTTTATGGTAGAATAAAGGCTTTTTTTTTTTATTCCTACAAATGTCAAATCTAAATATATAAAACTCAAAGGTGACTGACTGACTGACTGACGTAGTGATCTATCAACGCACAGCCTAAACCACTGGAGGGATCGGTCTGAAATTTGGCATGCAGGTAGATGTTATGACGTAGGCATCCGCTAAGAAAGGATTTTGATAAATTCTACCCCCAAGGGGATAAAATAGGGGATGAAAGTTTGTATGAAACTTTGTCAATTTTAAACCGATCGGGCTGAGACTTCGCATGCATATAGCTACTATGACGTAGGCATCCCCTATGAAAGGATTATGATAAATTCAACCCCCATGGGGATAAAATAAGGGATGATGGAGGCTGTAAACGTATTAGTTTTTTTTTTAAATAATACTTAACGCGAGCGAAGCCGCGGGCATAAGCTAGTATCATATAAATCAGCACCCTACTTGCGTAACAATCATAGACATAGCTAATCCATTGCTTCATCATCATCATCATCTGCCTAGCCTTTTCCCAACTATGTTGGGGTCGGCTTCCAGTCTAACCAGATGCAGCTGAGTACCTATATTTTACATGGAGTGACTGCCTATCTGACCTCCACAACCCAGTTACTGGGTAATACGGTACCCCTTGGTAAGACTGGTTGTCAGACTTTCGGGCTTCTGACTACCCGTAACGACTGTCAAAGATCCACGAATGACAGCCGGGACCAACGGCTTAACGTGCTTTCCGAAGCACGGAGGGGTCACGGTATGTAAAGATGGTCTCCCATCCACAGACCAACCGCGGCAAGCGTAGCTTAACCTGATCGATCGACCTGTGCGGCTGTTATTATTTAGCCACGGGCCCCTCAATCCATTGCTTCATATGTTCGAAAAATTGGTCTGCTCGACAACGTAAATAAGGCCATGAATGTTATTGAACAGTCAAAATGAAAGTAATTCCTACTGTTAACATGTTACGCAAAAACTCCGCTGATCTACATGCTCTTTTCATAAAATTCATACTAAGTACAATAAGTTTCTATCGAACCAATCAAGCAAACAAATATTGTTCTAGTAATTTCAGAGAATCTGGGTACGAATTCCCTTTTA
Source organism: Mesoligia furuncula (assembly GCA_916614155.1). NCBI lineage: Eukaryota > Metazoa > Arthropoda > Insecta > Lepidoptera > Noctuidae > Mesoligia > Mesoligia furuncula. The sequence goes on along the minus strand of OU744809.1, from coordinate 2,390,579 downwards.
ATATAGTGGGTATTTCATAGATACTGGTGTAGTTAGCGTTGTCGGGATGAACATCGATGGCTGTTGAGCAGTAATTAGTGGATTCCGATGTGCTTTGACGGTGCCGCCCTTTGATCATGGCGCGCCATGGATGTTTGGCGACTGGATGAGACTGTGTTACGATCATTATGAAGGCGATTTAGTTTTTTTAAATACATGTGTGGTGCTTTATTTTGATTGTAAATCCGAATGTTTTAGTGGCAAAAAGGGTTCTCAGATAGGTCTAAAACCAATGATGGAAACTAGAATGACCGGTACGAATCTTAAGCTCTCGATGAAAGAGTAGGGATGTTTTTTTTACCATATATTTACAAAACCGATCTCCGCCCTCTTAAACGAAGCGCTCAAGATTCGTGCCAGTCTCTGTACCAACATTGTTTGTTAAATTTAAATAATTTATCGATTTATTCTTCGTTCGTCCCAAAGTTCTGTCCCACATTCCAAAAAGTTCTTAGTTTGTCTCATGTCACTATTAAAGTTGTGTTTCGTCCCAAATTACAAGTACTTTAAAGGTACAGTCAACAAAAAAAATGTACATTTTCTTATGTGTAAGTGAAAAAACGTTGAAGAATTTAAAGTAATTAGTTTGAAATAGTCACGACGCAGTGGCGCAATAAGCGTGTTAATCATCAATGCTTTCTGTCAATGATCTACTCCTGTATAAGAAGCAGCTTGCCTTACCCTGCAGTGAGACGATAACGAACTGAAATGATAAAATTTCAGTTCTGAGCTGAGCTTCACGATATATGAGAAATGTGTGCCATGATCGGACACGTCCACCCAAACCTGTGTGGTGTTTTCCCCAAAATACCATCTACCTAGGTCCTCTATAGCCTGACCAAGTTTATGTCTGGACTTCAAACAGGATGTGACCTCCGAGTCAGTTTCGGTCTCTCTTCTCAGAGTAGTCGGATAGAAAATACCGAACTTTAAACAATGAAGTTTAAAACGTAATTTATTTTGACATGTAAAAGTTATTTTTTAAACTAATTTACAGAAGTCATTATCAATTATCATTATAATGTTATAAATCAAAACGTACACCACAATTAACATGTCCACCTAGACACGAGTTGCCTTCGCTAACTTAGAAGTATTTAAACAGAGTTCGGCTCCAGGTTGGTCGAAGCAAGGAAAACCTGTTCAGATGGAGATTCATAGGCGACTCCGCCTTGGAGTGTAAATGGTGCGGTGGTATTCCACAAACGATGGGAGACTTAATATCATGTCCTGCATGTCCCGTCGTCTGCACGTTACAGGAACTCATGGACGCTAGTGATGGCGCCAAACTCGTAGCTGAATTCTGGGCCGAGTACATTTAGATTGCTATCGACACGTTAAGAAGAAATAATATTTAACAGTATCTATCCATGCGAAAAAAAAAATGCGAAAGTGTGTCTGTCTGTTACCTCTTCATGCTTAAGCCGCTGAACCTATTTAGATGAAATTTGGAATAGAGATAGTTTGAGTCCCGGGAAAGGACATAGGATACATTTCATCCCGATATTCCCTCGGGATGAAAATTAATGCGGGTGAAACCGCGGGGGGAAGCTAAATATAAATCAAAACATAAATACATTCAAAACGTTTCATGCCACATCCAGCAGAACAATATCTGTCCACAATGTCACATAAAAAATAGATTCATAGCATACATAATAAATTTATGTTCTCTTGTATATTTATATTAATGTGATGTAATATATTACAGGGACACGGTGACCGCCAGACATCTGACAAAAAATATTACGATCGGTATATGAAGCAGTTTATATTATGTATATTATAACTGTATGCTTTGCTATATATTTGGCGGTTTATCCTTCTCAAGGTTACAAAAAATGTAGTGTTGCTATGGTGATTATGGATGAAGTAATAGCTTCACGGGACTTTTTTTTCTGTATGAGATTTCTTTGATATGACGTTACATCACGCCCTGTTTTCATAAAGGGATGGGTAAAAGTGTACCTGTAGTATACCCACATTTCTCCAGTTATGTTTATGTCCCATGTAATAGGGGGCGAGCCTATTGCTATCAATATGGGCACACATCCAGTCTCTGGGCTGCAACCAATGATATTACATTAAAGACGTAAATATCGCACTAGCGCGCGCAAATTGTTGCAGACAAATTCAGACAATTGTTGTAGTTTCATATAGTCCGCTACTAGCAGCGAGCAACACACTACATATAGCTATCTCTTCTGTGTCATACGTTCCGTATTATCTATAGCAGTAAGTACTTTGTAATAACAACGCAACAATACAGAACGTCGCTATGAACGTAGCGTGTCTTTTCTTTATAATATCATTGGCTGCAACTGAGAAACTTTTTTTCGACATGTTCTGGTGGTAAAAAAAATGTTACCATTGTGTTTGTATTGGGACTGACTGGTCCCAAACTAGCATCACAACAAGACATAGGTATCGTCATTCAGGAAAGTTCTTTTAATGCATGCCATCTATTGATTTACCAATGCAATAAAAAAATGGCCTGCTAGCTTGTTTTTTCTTGAGGCATTTCTCGTAATTTTAAGAACGTTCACAGCCTGATCTCAGTGTCAATCTGTCAAATATACGTACCTCTAATTTCCCTACATTCTTGAAAATTTTGACATTTGTTTGTCGCCGACATGATACTGTGACTTTTCATAAGCACACTTGTTTTTTCAGCTCACTTTAGACATTGGCAGAATAGTCGACATCGGCTTTGCTTGCCATTTATAAAAAAAAATGAATAGAATAGATACATTGACTAGATTTTGAAAGTTTTAAATTACGAGAATCGGTGTACTCATTTATTAATCACACTAATATTATAAAGGCGAAACTTTGTGAGTGTGTGTGTGTGTGTTGTGTGTGTTTATAATTATGTTTGTTACTTCTTCACGCTCAAACGGCTGGACCAATTTTGATAAAATTTGGTATGGAGGTAGCTGACACCCTGGATTAACATATAGGCTATATTTTTATCCCGATATTCTCACGGGGTCGACATTTACGCGGGTGAAACCGCGGAGCGCAGCTAGTTAAACATAAAATTCATGACAGATAACATGCCAAGTCCATACCTTCTTAGAAATTATCTATCTATGTTGGAAGTTGCAACATTTCAGTTAATATTTACACATTGTAACATTGTACTACTGTCATTTTGACAGATCATCTGTCAGTGGTTTTGTGCTTTTTAGTGAGAAAAAAAGAAGCCTTCGGATTCATATTCAAGGTAACAAGTGCGTGTTATATAACGTTCTTCCTATCGCTCATCTCCTGGAAATCAAACCAACCTTCAGTGTAAAAAAAGGGAGTCGAGCGGGTTTGCTGAGTAGCAAACTCGCAACAAGTGATTAAGTTGTATATTGTTATCACTTTCGATTTTATTTTGTTTTCTTTTTTCTTCTTAAAGTTATTGTTAAGTATGCTCTGACTTGTTATTTGTAGTTGAATTATGTTATTTATGTAATATGTTTAGTTTTACCTGTTAATTATACTGTCATTGGCGCAAGCCGTTGTAATTAATTATAAATAAATAAATAAATGACGTATTCCGCAAAGGGCACCCGCTTAAATGGCACCTGAGACCTGAATGGTGCCTTATGTGGAATACGTCACTAGCATTTAACACCGCCGACATCTCGACCAATCTACTCACACTGACCATGAAATTAATTTCTAAGAATCGACAATGAAGCTTTGAAAAGTGATTTTTAATAGCCGTACAACTTTTTACACTCATTTTAATGATCTCACACACTGTTTATTAACAAAACATAATACCTATCTTATTATCCGTTAATAATTTTATGAATGTTAATCTGTCATTTTTTGCGTAAGTGGTAAGCTACCGATCTGTCGATACTCATGTTCGATTTGATCGCTAATGACATCTGTAAGTGGAAGTGAGATGGAGGTATTTAGTTCTGTGAGTGTGAAAGGGATGAAGTGATGTTTTTGCTGCATGTTTAGAAACCAGACGGTATCGTGTACTAGTAATTAAGGTAGCTTTATAGTTTGAATTCATGTTTTGGGTGTTAGTTTTGCAGTGCATAAGCTCTGCTCATTATAAAATGGAGTGAAGTTAAGCACTCTGCTTAAAATCAGGATTATCTAAGCTAAATAAGCAAAAATAATGTCTTATTAGTCGTCGTTAGTAGTAGTCTTTTCAGGACTTCAACCTATAAAAGTAAAATGGAACCTTTATAAGAACTTTTTTTTTCTGTGCACGGACTGTAAAAGAAATAATTCATTATCAAAATCAAAATATTTTATTTCACAAAAACCTGAATAAAAATAGTCAATAGAAAATCCAGAGCCTCCGAAAATAAGAATCCACAGTCTACAAGGCCTAATCTACAGACTACAAGGCCTAAAACAGTCTAGCACTTTTGACTGTAACGCGTCGACATTCGACATTGTCATCCGTCCATATGTTTATCATCTGTCCATATGTTTGATACAGGAACGGAGCTCTTAGGTAGGTAAATTAATAATAAATCTAAGTTTTTCGATTGGCGATTTCCGTGCGGCGTCATTGTCAGTCATTGAAAGCTAAAATTAAAATTAAAATACCTACATTGCGTTGGGGGTTACCGTCCAAACTATTCTTGTACAAATTATAATTTATTATTAAATAAAAAATTAGACCTCGAGACAAATCCGTGTGACCTATTGGAACCGTGCACCTAGCTTCTGACGTTTCATAAATACCCATATAGGTTTATGTGAAATAATTTTGATTATGGTTTTTGATTTTGAAAGTCGGCAGCACATTTTTAAAGATAACTGGCAGTAGCAGAGACCTTTGCAGCCGACAAAGTACCGTTCGTGTCTGTAGGTACACTAATGCTTAGTAAAACGCTTAATAAAGTTGCATCCATTAAGAATCAACCCTTCCATCAATCCATCTGTACAAGAAAGTTATCTATACTCTATTCAGTTTGGCTTGAGACAAAAGGTAAACAATATTTGACTACTCTTATTAAAAAGATATTCTGTAAAATATATCAAAACATTAATTTCTAAGAATAAAAATATACTTTTATATTTTACAGAATATATTTTTATTAAAAGTAGTCAAATGTTGTTTACGTTTTGTCGCAAGTCAAACTGAATAAGGTATAGAAGTATTTATCAATCAATCTTGTGAGCTAAAGCAAGATTTCATCGTCATCATCATCGGCAGCCTTATTCCACCCATCTTCTCCGCCCTCTTGTGCCATGCTTCCCTGAAGGCAAGGGTTGCCCAATCAGCCTATAATTTTGCCACTGCTGGGACACAGGCCTCCTCCCGGTGAAAGGGAGTGGGCCATAATCCACCATGCGGGCCCAATGCGGGTTGTCTTGGAATTTTAGGTTTTAGGATATGCAGGTTTTCTCACGATGTTTCCTTCATCGTTTTGGGCGCAGTGATGAAATAATTTACACAAAGTAAAGTGCCTGTCTGGGTACGAACCTACGACCGGCAAGCCTAAGCAAGGCAAGGGTTGAATACTAATAATTCCACCTTTGATCCAACTTTCCCAAAATTTTCTCATCGTTCAATTTAAACATCGACAAGTCCTTTTTACCTTTACTTTAATAGAAATCTAAAAGGGGCTATGATCTTTCACTAAACAGCCAATGAACTTTTGATGGCCCTTCTTAATTTGAATTCTAGCCGTCAAACCGTAGTAAATCGTCTCCGACGTCGCTCGAGAGATTTTCAGCGAACTCCTGAAGCACCTGAAAGTGGAACGATTCAAGAGAGGTTTAATTAAACATTGCCAATACTTATACCGTTAATTTTAACATTCATTGAAACAGTATCTCGGGTGGTATTACGTGTTCCGCTTCAATTGCTATCGTTTGGTAACTTATTGCAAATATCATTTTGTATGTGAAAAGTTTTTTTCTTACTTGTTTCATAATCTGTTAAAGTGTGTTCAGTGTTAACAGTAGTGCATGAAATTAAAGATCTTTAAAATAAAGTAAATATTTGTAATATTATTCAAAACGATGTGAAATGGTTAAAAATTAAAAACACCTTAAAATCTGGTAAAACCTACTTTTTTATACAAACGATTTCATTTATTTATCCGTCGACTGCGATAGGATCTGTCACTTTGACACGTAATACCACAGTGTCGGTGTATAATGACAAAAAGGTGGGAATCCGAATTAAAATGGACGCCGCGCCGTAAACAATGCTTTGACAGATAATAAAATACTCGTCTATGGCGCGAACGTAATTCAATACAGATTATTTAATTTTAACTTGTTTTGTTCAACGCGAATGATTTAGAATTTTATTTCAGCCATAAATTTTAATTATGTGTGATGGTTTGTTTGTGATTCCGTGAAATATGGGGGATACAACCGAATATGACGATAAACAAAGTCCTGTAATTATTATTACTTACTGTTGTCACCACGCTCAAATTAATTATTCGTGGAAAACTGTCACCGATTTATTTTATGACGCTGACGAATTTAATACAATTCATAATGGAACTCATGATAATTAATTTTACATGCATATTTTTTGTATTTCTTAATTGACTTTTCAAGGAAAATAATTTTTGTTGGCGATTGCTTTCATTGTTAATCTTTCCGTTTCTCAGAAATTGACCCTGTAGCTATAACTGAAATTACATTCTTGGGATTTCAATAAGGAATTTTACACATCTCCTAAGAGCGATGCCACACGGCCGGTACCAATGCGTCGCGTTGTCGCACCGCCCACATGAGCGCTGCGATGCCGCAACGCAACACAGCTTATCCTGACCTCGCACCTTCACGACGTCGATGTCCACCTTCGATATTAAAAAAAAAATACTGCTCTACATTCCGTTGTAGCTCCGTCAACGCAGCACCCCTCCCTGCTTCGTCTTCCTTGTCCGATGCGCACGCGTTCCGTTGCCACACGTCGCTTTAAACGCACCGTGTGGCATGACACTCAAATTTGTACGTAGAACCACGGAGCGTCACCCCACAGGCGTAGCAGCGCCGGCGCAACGCACTAGCAATGCGCGTGCGGCATCCTACTTACCCATAGTACGTAGAAGCCTCGAGCGCTATTTTCCTACCCACATAAATTAAGTTTTAAAGCACTAAGAGGGGAACGCAATTATTTTTAAGACATGAGCACGTCATAAACATGGCTATGTGAAATATGAACATTGGTTGAGTATTATCACGCTAACATCCCTTCGGGGCTGGCAGTTAGCGAGCTGTCATTCTAGGTGATTAACGTTTGACATGATATTATCATATTTAAGGCCGGTAGCCCAGACTTTGACGTTAGATATTTCCTTCAGCAATTGCTATTGCTTTTATAATGTGCCATAAAATCTACCGCGAGGCTAAAGTTATTTCAAGAACAGAATAAATCATAGGTCATCCAAGCTGTCATTCGTAGATCTTTGACAGTCGTTACGGGTCGTCAGAAGCCCGAAAGTCTGACAACCAGTCTTACTAAGGATTATGGTATTACCCAGACTATGGCTTGTAGAGTTCAGATAGGCAGTCGCTCCATGTAAAATACTGGTATTCAGCTGCATCCGGTTAGACTGGAAGCCAACTCCAATATAGTTGGGAAAAAGCTAGGCAGATTGCAGATTGATTGATAATTGAACTTTGAACTATAATGAAATAGAGAAGAGTCATGCTCAGTAGTTTACGTAGGTTAATGATGATTTTGATAAACATTAACCTTTTAAGCCCTTGGCTAAATATCAATTGCCGTGCCCCTAGCGCGCGGCTACAAATCGATACAATAATCATCATCATCTGCCTAGTCTTTTCCCAACCATGTTAGGGTCGGCTTCCAGTCAAACCGGATGCAGCTGAATACCAGTATTTTACATGGAGCGACTGCTTATCTGACCTCCACAACCAACAAATAAGGAGGAGCAATCGTTGAATAGAACGAAAAAATATGCATGTTCTCTGTCGCATAAATACGACACGAGCGGTAGGGGCACGGAAATATGTGTCGCATAAATGCTACACAAGCGGTTAAAAGGTTAAGAATGTCACAACAAATCGCAATAGCAACTATTACTGACCGTAGCGTAGGTGGTTGAAAATGACGAAATAGAAGAAGAGAAGAGTATTGTTAAGAACATGAGGTGGCCCAACAGTAGGACATTACAGTCACTTGAAAATAATGAGGTCTCCCACAAGGTAGACCGACGACCTTGTGAAGGCCGCAGGAACCCGCTTGATGCGGGAAGCACAGAATCGGTCGAAGTGGAGGTACTTGGGGAGGCCTATTGCTAGCAGTGGACGTCTTTCGGCTGAAATGATGATGATGACGAAAAATATTAGGTATACAATTATAGATGACACATCATTTAACGTAGGTACTTAAGGTGCCACTAGTCGATATTTTTTCCATACAAATTTCATTACTCCACTGTTTGAAATTGTGCATCCAAAGTTAAACATGATATCGTTTTGACTTATTTTTTTTTCTGTACAGAAACAGAATAGTAAAATAAAAGCCATTAAAAAGTTATGAGCCAACAAATATTCATTTTTCTTGCTATTTCTAACATAACTTTGGGTGAAAATAAGTAATAAAAGAACTGTAAAATATTCAAAACCGAGTCCATGCCGACAAAGCTCATTTATCAAAGAGTTCAATAAACTTTATTTATAGTTGATTTATGTTTTTCATAAAATTCGATTTTCCAAAGCACTTTTCGATTTTTTTACGCGCCTATCCGTTCGGAACGGTGTTTCTGTGCATGAGGACTAGATGTCATGCGTGTAGACTAGCGTCTAACTTCTCATCACTGATACTAGCTCTGTCAGACATGAAGCCAAGAGAGACAGCGTGCTTTTTGGCCATGACCACGAGTGAGTTCGAGCACGCGACTGGTTTACTCTTAACATACATAAATTCACCCCACCTTCTTTCCACGCGTAGGCAGACAATACAGAACGCCACGTCCTGCTACCATCCGTACATACTTCCTTTCTTCTCATACATAACTCGGTTTATTCTGTAAAAATCTAACCGTGAAAACTTAGATGGAGTGAGCTGTCATTCCACCTGGTGCAAAGAATTCACACTATTCGGTTTACCTCACTTTTTTTTTCTGGTGCGCGGTGGAAATCCTCATGGACTTCCTCCATCGTGGGGGTGACAGAGGGGCATGCCGGACTCTTACCGGCTAAAACCACCGCGGTGTTCCATCTCTACCTATGGCCGGGGGTGCAGGATTCGCGTAAGCATTCACCGCTCTCAAAAAATTGTCACCGGCAGGGAATAGAATCCCGGCCTCCCGCGTGACAGGCGGGGATACTTACCACTATACTACCGAAGAAGCTCACCTCGCCTATGTTTTCACTATGTATCGGCTGGTCAGACTCGCACCCCAAGAACTTCACCAATGTGGTCACTACAGGTACGAAATGATTATGCTCCTAGGAATAACAAGATAGCACAAAAATAATGTCACAGAATAATGTAACTCTAAAGATAAGCCTGCAGGGACATAGGGTTTAACTAACAACTCACTCATACAGCCGTGGTTTAGCTAAACGAGTGTTTTGCCAAGATTAGACCGGACTCGTGCTAAGTGAATCATCCCTTTTACTCGTTATGTATTTTATTAATAAAATTACATTTTCAATTAAAACACGTTTGAATCATAATGCTCGTTTCGTTCTAATTTCGGCCTAGTTAATTCTAATTGAAGGATGTTTATTATAGAACATTAACAATACATACATATTAAACAAATACAAACTATTTACACTAGATACTAAATTAAATGACTAAAGGCTGATTTTTCAATCATCTCATAACTTTATTCGAGGAATAATTTTGAAATTTTGACAGATATTTCATATAAAAACTGTCAAACGTCAATTTTATTCCTCGAATAACAGTTACTTATCTGGCGATGGAAAAATCAGCCCTTACTATATTACCATACAAAAAAAAATCTGATTGGATTTTTTTAAGGTTCCTACTACTTGTTTGTACTTTCATTTTAGATTTTTTATCGTGTCTAGAGGTTTTTTTTCCAATTCAAGTTTTATCAAAGATGCCCAGAATGGAGAATGCAGATGTGCTTGCCATGTTTTTTTCGCATCAGATAGTACGATTTTTGTTTATACAGGGTTATTGGTAAAACATTAACAGTCATTGTACTCGTCATTATGAACAACTTTGAGTATGGGACCAAACCTGAAATCGCGAAAAAAATCAACTGTTCCCTACATTTATGTTCGTATGACTCGTCAAAATGTAGGGAACAACTCATTTTTTTTTTCGCGATTTCCGGTTTGGTCCCATAGTAAAATTTGCTCATAATGATGAGAACAATGACTTCTTAAGAGGTTGTTAATGTTTTACCGATAACCCTGTATAAATCATGATACTGTGGCTGATACTGTTAGCCTGCATCATTCCACTGCTGCTATGTAAAGGCCATTTCCCATGACTTCCAGTTCTTTCGATCCAAATCATGATACATATAATTAAAAAATCTTTATAACTTAAGTGAAAAAGAGTATTACGCACGACGAAATATCAAGCTATACATTTTCAGTATAAGCTGACTTTACACTGTACGAGAAGCCTATACAAAATGAGGTCAGCTAAAACTGTTTAAATGAATAGCTCGATTTGTCGTCGTGTGTACGTAAACCGGCCAAGTGCGAGTCAGACTCGCACACGAAGGTTTTCCGATACACCGTACAATAATTAACACTACATATTTAAAAGAAAACAAGTTTATTGTATGGGAACACCCTTTAATTTGTAACTTAATTTTATTTTTATTATTTGTTGTTATAGCGGCCATAGTAGTCCACACTCAGTAAAAATTTCAAGTGTCTACCTATTAGGGTTCAAAAGATACAGCCCTGTGACAGACAGACGGACGTACATCGGAGCCTTAGTAGTATGATCCTGTTGGCACCTTTTGGGCACGGACCCCTAAAAAGAACAGCATCCCTAGATATGTTAGCTAGATAGGAAAAAATCTTACTTACCTACCTACATTATGCATCATCATCATCAGCCTCCAGCAGTCCACTGCTGGAGAAGAAACTCTCCAATCGCACGCCATTCAACTCGGTTCTCGGAAAATCTCATCCAGCTGCTACCAGACACCCTGCGAAGATCGTCGCTCCACCTTACCTGAGGAGCATATGTATTGTGCATAGCATAAAATCATGATCAGCCTATAGCGGGAAGCTGGCAGGATCATCATAACGGTAATACTGTCTCATTGATTGTCTTATTTCTTTTTGGTAAGTATATTCATGTATTTATGCATATTTATTTGTGCTTATATTTATACAGGTTGTAATTGAAAACATGCGACAAATGGAAATGGGAGATTATACTCATCATTATGAACAACTTTTTCTAAGGACCAAAGCTGCAGTCGCGAAAAAAAATCTGCTGTTCCCTACATTTTGACGATAAATTAATGTAGGGAACAGCTGATTTTGTTTTCGCGATTTCAGGTTTGGTCCCATAGTAAAAGTTGATCATAAGGATGAGTACAATCTCCCATTTCGATTTGTCGCATGTTTTCAATTTCATCATCATCCTCATCATTTCAGCCGAAAGACGTCCACTGCTGGACATGGGCCTCCCCCAAAAGGCCCGCCATAATCGCCACGCTTGGCAGGCGGGTTGGCGATCGCAGTATGGTATGGTGGTGGAATGCATAGAGAACGCTGCTGCCCATTCTCCGGTACGCCCCTTAGTCGCCTTTTACGGCACCCACGGGAAGTATGGGGTGGTGCTATTCTTTAAGTCCGGCACCACACAGACAGTTTCAATTTCAATTTCACCCTATATGTAATTAGGTATATATTATAGTCGTAGTTTTAATAGGTTTATGCGTGTCTTTATATTTAAAATATTTATTCCTCAATGTTCATGATTGCACCTACCACTGTTTGTCTCTGCATCACCCAAAGGTTGACTGGTAGAAAATGCCTATGGCATTAAGTCCGCCTCTGTATATTTATAAGCTTGAAGTATTAAATCGTCGTCGTCGTCGTTTCAGCCGATAGACGTCCACTGCTGGACATAGGCCTCCCCCAATTTTAGGGGGGGTTTGCCATAATCGCCACGCTTGGCAGGCGGGTTGGCGATCGCAGTATGGTATGATGTTGGAATAAATAGAGAACGCTGCTGCCCATTCTCCGCGTAAGACCCTTAGTCGCCTTTTACGACATCCACGGGAAGTAAGGGGTGGTGATATTCTTTAAGTCCGGCATCACACAGACCAATACCAAGTATTAAATAAATCAAAATCAAAATCAAAATCAAAATGTTTTATTTCACATAAACCTACATGGGCACTTATGAAACGTCAGAAGCTAGGTGCACGGTTCCAATTGGTCGTTTCCTATGGAGAAGAACCGGCAAGAAACTCCATGGTTACTCTTTTTAAAAATAATTGGCTTTTACAATGTTTCCAGATTACAGTAGGTATGGGAGGACAGCGCAGGCCTGTCAACAAGTACCAATTACTTGATAAAATAGAAAATGGTCTACAGATCTAAAGTCTATAAGGCCTACAAGTCCTCACATTTACAAAATAAGAATCTATCAAAAGGATAGATAATAAAAAAAGAAAAATAATAATAGAAACCTACTAAAACCAAGTGTTATGATTCTCATTAAAACCACTAATAAAGAGGTGAAAAATTTCAAGTGTCTGTATATAATGTCAATTAATAAAGAAATTATGTCAAAAAGTATATAATGTCAAATAATAAAGAAATTAGGTATGTCAACAAGTATGTAAAAAAAAAAATATATAATTAAATAAAAATTAAACATCGTAATTTGAGAGCAGTTAATAGACATTTACATAGGTAGTTATGCCGTTAATGAGAAGCCAGGGAAGCCACATGTGCAGAAGGAATTATTGCCAGACTAGCTTGTCTTCAACGTAGTCTTTAATCTTATAATATGCTTTTTTGATAAGGACACGTTTGATGAGGGTTTTGAACTTTCCATCGCTAAGTTCTGTAACCGGCTTTGGCAACTTGTTATAAAAACGGATGCTGTTTAAAAGAAATGACTTGCTAGTTTTAGTTAATCTAAATTTAGGTACTTAACACAATTTCATTTTTACTGCGTGTATTTATATTATGGAAATCGCTTCTTATTTTGAAGAGTCCTAAGTTTTTGCGAACATACAAAATACTTTCTAAAATATAAAGAGAAGGCAGAGTTAGTATATCAATTTCTTTGAATTTGTTTCTAAGAGACTCGCGAGGACCCATTTTATAGATTGCGCGAATTGCCCTCTTCTGTAAAATGTTAATTGAATCTACGTCAGCTGCCGATCCCCACAGCAGAACACCATAAGACATAATACTGTGGAAATAAGCAAAGTATACTAACCTAGCTGTGGCTATATCTGTCAACTGCCTTATTTTTCTTACTGCATATGCAGCTGAACTTAATCTACTTGAGAGAGCTCTAATGTGTGCGCCCCATTGTAATTTTGAATCTAAAGTAATTCCTAGAAATACAGTTTCCGTAACAGCATCTAGTCTTTTGCCATCAAGTTCTAAATTCAGACCCACTTGAGGTACATACATTTGGTAATGAAAACTTAAGACATTTAGTTTTGTTCGCATTAAGTAAAAGATTATTAGCTGCAAACCATTTCGAGAGAACAGCCAGACTATCGTTAACATGTAAGACATCCGTATCTTTTCTATCTATTTTAAAAATAAGGGAAGTGTCATCAGCGAATAAAATGATATCCGACAAGTTAGCCATCATGTAAGGAAGGTCATTAATATAAACTAGAAATAGGAAAGGGCCAAGAATTGAGCCTTGAGGCACGCCCATCTTAACTAGAGACCCCGAAGACGTCGCCCCGTTAACGTTTACTTTTTTAAATAAATAAATAACGTGCCCACTGCTGGGATACAAGCCTCCTCTCTGTATTTACCACGCAGGCTCAGTGCGGGTGCTTTGCGCACAGCAGGTAAAGCACACAAGTGGAAGACATTTTTGTGAAGGAATTATGTGAGTAAACATCACCTTTTTCCACATCTACAAAAAGACTAATGATGCTTACAGCGCGTCAAGAAAAAGCCTAACTATAAACCCCCTCCGCCCCTCTAAAGTTTTTTTACTTTATAACATAATATTAAAATGGCGCATTAACCGATCGCCTCCATTATCTAATAAGAACGCTTTCTTTAGGGCAGCGCCATTAATCCCGAGCAAGCTCATGCTAGCTTATCAGGTGGGGCTCCTATGGCAGAGTGGTGTGAAAGAAAAAACATCTTTTCAAGGTCAAAAGTTTTAATACCTTGAAAAACCTGGATTCAGATGGTTTCTCAGCCGTCAGTACTTTTATCTCTAGAAAAAAGGATTTGATCATTGTGTTAATAATTTTTATTTTTAAAATGTACTTCTTTATTTGTTATAAAAGCACAGCCACATTGCAAGTATTAACTGACAGATCCAAAAGTTTTATTGAAACCCAAAAATACGGCTGGTCTAAATGTAATTTTCTTTTTCGTAAACCAAACACAACACCAACTATTCAGATTCACCATTCACAACCCCTTACTTCAAATCCTCCACAGAAAACCATTGGCTGCGCAAATCGGCATTTCTTCCATACGAACATTGTGGGGTTTGATTACTCCAATTTTTGACATCAAAATTATGTCCAAAGTTAACCCTACTGTAACCCATCATAAACTAACTCCTAAGGGGTTACATTGATATACTAAGCTAATAGCCTTAATGCTATTATAGAAACTCAAATAACCCGCTGACAAAACAACCCCACCCGTATAGTGATCATAAAATAAATCAAACGAGTTTATGGCCCAACTATCCCGGCATTAAAATATGGCGAAACGCTTAGCGGAGCTGCGGGGTGAATGGAAAAACTACAGGGATGAAGGAGACTGGATGAATGAAGCTGAGTGAACAAGCCTGCGGGAATGAAACTGAACGAATTAGCCTGGGTAAATGAAGCTGAGTGAAAAAGTCTGGGTGAAGCTGAGTGAACAAGCCTGAGAGAATAAAGCTGAGTGAACAAGCCTCGGTGAATGAAGCTGATTAAACAAGTCTGAGTGTATGAAGCTGAGTGAAAAAGCCTGGGTGAATGAAGCTGAGTGAACAAGCCTGGGTGAATGAAGCTGAGTGACCAAGCCTGGGTGAATGAAGCTGAGTGTCTGAAGCTGAGTGAACAAGCCTGTGTGTATGAAGCTGAGTGAACAAGCCTGGGTGAATGAAGCTGAGTGTCTGAAGCTGAGTGAACAAGCTTGGGTGAAAGAAGCTGAGTGAACAAGCCTGAGTGAACGAAGCTGAGTGAACAAGCCTGGGTGAATGGAGTTGAGTGAACGAAGCTGGGTAAACCAAATAAGTCTGGGTGAATTAAGATGAGTCAACGAAGCTGGGCAAACCAAAGAGACGTCGGGTAAAGCGTTGAGCCTGAGTGATACGAAGACCCTGGCTATAGTGAAATCATAGAGTTCTTAACGGTCCTCGGTACAATTATTGAGTTAAACGGCAAAGGTGAGTCTTCTTCTCCTTTTCGAATCGATGATTGTAATTGTAATTTAAAACAAAGATTTTTTTGGTTTGACGATAGTTAAGCGCTATTTTGCCCGTAAGTGTTGAAAAGATGTGGTTTAGAGAGAATGCTAGTGAATAAGGGCCTTTCTTTAGAGGCTCCTGAATTATGAGGTATAATAAATGAGGTTCCTACGTGCTCTTGTAATAAAACAGTCGCCAGGCGGTCATGAAAAATGTTCTTCCACGGTTCACCAACAAAGTAAATAAACAAATAATTCTTTATTTCACCAAAAAGCCTTTAATTAACTTTATGACTAAAACATAAAATACTTGATACAAAGGTCAATATTTAAATACTCTGACTCCTAAACTAAGTGTAAAGTTCCTGTGACTTAGAACGAATTTCATGAAACTTCTCTAACTAGAATAATTGTTATATTGAGAACAAATTTTGATTTTTGCCAGTTTTTCCATACTGGAACTATCAGACGTTTTCGACGTAATCCACAGATAAAAAAAATTCTGACTTTGGTACAATCAGCCAATAGAAACAGGACAGTATGTCAGTTTGCCGAACAGAGTAGGTATATTAAAATATTAAATCACAATATTTTAATGATATTTATGGTCTGGGCTCCATTTAAATCTGAAAGAACAGAGGTGCCTCATAAAGTCTCACCTAAAGAAAAAAACCTTAACGGTACCACGCAGATGAAACGATAACACTTCAAGTTTTCACCTCAACGCAGGTCTTACAAAAAAAAAAAACAAGGATAAGATGTCACCTCTCGCATAACTCAGAAAAAAATGAAGAACGAGTTCAAAAACCTGATAATAAACATTTAATGCAAGTTGGATAACATTCAAAATGTTTAAATGTGTTCAAATACATCATAATGGGCCATAACGCGGGGCAGTAAGGGGATCAACAGGCAAATAAAAACTTCGCGATTTGACGTAGTGTTAAGGGGCTCTCGCGATAAATTTGTTCTTCACCCGAAATCGTAAAGCCTGGGTGAATGTGTGAAATTTAAAGCATTAGCCGCGGTAGGGTTATGTTCGCTCGCGGAAGTTATTGACACTTCCCAAGTGTTTATTTGAGAGGGTTAAAACAGGCGTTAAGTTTGGTTATGTTTGTGCGCTTGTCTTTGACAGGTTAAGCAGTTTACTTGAGCATGTAACTTGACAAGTCAGTGAATTAGCTTCTGGCACAGACACATGACTTTCTACTAATTCAGAAGTTAGACGTTAGGTAAATGTTTCATTATGTTGTCCTGACGAAGAAATTACTAGAAAGAAAGAAAGACAAATGCGTTTATTGGCATTACAGCAAAATAAATACGCCTTAAAACTATAAAAACAGAAAACAAAGATTATAATGTCAAAAGGGCCTCAGCTCAGCATAATGTCAGATGACAACACAAGGTGTACCACCTGACGCTGATTTTCAGCTGCAACCCATCACACATACATCAAAACATGATGAATTAATGATGCAGCAATCATTAACGCACTTTATTCCTATGGACCTATGCACAAACTCTTCTGTCTGTGTGGTGCCGGACTTAAAGAATAGCACCACCCCATACTTCCCGGGGTGTCGTAAAGGCGACTAAGGGGCGTACCGGAGAATGGGCAGCAGCGTTCTCTATGCATTCCACCACCATACCATACTGCGATCGCCAACCCGCCTGCCAAGCGTGGTGATTATGGCAAACCCCCCCCCCATTTGGGGGAGGCCTAAGTCCAGCAGTGGACGTCTTTCGGCTGAAATGATGATGATGATGATGCACAAACTACAAACACCACATGTTACGATACTTAGGCCGGATTTATATTACTGTGTTGTGTCGTGACGTGACGCCTTCTGATACAGCAGCAGACGCAGTGGAGTTTCTTGTCCATTCTTCTCTATACGAAACTACCTTTTGGAAGAGGCGACTATAATCAATAATTCTATTTTCTGTAAATTTTGACGATCAAAAGTGCCTTTTATGTGTCTACTAGTTGCCCTGGCGAACTTCGTACCGCCTCCGAATCAATAAGAATGAATGTCTGAGAAAATTAGATAATCATCTTCATTTTTTTTTTACGTGAATTTTCCCCATGTTTTAATAGTTATTCTGCTATTCAGGGCGGAGACAAATTCAACAAATCAAAGATCATAAAACTAAGACCAGCCGTTTTTGAGTTATAAATGGTGTAACTAACCCGATTTTGTTTTAATTATACAGGGTTAATTTTTCAATTGGGCGTGGATGGCCAAATTGGAAACTATGAGGAATAACGAAAAGTACTCAAAGGAGTCGTGGGACCATGGCCATCAACGCCCACTTGGAAAATTCACCCTGTATAGATTTCAAATAAATGATTTGAGTTTGTCTTTGCAGTGTTAGTCAATCAAAATTCGTTGTGTTATGACGTAGTCCCGAATAGATTAATACTGAAATACACTACTCCGAATGGAGTATCCCAAGTTTCGACACAACACGACACGATAATGTGTCTGTAGCTTTACACCCTCCTTTTGCTACGTCTACGTTCATACATCTGTCATACACGTGCTTCCATATTTGACATGCACTTCTTAAGGGGATTGCAGGACTTAAAAGCAACAAAAACGCAAGTTTTAGAAGCAATAAAAGTAAACAAAACAGAACACAAAAGAAAGAAACAAAAAACAAAACCAGAACAAAGAAGTAAACTTAATTAGAAAAATATATGATATTCTTCAGGATGTATGCTAGTGTGTTGAAAATATAATACAACTAATTTGATACGATAGAAAAAAATCAAGAAGACACCTTTAAAAAACTTTCTTTTTACAATAAAAACCATGCTAATATACATACAATCATTCTGATTTTTTGTCAGATTATTCTACAAGCAACGTACTAAAGCACTAGTGTTTACTAATATTGACTAATAACTTGTATGTGTGGTGCAAACTGTTAATTTGAGTTGGTTATTAATAAATAAATAAATAAAATAAATAAAATTTTTTAGTCCAAACAATGGATTTTTGTAAATAGATAATTGCTTCATATTTTGCAATAAATTACCAGGGTTGTATCATCGCGCTTCTCTTTCTTTTCTATGCAGTCCGACAGTGACCGCGCTTCAGGTCATGTACTCCCCTTAAGGGCTAAACCTTTAACCCTAAGAATGCGTACGTCTTGGCAGGTGACCCACAATATTCTACGCATAAAACCAATAATTACGTGTTACTAGATAAACAAAAACATTATTTTTACAGCCACAGCCCAGCTGCTAACTATAAGTTACCCGTGTGAACTATCTAGGGGTTATCTTGCAAATGATTGATTGATTTCAAACTAATTATCGTTTTTACTATAACGGAGCCAATTTGTTAGTGTTTATGACGCAACTTTGACCTTACAGCTGCATATTAATAAGACGTATAATAAGTTTTGACATGTTAGATGTACATATGTGTCGGTCACAGGGTAAATTAGGAGGTGATGTAATTTGAGTTAGTTTACGTATGTGATTATTAATAGCTGTATTTCTAACGTACCTATCTACTTTTTCTTATAACTTTTGTTCTACCTTAGTCCTGGATCGAAAGAGCTGGAAGTCATGGAGAGAGGCCTTTGTCTAGCAGTGGGCTCATGCAAGCTAACAGTACTTAATACTTACTCAATCAGCCTACAATGTTCCAGCCTATAATGCTGTGAGAGGGAGTGGGCCGTAATCCACCACGCGGGCCCAGTGCAGGTTGGTAGACACAGTCACGTGTCTTCGAGATTTTGGTTCTAGGACATGCCGGTTTCCTCACAATGTTTTCCTACACCGTTTTGAGAGCAGTAGTGATAAAAATCCATACTAATATTATAAACTAGCTTCCGCCCGCGACTCCGTCCGCGCGGATGTCGGTCTTCGCGTGGATGGTTTATTTCTCCATTTTGAGTACCTAACTCTGACAATGACATCTTATAAATATCTATTGGACCCAAATACGGCTAAGCCTATAATAATTAAGGAGATCCCTCTATTGAGCTACTGCTGTTGAGCTCGCGTTCTGTAGTAAGTATTTTTTTCATAGTAATTCCGACCTTGATAAGTAGCATGTAGCAGTAAATTACTGACAGTGACGAAAAGTTTGCAATAATAAAAAAGTGATCGTGACAATGCGACAGAAAGTTAATTGAGAGCTTCAGCATACACAACATTGTTAGTGAGCTCGTCCGGAATATGAACATGAAGATTTCTTGGACTGCTCACACGGGAAAGAGCTACGTAAAGTTGCCCGTGTGAAAAACAACTCGCGGTAAGATCTACGCCAGCAACTCCTAGGGTCTGACCTTGAGCCTTATTTATTGTCATGGCGTAACACAAAGCTACAGGAAACTGTATTCTCTTAAATTGAAATGGAAAATTATCCACTACGGGTAATGCAACGTGTGTTCGCGGTTCTACAGAACAACGTCTATGAATAAAACCGAAAAAAAAAAATTTTTTTTCGACGTATTTTTCCAGGATAAAAAGTATCCTATTTTATGCCCAGGATAATAAGGTATAATTATACCAAGTTTCATCGAAATCGAACCGTTAGTTTTCACGTGATGCCTGCATATACAGACAGACAGACAGACAGACAGACAGACAGACAGACAAAAATTTTTTTAATCACATATTTGGGTTTGGTATCGATCCAGCAACACCCCCCGCTATTTATTTTTTCAATATTTTCAATGTACAGAATTGACCCTTCTACAGATTTATTATATGTATAGATGTGAAAGTATGTCTGTCTGTCTGTTACCTCTTCACGCTTAAACAGCTGAACCGATTTAGATGAAATTTGGTATAGATATAGTTAGAGTCCCGGGAAAGGACATAGGATAGTTTTTATCCCGATATTACCACGGGATCGACACTTATGTGGGTAAAACCGCGGGGCACTGGTAGTATTAACATCAAGTAAGGTTCCTGTCTGGGCTTGAACCCACGACCTACAACTCGTAAGTCGCAGCCGTTACCACTGGGCTACCATTACTCTAGCTAACAGTAACTGTTTGGCAAATAAACAGACGAACCTCCGTATATGATAGTGCCACCACCGCATGAACATCTGCAATACCAGGAGCATAGCAACGCATTGCCATAGCAAAGACCAAGCTAAAATGCCACATATGCCTGTGATTACACCAGCAACCTGTAATTATACCTTTCAAACGAGAACACAGCATCGCTGGTTGTGGAAATAGGTTTAAACCGCCTCAGTGGTCTAGTAGTAAGACCACCTGTCTCAGACCCAGAGGTCCCGGGTTCGATTTCCAGCGGTGGCGAAACTTTCTGTTCGGTTTGATTTGGTAGCTACGAGCATCTTATCTAAGTCTGTCGCCATAGCAATAATATTAACATCATTGTTGTGTTTTGGTAGTTAGAGGTGAGATGACCAGTTCTTCAGTGGTTGAAGATTCCGGGTTTCCGCCTTCGGTCTGATCTTCACTTAACGGTGTGATGAAGGCCTAGAGCTCCCCAAGGGTAGCTAAAAACAATAGGTAGGTAGGAAAGAAAGAAAACTAAATTTATTTGCCACAGAAACTAATTTCCATAGCGATTTAGTGTTCAAGTGGCAGTAGAACACTGACTCCGAAGTCACAGGTATTCCTAGTTTAGGAATCAAGGTTTAAATTTTTTATGCGCCTTTAATTATTGAGAACTTTAGCTAGACATTAAGCTTATTGTAAGGACTTGCATCAATAAAGTATTATTATTATAAACACGTAGGTGTCAGGTATCAGGTAGGGTTCAAGTGGCCATCAGCACGCGTAGCATGAACACTTCTATCTCTACGAAGAGTAGACACATTGCTTTCTATACAAAGTGATATTTCTTTACTTAATTTTTGACATGCCGCCTAGAAATCTTTCTATAATCTGTCATTTTGTCTTTCGTTTCCAACGATCTTTGTCTAGGTCCTTTTTTATGTAGACTATTTCAGAAGAAAGTTTTCTATCCCAAATGTCAAAATCACACTGACAACTGACAGTTGTCTAAGGTAGTGAAGAGATTTTGTAATCGCTAAAGACAGTAGAAAACTTTCTACTCGACGGCCACAAAGTATGTACGGTTATCTACAAAATCCCACGAAAAAAAAGAACAAAATTCCCAAAATTCCAATGGCCTAACGTGCTTTCCGAGGCACGGAGGGGTCTCGGTTTGTAAAGATGGTCACCCATCCACGGTCCAACCGCGGCAAGTGTAACTTAACCTGATCGATCAACTAATGCGGCTGTTATTATTTGGCCACGTACCCCTCCTTATAATGTGACTTAATATCAGTAAAAATTAAGAATCAAAAAGAAAAAAAAAATCGTATGACAAAACAAAGAATTCCGAGTCGAATTAAGTAAAAGAGTGAATTTCGTAAAAAGTACAGTTGACTCTTTCTACTTTGCTACCGTCGTACTGTCTACACGGAACGTCATCTTTGTCTACTCTTCCGTCGACAAACCGGTGCTCATGCTACGCGTGCAGGTGGGTAAAGAGATAGCACTTCCTCAGCTCTTAAAATAGAAGCTACCTAAACTTTAATAAAATTAATGCAATAGGTAATTTGAATTAATTAACAACGTCCCCTTTAAATGTCAAAATGAGTCAGTCCTATTTAAGGATCTGATTCTGTCTACAAAAAATAACCTTTGCCACGAGACTTCCTGTTCAATTATTTTAAGAAATTATGAACAAAATAATAATGAGCATTATTATGTTAATACATAAACAAAATTGCGATACTACAATTAATTAGTTTAAATAGTTGTTAAAAGTGAAACGTTGATAAGTGCGTGCCGTTTGCTGCGGACTGTGACATGCTAAAAGGAACTAACATGCAAACAAATATGAGTTTTTGGAAAAATAAGTTTAAATCTTACACAATAAAGTTCAGTTTACGTTACAAGTTCATACATTTTTATATCTTTTTCAATAGTACTAGTCACTCTGAAATCAACTTAATTGCCTCTAAGATAAAGTTGATATTTGCTTAACTTGAAATAACATCCAATTGGAAACAAACTTGAATAGACCTTACATTCATATACACAAAGTCACACCTTCCTATGAAGATAGGTAGAAGCTACAGAACGCCATCTGCTACGATCCTTAGTTAATCCTTTTGCCTCATCATCATCATCATTTCAGCCGAAAGACGTCGAAAAGCACCTCCACTTCGACCGGTTCTGTGCTTCTCGCATCCAACGGGTTCCTGCGGCCTCCACAAGGTCGTCGGACCAACTTGTGGGAGGCCTTCCAACGCTACGTCTTCCGGTTCGCGGTCGCCACTCCAGAACCTTTGGGCCCCATCGGTCATCTGTTCTGCGAGCAATGTGCCCTGCCCACTGCCACTTAAGTTTGGCAATTCTTCGGGCTATGTCCTTCCGGTTTCCTTTTGCCTCTGTTTACATTCATATCTCAAGCCCTATTCCTGTAATTAAAAACGTTTAAAATTTATATAATTTCAGCGACAATTAATGTCAAAACTTGTCAAAAATGTAAGGAAATTAGAGGCATTTTTGACAGATTGAGACTGAAATCAGACTGCGAACGTTATTAAAATTACGAGAATTGTCCCTCAGGTCATACGTGCACGCCGTATGCTAGTACTACAGAACCGATCTTTCTAAAGTACATCACCAACTATCTACCTACATAATGAGTACTCAGATGACATCCGCCTGGTGCCACTCGCCTAATAGCGTTTCTGAATTGAACTGAACACGGTGCCACTCGCCTAATAGCGTTTCTGAATTGAACTGAACACGGTGCCACTCGTCTAATAGCGTTTCTGAATTGAACTGAACACAGCGCCACTCGCCTAATAGCGTTTCTGAATTGAACTGAACACGGTGCCACTCGTCTAATAGCGTTTCTGAATTGAACTGAACACGGTGCCACTCGCCTAATAGCGTTTCTGAATTGTTCGTCTGGGACCCCAAACCACGTGACGCCAACTGTACAGCCAACGAAATTAAAATACCATACGCAATATTAACCCGACTGTGGCGTAGTCCAAAAGGAGAGTAATATTTTTGGTTGGTGTGTAGTAGACATAGGTAGCTCGTGTGCGATTGATAGAAAAGAGCTAGCTCTTTTCGATTGACGTCGCTCTCGCTTACTCACTGCCTCGCTAAATAGCTCACTAGCTCAGTTAGCTCACTCAGACTCACAAGCTCAGTACTTCAGCGAGACACTGCCGATGACTGACCGAAGTCATTGTAAACTTATCATGAGACATAAACCACTGTAATTGTATCTTTATGGTCTTTGACTTAAAGTAGAAAATACTTTCGCACATTATAAAAGGAATCGCATTGGTGTCTTCCAAAATTACAATTTTACTAAAATCTATTATTATGTTATGATACAAACATTATAACAAATACTAATACGACCGTTGTTACTACAACTTTTATAATGTGCGAAAGTATTTTCTACTTTAAATAAATCTTGTTTTCTTTTTACAAAAAAAAAAAACAAGATGTATTTATCGATATCCGTAATTCCGAAGTAATTCGCGTGACACGAGTCAAATGAGCTAACAGTCGGCGTCTGAGTCACTGAGCTATTGAAGAGCTAGTGAGTAACAGAGTCCGAACTTCCAAAGAGCTTTTGACTATTGAGTGAGCTGAGCCGTCTCCTTCGACGCGCGTGCGGCGTGAGTCAAATGAGCTAACAGTCGGCGTGTGAGTTTTGAACTATTGAAGAGTTAGCGAGTAACAGAGTCCAAACTTCCAAAGAGCTTTTGACTATTGAGTGAGCTGAGCCGTCTCCTTACAGTCGGCGTCTGAGTCACTGACCTATTGAAGAGCTAGTGAGCTAGAAGACAGATTTAGCTCTTTAGAGTGATAAAGCTAATCGCTCTTTATCTTTTCAGTGAGCTATTTCGCCCATGTCTAGTGTGTAGGTGTGGCTGTCTCTACATTTATGTTCATGTAAATGGTAAAGATGTCTGTGTGGTGCCGGACTTAAAGAATAGCACCACCCCTTACTTCCCGAGGGTGTCGTAAAAGGCGACTAAGGGTCGTACCGGAGAATGGGCAGCAGCGTTCTCTATGCATTTCACCATCATACCATACTGTGATCGCCAACCCGCCTGCCAAGCGTGGCGATTATGGCAAACCTCCCCAAAATTGGGGGAGGCTTATGTCCAAAAGTGGACGTCTATCGGCTGAAAAGACGAAATGGTAAAGTTGACTTCATCATCGTCTTGCTGTCAGTATTTCTGGCCATATCGTCTTTCACGCAATCCATCTAACGGTTTTTTAGTATTTACCTAGCCTTACAGTGAAACTTACAATCTTACGAGTACATAACGTAATATAAAATCACGCAGAGGGGTATGTAAACCATTGCCCTTTGGGTGAATTTCAGCTTTCTAATGAGGTCCAATGGGCGCGACCACGTTTCAGTGCTATAGGTTATCACTAGAAACACGCACTGGTGAATGATTTTTGTCTCGTGACAATGCGGTATGTGGAACGAGAAGATATAGTCCGTCTGTCTGACAGCGGGCTGCTCATGAAGCGTAATAGGTAGACAGTTGAAATTTTCACAGAGTGGGTATTTCTATTGCCGCCATAATAACAAACAATACAAATAAAATAAAGATAACAAATTAAAGGGGGTCTCCATACAAGAAATGTGTTTTTTTTATCTTGTGGTACGGAACCTTTCGTGTTCCACTTGCCGGGTTTTTTTCTTCTACCCACATCACATAAATAACCAAAACATTCCATGCTTATTTCCGAAAATCCTTTGAAGGAATTAATTAAGTACTTTTCACACAAGGGCCTCATAATATTACGCCCTTCATCTTAACAAATTAATTGCTTGCTCCACTATAGCCGACCGGAGTCCATGTTGTTATCTGTCAACGTAGAACGGACAGCCGATAATAACACACTACTGCGCAGTTGCGATAAACGGCGACTTAACCTATTTATTATTCATTATACAAAAACCGCCTGATATTGATTATAGAAAAACTTAACTTACTTTTTTTTTGTTCGGAGTAGGTAGGTACGTTATTTTTTGTAGGAAACGTTTTCAGTAGCTGCAACTATTAATATGATGAATCTATTATAGCTATATTAATTCACCTCTACTTTGACCTGTCATCATGCTACTACAATCTGTCAAATAGATTTTCAACTTTATCGCTAAAGCATAAGGTTCAAAGTTGATTGGGAAAATTTGACAGTTTTGGGTAGCTTGATGTGCTGGCGTCTGTACTGAATCTATGGCAACAGGTAGTGCGTTAATGTCCCAGCCAGCTTGTATACAATGTGTTTCAAAGGGGTGTGACCAAACTTGGAGGTGTGGTACAGGCCATCAAACTGAATAACTTTTTCCCTACTTGACCAAATGTATACATGATCAGCCTATAATTTTCCCACTGCTGGGACACAGGCCTCCTCTCGGTGAAAGGAAGTGGGCCGTAATCCACCACGCGGGCCCAGTGCGGGTTGGCAGATATCACAAGTCTTCGAATTTTTGGCTCTAGGACATGCCGGTTTCCTCACGATGTTTTCCTTCACCGTTTTGAGAGCAGTGGTGATGAAATAATTTTGACGAAGTAAAGCGCCTGTTTGGTTTCGAACCTACGGCCTACACCTCGTAAGTCGCGGCCGTACCACTTGGCCACCACTGCTCTCTTGGCCACCACTGCTCTCTTAGCCACAACTGCTCTCTTGGCCACAACTGCTCTCTTGGCCACAACTGCTCTCTTGGCCACAACTGCTCTCTTGGCCACTACTGCTTTCTTAGCCACAACTGCTCTCTTGGGCACCACTGCTCTCTTGGCCACAACTGCTCTCTTGTCCACTACTGCTTTCTTGGCCACAACTGCTCTCTTGGGCACAACTGCTCTCTTGGCCACAACTGCTCTCTTGGCCACTACTGCTTTCTTGGCCACAACTGCTCTCTTGGCCACAACTGCTCTCTTGGCCACAACTGCTCTCTTGGGCACCACTGCTCTCTTGGCCTCTACTGCTCTCTTGGGCACCACTGCTCTCTTGGCCACTACTGCTCTCTTAGCCACCACCGCTCTTGACCAAATATATCTATCTAATCTAACTAGCCTGTACTGTCCCACTGCAGGGCAAAGTCCTCCCTCTCCCTTTTCCACACAATGCTGTCTTTTGCGAGTGCGGCGCCAGTCCTTACGGTAGGAGTCAAGCTCGTCCCGCCATCTTCGTCTTGGCCTGCCGCGATGGCGTCGTGCGTTTTCCAATCGGTGGCTCTTTAAGCCCAAATGTATGGGACGACGGATTTTTTGTTTCACGATTACGTTGTTGGTCCCCAGGAAAAAGTTGTTCAGTTCTATGGCCTGTACCACACCCCCAAGTTTGGTCACTCCCCTCTGAAACACATTGTACTGTATAAAACAAAATAAATTGGCTGGCTCGATGGTCGCAAGCGTTACTATTTAGAGGGTCCTACAGGTTCAATCCGTGGTGAGGCTAAGTATTACTGGGTTTTTCGATTCGGATTTTCTTAGTGCTGGTCCAAATTCATGCTCGGTTCATGGCAATAGGCTTCCCATAACATAGAACTTAAATGTAACAAGATCTAGACACCAGGCTGCTCTCGAGAAATTCCTAATGTGACCACCTATAACTATTATTTAGCCTCGGGCCCAAGCAATGAGCAAGTATGCTCACAACATTACTTTAATTAAATCATAAAATACTAAACTGGTTTTCGAATAGGACCATAATATATTTCTACCGCATTCTACCAAATATGGTAGCTTACCCAAATGGTCATTACGGACTAGAGTTCCGTAATTATATTATGAAACTTTTGTTATTGTGATTTAAGCGACAATAGCGAAAAGGCTAGGTGGTGAAGGGGAGGTCATAGGTTCAAATTGGTAATGCCACGTTGAACTAATCACGGCGTTTTGTTGGATGTGGAAATTCAATTACCTATATTGATAAGAGGAATGACTTTAAACCTTTTTTTTTAATTTCTAAGAAAAAATATTCGCTGTTCCTTGATAAGATTTTCAGTTTCGTATATTTTCCTTCTTGCACTTTAACATACACAAACATAATAATAAAAACTGGCTAAGTGCGAGTCGGACTCGCACACGAAGAGTTCCGTACCACAAGGCAAAAACGCCGAAAAAATACACATTTGTTGTATGGGAGCCTCCACAAATATTTATTTTATTCTGTTTTTAGTATTTGTTGTTATCGCAGCAACAGAAATACGTCATCTGTGGGATACAGCTTGGTGACAGACAGACAGACAGACGGACAGTGAAGTCTTAGTAATAGGGTCTCGTCAATTTTCACTGGACAATGAACCAGTATGCTCACATTATCATCAGCCTACCCTTTTCCCAACTATGTCGGGGTCGGCTTCCAGTTTAACGGGATGAAGCTGAATACTAGTATTTTACATGGAGCGACTGCCTACCTGACCTCCACAATCCAGTTACTGGGTAATACGATACCCCTTGGTAAGACTGGTTGTCAGACTTTCGAGCTTCTGATTACCCGTAACGACTGTCACAAGATCCACGAATGACAGCCGGGATCAACGGCTTAACGTGCTTTCCGAGGCACGGAGGGGTCTCGGTATGTAAAGATGGTCACCCATACACAGACCATCCGCGGCAAGCGTAGCTTAACCTGGTCGATCGACCTGTGCGGCTGTTATTATTCAGCCATGGGCCCTTATTATTTCTATAAAGTTGTGTTCGTAAATTATAGTATAACTCATAGTCATAAATCATATAATAAATAAGTCCATCATCTATTGTAAAACACCTCCCTTTATTTAGTTAAAACATTGCAGTTTTAAGAAATCTTTGGCTGAATTTTTCAGCATCAGCGAGGGCGGTGTCTTTGAAAATATTCTTTTAAATTCTGTTAGCTTTTCTTTAAAGCTAATAATGGCGGACCGGACCAAATTGACATATCTGGTAAAATATTGGCTTCGCCTGAGATATTGTAAAATAATTTAGTGCCTGGCGAGAAGGGAGCTTTAATTTTTGAAATATTGCGAATGTAAGTATTTAGTGTAAATGAACGAAGAGGAATGAACAACGTGAAATCAGTCCAGCATGAAAGGCGAAATCAATACGTATCAGCATTTTTGTCCACTTGTAGGTTCTCTTTATTCATAGCTTTTGCATCTTCGAGAATACAATAGGGCCATAAACGGACGTAACGCGTTGCAGACGCGGTTCGTCCCTCCCTAGCTTTTCATCTTTTGTTTTTTAATTCATATTGTTTTGTTATTGAGCAGTGGTGGCAAAGTGGTATCGGCCCCGACTTACGAGTGTAGGTCGCGAGTTCGAACCAGGGACTCTCAAAACATCGTGAGGAATCCGGCATGTCCTAAAACTAAACAAATCGAAGACATGTGACATTCACCAACCCGCCCGCGCCCGCGTGGTGGATTATGGCCCACCCCCTCTCACAGGGAGGAGGCCTGGGTGCCAGCAGTGGGAATATTATAGGGATGGTTATGAAATGCTATTGAGGAAATTTGAGTGGTCGTTTCGCCATAGAAATGCTCTCGCCTGTTTTCTTTCTGGTTAATGACTATAACGCAATGATTATTTACAGAATAATAAATATTAACTACGTGTATGTCCCTATGTTTTCCTTTTTGATAATACATTATTTTTATAAACACTAGAACCATAAAAAAATGCCGATTTAAGCCGCTGTATATTCGGTTCATGAAATATCTTTTAAATTGGTCCAATATTGGAGGAGAGAGCCAAACCTCGAATTACGACTTTTTACATAGGATTTTTCAAAAGTCTTTCCGACCGCATTTCCTCTTAAGCCCCCGTCAGACAATACTAGTTTCTTGCCTGTGCATACCTACAATAAAACTGAAGTAACAAATGACATGCACCGTCTTAACAAAACACTGTGTAGACGGTACAACTTGTCTTGTTGCTTCGACTTAGGCTCCCTCAAAAAGGCGCGACACGCGATAAAATCGCGCGCGACACAAAGGCACCGCAAGTCGCGCAACGAGCGGTGCCTTTGTGTCGCGCGCGATTATATCGCGTGTCGCGCCTGTTTATAGGAGCCTTTATGTTATGCGAAGGGCAATTAAATCGCACTGTGTAATTCAGGCTTTAGGGTCATAAATAAATATTTTTTCTTTTTTTCTTCAAGACTTGACGTATATGTCGCAGCCAGCTGGTTAAATTAGCCGTTTATTTAACCGCTTGACCTTTGGAAGTAGTGCTCGCCTCGCTTCGCTCTCTTTGCTCGCACGCGGTTGATCACAGTTCTAACCTAACCTAACATAACCGATTAGGTCGGACTGCCCTTGCTTAGTTACTGCGACTAATTCGGCTCTCGCTTGATTGGTTACAGTTACATTCAGGCCGTTAGTTGAACGGCCGCCGTTTAGTTAAAAGGCTAGGCGGTTAACTAAACGGCGACGGCGACGGCGGCTCCAAGGGAAAAGTCGTGACTTCGAGTTATATCATATATTATTTTTATCGCAGCAAGCAGGATATAATAGACAATTTCAATCAATACTTAATCTATATTTTTTGCAAAATAAGTAGGCATAATAAATCCCTTCATTATTAGGCCTATCTTTATAAGGAAATGGCTTACGTTACCAGTCCGGGTATGCGGAACTACCAACATTAAGATAAGTACTCCATCTTGTCCACATTATTTCTGTAATGGCTGATCCAATATGGCCGACTACCTTTGACAGACTTTGTGGCGGCCGTGAGGTTCTTATATGGAGATGTAATGAGTCGTGTGAGAAAAATAGCTGGTATTATTTACTTAGATTGTGTGATGATATAAATGCTGGTGTGTATTTAATTTATGTGAGGATTGCGAGTTTGTTGCCTCTTATAGTTTACGTATGTATGTATGCTATAATAAAGTATGCTATAATATAATTAAAGTAAAAAATAAATAGAGTTTTTACGTGGTCTCAATATATAAGCCACACACACTTTTATTACCGATTATACTAACATGTATTGCACTCTCGTTCATTAAGGATCTAGTAGTAGTATTTTTAGCATAAGATTATCATAGTTTCACCTATCATAATTAGACTAACACCCATCCATATACTCACTTTAAAATTACCTATTGTTAAAAATCGTATGATAGTGAAACAGTATTATGACACTTTCCTGGATAAACTCTTGAATCCGGTACCTCTCTCTCGGAAATCGCAATTTCGAATCACAAGCGATATTATTATTATGCAAAACAGTTTTCATTCGTTTTAGTCATTAGCATGTAATTTAGTGAATTATTCTGCACATTAACTGCCTAGCCTTTTCCTCAACTATGTTGGGGTCTTACAGTCCAACCGTATGCAGCTGAATACCAGTATTTTACATAGAACGACTGCCTTATACACTTCCACAGCCCAGTTACTGGGTAACATGATGCCCCTTGGTAAGACTAATTCTCAGACATTCGGGTTTTGTTAATCACACTAATACTATAAAGGCGAAAGTTTGTGAGTGTGGGTGTGTTTATATGTTTGTTACTTCTTCACGCTCAAACGGCTGGACTAATTTTGATAAAATTTTGTATGGAGGTTGCTGACACCCTGGATTAACATATAGGCTACTTTTTATTCTGATATTCCCACGGGATCGAAACTTATGCGGGTGAAACCGCAGGGCGCAGTTAGTTAATTTTAATGCCGTCGTACCTATTTAATTCCATCATTTTATCTGAAAAAATCTTGATGACAAGAGCTATCTTCTATTGCGAAAGAGAGCAGTAGATTATTTTCCCATGGCAGTAAGGCATGACACACACGAGTGACTAACAGATGTATCATTAACATTCGCTGTTGTATACGGAGCGTTAGTCATGGTGCTCACTGTAATTAATATCGCATTTGTGTTATATATACGAAGACTCTAATGATCTCTCAATTAGGAATTTCTTAGTAGGAGCCCAGAGTCCGGATTTGCGGCCGGTTGATGAAACATCGATGGAGAAAGGTCAGTGTGCTTTACACTTCTGCGTGGTTCCTTAAGAGTGAACTAGTCGCGAGCTCGAACTCATTACACGAAGCGACTGCCTACCTGACCTCCACAACACAGTTACTAGGTAATACGATACCCCTTGGTAAGACTGGTTGTCAGAATTTCGCGCTTCTGACTACCCGTAACGACTGTTAAAGATCCACGAATGACAGCCGGGACCCACGGCTTAACATGCTTTCCGAAACTCGGAGGGGTCTCGGTATGTAAAGATGGTCACCTATCCACAGACGAACCGCGGCAAGCGTAGCTTAACCAGATCGATCGACCACTGCGGCTGTTATTATTTAGCCACGGGCCCCTACAATAACAATTACCTATAACAATTTTGCGACAATCCCAACCACATTTACGACTAATCGCCAATATGTATATAGCGTTTATTTAACCGTATCGCAGCCGCGGGCTCCACACAAAGCCTATTGCGTTCGATTGTCAAACTTAGTTCAAACACCAAATATTGAAACGTTACAATTGCCATTTTAAATATTAACGGCATTGTTATTGTGCTCACCGAGTTTAGTTGTTTAGTGCGGCTTGTTCTGTGTTGTAAATGATTGTAAATGCAGTGCCTAGTTTTGAGTGGTTATAAAAGAAAAACTGGCCAAGCGCGAGTCGGACTCGCACACGAAGGGTTCCGTACCACAAGGCAAAAACGCCAAAAAAAAAAAACATGTTTGTTGTATGCCCCCCTTAAATATTTATTTTATTTTATTTTTTATTATTAAAATTAAAATACAACTGAGTATTTTGTGAATATTTCAAGTGCCTACCTGTTGCCATTTTTGATATCGAGCAAAAAAGGACAAAAAAATCGCGTTTGTTGTATGGGAGCCCCCCTTAAATATTTAATTTATTTTGTTTTTAGTATTTGTTGGTATAGCGGCAACAGAAATACATAATTTGTAAAAATTTCAACTGTCTAGCTACCGCGGTTCTTGAGATACAGCCTGGTGACAGACAGACGGACAGACGGACAGACGGACAGACGGACAGACGGCCAGACAGACAGACGGACAGACAGCGAAGTCTTAGTAATAGGGTTCCGTTTTTACCCTTTGGGTACGGAACCCTAAAAAAGGTTTATTTGCGGCAAACCACGACGTAAAGAAAAAAACACAAAAAGCCCGCAGCCAAGGATCTGAGTTTCACAAGTCAAGTCCAGTCTTACCAACGAGTAGTGTTGTCCGAGAACTGGGTTGTGAAAGTTAGATACATGTAAAAAAATAGGTTTATAAACTAAAACCCGACTACTGAAAAGGATGAAACAAGAAAGTACCTTCACGTGGTCGCATGCTACCACAGCTTACAAGTATAGTACAGCGGTATGCGACCACAGGAAGGTACTTTCTTGTTTCCTCCTTTTCACTAGTAGATTTCTAGTTTTTAAACTTATTTTTTATTTAATTATTTTGAAGCTAATTTCAGTAATATTTATATTTTTTAAATGTGCTAATTAAGCCCGTTCATTTGACACCCAACTAGGCACCATCCCAAAATATTTATTTTTAAATTCTCAAACTCAAACTCAAAGGATTTATTTCAATTAAACCTTTAACAGGCACTTTTGAATTGTCAAGAAGTCGGTCAGTCAGAAAATATGAAGCTAGTTGCCATTTCCAAAGCGTAGGTACCTATGAAGAAGAACGGGCAAGAAACTCCATGGACACTCTTTTTAAATTACTTTTTACAAAAACATTTGTTACATCATTACTTTTGAATTTATGATTATATAATGTGAGAACGATGTAAAAAATAAAAAATATGTCCGCGTTAAAAGCGTCCAGAATACAACAAATAGTAACAAAACAACAATCCAAAATTAAAACAATTAAAATAAGCCCAGGCGGCTAAGTGATGACCAGCCCCAACTGACGGCGCCCGTTCACGAACATGACGTATATATCAGCATCATTCAGCTCAACCTCTTTGAAGGGTGCTAAATGATCCAACATACACGCCACCGTCAGCGAGACATTTGAGTGAGCATGACACACTATCAGCCGCCAGGGAATATTCAAGTCAATGAAAGATATATTATTACCCGGTAAATGGTAGCTATAGATTACATAGAACTCACATCTGTGCTATGCAATTATACAATACAAAGGAAATTGAGTTTATACAATGCAAGGATAGTCTTACAATCTTCAGCAGCTCCAACAGTATTTTCAAGTGTTAGTCAATTAGTTGTGGAGCAGGACTAGCATTGAGCCAGGCATTTTTGTCAGCGATGTAATCCTCTAACTTATAATATGCCTGACTGCATAGTGTGCGTTTTATACAAGATTTAAATTTTGTCTCATTCAGTTGAAGAATGTGGGGAGGTATTTTATTATAACATTTTAGACAGTACCCCATAAAAGATGAATCTACTTTAGCCAGTCTGAAACCTGGTTGAGCTAATAGGTCCCTATTTCTAGTACTATAATTATATCTTTCACCTCTTTTACTAAAAAATTGTAAATTTTTCCTTACATACATGATGTTGACAAGGCACCGTCATGATGTTAATTTCCTTAAACAGTCCCCTTAGAGAATCGCGCCTGCGGAGATTATATATGGCTCTGATGGCTCTTTTCTGCAGAATAAAAATAGAATCGTTGTCTGCAGCCCGTCCCCAAAGTAAAATACCGTAAGACATGATACTATGAAAGTAACTAAAATAGACTAGTCTCGCGGTATCTACATCAGTAAATTGACGGATTTTTCTGACAGCATAAGCTGCTGAACTTAGCCGTCCTGCAAGAGATGTTAAATGAGGACCCCATTGTAGCCTTGAGTCGAGCGTGATCCCTAGGAAAACAGTTTCATCGACGAATTCTAGTTTCTCTTGATTCAATATTATCTCACAATCACTACCCTTGACATTTGGTAAAGAAAATCTTATGCACTTACTTTTTTTTCCATTTAATACTAGATTATTAGCAGTGAACCAATTTTGGACCTGCATAAATATTAAATACTTTATCTCCTTTAGAGGGCGCCATATTAAATTTAGCGTGACGTCACATATCCTATAACCAGCGGACGGTCAAGACGCTACTAACGATATGTCAAATTATTAGAAGTACTTTTGAAGTTATGAGGGAACAGATGAACATACATACATACCGGTAAAAGTCATAACCCTACTTTTGCTTCGCCGTACTCGGGTAAAAACTGGTATTCAGCCGCATCCGATTAGATTGGAAGCCGAACTATGTTAGAAAGTTGGGAAAACCTAGGCAGATGATGATTAAGGGTTGCAGGAATTACAGGACCTAACCTTGTGGCGAGCTGGGATTAAGCCTATATCCAGCAATGGGGAACTACTGCCTGAGTTGGGGATATCATTATATTACCATACCACACCATAATCAGCCTATAATGTTCCACTGCTGGGACACAGGCCTCCTCTCTGTGAGAGGGAGTGGGCCGTAATCCACCACGCGGGCCCAGTGCGGATTGGCAGATGTCACATGACCTCGAATTTTTGGTTCTAGGACATGCCGGTTTCCCCACGATGTTTTCCTTCACCGTTTCGAGAGCAGTGGTGATGAAATAATTTACACAAAGTAAAGCGCCTGTCTGGGTACGAACCTACGACCTACAACTCGTAAGTCGCGGTCGTTACCACTTGGCCACCACTGCTGTTATCATTATATTACCGACCCGTAAACGTCTTCTGTTAAACCATCGATACTCTTAGATTGGACAAGACTATATTTGCCAATTAACAGGAAGATACTGTTATGGGCCGTTTTACCATCCTTATAAGGCTGGGTTGACGTATCTAGCAAGAATTTGTAACCTATCTTGTACAGACGCCAGCACATCAAGCTACCCGAAACTGTCAAATTATCCCAATCAACTTTGAACCTTATGTTTTTGCGATAGAGTCGAAAATCTATTAAAGAAATTTGACAGACTGTAGTAGCTTGATGTGCTGGCGTCTGTACATAGCACCTATCTTGACTCTGACTTTGAAGCCAAGATTAGTAAATGTTACTCAGATCTTAACATTAATTATTTCTGTCACTTTAAGCAAAACTGTCAAACAAGTGCAAGATAGGGGGGGGGGAAACAAAGCAAAGTTTATCAATCTCGACCAGAGTGAATTTTGACTAGTAAATTAGTATAAAATATTTGTAGAAATACAAGGGAATGTAGACATCAAAATTGCCAACGTTTATTGAATTGTGTTTGACATTTGAATAAAGTTCCTATTATTACGTCGCAGGCAGCAGTGCAGAGGGGCCGACAAAACCGCGCTTTAAATACACACATCAAAAGTGTCTAGGGATCAACATATATTTTTGCAATAACTTTTCTCCTGATTGATATTAATTAAAATTTTCTTTAAGGATTCATCAAATAAAGTGTTTTCGTTTGTCACAGTAACGATAAACCAAGTCACCTTTGCATTAATAAAGAAATTTGCCATTTTCCTAATAAAGGGATTTTTGACATTTGAACCACTAACACAAAAGTTCGAAAAAAAGACTGAAATAACAGTTTTCTTTAAAATTTTATTGGGTAACTTAAACAATTAATAATCCGTGTTTCTACCGCGAACACTAACAACACAAGAACATCGGTTTGGCATACTCAAAATGAGTTCATCCAAATCACGCTGTGGAATGGCCGCCCATGTTCGTTGCAACAACAAAAAAAGGTCTTCTTGCGACTGGATACCCTCCATATTCGGCAGAGCTCTTCTCTGTAGCATATCCCATGCATGCTCAATCGGGTTCAAGTCTGGCGACTGAGCAGGCCAGGGCAGGACATTGATGTTAGCTGCGGCGAGAGTCTGTCTTACAACTCTTGCGGTGTGCGGTCGTGCATTATCATGCATTAACTGAAATAAGGGACCGATTTGCACTTGTAGAGGAACGATGACGTCTGATACAATCGTCTCAGCATAAATTTGAGCGTTGAGGTTGCCTCTGATCCAAATCAACTCAGTTCTTCCGCCGATCCAAATACCCGCCCATACCATGATGGTTCCACCACTATAAGGATGGACTTCCTGGCAGGATTTTAATCGCTGTTGGCGTCCAGGGGTTCTCCAGTGTCGTATACGTCTTGTATCCGGTCTCATACCAAAACGAGACTCATCAGAAAAGCACACGAAACGCCATTGTTCTTCTGCCCAATTTCTGTGTTCAAGAGCCCATTGATATCGAATCCTACGATTGTGCATTGCTATAGGTGGTACCCGTAGCGGTCTTCGGGAATGAAGGTTCACTTCATGCAAGCGGTTTCTGACTGTTTGGTCGCTAATTAAGTTCCCTGAAGAGTGATGAAGCCTCACGGCTAACATCATGGCGGTTATTGTTGGAGCTCTTCGAGTTAAGATTTGAATGTATCGGTCTTGTCTCCGTGTGGTGCAGCGATACCGTCCTCCATGGCGCTCAGCCACGGTACCAGTGCTTCGGTAACGTGTCCAAAGTCGACTGATAACACTCTGACTTGTATTCAGAGCTAAAGCCACAGTACGTTGCCGGGAACCAGCTTCTATCATTCCCACGGCTCTGAGCATTTCTTCCCTGCTTAAATGACGTCGCCGCTCCATAATAACGTTGGTTTTAATCAGTAGTAGGGAAACAGTAGCACTAATAATGTCTTCAATGCGTTGTATGTTTTTATAGGGAAAATATTGACAGCTGATTTTCATCTTTTACTCGAATTTGATTCACAGTTCCTGATTCAAATTATGAAATGCACCAAAAAGGATCCATATAAATTTATAAAATCATAAATTTATTACAAAGCCACATCTCAATCTCAAGAAATCCGCATAAAAATGCTTGATCCCTAGACACTTTTGATGTGTGTATTTTAAATAGTTAAGAGCGAGCACACATTGTAGATTCGTCGTTGTCGTGTCGACAATTTATGCCTTTAATTTAGCTTAGTTAGTGTAGATTCGTTACTGTTAGGATTTATAATTGGGTGCATTATTTTTAAGACAGGTCTTTTTATTATTAACAAGTTGACATTTTTGGAAAAAGGCAGGGTTTCATGAGTTCAACTAAATTAAATCTCAATTGATAGACTGTTTCGTGTTTTTTTTTGCTTAGCTATGAAAATAATAATATTATAACTATCAAAATAGAAAGAGGATATGAAACTAGTTTTAATACCCTAAAGAGATATTGAGGAAGTGATTTATTTTGTATTACTGCTTAAATATCCTTTATTGTGCAAGAAAAAAATAGGTATGTAATTTATTAAGTTTATTGATTTTAAATACAGTAAACGTTTCCGCTTGTAAAATACAGTAATTGCCTGTAATAATACCATGAGCTGTGGATGGGTGACCATCTTTACATACCGTGACCCCTCCGTGCCTCGGAAAGCACGTTAAGCCGTTGGTCCCGGCTGTCATTCGTGGATCTTTGACAGTCGTTACGGGTAGTCAGAAGCCCGAAAGTCTGACAATCAGTCTTACCAAGGGGTATCGTATTACCCAGTAACTGGGTTGTGGGGGTCAGATAGCCAGTCGCTCCATGTATAATACTTTCATTCAGCTGCATCTGGTTAGACTGAAAACCGACCCAACTTAGTTGTGAAAAGGCTAGGAAGATGATAATGAATACCATGAGCAAGCAACAATAAAAAAAATCAAGTTTATGGTTAGCCACAGGTCGAGGCTGTGGCTTACTATAAACTTGCATCGTGTAAATGGCTTTAAACTCTCGCGACAGAAAATCGCAAATGCACACTGCCACTTATTTTCTGTTTTGACCGAAAAATCTGCGACTAAATGTTAACACGAAATACCTTCCTGGATATCGGGCGTTTGTTTTAATTAAAATTTTAGGCTATATCCAAACTATTCAGTTTCATTACCTGCAGTTTGTTATGACGGGAATGTGACTGTTGAATATTGACTAAAATGGGAAATAGCTTGTTATTTGGTATGTTTGATTTTATGCAAGTTAATGTGGTATCGGTGGTAGGGGCTCGTGGTTAAATGTATCAGCCGCATGGGTCGACCGAAGGTTAAGCTACGCTTGACGCGGTCAGTTCGTGGATGGTGACCATCCCTTCCAACCATTTTACATATCCAGATTATTCCGTGCCTAGGAGGGCACGTTAAGCCGTTGGTCCCTTTTATAGCGACTGCCTATCTGGCCTCCACAACCCAGTTACTGAGCATCGGTACCCCTTGGTAAGACTGGCTGTCAGACTTTCCCGTTTCTGACAACCCGTGACGACTGTCAAAGATCTACAAAAGACAGCCGGGACCAACGGCTTACCGCAGTTCAAATAAAATTAAATGTCTCTTCCCTCCTTACATTAAAAAGATCTCTTCACACTACCGATAATCCTCACGACTTGATACTGGGAGACAATGTCAAGTTAGATGTGCGATAACAAAGCATTTCAATAAAGAATCAATGGATACTCAGAATGGCGTGGGAAACGGTTAGCTTCACTATTATATTGTATTAGTGGCGGGGAAGATAAAACCAGTGTAGGTATTGCGTCGTTTAGATGCGGGGCTGACTTATTCTGGTAGAAATTTTGGATATGTGATTGCAAGTCTGTGTGGTGCCGGACTTAAAGAATAGCACCACCCCATACTGCCCGTGGGTGTCGTAAAAGGCGACTAAGGGGCGAATGGGCAGCAGCGTTCTCTATGCATTCCACCACCATACCATACTGCGATCGCCAACCCGCCTGCCAAGCGTGGCGATTATGGCAAACCCCCCCCCC
Organism: Mesoligia furuncula; assembly: GCA_916614155.1. Lineage (NCBI taxonomy): Eukaryota > Metazoa > Arthropoda > Insecta > Lepidoptera > Noctuidae > Mesoligia > Mesoligia furuncula. The sequence continues at coordinate 2,351,268 of OU744809.1, read as the reverse complement.
CCTTTTGGGGGAGGCCTATGTCCAGCAGTGGACGTCTTTCGGCTGAATGATGATGATGATGATTGCCAGTCAGAAGCTTGGGGCTCATTGTAGCAAATTTGACGAAATCAGAAATCTATAACATACGGACATAGGCCTCTCTCTTCGAGAGGGAGTGGGGCTAATAATCCACCACGCGGGTCCAGTGCGGGATGGTAGATGTCACATGTCTTCGATTTTTTGGTTTTACGACATGCCGGTTTCCTCACGATGTTTTTCTTCACCGTTTTGAGAGCAGTGGTGATGAAATTTGTTACACAAAGTAAAGCGTCTGCCTGGGTTCGAACTCACGACCTACAACTCGTAAGTCGGGGCTAATACCACTGCGCCACTACAGCTCAATCAGAAACACTTAAAACAAATCAGTGATACCTGCGAACACAGACAGGGAAACTCAAAATCATATCATAGCTTAGATTTCTGGTAGAATGGGAACGAAAAGTTCTGAACTGGCGACCGCGTCAAGCTTGGATGTTCCCCCATAAAGAAGATTTACAATCTTGTGAAGGTCCAAAGGAAGGAACAGTACAGTTTGAACATGGCAACGTTTTGATGGGAGTTACTTATGGCCCCTTGTCCAGTTATAGTGGGCCATTACGAATTTTGATGACGATGGTGATGAAGTATATGCAGTACTTCTTGGGCAGTCACTTCCTCTACTATTCTAACTGACTGGCTAGTCATCTTAAGAAGAGAAAAATATGTAAAAATCCATCTAGCATCCACCTCGTCCTTTAGTTGCAGAATAGTGGCAAATGAAGAACTTAAACTGGATGCAATGGCGCGTTCTCCTGGAAATTGTCTTAAGAGAGCAAAGACGTTCCCTGTTAGACGACGAGTTACTATTAACTACTAGTGATGGGCTGCCACGTTAGGATAATGCTATGTTGTCGATGAAACTGCAACTTTGTATTTCCTTTGTGTTTTATTTTTCTGTTTTATTTAAATTAGATTAATTTCATTTTTGTTATCTTTTGTTATCCTTGGTTCAGTTTATCAATTGCATACCTGTTATTTATGATAGTGGAAGAGCGGAGTTCACCTAACACAAGCATCTTCTTGCTTAAAAGGTGATCTCCAACTCATTGTATGTTATAATTGTGTGTAATTTTTTTTAACTGCACGAGTTTGTTTTGTAGTAGTGATGATAAATGATAAAAGTGTACGTATTCACGAATTTAGGTGAGCTGCAGATTTAAACAGAAAGAAAGTTGAAGAGGCTTTATTAATCCCAGTTGAAAAGTCATATGTCCAAGATTTTTTCTACGTGACAAATTTTTAGATAGACTAGGATTGAGAATGCTTATTTGCATAGAGTGTAGGAATACAAGTCAGTGGTTATAGAATAATTCTGCAAGTTGTTGTTATGTTGCATAACATATATGGCAAAAGTCTAGTGAAAAGAATCGATATGAAACTTTTTGTCATTGCCTATGCAGCACTCTTTTATTTAAGTTCGTAGCAACAACTTGTATGTTGAACGCAAATCATGAAACAAGTTGCCCGCACCGTCAACCTGACATTACAAAAGTTATTATTGTTATTCTATCGATGTTAAAACCATCGATAGAGCCCCATCTCTCGCGTATCACCGCGGCTCTCAAACTTAACGCATTACTAGAACTGCATTCAGCACAGAACTTGTACGTACACTTAACCTGTACATAAAATTGTAATTTGTATATATATTAAATATATCTAATACAGTCGTCATCCCTATCTATATATATCAAGTTCAAAGTCCTGACTGACTGATACATCAACGCACAGCTTAAACCGCTGGTCCTAGAGACGTGAAATTTGGAAGGAGTGTTCTTTGTGAAGATTAGGTATCCACTAAGAAAGGGTTTTTCGAAATTCCACACCTAAGAGAGTGAATGTCCCCCATGCACCCTCTTAGGGGTGAAATTTCACGCAGACAAAGTCGCGGGCAGGAGCTAGTTTCTTTTAGGAACAGACAGAATATTTAGTTTATGTGCAGCAACATTTCATAAACACGGACGTTTCGAGAGCTTACAATAATGTAATTTTACATTTTATTTGTACCTGTAAACCTTCTAAATTACAGTGACATTGTTAATACATTATTTGTCACACTAATATTATAAAGGCGATAGTTTGTGAGTGCGTCAGTGTGTGTGTGTTTATATGTTTGTTACATCTTAACGCTCAAACGGCTCCACCAATTTTGATAAAATTTTGTATGGAGGTAGCTGACACCCTGGATTATAGCATCGGCCCTGAAGGGATATGCAGCAGAAGTCCTCAATTACTTTTTCTGTTTTCTCAATTCTGCAGAACTTAGCAACATTGTGTCGGATTGGTATTCATTCGCAAATTCGTTTTAAGGTCTTGATTAAAAATTGTTTGAAATGAAATGCGTTAATATTGAAGATAAAACTTTTTTATTTCTATATTTTAAAGGAGCACAACGTGTCTTGAACTTGACAAATTTCCAAGTAAAAAAGGATACAGAAAGTCTCAAAATAATGTTGCCAGTTTATGAAACTAGAGATGTGACATAAGAAAACGAGTAAGTATTAGCTATGGTTAATAAAAAAAATATAAAGTAACTTGCCGCGCCCCGCGGTTTCACCCGCGTAAATGTCGGTCTCGTGGAAATATTGGGATAAAAAGTAGCCTATATGTTAATCCAGGGTGTCAGTTTTTTTTTTTTTACCACAAAAAAAAAAAAAAAAAAAAAAAGGTGTCAGTTACCTTCATACAAAATTTTATCAACATTGGTCGAGCCGTTTGCGCGTGAAGAAGTAAGAAACATATAAACACAAACACACACACACACACACACACACACAAACTTTCGCCTGTATAATAGTAGTGTGATTATAACTATGTTCAAATGGACTTGAACAAAAACAAAGCATATTTTTCTTTATACGAATATTACATGACAACAATCGTCAACCGCGACACTCTTCAATTAAGGTTACACTAATTAGCGCCCTCAAGAGTGCTCTCCCTCCGTACGGGAGGTAAAACTGCCGAATTTTTAGCACGACTGAGCTACCTCGAGACTTAATTACGTCATACATAAGTATTGCCGTGTGGGTAGTTAAAAAAAACCACTCAAAACCTCATATGACGGGACTTGAAGGAAGTGACATTATGTATGTACCAAAAACATCGCAGAACCTTTTCTCATACATCAACTTCATTTTAAACATTATAATTTTAGTTTGTGTTGTTTTACATCATTTATGTACAGACGCCAGCACATCAAGCTACCCGAAACTGTAAAATTTTTCCAATCAACTTTTAACCTTTTATGCTTTATCGATAAAGTTGAAAATCTATTAAAGAAATTTGACAGATTGTAGTAGCTTTATGTGCTGGCGTCTGTACCACCTACATCAAACATTATATACTTATATATTATTTGATGTCAACTGTCTAATTTTTCCAATCAACTTTAAACCTTATGCTTTAGCGATAAAGTTGAAAATCTATTAAAGAAATTTGACAGATTGTAGCAGCTTGATGTGCTGGCGTCTGTACCTACATCAAACATTATACATATATATTATTTGATGTCAACTGTCTAATTTTTCCAATCAACTTTAAACCATATTATTTGATGTCAACTGTCTAATTTTTCGCATCAACTTTAAACCTTATACTTTATCGATAAAGTTGAATATCTATTAAAGAAATTTGACATATTGTAGTAGCTTGACGTGCGTCTGTACCAAAAACATCGCAGAACCTTCTCTCATACATTAACTTCACTTTTATTAGTCCGGAAATCTAATATTGAATACAGTTCATTCATCACGGCACTAATGCACCGGGCGTACGGCTCGTACACGACAGGTATCCGGCACGTATACAACAGGTACACGGGACGTATACGGGACGTATTACACTGCATTATGTGCACTCGATATTCCGATATTCCATTAGTTCGAGCGCAAATAAGGGATGTTTGATGCTGTGGATCGGTTCTGGTGATGTGTTCGGAATTTGGTTGGTATTGCATAAATTATTGGGATTTTATTTTACTGCGATTGGTTTCTCCACTTAGGCCTTCAAGTGGACCACTGTACGTGACCCATGGCGGCCGTCGTTTATCATTCCAACCAGCCTTCCAGAAGCAGATTAGGTCTCCCAGTCTGTTCAGAACATCTGCCAAAGATCTGGGTGCACCGATGGTTTCTGTTCTTATCTGGGTAATGCCTGTGCATTCAAAGAGCACAGTCATGTGCAACGGTTTCTTAGCCTCCATGCATGCTCTGCACAGAGGACTGTCCGTTATGCCTCTTGTGTGGAATTAAGTTTTCGATTAAGCGATTAAGTTTTCGATTAAGCGATTAAGTTTTCTTTCGGATGTCATTTTCCTTCTTGTCGATGGCAATCTAAATAGACTCGGCCCAGAATTCGGCTACGTATTTGGCGCCATCACGAGCATCCTGTAATGTGCAGCTGACAGGACACGCATGAGATTTGTTAAGAGTTTTTTGTGTCACATTGTTTGTGGAACAGCACCACATTTACACTCCAAGGCGGAATCTCCACCTAAACAGGTTTTCCTTGCTTCGGCCAACCTGGACCCGGAGTCTGTTTTAAGACTTTAGGTTACCCAAGGCAACTCATGTCCAGGTGGGAGATCTACAGCGGGTCGAACAAATGGTATGGGTGAGGAAGCATTGGGATTGTCCCGCGATTATTTTGTTACATGTGAAGTTATAGCTATGTTACGGGCTGCAATAGTGTGGTTCAACTCATCACGATAAACTGGTCATAGGGCTTTGAAATGCTTTATTTATCCTTTAATGAAAGAAAATGATTAAAATCATAAAATTAACCATGGCTTTGGCTTCATGCGGTAGGATCGTTGCCTACAGTACTAAAAAAAAGACTGCATATAAGTTTTCCAATTTCAAAAAATACACACTCATTATAACACACACACACACACACCACATTGTACTTTTGGAGAACATGCAGTCTCGACCAAGCCAAGTTTGAATGAAGTAAAAAGAAACAGAAAACAAATGAATTCTAATTAATTGCAACACATTAATACTTGAACACCCAATCATCATCTGCAAGAACTCATTAAAAAAGTAATTCGGCGAAAATGAAATTAAAATTTCATTCTGCGGCTTGTTGGTTCATTATACGAAAAAAAAAAACGTGAAAATACGTTTTCCATGTGACATCGTTACGTCAAACGCAGTCGAAACAGAGAGCCATTATTTTTTATGGCAACATTACGGTTCGGCACACGAATCTGGACTCGGAAAATCTTTTGAATTGTTAAATATATTTGCCCTTGCACATTAATAATGTATTATAATTTTTATTTATAGCAAATGAAATATTCGAAAGAATACAAGTGGAATTTTTTGTGGCTTTTAATAATAATTGAGAGGAACGATGTAATACAAAATAATGGTAACATTTGAAATTTTGCACAGAAAGTTTGAATAACTAACCTGATAAGTTATAAATTATACAACCGCTATTTTATTACCGCTTACTTACTTTAGAAAAAAAAGTTATAATAAACTAATCGTTCCTCTGACGCTATACTTTACTGCGTAAACTTAATTACCTACCCTTAATGGAAGAAAAACATGGCCAGAATTTTTACACCAGAAAAAATAAAATTCACAAAACTATAACCTGTTTCAAAAATCGGGTGATTCCCCAGTCCAATAAAATCACAAAAGTATCCTCTATACGTGTACCCCATTCGCACACAGTCACAAATAAAATATGCAACCAGGTATAATTAAAATGGCGTCGGCTAATTTTATAGCCTTTAACCGAATTTGTATGTTCTGAGGATTTCCGGGCCACCTGCGATGACTGTCTTTTGTTTTATAAAGTTGTTTTTTTAGTTAGGTTTCTTGAAAAGTTTTCGGTATTTAACCGACTTCAAAAAAGGAGGAGGTTCTCAATTCGACGGTATGTTTTTTTTTTTTTTTTTTGTGTGTTTGTTACGCGATTACTCCGCCAATTGTGGACCGATTTTCAAAATAATTTTTTTGTTTGAAAGGGTATACTCTCGAGGTGGTCCCATTATCATGAAGTTGGAATCTGATGAGAGGATCCCATGGAAATCGAGGGAAACCCTCAAATTTTATAGGCAAAGCTATAACGATTTGGGTATTTTTTTAAATAACTTGAGCATTTGCTCTTGGAAATCATCAATTGGTAAAGTGGAGCTGATGAAGAAGTCCACAGATAGCCATTGGAACTACTCAATGACAAATATTTTACGGGTTGCGATTCGATTACTTTAATATGGTTGCTAAGCAATTTATGCTCGTCACAATGCGTATGGTGAGTGGTTGTTGAGGAGTTCTCCTGGTTCTTACCAGGAGAACTCCTCAACAATTAACGTCCCAACATCGGGAAAAGCAATATTTTGTAACAAGTGATGAGCAGTTGACATTTGGCTATTGTAACTTAGATATATTACAAACGGACCCACTAAAAAGTGAAAAATAAAAACTTTTTACAAAAAAAAACAACCGACTTCCAAAAATAATATTAAAAATTGAAAAATAACTTTAATTTCGGAAGTCGGTGTCAATAAACGAAAATGCGGAACCAAAGACACCGACTTCCGAAATTAATTAAAGTTATTTTTCAATTTTTAGTATTATTTTTGGAAGTCGGTTGTTTTTTTTTTGTAAAAAGTTTTTATTTCAAGTAAGTGTTGTTAATTATGTGTTTTTTTTTTTACCTGAACTTTACAATTTTATATTTTTATTTTTGAAGTAGTAAGTCTCTGTCTTTACAAAATGTAATTTGTTTTTAACTTAAAGCTGTAACTTACAAAAAAATGATTCTGTAACCTACAACTAACAATCAATTGGTGATGATTTTTTTTATGAATAATTTATTTTATAGCAGTTGGTACCTGGCCTAAGACCTGGTTAAGACTAACACAGACCATCAGGGAACGGACCTGCGGGCGGAGAGTAATGGGTGGCTCACCGTCCGATCAGGACCAGGTCCGTGCCGGACGGCGCGTACTTGTTCCACGCGCGCCTCAAAGAGATGTCAGCTGCAGAGAAGGCGCCCCTTAGGGCCGAAGCCTGCCGAGTCAGCGGGATTGTCCGAAAGGGTTACCGCTGGCCCGGAACATAAAGGGCTAAGGAAGGAACATGGGTGGGTTTTAGTCAGTAGGAGTCTGACACTCCCTTCCTCTTCACCCAGAGCGAGAGGGGTCATTTGACAATTTTCCATCCGAAAAAAAAAGACCATCAGGGAAACATGACTCAAAAGGATGGACGCGTATGCGCAGCAGTAGGTTGAACAAGGCTGCAAATGACAATGTTTATAGCTCAGTATAAAATGACTCGTCCAAAGAAGAATTATAACAATCACTTATTTCTGCACAAATTTTCCATTATAATGAGTGTTGCCATGTTCCAGTTTCATATGTATGATTACCAGGTAAATTACAGGCACATGACACTTTTCAACCTTGTGGATGACGGGCACAATACAATGATGCGTATGTCCTCGAGAGAGCCTACCAGGTAATAAGATGGATCAATGCTTGCTTTTGCTTGATTCTATTCTACATGTAAGTTAAAATGGTAAGTTTTTTAAAAGTATTTGATTTTTTTTTTTGTGAACCCTCATCATCATCTGCCTAGTCTTTTCCCAACTATGTTGGGGTCGGGTTCCAGTCTAATACCAGTATTTTACACGGAGCGACTGCCTATCTGACCTCCACAACCCAGTTGCTGGGTAATACCCCTTGGTAAGACTGGTTGTCAGACTTCCTGGCTTCTGACTACCCGGAAACGACTGTTAAAGCTCCACGAATGACAGCCGGGACCAACGGCAACGGCTTAACGTGCTTTCCGAGGCATGGAGGGGTCTCAGTATATAAAGATGGTCACCCGTCCACAAACCAACCGCGGCAAGCGTAGCTTAACCTGATCGATCGATCTGTGCGGCTGTTATTATTTAGCCACGGGCCCCTAAAAATAATGTAGGAGGAAAAGACTTTTGTTCTAGTTGAATGAAAGTTCACTAACATTGCGCCTGCTTTACCCGAAGGAGTAGGCAGAGTGTACCTAAACCCAAATTTCTTAATTATGTTTAAGAGCCATCGACCGGAAACAAATTCATAGGTACTTCTCTAGGCTACTATTGAGAGTTTCCATTATGAAAAACCGAAAACAGATGAGCCAGTTCTGTCATGAAAGTTACTGACAAACAGACTAAAGCATTTAAAAACTGCTAAAAAACAAAGCCCTTTGTTCCTTCACTTAAATATTAAGTTTCCGTTACATTTCTGATGGTCTTATAACAATAATGCCCTGAACAAGTTGTTAAAATTGAATTATTACATTTTTACCGTTCTTCAACACATCTAATTGGCGAAGCGGCGTGTTTTTCTTAGGAATTATGTGTGTAAGCCGGTATGAACAAAGAGGGGACTAATTATAATGATTTTAACATACAAATGCAAAAATAAGTCATATATTTTTATTTCCTTGTAATTCTTTTCTCTCGGGTTCTTTTTTAGTTTATTATTTTTCTGAATGGGCTCGCTTTTGACGTCGATCACGCCTGATGGAAAGCGAAGGATGAGGTCTATGATGGAACCAGCGTGCCCAGAAGATGCCTAAGGCACTGGAACTCCCACGCATCTACGAAACACAACAGGCTGCGTGACGCCGGACTCCCGGAAGGGTGGTAGCAAACCAGGCGGTTAGCCCCATCAACGCAAGGGAAGATTTGGCCAGTCAAATACGGTGCTGGGTGTGACTGTCCAGGATGCGCCGAGCGCTAGTGTTCAGTTGAGTAACTGGCGGAACAAACTGCGCTACACGAGGAGGCTTCTCCATGCATCCCAAAAGGTTTTGGTTTTTTTCAATTCAATGCGTTTATTGCATCAAATTTGGTAGCTACAGTGGGCTGCATCAATTGGGTACCCCAGTTGTATGAAAATTTTAATACAACTGGGGTACCCAATTGATGCAGCCCACCATACATGAAGTTCTCATAATAAAATATTTAGTAACACACATTTGGCCAATATTTAGCATGCAATAGTACAAGTTTTTACATTTAATATTTTTTTGCGGTAACTGTAATTACATCTGCGAGGATTCGAGTGGCATATCGACCTGTTTACGTACCATAACATCACGCCTGTCATCCCCAAAGGGTTAGTTAGGGTACCACCCACATTTCGCCAGTTTTGTTTAAGTCCCATGTAATAGAGGGCGAGCCTATAGCAACCACCACTGGGCAATCCACACTCCGGGCTGCTAATAAAAAATTTCAGATGAGAAAAACATTAATAACACTTTGCCCGTCCTGGAAATCCATCAGAGGAGCAATTTTCGTAATTTTAAGAACATTCACAGTCTAATCTCAGTCTCAATCTGTCAAAAAACTTCGAATTTCCCTACATTTTGACAAGTTTTTGGCATTTGTTTGTTGCCGAGATAAGACTGCGACTAGATTTTGATCGTTTTAAATTACAAGAATTAGCCTTCTGTTTACGTGTTAACATACCGTATTGTCTAGTTGGTTTAGTGGTTGTAAGCAGTAGTTGCTGGGAGAGGGTCTTCGGTACAATTTCCAGGTCGGAAACAGAGTGCGTTTTTCTCCAGAATTCTCTGTGGCAGCCCGAAGTCTGGTTGTGCCCGGTTGACGGCAATAGGCTCATCTATAACATGGGAATCAAACATTGGTGGCGAAATATAGGTTTTGCTATACACCACTGACCTACGTGATGTTATTAACGAGACAGTTTTTTTTTGTATGTTTGTTACGCGGTATCTCCGGAAATTGTAAACCGATTTCAAAAATTATTTTTGTAACGGATAGGGTATGCCTCGGGGGTGGTCCCATATAAATTTTTATTAACTTAGCTTGGGTAGTTTTTGAGTTGATTTGTTTTTTGAGGTAAGCTTCAATAATACGTATTATTGCCACTTGAGTTTATAGACGACTCCCTCATTCACCTCTTAGGGGTGGAATTTTGAAAAACCCTTTCTTAGTGGATACATAAATATCAGCTATCGTGAATTTTTCCCCTTATCCAAAAACAAACATTTAGCTGGGGGGGACACACTTGACTCTAACAAAAATTTGCACTTCAAAGCTTAATATTTCACAAACGGATCCCTAAATCGAAAAATTGTTTTAAAAAAATCGCAATCTTTTTGAAAGACTTATCCTGTGAATACGATACCCCACACCATGGGGTAGACGAGAAAAAAGAAACACCCCTACTTTACGAGTACAGGAGGTTACCCTAAATATATATTTTTTTAATGATTTTATTTTACCACTTTCTCGACGTGATTAATATGTATATCCATGCCAAATTAAAGCTTTCTAGTACTAAGAGTCTCTGAGTTAAGCTGCGGACGGACGGACGGACAGACGGACACGGCGAAACTACATTACTTGTTGATTACGGAACCCTAAAAACGTGATATTACGATGATTTTACCGTTATTAAAAACCAAGAAGACACTCCTGTACTTCACAACATAATCCTCTTACAGTTTGAAAACTTATCATATTCCTATCCTTACCATCTTTATTAAAGTATATTCAGAAACCTACATTAAATATTATTTTGTAGAAAGCTAGCGGCATTCGCTCTAGGTTGAGTTGCGTTCAAAGAGTATCATGCACCTTGGAGGAGCATTAGTAATACATGACCGACCACGTGTAACTAAAATGCTTTATATAGATAATGTTACATTTTAATATACCTTGCTACATGCCTTGATTCTGAGAAGGGGTATACAGACTTAAAGGTTTTGAAGTAGGGTGAACCATCTAAGTTTTTGGGGTTGCTAACCTCAAGTTTGCTATTGTTAAAATCTAGTTTGATATTGGCTTCAAAGGACAAAAGAAGGCGTCTAGATACGCGCAACTCTACACCAAACTCAATTCCAAAAATATAGAGAGCTGAGTGAACGCATTACTCCTTGATACGGCACGCATTGTGAGGAGGTTCTTTTCTCTAGAGCCCAGATCACCGTAGCTTGGATTTATTTAATACTTAAGTATAAATAAATCAATAAATAAAAATAATAATAATATCTGGCCACTCTAATGGCTTTCGAACGATATTTCAAACGACAAAAAGCAATTAAAATAAACAGTAATAAAATATGTAAGGAAAATCATGCAAAGGAAATCTCGCACATTGTTACAGAATTGACGTTTGTGATAGACGTTTCATACAAGCGACGAACCTAAAAATTATCTGAATTATAATGACCTAATAGATAACTGACTGTGCACTAATACTAAAATAACAAGTAATCATAAAGTACAACTTTAACATGGTCCCATCTAGTCCATTCCAGCCACTTTCTCTATGTACTGTGAAACTCTAGATGGGAGCTTCACAATATAATTAAAAAAAAAAACGTTAGCTTTGACTCAAGTATATTACATTGATAGGAAGACTTTACATTACCATGTTATTTCTTGCACTGACTCTACTGAACAAAAATACCCAATGAGAATATTTGACACTTGCTTGAACGTTCAAATAGAACACGCCGGCAATTCCATCTCACACATCCATCCAGACATCGATCTACATGGTCTTCTTATAACCTGACCAAGATTATGTCTGGACTTTAAAAGAGACTGTGACCTCTGAGTTTGTTTCGGCCTTTCTTCTCAGAGTAGTCAGATAGGAAACGCCGACCTCATCTAGTTTAAAAAAAACATGATTGACGTGTAAAAGTAAACACTTTGAAATGATTTTATCATTAATTATAATCAGCCTGTAGGTACTGCTAAAGGTACATAGATAGCCTCTAAAGTACTGACTAAACAAACTAAATCAGTAGTTTAAGTACCCTTGATCGATAACAAATGAAATGAAAAGCGATCTCAAAATTAAAGTATAGAGTACAGAGACACCGCTTTTCAAACAGATATTTTATTTTTCAAGTTTTAAAATGGTTGAAAGAACCTTTCGCACCTTTAAAAGATAATAAGTGCGAAAAATACAGACTACCAAACTCATTACGGCACTTCAAAATTGATTCCCTCTGTTTATTTAAAAAAAAAATTAAATTAATTCTGACAAAACTTTTAAAAGCCCTTTGATCTTCATCCCTTCATATTTTTCGAGGCCTTGGCTTAAAGAGAGAGATTTAATTAATTGGTCATTATAACCTTAAGGGCTGTTGTCATGGCGACGGTGGATTAGCCCGGAAAGGGTATAAACCTACCCTTTTGGAGTTTATAGCTAAGATAACAAATGTATTATGTGTTGGTTTAAAAATAGGATGGTGTTTGTTTACGGAATTGTTGACATAAAAGGAGTCGTTTCGACCAAACTCCTACTTTTCGGGGTACATCTGTTCCTGTAACTGATCGGTTCAAGCTCCTAGGCATGAAGTTGACATCTAGTCTCAACTTCAGCGCCACCATCGAGTACAAAACCCAAACTGCGGCCAAGGAGCTGAGCATCCTAAATCAGGTGAAGCGATACTTTACGACTAGACAGATTTTAACCCCTTACAAAGCGCAAGTCCGATCCTGCATAGAGTATTGCAGCCACATTTGGGATAGCTCAGCGAAATAGCAACTTGCCGCGCTTGGCTCGGTGGAACGCAGTGCTAAGAGGCTCTTTGGCGACGTAAAACGGGTGGATGCCAAGCTTCACAGCTTGGCTCATCACCGCAAGGTTGCCTGCTTGTCGGTCTTCTACAGATTGTACTTCGGTGAGTGTGCCCAAGAACTCCATAACCTCATTCCACCGGCCCCTTCTACGCTTCAGACGCACTGCAAGTTACCATTTCTAGTTGCTATTCCACCAATTCGCACTAAGCGTTTTCAAACGTCCTTTATAATGCGCGCAGCAAAAGAGTGGAACTCTCTACCTGCGTCTGTGTTTCCGAACGCATACAACCCGAATCTCTTCAAAGTGAGAGAAGAGGCTTCTTCTGGGTAAGCTCACTCCATCGTCGACTTTGTCTCTGTCACCTCTGACCTAGACTAGAGTCAAGAGCAAACCCATTTCAAATATAAAATTAAAAAAACATGCTCCTTTTCAAGTCTTTCCAAAAGGAGATCCTCGACTGTGAAGTTTGAAATCCGGTTCTAAAGTCACGCAGAAATTGAGATAGTCACGCCAAATTATCACTTCCCAAACATTTTTCCGCATAATTTCATTTGCCAAATCATTACTTAGCAAATAAACTTTTCACACAAAATTGTAACGCAAACCTAATGTTTAGCAAACGTTTAAACAATAACTTGCTTACCAAATAGTACTTTCACCAATTTTAATTTAGTCAAATATTTCAGTTGGTATCACATGTTTTAAGCAATATAAAATAAGCCAAATATTGTGTACCATCGGGGCCCCTATTTCTGTCTGCCTATCATTTAAATTGGCCATGTTTAATATGATATGTGGTAAAGGTATTTGTATTCACATTCGCTCGCTCTTGCATCCAATGTCGACGGAGCCCCGCTTCGCGGGGCCCCTATTTCTGTGAAAAGGGTTTAAAGTAACCTCGGGGTGCCCTTCGCTCGGTCTTTCATCCTACGTCGCCTATCGACCGACCGCAGCTATGCAATGTAATAAAAAATGTAGTTATGTAAGTAAAACCACGTAAGTTCAAAAAAAAAAAATTTTTGTCTGTATATTTTTTTCATAACAAATCATTTGACTAAATGTTTATTGTCTAAAGATTGTTTACTCTAATAAATCATTTAATTAAAGACCAAATGCCTAAATGACATTATCCTTGATAATATTCTGCCAAGTAAAAATTTGACCAAATGAAAATATGCGTACTAATCATTCCAAATATTGCATTGGTATAAAAAAAGGTTGCTAAAGTTAGTGAAATTTTGGCAAAACGTTTTCGGCAGAACGGCAGGATCCCGTACTCCTCAAATAGTTAGGAAGATGACTGTGTACGTATAGTACCTACACCTACATTTCGCTTGTTATGTGTGCCATAGTAACATTCCTTGTAATACCAAAAAAGAATCCAAAACACTCCCATCCCGAAACACTTAAATAAATCCCCATACACTTGCCAAAAAACTTATAAATTATGCTAAAGAGATTCATCTCTGGGTAATAAATTTATAAAGAGCCACGTTAAAATCTGGTAGTAGGAGCCTTATCAATTTCAAGGAAACTTTAATACTTTGCAGCGTCTTTGTAAACTTTATGCTAATAGTAGATAGCTAAAGTTCAAGTTAACCCTGGCTTAAGTAAAACAAAGTGCTTTTGAGTCGAGAAGTTAGGACGGTCGAAAAAAATTGCAATGTATACTGTGGTTGGTAGACGGATACGTCTGGGTTGATTTAGGATTTTTAGCAGTGTTGTTTCCCATGTCCTAAAAATATTAATACGGTCCTCTAATATAAAATTTCCGCCTCTTTTTGTGAGCATAAGCCTTAATAAATTAGACTATAATAATCCCACTGCTGGGAGTGGGCCCAGTGTCATGGCGGATGTTACATGTCTTCCAATTTGCACTGGGCCTGCGTGGTGGATACGGTCCTCTAATATAAAATTTCCGCCTCTTTTTGTGAGCATAAGCCTTAATAAATTAGACTATAATAATCCCACTGCTGGGAGTGGGCCCAGTGTCATGGCGGATGTTACATGTCTTCCAATTTGCACTGGGCCTGCGTGGTAGATTATGGCCCACTCCCTCTCACAGAGAGGAGGCCTGTGTCCCAACAGTGGGAACATTACAGGCTGATTATGTTATGCTACTGGCATGTGTATCCTTGGCTTTATTTCTACTGCTCCATCATGAACACAGCCTTACAGAAACACGTGCAAACAAGCTTCTCTTTACCTTTGTAAGGATTAAAACAACAATAGTTAGATATTTTAATGATGACTGTAATACCTAATCTCCTAGTAGTTAGGTGGCGGCTTTAGTTTCATCTGCTTTTGTGTGGCTAACGAATGCAACTGAATTTAAAGGGACTCTTTTTTTTAAGATACTTTAATGGTAGAAGAAAAATTTTCTAACAATCGAGCTCTGGGAGCAATATAAATTATGAGACATAGATAACTACCACCTCATCTAAAATAGAAACAGGGGGCTTAAAAAGACCACTTTGGCAGAATCATAAAAGCATGACATTATCAATCATAATATGGCGAAGACAGTCCGTGTTTTTCTTTTTTTCGCTGCACTACGTAGATATAATCAAAGAGATTGGGATTGGGTTTGTATTGGATTGATTGGTATTTTAACACAGACTAAAAAAAAATAACCGAAAAATCCTTCACCAATGGGATTTGATACGATTAACTTAACAGTTAACTGTCCATTATGATTCATAATGTTTTCCGTTTATTATTCTGCCAAAGTAGCCTTTTTAGGCCCGCTGTTTCTATTTTAGATGAGGTGGTTATCTATGTCTCATAATTTATATTACAACTAGCTTCTGCCCACGACTTTGTTCGCGTAGAAGTCGTAAGATACACAATGCCTATACTTAGTAAAATAACAATCACATTTTCTTTAAACTTCCCGTCGCTATAACTTGTTTTCGCTTAGCGTTCTTTCCGACTTTTTTCTATTTGCGCGGCTCCTATTGGTACTAGCGTGATGTTAAATAACAAAATTATTTAGCTAATTAAATATATTTAATTAAAAATAAAAGCCTTCCCCAAGAATTAGGCCTGCAAATGCAGCAAGAATTTTTCAAATGCGACTGATAGTTCCAGAGATTAAGAGCGTTTACGCCGTACGGCATTTCATACAAACTTTCAAGCCCTTATTTTTCGAAATTAATGAACCGATTTTAATGAAACTTCAAACGCAGAAGCAGGATACAAAGGTCTAAAAAGTTAGTAGAGAACATTTTCGAAATGTCTTATTTATAAAAAGATAACTGGAAATCTCTGTTTCTATGGAAAATTTAAAATTGCTCTAATTTGGCTGTAACACTATTTTTCGATAATGTTCTCTACTAACTTTTTAGACCTTTGTATCTTGCTTATGCGTATGAAGTTTCATTAAAATCGGTTCATTCATTTCGAAAAATAAGGACTTGAAAATTTGTATGAAACGCGGTACGGCGTAAACGCTCTTAAGGCATTCAAACAAACAAACACATTCTTCAGATTTATTTTTAGCCCCTTACGTAACGTAACGTATTATATCAGATGTAAAAAAACACCGATTTCTCTCTTTCAGTCGTCAGCAATTTGACTTTCGAAATAAGAAGACAAAGCGTTGTGTAACTATACAGACGCTATACAACGTTTATAACCCCCCTTGGGTTAGTATAGATATATTATTATGAAGTTAGAAAAAGCAAATTCAATTAAAATAAAATAAACGCTAAAAGTAAACTGGATAGTAATTAAAAAAGCAGTTAATCAAGAAAAACATTTCAAGCAACATTTTATAAAAGAATTCCATAAAATATTTTTGACGTCTTTTGAAACTCGCTGAAACTGAAATCAACTGAAGTGCCTTTAAAATTCTCGTTCGATATGAAAACGCCAGACAGGAGCCTTTATTTCGTTTCTTTTCCGTTTAAAACAAAATAAAATGGACGTACAAAACTAAGAACGAGTAATGCCCGTGGGAGGTAAGAGTTCCGGGTTCGATTCCTGACAGAAGCAAGTCAGCTTTGGAGCTTAGTTGGCGTTGTTTCCTCGCCCCTCGGGAATTGTTTGTTCGTACGTATGTGTACATATAAAACTGACGGTTTGAACGTCTTGAAATCTTTTGAGTGTTGTTTGACTGCATTTGTGATGGTTGAATGTTTCATAAAGTTTTGAATGGGCTTAGAATGGTTATTGAAACTTTTTATTACGCAATAGTGGCTCCGTTTTACATCAATCAGAAAAGTGCAGGTAAGTCTTAAGTTGGTACAAAGGCGGACTTAATGCCATAAGCATTCTCTACCAGACAACCAAGGGTGGTGAAGAGATTACAGATGGCAGGTGAACAATGATATAAAAACTATTAAAAATATATCTTAGTGAGTTATAAATAAAATGGGTACACAAATACATAAATAGGTTATAATTTTAATTATAATACACATACATATTTACTATAATTTAATTATACTTATTAAATATAAATGTAAATACAAATTCAAGGGGAGTATTGAGATGATCATACGCTTTTTTTTGAAAACAGTTCTGTAATTATCGCTTAATTGCATACCGGTTGGTGGGACATTACAAAAATATATAAAATCCATATTATGTGCCATATTATAAAATCATAATGTCAATATTTACTTTTCCAAATGGGCGTTTTAATCACGAGGGAATATTGCTACAATCACCACACCTGGTTGGCAGAATGGTGACACATGATTTTATATCCAAACTAGCAGCGCTCCGCGGTTTCACCCGCATAAGTGTCACGTGGGAATTTCAGGATATAAAACTACCCTATGTCCTTTCCCGGGATGCAATCAATCTCTCTGCCAAATTTTATCGAAATCCGTTCAGTGGTTTAGGCGTGAAAAGGTAACATACAGACAGACAGAGTTACTTTCGAAATTATATTAAGTATGGATACGGTATGGAACCTTCATCATACATTAATTAATTGAAAACAAAGATGGCACCGGTTGAACAGTCGAGTGTGGGAGGAGGATTACTTTGTCGCCCAAAGGCAATGGAAGTGTTGGTTACCCTATCTTTATTTATATTAATGAATGATGTTAATAATGTCTATGTTTTATGAATGTATAAATTGTGAATAATGATGCCTTTGTGGATATTTGAAAACATGAATAAAAAAAGTGCGATGGGAGAAAGACCTAAAAAGTAAAGAAAGAGGTTAGAAAAAACCTAATTATTAAGGTTTTCCTGGCCTACTTAGATTGCTGGTTAAGTAGGTAAGAGTATGTAATGTTTTTCTGGGTTTTATTCCTAAAAAACCCAGAAGAACATCCCCGGTTAAAGAAAAACACCCTAGCTTTGATTCATCTTATCTGACCTCTTCCATCGCTTTCCACCAGGCGTGATCAAGGTCAAGAGCAGACCCATTCAGCAATAAAAAATATTTTTATTTTCACAAAATCATATCAGCTTACATTCGAAACAGCCTGCACCTCAACCAAAAATCACGAGCACAATAAATAAATAAAAACAAGAACAATAAAAAACAACAACAAAAAAGACGGAAGCTCCGTCTCGGAAGCCGGTATTGTACTGTACTCATATTCAAGAAAATATGACACCAGTTTCGCCGTGTCCATTGTAATGCTTGAAAAGTATAACTGGCTCACTTAAAAATACAATACATTCACGAAAAAGTACACTGAAAACGCACACAGAGACACAAAATCTGTTGAAAGTGCAGCCAAACGCACACATTGAAGGAATCTCGCGATCTGTGCGCACGTATACGCGTCTGTGTTGTAATGTGTGCGTCAGGGTCGCAAGTAGTGGGTGCACAAACGCGTACAAAATTCCCGCGCAGTGAACTTCGCCTTTATCTGGTAATGTCCCGTGCACATTGAGAGAAAAGCGTTTATTTTTATTACGCTTGGCTACTGCCACAATAGATGTAACACCTAAACGTGACTTATACTTAACTTTTATAGTTTGAATTTGAATTGGAAAGTTTAACTTTAACGGGTTTGATGTTTTCTGTTATTATAATGGTTTTTCATGGCAGACATTTTAATAAAGGAAAAGTTTCGTTGTAATATTGCATTGGTTGCGAGAGTGCCAATACTAATTTAATAAAGGATGGTTTACTGTTATCTTTATAGTCGATAATAGTTACCTCAAAACTTAACGTCATAGTATGTAACTCTGGCTTTTACTCGTGCTTAAAATCTAGATATGCAATCTTTTTATTAAAAATTCTTGTGAATTTCGTTGTTTTAGCCATCTTTATTGAAAGAAGAAGTTCTTATTAGCAGTTATGTGGCTACGTAGTAACAGCCACACGGGTCGATCGATCTGGTTAAGCTACGCTTGCCGCGGTTAGTCCGTGGATGGGTAACCGTCTTTACATATCAAGACCCTCCGTACATCGGAAAGCACATTAAGCCGTTGGACTTGGCTGTCATTCGTGGATCTTTGCCAGTCGTTACGGGTCGTCAGAAGCCCGCAAGTCTGACAGCCAGTCTTATCAAGGGGCATCGTTAATACGATACGAACCCAATCACTGGGTAATCCCAGTGACTGGGTTGTGGAAATCAGACAGGCAGTCGCTCCATGTAAAATACTGGTATATTCAGCTGTATCCGGTGAGACTAGAAGCCGACCCCCATATAGTTGGGAAAAAGCTAGCCAGATGATGATCTTTCCATCATGACATGACACAATGCTGAGCCTCCAAATCCATATGAAATTTTTTATCATCATCATCATCTGCCTAGCCTTTTCCCAACTGTGTTGGGGTCAGCTTCCAGTTTGCTGGATGCAGCTGACTAGCACTCTAGCAGTATTTTACATGGAGCGACTACCTATCTGACCTCCACAACCCAGGTACTGGGTAATACGAAACCCCTTGGTAAGACTGGTTATCAGACTTTCGGGCCTCTGACGACCATTTGAAAATGTTCATTATATAAAAAAAAACTAAACGCACAAACAATGCTATAAATAAGAAAGAAGAAAGAGCTTCACTATACCCAGTGCCTATAAAGAGAGCTTCACTTGACAATTTTAAGCTGCATTCATCATCATCTGCCTAGCCTTTTCCCAACTGTGTTGGGGTCGGCTTCCAGTCAAACCGGATACAGCTGAATACCAGTATTTTACATGGAGCGACTGCCTATCTGACCTCCACAACCCAGTTACTGGGTAATACGATACTCCTTGGTTAAACTGGTTGTCAGACTTTTGGGCTTCTGACTACCCGTAACGACTGTCAAAGATCCACGAATGACAGCCGGGACCAACGGCTTAACGTGTTTTCCAAGGCACGGTATGTAAAGATGGTCACCCATCCACAGACCAACCGCGGCAAGCGTAGCTTAACCTGATCGATCGACCTGTGCGGCTGTAATTAATTTTAAGCTGCATTATCAGAGCATAATAAAAAAATGCGCCAAAAAACGATGATGCCACAACCTAGCAGAGCATGGGCGAGTCATTTGCGTATGCTAATCCTTATCCAACGTCCGCGATATAAATTGATTTATCGCCCGCATCGGACGGTTGGATCGGTCGCTCACAGACTTTTATAATGACGTATGAAAACGTTGACGTAGGAAATGTATTTTTGGAAAGGTTGTATGAATATGAATTATTTTTCAAGGTTTTGTGGTTTATCTTTTATTCGATGTGTAAACCCAGATTACTAATGGTATTTGAAATATGTTTATTAGGTAACAAGCAACCAGCAACCAGGACCATTGATTGAAATCTGTAGGTAAGCTTACAGTCGAATCATCATCATTTCAGCTGAAAGACGTCCACTGCTGGACATAGGCCTCCCCCAAGCACCTCCACTTCGACCAGTTCTGTGCTTCTCGCATCCAACGGGTTCCTGCGGCCTTCACAAGGTCGTCGGACCACCTTGTGGAAGGCCTTCCAACGCTACAGTCGAATACTAGATAATATTAGGTATTCTACTCTGTCTGCCTAACCCTTTGGGATAAACAGGCGTAATGTTATGGTACGCATTTTTATAAGCAGATTTATGTTCAAATATAAAAACAATACTGTACGGCACTGCCCTAGAAATTAGTGTATGTGCATAACTTTTTTTTTTTATTGTTGCCCCACACTAGGAACTCTCTTACTCCTGTATCGTGGGTGCATTTACAAACATATAAACTCACGTACACAAACAGCCAGACCCGGAACAATTACCTGTAGGCAATAAAAATATTTGTTCCGTGCGGGAATCAAACCCGAGGCAAGAAGCGCAGCAGTCAATAGCTCAGCCACTGTGCCAACCGTGTCGTCAATAACTATTAGGTACCAGTAACTTAATTATATTTTCCGATACTGAAAATCGGTACTTTTATTACATAAATGGGCCGGTATGTACTTTTTTATAAGTTAAAAAGTAATCGTGTTCCGTACAAACACGTAATAAATTTCTCAATTCAAAAAAAAAAGTAGTTACATTCCAACCCACCACAGACTAGCACATAACCATAGCTAACGTATAGCTCGATTACCCGCGCGGCTAGACCGAGGTGTTACTCTGTGGTCAGTGATTAATTTTGTGGTCATGTATCGTGTTCGGCCAGTAAGGGAATGAAAATTAGATTAAAATGGCTTGATGGTCCGTATTAATGGATCATCTAGAGGTCGGGTTGTATGAGGGATGTATATTATGTAAGTTATGTAATATATGTGTGAGCCCTTTACGGACATTTTGATACTTAAACTTATGGGACGGTGGCTTGGGAAAATTAAATAAAAGGTCAAGAATATTTTTTTTTTTGGGATCACCGTTGGCCAGAATTTGTGATGCCCCGAGGATTTGAACTGCGATGGGTTGAGTTTAAAGAATGTTACTATTGTACAAGATTCGCACAAGTCAAGGAAGCATGGTAAAAAGAGAGGAATCCTATAGCAGTGGCTGGAAAATATGGGTTATCGACCTACTATATCCCCACTGCTTGGAGCACAGGCCTCCTCTACGTGAGGGCGTGGGCCGTAATCCATCACGCGGGCCCAGTGCGGGTTTGAAGTTGGATGACATGTGAAAAATGCATTATCTTTCGAAAAAATATGTCTACAAAAGACCAGCGGGCTGGCCTATTTTTCGCCAAAGAATCAACATTGCCATACAATGCTGCAATGCTGCCAGCGTTTTAGGCACTTTTCCTATTGACAGCGATGCAGACGAATTTTTTGAAGCCCTATGATTATTTCCCCTCCATTTTCTTATATAATGTCGCATCCAACTGGTTTAATTAGCCGTTTAGTTAACCGCCTAGCCTTTTAACTAAACGGCGGCCATTAAGCTAGAGGCTTGAATGGTTTAGGTTGGAAGTCTGTAACCAATCACGCGCAAGCCGAATTGGTCGCAGAAACTAAGCCAGGGCATCCCGACCAAATGGGTTAGGTTAGAAGAGAGAGCGAAGCGAGGCGAGCAATACTTCCAAAAGCCAGGCGGTTAACTAAATGGCTAATTTAACCAGTTGGCTGCGACATAAATTCATGTATATATTATTATTTTCTCTTACAGTATCTTGTTTGAAAATAAATATAAGAGCTAGAAAAACTACGATTAATATTAAATTGACGACTAATAGAGATTTATGACAGAACAGACATTCTGCACCGACCCTAAATACATTGGATTAAGGGCAGACGGACGATGAGTGTAAATATCTTCCCAGTACCTTACTAAAACCAAACATACGCCATGAAACCCAATGCATACCGCCATACATTTCGCCTCGCCAGCCGTTAGACTAAAAATCTAATGGGATTTGCATGGGAATTGAGTCGAGGTTTACTTTGTGGTCGGTATCATTGCTTAATCCATTTGGAGGCTGCGTTTAAAGGGGCAGTTGTGGTCATAGATTAAAATGGTTTCGGTGGAGGCAGTGGAGTTATAAAGGTTTATGAATATAGAGATACGTAATAGGAGAATGGGGTGCAAAGCCTTTATGGGTCGCGATACTTAAATATAAGAAAAATGAACTGAAAATGTTGCTCCATGGTTATAAGATAATGATTTTCTTTATTGACATTCTAATATACGAAATTGTGACTAAATAATAGCTACTTATTTGTTTATGTGCTGTCTTCATTTATTGACATACTCGTACACTCATGAAATTGCGAATTCTACCTGTAAATTGACATTCGATTACCTAAGCTGTTATTTGCCTTCTGGCGGCACATAGTATTGACCAACATTTTTTTAATATGACATCTGTATTTAAAAAAAACTGCATATGAAATATCGGAATTAGAAAAAGCAAAACGTAGCCCTAGAACACTCTGGAACAAAATAAAAGAGATAACACATACCAAAAAAAGATGTGATCCTCCTTTAGAGCTTTTAAAAACATGTACGGACCCATATAGTGCAGCCAATCAAGTTTCTAAGTTCTTTGCCAGCATAGGTTCAGACCTAGCCTCTAAAATTGTAGCCTCCTCACAGACATTACCTCCATCAAAAACTTCGTCCCCTAATTCTTTTGTGATTCTTGACGTTGACTATTCTGAGGTCGAGTCTACCATCATGAATCTAAGACATGATTGTGCCACTGGATGGGACGGAATATCTTCTAATCTCCTAAAAATGTGTCGCAAACCTCTTGTACCCGTTATCACACATATAATTAATATTTCAATAGACAAAGGAATTTTCCCAGAACCCTTTAAGAGGGCTTTAGTCCATCCAGTATTTAAGGGTGGGGACAGGGACTGTGTGAATAATTACAGACCGATCTCGGTTCTTTCAGCAATGTCGAAGGTTATGGAAAGGTTGATAAATGGTCGTCTACTAAACTTTCTATACAAACATCGTGTCATTGCGCGAAATCAATATGGCTTTAAAAAAGGTGTTTCTACCGAAGATGCAATTGCTGACTTAACGGAAACTGTTGCTAAGAATCTAGATGATAATCGTAAATGCCTTTCGATATTCTTGGACCTGCAGAAAGCCTTTGACACAGTCTCTGTTCCTACTCTTCTGACGAAGTTGGAAGCCATAGGCATTCGAGGAACAGCGCATGACCTTTTCAAGAGCTACCTCCAAAACAGGAAACTCCGTGTCAAGATTGATTCATACTTTAGTGATGAAGAAATCATTACATACGGAGTTCCACAAGGCAGTGTGATGGGGCCTACGCTCTTCCTAATATATATAAATGAGCTTTGCACACTGACGCTCCCCAACACCAAGATTTTCACATATGCTGATGATACTGCGCTCGTGGTTTGTGGAGATACGTGGACTGATGTGAAGTATTATGCAGAACAATCCCTACAAACGGTCATGAGGTGGCTGCAAAATAACCTTCTATCACTTAATTTGTCAAAAACCAACTACATTCCTTTCTCTATTAGTCACAGGACCAAAGCCCCAACTGATTTTCAGATTTTTGCTCATTCCTGCCTAGGCTCCACCCCATGTGCGTGTGCGCCACTATCTTGTGTCAGTCAAACCAAATACCTGGGTGTAGTGATTGATGGCGGACTAAAGTGGTACTCTCACGTTGAAAGCTTAACGTCAAGGGTGAGGAAACTTATTTATATCTTCAAGTCTTTAAGGCACTGCGCTGACCTCAAAACACTAAAAATGGTCTATCTTGCACTTTGCCAGTCCGTCATCAGTTATTGCATTCCGGTTTGGGGAGGCACTGCGAAGACTAAACTACTTGGGTTGGAGCGAGCCCAGAGGGCTGTTCTTAAGGTGATGCACAGCAGGCCTTATAGATTTCCCACTAGGGAATTGTATGCGGAGTGCAGGGTACTTACAGTGCGACAGCTCTTTGTGCTTAATGCCACCCTCAGAAAGCATAGTCAGGTTCCTATGTTAGATAAAACCACTCGTAAAGCCAAATCTGCATGTCCATCTGTCCCCCACAGAACAGCCTTCGCTGGCCGCCAGCTTTATGTAATAAGCTCGCTCATTTACAGAAGGGTGAATAAGCATATCCAAATAAGCAATTTAAACAAACATGAAGTTAAAACTAAACTACAAAACTGGCTGTATGATCAGGACTATTCTCGTACAGAAGCTCTTATTTATAACATAATGTAGGCACGTAATAATAATCACTATTCTACAAAGCCGAATACAGAAACCCATGCAACACCACAAGACCAGAACATACCCCCACAAAACACAACCCCAACCCCCCCCTCCCTTTCATATACCACACCACACCACATCACAACAGAACACAACGCACTATAACACAACACAACACAACACAAGACACCACAATATAACACACCACAACACACCACACCACACAACCACATCTCCCTCCTTTAACAGACATACCTACACGTTAATAGCCGTAGTTCATTTTAGGTTCATAATGTTATCACACTTATCACACATAAATAAAGGATTTTTGTACACGAAGTTACAGTAGAATACTGACTCCTAAGTCACAGGGTCCCCCCTAGTTTAGGAGGCAGGGTTTTCACTATAAAAGCAACCTTTGTTTCCCTAAGTTTAATGTTCCTATGTTGTATGAGCTTTGTATATTAAGGTGTTTGTGTTAATAAACTTACTTTTATTATTTATTATTTTATTTATTTTTACCGACTTAAAAAAAAAGGAGGTTATGAATTCGACATGTATGTGTGTTATTTGCGTTATATTCACATAATATGACAATCTAAGGCTTCCAAACAAATATACCAATTTTTATAGACGTCAGTATACAATGTATGTATGTAAGTATGTATGTTTGTCCACGCATTCCTCCGCAACTATTAATCGGATTGTGAGCATTTTTTTTATTGGCTCACATTTACTTCAACTTAGGGAACAGTGCAAGTTTCATCAAAATCTATTTAGTCATTTTCAAGATGTGGACTAATACGTGTAAGTGTGACGGCCTGGCTATTGATACGACGAGCTACGAAGCTCAAAATTATGAAATAACTTTAATTTCGGAAGTCGGTGGCAAAAAACTAAAACTATAAAATACAGATCCCAAAAACACCGACGTCCAAAATTAAAGTTATTTCATAATTTTGAGTTAATTCCTTTTTGAAGTCGGTTTAATTTTTTTAAATTACTTTTCATTTTTTTTGTAATTTGAAGGAATAAAGAAAATGATTGTAGGTCCGCACAATTAGCACCGCTAATAAATATAAAACATTCCATGCCGATTTCGGCTACGGAGACTGTTAGTGTGTTACACAGTTACCCCACTGTTGTGGCTAATGTACCCCATCTTGGCACGTGCTAAGTGCTCCACTACCACCTGGATGATCTTAATACATATAGGCTACTTTTTATCCCGATATCCCCTGGTGATCGCCACTTAAGCAGGTGAAACCGCGGGGCGCAGCTAGTTTTAATAATAAAATCTTTTCAGAATTCCTCAAAATTTGGAACTTTGCGTCTATTTTCATTGAATTATAAGTTAAGCCCTTTTCGAATACTCCAAAGTTTGAAATCACTCAAACTTCACTGTTACAATCTTAATAAAATAACTGGGCAACGATGTTAACTAAAAGTTTAATTTCTTGGAATACAAATATTGTTTTAATTATAATCTTCAATTTGTACCAGCCAATTACTGGATAAAGATCTACTCAAAATCGATATAAATAAAATGCAATGCTATTTGTTGGTAAAGCTACTGGTCATTAATTTCATTGCGTGACCTTTCAACATCTTATAAAGACTTGCGCAATAATTAAGATTTAGAAAACTGAAGTGTTAATCGACCTTTGTTGCTGACTGTACTAGAATCAATACGAGATAAACAATCTAAAAAGATCTTTTACTTCTTGATCGCATCAGTTACATCCGTTATTTATGAATCATTTATACGGTAGCAAAAACACTAAACACCCATTAGCTGACCACCTCCTAAGTTAAGCTGCCAGAAGCCTATCGGAAAAAAAAACAGTTTGGTAGTGGCGCTGGCTACTCACGAGGACGCCAAACGTAGGTACCACCGTATCATCTTGTTAATGGATCATAACCTACTGCTGTATCCCTGGGTTTCAGACAGAACAACGTGAAGACCCACCCATCAATTCCAAATCATCCCTCACTTGAACCACTCCAATCGCAAGTACAATCAACCGAGCGCGCATAGTAAAACTTGAATCACAAAACCGCCCTTACTGCTACAAACACAACGCACTGTCAAAGTCATACTGGTACCTTGGACGAGTGGTTGACAGTACCGGTGAACAGAACCCCGCCCATTTCGACTCACCAATACACTTAGACAATTAAACCTTTCGAATTGAATTGGAAGCAATAAAGATCGATACAGTATAAAGTAGTCCCTCCAAAAACAAACATAGTAAATAGAGGACTGACCGTTTTCACACCAAATGGTCTGTGAAAAAGGAGCATACGGTTTTTGGGTTCTGCGGGGTCGAAGTTAGACGCCATTTTTCGAAGTACCTTCGCACTTTTCTACTAACTATTAACTTAAAGAAATTTTCCTTTTCTTTAAGTTTACTACCTAATGGTTAATTTAGAATTAGATAAAATGTACATAAAATATCACTACATCGTCTACTAGCTTTCGCCCGTGCTTTCGCCCGCGAGGTATGTCGATAAAAACTATCCTATGTCCTTCCCCAGGATGCAATCTATCTCTCTGCCAAATTTTATCGAAATCCGTTCAGTGGTCTAGGCGTGAAAAGGTGATATATAGACAGACAGACATTATAATATTAGGATGGATTAATTTTATTTGTCTGTGTGGTGCCGGATTTAAAGAATAGCACCACCCCATACTTCCCGTGGGTGTCGTAAAAGGCGACTAAGGGGCGTACCGGAGAATCGGCAGCAGCGTTCTCTATGCATTCCACCACCATACCATACTGCGATCGCCAACCCGCCTGCCAAGCGTGGCGATTATGGCAAACCCCCCCTTTTGGGAGAGGCCTATGTCCAACAGTGGACGTCTTCCGGCTGAAATGATGATGGTGATAGATTAATTAATATAACCTAACCTAACCTAACGAAAAATTCCTCCGCATCGCTATCGACTTTTAATGTACCCGAGAGACTGGCGGCATTACCACGTTCCACGTTTTATGGCAATGCCTATAGATAGTGCCATCCACGAAGACGCGCCGCTCTTACTAATCGCTAGTGGTTATCGCTAGTTAATTCCGCTAGTGTATTAGTTTTTTGATAGACACTAATTACCCACTAATAAGTAATCTTTGTATCGACAAAACTAAAACACTAGCGAATGTTGCACACTTGTACCTACTGTGAGCGAATAGGTAGAAGAGTGGGTCGCATCACCTCTGACCAAGGTAAAAGCCAGCCCTTAGATAACGCGATGTGTCAACCAGCCGTTTTGGAGATTCATTATTAATCTCTGTACTGCATTTCTAAAGTTCAGAATTCTTATATGTTTGGGACATCATAGATGCAGAAATTGTAATTAAATTCTTCTGTTAGCAAAATTCGACTATGATGTTGAATTTGACTTGATGATCGGCGATTTTGTCACTGTTACTTTGTAAATATAAAAAAGAACTGAAGCTTGTTTCATAAAAGCGTAGTTTTTATTTGCTGGACTTATTTATTTCTTTACTTAAATGGCAGTGGGCAGGGCACATTGCTCGCAGAACAGATGGCCGATGGGGCCGAAAGGTTCTGGTGTGGCGACCGCGTACCGGAAGATGTAGCGTTGGAAGGCCACCCACAAGGTGGTCCGACGATCTTGTGAAGGCCGCAGGAACCCGTTGGATGCGAGAAGCACAGAACCGGTCGAAGTGGAGGTGCTTGGGGGAGGCCTATGTCCAGCAGTGTACGTCTTCCGGCTGAAATGATGATGATGATTTTTCTGTTTTTGTCACTCTAAAACAGGAAGCTCCGATTGGATCATGACAACTTACACCCGTTGC
This sequence comes from Mesoligia furuncula, assembly GCA_916614155.1. NCBI lineage: Eukaryota > Metazoa > Arthropoda > Insecta > Lepidoptera > Noctuidae > Mesoligia > Mesoligia furuncula. Next base: position 2,322,767 of record OU744809.1, on the reverse strand, counting down.
CTAGTCAGCTGCTAAGGCCCAGAATATTGAGCGAAAAACTAAAAACGCTAAAGATTATTTTCTCAATGAAACCCGACCAGCTTATCGAGCTCACGCTTGCCCGTATTTTTTCCAGTCCGCCATTGCACCGCCTCCGTTGACTGAAATAATTTCGCTTCAGGCTCATTTGTATGTAAATGCGGCCCGACCGTTTATATCTCTGTTTGCCTCTCCATGTTTTTTTATAGTCTACGCTTTTAAAGTATTATCCGCTCGGTTGGGGCGCTGTTCTAGTGGAGTGGCTCTTGGATGTATAGAGATTTTTGCTTTAAGCTGTAAGACCTTTAAGTGGTAACCAGGTATAGAGCTTAAAGGTTGCTAAGGAACTTGAGAATTTTCTGTTTGTGGATGAAATTTCAGAGAGGAAAATGCTTGTTTATATTTATTTTGCACGATACTTCTTGGATGAAAGCTGCGAATTATTTGGTAGACAAAAATACTCTTCACTGAAAAAAATACTAACAAAAGGTATTTGTAAATTGTGGGTGTACAGGGCAGATGTAAATGGAAACGCCGGGACGCCCTAGAAGTAAAGACGACAGCACCACATCAAGCTACCCGAAACTGTCAAATTTTCCCAATCAACTTTGAACCTTATGCTTTAGGGATAAAGTTGAAAATCTATTAAAAAAATTGACAGATTGTAGTAGCTTGATGTGCTGGCGTCTGTACTTTAGTGACCTTATTGGTGAAGTTCTTCAGAAAGGTGCGTGCGTATATGGGCAGTACTCTAAAGGCTGCCGCAAATAAGCGTGAGGCAACGGTGCGACACGATTCTGGTAGAACAATTTTTTACGAAGTTTTTCATATAAATTGTTCTACTAGTGTCGCGTCACGATGTCGCCTCGTGCCTGTCTCCAGGAGCCTTAATAGCGTAACACACTTTCAATCACAATTTTAATCATTTTGAAGGATATTGCTAATCCATTGCTTCTTAAGTTCGAAAAATGTGTCTGCTTAACAACATAAACAAAGCAATGAATGTTGTTGAACTGTCAAAATAAAAGCTATTGGTACTGTTAGTGATTTTTTTTTTTTTGTGTATTAGGTCTACCAACAAATTGTTTACACTAATTTACAAACAAAGATAAAACATGCGTTTAAACTCTACACAGTGCAACAATTACTTAAAGGTAAACACCACATGGACAAAAAAGAAAACAATAAAAGTAATTTCGTAAGCTACATATTGCACAAGTAAACTAAGTTAGATATATATCTATGTATAAATAACATAACTAAATGTGTATTACGTAATTACCCCGCCGATGTATGAACGTAAACGAAAAAAAGCAATATGTAAGGATCATAACTTCTGCCAACCCCCATGGGACGAAATACAAAACAAAACTTCTGTCTGCCCATCTGTCTACATATTGACAGTAACTATGTTGAAACTAGAAGAAATGATCATTCATTACTTTATGATGAAAGTACGAGAAACAACTTAAGGGGCTTACATGACAAAGCGCGGTCACTGTCGGACTGCATAGAAAAGAAAGAGAAGCGCGATGACACAACGCTGGTAATTTATTGCAAAATAATCTGTAGAATAATCTGACAAAACATCGGAATGATTGTATGTATATTAGTATGGTTTTTATTGCAAAAAGAAAGTTTTTAGAGGTATCTTCATGATTTTTTTCTATTGTATAAAATTAGTTGTATTATGTTTTCAACACACTATCTACCTAACATAGGTATATCCTGTAGAATATCATATATTTTTCTGATTTTGTTTACTGTAGTCCATCATATAGGTACCTACTTTACTACTTTTGTTGTTTCTAAAACTTGCGTTTTTAGTGTTAAGGTCCTGTAAGCCCCTTAATCTGCTTCAAACTCGTTCAATCTCATTTCCCAAAGCATGAATGTTAAAATAAGTCAGATTGAACTAAAAATCTCATCAATCTTAGAAAAAATGCATTTCGATTTCCGAGTCGATCTGGAAATCACAGAATTCTTCGTCCTCCTTTTGCTTTGAGATTGGATTGGAACATCATACGTTAAGGATGAATTATAAGATTTTTAGATTACTAAAGGCGAATTTCACCAAACTTTAATATCTACCTAGAATAAATCTTATCTTGAGAATAGGTACATTTTGAATCTTTGACAGTTTTACCATACTAGAACTAGAACTCCACGACCTCATTCCACCGGCCCTTCTTCCGTCGGTCATCCAGACGCACAGCAAGTTACCATCCCTGCCTAGTTGCTATTCCACCAATTCGCACTAAGCGTTTTCAAATGTCTTTTATAATGCGCACAGCAAAAGAGTGCAACTCTTTACCTGCGTTTGTGTTTCCGAGCGCATATAACCCGAATCTCTTCAAAGTAAGAGTGAACAGGCTTCTTCTGGGTAAGCTCACTCCATTCGCGCTTTTGTCACCTCTGACCTAGACTAGAGTCAAGAGCAAACCCATTTCAAATAAAAAAAAAAAAAGAACTGTCAGACGTTAAATTTATTCCACGGATATAAGATATCAGAGGAATAAATAATTCGCAAAATTTTTTTTTTTCGGGTGGGAATTCATCAAATGAGTGTCAGACTCTTACTGACTAAAACCCACCCTGTTCCTTCCTTAGCCCTTTATGTGCCGGACCAGCGGTAACTGACTTTGGTAAAATCAGCAATAGGTAGCTGTTATACTGTGGTGCTGGGAGGTGTGTTGTTATCATAGTTAAGGCCTACGCAGACCGGGACGGCATGGCAAGGGATTTTGCCGTCAGTCAACGTACACTAGCCGCTTAGATACCGCGGTCTGCCAGCGGCTTCCCCGCTTCTCTACCCCCGCCGCCTCACTCTGCGGTATGTCACAACGAGCACCGGAGTCCTTGGCATGCCGTTGCCTACCGCAGGACGCCACGGCATCCCATCGTGGGAGCCCGTGGCGTGTCTTTCAATGCCGTGCAATGAAATCCCTTTCGATGCCACGGTATCATTTTAAGGCATAGAAATTTATGTCGTATTTCTATATCGATTTTTAGTTTGAATGTCCATTAGTAAAAATTTAAATCCCTTGCCATGCCGTCCCGGTCTGCGTAGGCTTTTAAGGGGATGAATGATAACGTGACAGTTGACAAGGGAGAATGGGAGCAGAAAACGTGTTGCGCCGACCCCAAGGAACATGGGACAAGGGTAGGAAGACGATGAGGTAGCTGTTATTGTATAAATCTCTTAACTAGCTATTAAAATGACAGCAGATAGGCTGGACGCGGCTGTGTTCAAGCGATTCATCAGTCTGCATGTGAGAGGTGCTGGTTGATGAATGCGACATTATTATTTTTCACTTTTATTAATATAGTTTTTTAAGATTTATTTTTTGTAACTAACAGTTGTTTTTTTTTCTTGTATTTCGTAATCACCTCGACCGGAAAGAAAACCTTTGCTCTCGAAATAGTAATTGAAAAATTAAATGGCGTGTGCTTATGAAAAAAACAAAATTGATTAAGTATCTAAATCGTTATATCGTTTTGTTATCATAATTGCAAATTTATTGTAAAAGGTAAGGTAAGTTTTCTTTTCTTTTTGCCGCCAAATTGTCATTGTCAATAAAAACGGTTGTATTATTATTCTGCTATATTTTTTTATGATTATTACTGTTTATAAAGATTAGTTTTACTGGAAACATGGAATAAAGAATTTTAAAAATAAACTTCTATCACATACCTAGAATTATTTCAGATTGCTCTCTTTGCAAACTTCGGAGATATTATATAGATAAGGGGGGATATATATAAGGTCTGTCTATTCATACACGAAATATCTGAAGGGGTCATTGTACTCATCATTATGAACAACTTTTATTATGGGACCAAACTCGAAATCGCGAAAAAATAATCAGCTGTTCCACACTTTTATGTTCGCATAACTCGTCAAAATGTAGGGAACAGCAGATTAGTAAAAGTTGTTCGTAATGATTAATATAATGACCCCTTAAGAGATTTCGTGTACCTATGAATAGATAGACCTTATATAGATAAGGGGGGGGAATGGTATTTTTTTTTTACATTTTTCATCAAAAGTCGAAAACTACGCGGCCTGAATAAAAGAAAAAATGTAAGAGAATGTGCAAACTGCGCTCTTTCATATGATGCCCCCCCCACATGCCCTAGTAGCCCCACTTCGAATTTTACAAACACCCTTTCAGTCCCTGTTGGAAAAAAAATTCTTTCTTATTTGCAAAATAGTTGGGCAAACGTTATCTAAAACTATTCCAAATTTCAAATTGATAGCATTAGTAGTTCTTGAGAAATCCTGCTGTGACAGACGGACAGACAGACAGACAGACAGACTGAGTCTCACCATAAGGGTTCCGTTTTACCATTTTGGTACGGAACCCTAAAAAGGGCAACGTTGCCTTCTAAAAAGAGACCAACTTAGACACGAAAACCCCAATGAAATTATTTCTACATTTCCCGCAGTATTCCCTCTATTAACAAAAGAGATACTGTTCGCAAGTTCATTTACCCGACTGCGATAAAAGTGCGTAATGCTTCATCCTTTGTTCGTAAAGGCATTACATTGGTGTAACAATCAAGCATTATTAATGGGCTTTTGTTGGCTGTAACTGCGAATTAGTTTTTAATTATCAACCGGAAACAGTTACATGGTGATTGTTTTAACAAAGATTGGTGGCATCCATTGTGGAAAATGTATGTAAGGTGCTGATGAATTAGTCAGTGGGGAGTTTAATCTGAAAGGTACCTACATAATAATAAGTAGGTATAATCAGTCTTGCCTGTACCCACTGCTGGGGTTCAGGACTCCTCTCTTCAAAATATTTCAGAGTTATTTTAAATTGGTTAGCTAAACTTCACAGATGTAATGGGTAGGTATGGATAGGTATCTAAACACGAAATAAAACTTTTAAAAGATTTTGATGTTTTTTTTTGGGAGGTCAACGGTCGCTATTAGTTTAGCTAACCCATTAAAAATAACCCTGTATCTTGGTCAGTCATTTGAAATTTTGTTACTGCTAGCCTGCATCATCCCACTGCTGGGCAAAGGCCCTCTTCCCATGAATTCCAGCTCTTTCGACCCAGGGCTAATATTGACCACTGCTCGTCTGTTTGGTCACGTTGGGAGAATCATAAAAGGACAGCATTATGAATCATAATGGACAGTTAACTGTTAAGTTAATCGTATCAAATCCCATATCAAATCGTGAAGGATTTTTCAGTTATTTTTTTTTTTGTCTGTGCTAAAATACCAATCAATCCAATCCAAATCCAATCCCAATCTCTTTGATTATACCTACGTAGTGCAGCGAAAAAAGAAAAACACGGACTGTGTTCGCCATATTATAATTCATAATGTTATCCTTTTATGATTTTGCCAAAGTGGCCTTTTTAAGCCCCCTGAAAACAACACCACTTAACAAATCAGCAAAAGTACAATACCTACTTATTCTATGTAAATAACCTTTTCATTTAATTTAGAATCTTTTAGAAGCGTTGATTCAAATATTCTGTTTTCCTTTTACTGATTCTTATTTGTTTTTGTCTGATGTACCTGCCTGTATTATAGTGTGTCCCACTCAGAGCTCGCCCAAGGAAAACGTGCTCAGGGCGTGCAATACCTGCGCTACAAAGATGTCCTCAAACGCCACCTTGCGACCTGTGGCATTCCCGTTGATCGGTGGCAGGAGCTTGCTCGAAACCGAGAGACGGGGCGCACTTCAATCAACAAAGCAACTGAATGCTTTGAAACAAATCGTCTTCAAGATCTTGACAACAAGCGCCAAATACGCAAAAGCCGCCTAAAGCCTTCCTATGCATACACATACTGCGATGCTGGCTGATCACACCATATTATGCAGAAGAGTTTTCTGCATATGGTGTGACCGGGTTTTCAAGACCAAATTTGGTTTTACTATAGTCATCAGAGAGTTCACGAAATAAAAGAGAAGTCGGGGTCGCTGTCGCCGGATACGGTGAGGGAGAGTGAGAGAGGACTATATATATATGACGGAGAAGGTATGGTGTGTCTCGTTATTATCAGAAATATTTTAACTACTGTGGGCGTACTGTGGAAAGTGTTGGTTATTGCGCAAAACCGTTTGCAGTTCAAATAAGATTATAATTTCATGAACAAATTAATCATACCTACTAGCGAATCACACACTCTAGGTACACGACACAACCAGATACGGAACGCGGGACAGTTTCTGAGCACATGTTGTCCGTATGATGTCCAATGTCCAAGCTCCACATCGTTCTGTTGAGCTGTCGTCGACTCCCACGAACTCAGTCTAGACTCTGTCAAGCGCCAGATGGCGCTAGCGTTCCAAATAGTCAAATGTATGACCCGATGCGACATAATATATACTGTGTCCCCCTTATAATAAACGTTGTATAGCGTCTGTATAGTTACACAACGCTTTGTCTTCTTCTTTCGAAAGTCAAATTACTGACGACTGAAAGAGAAAAATCGGTGTGTAACTATTCATCTGATATAATACGTTATTAGTAAGGGGATGTGTCTTTTAGTACGTGCTAAATAAATGTTTTTTCTTTCTTTCTTTCTTTTATCGATTCACGAAGTCATTATGTTACGATGTAACTGCATGATTTATTTTATATCTCATGTTAAGTGAACTTTCTGTGTCATTTATGAGAGTAAACCGCCAACCCGAAAAGCCAAACCAATAAACTTTTACCCGAAGGAAGCAATCTATATAATTATATACGAGTAAATAATAAAGCTGAAGAGTTTGTTTGTTTGTTTGAACGCGCTAAACTCTGGAACTACCGGTCTTATTTGAAAAAATATTTTTGCATTACACAGCCCAATTATTGAGGAAGTGTATAAGATATTTTACATCACGCTATGAACCTTAGGAGCCGAGCAAAGAGATAAAAAGTTAGGAAGAACGCTAAGTGATAACGCAGAAAAATAAAAAGAAATTATAAGGAAAGTTAGAGTCACGTGTAAACTTTACTGGACAATAGTGCCATTTCCTAGCTATTAAACAGTAAACCAAGGTATAATTAAGGTAATTTAATAAAAACACCACGTTTGAGTGCGCACTGCCACCCGTGGCGCGAGCGCATGTGTACGGCGGGGGCGCTAAAATGGCGCTGCGAGAACGATCCCTTTACTAAATTCTAGTTTCAGAAGATCCATTTAGAATTGAAAGTCTAGCTTTAGAAACATTTTTATTCCGATTGTACTACACGAAGCGAAGCCGGGACGAAGTCGTCGAGTGTGAGATGACTAATATTATTGTTACGAGCTTCGGGTTCGTGACAATAAAAACTGCCGATTTAATAACCAAAAATTGACACTTTAATTAACAACACTAATTACAACTCAAACACACTAATTACAAAACACAATTGCACTACTGATCGCTTCGGATGTTTTCACTTCGATCGCTTATCTAACACTGTGTCGGTCGTGGCGCGTCTCGGCCTTATATAGCGCCGTAGATAGTTCTAGAACCTTTCATTGTAGAAACAACTAGAATGTTTTAGTACATGTCGGTCCCGACTGACCAGATGTCGATAGTTCGAGAAAGTTCTATAAAGTTCTCGCATCGAAATTTCTAGAAGGATCTTGACTACTAGTTCCGCTACTCGATACTAGATGGCGCTAGTGGTAACTAATGACACCATGTACCAGGCATTAATTGTGGGGCGCAACATTATTATTATTTTAACCTGTGCTGTGCCACTACTGGGAAAAGTCCCCCACAGCTTTGCACTCCTCCCTGTGTATTGCCTTCTCTTGCTAATCTGACGTAAACGCCTCTAAGTCATCATGCCAGTTTCCTCGGCCTCTCTCGGTAATATAACATAAGGTTTATAAATAAATCGGTAAACCTCTTATTGTGGCACCCATCCAACATGTGACAGAATTATTATTATTCTTTTTTTAAATAAAAAGTTGCCTCACTCTAGGAATTTTTCCTATACTTTGGGTGCGTTTACAAACAATTTAATCTCACATACACAAACAGCCAGAACCGGAACAACTACTTGTAGGTCATACAAATATTTGTTCCGTGCAGGAATCGAAGCCGCGACACGCAGTGCAGCAGTCAATCGCTTAACCACTGCGCCAACCGTGCCGTCGAAAGAAACTACTTCACTTAATTCTGCACCGGAAAATCATTGATTTCCGGGTTGTGGGTTATACAAAGAGGCAACAGTTTCCCTCAATTAAGTGTCTCAATTTAGGGAGGATAATCAACAGCTGATACAAGTGACTCAGCGAAAGGGGTAGAAGCCATCTTGTTAACATTTTATAACGATAAAGTGTTGGGGCAAAAGGGAAGACACGGAGTCATTACGTTCGGAAATCGGGAGAGAAAATATTTGTCTAGAACCGATAGACTTTAAGAAGAAAGATACAAAGTAAATTAATTAAGTAAGTTTTTTTGACCTAGGTTAAGTGTTTACGCCGTACGGCATTTCATACAAATTTTCAAGCCCTTGTTTTTCGAAATGAATGAACCGATTTAATGAAACTTCATACGCATAAGCAGGACACAAAAGGTCTGAAAAGTTACTTAAGAACATTTTCGAAATGTTTTATTTAAAAAAGTTAACTGGAAATCTGTTTCTATGGAAAATTTAAAATCGGTGTAATTTGGCTGTAACACTATTTTTTAAAGCGCAACCATTTTACACTAAGCTCTATTAGAATATGTCGATAATATAAGTTTTTTTTTGATAAATAATTTTATTTCTTTATGTAGATTTGTTACAATCACGTTTACACGTCAAAAATATATAAAAAACTAGACGAGGTTCGTGTCTTCTATCTGACTACTCTTAAAATAAACACACAACAGGCTAATATCTCTTAAATTCCAGACATAATCTTGGTCAGATCATGTGAGGACCATGTAGTATAGTGCTTGAAACGGTCTTTTGAGGAAGGAACCAGACAGATTTGAGTGGACTTGTGCATTTGTTAGTAATAGTGTAGCTCAACTCAGAACTTAAGGAACTCAACGACTCGACGAACTATATCATAGACAGGTCATTTGAGTAGGCCGTTCAAAATACTCAAACTATCGGACACTAATTAAAACTAACTGAGAAAAAAAAGTTCTTCTTAATTTATCGCAAAAGGTTGTTATCAATTTACTAATGAAATTATCTTTCATTTTCAATTAACCCTTTCAGCTGCCAGTCACACGCTGCACATCTTAGCGCCCCAGATTGCAGTGCAGATAAAATCCTTCACGAATGCATTGTAACGATATAAACCGATGCTTTTAGCGTCTGCTGTGCTAATTGCATGCAGAGGATTTCACTCAGATCCAGTCCTTTGATAATTTACTGTTGTAATAATGCGAGCGAAGACGAAAAGGTCGTATATGACGGTAATAATACATTTTCATACTTATTTACAAATATTTAAATCATTAGACTCGCCATAAAATTTCTGTTTTGTTTTGACACACAATGACGCAGTGACGACTTGATAGTCATTGAAAGGCTATTTAATAATTATAATATGTGAGCTCACTGTACCCAGTATGAGCACTTTTTTACGTGACTAATTATGAACCAAAATCAACCATCTCAATCAACCAACAGGAACGCATTCAGTCAATCAGCTTATGTACAATTGCTTTTAAAGATGGAAGTCAAATAAGAAAGGATTTACACTCGGTTTCTATTTTCAAATACAGATCGTTTGTCCACCAATTGATATATTCGTTCTCTTTTGAATTCAATGAAATGTACAGGTTCAAAGAGTTTTCAAAAGCTTAACATCGTTTTCAGTCGATAAGTATGGGCAAAATCGCGAAACTATACCTATTAACCGTGGTATAATATTCAAATCGGGTTTGTTTATTACAAATCCTGTGGATTTCAGATTAGCCTAAAAAAATAGGTAAGGAACGCGTAAAGAGCTTAAGCAAAAACATCCTCTTGACTGCTGAAACAACACAAATGGGCATAAACACGAAACTTAGGCATAAATAAAAACGATCTGGATAACACTGTTCTACAAAAAAAACACATTGTCGAATATGTTTTTTTGTGTAAAGCCATACCCATCGAGAAAACGTCAGCCGTGATTATATTATCTGTGGTAATAGAAAAAAAATATCTTGTGTGAGAATACATCTCATGCTCTTCTATTGATCGGCTCATTATTTCTTCCTAACCCAACACAAACAATTATAACCTAACACGTGATTAATATTACTGTGTTTGTTTTATAAAAACAAATACTAACATAAATAATAAAACGCAGTAAAACCTTCCGTTTGTTAACAATAAAAGTACCTACAAATGACATTATTTATTAGCTCCCATTATAATTACAAATAATTATTAATTCTGCAATGATCTGAAACACGTGTTATTAAATAGAAAAATACCATTATCTTAATTTTTTGCTAGTTGTTGCTCTCGACTTTATTTGCATAGGTAAAACCTTCAATCTCCATTTGAAGGGTTTAGTTTAAAAAAAACCCTATCTTAGTGTTACTCTAAGGTAGCATCATCATCAGCATAGGTGCCTTTATCAATCAACTGCTGGACATAATACCTCCCCTTGCCTGCCTTGCCTTGCCCGCTATTTATCCCGACCCTGGATCTTTCTCATTCAGCTACTGCCAGAAAAATGGCAATCATTTTTCCATTTTCCTAGTCTTCCATATCTTCTTTTTTCGCTCTGTTGTCTGTTAGTCGGTAGGTCATTAATTATTTTATATGTATAGAAGAAGATAGAAACATAAAGGAACATTAATCAAATGGCTTACAGAAGTAGATACAATGATTTATGGCATTTTAAGAGCGTTGATGACTACTAACGAGTCTTGAGCTATACGAGTATGGCTTGTATCTTCCGTGCAAGAGATTAGACATTGGCCAGTAAGTCGTTTGACTTACTGGCCAATGTCAATGTCAAACTCAAAGGATTCAAACAATTACCTACACCATTTACAGGCACTTTTGAATTGATAAAGGAGTACTAGTCAGAAAGATGAAGCTAGTTGCCCATTCCAAAACGTAACCTACGGAGAAGAACGGGCAAGAAACTGCAAGGACACTCTCAAGTAGATTCTGGAACTGTCTGCCCGGAGTGTGTTGGTGAATCTATTTAATGATTGTTATGTGAACAATCTTCAACAAGTTCAACAAGATCCAAAAAGATGTTCAGGTGAAGTTAAGGAAAATTATAAAATTGTCATACATTTTGTATGGGTCGGCTTTTTTGATTCTGAGGCGGTACAAAGTTCGCCGTGTCAGCTTGTTCAACATAAACCCTTATGTATTGAAAGTGTGCTTTATATAAAATTACAGTTTATTCAAAAATAATTCCAGTATAAAGTCGCATGAATATATTATAATAATGTTCGCAGAATCTATCATAAACTTACATTATTTCAGGCATAAATTCTGATTTACCTAAGCGAAAAAATTTAATATTTTAACACTGTAATTGAGGTTAACATTAGTCTAAATTATTAAAAAGTTAAAAATAGTTACCATAAATATGCTACAAAAAACAGTTCAATTTCATTGTTTTAATAATAAATATTGGCAAAAATGTTTATTTTTTTATTTTTTTTTTGCTCTCCTGGAAACCTAACTACTTCTAGAAATGAAAGCATACGGTCGTATTGTATGCTTTTCATGTTCAGATTTGATTTTGCCAATATAGATTCAAGGTCGAATAGTTTTGCAACCCAAAGACCCAAAATAGTTAAGTAACCATAGTTTGTTAATCAACAAACCCCTTAATTAAATCCAGCACATTTCAAGTGTTTACAAAGTAGGTAGCTAATTGGAAACCCGAGTCGATACAAAGTAGCATCTGATACTACAGTTTCATGTCCACATGTTTTTTACTTTCATTAGCAGATGTCATGCCAGGTCACGTTGTTGCCAAGCTTGGTATCTACGTAGCATAAAAAAAACAATAACTATTGTTTATCTATTTATAGCCTAATTATGATGCTTCCATAACGATGGTAGCATGTAAACAAATAATTTATTAGTGCTCAATAGGTACTATAGAGGTCCTGAGGGGTCTTTTAGAGTACCTTCGAGAGGTAGGTACACAAGTAAAAACACGTTAGACTTGGAAGTATTAGAGAGAAGTTTACAGCAACAAGGCAAATACATCAATCCTAACCATTCAACCAAAAACACCATATTACAATATTTGACACACGCTTGAATCTTCGAATGGAATATTATATCCAGCCAGACCTTTCTGCTAAAGGCCGGAACACATAAGACACTACAGTACCTACTGAACCTACCGAAATGGTACAGAGTTTGCTAAACTTGTGTGTAACATAATCTATGGCATCCTGTGCATTGACATAAATAAATACATAATCAGCCTAAAACGGTCCCACTGCTGGGACACAGGCCTTCACACAGTGAGAGGGAGTGGGCTGTAATCCACCACGCGGGCCCAGTGCGGGTTGGTAGATGTCACATGTCTTCGAATTTTTGGTTCTAGGACATGCCGGTTTCTGGTTGACGCTTCCCGTGACCCAAGGGCTGGCTTTTGTCATACAACGAGGTAATGCCCCCAGGCTCTTGGGTACACATTACCAGTCGACAGCGATGCGGATGAATTTTTCGACGCCATATTTTAGTTTGTGAATAGTTTTAGTTAAGTTTGGGTATTATTTTGTTATTTGCATTAATTAATTAGGTATTCATTGTTATTTTCATATTATTTTAATTCTAAATAATAAAATAGAATAATTAATCTAACTTATTTTCCGAAAAAAGTCTAACATCATCATCATCATCATTGGAGGCTTACAGCCGCGGGTTGGCTTAGCTTGGTCGAGTACCTATTTGTCTCCATTTTTTTCTCCCCAGCAGTTCTTAAATCTTGGTCTACGCCATCGAACTATCTGAGCTTGGGTTGTCCTCTACTCCTTCGACCATTCCGTTTACTATCAAGTACACATTTGGGTGTTCTGGTCTCGTCCATTTTTGCGACACGTCCTGCTCATCGAAGACGTTGTATTTTAATGGTCCGTTTTCCAGCATTGCGCTTAATATGCGCTTGAGGATTTTCCATTGGAATACCATCAGAGGCCCAGAGGGTACTGGTCTCTTTTGCTTAGTGCTCAGCATTCCGAGCCGTATGTGTATTGGTCTTAGTAAGAACTTGTAGCGGAGAAGTGTAATGTTTGAGAAAAGTCTAACACAAGAGTAAACATTTTTACCATTATTTAAGTACCTTTTTTCAGCTCTTAAAAATTGTCACCCAAAATCCTAAGCTCCTACCTGTACACTCTCTGATGCTAACGTTCTTTTCATGTTTCTATCATAAGCAGTCAACTCTGGAACAATCCTTGTTAGTGGGCTTCTCATATAGCTCATGTATCTAATAGCTAATGAGAAAAATATTTTCCTTACATATTCACTTCATGGCGCTTTTGATGATTTTCACATGGGTAAAATTTTATTTAGCCTTCTATACCGTTAAAGATTTTAGCCTTTTATACCATTAAAGATTATATTGAGGACAAAAAGGCTTGGGATTGAGCTGCTTACAATTTCTGCATTTTGAATGTTTTTTTTTATATACACACTAACATTTTTTTTTTATAACCAATGACATTTGCTTACTTTGTAAAGTATTAATTATTTTATTTATTGTGAACGTGAAGACGATGTGGGTCATTTTATTTCTATTTTTTTTATTATTCTCTCTGTTCTGTAAGTTTTTTTTTTTGGTCATTGTCTGGCGGAGTGAGTAATTTATGTGGCCTACCCAAATGTCCTTTCTTTGGTATTGTTCGTCGAATCGTTGAGCCCCTTAAGTTTTAAGTTGAGCTGCACGATTTTTGACAAATGCGTGCACTGACTGGACAGGTCCTCTAAATCTGTGTGGTTCATTCCTCAAAAGACCATCTCAGACATCTCCATGGTCTTCATGTAACCTGACCAAGATTGTGTCTGGACTTTAAAAGAGACTGTGACCTCGAGTTTGTTTTGGCCTTTCTTCTCAGAGTAGTCAGATAGGAAACGCCGTCCTCATCTAGTTAAAAAAAAAACATGATTGACGTGTTAAAGTATTTGTACAAACCTACTTACAAAAATAAAATAATTTAAACCCTAAATTTTTCTTCCGGTCGACCGAAATCATGATTGTAAGTGCGGACACGAAAAGATTAACATCAAATCGATCAAATTAAACTCACACCTTGTGTTGATACTTATCAATTAAAATAATTAACAGTAACACAAATACATTCATATTTATGTTAATGACGAAGGTGTGTTACTCAGGTGCGGTTATTGCACCGATTAGTTCACACACCTCTTCCTATTGACCTTATGTTATAATATCAATGTTACAGAATAAAATCAATGACGAAAACCCTTTAAACTCACTAATTGACTTGGGTTTAATTCTTAGGTAGCCTTTAATTAACATTTTTTTGACATCCTAATTTAGATTTTTATGACAGATTATTGTTCAATGTTGTATGTTTAGCTGGGTTTAACATTATGTATAGGTTACCTTATTTAACGGTACCAATAAAGCTGTTTTCTACAAGACTGAAAACAGTCCTAAACTGATTGACTGTTTGACTGGTAAGAAAACTCCTGAGTGGACCTTACAGGTAATTGAAGTTTGGGGGCATATGATAGTTACTGGTTACTGTAAGCCTGCAATATCCTAGTTCTGGGTAAAGGCCTCTTCCCATGATTTCCAACTCTTTCGATCCAGAGCTTCTGCGGGGTCTGCCGCGACGCCTTCTAGCTGCATATGCTGGTTCTTTTGGCCCACAGCTCATTGAGCATAAGGCACACGTGGTCAGCCCAGTCCCACTTGACAACTATCCTTGACTCCTCCTCATGACAAATATGATAGTTATGTTACGTCATCGGCCTAGACTTTTCCCAACTATGTTGGGGTCGCCTCCCAGTCTAACCGGGTGCAGCTGAATACCAGTATTTTACTTGGAGCGACTCCCTATCTGACCTCCGCAACCCAGTTACTGGGTAATACGATACCCCTTGGTAAGACTGGTTGTCAGACTTTCGGGCTTCTGACGACCCGTAACGACTGTCAAAGATCCACGAATGACAGCCGGTCCCAACAGCTTAAGGTGCTTTCCGGGGCACGGAGGGGTCTTGCTTGGTATGTAAAGATGGTCACCCATCCACGGACCAACCGCGGCAAGCGTTCCTTAACCTGATCGACGGGTCGATACCCGTGCGGCCGTTATTTCTTAGCCACAAGCCCCTCATGATAGTTATGTTATGTAACATAATTAACAGAACAAAATATAACAGACAGCGAGTCTCCACCACTCATTAATATAACAACCGACAGTTTACTGACACATTCATGTATGTAAATATTGTAGGTGTGTACTCGGGCGGTTGTTGCACCAATTACCTCGAAGCTCTTCCTTGTAACCTTGTCATTGTAACTGCGGTGTTTCACATATGCAGGAAGAAATCAACATTTATACGATGCATTGCATACCTACGTGCAGTCAACAAAAGAGAAAAGTATGCAGGATCGTCGGGTATAGTTGAAATTAAGTAAGAAACCGATGGATGTTGTCAAGTGAAATTTAATTTTATAAATTAAATAAAATTTTATTCGAGAGTATCCATCGGTTTCTTACTAAACTTCAACTATATCCGACAATCCTGCATACTTATCTCTTTTGTTGACTGCACATAACATCACGCCTGTACCATGGGGTAGGCAAAGGTTCACCTAAGTCTGACGTAAAGGGGCCGAAGGCCAAGCCTATTGGCAACCAACTATTATTGATGGGCTGATTACATCTGTCACATGTTGGAGTCCAAGAGTGGTGGAATGAACGGGATGCCACTGAAAAGGATTTGCTAAAAATCGCAGTGGACCGGCCTGGTGTACCCTTGCAGAGTAAAGGTCGTTATTCCGTTTCCACTTTTCCCGGTCTACTGCGATATTTATAAGCGTAGGCTTTTTTTTGGGTGGGAAATCATCAAATTACCCCTCCCGCTCTTGGTCGAGCGGAAGGGAGTCAAGACTCTTACTGACTAAAACCCACCCGTTTTCCTTCCTTAGCTCTTTATGTTTCGGGCCTGCGGTAACCGTTTCGGACAATCCTGCTGACCCAGCAGGCCTCAGCCCTAAGGGGCCCTTTCTCTGCTGCTGACATCTCTTTGAGGCACGCGTGGAACACGTACGCACCGTCCGGCACGGGCCTGGTCCTGATCGGACGGTGAGCTACCCATTACTCTCCGCTCAAGCCCGCAACTACGGTGTCCAGGAGTCGGGAGTCGTACCGTGGCTATAAGCATGGGCTTATAAAATATATTGCCAACAAGTTGAATCTGTTTTACATTGTTTGAGCTGTATCATATCTTTTAAGATTATTTCTAACCTAAACGCTAATAATCTTTCCTCAAAGAACCTACTGATCTCCAAACACGTGTTTCGCACGTAAGTGTTTGTTTGTTAGTGACTCAAGTACCTCATCATTTAGTAAACAGAATACTAATTAACGATATATACACCAAACATAGTTGTGTCTCTATCGAAAATGTCTAAATTCAAAGAAATTAATTATTTGGCAAATTGACTACCAGCCTAAATTGTTCGTATATTCAAAATCACAGCTGTCATTCCACGACAATTGTGTAGGATAATCAGCCTATTATGTTCCACTGCTGGAACATACTCTGTAATTGTAAGTGGGCCATAATGCACCACGTGAGCCCAGTCCGGGTTGGTGGAAGTCACATGTCTTCGAAATTGAGGTTATAGGACATGAATCATGAATTGAGGTTATGTCGGTTTCCTCACGATGTTTTTCTTCACCATTTTGAGTCTACCATACTGAACAGTTGTATAATATGGCAAATTCTAGTGTGTTACCTAATTTGATAAACAATTAATTTCGCTGCGCGGTTATTGCACCAATTACCTCAGTTCTTCCTCATAACCTTGCCATAGGCGCTGAACCTCTACACGACCGGCCTCAACACGAGAACCGAATACCAATCGAGAATCGTTTGGAATCAGATTATTCGATTCGAGGTCAAGTTCTCCTTTATATCGGTTAACTGAATCAAGGTTTACATGCATCGTGTGAGGTTCAGTTTGATTGAGGTGGGTTTGAAATAATTAATTATCTATGTAGGTCGTCGTTTGTTTTTCCGTGTTAGAAGGTTTAGGTTTTATTAACTAATGTACCTACACATAATATATGGGTAGTCAGAAACCCGAAAGTCTGACAAACTGCAGTCTTACCAACGGGTATCTTATTAACTGGATTGAGGAGGTCAGATAGGCAGTCGCTCCATGTAAAATACTGGTATTCAGTTGCTCCGGTTAGACTGAAAGCCGACCCCAAAGTAGTTCCCAACTATCTAAAGGCTATAGGGCAGATGATCAACATACAAACCAAAACACGTGATCACACAACAGGGGGGGGCCAAAAACGCCACTTTGGTTGAATCATAAAAGGATAACATTATGAATCATAATGAACAGTTATCTGTTAAGTTAATCGTATCAAATCCCATTGGTGAAGCATTTTTCAGTTATTTCTTTTTGTCTGTGCTAAAATACCAATCAATCCAATCCAAATCCGATCCCAATCTCTTTGATTTAGGTACCTACGTAGTGCAGCGAAAAAGGAAATACACGGTCTTCGCCATGTTATGATTCATATTGTTATCCTTTTATGATTCTGCCAAAGTGGCCTTTTTAGGCTCCCAGATCTTTAGCAGATTGAAAACTTTTCCATCCCTATTGCGAAAATGTCTTACCTACAACAAAATGTCGAGCCTTACGATTGCATACGTGACAGCAGACAGCGAGACGCCCCACAATCGATACACGTCTATAATTATTATTGTATGACACTCTGACGTCACCATTTGTCGAACGATACCAATCTCGACTTTGATTTGACATAATACGTTGGAATTTTTTTGCAAAGTACCTATACCTACACTAATATTATAAAGGCGAAAGTTTGTGAGTGTGTGTGTGTGTGTTATGTTTGTTACTTCTTCACGCTCAAACGGCTGGACCAATTTTGATAAAATTTTGTATGGAGGTACCCTGAATTAACATATAGGCTACTTTTTATCTCGATATTCCCACGGGATCGACATTTACGCGGGTGAAACCGCGGGGCGCAGCCAGTGAAACATAAATTCTATCCCATTTATTGTAACAATAACTTAACAACACAGGATACAGGGTATAAAAGGGCTAAGTATAATAGGTAATAATAAAACTAGTTTAATTCGTTGCTAAATTGTTGTAAAACATCCATTGAAACATCGGCTAATATTGATGATGATGATTTATTGTACATACACCTTTTTAGGGTTCCGTACCCAAAGGGTAAAAACGGAACCCTATTACTAAGACTTCGGTGTCTGTCCATCTGTCCGTCTGTCCGTCTGTCTGTCACCAGGCTGTATCTCAAGAACCGCGATAGCTAGGCAGTTGAAATTTTCACAAATTATGTATTTCTGTTGCCGCTATAACAACAAATACTAAAAACAAAATAAATTAAATATTTAAGGGGGGCTCCCATACAACAAACGCGATATTTTTGCCCTTTTTTGCTCGATATCAAAAATGACACAGGTAGGCACTTGAAATATTCACAAAATACTCAGTTGTATTTTAACTTTAATAATAAATAATAAAATTAAAATAAAATAAATATTTAAGGGGGGCTCCCATACAACAAACATGTTTTTTTTTGGCGTTTTGCCTTGTGGTACGGAACCCTTCGTGTGCGAGTCCGACTCGCACTTGGCCAGTTTTTAATATACGCGCCGCACTATGTAGGTACCATTATGTTGAAACTCAGATGTGTCTTCTCGACATCCGTGTGTCACTAACGGGATGCAGCAGAATACCAGCGTCACGTATTGTACCTGGCATATGCTGAGCTGGACTCCCATTTGGTGCAACCATGAGACACACACCGCCCAGTAGTGATCGACCGTAATAGATGTAGTATCATAATATGCTGAGCTGGACTCCCATTTGGTGCAACCATGAGACACACACCGCCCAGTAGTGATCGACCGTATTAGATGTAGTATATGAGTCTATGGGTCAATTTATCTTTTTAATCTTTGTTATTTTTTTTTTTCCACCTTTTTTTGGTGTTTTATGTCTTTTGTTGCACTGAATATAAACGTTTTATCCATCTATCTATACCAATCTGGGGTATCTACATAGCCCAAAATTGAGATAAATGGCGATTGGAGAGGACTATATCCAGGCAGAAGATTTGATCACCTAAATTTAAAACAGCGGGGTAGTGACGTAACACACACCAGTAGCAATGTTTTCCATTTTGACAGCTCAATAACATTCATTATTTACGTTGTTGAGCACATACATATTGGACTTTGTGAACTAAACCAACCTCATTACTTATATATTATGTCTATGGTGATAGATTTTTGTATCTTCTGTCTGTTATGTCATGATCTGCGATAAGGAATGTGTCCGAACCATGAACGAACACAATAAATAATATTCCTATTTGTGAACTAAGTATGTTAATTCCACTCTTATCTAATAATACATTTTTCTTATTAGTAAAATGATTCAAATTGAGATTGATATTGTGTTACGTAATTAGGATGCAGTTTCTCATAATATTTATAATAATTTTAACATAATATTGAATATGCTATGTCAGAAAAACAATTTCTAAAGCATGAGTGAGATTTTAATAGTATTTTATAGGTATAGCTTATCAAAAATCATGTTAAAAAAACACAAAACCTCAAAAGGCAATAGAAAGAAAAAATAAATAGTTCGTCATCACAATGATATCAATTGTAAACGTTCTGTAGATAATTACAAGTGTGAGTAATTAATATAAGTGGCTACTCGAGGTTTCCGCGTGGCGGAGTAATGGCGGTCATCGTCAGTCTGGGGAATTTCAAATATCTATTATTAAGTAGGCATATGAGTATGGTAGTCATTATATGCGTCTAGAGAGAGAGCTTGACATTCTGATAAGTTAAACAGAAATAGATTTTCTCCAGAACAAAAGAACAGGGGGCCTAAAAAGGCCACTTTGGCAGAATCATAATCGTATCAAATCCCATTGGTGAAGCATTTTTCAGTTATTTTTTTTGTCTGTGCTAAAATACCAATCGTCTGCGTGGTGCCGGACTTAAAGAATTGCACCACCCCTTACTTCCCGTGGGTGTCGTAAAAGGCGACTAAGGGTCTTACCGGAGAATGGGCAGGGCAGCAGCGTTCTCTATTTATTCCACCATCATACCATATTGCGATCGCCAACCCGCCTGCCAAGCGTGGCGATTATGGCAAACCCCCCTAAAATTGGGGGAGGCCTATGTCCAGCAGTGGACGTCTATCGGCTGAAACGACGAAAATACCAATCAATCCGATCCAAATCCAATCCCAATCTCTTTGATTATACCTACGTAGTGAAGCGTAAAAAAGAAAAACACGGACTGTCTTCGCCATATTATGATTCATATGTTATCCTTTTATGATTCTCCAAAGTGGCTTTTTCAGGCCCCCAGAAGGCCAAATCTCGTAATTTAAAATGTTGAAAATCTAGTCGCTGTCTGATGACTGCGACTAGATTTTCAACATTTTGACATCAGTCAACGACAAACAAATGTCAAAAACTTGTCAGAATGTAGGGAAATTAGAGATCATGTTTGACAGATTGAGACTGAGATCAGACTGTGAACGTTCTTAAAATTACGAGAATCGCCCCTCTGGTGTTGTGACCTTTTTAGACGCTTTATTTTTTTTTCAAGCAATTAAAAAATTAAGTTTGTTCTTTTCTTGTTTTTGACAAATAAATGAGTTGTGTCAGCGATTTGGTAATTTAATCAGCAAAAAATATATCCAACTACATTTTCCATTACAACTGGTATACTAGGATATCCCACTTTTTAACCGACTTCAAAAAAAGGAGGAGGTTTCTCAATTCGACCGTATATATATTTTTTTTTTTTATGTGTGTTCGCGGATAACTTCGTCGTTTATGAACTGATTTTGATTATTCTTTTTTTGTTGGAAAGGATATATGCCAAGGGTGGTCCCATGATAAGGAAACCAGGATCTGATGATGGCATCCCAGTGAAATCGAGGGGAACATTCGTAAATCGTAGGAGCGACTAGTGCGTTTGTTATTTTTTTCATTAAGTATTTTAAAGCACTACAATTTAATGAAGGTCTGGAGTCGATCTGATGATGGAGCCGAAAGACAGTCGAGGGGACTCCTCAACGATTTACAGCAGTTACCTTGTGTTTGGGCTTGATTAATTTGTATTGATGTGAACTTTACACCTAGATGGGTTGCGACTGTCATTAGGGGTCTGATGATGAAACGAAGGACAGTTAAGGGAACTCCTCAACAGTTTACAGTAGCTACCTTGTGTATGTTCACCGATTACTCGAAGACGGCTGGACCGATTCCAAAAGTTCTTTTTTTATTTGAAAGGGTATACTCTCGAGGTGGTCCCATTATCATCAAGTTGGAATCTGATGAGAGGATTCCATGGAAATCGAGGGAAACCCTCAAATTTTATAGGCAAAGCTAAAGCGATTTGGATATTTTTTAAAGTAACTTGAGCATTTGCTCTCGAAAATCATCACTTGGTAAAGTGGAGCTGATGATGAAGATCACAGATGGCCATCGGAACTACTCACTGACAAATATTTCACGGGTTGCGATTCGATTACTTTAATATGGTTGCTAAGCAATTTATGCTCGTCACAATTACGTATTGCGAGTGATTGTTGAGGATCTCCTGGTTCTTACCAGGAGAACTCCTCAACAATTAACGTCCCAGCATCGGGAAAAGCAATATTTTGTAAAAGGTGATGAACAGTTGGCATTAGGCTTTTGTAACTTAGATTAATTACAAACTGACCCACTAAAAAGTGAAAAATAAAAACATTTTTACAAAAAAAAAACAACCGACTTCCAAAAAAAACACTACAAATTGAAAAATAACTTTAATTTCGGAAGTCGGTGTCAATAAACGAAAACGCGGAACCAAAGACACCGACTTCCGAAATTAAAGTTATTTTTCAATTTGTAGTGTTTTTTTTGGAAGTCGGTTGTTTTTTTTTTGTAAAAATGTTTTTATTACAGTGCTCGAGTGAAGTGAGATTTACTAACACAGTTTTAAGTTTTTTTTTTATACACACATTGTACCTACTATTATAATATATAAGTTAGTGTATCTATGGGCCAAAGAAGCCTGAAAATAAAAGTTTTATTATTATTATTATTTTTATGTGTCTGGGTTCTCGGTCCTTTGGAAATTTTAATGAAATGTGGCACCAACCGACGATTATTCCTGTATGCACTGCAAGTATTATTATGCGCCAGTCAGTACGCATAATAAACTAACAGTAGTTAGAATAACTTTATAAAGTCGACACAAAATCTAAATGGAACCCGCCAATATACAGTTACACCTCAATCAATGAGTAGTGGATTCATGTCAAACTTTGAAGTTCAGCGTAGGTAAATATGTAGTCAGGAAAATACTACTCCAATGGTGACGGTCACTTTTATCTATTGGATTGGTTAGACCAGGTTATCCCATAATAATTATCACTGCAGCCACGTGCAGGTACTACTTATGGGTATAAGATAATAGGTAAGAACAAACTTAACTACAAAATGTGTCAAGTATCGAGTAGTTATCAAAACCGTGTGACAACTGCATGATAACGCTCTTGAACACCACGCATAATACGTTTTACTTTCAGTCTGAACTTTGCCAAGGAAATTACAACCTTAATTCAATTAATTTGCAATTTGTGGCGGACTATTTTTTTTTTCTAATACTTCCTCGTGGATTTTGGAAATTTCTTAGCTTTTTTTGTGCGGAACTCTTGTTCTTTTTCGTTTTCCAAAATGAAAGTAGTTACTCCTTATAACATCAGCTGTCTGCCGGTGAAAGTCCCGTCAAAATCGGTCCAGCCGTTTCGAAGATTAGCCCGAACAAATAGATTTTTTTTTTGGTATAATAAAATTTGGTACCGTACCTATATAATTTCATGTGCATTTAGTAAAAAGCTGTTATTCTGACATTACAAACAGATATGATTACTTAACTTCGAACTTCGAGAACTTCGTTTAATAATTTTATTTGAATGTAAAAAAGGATAAAAATAGGGAGATGTCAATTTGTCATTCGGAAAAAACTCTTGTGGTTTTATTTCGTATTGAACAAGCAGAAGTAGGAGGCTTACATTCTTACATAGGTAGTAATTGGGAATCACGTGTACCTCGAAATAAAGTGTATGAATATTATTGAGTGGTATGATTGAAAATGTCCTTGTACAGACGCCAGCACACCTCAACTGTCAAATTTACCCAATCAACTTCGAATCTTATGCTTTAGTGACAAAGTTGAAAGTCTATTAAAGAAATTTGACAGATTGTAGTAGCTTGATGTGCTGGCGTCTGTACAGTTACTAACAATAATATGTCAACACTTGGCAACTTTCAATTGCGATTTTTTCACGTAATAACGAATGCAACTTTGAAATACGACACTTTACATAAACCTATGGGTTCGAAAATACTACGTAGGTACGTAATAATATAAAATTTAATTCAAAATTGAAAGAGAAAATCGCCATTAAATAAAGCCAAGTGTAGGTATACATACTTATGCTCGTGATTGTACAAGAAAAAACAATTATGAAATAATCTGCAAAAATATAAAAAGATGAGAAAATTGTGATGAAACAAATGAATAGTCTTATATTTTAAAAACCACTACGAATTTTACTATTACAAAAGTGTTATTAGACAATTAATTAATATTATGAAGGATCCCTAGAATAGACGGACGCTCTAGACTTTTATCTAATTTCTTTTTCATTTATGTTTACCAATTCCTATCTTATATTTCTAACTTTTCCTATATTACTTAGAAATCGTAGTTCTTGTATGTACAAAGTTTAGTTTTCTACTTATCCTCCTATCCATGTTAGAATGTTCTTTTTTCTAGCCTGCGCTGTCCCACTGCTGGGCAAAGGCCTCCGCAGGCTTGCGAAAGATGGAAAGAGAGGAGCTCTTTCCATCTTTCGCAAGCCTGCGCGTCCTCCAGTCCTTTCAGTTTTGATGGAACCTATCCAGCAGCATCTTTTTATTATATTTTTATTATAGTACAGCCTAAAGGCATGTCGTGAATATATATTTTATTTCATATATTATCTATACTATACTAATAAAAAATAATAATGGTCACAACAAGAATAACACGACAAACTAGTCGAATAACTCGCCCCTAACTGTTCCCGGAGCAAAGGTGCCCAAAACGCTTGCTGCATTGCCACGTTGGATGGCAATGGCTAAACTTTGCACCAAGAACGACCCGGCAGGAGTCACCCGTTTTGTCACGGAGATTTTAACCTACTTTATTTGTTAACCACCTCATCATCTGCCTAGCCTTTTCCCAACAATGTTGGAGTCGGCTTCGAGTCAACCGGATGCAGCTGAATACCAGTATTTTACATGGAGCGACTGCCAATCTGGGTAATACGTTACCCCTTGGTAGACTGGTGGTCAGACCTTCGGGCTTCTGACTACCCGTAATGACTGTCAAAGATCCACGAATGACAGCCGGGACTAACGGCTTAACGTACTTTCCGAGGCATGGAGGGGTCTCGGTATTAAAGATGGTCACCCATCCACAGTTCAACCGCGGCAAGCGTAGCTTAACTTGATCAATGATTGCGCTCAAAATGTTAAAGATAAACATCGTGAGGAAACCGACATATCCTAGAACCAAAAATTCGAAGACATATGACATCTACCAACCCGCATTGGGCGCGTGCTGGATTACGGCCCACTCTCTTTCACAGAGAGCAGGCCTATATCCCAGCAGTGGGAACATTGTATACGCTGATTATGAAAGTCTACAGGTGCACTAGGAAACTATTTTGTAGATGTAAAAAGTGCATTCAAACCTTTAATTTTTTTTAAAGTTTATAGCTTTACGTTCAACAAAACACATCTAATCTAATCTAATCTAACTAGCCTGTACTGTCCCACTGCAGGGCAAAGGCCTCCCTCTCCCTTTTCCACACAATTCTGTCTTGAGCTAGTGCCGGCCAGAAAACAAAAAAAAAACAAAACACATGCACAAATATTTTAAACATTCATTTTTGAACGTTGAAACCTAATTTTTCCTGCACTTTACGTTGAAAACTTTCCACCGTTCGTGTTCGCGTGCTGAACGTACTTACACTGTCGCTTGATTAATATTTATAAATTTAATTACACGTTTCATTAGTGTCGGTAGTTGATAGCCCTGGGGTTCGGTTCCCGTGTTGACAATTTTCAAAAGTGGATTTTAGAATGTTTGTAGTTAGATTGTGTGTATAAGTTGTTATGGACGTGGGAAAAGCACTCCCACATAAATATCCAGTTATATTAAGCATTTTATTTGTATGCCTTTATTTATTATTTTTTTATTTTATTTATTATGTTATTATTTATTAATAAGAAATCTAATCGGTTATGTTATTTTAAATTATAATCCTTACTTTGTTAATTTACATTTTTATTTTAAATTATTATTTTATGTTAACGTAGGTATGTATTTTGACTTTGTATGAATTTTATGTTATTTAAAATTTTTATTTATTTTTGTTAAATTTGTGTACTAGTGTCTTTATGGATATTTTTTGTCTGACTAAATAAATGAATTGAATTGATTTGAATTAGTCCCATGTATAGTGGACGAGCCGATTGCGATTAACCAGGTACACATCTTGGCACACGCGAGTTTCCAAAATGAAAAGCCCAAAAATATTTCGCCCTACCTAGGGATGCCACCCAGGATCTGCCACCACTCTTTATGAGACACTTCGAGGCTTAGAAATGACTCTCACACGGCAAAAGTGACAGAGGCAACGCTCTACAAAAGCGATACTCAGAGGGTGCCAACAGGAACATATTACTAAGCCTCCGCTGTCCGCCTGTCCGCTGTATCTCATGAACCGTAATAGGTAGTTACCGCTCTAAGAAAAACCGGACAAGTGCGAGTCGGACTCGCGCACAGAGGGCACCGTACAAATTTGTAAGTATGTAAATAGTTTATCCCGGGTTTTTTTAAAATGTTACTACAAATTTACGGTTTTCGGATTTTTTTCTTTAATTGTGCTACATGATCTTGCTTCTTGCCAAATTTCATGATTCTAGGTCAACAGGAAGTACCGTATATACACACATCAAAAGTGTCTAGGGATCAAGCATTTTTATGCGGATTTCTTGAGATTGAGATGTGGCTTTGTAATAAATTTATGATTTTATAAATTTATATGGATCCTTTTTGGTGCATTTCATAATTTGAATCAGGAACTGTGAATCAAATTCGAGTAAAAGATGAAAATCAGCTGTCAATATTTTCCCTATAAAACATACAACGCATTGAAGACATTATTAGTGCTACTGTTTCCCTACTACTGATTAAAACCAACGTTATTATGGAGCGGCGACGTCATTTAAGCAGGGAAGAAATGCTCAGAGCCGTGGGAATGATAGAAGCTGGTTCCCGGCAACGTACTGTGGCTTTAGCTCTGAATACAAGTCAGAGTGTTATCAGTCGACTTTGGACACGTTACCAAAGCACTGGTACCGTGGCTGAGCGCCATGGAGGACGGTATCGCTGCACCACACGGAGACAAGACCGATACATTCAAATCTTAACTCGAAAAGCTCCAACAATAACCGCCATGATGTTAGCCGTGAGGCTTCATCACTCTTCAGGGAACTTAATTAGCGACCAAACAGTCAGAAACCGCTTGCATGAAGTGAACCTTCATTCCCGAAGACCGCTACGGGTACCACCTATAGCAATGCACAATCGTAGGATTCGATATCAATGGGCTCTTGAACACAGAAATTGGGCAGAAGAACAATGGCGTTTCGTGTGCTTTTCTGATGAGTCTCGTTTTGGTATGAGACCGGATACAAGACGTATACGACACTGGAGAACCCCTGGACGCCAACAGAGATTAAAATCCTGCCAGGAAGTCCATCCTTATAGTGGTGGAACCATCATGGTTTGGGCGGGTATTTGGATCGGCGGAAGAACTGAGTTGATTTGGATCAGAGGCAACCTCAACGCTCAAATTTATGCTGAGACGATTGTATCAGACGTCATCGTTCCTCTACAAGTGCAAATCGGTCCCTCATTTCAGTTAATGCATGATAATGCACGACCGCACACCGCAAGAGTTGTAAGACATACTCTCGCCGCAGCTAACATCAATGTCCTGCCCTGGCCTGCTCAGTCGCCAGACTTGAACCCGATTGAGCATGCATGGGATATGCTACAGAGAAGAGCTCTGCCGAATATGGAGGGTATCCAGTCGCAAGAAGACCTTTTTTTGTTGTTGCAACGAACATGGGCGGCCATTCCACAGCGTGATTTGGATGAACTCATTTTGAGTATGCCAAACCGATGTTCTTGTGTTGTTAGTGTTCGCGGTAGAAACACGGATTATTAATTGTTTAAGTTACCCAATAAAATTTTAAAGAAAACTGTTATTTCAGTCTTTTTTTCGAACTTTTGTGTTAGTGGTTCAAATGTCAAAAATCCCTTTATTAGGAAAATGGCAAATTTCTTTATTAATGCAAAGGTGACTTGGTTTATCGTTACTGTGACAAACGAAAACACTTTATTTGATGAATCCTTAAAGAAAATTTTAATTAATATCAATCAGGAGAAAAGTTATTGCAAAAATATATGTTGATCCCTAGACACTTTTGATGTGTGTATTTTGATTCCCTTGAGAGTGTAGAAATATACGTTTTTAACTTACCAGTTTGATTTTATCACAGTGTCAAGGGACTGCAGACTCAAGCATATGGTTTTAATTTCAACTTAATACCTCCACGCGTTCCCGAGATAAAGGATCTTGACAGAGAGAAGGACGGCCGGACGGACAACAAAGTGATCCTATAGGGGTTCCGTTTTTCCTTTTTAGGTACGGAACCCTAAAAATTATAAAAATAAAATAAAGTTAGAGGGGTTCTCCATACAAGAAATGTGTTTTTTTCAGACTGGCGAAACCCTTCGTGTGCGACTCTGACTCGCACTTGGCCGATTTTTTCTGGAACTCAATGTGCCATCGCAGACAGGTACGACTTGTTTCTGGTAGAACAATTTCCATGAGTATTTATAGAAATTGTTCTGCTAGAGTGAGCAGAAAGGCTACCGCACCTGTCTGCGGGTGCCTTTATGGTCCTATACATTCCACTCAAACCCAGTCCTGACATTGCACCAAGTCAATGCTCTCAAGTAATTTACACAGTACCAACTACCAATATTCGCGTTCAAACAAGGCAGTAAGACAATAAACTTGGCAGGTAATTAATCATGGAGTTTAAATCACAAAATCAATATTTGCAAAGCGGTTTGCGAATGCAGCCAACTTGCTGCTAACTGCATTTTGCTGCCACAGAGTAGGGTATCTGAAATAATTAGATGCTGCAAAATATGTTTTTAAACTTTTTTATTTTTGATGTTTTATGTTTAGCTAGGTATTAAGGTGTTCTAATTAATTATTAATTATGTGTTTAACCAGAAAAAAAACTGAGAAGTGGACAAATATTCAATTTGTAAAATGATAAAATACCTACTTAAGCATTAAAAAAAAGTATACTTTCCTTCTACGTATTACGTTTGGAATAAATTATTTAATTTTTGTTTCTTTTCTGTGGTTAAAAACAAGGATCGATGTAACTAAGATAAACATCATAAGGCAACAAAAATTAAAAGAAAAAGACTGTCTATTAATAAGAATGTGCAGAAAAAAAGAAAAGTTGTAGGCTAAACCTGATTTACTTGAAGTATTAATTAGTGTAGTAACTACTCTGTGTACCTGCGCTTTTGCATAAGGTCTGTCAACGTGTCAACTCCTTTTGCGAACATACTTAATGTTTGTCACGGGCACGATAAAAGTTTATAAAAAGAATGTCCTTTTGACCTTGGCAAGCTATTGAACCTGAGATTGTTGTCCATTTGACGAGGCGCAGGCGCAACCAGGTATTGGAAGGTTATCTGGTAGATAGATCTGTAATTTTATTACAGTATTAAAGATGTCAGTTTAAAGACCTAATTATAAAAGTGAAACATATCTGTTTACTATCAGAATATTTAAATGAAGTCGCTAACTAACCAACCGACCGACCATGGGAACAATAATAACAAAGTACACAATTACTAAACACAATGAATAATTTCTAAAGATAAATCAACTTGTAAGTCATGGACTAGACTGCGTACGACAAACTGTACCTATCTAAGACAATACGGAAGCCATTTAGCCCGTTTATTCTTATAAAATATAAAGATAAAGTAAATCAACTCATAATACCTATTAGCCACGTAGTTCTACACGTGTTTCCACAGCATAATTAAGATAACCGCCAATTATATCTGAGCACAGGAAGAAAATTGCACTCTCATCTCATGCCATTAATCACATTCCGTCAATTTTCTCCATAAAACAGGAATAAGTCAGCAAATTATTAACAAAA
Organism: Mesoligia furuncula; assembly: GCA_916614155.1. Taxonomy (NCBI): domain Eukaryota; kingdom Metazoa; phylum Arthropoda; class Insecta; order Lepidoptera; family Noctuidae; genus Mesoligia; species Mesoligia furuncula. Next base: position 2,293,209 of record OU744809.1, on the reverse strand, counting down.
GCCAGTTACACCGGAAAAACTCGAACACTTACGATCGCTTCCGATGAAAACGTAAACAATGGAAAAAAACATGGCCACAGTAACGTGGCGCAGTATACGCGCGGTTTGCACATAAAAGAACAATGACTATTAAATCAATTTATAGACGTCATTAGGATTGTTATGATATGTTAATTGATAATAGGATGAGTTTATGTGCGTTTAGTTGTCTTTTCTTCCTATTCATTGAGCATTAATTGATGCTAAGCTAGCCATTTTGTAAAAGATATCACAGTTAAACGTTTGTAAATAAAATAGGTAAATACTGTTTTATAAATACAGAGTTATAAAAAGCCATAACAAAAGTGATAATGGAAATATACTTCAACCATTTGGGGGCATCACAAGCCTTATTGCGTACCATAACAATATGCAGACTGTTTCATATATTTACTGAACAACTTAATATCTGAAACAGAAAGTAAAGTTTTGGAAACAACACGCATCTGTATTTCTTGCGTATACTAAAAACTCGTGGTACCCATTTTCAGGGTCACTGAATTTGAATATAATACAGATGGGAAATTCTGTTTCCACCATTTATCTTTATGAGAAATATAACCAGTACTTGACTTCTCAGTACTCAATACTGTAATTAAAGTTAATAATTAGATATTATTGCTGTGGAAATGTACGTTTATCGAATGTAAGTAGCGTGTGTAAAGACTGGTTTGAGACCTAGGTCTTGCGGTTAGGATTATGTAAGTGTGATCTGGAAATAGTGGAAAATTGTACAATGTTAAACAATTAATTATAAATATAAGAATAGCAACTTGAAATAAGAGCTTCTTGAAAAGAGTATTTTTGGAGAAATATAAAAGGACAGAAATAATTATTGTAGTTTTCAGGTTTCAGGGAAATTGAATGGATTCTGGTAGTAAACGACTTCCACATTATCAATAAGGTGAACTTCACAGAACAAAAATGAGTGCTCTGAGTGGAATCTGAGGTATTCCACTCAGAGCACTGATTTCAAAGGCACTTGATCGAATCGCATCTGAGCACTTCCACTAACCGCACTGAAACAAAATTTTGTAAAGTGGGGTTCAGTGGAACAGCTTAATAATATTATTCAAACCCCGAACGGCACCTGCATACAGCTTGTAGTCATGGGTCTTATGAATCTTTAAGAATAAAAATAAAATAACAAATGCCAATCACACGAAACGTGTACCCTCTTCATCCCTGGATAAACATGAAAACTTGTGCATAAAATTATGAGATCATCTCAAAGGAATCTTATCATTATCATAACTGCCGGCCCATTGCATTGTTAAAGAGATATTTGCATCTAAATGTACAACGGAGGTCAAGTAAACTATTCACTAGGTCACCCATCCGATTATCGGCTGCGGAAAATGTTGCTACACACCCTCAAGGCTTTTCTTTTCTCCTTTATTTCGATACGGCGTTTATTAGATAAGTGTTAGGGTAACATTTGACCCTTGCATCTTATTTTGGATACAGGCGGCCATGGCCATTTTGACGATTTTGGAATGTTCTAAAGATATTTTATTCACAAAAAAGACACAAAGTCACTTACATGAGAACAATGCTTAAAGTAAATTATATAAAGTTAGTCACAGACGTCACGGTAACAATCATGATACAACCATCCAATGCATTCGGCTTTTAGGAAATATACCATTTCTTAAAGCGTTGTCAGTAGTAGTTGGGCCTTTCAAGCTGCAAATTTTAGAGCACAAAAAGCAAGGCGGTATGGACGAGTCATTTTTGAGCAAAATTTCTACTACAATACCTCAAGGTTTATAGGGCCACCTTCAAACCTTGAGGTTACCACAGAGGTTTGTGGTTTAGTTAAGGCCACCCCAGTATGCCAGTTTACGTCCTTTATGTTTATCCGGGTACAAACTTTGTAGACTGGTTAATCTCTTTTCCACAACATGAGGCATTCTCACATAACTCCTGTTGATACGAGAACAATTCAGCGAGGCCTTCAAGCATGAAATTTTGGGATGCATGAAGAAGCCTTCTCGTGTAGCGCAGTTTGTTCCGCCAGTTACTTAACTGAACTTAGCTCTCGGCGCATTCTGGACAGTCACACCCAACACCTTATTTGACTGGCCAATTCTTCCCTTGCGGTGGTAGGGCTAACGTCCGCCTGGTTTGCGACCACCCTCCCAGCGGAATCCGGCGTCAAGCAGCCTGCTGTGTTTCGTCGATGCGTGGGAGTTCTAGTGCCTTAGGCATATTCTGGGTACGCTCGTTCCATCATAGACCTCATGCACCGCTTTCCATCAAGCGTGAAGAGCGGGCCCATTCAGCAATAAAAAAATAAAAACAAAAAGAAGGAACTAGTAGTTAATTTACTTTTTAACATCAAAAGCCATAACACAACCTCTCTCCTTCCCTAATAGCACACGATCTTGGTGTTCCACTACCATAAACCAACCACGTAACTTATTCCTTACTTTTCCGTCAGCGCTATATCTAGTGGCAACACGGAACAAAATGTCAAAACATACCATTTTAGGTACACGTACCATATTACTAATGTGGCGTGCATGACCTTTACAATTGTTTCCTCTACTTGCAATTTTTAGACTAACAAGCGTTATGTCTAACGGCCGTATGGAGAGACATCTTTTAAAGATAATATTAAATAACAATGAGGAATGACGTCGTAAAGCAACATTGCGGTTTTTACCTGTAATTGCTTTTTTTTACCTTTTGTGGTAGACTAATTTTATTCTAGGTACATCGTCTTTACTTAAATAATTATATAATGAATGTATACAAAACCTTGTAAAACATTTTAAAAGAGTAATGGTGGAGTTTCTTGCCCATTCTTCTCCATTCGAACACTACCTTTTAGAAGGGGTAACTAGAATCAATTCAATTTTTTTTTGTAATTTTTGACGTTCTTATGTGCCTTTAATGTGCCTATTTAAAATAAATAATTTGACTTCGACTTTGACTTTGAAAAGAAGATATTGTGACAAACATTTAAAAGTGTATGCTTAGATGGTTTGGTCATGTTGAGAGGATAAAAATCAAAAAACCCGACTGCGGTAAAAACTTAAGTTAAAAGAAACAGAAAAGCTAAAAACAAGCCCATTTTAAATTAAATAAAAGTTGGAAGCAGGCGGGACCCATTTGAATTTGAAAATACAATAAATATGGTGTGGGTCCCGCCTGCTTCCAACTTTTATTTAATTTAAAATGGGCTTGTTTTTAGCTTTTCTGTTTCTTTTAACTTAAGTTTTTACCGCAGTCGGGTTTTTGATTTTTTTAAATAACTTTTTATTTCCAGCTTTTTAGTTTACAAAGAAAGATTTCGCAGACGATTTAGTTCTTGGTGGGTGTTTTTTTGCGATTTGTCACTTCGAATTTCTTTTAAGTATATATGTTGTATATATTTTTGTAATCACCTTTTAAAACCCTTTATTTTGATACCCCACTCGATAAGTTTTGAAAAAAAAAATTAAAAAAAAATTGAATATGGCGTCCAGTAGTCGCCATATTGAATTTTCACTAACGTCATGTCTTTAGTGACACTCGCCGGACTAAGAGGAATCGATTAACGTGTGAATCATAAAAATCGGCCCAGGCGTTTGGTCTGTATAGTGCTTCAAAGGAACATATAAACATACATACATACATACATACATACATACATACATACATAGGCTGATGAACACATTACCACTCCTTTGCGTCGCGCAGTCGGGTAAAAAGGGGGTGATGAATGGCGGCTGAAAACGGTATTTACAAGGCAGATCTGAGTGGAAACGCCAGGAGAAGTCGCTTTAGAAGGACCTTATAAAGTGACCTTATTCGCGATGTTCTTTAAAAAGGTCAGACTAGCTACGCCCCGCGGTTTCACCCGCGTAAATGTCGATCCCGTAGGAATATCGGGATAAAAAGTAGCCTATAAGTTAATACCCTGGGTTAACTTATAGGCTACTTTTCATCCCGATCAGCTACCTCCATACAAAATTTTATCAAAATTGGTCCATCCGTTTGAGCGTGAAGAAGTAACAAACATATAAACACACACAAACTTTCGCCTTTATAATATTAGTGTGATGTATGAACGTAAACGAAGCAAAAGGACATACTCCTTTGGCTTTGTTTTAAGGATCTTAGGTGGTGGCGTTCTGTGGTTCCTGCCTACCCTCACGGGAAAAAGGCGTGGGTTTATGTACTGACGCTAGCACATCAAGCTACCCGAAACTGTCAAAATTTTCCAATCAACTTTGAACCTTATGCTTTAGATACAAAGTTGAAAATCTATTAAAGAAATTTGACAGATTGCAGTAGCTTGATGATCTGGCGTCTGTACGAGTATCTATGCATTAAATATTCCTTGACTTACTACTAAACAAAACAAGAAAGAAGAAAACCTTCAGCCAACTTTCTTTCTGAAGAAAGAACCATGAAAAAAGCATGATTGAGAAGAATGTAAAGGTGCACTGAAACCAAAAAGAAACCGGCCAAGTGCGAGTTCGACTCGCGCACCGAGGGTTCCGTACAAATTTGTAGGTATGTAACTGCACATTTACGGTTTTCGGATTTTTTCGTTTACTTGTGCTACATGACATTGCTTCTTGCCAAATTTCATAATTCTTGGTAAACGGAAAGTGCCCTATAGGTTTTGATTCCCTTGCGAGTGTATATGCGGCATAAACGTAACATAAACGCCTGTATCTTTTGATTGCGTTGACTTAGAAGTTTGATTTTTTCACTGCTTCAAGGGATTGCAGCCTTGAATATTTAATATTAATTTCAATTTGATAACTCCACGCGTTCCTGCGAAAAATGGTCTTGACAGACGGACATAGAAGTGATCTTATAAGGGTTCCGTTTTTCCTTTTGAGGTCGAATTTAAACCGTACACCCGTATTTCATAACACACGTATTTCCTGAAGGTATTAGTAGAGTAGAGGTGACATGTCACCATGATTCGAACACTCAGCCAAAATGTACACGCTCAAGTAATGGAATAATCTCTTAGAGTGCGACCGTTAGTACTTTTTGTAGCGTAAGGTGGCTTATTGCTCGTGTCCGTGATACCGAATTAGCGGGACTAGTTCCTTCTTTTATGGTTTACTAACTGACCCGGCTAACGTTGTTTGCCATATACATTATTTCTAACTACCCGGCGCTACTTCGTTCGCGTGGGGTCCTACCCCTTACCGTAGCCTACCCCTACCCTACTCCTACCCTACTGCTACACTACTCCTACACTACTCGTACCTACTATGTCCGTCTCCTGGTTCCAAGCTACCTCCCCACAAATTTTCAGCCAAATCGGCTCAGCCGTTCTTGAGTTATAAATAGTGTAACACGACTTTCTTATAAAATTTCTGGAGGGTAACGGTACTTCAGATAAATCTTAATCGACTTATAAGGTTCCCACTTCTGGGACAGAGGCCTCCTTTCTGTAAGAGGGAGTGAGCCCTAAACCACGTGGGCCCATTGTGGTTTGGTGGATGTCTCGTATCTGGAGGCACGGCAGTGCCCCCGCCAAGTCGAGCAAAAAGTGGCACGGCCGTACCATCCTTTTCTCGAAGCAGTTCAGGCCATTTTCGACTCACTATAACTTAGTTGTGGATAAAACTAGAAGCCTGAATTTCTTAAACGCACTAAACAATCTAATTTAATATAATATGTATCACTTGTGAGATAGATAAGTAGAGACTGAATAAATTAACCGATTTTGTATTACATGGATCTCACATCTTTTTACGGTAGAAAAACTGAGTTGCAAGTTATGTTTTTGATGACATCTTCGATTTTCTTTTTCTTAGACAGGCCGAGTTCCTCACAATGTTTTCCTTCACCGTTTTTAGAGCTGCTGTGATAATGAAATAAATTACGCAAAGTAAAGTGCATGTCAGGGTTCGAACCAACGATCTACAACTCGTAAGTCAAGCTCGTTACCACTGGGTCACAACTGCTCTTCATAATGATTCTTGGCTGATAGTTTACTGAGCGTAAATTTTGCCAGGAATGGGATGCCACTGGTAAGAAAAGTCCTTGAACTTACAAGCACTGACCACACTACCCTACCCATGTTTAAGGCGACATGACCTAAAGCGGTCTGTGTGGTGCCGGACTTAAAGAATACCACCACCCCTTACTTCCCTTAGGTCGACACCTAAGGGAAGTAAGGGGTAACTACCTAAGGGAAGTAACAAACATGACGACATCACTCCGTGAATCGGATCACATTAACGCGCCAATATACCAAAGAAGTGTGTGAAGTGTCTGTGTGGTGCCGGACTTAAAGAATAGCACCACCCCTTACTTCCCGTGGGTGTCGTAAAAGGCGACTAAGGATCGTACCGGAGAATGGGCAGCAGCGTTCTCTATGTATTCCACCATCATGCCATGCTGCGATCACCAACCCGTCTGCCAAGCGTGGAGATTATAGCAAACCCTCCCTAAATTGGGGGAGGCCTATGTCCAGCAGTGGACGTCTATCGGCTGAAACGACGACGACGACCTAAAGCGCGGTATTTGTCGGACTGCATAGAAAATAAAGAGAAGCGCGGTGACACAACGCTGGTAATTTATTGCAAAATATGAAGCAATTATCTTTTTACAAAAAGTCCATTGTTTGGACTAAAAAATTAAAACACTTTTTTAGTATGTTGCTTGTAGAATAATCTGACAAAAAATCATAATGATTGTATGTATTTAGTATGGTTTTTAATGTAAATAAAATTATAGTTTTTAGAGGTATCTTCATGATTTTTTCCTAATATATATTATGTTTTCAACACACTATCTACCTAGCATAAATCCTGAAGAATATCAAATATTTTTCTGATTTTGTTTACTGTAGTCGATCATATACTTTTATTGTTTCTAGGGCTGATTTTTCAATCATCTGATAACTTTACTCGAGGAATAATTTTGAAATCTTAACAGTTATTTCATACAAAAACTGTCAAACAACTTTTATTCGAGTCTGGCGATGGAAAAATCAGCCCTGAAACTTACGTTCTTTTTTGCGTTTAGGTCCTATAAGCCCCTTAATGAAGGCGTGAATATTCACGGTCACCACTTTTCCGTGAGTGCTCCTAACACACACACAGTGTAGCGTATGTATGACCTTTTCAATTGTTTCCTCGTGAGCAGAATTTTAATTACCGTGGTCTTCCGCGTGGCGTTACACACGAGATAGAAGTTGCATGTCTGCATGTTTATTCGATTGTTTAAGATTGCATGTGGATTTAGGTCATGTGCAGATGATCAATTATTTATGTGTATGAAGTTGTTAAGGACGTTCACTTTGCTTGTGATAACCGATTTAAATATTAAAAATATAATCTTCTAGCTTGTGCAAGCGGCTTCGCTTGCGAGTATGTGAAAAATTATTCCATGGGAACGTACTACCGGGTAAAATCTAACTACCGATTCTATGTGTGAATCCACGTCATCACACTAATATTATAAAGGCGAAAGTTTGTGAGTGTGTATGTTTATGTGTTTGTTACTTCTTCACGCTCAAAAGGCTGTACCAATTTGGATAAAATTTGGTATGCAGGTAGCTGACAACCTGGATTAACATATAGGCTACTTTTTATCCCGATGTTCCCCCGGGATCGACATTTACGCGGGTGAATCCGCGGGGCGCATCTAGTAAAATATAAATGTGTGCAAAGTTTCATCCAAATTCGTTCAGCCGTTTTTGCATGATTGAGTAACAAACATCCAAACATTGTATATTATATTTTTCTTTTCTTTTAAAAATACATTCTTTTACATTTTTTATATTAGTAGGATAGTGACAAACATTTTTTATTTGAAAAAATAAAAACACGTCTTCAGAACTGTCGTTGTAAATCACGGTATCGAATGTGTCGGAAACAAGCGTAGTGTCAACAAAATGGTCCCTCGAGCCTGATAGGGCAAAGACATCCAGAACCAGGTCATGCGAACCGTCCAAGAAAGGCCACATGACTAGCAGTCTACCATTTACGGCTGAAATAATGATGATAATGGATCACTCCTACACCCTACTACATGAAAATTCACATTAGCACCAAATATTGAAGTAAAAACGAACCTAATGCATTTAAAACCGATTACCTCATGCAACATTTAGCTCGCGTCAATCTGTTCACTCCATCTTAGTCACAGTGTAAAAAAGTATCCAAAAACTGAATCCTGGAGCGCGTGGGACGAATTAAATGCGGAAGATCTAACTTTGGTAGTCCTTGAAATATTGGCTTAGTGATAACCTTGATACAGTATAAAATGAAGCAGTAGGTCAGTGGGGTATTAGAATTTTAACGAAGTTATAAATGACTAGCTGCGCCCCGCGGTTTCACCCGCGTAAATGTCGATCCCGTGGGAATATCGGGATAAAAAGAAGCCTATATGTTAATCCAGAGTGTCAGCTACCTCCATACAATTTATCAAAATTGGTCCAGCTGTTTGAGCGTGAAGAAGTAACAAATATATAAACACACATACACACACACCCCCACACTCACACACACTCACGTACTCACAAACTTTCGCCTTTATAATATTAGTGTGATTTTAACTGTATGTATATTGTACCTATATGTTTGACTGCCCCGTTGATCTCATGGTTGCAATCACGACTGTTGAGCGTGGGGGTCTTGGGTTTGATTCCCAGGTCCGACAAAGTGTTGTTGGGTTTTTCCATTAGTTAGGAATTTCTTAGTAACAGCCCGGAGTTCGGAAGTTGGTGTGATGACCCCGTGCCTCGGAAAGCACGTCAAGCCGTTGGTCCTGCGATTGATCTCTCTCCGGTCGTGTCGGATTGCCGTCCCATCGGACTATGAGAGTGAGGGATAAGAGAGCGCACCTGTGTCTGCGCACACACTTATAAAAAAAAGATAAATAGTGTTACAGCCAAATTAGAGCGATTTTAAATTTTCCATAGAAACAGAGATTTCCAGTTATCTTTTTAAAAATAAGACATTTCGAAAATGTTCTTTACTAACTTTTCAGACCCTAGGCTTATGCGTATGAAGTTTCACTAAAATAGGTAATCATTCATTTCGAAAAACAAAGGCTTGAAAGATTTTATGAAATGAACGGCATTTCGGCGTAAACGCTCTTAACCAACTTAGCCTATAGGAGGAAACATTTACTAATGAACCTACACGGCATCTTTAACATAATTCACTATTTAACACAGTTCCTCTTACCGAGGTAATATGACGGAAAGGAGGACTTCCTTCCTCATCAATTTGAAGGAAGTAAATAAACATTTACTTATATAAATATTGATAGTTAGGTGCGAATAAGAGAGGTCACGTCTGTGTGATGCCGGACTTAAAGAATAGCACCACCCCATACTTTCCGTGGGTGTCGTAAAAGGCGACTAAGCGTCTTACCGGAGAATGGGCAGCAGCGTTCTCTATGCATTCCACCATCATACCATACTGCGATCGCCAACCCGCCTGCCAAGCGAGGCGATTATGGCAAACCCCCCCAAAATTGGGGGAGGCCTATGTCCAGCAGTGGACGTCTATCGGCTGGAATGATGAAGAGAGGTCACCTGCCTGGACCGCAGTGGGAACATTACAAGGTAATAATTTTTGATCAAAGGCTTTACTGCACGGTCCTTAGAATGACTTGAGAAGTTCATAATCATACCCTAGTTTCCAGACCCATTACAAAATGTCATCTACCTACTTCTTTCAAAAAGTCTGCTTAAGCCAGTTACCAAAGTTGGTTTGTGAGGCTAACTTTTCAGGGTGGTCCAACGGAAATATAACTACCGTCGGATCGAGGCTCTAAACTGCATATAAAACTGCTGAATATACAGGATGGTCAAAAAGTCGTGGATCAAACGAAATAAGGAGATAAAGGAGGTCATTTCCAATAAAAAAATCTTTCTACAGCGTGGCCATAATTCAATTGCCCTAAAAGGTATGAATATTTTTGTATACTTACCGAGTTCTTTTATAAATAAGACACATTTGAAAAAAATGTGATATAAAACAATAAAACAAACGGTGTTGTATTATTACTAGATAATGTATCAGCACTACAAAAAGTTCTATTGCGGCTTTGGGTACCAAATTTCAAGAGCAACTAATTTTTGGAAAAAAAAAAATGAACCTTTACCAAAAATTATTTCTCACTTTAAAAGCGTTGGAAATTAACTCCGTTTTCTCCCTATTTCGTTTGATCCACAACTTTTTGACCAGCCTGTGTATAAGCCACTCCTTAATACCAAAAAATAACAAATTCTTTATCATGTTACTGCAATAATAATGAAACTCCCTTTCCCGATTAACTAGATTCGAAAATGCAATTACTAAATACAATGATTGAGGAAAACCAAACATTTTATTAGTCACACCTATTTACTGCTGGCAAAAACTTGAATTGGTTACAAAAAGAACATATTTTAGCTTTGTGGTATCTTATACTTATTGTGGCACTGCATTGTAATAAGACCGTTTCCAAACGTGTTAGCAAGGTCACAAGACTGTGATATCTGTGACGAATCGATTAACTTACTAATGGTAATCTATGTTATTTGTCAGTAAGTTAAATAATGCTAATGTAGGGGTATTCAAGTTGGTGTACTACAAAGCTCTTCTTTACGTTTTTAGTATAGCAACTTATGAGTTAACCTACTTTGAAGCATTATTAATGTATAAATAATTCAAATGTAAATTAAACTAATAATATAATAATATTCTTTATTTCGGACTACACATACAAGTGTACATCCATACTAATATTATAAATTCGAAAGTAACTCTGTCTGTCTGTATGTTACTTTTTCACGCCTAAACCACTGAACGGATTTCGATAAAATTTGGCGAGAGATAGATTGCATCCTGGGGAATTGCATCCCGGGAAAGGACATAGGATAGTTTTCATCCCGATATTCCCACGAGATCTACACTTATGCGGGTGAAACCGCAGGGTGCTGCTAGTAATCCATATAACAATGACTTACAAACTGTGTTAGTAAACTTTTACAAAATAATACTACTAAACAAGACGTGGCCCAAAACACAATGGCACGTGCCTCCGTACCCAGTCCCTTATAAAGGGACTGTCCACTTTATCTAATAATGTTTTTAGGATGCTGTTGGAGCTTCCGCGCAACCTTCCCATAATTGGCGCAGTTCTCTTCCTCACAATACCATGAAAGTCAACAACATGGGCTTCCGCGAGCTTCTGCGAAGTGCTGCAGAAGCGCGGAAGTCCCATCAGCATCCCAAACGCTGTTTTTTTTTTTATTATACTGTACGCGAGGGGCCCGTGGCTAAATAATAACAGCCGCACAGGTCAATCGATCAGGTTAAGTTACGCTTGTCGCGGTGGGTCTGTGGATGGGTGACCATCTTTATATACCGTGACCCCTCCGTGGCTCGGAATGCACGTTAAGCCGTTGGTTCGTGGATCTTTGACAGTCATTACGGATAGTCAGAAGCCCGAAAGTCTGACAACCAGTCTTACCAAGGGGTATCGTATTACCCAGTAACTGGGTTGTGGAGGTCAGATAGGCAGTCTCTCCATGAAAAATACTGGGATTCAGCGGCACCCGGATAGACTGGAAGCCGAGCCCAACATAGTTGGGAAAAGGCTAGACAGATGATGATACTTTACGCGAAGGCTGAATAAAGCTGAAGAGTGTGTTTGTTTGTTTGCGCGGGCTAATCTCTGGCAACAATGTTCTCTGCCCAACTTTCCGCAAAACCTGGGTGAGGCTTGCGCAAGAGCGTGGAGATTGGCACAAGAATAGAGAGGTCTATGACCAGCAGTGGTGAAGTCGAACTGATGATGAGGATCATGAATCTCTGGAACTGCCAGTTGGATTAGAAAAAAACTTTTTACATTTGATAGCCTAATTCTTGAGGAGGGCTCTAGGATATTTAACATCACGCTAGGGCCAACGGGCAAAAAGAAAAAGTCAGAAAGAAAGCTAAGCGAAAACGAAGTTATAGCGGCAGGGCGTTTTATAAAAATGTGGCTGTTATTTTACTATAGGCATTGTGTGGCATACTATTTCCACGCGAACGAAGTCGCGGGCAGAAACTCATCATCATCATTTCAGCCGAGAGACGTAGGTACACCGCTGGACATAGGCCCCCAAGCACCTCCACTTCGACCGGTTCTGTGCTTCTCGCATCCAACGGGTAGTTCCTGCAGCCTTCACAAGGTCGTCGAACCACCTTGTGGGAGGCCTTCCAAAGCTACGTCTTCCGGTACGCGGTCGCCACTCCAGAACCTTTCGGCCCCATCGGCCATCTATTCTGCGGCCAATGTGCCCTGCCCACTGCCACTTAAGTTTGGCAATTCTTCGGGCTATGTCGGTTACCTTGGTTCTCCTGCGGATTTCCTCATTCCTGATTCGATCTCGCAGGGAAACTCCAGAAAACAGAAATAGTTAAATTTTCCCGAAAAAGTATCATTGTTTGTAAATACCGCTCCACATTTTGCAAGTCAGTTAAATTGTTTCAAACTAGATGGCGCTAGTTTTCTAACTACGATCAGTGAAACCCTTCGGACTAAAACCTAACCAGTTTTCTCAATACTCTTCGAGCAGCCACTACTGCTGTCACAATTATCCCAGATAATAAAACCAAAGCGCCCTTAATCAAATCACAATTTCAAAATCCAGTATTCCATTACATCGTAATAAGTTCAATCACAGAGCCAATCTGTTGTTATATACTAGATAAGGCCGGCACACACAGCACCTGTACTGCAAAAATGTATAGCATGGTTAACATATTTGAACAGAGTGTACACAGTGTCAAACAGGCATCTTCTGGGCACGCTCGTTCCATCATAGACCTCATCCATCGCTTTTCATCAGGCGTGATCGAGGCCAAGGGCAGGCACATTCGGCAAAAAAAGAAACATCTTGCCATAAGACCATCCGCTGTCAATAGTGTCAATCCCTTGCATCAGGTAGAATGACAGCTCATTTCTCCTAAGTTTTCACTCTGAGATTTTAACAGAATAGACCGACTGATGGACTCCAGTAGGAGGCTCCAGTAGGTCATACTGGAGCCTCAACATAGCAGCAATACTGAAGGTATGATTTCACATCTTTCATTAGGTACCGAACGACATGAAAATATAGGTACATGTATAGGTACTTATAAAAAAATGTGCGAAAGTTAGACACTACAGCATTCAATCTAAGAAAGGTTATAGGTAAATTAAGTACATTAGGTACATACTAAATGTGCAGTACTTAACGGTAATGTAAAATGTACATCCCTGGATATAATATACATTATAGCTGAAGTGTGTGACAGGCTTAACGTAGATACGCGCGCATAAACGTACAAATAAACCCCGCGCACGCGCGGGTGCCACGACCTGGCTCAATGCTACGCGCGTACATGTGAGACACACATACGGAAGTGTGCGTGTGTGAGTGAGCGCGTGTCGACGGCTTGTTTACATCAACACAAATGTAGGTGTAGCGCGATGTATAGTTTTGATCGATTTGCAGCAGTTTTTATTTTTATTTATATCTTGTTCAATAAAATAAAAAAATGTTTTAGTTGCCATGCCAAGCTAAGCAAAGATGCTAGTAGGTATGGTACAGAATGGGGTATCAATTAAGCGAGGTGTGATTAATACAGAGTCCGTATTTTGTTGTAGTTGTCACAGTTACCTACTTGGCACATCGAATAATAAATCGACGTCGAATGCATTTAAATTATATGTAAAAATATATTTTGTTTTTTAAGGAATTGTAGGTATTTAGGTAATACTATCTAGAAGAAATCTTATACCTACGTTTTTAAAGTCATTAAATATGTATGTTTCATGCACTCTAATTGAGTAACATCCTATTACTCTCAATTTGAATAATTTTGAAGCATTTTGCTAATCTATCAGATTTAGTAGGTGATCGAAAATGTGTTTGCTGAACAACGTAAATAACGCAATGAATGTTGTTCAGCTGTCAAAATGAAACCCATTGCTACTGATAGTCATCTGCCTGCCTTTTCCCAACTATGTTGGGGTCGGCTTCCAGTCTAACCGGATGCAGCTGAATACCAGTATTTTACATGGAGCAACTGCCTATCTGACCTCAACAACCCAGTTACTGGGTAATACGATACCCCTTGGTAAGACTGGTTGTCAGACTTTCGGGCTTCTGACTACCCGTAACGACTGTCAAAGATCCACGAATGACAGCCGGGACCAATGGCTTAACGTGCTTTCCGAGGCACGGAGGGTTCTCGGTATGTAAAGATGGTCACCCATCCACAGACCAACCGCGGCAATCATAGCTTAACCTGATCGATCGACCTGTGCGGCTGTTATCATTTAGCGACGGGCCCCTCCCATTGCTACTGATAGTGTGTTACGCAATTATCCTGCAGATTAACTTAGTATTATTGATTGTCTGTCTCAGCATAATATTATTGAAGCTTAGCATTAATCAAAGTTATACAAAACAACTTCTCAAATAGATACCTAAATATTTTTATAGGGAGAAGAGTTTCTCCGAACTGAAATTACTATTTACATTACAAAACTTTTTCAATATTCAATGTTTTACTTCAATTTAGGTTTGAATTTTAGTAGATAACTTTTAGTTACTTTACTGGAACAGTAGTTTAATAAAGTTGATTCATTATTTTTAATTGGCTGTGAAGAACCACTATATGATTTCAAAATAATTATTGTTATTCGTCCGTGTCGCGTGGTTTGTGGTTATTGGGTAATTTATTTGTTTGCTAATTTTCCTGTACCTGCTGAGTAACTCTTTACGTAAAAAGAGGTTACCTACATACCTACCTAGTAAACTACATTTTAATTAAATGCAAAGAAGCAAAGGAGGTTGAATTGTGACCTGAAAACCTGAAACATTTGTAATAACGACTTACTAGATTAGCAGACCGCTAAAGAAAATGCTTCTGCTCCTTGTTGTAACCCGTTGTTTGTTCTTTTAAGGGCAGAGATTTTAATAGTCAGAATACTTTTATTCGTGGAATAAATATTTGAAAGTTATTCTATAAAAATATGTCAAACTGACATTAGCACCTACAGTTCGGCCGTCGAGAGAATGCGTTCTTGACATCTGTCAATTGCGTTTTTGGCGAATTTGATATTTATTAGTTACTTGAATTGTCGCAATGACAGGTGTTAGGATCGCATTCTGTCAGCTGGACGTTAGTATTCTCACCCGATAACCTTGACAAAGCTGCACAGAGCTTGTCATTCTGCAATAATAATAAACAACCGACCAAGACTACTCGGTCCACATATACTCGCGCGTGTGTGAATGTTTACAGATAATAAAATATTCTCGAGTATTCAACTCTTGCGCACTATATTTGTTTGGTAGAGTCTTTGCCCCGCTCCCTTGCATTTAGGACCGCTTAGGGTCGCACTCTGATTTAAGGCGAGGTTTTCCCGGACCGATAGGCATAGAAAACACTACCTCAGCCCCCGCCAGTTGAACGCGGCGTATTTAATTACGACGCGCTGAGCGAGACCGCGCCACGTGACACGTTGTGACCGCGACTAACCTTTGTGCAATGAATGCGCGCCACGAAACAGACAAATACAGTAGATCAACTTTGATGTTATATTTTATTTTTAATGAATAAAATTTGTATGTAGGAACTTATCATCTACGCTTGATAAATTCTCATGACAGTTTCCGGTTAGTAAAAATTAGGTTAGTTTGGCAAAGAAACGCACTATGTAAAAATCTAAGGTAAGTTTGTACCTATATTTAAAATACACATACCATCAGTAACATGTCAAAAAATCTCACAAATCAGATTTTTTTCAAAATAAAATTCATCGGGAGGTGTCGCGGGACACCCGGATGGAACGACGTTCCTTTCACTATACATATACTATGCGTTTCAGATGAGAAGATATGTTCTGGACAACTTCACTCACAACTTGTCAATAATGTAGTGTTAGGAACAAAAACAACAAAATCGATTAAGCAAACTTTATTTTTATGTTATAAACAGAAAAGATTAAGAAAATGAAAATAATACACAATAAAAATATAACTATCCGAATTGAGAACCTCCTCCTTTTTGGAAGTCGGTTATAAAACGTATTTAATAATTATTAAAATTAACTGTTTGTGACACAGAAGTAGACGCCACATTCTCAAAATTCACTATTTGTGATACAGAAGTGGAAACAATAGCAGGTGTTGCAATATTTTCTTTGTTTTCTCGCATTTTTATTTTTCTTATATCCATTCCTCTAATATGTCGGGGATCTATGATTTCAGGCAATAGACACTGCATATAAAAATTAATAATTTTTTTTCCCATTATTTCTTCCCAAAATTTACTATCTTTCACTATCTTGATTACATGTACGGGTATTGTTTCACCTGACCATATACCCAACAAGCAATATTGCCTCCCGGTAACATGGAGTTGCCCCTGAAATTATATTGCATTAATTTTTCAGAGATCAGACTGTAAACGTTCTTAAAATTACGAGAATTGCCCCTCTGCACTGTGTTTCGTCTAGAACAAGCTAGCTGGACAAAATTATTTTTTAATGGATATAGGTTTTAAAACCTCTGCAGGACACGAATATAAAAGAATTCATCGTTTAAAATACTTGGAAACCCATAAAAATGCGGGACTTCGAAAATAAAATACATTAATTAAAAATAAAGGTGTTTATTGCATGACTTGTTCGAAATATCAATTAAACTAATGGATATTTAAAGCTAAATACATTATACAATCATTAAACTAATATTATAAGAATAATTAAACTAATTAGTACTTATACTTACATTAAATTAAAAATTACGACTAAGCAAATTATCTACACAATTAACCTATTAAATAACGATTTACTACTAAAACCTAATATGAATTGAATTATAATGAGGACAAACATACGAATTATTCATCATCACTAAGTTCATCTTCAGAAGAATCCTCTGCATAATAATCTTCATCATTAACATTTACAGTATTTACATTTGTATTTTTTTACAATATTTACAGGTTGGGTTATTAGATCTAAGACTGCAGAAGGGAAGCTACCGGATTTTTTTTTTGGGGATGTCTCTTAGACTGTTAATTAAAGGATCAGATCTGATGATCAACATATTTAGCAAATCTGTATTCGTGGCAATACGAGATCGTTTCCGGGTATTATCCCTTCGGAACCTTCTGCGATCTTTATTGCGAGCTTCTTGAGCTTCCTCAGAAAGCTGCCCGACTGGCCGATTGGATAATATCCACACTAAGCACGAGAATTTTGTGCACAGTAACGGGCATGTAATACCATATAACTGTAATACCACATAACTAGTAGACTTGGAGTCTATATAATATGCAAGCGCCTCATCACTTGTAAGGCCCCTTTGCTGCTTGAGATCACTCGACTTTCGATCATTAAACTTCTCGGGAGACTCACTAACTTCTCGAATCAGTTACGCGACGTTGCGTTTGCTTGATTGACGAGGCGCTATTTCAGCAGCAACCAAAAGTTCCTCAGTGCTTCGTAACTGAACCAAATCATCAACACGTCGCCTTTTGGTTTTGGCACTTGCGTTTGCCATATCCACAGACGGTCTTCCGGGACCATGCAGCGAGTGCGATGATGTTGATGCTTCTGCTAGGTCATAAGCAACACTAAACTGTATGTCTTGGCCTTCTAGCCACTTAGCATTAGAAGCTAAGAAACGATATCGACCTCGGAAAGAATTCTCCCATTTCTCCGAAAGTTTTGAAGAAAACCGGGAAAGAATAGTCTTGATGTCCTTCACAGATGCTTCTGTTATACCACTGAGATTATGTTTTTGTGAAACAAACATAAAAAGCGCCTTATTTCGGTCACTTTTCGTATGTTTCACCCATTCTCCGAAAAGCTCCATTTTAGTGACTGTAAAAGTGCTACCTGGAAAAAAAAAAAAATATCTTACGTCGCAGACCATCGCAGACAGAGAAGGTGTCCTTATAATTAAGAAGCATGTGTCTATCAGGTGAAAAAAAATCAGCCGGGGGATCTCGGGGGATCTTTAGTTATCGTCCATTGAATTTGAATTTTTGGAAAAAATAACTCAGTTTCCGGATTAGCGGCGCTCAGAATATAATTTAGTATGAATATTAGTTTATTGTTATTATATAGGAAAAAAGTACTCACTTTTGGCAATAGAATCCATAAATAAAATTTATCACAACTTCTAAAATAACCTTGGGAGACGCAATCGTGTCAGTAACAAAAATGCAACTGAAATTATGATTTTTTCCCAATTGTTTTATATACTTACCTTCATTAACGATGCTGTGTATGACTTATGCAAAAACCATAGCTGTTGACACGGTAATTACCAACTAATATCTTAACTACCCCCATTATTGTTTCAAGGAAATCTTAATGTTGTTTTTGTCCAGCTAGCTTGTTCTAGACGAAACAGAGTGCTCTGGTGTGCAATCGACGTTTAAGAGATAGCTTACTATAATCACGTGTATTAATTTAATTTCGATTTTTTTTTACTCTGATATTATTTTAGTTTTTATACATCGTACTCGGTACTAGTACTGATCAACAAAGTTAACGTATGTATTTAGGCAATCGGTATAAAACCATTTAAGATTCATTTCTTCTCTACTTGTTAACATATAGTTTAGTAAGACTTACTTATTTGCTGTTTCAACTTCTAAATTATCGACAGTTAAAAAGTTCTCTGAAATCTTGTCTCTATCTTGTACTAATTTCTGTTTGACTTACAGTACTTTGAGGTTCACTAATAGTGTTTAAGATTGTTCTGTAACAGTGTTATAAACATTATGAGTCATGAATCGCAATCTATATTCAATTTATAACTTAACACTATTATCTCCATGATTAAGATGGTGATGATGATTATATTCATGACAATCATGAGTACAATCAATATTACTTTTATAATTGTTAGTATGTAATGACTAAAGTTTTATGTTTTGAAGAAAGTAGGTACTTACGTATGACTATGGAAAGTAGTATCAGGGTTATCTAGAGTCTGAACAACACACCTGAGTATTTTTTTTCTCATTGAAACGCTGCAAAATAATTGTTGACATTATAGTGGCATTTCAAATCGTTTAAATTATACATTTTACAAGTATATTTTATAATTGTTATATAAGTTTAGCAATATTTCGAACTTATTGAGCAAAGAAAATAATCATTTCAACGAATTTAATAACAAACCTACTGTACCTACTTTTTTGTACAGTGTCGCGTCTAAACAATGGTCGTAACATTTTCGTGCTTTTCCGTCAAAGAAAATCATTTATTTACACTAATACCTAATATGTTATACAATATTATTGTATTTTTTTTACTAGCTTTTATTTTTTATATTATAAAGAGATAAAATTGTAAGTTTTGTATGTATAGGGTAATCTCTGAAACTACTGATCCGAGTTAGAAAATTCTTTCACAAAAAATTTTTAAATAGGTAGTTACATTATTAAGGAGTACTACACGCTATTTTTATTCTGATAAAGATGTATTTTCCATAGGAAATCATAATAAATGTAATTGAAGTCGGAAAAAAACTCGTCGCTCGGCCGCTTATATTGCTAACGCTGGCTAAACCATACGAGGAACTTCAAAATAATGTACTACAGAATTGTATATCTTGAAAATGCCCTCAAAAAAGTTCGCGGCGGTATATGTCTATATTATAAGGATAACTTACAGTAACCAATTTTATCTTTTTACAATCAATAAAATATAATGAGTGACTTTCGAAGCAATTTTGACATACATTGTATTAATCCTTATCTCATTACATATGTTAGTAAAATTAAGCATTCAATTTAGATCAAAACTGCAGTTTACAGCATGTCATTAGAATGAATACTTTAGAAGATATCACAGTATCAAAATTACGCGCACAACAAAACAAAAAAAAAACAAAAGAACGGAAAAGTCTTCCTCAACAAAGTATTATTACGTATGCAAGTAATCTGATAAAATAAAACTACTAGGCAAAATTGTAGTGCTACTATAGTATTGATAATGAGTTACTTACCATTTCTCGAGTTGATATTTTCGTAATGCCCGAGGTGTCAATTTCCTGTATGAACTTTTGTTCTTTGATAAATTCATGCAAATATTCTTACAAATAATTATCATTTATCAACTTCTTTTTCTCTCTGTCTTCGATATTTTCTGCCTCGTTTTTTTTTATTAAAATTATACATAGGTACTTTTAATGAATTTCTTCGTAGGTTTTTCAGTTGCATTAAATGTAGGTATAGCATTCCTTTATTTCTGTTTTACTATGTAATGTGCCTTTGATTTTCGTTGTGGACATTTTATTTCTTAGTTTAGTTTTCAAGTTGTTTACTGCTGTTTTGTTAGACATAGATAAAAATTTATTCGCATACATACATGCATAACATGAAGCTAGGTATTTTAACTGGAGTTTTATCGTTTTAGACGAAATCTCCAGTAAATTATAATGAAAACTGTAGAAATTGGTACTTAAACAGAAAACAGGGATGTCATGGTGAAAACAGTAAATCTACTGTTAAAACAGTAGGGTTGGCAACACTGAGCGTAACGTTTCATATAATGGAAAGCGCAAACGCGGGAAAAAATTGGCGTGCGTCCGTCCTCGAAGACCTCTCGGCCGGCACTAAACGGCCCGCTCGAAATCGAATAGCTCAATATCGTATGATTTTTGTTCTTACAAAAATAAATAGCCACTAATATAAAAATCTACCTTACCCAGCGCTAGAAAATATTAAAACCTATTTTTTGATACATTACTTAGATGGTTTCGTAATATAATTTTTTGCTAAGAAGTACATTTGAAAAATCGATTTAGTGTCATCTTTGCGATTTTTTTGTATCGAGTCAATTATTAGTAATTACGTTTCCGTCTTTATACAGCGCTTGACTATATGTTCAATTTTGTTAAAGTGATTTTTATTTTGCGGAATATTTACATTATTTAGATATACATAGCTCCAAAAAACTTAAAAATGGTACAACCTCGCCTTAATTATCGTAATATAGGTCTCGATGCGTCATTACATTATGATATTTCCTGGTATGAATATGGATTAGCGATCGATCTGATACTCATTGGAAAGGCAAATGAATTATGGTATGTTATTAAATACGTAATTGCGTATAGTTTTATGTAAAAACGTCTTGAGGTAGGTAGAGAATTTATGTTTGAATATCAAACAAGAGGACTTTAAATATGCAAACTATACAATAATTTCAGCCAGCAATAAATTTATCTTATTTAAATAGTCCTTTAAGGTTTTTCTTCATAATAATAAAGAGCGTTTCTGAAAATCTGCCTGAAAAGTAAAGCACTGTTAATTCTTCTTTTCACATTTATGGTATAACTAGCTACAGACCGCGACTTCGTCCGCGTGACTTTGAATTTCACCCTCCTCCATTCATCCTCTTAGGGGTGGAATTTCGAAAAAACCTTTCTTAGTGGATACCCACTCTTCACAAAGAACACACCCTCCAAATTTCATGTCTCTAGGACCAGCAGTTTAGGCTGTGCGTTGATATATCAGTCAGTCAGGACTTAAAATTTTATATACAACGTGTAACGTAATTAACGCAAGTCCTCATCATACACCCCAATTAGAGCATTGAGTTAAAAGCACTGTGACCAAAACTTATATTTTTAAAACTATTATTATAAAGAAAATAGTGTTGATCCCAGCATTACTTTATGCATTTAAAATTGAGTCTTAATGCCTTGAAATAAGATTGAATTTTCTTTGGTTCAATCGGCGGTCAGTATGGCAAAATACATAATTAAAAAAAAGTACCTATATCAAAATTTACTGAAATCGATTCAGTAGTCAAATCTGAACAAACTAGTTTCAGGACTTGCGTTTATTCTGTTACACCTTGTAGTTATATATACTCGTAGATTTGTGAACACATATTTCCTTCTCGGTATTTAACAAGGTTGTATTTTCAGAATGTACCTTCAGTTTAATTCAATGAAATGCCCCGAAGGTTTAATTTCATACGTATGTTACGTTTAAGTTTCCGAATCCATTTGTAACAACGAATGTTATAAAGTCTTTTATTTGCAGTTTTCGAAAACAGGTGAAATATTTCCCAATAAGAGAAACGTTTTAACGTAGAAATCAAAATAGATATACGAAAGAGTTGAATCCAAGAAAAACAAAATGTTTTATGAGTGGTCTGTTTTTTACATTTACCGGTTATTTTTTTAAATATAGGTATCGAAAATCAGGGATATAATTATGGTGTATCTAGTAGCTACTAACATAAACAAAATATATTATTTTTATTATTATTCTCAAATATCTCTATCTACATTATTTTTGGATATTACAATTTTACTCGCCAAATTTTCTAGTTTGATGGCAAAAAGCGCTTGTTAATTATACAAAATTTAATAATCTAGTATAAACTATCCACAAAACTATATACTAACTATGATGTTATTACTTTTAGGATCTAGTTACAGTTTAGGTCGGCCTATATAAAATTAGTTTTATTTATTTACACAATATATACAACTTTTCGCACACAAAAAAGGTACAAAGGCGGTCTTTATGTCTTAGGTATTCTCTACCAGTCAACAAAGGGTGGTGAAGAGATTATATGACAGGTGCATTGGTTGAGAGGAACAATGATAAAAATTAGAAAGTTTCTAAAACTATTGCATTATTAATAAAATATATACACAAATACATTAATAGGTTACAAACCTGTGATACACATACATACTACAATATTTAATAAATATAAATATATATACTTATATAAAGTTTTATTCCTAAATATCATATTTAGTCCAAAGTGCGTTTTCACTACTTTCGTTTCTAAATTAAATCGCAAATGATAACTAAAACGACATACAAATAAAATCTTCCTTTGCATCAAATAAAGCATACCACACACTGGTCCCGTTCCACACAACCACAAACTGCATGTGTGTGAGTAATCCTTTAAAGTGTTGCCAACTTATTTATGGAGTTAATCCTTCTTTATAACATTAACATGTCGGTATAATTTATGACATTATCATGTCGGTATTTCTCGATTGTTTTGATGATCATCCCGGTGACGGAAAACAGATCTTGTCAGCTGCTTGAGTATTAAACTGCGCAATTTGTGGTCAGCAACACAAGTTACAATCTACAAAATACCTCCATGAGAACTTTCAACTTTTCATGGAGGTACGGTCAGCATCAAGAGTCGATTAACACTTCAGTTTTTTAATCTCAGTTTTTGAGCAAAATATTTGTTCAAAATTGCAGCAGAAATACCTACAAAGCAATTTTGAAAAAATATTTTGCTCAATAACTGGGATTAAGAAAACTGAAGTGTTATTGTTGCCGACTGTACCTATATGTTTTGTTTTAATTGGTTCCACTCATAGCTAGGTTGAACATTTTGGAAAAGTTTTGTAAAACAAAATTCGTTAAGCAACTTTTGCTGCTAGCCGTATGTTTGGCTTCATTAAAATTACCATTAAATGCAATGTTTACGAGAGAACTTTCGGTGTTGAAGGTTATCTACTTATAAATCGATGTACCTACTTAAAACTTCCCTTAACGAGAGAAAGGACTTTTCCATAGTTGGTGTTTTCTAGTGTTTACAAAAAAAAACTTATTTACCAGCAGGTAATTCCGTAACACAACACTTAGAGCTTGTCCAGAAAGAGCGAATTCGCCGCGATTCTCTCGTGCGTATTACGCGCGACCGTTGCATCCACAAGGAGCATACCAACGCACGAGTATTTGGGTTCGAATTTCATTTGACAGTAGAAAACACGGAGTTGAACGCTCTGGAGTTCGCGCGTCAACTGGACGCAACAAGGAGTCTAGTATCTCGACTCGCGCGCAATAAGCGCGAAGCAAGCGCGAGTCGAGAGTCTAATGCCCGGTTCCTATATTTAACGAATCGTCGTGGTATACGAACTACTATCCGTTTTTCGAGTACCGACTACGAGTCGTAAATACCGTTCCACAATTTACTTTCTTTACCTGCTTTCGACGAACGTCCGTTGGTCATTGAAATACCGAGCCCTCTTCACTTACAGATGTGCGACAGATGTGAGACAAACGTGCGTTTTGTTATAAGCAAAATCGAAATTTGAAATAACAAAATTCAAGATAAAATAAGTTAGATTTACATACAAATTAACCTTTTAGTTTTATAAGATGTGTAACTAACTATACCATCGCAGGCATCTGCGTGATATTTTTTTTTCCTTACCAAACAAGTGAATTGAACTAGGTATACTAACGGAACGTTATAACAGTTTAGCGCGCGCCCTTGACACTGACACTTGACATCCGTCAAACAAATATAATTATCCAATTCTTCTGCATCTTTCTTATTTTACGGTTAATATCTCGCTGTTAATACGATACCTGTTTGTTGTAACCAAATATTAAATAGTAATAGTTTTGTAACTAGGAAGTGTAGTACAGCAATACATTTTTAGGGCGTACAATACTTACAAATGCCTCCAAGATACTAACCTGGATCCTGAAAGTCTTATACATACAACGCGGTCACATTAACTTGACGCATCTCTGGAATGCAAAGCCCGCATTCCTTAGCTCGCCCAGCAAGTGTTAGGCCTTTGTCTTTGTTACCGATACGCGCGTCGATAATTTGGCTAGTTTTCTGTTGTTGTTTTAATTATAAGTACTTTTTATTAGATATATTACCAAAAAACCAAAATGACGTCATCAACGCCAAGCGTCAAGTTAATGTGACAGCGTTGTATATGGATAAATGAAGTAACTGTTCAGTAGATTCTTTATCGAGTCGAAATCTTACTTGAAATTCGTCAGATCCAGCAACGCTAAATAATCCACTCTTTCTTTATTATTCTATCACGCCTATTATCTTCCTCTGAATCAGTTTCACTGGAGTTTGATATAATATCAAACACTTCTCTATCACTATCTGAACTCGACATTTCAAAATTTAAAAGCGAAAACCAGGCGAAAACACTGAAATACTTATGAAATTCTACTCTAACCGACCGAAATTGGCCGGTAACCAAATGACATTACGAATAGTTATCTTGACAGTCTACGGACATTTAAAATATTTATAGGAACACCATAGACTTCCATCTCCATACAATACGCTTACCGATACCCTCCCATCCGTTAGTTGCAAGCCGTCAGTAAGTTGCACGACGAGACGTTTTTTATAGGAACGGTTTTAGCTTGCGCCTCGTATATAAAACTACTATTCGTAACTAAAACGGATCGTTTCTCAAATATAGGAACCGGGCATAAGCGAACTGCACGCGATTTACGCGCGTATTTTGAAATCGCGCGATGCTTGTGGACGCGATGTATTGGCGCCTAGTATCTCGTTAACGCGCGTATGAATTCGTTTGACAGAATAACATTCATTGCGTTATTTACGTTGTTGAGCAGACAAATTTTTCGAACATAAGGAGCAATGGATTAGCAATATCCTTCAAAATTATTGAGATTCTGATTGATAGTGGGTTACGCAGTTAGGGTACTGCTGTATCAACGTTAACGAAGCAAAAGGAATATTTTTAAGGATCGTAGAAGGTGACGTATTGTAATGTCTGCTTACTCCCTTGGGAAGAAAGCTTGAGTTTATGTATGTAGGTATGGAGAAAACGCGAGCCATGCCATCAGTCATCACCATAGATCGGAGTAGGTAGATTGATTTTTGGTACTTGTATCAGAAAGAATAACATGGATAAGCCATTTTTCCGGAAAGTAATTTCGGTATTTCCGGATCCAATTAAGTATTGTTAATGTTGGTAGTGATTATTCGTCGTTTCAGCCGATAGACGTCCACTGCTGGACATAGGCCTCCCCCAATTTTGGGAGGGTTTGCCATAATCGCCACGCTTGGCAGGCGGGTTGGCGATCGCAGTATGGTATGGTGGTGGAATACATAGAGAACGCTGCTGCCCATTCTCCGGTACGATCCTTAGTCGCCTTTTACGACACCCACGGGAAGTAAGGGGTGGTGGTATTCTTTAAGTCCGGCACCACACAGACAAGGTAGTGATTATTATTACTACTCAATTCAAAATTTAAAGGAAGGTATCAAAACTAAATTCATTTATTATTTATCTGTTTTCACGTAACGTTTCAATCCCAAAATCTATGGTCATCACCAACGCTTATTCAACATGTAGATTGTAGTAAAATTTAAACTTAAGTATGAACATTAATACAGCTTGATCGGATTAACATCACACTCGATTACAATCACCCGATACGATCATCATAAATAATTTATTTCTCCCATTCTAAGCGTGGAAAATCACAAGAAGGCTGTAACAGAAACTAAATAAAATCACAGTTTCCGAGAAAACTTAACACCTGGGACTAATTATTTTACTCGACTATCTTCCTGACACAAAGACAGTTAAATCCAGGAATTAGAAGCAGACAAACACACACATACATGTCCCTGCAGATGTATTTAATTGTCCTTGGCTAAAAATAAATCATCCTTTTCTTGCTGTGGGATTTGAAACTAGGGCGCACTTAATAATTGGATGGAGAGCTTCCTCGTAGGTATGTATGAACATGAAGGCCCGTGTTTGCTTAAAAATAAGGTGAAGTTAAATGAATTAGCATAAGAGCGTTTACGCCGTACGGCATTTCATACAAACTTTCAAGCCCTTATTTTTCGAAATCAATGAACCAATTTTAATGAAACTTCATAAACATAAGCAGGCTACAAAGGTCTAAAAATTTTGTAGAGAACATTTTCGAAAAATATTGTTACAGCCAAAAATCGCAGTATCTGTTTGTAATGTCAAAATAACAGCTTTTTACTTAATGCATACTTATGTATAAACGGTACATAAAAACAAAAACAATTTTTCAAACATTTTGTCTGTTTGTTTGTTCCGGCTAATGTCCAAAACGCCTGTATAGATTTTGACGTTACTTTCACTGGCAGATAGCTCATGTTATAAGGCATATTAAAAAAAAACCTATGCACGTGAACGAAGTCTAGGAGAATTAGTACCAGGAGATAATAAGGGCACATCTACTTATACCAAAATACTTACCATGGTTGTGCTAAAACAAATTTATCTTGTAAATTAATTACTTTTTAAACAACATCTACAATGCCAGGCCGGCCGTATTCACAATCATTAAAATCCTCGAATTTCTGCACACATCGGGGCGCGCCATTAATACCGAAACGGTCTTTTGGTCCTAAGTTCCCTTTTAGTCCTTTTTGAACAACAAGAGCGTAATGTTCGTGAGTAATCCACGCAGCTACGGACTGACCGAGTTTAGATTTCATTTGCTAAATTAGCACCGCGGCTTGGGTGCGTGGTTTTACAATTCGAGGTAAGCAGGCGGCCCGGTAAGGCGTCTTACGATTGCAAGATTTATAGCTAATTATCTTTATCGTGTTGACGTCAAATGCTGAATAATATAGCCGGAGTCTGGACAAATTAACAACGAATGGCTTAGTCAACGCAGTTGGTAGACAGATTGGCAATTGCAATGTTTTGCTAACAACAGACAGAAGGACGCTAATAACAAAACTGGCGACTTATTGTTTAGTTGATTTGCAAGCTCAAAACTTATAGATAATCACGATTGCCTTTTACGTCATCTATATTATAAGGACTTGTATTTGCTGGTGGCCACACTGCATTTATTGTTGTGTTGTATTTAGCCATATTATTAGTATAAACAATCTAATAAAATAGCTTTGAGTCACTTAAAAGTAGGTAGATACATGTTTTGAAACGGAACAACGAGCAGGAAACTAAACGCATTCATTTATTACACCTATAGGTACTTGCCAAGGTTCATATGACTGATTTTTTTAGATCATCTGAATTATATTTCCTAACTAGGTAGCAACAACAACAACAAGATGTCGGAAAATATCCCACCGGGATTAAGAGTACCTTATGTGTTAATCCAGGTTATCTATTTTCGTACAAATTTACTCAGGCATTTTTGCGCAAATCCGGAATATATATGTTCTATGCTAAGTTATGGGTTTGGTTTCCGCGCTTAGTCCTTCAATGGACTATTGTGCGTGATCCGGAATATATATCCAGACGAACAGAAAAACGGACAACAATCCAAAAAAAACTATATTTCCGGCATCAGACTCTTTCCCACACCTCGTACTGCGCAATTACTTTTCAATGTACAGCTTTGACTATATTTACAAACGCCAGCACATCAAGCTAGTCAAATTTTACCAATCAACTTTGAACCTTAAAGTTTAGCGATAAAGTTGAAAATCTATTAAAGAAATTTGACAGATTGTAGTAGCTTGATGTGCGCCCTGTACATTAATTGCTCCAAAAACAATATTATCTACTAGTTATACGTACTTTAAATAGAGTATGTTCGACACATGTACGAAAGTATGCAGTACCTTACA
Organism: Mesoligia furuncula; assembly: GCA_916614155.1. Classification (NCBI taxonomy): domain Eukaryota; kingdom Metazoa; phylum Arthropoda; class Insecta; order Lepidoptera; family Noctuidae; genus Mesoligia; species Mesoligia furuncula. Next base: position 2,264,820 of record OU744809.1, on the reverse strand, counting down.
ACAGCAATGATAAAAGATGGGCTGGTTTATTAGCAGTAAATAGTACCTACCAGGAGATAATAAGGTCACAGAGATAAGTCAATACGATGTAATGTAAACAATTACAGACACCGCAGTTTTCCAACGAATGCGTGGAGATTGAAATTAAAATGACTATCTGTTAATATGGCGCGGCCGCAGCTGCGCCAGTGAGTCAGTTTGTTGAGTTGCTGACCAAGTATTTAGCGTATAGATAGGACTGCAGAACGTTGTATGAGTTTATGCCTACTTAATTAGGAAGGCATAAAACTAATCCCGCACTTATGTCACGCTTTTCTGTGACTTAAGTAGTTTATTTTTACACAAAAAAGAATGACTTAATTGCGGGTTTAGGTCACACGAGCTATAAAATAGTATACAATATGTGTGACTAAGAGCGGATCTGCAATACATCCGATCTGAATCCGCATTAAAGATCCGACTTCAATCCGAATTGGGAATGTTCTAAATTCGGACGGATAGAGGGATCTAGTATGCAACCCCTCATACAAATAGGAGTATGGTCACTTAGGTCCGGCATTTCTCGGATTCGGATCGGATGTAATGCAAAATCGCTCTTAAGTAGTGTATTAATGCACGGCGGTGTATTGCAATTATGTTTTGGTAGCAATAGTGTCCCACTGCTGGACAAGGCCCTTTTTCTTTCCAAACCTCTCTGTCTTGTGCGATCTCTGGTCATGTCGGCCCTGCAAACGTTATCAGATCGTCACATAACCTTTGCCGTGGTCTACCTCGACGCCGATGTCCTCCCTCAGGCATCCAGTGAGTGACGATCTTTGCCCATCTCTTTGTCTATCTCTTTCTCGTAAACTACATAAGACAATAAAAATATGCAAAACAATTTTTCAGACAATTACCATTTCGACAATTTTCTGAATATTATTAGGTATTTATTTATTTAAATTACAATTTTAACACCTTCACAGTCTCATTGAAGCCGATGTTATAAGTCACAATGTCAAAGTTCAAAAAATAAAATAACTAGTAAGCAAAATTACAATAATATACAAAAGGCATTGTATATCTTTAATAGAATACAAAAATGTGTAGTCAGAATATTATAATTTTATTATTAAGCAGAAAAAACATGGTTGAGTATTTCAAAAGTTTTTTTTTTTCTTTTCCCGAGAAATATTAAGTTCAATATCAACTTCACTAGAACTGTGGCTAGAAATAATTAAAAAAAAACAACCCGTCGCCGTTTCGTAAAAGAATAATTTATGATCACTTTTAAATTACCTTTTCTTAAAAATTTTAAATAAGTACATTCAAATGCAAATGTCCAAAACATTCCAGAAATATATTATTCTTAACAAATCCATTTCATTACGTATTCTTTGTCGGTATGCCTTTGATCATGCCGCGGCCGGTACCCCATATAATACCTATCCGGTAAGTTAACCGCAATAATTATTGATAGCTGGAAAAACAAAACAAAATACGTCCCATTTATTAATTGACAACAACTCATGGCTATTGTTTACGTTTAGTAGGATGAAATATGGGAATAATTGAATAAACAGGTTTATTTTAATATCGACATTATTGTGTTAATTGTATCATCGCATTAGTTTAGGTACCGACTATGATACTTAACCAAGGTCCATGGGTGCAGTTTGGTCTTATCTAAAGTTAGGTCATTGGTCACTAAGCTAGCTAGGAATCCAGCAGAATATCTGATTTATTTCCGTTGGATTCTGCGTCACGTTTATTTGCCTGACACATGCTGAGCTGGACTTCCATTTGGTGCAACCTTGAGATGCACACCACATTTTGTATACTATTCGTTATTTTAGGGGCCTTACATGACCTAAGGCGCGGTCGGACTGTATAGAAAATAAAGAGAAGCATGATGACACAACGCTGGTAATTTATTGCAAAATTTCAAGCAATTACACACATCAAAAGTGTCTAGGGATCAAGCATTTTTATGCGGATTTCTTGAGATTGAGATGTGGCTTTGTAATAAATTTATGATTTTATAAATTTATATGGATCCTTTTTGGTGCATTTCATAATTTGAATCAGGAACTGTGAATCAAATTCGAGTAAAAGATGAAAATCAGCTGTCAATATTTTCCCTATAAAAACATACAACGCATTGAAGACATTATTAGTGCTACTGTTTCCCTACTACTGATTAAAACCAACGTTATTATGGAGCGGCGACGTCATTTAAGCAGGGAAGAAATGCTCAGAGCCGTGGGAATGATAGAAGCTGGTTCCCGGCAACGTACTGTGGCTTTAGCTCTGAATACAAGTCAGAGTGTTATCAGTCGACTTTGGACACGTTACCGAAGCACTGGTACCGTGGCTGAGCGCCATGGAGGACGGTATCGCTGCACCACACGGAGACAAGACCGATACATTCAAATCTTAACTCGAAGAGCTCCAACAATAACCGCCATGATGTTAGCCGTGAGGCTTCATCACTCTTCAGGGAACTTAATTAGCGACCAAACAGTTAGAAACTGCTTGCATGAAGTGAACCTTCATTCCCGAAGACCGCTACGGGTACCACCTATAGCAATGCACAATCGTAGGATTCGATATCAATGGGCTCTTGAACACAGAAATTGGGCAGAAGAACAATGGCGTTTCGTGTGCTTTTCTGATGAGTCTCGTTTTGGTATGAGACCGGATACAAGACGTATACGACACTGGAGAACCCCTGGACGCCAACAGCGATTAAAATCCTGCCAGGAAGTCCATCCTTATAGTGGTGGAACCATCATGGTATGGGCGGGTATTTGGATCGGCGGAAGAACTGAGTTGATTTGGATCAGAGGCAACCTCAACGCTCAAATTTATGCTGAGACGATTGTATCAGACGTCATCGTTCCTCTACAAGTGCAAATCGGTCCCTTATTTCAGTTAATGCATGATAATGCACGACCGCACACCGCAAGAGTTGTAAGACAGACTCTCGCCGCAGCTAACATCAATGTCCTGCCCTGGCCTGCTCAGTCGCCAGACTTGAACCCGATTGAGCATGCATGGGATATGCTACAGAGAAGAGCTCTGCCGAATATGGAGGGTATCCAGTCGCAAGAAGACCTTTTTTTGTTGTTGCAACGAACATGGGCGGCCATTCCACAGCGTGATTTGGTTGAACTCATTTTGAGTATGCCAAACCGATGTTCTTGTGTTGTTAGTGTTCGCGGTAGAAACACGGATTATTAATTGTTTAAGTTACCCAATAAAATTTTAAAGAAAACTGTTATTTCAGTCTTTTTTTCGAACTTTTGTGTTAGTGGTTCAAATGTCAAAAATCCCTTTATTAGGAAAATGGCAAATTTCTTTATTAATGCAAAGGTGACTTGGTTTATCGTTACTGTGACAAACGAAAACACTTTATTTGATGAATCCTTAAAGAAAATTTTAATTAATATCAATCAGGAGAAAAGTTATTGCAAAAATATATGTTGATCCCTAGACACTTTTGATGTGTGTATTTAACTACAAAAAATCTATTGTTTGGACTAAAAATTTTAAACACTAGTATTTTAGTATGATGCTTGTAGAATAATCTGACAAAAAATCAGAATGATTGTATGCATATTAGTATGGTTTTTATTGTAAAAAGAAAGTTTTTAGAGGTATCTTCATGATTTTTTCTACCGTATCAAATTAGTTGTATTATGTTTTCAATAGGTACACTATCTATCTTGCATATATCATGAAGAATATTATGTGTTTTTCTGATTTTGTTTACTGTAGTCGATCATATATTTTTATTGTTTCTAAAACTTGCGTTTTTTGTGTTTAGGTCCTGTAAGCCCCTTAATTCAAAGTGTCATGTCTTCATAGTGTTACTTAATTTCTTTTAGGGCTGACTTTTCCTACGCCAGAAAATTTTATCAGAGGAATAATTTTGAATTTTTGACAATTCTTCCATACAAAACTGTCAGACGTTAATTGTATTCCACGAATAAAAATTGTCTGTCGATTGAAAAATCAGCCCTTAGTCTGTTTTCATAATTTATTTTTTGTGTTTGTTTTTACCTTGCTTTTATAAATATTTGTCGGCGCGTCTAGAGAATTGGTTCGGCGATGCCAACCTCTTCCATTAATATTGTTTTTTTTAGAAGATATGTGAACTGTCTATTTGACATAACACCATGTACTGGGGAGGCGGCCCGCCTTAATGAAGAACAAAATGAAGTGAGCGATACATTCACATGGGTTGATCGTAAAAGACGATATAGATTGGAGGAATTGTACTATGGTTCCAATCATATACTTTCAACTCCTCGCCCGCAAACCCACGCAACATTACCTCTTCTGATAAGGATGATCTAGAGCTCTTGAAACCCACGACATAACCTATACTCTCACACAGACACACAAACACACAACGCACACACATACTCGTACACACGCGCACACACACCCTCACACACACTCACTCACACACACAAACTATATTTATGCCAATCTTGTCTACTTACCTATGTTAAATATGTTATTAATATTTTTCTTTATTTTGTTATGGAAGAGCGGAGTCTTCTAATACAGGCATTGTTTGCTTAAAAGAAGGCTCCAATCACAAACTAATTGTTGTAATCTGGTTGAAGAAATAAACAATTTTGAATATGAATTTGAATTGGAATTGCCTTTATATTTTTGTAATTTTTTAGCATTTAATTGTGCTTTTGTGTGTTGTATATATGTCTATGTCTTGTGTGCACTAAATAAATGGTTTGTCTATCTACTAAGCTGCACAAATAAAATCGTTGATGATGGTTCAGGAATTTATTCTCGAACGTAAATTCTGGTTATGTTTGAGAATAAAATTAGTCATAAACCATATTACTGTAAGCCTCTTCCTAAATGTGCTTCAATGAATGGAAATAAAGGAGGAAAATCCCCTTACCACCAGGCCTGGAGGAAGGTAAAAGATTAATTTAATATCTCTTCTAAATAAGGATTAAAATTGAAACGATGGTATAGTGCGCAAAATTCTGTTCTGATTCTAAATTTATGTTGAGTGTCATAATTGCGTATTTATTTTAAGCACAACCTTTTGGAATTAAGCCGATAAAATGACTTTAGTTATTTAATGTTTCTATCCTATTTCCGACTTTTTAATATTATAAACGCGAAAGTTTGTGAGGATGGATGGATGTTTGTTACTCTGTCACGCAAAAACTACTAAACGATTTTGAATGAAATTCGGTATACATAAGTAGTTTATAAACAGGATTAACACATAGAGGACACTTTTTATCCTGATATTCCCACGAGATCGAGGCTTATGGGGGTGAGACCACGGGGCGCTGCTAGTCTGTACGAATAATACAGTTGAAGTGTTTGTTTGTTTGAACGCACTAATCTTTGGAACTAACAGTTAGTTTTAAAAAACCGGCCAAGTGCGTGTCGGGCCACGCACAGTGTAGGGTTCCGTAGTAGCCTGTTATCACAATGTAGTACGATTCTGTTGTTCTTTATTCTGAATAGGTAAAAAAAAAAACATATTTTGGTTTTCAATGCAAGTCTTTACCCATTATAAATAAGCAACTACTTCATCTTAGTCACTTTAAAGGATTAATGCTAAGGATTTTGTATTTGGTACAAAATTATCCAACACCCAAGTTCAACGACTATTACTGCTAAACTAATAAAGTTATCTTAACCGCTATACTTTTCCTTTAAAGTTCATGAAATGCACTTTCATCGAGAATTTTTTCAGATTTTTCAAGCTAGTAGTTTAGCTTTTAGAGGGGGGGGGGGGGACGCCCTACTGTAACAAAAATTTGCACTTTAAACTTTAATATTTCGTAAATGGAGCATTAAATCGAAAAATAATTTTAGCAACCCTTAAGCCATTTTAGAAGACCTATTCAACGATACCCCACACGATGGGGTAGATGATGAAAAAAATATTCATCCCCACTTCACATGTAGGGGAGCTACCCTAAAAAAAAATATTTTCCAAAATTTTATTTGACCACTTTGTTGGCGTAATTGATATACGTACTCCTACAAAATTTCAGCTTTCTAGTGCTGACGGTCACAGAGATTAAGCGAGGACGGACAGACAGACATGGCGAAACTATAAGGGTTCCTAGTTGACTACGGAACCCTAAAAAAGTATTTATTTTTAGCATTTAAAAAGCCCCGACTCTTAAGGAAGGCTGTAAGGCTGTTTAACAACACGCTAGGATTCCATAAAGACAGCGCAGTTAGCGCGGGCAGGCGATACGATGCGATGCGATGGTACGGGGAGCAAGAAATTTCACGCGGAAGAAGTCGTGGGCAGAAGCAAGTGTAATATAAAACTTCCCACGCAAAAACATTAGCCATTCAGACGGCAAATCTAAAAACCTAAAACACAGCTATGAATTTATGTATATCCTTTTACCTCCTTATCCTTACAAACCCTGCTTGTAGACTGAAATCCTTGAAACTAAAAAAAAAGAGTCAAGAAACAAGCAGGGAAAAACAAAAAAATATCGTGCAAAACCAGTACTGAAAATGTCCTCTGAAATTCTACTTTCAGCGGCTGAATTTCAAGAATGTACCTGAACACGCCAGCTTTGAGCTGAATAGCAAGACAGATTATGGCGTAAGTCGTCGCTAGAGACCGAGCGCACAGTGCGCCACACAACATGTGTTTGGAAAAAGTGGAATTTTTCATTTATTTTTATTTCTTGTAACGGTTTTGTTTCGTTGAAGAGTGAAAGTTTTGTTTGCTGTCAGAACTCTGTTGTGTAAGTTTTGCGAATTTTGTTCTGGTTCCTTTAAATATGTAAATTTATTTCTTTATTGTGTGGATTATACGACGAATTATTTTTTCTATCAAGCACTATTAACTGTAATCATAACGTTATTGATGCTCGGACATTGTTCTAAAAGTGCGATTTTCGAAGATCTAAGAACTGGTGTTACTGTTATAAAGATTTTCTTCATCTACTGTATCATTTCCTAGCTATTTATTTTGCATCAGAGCTGCTCACCAACCTAAAAATCGACAGACACTTCCCATTAAAATGAAACCGATAAGATTTTTTCGTGTTCCCTACCAAAAATCAGCAAAAAAAATCAGAAAAACCGCTTTTTTTTTCCTTTTTTGTCCTCGCCGAGCACATTTCACCCACAGTGCAGTGCGCCCGACACGCCAAGTGAACGAACCGAGGGTCGACTTGGAGCGGGTAATGAAACAAAACACTGGACTGGTATTGAATTCGCGTATAATAATCAATTTTGTACCGAATCACAGTGAACTGTGTATGTACTGCTCACCCCAAAATTATTTTTATCTCAGACTATATACTACGAGCGGTAACGAAACCATAGCGACTTCTAATTTGACGCCAACGCCATCTATCGAGCTAGTGGGTAATGTTTGCCCCAGTATTATATTAATATTGATCGCTATGGTTTCGGTTGCTCTTTTTTAACCTAAACATACCGCCCACCAAGGACATTATTGCCGAATGTCCTTCAATAAGGTGCTCAATAAGGCAAAAAATATTTTGAATGCCTTGAAATTTAAACCTTAGTACATCCTTGGTGAGAAGTCATTACAGACATATTTAAAAACTCTTAACATGTTTAAAGTTTACATCCATACAACTATTAACAATAAATCTATTTGACAAACGGTTAAAACAATAACTTCAACATGTTGCTTATAACTAATCGACTCGTGTTTCAATTGGATACAGGCAATATACATAATTTAGAGGTAGGTCTTTTTATAGTAGACGATTGTGTTCGTATTGTTACTACACGAGTAAGACCGTCTGCACCAGGATGTTTTTGTTCAATCCTACCTAGTAACCACTTGCCAGGAGGCATATCGTCCTCTTTGACTAACACTACTTCACCAACACATGGTTCAGGAATTTTATACTGCCACTTCTTTCGTTGTAAAAATTGGTGAAGGTAGTCGTGCGACCAACGTCGCCAGAAATCTTGCATCATTTTCTGATGAAGTTGCCATCGCTTTAAACTATTAACATTTTTGCTTTCATAATTCGAATCGGGAGATAAAATTAGTGGCTCCCCCACCAAAAAATGCCCAGGAGTTAGAATGGTTAATTTATCCTGGTCCTCCACATACGATAACGGCCTCGAATTAAGACAGGCCTCAATTTGAGCCAATACTGTGATCATCTCCTCAAAGGTAAGAGTCGAATTCCCTATTACCCTCTTTAGGTGATACTTGGTGGACTTAATCCCTGCTTCCCACAGACCTCCGAAATTAGGCGAATGAGGGGGGATGAAGTGCCACTCCGTACCATTATTCCCTAATTCTTCTGCTAATTCAGGGTTACAGGCTGACTTTTCTTCGTTAAATAAATAAAGTAATTCACGCGCTGCCCCTACGAAGTTAGTCCCATTGTCGCTATATAGTTTCGCACATCGACCACGTCTAGACACAAAACGCTTAAAAGCAGCCAAAAAGCCTCTAGTGCTTAAATCACTAACTGCTTCTAAATGCACAGCCCTAGTTGCCATACATATAAATAAAGCAATATAGCCCTTGTAGGACTTATTGCCACGACCCTTAGACACTCGAATACTTATAGGGCCAGCATAATCTACTCCGCTAGACAAAAAAGGTTTGTTCGGGATTACACGGGAGGAAGGTAACTGCCCCATAAGTTGAGTCCTTACTTTAGCTGTGTATCGGATGCACCTCACGCAGCTTCTTACATACTTCTTTGCCAAAGCCTTTACTCCCATGATCCAATACTTGGAGCGTAAGTATGTAATCATTAATTGCGGACCACCGTGCAGAGTTTTCTCATGTGCGTCCGCTATCAAAAGATTTGTTAAAAACGATTCTTTTGGTATTAGCATAGGATGCACTCTTGCATAACTTAATTGTGACATTTCAAGGCGTCCTCCAACTCTAATTATTTCTTTAGAATCTAGAAACATGTTCAATGAATCTAATTTTGCCTTTTTCTTCCCTAACTTATGATTTTTTAATTCCTCCAATTCAGTGGTAAATATTTCTCCTTGACACCTCTTTACACACATTTCTGTTGCATCTTCTAGTTCCGATTTAGATAACTGTCTTGACTTAGCAACAACACCTATCGCTTTATTTTTTCTTAAATTAAGAAACCTACGGCAATAAGCCATTACTCGAATTAACCTTGATAACGATGAAAATTTGTTCCAAAATGAAACTTCTAAAATATTTGTATGTACCTTAACTTCTTCTTGGTGTGTAATGAGATGTTTTGGTCTTTTATATTCTACTATTGGTTCCTTTAAGAAATTTGGACCTTCCCACCAAAGCGAAACTGCTTTAAGTTCCGATGGCAATACCCCGCGTGAAGCACAATCTGCTGGATTTTGTTTGGATGCTACGTGCGCCCAGTGGTGTGTATCCAAGGTGGTCAAAATGTCGGAAACTCTGTTGGCAACAAAGGTTTTCCACCGACTTGGGTGACAATTCAACCAAGCTAACACCACTTCACTGTCTGTCCATGCATGCCAGTCAGTCTTTGGTATAGCCATTACCTCGCCTACTTCCGCAATCAATTTTGCTGTCAGAACCGCCCCACATAATTCCAACCTCGGGATGGACACCTGTTTAATCGGTGCCACCTTTGTTTTAGATGTGATTAAGGAGATATGAACATTTCCCATGTCATCAATCACTCTAAGGTAAACCACGCCTGCATAAGCGTTTTTAGACGCATCAGAAAATCCATGCAACTCCGATTTCCAAATATTGGAACCAATGTGTAACCATCGTGGGATTTTAATACTAACAAGAGAAGCCAAATTATTGCGGTAAGTCTCCCATTCTTGTAATAAATTATTTGGAATTTCTTGATCCCAATCCAACCCTGCTAGCCATAATTTTTGAATAAACATTTTAGCTAGTATTACGCTTGGTGCTAACCACCCTAACGGATCAAATAAACGTGAAATGTCAGAGATTATTTTTCTTTTTGTTACAGGGCTAGTTATCGGCGTGAGTTCCAGAGAGTATTGAAAACAATCATTGCGAGAGTCCCAGGTAAGTCCTAATGTTTTTGTTACTTCGTCTATTTTTATTCTTAATTCTTCATCGTTTCCATCTCTAATTTTATTCAATAATTCCTTGGAATTGCTTTTCCATTTTTGCAATTGAAAGCCTCCTTTAGCTAGCACTTGAGATAATTCCGTGTATATTTTAAACCCGTCTTCTATATTTTCTGATCCTGACATCAAATCGTCCATGTAAAAATCATTTAAAATTATTTTAGCTATGCCTGAATTATCCCCGCACTCATCATGAGCTAACTGTTGTAGCGCCCGTACAGCTAAGTATGGCGCCGAGGCTGTACCGAATGTAACGGTTATCAATTCATACTCCAGTAGTTCCCTTTCAGGACTATCTCTCCAAAGTATCCGTTGATATGGTGTATCTTGCCTATCCACTAAAACTTGCCGATACATTTTTACAATATCTGCCACTATACATATCCTATGTGCTCTCCAGCGCATTACAGTATGGCGGAGTTCGTCTTGCAAAGACGGACCAATCATGAGATCATCATTTAGTGACCTGCCATTAGTTCCCTTACAGGAAGCATCAAACACGACACGCAGCTTTGTAGTGTCTTTATCCTCACGGACTACTGCGTGATGAGGTAAGTAAACAGCTCCTTGGTAATATTTTTCTTGCTCTGTTACTTCTACCATGTGGTTAAGCCTTAAATATTCTTGCATGACATTCGTGTAGTCTGCCTTTAACTTAATGTTTTTACCTAACCTTACTTCTAACCCTTTTAACCTTTTTTCAGCGATCACTTTGGATTCACTGCACCTACCGATCAGGTTTGGTTCGCGTAGCGGTAATCTTACGATGTACCTGCCATCTTTATTTCTTTTAGTGGAAGTTGTAAATAACTTTTCACATTTTATTTCCTCCTCCGTTAGCATGCTTTTTGTTCCAGATGGTTCCTCTAATTCCCAGAATTTTCTCAACAATTCATCTTGGACGCTGGCATGCATCACGGTAATTTGTGAGTGAGTATGTGTCCTATTGTCAACTTCGAATGCACCCGACAATATCCAACCTAAGGTGGTTTCTTGCGCTAAGAGAGTACCGCTTATATTCTTCTTTACTCCGTTCTGAATGACTTGGCTGTATACCTCAGCACCCAATAACATATCAATTTTATTAGGCCTGAAATACTCCGGATCAGCCAAATCATTATCGCTCAAGTCTACCCATTCTACCCGACTTACCTTTGAAGAGGGAAGAAGAGCTGTAACCGACTTCAGAACGTAAGCATTGACCTTTATTTGAAAAGAAGGATTAAATCTCGAGCGGAGCTTAATAACCACCATGGATGTCGAAGTTGTACTTTTATTTCCACCCACACCTAACACCGTATTTTTTGACGGTGTTTTATTTAAACTTAAGTACTGAACCATGGATTCTGTAACAAATGAACCCTGGGATCCCTGGTCCAGTAAAGCCCTAACCACACGGTAAGTCCCATTCTTCGACTCAGCCTTTACTAAAGCTGTAGTTAATAATACAGTTTTCCTACTGTGTCCTGTCGCAAGACACGAGACTAGTGGTTTATCCTCCGCCTGATTGGCGGCCTTGATCCTCTCATTTTCTACTGATGAGGTTTCCGCGCGAGCAGCACTACTACCTTCACCAATATCCGACCCTACAACACCCTGCGGGTGTAACAATGAATGGTGGCGGCGTTTACACACCTGGCACCTAAGAGTGTTTCTACAATTTTTGGCAGAATGGTTACTATATAAGCAAACAAAACATAAATTATTCTCTTGGGCAAACTTACGGCGGGCATCATTGTTTTCCTTGCTAAACTTAGGACATAAACTAATTTTATGATCAGCTGCGCAATATGCGCATGACACCTTTTTGTCTTTCATTACATGAAGTGCCTGAGTAGCCTTTGGGATCCTGGTGTCTGTTTTAGTTTCTATGCTTTCTAAACCTCGATATCGACTCACTAAAAACTCCCTAAATTGATCAAAGGTAGGTAGGTCATCAGTTGCCTCCGAAGCTACCTTTAATTCCCAGGCTTTCCTGGTGTCCTTATCCAATTTGGCACTCACAAGGTGAATTATTAGGATGTCCCATGATGCCACATCTATTCCTAAATTTTTTATTGAGTCTAAACAGTCGGATGTTGTACTAATTAGCCTTTTTATGTCTGTTGCGGACTCGTTAGTCATACCCTTTTGATTTAAGAAACGTTTTAAAATCCCATTTGCTAGAAATCTTTTGTTATTGTACATAGACTCTAATTTATCCCAACTAGCCTTGTAATTGTCAGAGGTCACGTCGACATTTCTCAACAAGTATTCCGCCTCCCCGGTTAAATACCCTTTCAGATAATACAATTTTTGTGCATTATCTAACCTACTATTGTTGTGTATTAAACCTAGGAATAAGTCTCGAAATGTCCTCCATTCAATATATTTACCCGAAAAAACTGGTATTTTGACCTCTGGTAATCTAAAATTGATCAATTCCTTACTATAACTAGGTCCCGGATTACTACTAGGTTCGCCAGCTTGGACGTTACATTTTGTTATTAATTCCTTTAAATCGCTTTTGAATTGTATGTATAACTCTTCAACATCATCATAAACACAATTTTTATAATAATCTGAACTATATAAATCTGACTTTTTAATTTCGCTAATTATTGTAACGTGGGTCTTACTAAATAACTGCCACTGTTGTTCTAAACTTTCTAAGCGTGTTTCAAGATATGACAAAGTACGACGATCTTTTGGGCATTTTTTGAAATTAGTAATAGCTTTGCTCATCTTTGCCTTTACATCTTCTTGGATGTCATTTAATGAATCCATTTTGTAAACAACAATCCAGATTACAAGAAAACACAAAATACCGAGAAAAGGCACACACAAAAAAATAAAAACAAGTACCACACGAATAACAATCTACACAAAACAATAATAATGGAAGAATATAATTCAGTATTTGCTAAACTTAATGTCCACTAAAAACAATCTTCTTGCACTTTTACGTTCACTTTATGTCTCAGCTAAGATTTAAAAATTTTACAAGTCTTTTTGCCGCTTTATTTCTATTTAAAATCGGGCATAGATTTCTCGTCTGAACCACTTTTTCTTTAAAATTTTATAAGTTCAAAATCACTCAAGAATGTCTAAGTTATTTTTTTATAGATAATAAAGCTCAAATTTGACTGCACTTTTTGGAATCTTCCAATTAAATTCTTCCTGATAATAACATTGTAAATTGTACTCACGATTTTTTCACCAAATTCACTCACTGACACTGACGTAATGCACCACACCAGTGGCGCCCTCTGCCGTCTTTTTCCTCCCTTGCGTCGTTCCTCCAGTTGTAGCTGCCACCAGCAGTGCTGCACCACGCTCCACTGGCTGCTCCCTGCTCCAACCGGTTCCACCTTCAGCTCCGGGTACCTCTCACCTGGAGTACCCCACTTGAAGGGGATGCTCTGGACAGCGATCCACTGCCCAGTAATGACGCGAAGGGTGGTAATCTCTACCACCACCGGAGACCACCAAAAACACTCCCGACCATTCCGACTCGAAGGACCATGAACGAACCGAGGGTCGACTTGGAGCGGGTAATGAAACAAAACACTGGACTGGTATTGAATTCGCGTATAATAATCAATTTTGTACCGAATCACAGTGAACTGTGTATGTACTGCTCACCCCAAAATTATATTAATATTGATCGCTATGGTTTCGGTTGCTCTTTTTTAACCTAAACACCAAGTGTCATGTTACGCGTGCAGCCCGTCTGCGAGCGCGATGACACTTGCAACTGCTATTTGCTCTAATTGCAAGTATTATTACACGGTACAGTCTACGATATGTTGGTGTCGGCTGTGTCTACACTTTCGAGAGTTTGACACTAGAACTCTCGTTAGAGTTGAGAGTCGTGTTTGTGATAATTTGACGATGTTGCTTCATATATATCTGTCCTAGACTTTGTTGACTAATCCTAGGACCAGCACACTAATATGAAAATCTGAATAATTTTGAAGTATATAGCTAATCCATTGCTTCATATGTTCGAAAAATTTGTGTGCTCAGCAATGTAAATAACTAAAATAACGCAATGAATGTTGTGGAACTGTCAAAATGAAAGCCTACCTCAAAAAAATGGCAAAAATTATTGTGAGCACCCCTAAAAGAAATGTAGTACTTACCAATCATAATAACATTATTTAGGTAATTTAGGGCTGATTTTTCCATCGCCAGATAATTTAAATTCTAGGAATAAAATTGACGTTTGACAGTTTTGGTATGAAATAACTGTCAAAATTAGTCAGCCATTTTAGAATAGCTCACCAACAAAAAAAAAATGCATTCGTAAAAGCAAACTTTCACTACGAGAAAAAATACTAATAACCTCCTCCTTTTAGCGTATAAAAAATAAATATGTTACCAAAATTGCTTCCGCATTAAATACATATTAATATATACATAGTAGGTATAAATTTGCTGATTAAACAAAATGGCAAAGTTAATGTGAGCGGGTTAACTAAAAGAACTGTAGTACCAATCATAATAACATTATTTGGGTAATTCAGTCAACCATTTTTGAATAGTTCACCAACAAAAAAAAATGTGTTCGTAAAAGCAAACTTTCTGTACGAGAAAATTCTATAACCTCCTCCTTTTTAAAGCGTGTAAAAAATAAATATGTTACAAAAATTACTTCCTCATTAAATACATATTCTAAACACAGTAGGTATTTCCTCTGAAAAACGGATCAAAACATTCGCAACGTTGTAAATAACAAAGCAATAAGTCCAGATTTACAATGTTTACAAACGTCAACGAGAACTAAGTATCTATCACAAGTATTATTCATAGTACAAAACCGCAACCAAACTATGTTTAGATAATGTTTACTTTTTTACATTGAAAACATGTTGTCCTTATACGTACGAGCAGCATCAAAGTTATACAATGTTTACAAACGGCAACGAGAACTAGGTATCACAAGTATTAGGTATTCATAGTACAAAACCGCAGCCAAACTATGTTTAGATAATGTTTACTTTTTTACATTGAAAACAATCATGTTGTCCTTATACGTACGGGCAGCATCAAAGTTACCTACAATCACATTTACTTAACCTACCAGTGGCGAAGGTTTCATAGAACTCGATTCCTACCGGCTTCCCTTTGAAAAATGGCACAGTCAGTATTCAAAATCAAAAATCAAAAGTCAAACGAGGCTGAGAATCAGCACTTTTCGAACGTCAAAATTACAAAAGACAGTTCCCCAAAACGCCCTTCACCACTTCCTATTGCTTTCGCTGGGGAAAAGAAGTGGCGGAACAAACTCCCAGCAGCACAGCTGTCTGTTCAGTTAGAAAATACTTGAATGTATACAATACAAGCTAAGCAAAGTAACAAAGTTGTCTGTGTGGTGCCTGACTTAAAGAATAGCACCACCCCTTACTTCCCGTGGGTGTCGTAAAAGGCGACTAAGGGTCTTACCGGAGAATGGGCAGCAGCGTTCTCTATGCATTCCACCATCATACCGTACTGCGATCGCCAACCCGCCTGCCATTATGGCATGGGTTTATGGCAAACCCCCCCAAAATTGGGGGAGGCCTATGTCCAGCAGTGGACGTCTATCGGCTGAAATTATGATGATGATGAAAGTAACAAAAATCGACCTTTCACTACTATAACCTATACTGTCCCGTCCCTCTGTTGAGAAATGGCCCTCCCAAAATCCTTACAGGCGTTCTTTTCTAGCGCCATATCGATACAACGCTTGCGGTTAGCGTCTAGGTCCCTCTCGCCACCTCTTCCTAGGCAGGCCACGGCGGTGTCGTCCATCCTCAGGCACCCACCGGACAATAAAAACATACTTTTGCAAAAAACTTATAAATACTTGAAAAAAAAAATCATAGAAAAAAAAACTGTGTTTACTTTTTGGTTATCACGAAAAGAAAACCTTGTGAGCCTTTCTTTGATCAATTTATTTTATTGTAGTTGCTTAAGCTCATAAAATTTTCTCTTGAAATAGTAACAATTTTTTTTTAAGAAAACTGACTTATTGTACTTGCACGAACATGAATAAGGGCAAGTGCACTCTTAATTCCGTCCGATATTTACCGAATCTTCACGAGTGGTCCCGATCATTTCCGATCTGCTTTATAGGAATATTAACTGCGTAGGGGCATGTAGGATTTAATTGGATCTAGTCATGATTTTACGTACTAATATCTATAAATGTTGTGATTAATTTGTTGTTTTTGTTTTTTTTTTTGTTTACTTTAGTTTGCGATCTTCCGAGTCAAAATAAATACTTTTTCTTTCTTTCTTTCTAAGTTGAGCCCGTATAGTCCTCTGAGTGGGTCAAGACAATAATTATCTGTAGGTCCCGATAATTTGTTAGGTTCCTTTTTGACCACTGTGCAGCGTAAGAACGCAATAAGCGCGTGCGCATGGAGTCGTATGATAGTCACGTGTTCAACACGCCGTGCAAGGAATATTAAATTTATTGGCTGTGAAAGTATATAAGTAATACCTAAAAGTTATGTATAATATGGGAATAAGGAAGTCGGAGGAGAAGAGAAAAGATCATACTTATTGAAAAAGGTTAAATAACTCAGGAAACCTATACCTATATAAACAACTGACCAAGTGCGAGTCGGACTCGCACAAGAAGTTCTGTACCACAAGGCAAAAACGCCGAAAAAAACACGTTTGTTATATGAGAGACCCCTTTAAATATTTACTGTATTCTGTTTTTAGTATTTGTTGTTATAGCGGCAAAAATTTCAACGGTCTAGCTATCACGGGTCATGAGATACAGCCTTGTGACAGACAGACAGACTGTCAGTGGAGTGTAAGTAATAGGGTCCCGTTTTTACCCTTTGGGTACGGAACCCTAAAAATACCTAAATTCTGATTGAGTCGCTTTATTTTGTTGATTTTCTTAAAACGAATTGAATTAACGAAGTTATTTTTTTGGCGTTTTTGTTTACTACAGTACTATTTTCAGCTTCGTTACAGCGTAAAGTGTTGAAGGATACAAAAAACTAAGATGAAGCCATGATTTGGTGCAATACTTTCGTATCTTACTGTGCAACATTTCAATAAAACGCCTGAAATATGTGTCTCTGCTTCGACTGATTTGATCCCCGACTCGTGAGGATTTCAATGAATGCAAGGGTTCAAGCAATCTTGCAAATATCCCGCAACCCTTAAAACGGTGCATTCCATTGGGGATTCTGATGCTTTTCCAAATGTCAAAGGTCTATCAGAATCTCGTGGCATAAAAAAAAATTGTGACTTACATATGGATCGACATTGCCATGATGAAAATCACAATGTTATTTTATTTATTGTGAATGTGAAGACGATGCGGGTCATTTTATTAATTTTTTTTTTTATTATTCTCTCTGTTCTGTTAGTTTTTTTTCATGGTCTGGCAGTTTGAGTAATTTATGTGTCCTACCAAAATGTTCTTTCTTTGGTTTGTTCGTCGAATCGTTGAGCGCCTTAAGTCTTGAGTTGAACTGCAAGATTTCTGATAAATGCGTGCACTGACCGGACAGGTCCTCTCAATCTATGTGGTTCTTTCCTCAAAAGACCATCTCAGACATCGATCTACATGATCTTCATATAACCTGACCAAGATTATGTCTGGACTTTAAAAGAGACTGTGACCTCTGAGTTTGTTTCGGCCTTTCTTCTCAGAGTAGTCAGATAGGAAACGCCGACCTCATCTAGTTTAAATAAAAAAAAACAAGATTGACGAGTAAAAGAGTTTGTACAAACCTACTTACAAAAATAAAAACATTTATCATTTATATTTTTTTTATGCCATGAGATTCTGGTAGACCTTATACGATCTTTTTTGTTAACTCAACCGCTTATTGACATCTGCAATTTCAGAGGCTTCGTGCAGATTCGTTGCCATCCAAGAAACAAAACCGAAATATCATAGGAACCTGTAAAGGCATCCTTCAAACTGGGACACAGTAACGTAGCTCATGGCAGCTATACATAGGAGGAAACCGGAATCGAAAAATTCAAAAACATGACATCTACCGACTCTTACTAGGCCTGCGTGATGGATCACGGCCCACTCTCTCTCTTACCGAGAGGAGGTCTGAAAAGGCCACTTCGGCAGAATCGTAAAAGGATAATATTATGAATCATTATGGACAGATACCTGTTAAGTTAATCGTATCAAATCCTATTGGTGAAGGCTTTTTCAGTTATTTTTTTTTTGTCTGTGCTATAATACCAATCTATTTGACTAAGTGACTCCAGACCTAATGCATACCATATAAGCACTTTTGGTCACCCGCGCGATGGCGGATAAACCATCAACAATCGCATTCCCAAGGAGGGTTGGTGTCAGGCAGGCGGCCGACTGTAAAACTTTGCCAAAACTTTTAGCAACATGATGAGTGAAAATATGATGCGCGATAGGGCTAGGGCGTACCCCACAGGCGACGCGCAGGGGCAGCACCCGGCTCCTGTGGGAAGAGGACTAGGGTTGTTGCACCACCCCGGGCGGGGGCAACGTAAGAAGCGAGCCCGGGAAGTGAGATTGAGGTTTGCAAGTTGGAATGTTGGGACGATGACTGGGAGAGCAAGAGAGTTAGCGAAAGTATTAAAAAAAAGACGAATAAACGTGGCGTGTTTGCAAGAAACAAAAAGGAATGGAAAGGAACGAAAGCGAGAGAAATCGGTGAAGGATACAAGTTTTTCTACTGTGGAAGTGACGGAAAAAGAAATGGCGTGGGAATAGTGTTAGATAGTAATTTGAAAGAAGGCGTGATGGAGGTAAAAAGAATTAATGATAGACTAATCGTTGTAAAAGTTATGTTAGAACATGTAATGCTGAATGTAATAAGTGTGTATGGACCGCAGGTGGGATGTGATGAAAGGGTGAAAGAGAAGTTTTGGGAGGACTTTGACACAGTTTTGACGAACATTTCGGTGCATGAAGAATTGATAGTTGGAGGTGATTTTAATGGACATGTGGGAAGAATGCGAGGGGTTTATGAAAGAGTGCATAGAGGATGGGGATTTGGTAACGTAAATAACGAGGGAGAGACATTGCTTCAATCCGCTACCGCATTTGATCTGGCAGTAGCCAACACTTGGTTCCAGAAGAACGATGGACACCTAATCACATACAAAAGTGGCAATCACAAGACGCAAATTGATTACTTTCTGGTACGACGCAAATACTTAAAGCGTATCAAAGACTGCAAAGTGTTACCGGGAGAAGATCTAGTCTCACAGCACAGACTACTAATTATGGAAATGGTTGTGGAAATGAAGCTCAATAATAACAAAGAGCGACCACCCCCCAAAATAAAATGGCATATGCTGGAGAAGAATGACTATGCGAAGAAATTTAAAGAGCGAGTGGTGGATAAAATTATATATTTGGGGGACATGAATGATCGAAGTGTAAACGAATGCTGGAATGAAATGGCAGGGTATATTAGGAGTGCAGCAAAATATATTTTGGGAGAGACGAAAGGAAAGGGTACGATAGATAAGGATACATGGTGGTGGTCGACAGAAATACAGAACGTGTTGCAGGCTAAGAAGAAAAAGTTCAAGGAATGGCAGAGTGTTGAAGATGAGAATGTTAGTTTGAAAGCAGAAAAAAAGAGTGAGTATGATGCTCTAAAGAAAAAAGCCAAGAAAGCTGTGGCCATAGCAAGAGCAAAAGCCCAGGACAAGCTTTATGATACACTGGATAGTCCAGCAGGTCAAAAGCATCTTTACCGGCTTGCTAGAGCTAGAGAGAGAAAGTCGAGGGATATTTGTCAGATAAAGTGTATAAAGGATGAAACTGGAATAGTTATTTCTGAGACTGATGAATGAGGAGAATGACTGGAGTGGTGTGCTTGGGAATAAACCAGAAAATGAGGGGGGAATGATTAGTATGGATGAAGTGAGAATCGCAGTAAATGGGATGAAGAATGGTAAAGCAATAGGTCCGGATGGAATACCAGTTGAAGTATGGAAGTTATTACGGGTAGATGGATGGACGTGGTTAGCTTTATTCTTCAATGAGTTGTTGCTGGAAGAAGCCATACCTGACGAATGGTGTAACAGTTCGCTGGTGCCCATCTTTAAAAACAAAGGTGATGTGCTGGAGTGCAACAACTATAGAGGAATATAGCTAATGTCACATAGTATGAAGGCTTGGGAGAAAGTTATTGAAAGGCGTCTGAGAGAAGAGAGTGAAATTTCGCAAAACCAATTCGGTTTTATGCCTGGTCGAGGAACATCAGATGCCATCTTTGCCATTCGCCAGCTGTGCGAAAAATACAGAGGTGCGCATAAAAACTTGCACATGGTATTTGTTGACCTCGAAAAGGCATACGACAGAGTGCCTCGTGAAGTTTTGTGGTGGGCGCTGAAGGAGAAAGGTGTGCCAGGGAAGTATGTGCAGTTGATTAGAGCGATGTACAGTCGATGCAGTACCCAAGTCCGGTCTACAGTGGGCACTACTGGCAGCTTCGATGTGGCTGTCGGCTTGCACCAGGGTTCAGCACTCAGCCCGTACCTCTTCGTGCTGATAATGGATGCTCTTACATCAGATATCCAAGAAGAGGCTCCCTGGTGTATGCTGTTAAGAAGAGGCTCCCTGGTGTATGCTGTTCGCCGATAACAATTTTGCTGGTTGGCGAGAACGGCTTAGAGGTCCAGAGCAGATTGGAGGTGTGGTGGGAAAGACTCGAGACCGTTGGCCTGAGAGTAAGCCGGACCAAAACCGAGTACCTGTTTTGCGATTTTGGCGGTCTCTCCAGTCCTGTGCCCATATCTCTCGCCGGAACGCCCTTACCGATCTGCTCCGACTTTCGGTACCTCGGGTCGCTTGTCCAAGGAGATGGCGAAGTAGACCGAGACGTAACGCACCGGATCAACTCAGGATGGATGAAATGGCGACAGGTCACAGGAACAACTTGCGACCCACGGATGCCCCTCAAGTTAAAGGGGAAAATTTATAAGTCCGTGATAAGGCCTGTTGTACTTTATGGGTCTGAATGCTGGGCCGTGAAGAAGACGAATGAAAAAAGATTGCATGCAGCGGAGATGAGAATGTTGAGATGGATGTGTGGAGTGACGAGAATGGATAAAGTAAGAAATGAGTATATAAGAGGAAGTTTGAAAGTGGCGCCAGTGACAGAAAAGTTGAAAGGAAATCGTTTGGCTTGGTATGGGCATGTGATGAGAAGGGATGAAACGCATGTGACTAAAAGAGTAATGAATATACGTGTTGATGGATGGAGAGGGAGAGGAAGGCCGAAGAAAAGATGGATGGATTGTGTGGGGAATGATATGAAAGAGAAGGGAGTGAATGATAGCGTGACGGCTGACAGGGGAGAATGGAAGAAGAAAACGTGTTGAGCCGACCCCAAGTAACATGGGATAAGGGCAGGAAGATGATGCTATAATACCAATCAATCCAATCCAAATCCAATCCCAATCTCTTTGATTATACCTACGTAATGCAGCAAAAAAAACAAAAACACGGACTGTCTTCGCCATATTATAATTCAAAATCAAAATCAAAATGTTTTATTTCACATAAACCTACATAGGCACTTATGAAACGTCAGAAGCTAGGTGCACGGTTCCAATTGGTCGTTTCCTATGGAGAAGAACCGGCAAGAAACTCCATGGTTACTCTTTTTAAAAATAATTGGCTTTTACAATGTTTCCAGATTACAGTAGGTATGGGAGGACAGCGCAGGCCTGTCAACAAGTACCAATTACTTGATAAAATAGAAAATGGTCTACAGATCTAAAGTCTATAAGGCCTACAAAGTCCTCACATTTACAAAATAAGAATCTATCAAAAGGATAGATAATAAAAAAAGAAAAATAATAATAAAAACCTACTAAAACCAAGTGTTATGATTCTCATTAAAACCACTAATAAAGAGGTGAAAAATTTCAAGTGTCTGTATATAATGTCAATTAATAAAGAAATTATGTCAAAAAGTATATAATGTCAAATAATAAAGAAATTATGTCAAAAAGTATGTAAAATAAAATACATATAATGAAATAAAAATTAAACATCGTAATTTGAGAGCAGTTAATAGACATTTACATAGTTATGCCGTTAATGAGAAGCCAGGGAAGCCACATGTGCAGAAGGAATTATTGCCAGACTAGCTTGTCTTCAACGTAGTCTTTAATCTTATAATATGCTTTTTTGATAAGGACACGTTTGATGAGGGTTTTGAACTTTCCATCGCTAAGTTCTGTAACCGGCTTTGGCAACTTGTTATAAAAACGGATGCTGTTTACAAGAAATGACTTGCTAGTTTTAGTTAATCTAAATTTAGGTAACACAATTTCATTTTTACTGCGTGTATTTATATTATGGAAATCGCTTCTTATTTTGAAGAGTCCTAAGTTTTTGCGAACATACAAAATACTTTCTAAAATATAAAGAGAAGGCAGAGTTAGTATATCAATTTCTTTGAATTTGTTTCTAATTCATAATGTTATCCTTTTATGATTCTACCAAAGTGGCCTTTTTAGGCCCCCGGTTCTGCGGCCTTCTTCACTTCGATAAAGGTTCAAACCAGACCATGTCCCACTTGCTGGAGTGTCCTTGTGCTTGTTTACTTGCATTGAAGAAGACCAATGACCAATCAACATGGCTACGGGGCTCAAACTATATTAAAAAAACAAAGCACCAACGACACGATGAGAACAAGAAGCGATAAAGTTGTAATGCTACTATAATCTGCGAATTTTTGAAAACACCTCAAAAAAAAAGAGGAAAAATAAAAACAGCATTTTTTTTTAGTTAAAAGAGTCTTGTTCTAACTTGTTTATTTAGTTCTGGCGTTCAATTATTAACATTGGAACCGTAATCAACGATCACCTTTACCAGAATCCTTGAACCTAATCACTCAGCTCCACAACATAATAAAATTGCGTGCAAATCTCAATTTTTCGCACCAGCCGATGACGCATCCTTTATCTGCCATAGGTATATAACCGTATGTGGGTTCAATCGTATAATGTAGGTATGCACACGTGTTCATTATTTTGCTGCAAGTGTAAACAAGGAATCCTTTTAGCTTACTAATAATAATAATACCGTGGGTTAATAGCCAAGAACCAACACCTAACGGCGCGTACACATAGAACGTCCGTTTTTACAGGATCCTTTTTAACGGATCTTATCTGATCTCTTTTTCTTTTTTACTGGATCCGGAACACTGTATTGTGTGTGAACTCGCTTCAGAACTTGATTCAGAAAGCGGTACTTCTGGACACGGCCCGCATTCTTAGGTGGTGCCTTTCTCTGGAGCTCGGACCGCCGCCGCCCCGCTGGTAGCTTGGACCGTGTTCCCGATACCGGTGGACTACTATTTTCTATATTTTTAAATGTTTTTACATTACCACAGTTGTGTCATCGCGCTTCTCTTTCTTTTCTATGCAATCCGACAGTGACCACGCTTTAGGTCATGTATTCGCCTTAAACTAGAAGTCCAGGTTTCCTCACGATGTTTTCTTTCACTAATGCCAGTAATGTTCAAGATAAACTTAGAAAGTGCATATGAATTGAAAGACACCGCGCGTGTTTTGTTTATAAGACGATTTAAAAAATTACCCACTTCGGAGGTGTTCGGCTGTCCTCGGGATGTTCTCGGTTTAAATGTATATCCGATATGTCATTGAGTGATGGCAAAGTATTCTGTTTGTATTTTGTTTTCACTTCTGTCGGCACTCCCGGAATGCCAGTTTTTTTTTTTAAGTTACCCAAGACTGCCTCACTGCTGAGCAAAGGCCTCCCCCAAATCCTTTCAGGCACCCTTTTCTAGAGCCAACTCAATCCAACCTTTTCGGTACGGCTAAATGTCGTCCTTTCAAGCTGATAATAGCATGAAATGTTGTCACCATGCTTCTAGGTCTACAATAAATTCTTGTTTTTGCATACTTGCCCAATTTTTAAAATGGTATTTTTGACTAGAACATTTATTTTAAAAACTTCTGGAGGCTGCAGTTACTGGAGTCACTTCGCAAAGTCAACTTCAAGGCGTTCGTAATGCGAGTACCGAATTGTTAACTGCCCGTCGTCATGGGAGAAGACTTCTGGCCGCAGGACGTGGTGTTCCGTCTCTTCCGCGGACAAGTACCACAGGACAGCACAGGGACAAGCTAGTGAAGTGACTAACATAATTTTAAACTATATTTTATTAACACAAGTCTGTTTTATATTGGACTAGCTGCGCCCCGCGGTTTCACCCGCATAAGTGTCGATCCCGTAGGAAAATCGTAATCCAGGGTATCAGCTTCTTCCATACAAAATTTTATCGAAATTGGTAGAGCCGTTTGAGCGTGAAGAAGTAACAAACATAATTATAAACACACACACACACCCCCTCTCACACACACACACTCACAAACTGTCGCCTTTATAATATTAGTGTGACTAGCTTCTGCCCGCGACTTCGTCCGCGACAAATTTCTTGTTTCCCCGACCTACTTCGTTGCATCATGCTATTAGGTACCTACTTCGTTTTCACTTAGCGTTCTTTTCCGACTTTTTTCTTGTCGTTCGGCTCCTAAGGATCTTAGCGTGATATTAAATAGGCTTTCCTCAAGAATTTGGCTACCAAAGTACAGACGCCAGCACATTAAGATACCCGAAACTGTCAAATTTACCCAATCAACCTTGAACCTTATACTTTAGCGATAAAGTTGAAAACCTATTATAGAAATTTGACAGATTGTTGTAGCTTGATGTGCTGGCGTCTGTACCAAGTGCAAAAAAACAAATCCGACTGGACCATGATTGTAGTCTGACATAAACGTTTTATTTTTATTTATGCATGACATTCCGTCTAATTTACCTACCTACACTATTAGCAAGACAAGACAGGTAGGTAAAATAATGCTTTAGTGTCACAAGTGTTCACTCTTAACAAGTAAGTTAGTGACCGCAAATGGGTTTACACAGTCAGTTTAAATGTAAAGAATAGCGTAGGTAACATGCACCAAAGTATAATAATATTTATGTAAAATGTGTAGGTAAGCGCAGTTATAGGTATCCGTAGTACTACGGGTTCGATAACCCGAGGTCGATCAGTGTTTACTTTGCGTACTCGTTATGTTTAAATCGCAATTATGTGTATACAAATGATCTTTTGAGGCGGCCGCTAGATGGCGTTGGCTGTATTTGGTCCTTTCGTTCGGATTTTTATTTTTGTTATGTTTGCACTATTTTCTGACGGTATTTATTTACGCTATACCAACACACAAAATTAGTGGCTTTAAAAAAGCATGCGTGTTGTTTTGATCCAAAACCAGAAGGAATTCTCGAAATTTATATTTATTTAGTCGCAGTCTCATCTCGGCAACAAACAAATGTCAAAAACTTGTCAAAATTTAGGGAAATTAGGGGTATTTTTGACAGATTGAGACTGAGATCAGACTGTGAATGATCCTAAAATTGCGAGAATTACCCCTCAGATACCTAAGCTTTTGGCCTAGAAGTTATAACGTCTCGATACAAAATTATATTTGATGTTCGGTTCACGAGCTCATCAGTAAAATATTCAGTTTCTGTTTATATTACAAAAAAAATATATTATTTCATTTTTCTATCTTAACAAAACCAAACGTTCGTCGTCGCATTCCACCAAACTTTTATACATAGAATAAGTCATATTCTGACAATAAATTTTGAATTTTTGACAGTTTTTTCATAGTAGAACTGTCAGATGTCAATTTTATTTCACGGATAAAAGTTATCTGACTTTGGTAAAATCAGCTCTAACGTCTAATTGTTATAGGTACGAATTTACGAAACAAAGAAACACTAACGATTTATATTTACCTAGTAAAGCGCATCAATAGGCTTATTACTTTAAACTAATACTTATAATCGTTTATTTATGCAAAACAATAGCAATAACCAACCTACTGGGTATAATTGGTAATAATTAAACTGTAGAATTAATAACTAGCTTGTAAACAATCTCCTATGTAATTAGCGGAGTTAAGTAATTAAATAAAAACCGTTCGTAATGGCTAGAGCATTTAGCTTTAGACTTGATACTAGTTTTTACGATCGGAGCAAGTGTCAAGAAGCATAGGTTAACAGATAGTTATGTTATCACTTTCGTAAGAACTTAATTGGCTTATATGATTGAATCATAAAGGTTTAGGTACTGATGCTAGCACATCAAGCTACCTGAAAATGTCAATTTTTTCCAACCAACCTTGGCAGTTTTAGGTACCTACCAATTTTACAAAGAGTTCTATCACTATAAAAAACGATAGATTTTTTTACGATTCATACGATTTTTACATCATCATCAGCCGAAAGACGTCCACTGCTGGACATAGACCTCCCCCAAGCACCTCCACTTCGACCGGTTCTGTGCTTCTAGCATCCAACGGGTTCCTGCGGCCTTCACAAGGTCGTCGGGCCACCTTGTGGAAGGCCTTCCAACGCTACGTCTTCCGGTACGCGGTCGCCACTCCAGAACCTTTCGGCTATCTGTTCTGCGAGCAATGTGCTCTGCCCACTGTTCTTCCATTTAAAGGATGATTTTTACATCTAAAGGTTAAAATTTTTGATTTTTACATCTAAAGGTTAAAATTTTCCCAATAAACCTTGGCAGTTTCGGGTAGCTTGATGTGCTGGTGTCTATACCAACTTAATTTACAAAGAGTTCTATCACTACAACAACGGTAGAATCCTTTACGATTCATACGATTATTACATCTAAAGGTATGTTTAAACTAATAGAGCGAATGCACAATTCTATACCCACCTCTATAAAATTATTTTTGTATAAACAGGGACATAACATTCTTTCGTTGGTCTCATCATCATCATTATTTCAGCCATAAGACGTCCACTGCTGGACATAGGCCTCCTCCAAGCACCTCACTTCGACCGGTTCTGTGCTTCTCGTATCCAGCGGATTCCAGTGGCCTTCAAAAGGTCATCGGTTCACCTTTCGTTTGTCTATCCATACTAAAATGTCAAGAATATCAAGAAAATAATGCTCGCGTCCTGGTTCTATGTTAACCAACCAACCACCAACCAGTTTTACCAAGTGGTATAATATTACTTAGTAATTGGGTTGCCATTTTCCTGCTTCCCACCATGCTTCCTGTTTTCCTCAAAATTTCCGTTTTTGCATATGTAGTTTTAAATTACTTAAGTACCTAAATGTGTAAATAATACGAGTAACAATAACGATATAATTTAACAATATAAGGTGCCTATTGTATGTAAACACTACTGGTTTAAACCTACCTTCTAAGAAACCGTATAAGATGCTTTTCCACCTAATAATCTTTCACAATGAGTTGCATATAATTTATGTTTGACCTTACAGAACACAGCGTCATCTGATACCTACCTAATCATGATAAATGAGGAAAAAGTGGAATAAATACAAAGTATGAAATTAAGTGGAAACTCTCATCGCTATGTAATTATACGCAACACTGCCTCCGTTTAGTCACTATCACATGTGATTAGGACTCATCATCGGAATCCCCCACAGTTTTTCAGAATGAGGAAAACTGAAGTTGACACTACGCGGAAAAAAATCGCGTGTCCTTCCTCATGAAACAAGTGATAACACGAAACAGATCATACTCGTTTAGTAATTGCATTATATACAGTAATGACTTCTTCCTCGAATGTGGATTGAAAGTGAGATGAGGCAGCTGGGTTTCCTGTAATCATTATCAGATCAGATGTTTTAACATAGTTATCATCATCGACGTTGTTTTTACCAACTCCAACGTATGTGAGTACTAGTAAACACTGTTCCACTGCTGGGCAAAGGCCTTCCCCAAATCCTTCCAGGAACTCGTTTCCAGCGCCACCTCGAACCAGCCCTCGCGGTACGCGTCCATGTCATTTCGCTGTCTCTTTCTGGGCCGGCCTCGGCGGCGCCGTCCATCTTCAGGCACCCATGAGATTTTTGCCCAGCGGTCATCGTGCATACGGCTGATGTGACCCGCCCAATCTGATTTGAGTTGTAACTTATTATATTACAAAATTAAAGTTGGTTCACGTGTCTGTCTGTGCGTTCGGGTTGTTCTTCTAAACTGCGCAACGGAATTTCAAGCGGTATTCACCATCATTTTGAGAATTTATTTCTAAAGGTATATGTTTAGGTACATTAATATTAATTTTACACATAATAAGGAAATCTTCATGTTTTGTCAAACTGTAAAAACTGTGCCAAGCAGAGTCGGGTCGCCAGTTTTTGATAAGAGCTAGAAGACTTTACACTTTTTCAAGTATTTCTTCGTCATCATTATCAGTTCGAGGTATTTCTGGAAGGTAGATTAGTGAAACGATAAAAAATTCAACAAGTTTTTAAACGAGGCTGATATACATTACCAATGAAGGTTTAATGTTTTTGATAGGAAAGACATAGCTCCACTAGCATTGGGATTTCTGGAAATGGAAATACCATAGATGCATCACAAAATTGCACACTTTCAAACACTACAAACTAGTCAGTTCCGCATGAAGTAAAAACTACAATAAAAGCTAAAAGTACAGCACATGATTCAGATGAAACAGTGAGTGAGTCAAAAGGAAAATTTCCTGCTGATGTAGGGCAGATAAAACTAAAATCATGAACGCCGCGTGCCAGTAGTAAGTGTCAATTGAAGATGAATTGTACTACGTAGGATGATGATGAGAGCGTTCCTGTTTCTAAATCTGGAGTGATTCCATTGTTATTGTTTGCTAAAGATTCTAGAAATACCGAAAAGTATAAAAAGGTTTTATATGTTCGCAAGATTCCTAAGGTATAACATCATCACACAACTGTGTTATCCTTTGCGCCACCGTGCACTCTTCAAGTCATTGTTTCTTGATAATCGCAATTCGAATATAAATAATTACTTAGATTTTGAAGTGAAAACTTTTTGTGATGGGAAAAACTATTCAACTCGCGCCACTGCTGCCGTAAGCGACACCGCGCGTGTTTTGTTTATAAGATGATTAAAAAAATGCCCGCTTCGGAGGTGTTCGGCTGTCCTCGGGATGTTCTCGGTTTTAATGTATATCCGATATGTCAGTGAGTGATGGCAAAGTATTCTGTTTGTGTTTTGTTTTCACTTCTGTCGGCACTTCCGGAGTGCCACTGTTTTTTTTTTTTAATTTTGGAGAACTGCTGCGTAAACTACTTTTATAGCATTGTGTGATCTGAACCCGATCTTAAGCCACGCTTTTCTGTGACTTATAAGTAGTTTATTTTTACACAGAAAAGAATGACTTAATTGCGGGTTTAAGGTTTTTGGAGAACTGCTGCGTAAACTACTTTTATAGCATTGTGTGACCCGAACCCGATCTTAGGCCATGCTTTTCTGTGACTTAAGTAGTTTATTTTTACACAGAAAAGCATGACTTAAATGCGGGTTTAAGGTTCCTACAAACAGGTGCGACACGCGATAAAATCGCGCGCGACACAAAGGCACCGCTCGTTGCGCGACTTGCGGTGCCTTTGTCGCGCCTGTTTGAAGGAGCCTTTAGGTCACATGAGCTATAAAATAGTATTATACGATACGTGTAACTAAAATAGTCACGTATTAATAAATGGGGCTGCTCCTGATTTTGATCTTTCCTGGTAGAGAGACATAGATGAGTTCCATGTTAGAACGAGCCTTTACCCGGCATGGATTGTAGTCTCATTTCACGTACGGAAAGTTCTGGGAGATATTCATTTTCTTTTTTATGTATATTACCTTCGCAATTACCTGTAAAAAATATTCTTAACCGTTAAACCATCACAATTTCCTTACCTCCACTAATTTCGCATAACCTCAAAACGCGGCTTTTATTACCGACTTCTGCAGGAGTCAAGACAGTTACTCAATTACTGACACAAACTAATAAAAACAGGAAGGTTGCGATAACCAACAAGTAATAACCGTTTACGGGTAATAAACCAAAATAATAATTAAAACATCAAAAGCGCCGCTTTTAGTAACATTTTTGAATGTTTTGCGATTCGTCACGACGCGATGTAGAGTTTACATTGCACCGGTTAGTTTTGGGTTCCACACGTTCAAATAATGGAGTGGCTTTTAACGAAGAATTAACTTACATATTTTTCATGGACATGGATTCGATGATGACATGGATGGACAGTTGATTCATGTTTGAATTCCGTCACTCATGTTTTGTTCTGTATTCCTTTGTTACAATTTTCACTTTTTATTTAATGTAATTATTTTTTTGATTAAATTAGATTGTATTATTATTTATGTATTTGGTTTTATAATTACTAATTTATTTTTTGTGACTGTTATTATTTTAAATAAATTGTATGTAAGTTATTGTTCTATTAATAATGTTTGATATAAGTACTAATTTGACTCATGTAGCTATCCTATATGTTAATTTATTTGATTTTATAATTATTAATATATTTGATTTTTTAACTTAATATGTATTTGAGTTGTTATTTTGTCACTTTAATTACCTAATAAATCAATTAGGCAAACTGTAATTGCTGTGCACACCTTTAAGTGATAAGTTCACTGTAGTACTTTATATAATAAATTAATAAGACTAAGCTCTCTGTTATTGTTTGTGTAAACTAATCGTAGGAGTGCCATAATAAATAAATAAAAAGAAAAATAAAAGTTACGCCGAGAACAAATATAGGTATTGGGATGAGAATGATGAAGATTTTTGGGACCATTATCATCATAATCAACCTATAATGTTCCCACTGCTGAGGCCTCCTCTCTATAAGAGGGAGTGGGCCATAATTCACCACGCGGGCATAGTGCATGCGGGTTGGTGAAATCATTATCAACCAAGCTACCGAAAATGTTAAGTAAAATTCTCTCATCCTATCCTATACTGTTATCAAAACTTGATTACTAAGCATACTGATTATGGCTGAGGGCCTCGTAGCTTAATAATAACAGCAGCACAGGTCGATCGATCAGGTTAAGCTTGCCGCGGTTGGTCTCTAATCCAATACTGGTTGGTTGTCATTCGTGGATCTTTGACAGTTGTTACGGGTAGTCAGAAGCCCGAAAGTCTGACAACCAGTCTTACCAAGGGGTATCGTATTACCCAGTAACTGGGATGTGGAGGTCAGATAGGCAGTCCGCTCCATGTAAAATTTGGTATTCAGCTGCATCCGGTTAGACTGGAAGCCGACCCCAACATAGTTGGGAAAAGGCTAGGCAGATGATGATGTCTGATTATGGCAATGTTACCAAGTTCCCTCGAAGGTGGTAGAAGGTTCATATTCCCATTAGGCAACATCGACGTTTACGACATGCTAATGACGTTTGAAAAGCAAACGGGACTTTTTACAACTTATTACCTACCTTAAAATTTGAGTCAAAGCTAACAACTTGGTTGTTTGCAATACAAACTTTATGTTTCTTCATCATTTGCATTTTGTTAAGTGTGAAATTTGAATGGAAAACCCTGTTTTCTTAGACCCTCAAAACTTTTATGGGGTAGCATTATGGGTAACGGTACTGTAGCCTCGGAAGTTTAAGTACCAAACATATTAGTTGGTACATTGTAGATACGTGTAGAACCTATTAAAAACAAAATTGCTAATGATATTGCTTAATCTTTAAAGTAATAAAACCTGTAATGGTTTTATTAAAACATTTAATAGCATAACAACATAATCATAATCACTAATCATCCTCTACAAACGACGTCGGCCTACTGTGGGCTGGTGGATGACATATGTCTATGAATTTTTGGTTCTAGGACATGCCAAAAAAATAGACAAATCAAAACATTGAATATGCGTGCGGAACCTTTAGTTAAGTTAAAAAATGAAATATTTTCCATATAAATAATTATGAGCGCACAAAAACCATGACTGTGCTATAATATTTTGCTTCCTACAACTCAATTCGTTACGTGAGGTTACGTTTAAAAGCATGACGGACGGTCGCTTCTGACTTGAGTCGACTGCCAAAAAATTTCCAGGTACATTTTAAATTAATTTTAGAAAATCGTTAGTGACTTTTGAACGGTTTGGAAAATAAGGAATGAATCGACTCCTATGATCCAGCAAGATTTCAGTGTTGTACAGGAAATTGGGAGTTTGGAAAAGGCCAATGTCCAGCAGTAGGCTGGCTAGGTAAACGATTGATTCATAGAACCATAGGAGTGACTTCTCCGGTGCAGGTAAACGAGTGATTCATAGAACCATGGGAGTGACTTCTACGGTGCAGGTAAACGATTGATTGATAAAACCATGGGAGTGACTTCTACGGTGCAGGTAAACGATTGATTCATAAAACCATGGAAGTGACTTCTCCGGTGCAGGTAAACGGTTGATTCATAGAACCATGGGAGTGACTTCTACGATGCAGGTAAACGGTTGATTCATAAAACCATGGGAGTGACTTCTACGGTGCAGGTAAACGATTGATTCATAGAACCATGGGAGTGACTTCTCTGGTGCAGGTAAACGATTGATTCATAAAACCATGGGAGTGACTTCTACGGTGCAGGTAAACGAGTTATTCATAGAACCATGGGAGTGACTTCTCTGGTGCAGGTAAACGAGTGATTCATAGAACCATGGGAGTGACTTCTCCTATGCAGGTAAATTATTGATTTATAGAACCATGGGAGTGACTTCTCTGGTGTAGCTTATACTTTGAATTTTTGAAAAGCCACATGGAAGAATTTGCCCTTTTACCTAAAAACCACACATTCACTTCACCTCAAAAAAGGTCATAAAAATGCCTTATACCTTTTTATGACGTCATTTTCGTGACGTTAAAGTACAGTTAGCCCAATCTGTTTTAAGCTACACAATAACTAAAGCCCAACAATTATTTTTAATTCCTTCGCGACTTCGCAATTTCGGCCCTCATATAATTTATCGTCCATAAAACCGAATTCGGCACAAAGTGACAATCCCTTTGTCGTGTTACATTTCCAAGAAATCGTTTGATGACTGACAGACAGACACTTATTATGTGTACGGGTTGAGTTTACATCTGACACTGTCAAAGGTATTATTAAATAAAGTATTTTTTGGCCGAATGTCTTTTTGATATATTCTTTACTGTCGCATGTCGCGTTATCTTTTTTATGAGTGGTGATGATTTCATTTTATTATGTTTCAGGTGCAAATGACTGATTAGACTGACGTTAAAGACTGTTAGATGACGGGATAACCTGATAAATGAATTTATTTCTGTAAGTAGGTTTGTATAAACACTATTATGCGTCAAAAATAAATGATGTTTTAAAACTAGACGAGTTCAGAGTTTTCTATCCGAAGAAGCTATATGTTATCCAAAGAGAGGTAAGGTAAGAAAAGAAAGAGAAAATAAAGAGGTTAGGAAGGAGGAAAGGAAGGTGACGTAGAGAATGGCTCATTAAATATGAGCCATTCCCTTGGAACGTGGGTAGGCAGAGTTCCTAAGAACATCTTTGTACAGACGCCAGTATATCAAGCTACCACAATCTGTCTTTCTTTAATAAGTTTTCAGCTATATCGCTAAAGCATAAAGTTCAAAGTTGATTGGGAAAATTTGACAGTTTCGGGTAGCTTGATGTGCTGGCGTCTGTACGATGAAACATTTAGGAAAATGTGATTCAATATCCCTTCGGTATTATATACTGGTATTCAGCTGCATCCGGTTAGACTGGAAGCCGACCCCAACATAGTTGGGAAAAGGCTAGGCAGATGATGGCAGATGCTGATCCCTTCGGAATTTTTGTAGTTAAGAGACAAGTAGTACCAATAACTACAGGGAATCCCGACGAAGAATAACGAAAAAGAAATTATATAAAAAATAACATAACATCACGCCTCTATTCCCCGAAAGGTTAGGCAGAGGGGTACCTATATTTATATTTAACGCACAAACCCAAACTCTTGGCTGCTACTGAGAAATGTCAGATGAAAAAGCTCAATTAAAGAAATAAAGAAAGAGGAGTTCAAGCCTCTGCAAAACTTTCAACTGGCATTTTTTTTTACAAATCCATGTAGGTATTTGTAAAAAAATTATCAAAATTTGACATAATATCTCGGGGAAGGCAAGGCGTACGAAGGGCCGAAGCCAACTCGCAGAGGATTATTATCAAAATTATTATCTATTATATTACTATTAATTTATAGTATCTGAGGGGCAATTCTCGAAATTCTGAGAACGTTCACAGTCTGATTTCAGATCTGAATCTGTCAAAAAAAAACTAATTTGCTTGCATTTTTGACAACTTTTTGAAATTTATTGTCGTTGAGATGAGATAGCGACTAGAACGATTTGAACGTTTTTTCTTATGGAAATTGGTCTTCAGATCTATGTCACAATTACCTACCAGAACGCCGAGGTCATTCAAAGTTCACCTATCCCGCATACCAATAAACAAATTCTGTGAACATAAATACACTTAATTGCATAAATACGAAACAATACCATCACTTATTGCGCCAATAAAAAAACTCAGTAAACGCCACGTGCGCTGAGCACTGTCGTAAATTGTGTGCGTCGGTTTATTTGCGTCCATCTCGAAAACTTAGCATCTGCGTTTGTAGCGCGTTTTTGCGTTTATTTTGCACACGTATGTATGTAAGTTATGCGGTGGAATGTTTACGAAAACTAGTGGAATTTAACCCTTTATTTATAAACAAAATATATATAGGTACCGTTATATTGAGGACAAAAAGGCTTGGGATTGAGCTGCTTCCAATTTCTCCATTTTGAATATTTTTTTTTTATATACACATTCGACATTAACGACTTTTTTTTATAACCAATGACATTTGCTTAGTTTGTAAAGTATTATATTATTTTATTTATTGTGAATGTTTAGACGATGTGGGTAATTTTATCAATTATAATTTTTTTTATTATTCTGTTTTGTTAGTTTGAGTAATTTATGTGGCCTACCCAAATGTCCTTTCTTTGGTATTGTTCGTCGAATCGTTGAGCTCCTTAAGTTTTGAGTTGAGGTGCACGATTTCTGACAAATGCGTGCACTGACTGGACAGGTCCTCTCAATCTGTGTGGTTCTTTCCTCAAAAGACCATCTCAGACATCGATCTACATGATCTTCATATAACCTGACCAAGATTATGTCTGGACTTTAAAAGAGACTGACCTCTGAGCTTGTTTCGGCCTTTCTTCTCACAGTAGTCAGTAAAAGTATTTGTACAAACCTACTTACAAAAATAAAATCATTTATCATTAAATGTTGCTTTAAGTTAATAGTCGTTTAGACGTCAAAAAATGTATGGCTAAGTAGACGTTAATCGTTACTTAACTTTAGGTAATGTTTGTAAATACAGGAGTTAGAAGTTTTACTTTCCTAGTGCTAGTTTTAATTCCCACGGAAACTAGTCCAGAATCACACTAATATTATAAAGGCGAAAGTTTGTGAGTGTGTGTGTGGGGGAGGGGGGTGTCTGTGTGTGTGAGGGTGTGTGTGTGTTTGTTACTTTTTCACGCTTAAACGGCTGGACCAATTTTGATAAAATTTTGTATGGAGGTAGCTGACTCCCTGGATTAACATATAGGCTACATATTTAACATATAGGCTTTTTATCCCGATATTCCCACGGGATCGAAACTAAACCGCGGGGCGGAGCTAGTTAAATGATAAAAACAATTAAGTGTTAGGTGTCAATCATCCATCCAATCCCTATCCTATACTTTTCTCGATATGTAATTGCTGGTCACCCATCCACGAACCGACCAGGGCAACCGCAGCTTAACCTGCTACCGACCCGTCCGGCTTTTATTATTTATCCATGACCCCTCACAAGCAATAAAGTACACACAAATGCATAAAATAATTTCAATTTCACCGAAACACACAAACGTATGAATTTAAGAGAACACTCATTTAAATCCGCAATAAATAATCGCAAATAGCCGGAACAAACGGCGCGTAACCAGTAACGTAAACACGTGAAACGTAAGCGGATTTGTACGGCCGTCAAACGTAAACGTAAACTTGAGCGCAAATTGCAGTTGTTAGTAAGCGGTGTGCGTTTTATGTTACGTGTCATATTGTTTTAGAAAATACGTTTATTTTGTTACATTTTATGATTCTGAAGAATGTTTTGACGCTTTTTGGCTTCTTGGTACTTTGAGGTATATTTCAAGCTTTTGAAGACAGGTAAGAGGAATTTACAATTACATTACCAAAACCAAAAGACCAAAGAAATTATAAACTTCTTCTTTCTCAAAATTTACAAAGTGTAAGGTCGGAGCGACACGGTTGATAGACACCGACAAATATTTGTAAAAAGTGCAAAATGAGGGTAATTAGTTACTATTTCCCTTAGACAATGAAAAGTATAGACGGCGGGTATCTCCATTTCATTTCCACAAGAAAGGGATAAAGTATCGCGTTATTATAAGTAACAGAAAAGGACAAAGCTATACTTTTTCCGTCTCTCAGTGCGTGCCAGTTTTTTCAAGGCAGCTACTCATGTAGCCTATGTTAGTTAAGTTAGTTTTTTGTCTCATGTGTGGCCACGCTACCCGATGCTCTATAGCTTTCTTACTCTAAGCTATTTCCCATGTTCTTTCCCGACACCTGAACTCATTTGTGATTCAATTTAATACTGGTGTTAAAAAAAAGCCTGAACATTTTGCAATAGGTAAGTTGTCTTTGGTCATTGTGCAAATCTTTTCTTCTTTTTGATATTTTACCTTTTTATACCTTTTATTTATGCTTTTTCTACCTTTTGGTTTTTAGGGTTCCGTACCCAAAGGGTAAAAACGGGACCCTATTACTAAGACTTCGCTGTCTGTCCGTCTGTCCGTCTGTCCGTCTGTCCGTCTGTCCGTCTGTCCGTCTGTCTGTCTGTCTGTCACCAGGCTGTATCTCAAGAACCGCGATAGCTAGACAGTTGAAATTTTCACAGATGATGTATTTCTGTTGCCGCTATAATAACAAATACTAAAAACAAAATAAAATAAATATTTAAGGGGGGCTCCCATACAACAAACGCGATTTTTTTGCTCTTTTTTGCTCGATATCAAAAATGGCAACAGGTAGGCACTTGAAATATTCACAAAATACTCAATTGTATTTTAACTTTAATAATAAATAATAAAATTAAAATAAAATAAATATTTAAGGGGTGCTACCATACAACAAACATGTTTTTTTCGGCGTTTTTGCCTTGTGGTACGGAACCCTTCGTGTGCGAGTCCGACTCGCACTTGGCCAGTTTTTTACTTTTGATTGACTGACCTGAATCGCGAAAAAAAAATCAGCTGTTCTTTATGTTCGTATACCTAACTCGTCAAATGTGGGGAACAGCTGATTTATTTTCGTGATTTCAGGTTTGGTCCCATAGTAAAAGTTGTTCATAATGATGAGTACAATGACCTCTTAAGAGGTTGTTAATGTTTTACCAATAACCCTGTATACTTTTGTTTTACTACCAAGAACCAGCGCATTGCTATTTCAGTAGCTAATAATCATAAAGACTAAGATCATGAGAAACAAACATCAGTTGACAGCACTAACTGGCTACTAACATGAAGCTATTAAACTAACAACTTGACCAATTTATGAGCAGTTCAGCGAACCCCACACCTATTGGAGAGCACACGCAGATTAACTCGAATTATCTAATAATGAGTGCAACGAGGGAACGCCCGCGCACTGCACTCCCACCACGATGTGGGGCAGGCAGAAGGACGAGTCTAGTAACATAACTTTACGCCTGTAATCCTCGAAGGGTCAGGCATAGGAGTACCTAATCTGCATTCGTGATTTATTTTCCAAATATGAGTATATGGAAAAATAACTTTAAATCCTACCCAATAGAGTTCAGTTTACGCTACAACTTAATTTTTTTTTATAACTTTTTCAATAGTGCTAGTCACTGTGAAATCAACTTAATTACGATTAAAATAAAGTTCTTGAAATAATATTAATTTGAAACAAGTTTGAATAGACTTAACCTAAACACCAGAATATGTAAAGTCTATTCAAACAAAAAATGCCACACAAAAGTATATCTGACCATGTCTGCCATTTTTGCTGAACTGGGCCTTTTTGGCGCAGCCGTGAGGCACACATTCCTGCTAATTTCTTACATCGGACTTTGCACTTTTTATCTTTATTTTTGTTTTTATCTGATGCACGACTATTATCTATAAATGTATTTTCTTTCTTTCCATCTATACATATTTTGCCACTTATGTTTAAGTCCCATGTAATAGGTGGCGAGTCTATTAGCATCAACCAGGTACGAGTTCAGACCCAAGTCAAGTCACAACAATCCACACTGACACACAGATTTTCCGGGCAACTTAAAAACCTAATTCGGACTATTAAGTACACACATTTTAAAACAAAAAATAACAACACACACACACACACGCAAGCACGTTAAGCCGGATGTGCCGGCTGTCATTCGTGGATCTTTGACAGTCGTTACTGGTAGTCGGAAGCCCGAAAGTCTGACAACCAGTCTTACCAAGGGGTATCGTATTATTTATTTATTAAAACTTTATGCACAAGTAAAAGAAATACTGTACAAAGGCGGACTTAATGCCTGAGGCATTTTCTACCAGTCAAACTTAGGGTGATGCAGAGACAAAACATGGTAGATGCAACATATGAAATGATTATAACCCAGTAACTGTGAGTATTACCCAGTAACTGGGTTGTGGAGGTCAGATAGGCAGTCGCTACATGTAAAATACTGGTATTCAGCTGCATCCGATTAGACTGGAAACCGACCCCAACATAAGGAAAAGGCTAGGCAGATGGTGACATTTTAAAACAAAAAAAAACCAAATCGGTCCAGCCGTTCAAGTAATGCGCTTAGCAATGAACGAAATGAAAAAGAAATACTTTTTTTTTTAACCATGTTAGCAAGAGAGGCTTTGAAGATGTGCCCAGTTGATTGTGATACATTATAGTCTTTATCTACTTTCATCATCATCATGTACATAATAGTCCGATATTCATTTTGTGGAAAGAAAGATTAGAAAGTTTCCCCTGAAAATGTTCATCATTTCAGCCGAAAAACGTCCACTGCTGGACATAGGCCTCCCCCAATTTTGGGGGGGTTTGCCATAATCGCCACACTTGGCAGGCGGGTTGGCGATCGCAGTATGGTATGATGGTGTAATGCATAGAGAACAGCAGCGTTCTCTCAGCCCATTCTTCGGTCTGAAAATGTTCAAAATTCGAGAGAAAAACTCTTTTTTCAGTAGTAGTAGTACATAATAAAAATTGTTTTACTGCATTCCCTGCAATACGCAAACACTGCGCAGAAACTAACATGGGTGACGATACTGCGTAGTGAGGGACCCACCAACTATAACTTGAGCCCTCATTCCGAACATTTAATAAGACAATAGAGGTCAATATAGTCACAGTACTGCGTAGTAACTTACGACCAGCATAAGTTGGACCCTCGGTCGAAACATTCAGTATTGGGCTATAGGTCAATGAAGATGGTTGACTGGGTTTTTCCGATAGTACGGTTCGCACAAGCTTTTGCTTTTGTTCGCTTTGACAATTAATTGGTGTAGGTTGCGCCTCATCGACCTCATGTTCTATTGTTAAGGAATTACGTATGAGCTGTTAAAGAGATACG
This sequence comes from Mesoligia furuncula, assembly GCA_916614155.1. Taxonomy (NCBI): domain Eukaryota; kingdom Metazoa; phylum Arthropoda; class Insecta; order Lepidoptera; family Noctuidae; genus Mesoligia; species Mesoligia furuncula. The sequence goes on along the minus strand of OU744809.1, from coordinate 2,225,200 downwards.
AAAGTTCTAGACACTTTATTAATGGTTCTACTCGAGTATTTATTCGAGGGGCCCGTGATAAATAATAACAGCCCGCACAGGTCGATAGATCAGGTTAACCCTTAGTCTGCCGGAACGAAGATCTACGCGAGACACAATGGCTCATTAATTGTCTCTGTAATTACAGCACACAAGCGGTTAAGCTACGCTTGCCGCGGTTGGTATGTGGATGGGTGACCATCTTCATCCATCTGCGTGACGCGCTCCACAACCTATTAAATACTGCATTTTACATGAGAATTTTTCGAAAAAGTTTTTTTGGTATAATATCCTCCTTTTGACTGCCTGGTTGGTTCAGTGGTCGCAAGCGCAAATGTCGAGCGTGAGGTCCTGGATTCGATTCCCGGGTAGGGCAAGAGTCCGGATTTGTGCTTGGTTGATGGCAATAAACTCGCCCCCTATTACGTGAAACATAAACCTAACTGGTGAAATGTAGGTGTAGGTACTATACGTCAGACGCCAGCACATCAAGCTACTACAATCTGTCAAATTTCTTTAATAGATTTTCAACTTTAACGCTACGGTACAAGGTTCAAAATTGATTGGGAAAATTTGACAGTTTCGGGTAGCTTGATGTGCTGGCGTCTGTACACCGCTTCCCTAACCTTTTTTTTTCGGATGGGAAATCATCAAATGACCCCTCTCCTGCCTTACCCTTCAGTGAATACAGGCGTGATATTATCCTTTATGTTAATATCTTCCTTTCAAGTCGAGACTTTGCTAAATTAAATTCACTATTCCCTAACTCTATTAATCAATGGTAGACGACACAAAGAAAAGGCTACAACAAAGTTTTTAATAAACTAACTACCTACCTACTAACAGGATCCAATGAGCTAAATTGAGATAAAAGCCAGGAAAATTACTGATATGACTTTTTAACAGCTAACCAGCAATTATGTCTAATATAGAGCTTGCTAAGGGAGAACGCAGTAGAAACACGATACTACACTAATTTGTTATTTCAGTCTAGGTTGAACTCAAGGCTAGCTTTTGTTTTGTTTTTATAGATAGGATTGGTCAGTATTTTGAGCAGTATTTATCATGCTACATTAATTCACGTCGATTATCCCTAAAAGTTTCAAATTAATTCAATTTATTTGCGATAAGTGTTGGTACAATATCGGTGTTAACATTATATTATAATATTATTATTATGGATCCTTAACACTTAGTCATATTACTGTGACATGCAAACATTTATGTTCATAATTAATAATATACGAAATCGATAAAAACAATAAGATTTATGATTCTATTAAAGTTATTAAAATTACAATAATTGGATGACCATATTATTATTAGAAACATGTCATATGGTAATCAAATTATTATAATTGTTATTTATTTTCCAATGTCTTCTTAAATATGTCGTTTACCGAGTAGAAATACTTTTCCCTTAACCATACTATATATAAATTTATTAGCTGGTAAGATTTTAGACGTATTTCACAGTGGGCACCCGCTTAAATGGCACATGAGTGAATGTGCCGCTGTATCTCAGGTGCATTCACTCAGGTGCCATTTAAAGAAAGAAAGAAAAATGCGTTTATTGGCATTACAGCAAAATAAATACACCTTAAAACTATAAAAACAGAAAACAAAGATTATAATGCCAAAAGGGCCTCAGCTCAGCATAATGTCAGATGACAACACAAGGTTTTATATAAGCGGGTGCTCTATATGGAATACGTCAGATTTTAATACTGTCAGGACAGAGGTGTACCTATTGGACACCCACATTTCGCCAGTTATCAAACTAATGCTTTAATTATCATTGTGTTGACAGGCTGTTGTAACTCTTCCGCTATAGGGCAGAGAAGGGACTAACATTTACTAGATTACGCTTGATGCTTGCTCACAGATTTTTATGTTTAAAAAAAATGCCTGAATTATGACGCAGTTCAAATAATACACATATTCAATTTGCATAGTATTTAGAGGTATTTACATAAGATGTTTTGATTCAATGATTTTGTTTAAGTATATATATTATAAAATATTTTTTTTTTAAACCAAACCACGGAAAAAATAAGTTCGTTCTCCTTCCCAAAAAAGTTCGAATCTGGTTTGAACACAAAAACTGGTTACGTTAGTTATCTCCTCCACTAAAAAAGATCCTCACACTTTTTTAAATAAAGCAACTGTGAGACACCGATCACAAATGTATAACTAATATACCATAGCCATAGTTAACTTAGCGGCGAGACAGCATGTCTGAGCATGTATAGAAGATAATACCATACTGCGGCGTTGCTTGTCAAATTATCGTTTGACGTCGACTCGCCGAAGCGGACGTTTTACTCGCCACGCGAATAGACAATATTCTCGTAGATTTTATATGCATGGGTATTCTGAAAACTGTTATAATGTCTGCATTGTTTTTATTTTAGTCTGGCCAGAATATTTTGAGGATGTTCTCATATTTATACGAGTAACAATGGAAGGGGCGACGATTAATTTCGGATGACCTTTCTAGAAATAGAATTTCTCTCTAAAAAAATTACGCCACTGATTTACAGACACAAACCCCAATAAAATGACTATGCAAAGTATCCAAATATGTGTACAGTGAGAGAAACAAATCTTCCGTCACTTATCATCTGCCTAGCCTTTTCTCAACCATGTTGGGGTCGGCTTCCAGTTTAACCGGATGCAGCTGAAAACCAGTATTTTACATGGAGCGACTGCCTATCTGACCTCCACAACCCAATTACTGGGTAATACGATACCACTTGATAAGACTGGTTGTCAGACTTTCAGGCTTCTGACTACCCGTAACGACTGTCAAAGATCCACGAATGACAGCCGGGACCAACGGCTTAACGTGCTTTACGAGGCACGCGAGGGGTCACGGTATGTAAAGATGGTCACCCATCCACAGACCAACGGCGGCAAGCGTAGCTTAACCTGATCTATCGACCTGTGCGGCTGTTATTATTTAGCCACGGGCCCCTCCGTCACTCTTACAGGGTTAAATTAAATTAGTTAGCAAAACTTTAGAGACGTGATGGTATAAGTATCCAAACAAGACAAAATAAAAAAGATTTGATGTTTATTTTTGGGACCTACGACCATTGCCACTGTTCTTACTTAAGGGGCCAGTGGACCATGCGTAGTTCATACAAACGTAATACCAAAATAATTTGTAAACCAAACATATTCTTAATGTAATGTGTATTAATAGAATATCTAGGTTCCCAAATATATATTTATATTCTGTAATCCAATCGGAATAAATACACACTACCATAGGAATGTTTGATTTAAAAATTATTTTGGTATTACGTTTGTATGAACAACGCATTAGCATGCGTAGTTCGCCGGCCCCTTAAAGTGTGAGTTGAGAAAACTTGTTTTCTTTTGTTTAATCGAGTTTAGGTATCGATAACATACCAATCATGCCTGTGAAGAATAAACTAAAAAAACTGATATTTCAAGTGACTGCACTAACTGCGGTCGATGAACCCACAACTTTTTTTTTATCAGTGTTACATATCGATAGGTACAGTCAACAGCAAAATTAGATGATCAAAATCAGGACTAGCAGCGTTAGCATTGCATCGGGTTTCTCCATAGATGAGGTGCATATTTGCGTATTCCTGTGGTGTGTATGGTTGCGGCATGTTGATCGTTAAACAGTCCAAAATGCGCCAGAACTCCAAATCACAAAACTCACAATCGTAGTCACAAAACACACAATCGTAGTCCAAGATAATGCCAGGTCAGTTCAGTTTGCAGATCGATTCCAGTCCAAAAAGCCAAGCCAAAAGTCGTTAGTACGTACGAGAGCCACGTCAGTTGAATACGGAACGGTGCGCAGTAAACAAAGGAGCAGAGCGTACTGAACTGACTTGCTCTGAGAATAATAACAGCTTCTCTACCTGCCCTGTTGTTGTCTCTTTTTAACGTAAATATCTCTGTCTATCTATCTCTCTCTAACTTCTAAGGTATGTATGCCCCATTCAAATTCCTAGAAATTGTAACAAGAACCCACTACCTGCCCTGTTGTTGTCTCTTTTTAACGTAAATATCTCTATCTATCTATCTCTCTCTAACTTCTAAGGTATGTATGCCCCACTCAAATTCCTAGAAATTGTAACAAGAACCCATTTTGGGCACGCAGTGAAAGTGATTACTGTCAACTATAATTTAAGGAATTTGGTTCTTGTTTTGAACTAGTATGGATATAATTTTTTTGTGGTTGATTTTCCTAGAGTATTATACCATTTTGGAATCTTGATTAGTTGCGTCAATTTATAAAAAAACTTGCCATAGTAGTGTTCATACTTTTTTTTTACACCACGATGAGTTAAAGTTGATTAAAAGTAAAAATCTTCAAAAAATTTAGGGAATAAATTAAGTTTCATTAATTTACGTGAAAAAACTAGAGGTATTCTGGATTTTTTAAGAATTGTGGTAGATAGCAGTGCTATTCAGGTTGCCTATAAAAAAAAATAACAGAAATATTTAAAAAAGTGTGGTCATGGTAGTGAAAAATATCATAAAAGGTCTCACTTTTTTAAGAATTTCTTCTTTTTTTTTATAACTTCAAAAAAAAAGAGATATATATTTTTTTTCTTTTTTTCCCCGAGTAGTCATGGGCAGGTCTATCCTCCGGTGCTGGCTTATCGTTGAATTTTGGGACATGTTGTATGTTAGTGTGATTAGTGTGATTGTTATAGTTTAGATAAAGATAAACATATTAACAACCACAACGTGGTTATTGCACAAAAGACCACAAAATCACAAAAAAATACCAATATAAATATCACTCGAGGCATCGTTATATCTTAACCTACATCTCAAACGTTGCACTGAGCAACAAAAACCACACAGAATTTTTCCACAGTTTAACAAACGCTCAAAACACAGTGCAACGCTCTTCAAAATGGCAGCAAGTGTCCCATTTTCAATACAGTACCGTACATTTGAGTATGAATGTGTAATTATTTAGCATCCTGCATTATAACGGGTAACGGTGGACCATTGTACCTGATGGACAAATGATTGCGAATTTTTTTCGTCTCTTTCGCACTGGTTTTTTGTCCACACAAAAGAGTTGGCGCAGCGTGCGTACGATAAATGTTTCCGAGAATTAGGATGCGATACGCTGGTTATGGATTTGTGTTGTTGACCTGTAGCCTTCTGGCTCTGAAGAGGAAATGCGAACGGAGAGACTTTTGAAAAAGCCTAAGTAAAAAGCCATAATTCGAGGTTTGACTCTCGCCTATTTCCTCCTCCAAAATTGGACCAATTAACCCCTTGTATGTAGTCATTACAGACACAATTAAAAAGCCATTGTGTCTCGCGAAGATCTACGTTCTTCGTTCTAAGGGTTAAAAGATATTTCATAAACTGAATAAGAAGTCCCTCTGTGTCCCTGTTTTTCTTTTAACATTCATAGTTGTGAAATTGTACATTAGGCCTCTGTTGACAGCGGTTTAAATCGGCATTTTTTGAGTGTTCTAGTGCTTATAAAAATAATGTATCATCAAAAAGGAAAACCTGAGGACATACAAGTAGTTAAGCACTGGCTTGCCAGTGGGTACAACAATTGGAATTTATAATTTGTCTCTTTTGTCATTAGTCTTGGAGACCACTTCATCATCTTCCTCCTGCCCTTATCCCAATTTATTTGGGGTCGCCAGCGCAGTCATCCACACGTCTCTATCAGTCATCATCATAGAGTTCACATCATTCCTAACCATATCTTCTTTTTCATTATTCTTCCATCTTTTCTTTTGTCTGCCCCTTTTCTTTTAACTTCATTTACAATACTTATTATAAAAGCGAAAGTTTGTGAGTGTGTGAGTGTGTGTGTGGGTGTGTTTATATGTTTGTTGCTTCTTCACGCTCAAACGGCTGGACCAATTTTGATAAAATTTGGTATGGAGGTAGCTGACATGGATGGATGTATGGATGTCAATTCTGGATTAACATATATTATAGGCTACTTTTTATCCCGATATTCTCAAGGGATCAAAACTTATGCGGGTGAAACCGCGGGGCGCAGCTAGTTAATAAATAAAAAGACAAACAACGTGATCCCACCTAAAAATGTTCTAAAATCGCCAAAACTTAGTAAGCATATAGAGGTATATGGAAAAGGGTGTAAAGTTTACTCAACCTCCATAGAAAAGGTAGGTTCCTCCGACCAGACGAGTGTTGTGTCTGGCGGGCAACTGCCCGATGATTCATGTCGGGCCGTTGTATCTATGCTAGTTGCGCGGTAAACTCTGCTTGCGAGATGCAGGATTTTGAGTGACGTCAGTATGACGCGTTGTTCGCATGTGGCGTTGTAGATACCGCTACAAGCAAACATGATAATCACTGCTCTTCCCTACTCTGATGAGGCGACACACATATTATTTCCGTCAATTTGACAGCCTGAATTCAAATTGTATACTTATCTAGTGATGTGTATTCTCACACAAAATCTTCAGCCAAAGTAAATTCGCGTCGCCGAAAGCCGAGAATTAATTCCCGCTGAGCAAACAGCGAACTATGCTGAGCCAATACTATTAGTAATTTAGTCAGTAATTGTCTGTCGTATAATAAGGTAAACAAGGAGTTTCCTCGGTAAATATTTGACAACACTAGTGTTGTTGGGTTCTTTGCTTACAGTTTGTATCATCACCATACAAATTACTTGATGAGAACGAGTATAACGGTTTTTACACTTAGTAAGTTCACAGCATAATTATTTTATTTAGAGAAATATTTAGAGAGTTTTTTTTTCTGTGGCAGTAAGAATTGTGTCAGTCTTATTTTATGTAAAGGGTCTTGCCTGAATGACTTAAATGAATTTTAATTTTAATAAGTTCACAGTATAATTATTTTAATTAGAGAAATATTTAGAGAAATTTTATTCCGTGGCAGTAGGAATTGTGATATGTTTATTTTATATACTAAGGCCAGAAATACTTAATGAATTTTAATTTTAATTCAAATAATCTTCTTAAAGGTAACCTTTTGTTACCGACTTCACAAAAAGGAGGAGGTACTATGTTCGGATGATTCTATGTTTTTTTTTTGTATGTTTGTTCATCGAATACTCCGCCAATTGTCGACGGATTTTCAAAATTCTTTTTTTTTTTTGTTGTTATAAATTCCAGAACCTAAGAAATGTTGAGCAATGCCTACCGCATTTTTGAAAACCTGGCAAAGAATTCAATGTTTTTCACTTTACAATTTTTACTATCAAATGTTACCGAGATATAACATAAGATCAGCACTATTACTTCTTACTAATAGTGCCGATCGTGTTTAGTAATAATATACTCCCAGTAAATGCATCAATTGTTCATTTCGAGCCATTCCATCTCAGTTTCAGAGAAAACGTCCACCTTAAAAGCAGATTACTGAGCATTACATACCAAATCACTGCAATTTAATAATTATTAAAATCGTCTCTTGACCTCAGTTCCGAGCTATCGCCTCCATGAATCACTTTTCACTGAATTCTGCTTATCACCGCTACGTTTTATTATTTCGAGGAACCGCCAATGATAATTTTGTAGTAAATAATGTTTGTGGCTTTTCTAATAAACTTTGTTTTATGGCACATCACTGGAACTAATTGCCTGATGACCTGCCTAGAAGTGGCACGAATAATTTGTGTATACACCCTTACATTTTGATCGTTTTAATCGTTAAAAGGGGTCATTGTACTCATCATTATGAACAACTTTTACTATGGGACCAACCCTGAAATCGTGAAAAAAAAATCAGCTGATCCAAACATTTGTGTTAGCATAACTCGAAATAATGTATGGATCAGCTGATTTTGTTTTTCTTACTTGACTAAAAATGCTGTTTGTTATATGTACTTTAATTCAAATCAGAAAGTACAATGCTGATTGGCGTCGGAAATTGGAGAGAAGATGGTATATAGGTACTTCTCCGAAGCAACTCTTTTACATGGAGCTTTGTTACAAAACCGACAAGACGAAATAGTAATTAATAATCAATCTCAATGAGTACCGCCACGGTCGAAGTGGCGGTGTCTGGTCCGCCAGTTAAAGTGCCCGCCACTTTGACTGGCGGGACCAGGGACGTCTTGACATACTACCTTAGAGGTACAAATGTCTGGTTTAGGGTAAAAATAGAACATATTTTAGTCATGCGAGCGAGTCCTATCTCATTTTTTTGCCGATTTGAGTCAGGACAACTACACTCTTCCATTCGTGATTCTTTACATTTAAGTAGTTGCCTTTTAAAATGGTTATATTTTGAGACCCAAATAACATAGAGGTAGGTACGACGGTTAGTGAAAAGTGTAAAGAATCACGAATAGAAAAATGTAGCTGTCCTAACCAAAATCAGCCAAAAAATTAGAAAAATGAGATAGGACTTTTAGTCATGCGAGCGACGATATGTATTACAAATTTTAAATTGGGCTTTTAAATTGGGGACTTGATCCGCCATCTTGACGCTCACAATTATATACAGGTGGTATAAATAAATTATAACAGATCTAATATGTCATAGTAGGACGAACAGAAACTGGTCTCCCTCGTGGTCATACTAATAGGACAAAATAGTAGGACCACGAGAAAACCGCGTGCGTGGGGAAGAGAGAGCTTTTTTCCAGCAGTGGACGTCTTTCGGCTGAAATTATGGAGTATATATAGATGTATCAAAGTACTTACATACATACTACATAAATAAAATTGAAGTGTCCGTTTCTAATCATCATCATCATTTCAGACGAAAGACTTCCACTGCAGGAAATAGGTCCCCCAAGCACCTCCATTTCGACCTGTTTTGTGCTTCTCGCATCCAACGAGTTCCCGCGGCCTTCACAAGGTCGTCGGTCCACCTTGTGGCAAGCCTCCCAACGCTACGCCTTCAATGTTCGTTTGTAATGTCAAAATAATATTTTTACTAAATGCATAATATTAAAGTATATACGGTACTTTGAGCAAAAAAAAAGTCTGTCTGTTTGTTTTTTCCGGCTCCGGAACGGCTGGACCGATTTTGATGGGACTTGCACTAGCAGATAGCTGATGTTATAAGGACTACTTTCTGATACCCACACAGGCGAGGGCGCGAGCTAAGCTAGTATTAGAGAATCATTTAAAAATTAAACAATAATTTAAAGCATTAACTGCATTTGATCGCATGTTTAAAAGATTAAAAAAAACAAAACGGGTCCCCTAAGGAAACAGATTAGAATGAACCGTGCGTGTGCAATAGAAAACTATTGGGCACGCTAAGCTGTCACTCATTCCATGGTACGGCCTATGGCTTGTGGCTTTTCCTTCCTCGAAGGTTTGGATGTGGGTAGCAGAAACCGGAATTGGATACGAAAGGTCGGAGCAATTGTGGTTAGGAAAAAATAGGTTCTAATTTCGGAATTGGAAAATAATTGTGGCAATTTTCAGATGTTTTTTTTTTTTTGGCATTTAGATAGTATTATGGTGTAATTATTTTTGCTGTTTTATAGGCAAATAAGAATAATTGTGGCAATTTTCAGATGTTTTTTTTGGCGTTTAGTTATTATTATAGTGTAATTATTTTTGCTGTTTACAGGCAAATAAGCAATCCTAATTTTTGCCATGGAAACCACTGCTACACTCATCAATAAATGAAATCTAATTCTAAAGTCAATTTAGATACTAAGGTCGCTACTTGGAGGGAATTTTACGGTCTGACAATTCAATTTTTAAGCTAAACATCTGACAGATGTATGTATGAAGGATCAGGTTTTATATCCGAATAGTACAATTTGATTCGATGATGATGATGATCGTACAAGTAGCCTCACTCAAAAATCAAAAGTCATTTATTAAAACTATACTGCGTAATTAGCACTTTATGAACGTCAAAATTAAATAAGACCCCGATACGCCGATTTATTTCCGTCGGATCCCAGTATTAGATCCCATTTTTTAGGTATAAACGATGGGTCCCATTTGTTATTTCCATTTATTCCCAAGTTATAACAACATGCGTACTTTTCAGAAAAAAATTGATTTACCTTTATCAAACATTCAACCAATATTTCCTGAGATTAGCGCGTTTAACCAACCAAACAAACAAACGAACTCTGCAGCTTTATAATATTAGTATTATAGATTTAAAAAGCAGCGTGTGTAAATAAAATAATTAAAAATAAGCCGAGGCAAATAAGTGATGACCAGCCCCAACTGACGGCGCCCGCTCACAAATACGACGCATAGATCAGCACCATTCAGCTCAACCGTTTTGAAGGGAGCGAAATGATCCAACACACGCCACCGTCAGCGAGACATTTGAGTGAGCATGACATACTATCAGCCGCCAGCACATATAAGTCAATGAAAGAGATATTATTACTAGTCAGTTGGGGCTGGTCATCACACTCAACTGCCTCGGCTTATTTCTAATTATTTTATTTTTGGATTGTTGTCTTCTTACTATTTGCTGTACTCTGGACGCTCTTAACGCGTACGTATTTTTTTTTTACATCGTTTTCACATATAATTGTAAATTCAACATTAATGATGTAACTAATATTTTTGTAAAAATACAATTTAAAAGAGTGTCCATGGAGTTTCTTGCCCGTTCTTCTCCATAGGTACCTACGCTTTGGAATGGGCAACTAGCTTCATATTTTCTGACTGACCGACTTCTTGACAATTCAAAAGTGCCTGTAAATGGTTTAATTGAAATAAATGGTTTAATTGAAATAAATGGTTTGAGTTTGAGTTGAGTTTGAGTTTACTCAGTAAATGGTAGCTATAGGGTACATAGAACTCACATCTGTGCTTCATCACATATAGCTAGGAAAAAATATGTCGAAATTACCTTTACAATGCCGAAAAAGAAGTTACGGTAGAACAGTATTTCTCGCTTTAAACCAAACAAAATGCTACAAACTGTTTAACACATCTAGTTAATTCAAAAAGCCTGAAAATTTTCCAGGACATTATCCAAAAATGTTCATCTTATACGAAGACACTTAAAACTACTGCAGTAAGCCAAAATCTGGTCGTATGACGTATTAATTAAAACAGAACAATTCCAACTATTAGCTGCTACGTTTGGCAATATCCCGGGCGTCTAGCGCGGAAATGTGAAAGAGATTAATATGACCCGTGCTGAATAGGAATTCCTTTGCAACGCGTCTTAGGCTGGAGCTACAGTGCAAGCTGAGCTTTAAAGCGATATCATGATGTTGATGGAGGATAACTGTCGCTTCTCAGATAGAGGAAGACACTGGTTTCTGTAATACAGTGCACCTACTCGAGAGTAGTGGTGGCACAGTGGATACGGCCGTGACTTACGAGTTTGTAGGTCGTGAGTTCGAACCCAAGCAGGCGCTTTACTTTGTATACATTATTTCATAACCAGGGGGGTCCGTGGCTAAATAATAACAGACGCACAGGTCGATCAATCAGGTTAAGCTACGCTTGCCGCGGTCGGTATGTGGATGGGTGACAATCTTTACATACCGTGACCCCTCCGAAAGCATGTTATGCCGCTGGTCTCGGCTGTCATTCGTGGATCTTTGACAGTCGTTACGGGTTAGTCAGAAGCCCAAAAGTCCAGTCTTACCAAAGGGTATCGTATTACCCAGTAACTAGGATGCGGAGGTCAGATAGGCAGTCGCTCCATGTAAAATACTGGTATTCAGCTGCATCCGGTGAGACTGGAAGCCGACCCCAACATAGTTGGGAAAAGGCTAGGCAGATGATGACATTATTTCATAACCATTGCTCTCAAAAAACGGTGAAGGAAAACATCGTGAGGAAACCGGCATGTCCTAGAACCAAAACTTCGAAAACATGTGACATCCACCAACCCGCACTGGGCCCGCGTGGTGGATTATGGCCTACTGCTTCTCACAGAGAGGAGGCCTGTGTCTCAGCAGCGGGAACAGTGTAGGCTGATTATGGTACGATGACTCTAGCGCAGGAGCTACATAAGTTAAGCTACGGCTTCCTCGAATAGCGATGGCCGTCATGAAAATGCTTCTACGTCTTCTGGTACGCGGTCGCCACTCCAGAACCTTTCGGCCTCATCGGCCATCTGTTCTGCGAGCAATATGACCACTGCCACTTAAGTTTGACAATTCTTTGGGCTATGTCTACATTGGTTCTCCTACGGATCTCTTCATTTCTAATTCGATCACGTAGGGAAACTCCAAGCATAGCCCTCTGCATTCCCTTTTGGGCGACTTTCAGCCTTCTACTGAGGTTTCTAATTGCTCCGGCTACTGCATGCGCCTTGAAGCATCGCTCCACCCGGTGGATCGAATCCAAACGGGCAGTAGCAGACTAAGGCGGAGGGCATCGTGGAATACCTGCGCCAGAAAACGAGGTACGGGCAGTAGCAGACTAAGGCGAAGGACATCGTGGAGTACGTGCGCCAGAAGACGAGGTACGGGCAGTAGCAGACAAAGGCGGACGACATCGTGGAGTACCTGCGCCAGAAGACGAGGTACGGGCAGTAGCAGACTAAGGCGGAGGGCATCGTGGAGTACGTGCGTCAGAAGACGTGCAGTTACTGGAGTCGCACCGCAACGTCAACTTCAAGGCGTTCGTGGTGCGCGTACCAAATTGTTACCTGCCCGTCGTCATGGAAGAAGACTTCTGGCCGCAGGACGTAGTGTTCCGTCGCTTCCGCGGACAAGTACCATAGAGCAGCACAAGAACAAGCTAGTGAAGTGCTATTTTATAATAAAAATATGTATGTTTAGATTAAGTTATTAGGGAGGTGTCGCGCGTCGATTGAAAAAGAAATTGCCTATCTGACCTCCACAACCCAGTTACCAAAACGATGCCTCTTGGGGCAAGGCAAGTGCCTTACCCCGCCTTAGAAGGAGTCTTTAAGACTATCAAAGACATTTCAAAACTAATAAATTTAAAATAATTTTTTTTTTCAAACTAGATATTGTACATTTTTTTTCTTTCATGATGTGTTATTTATATTTCTTTGTATACTGCATCGGTTGACGTCATCACGTCAACGCCGGCTGTCGCTGAAAACCAGCGTTGGGGCTCTGTCTCGCATAGGGTAATAGCATTATATTTTGCCGAGAGCGATGGCTGGTTTACGTGCGCGTATTTTCTCCCAAATTGTTACTTTTTAGGGTTCCGTACCCAAAGGGTAAAAACGGGACCCTATTACTAAGACTTCGCTGTCTGTCCGTCTGTCCGTCTGTCCGTCTGTCCGTCTGTCCGTCTGTCCGTCTGTCTGTCACCAGGCTGTATCTCAAGAACCGCGATAGCTAGAGAGTTGAAATTTTCACAGATGATGTATTTCTGTTGCCGCTATAACAACAAATACTAAAAACAAAATAAAATAAATATTTAAGGGGGGCTCCCATACAACAAACGCGATTTTTTTGCTCTTTTTTGCTCGATATCAAAAATGGCAACAGGTAGGCACTTGAAATATTCACAAAATACTCAATTGTATTTAAACTTTAATAATAAATATTAAAATTAAAATAAAATAAATATTTAAGGGGGGCTACCATACAACAAACATGTTTTTTCGGCGTTTTTGCCTTGTGGTACGGAACCCTTCGTGTGCGAGTCCGACTCGCACTTGGCCAGTTTTTTGTCTTTGTCTTCTTTCCCCGCGCCATGTTTGCCGCAAATAAACTTATTTTCTTTTCTCTAAAAGGGTAGGGATCTAGGATATACAAATGTAAATCCTACTTCTTTTAGTACGCCACAACTTTACCCGGAGTCGGCATGTACGATGCGTGTGACAGTTGAGAGTTTGCCAAAATCGTCGCGTGAACAACTCGCCGTCGCATTAGCCGTCGCCGGATTCCGCACCGGCCCGAACCGGCCCGGACCCCTTACTTTTACACCCGATTAATTGTGTGCATTTACACTGTTAACTATCTCGGGGTTTGCCCTTCAAAGGTATGTGTGGTGATTAGATAGTTACTGAAACTATCTGTAACTGTAAATTGCTGTGGGCGAATTTTCCGGACGTGTTTGAAATTTTTGACAACTCCTGCTAAAATGGAGATGTTTGTTAATGTGGGATGAGACTGTTTGTTTAGACTTGTCATGACAAGTTCTGGATAGATTTTATGAATAAGGAACCAAATCATAATAATGTTTCTTTATTGTATGTACACAGGAGTTATGAACTGGATGTGTTCGATAAAGACTGGTCTCAAATAGCCCTAGATAGAATGAAGAGTAGGGAAACCTCTGCCTTGCAGTGATTAAGTAAAAAACCAGCGGCCAGCAACCCTCCAGGGGACCTCAGCATTATGAGGGTGAGGGACAGTCCCAACGGCTACCTGAGGGTCATTGCTGAGAGAGTAGATAGTCCTCTATGGAGGCAGTGGATACACATCCACGTTAGATAATAGTTCTCTTGTATATGTAGTAACATTTATTTTTAAGTTCTTTTACATGTATTTACTAACACTCTAAGGACACATTTAGTTTGAAATAAAGAAATTGAATTGAATTGAATTATGCCGACACGTTACTCATTTGCTTCCGATATGATTGTTTTGTTTATTTACTTACTGCTAGCTGGTTATTCTTTATCACAGAATAATGCTGAAAAGTCTTAAACCTTTATTTAATAAAATGAAAGCTACTTTCCTTTCAATGTTAAAATAAATGAAAGTGCAATCAGCAAGTTCTACGAAAAAGCTAAAATTACCTACCATACGATGACGTTTACCCTGTGCAGTAAGCAGAATTACTAAATCGTCTGTTACCGAACTTGGCACTTCATACGAGTTCATGACCAATGTGACAGATGGCCTTATCTGTCAACACCACTGAAACAACTTACAGAAGACCAACTCCATAAGCTGGACTGTGATTCACTTAATTATTATTACTACTTACTTACTATCCCTTCTTTATCACCTGTTAATTATAACCATTATTATATATCCAACATAATACAGTGGTGACGATTCCCTTGTTCACAAACTAAACTAAATTTAAGGACAGAAGGTAAATTTTAGTTTAGTCCTGTCGAATTAATGCGCTGACACTACTCGCATATAAGTTTAGATGTGACTTTTGACCGCCACACGTCAAAAAATCAAAAACGTGCCCTCGGCGTCAAAGTCTATCATGTAATATGTAGGTACGCTGTTTTTACTATAATAGTAATCTACAAAGAGATACGTAATTGATCTTGTGATCGTCGGTAAAAGAAGTATGGGACAATTAAACACTAGCTATACACAGGACTCGGATCTAGTCCGAAAGATCGGTTTACTTAAAGGTTTAATACAATAGAGGATACCTCCTACCAGTAAATGTTAAACAATACGTATTCTACCACATTTACCAGTAAAAAATAAGATAATCTCGTAGTGCATACAAATTACGAAACATATAATTTGAAATAAATGATGATAAATCGAAAAAATACAGTAGCTGATTAAGGAAGAAGGAAGTTTACGACTATGTTTTTGATTGAGTAATGTCACTTGTATGTGTGCGTGTGCACCTTCTATGCATACCTGCCTAGTGTCTGTTGTCTGGCATCCTCACGCCCATTTCTTGTTAGACGAGTTTTCTGACTGTTTTCCTTAAGTTTTTTCGTAGGTGGGTATCGTAGACCTATAGTCTGTATCATGGGTTTCATTATTTTATACTAGCTTCTGCCCGTGACTTCGTTCGCGTGAAAGTCTGCAAACAGATTAAACAGGTACAGAATATACTAAAATAACAGCCAACAATACCAATCAAATATTCTTTGTAATGATCGGATAAAAATATATGTTATAGTTTTAAATCAGGGTAAATACTGGTCTACTAAAGATAATTTTGTTTTAATTTTTACTCAGCTTAACGATCTAAGAAATCATTTTTTTAAATAAATTATAGTTTTCATTAGGAATAACGTTTACTCTACAGAATTATTTGCAAAACGCCAAAAACCTCAAAAATAAGAATATTTAAAAGATATTTATGTCTGTGATTAGAATTAATGCTTGTTTATAAATCCAATCCGATCACCGATGTGATGAGAAAACACTAATTAGACATTGCTCAATGTTTTTTTATTATCCTAACAATAAAATTTAAATATCATCTTCTAATGATATTACCCTCTTTTATTAAATCCATTCCGAAAAATTTAAAGTTACTTGAATGAATTATTATTATTATTTGATTATTATGTTATTATTTTGTCACATCACTATTTAAATTTCGTTATAAAGCTAATTAAAAGTCCGACCATAGATCGGGCTTATTTTGCCTTAGCTACAAGATAGGTACCGCGTCACGAGCATAAGTAGGTATGTATATACTTGGCTTTACTCAAAGGCGATTTTCTCCTTTATTTTTGAATGAAATTTTATATTATTAGAAACATAGTTTTTTCGAACCCATAGGTTTATGAAAATTGTTGTATTTCAACGTTGCATTCTTTATTTCGTGAAAAAATCGCATTCGAAAATTGCCAAGTGTTGGCATATTATTGCTCGTGACTGTACATTCGAAATTAAATCCATCCAAACTCACTACTCTACAATTAGCACCAGCCTTCTCTTAGCACCCATAACGAACACCTAAACGAACAGACAGACAGACAGACAAATTGACGGATAGCTCGCACAGGATACACGGCAGACGAAACAAAAAAACTTTAGCTTATTAACGTTTACAACGTAAATGATCGCAAGTGAAACGACCTCGGTGGGATTATTATTGGATAAGGGTGGGTGACCCCTCAGGGTTGAGGAGTAGGTGGCTCTGAATCTGAAGGATTAAGTGACGGTCTGGAAGATTCCAGAACCCATCCAGATTTTGGGAAAGCTGCACTACATGACACGTTACATTCTTGGCGCTAAGCTAAATATGGTGATGCAATGCATACTATACTAATAGTATAAATTCGAAAGTAACTCTTTCTGTTTATCTGTCTGTCTGTATGTTACCTTTTCACGCCTAAACCACTGAGCGGATTTCGATAAAATTTGGCAGAGAGATAGATCGCATCCCGGGGAAGGACATGGGATAGTTTTTGTCCCGATATTCCCACATGATCGACACTTATGCGGGTGAAACTGTGGGGCGCTTGCTAGTAACTATATACAGGGTCAAATTAGATTAATTAGCGAAACTCCGAGGACGAAATGAGTATCGATATCAGTCTAAACATGATAAAACTAAAAAAAATAATGATGACTTCTTTTATGGGTCCGCAGTTAGTGTAGTCACATGAAACATGAGTTCGTTTTTTTTTTTTATCTATGCTTCTCAGTCTGTCTGTGTGTCTGTGTGGTGCCGGACTTAAAGAATAGCACCACCCCATACTTCCCGTGGTGTCGTGTGTGTCGTAAAAGGCGACTAAGGGGCGTACCGGAGAATGGGCAGCAGCGTTCTCTATGCATTCCACCACCATACCATACTGCGATCGCCAACCCGCCTGCCAAGCGTGGCGATTATGGCAAACCTCCCCCTTTTGGGGGAGGCCTATGTCCAGCAGTGGACGTCTTTCGGCTGAAATGATGATGATGATGATGATGCTTCTCAGAATTAATACCTAATCACGATTAAACAAAAGAAAACAGATTTTCTCCACTCATACTTCAAGTAAAAGCATTCCCAGCGGTGGTTGACCCCTACAAAAACATCAAATATTTTATATATTTACTTGCTGCGCCCCGCGGTTTCACCCGCATAAGTTTCGATCCCGTGGGAATATCGGGATTAAACGTAGCCCATATGTTAACCCAGGGTGTGAGCTACCTCCATACAAAATTTTATCAAAATTGGTCTAGCCGTTTGAGCGTGAAGAAGTAACAAACATATAGACACACACACACACCCCCATACAAACTTTCGCCTTTATAATATTAGTGTGATTTTATCGTGTTTAGTTATCGACATTCATCACGTAGGCACAGTTTTGCTAGCTAATAGAATTTTATCCTGTGTAGCAATAAGCATGACTAGGATATTATTATGATACATGATTTATTTTCTGTAAGTAGGTTTTTACAAACACTTTTACACGTCATCACATTTTTTAAACTAGATGTGGTCGGCGTTTCCTATCTGACTACTCTGAGAAGAAATATATAGCGCTTCTTTCGTTCATGCTACGGCCACATTGTCGCGATAAAGCGAACTACACTTCGCACTCCGTTCAACGTCTTGCTGTAAACAGAGCGCGCACAAAGTGCAGTTCGCTTTATCGCGACAATGTATAGTCGTAGCATGAGACTATCCATTCCTACACAGACAGTTTGTCTGTAAGAAATCGCCTTGTACAGACGCCAGCACATCAAGCTACTACAGTCTGTGAAATTTCTTTGATAGATTTTCAACTTTATCGCTAAAGCATAAGGTTCAATGTTGATTGGGAAATTTTTACAGTTTCGGGTAGCTTGATGTGCTGACGATGGACCGTATTGCATCGTGCACTTCTTTTAAATGTCTCTTAATGTATATTAGGTATGTTGTATACATTAAGAGGGGCCCGTGGCTAAATAATAACAGCCGCACAGGTCGACTGATCAGGTTAAGCTACGCTTGCCACGGTTGGTCTGTGGATGGGTGACCATCTTTACATACCATGACCCCTCTGTGCCTCGGAAAGCACGTTAAGCCATTGGTGCCGGCTGTCATTCGTGGATCTTTGACAGTCGTTACGGGTAGTCAGAAGCCCGACAACCAGTCTTGCCAAGGGGTATCGTATTACCCAGTTACTGGGTTGTGGAGGTCAGATAGGCAGTCGCTCCATGTAAAATACTGGTATTCGGCTATATCTGGTTAGACTGAAAGCCGACCCCAACATAGTTGGGAAAAGGATAGGCAGTTGATGAGGTTTGTGGTATACAATAAAGCGTTATATTAATAATAGGTGGGATCTGAACCCACGACCTCTCTCCTCCATCTTGGCTTTAGTCAATTGCCGCTTCTAGATTTGTACAGACGCCAGCACATCAAGCTACCCGAAACTGTCAAATTTTTGCAATCAACTTTGAACCTTATGCTATGGCGATAAAGTTGAAAATCTATTAAATAAATTTGACAGATTGTAGTAGCTTGATGTGCTGGCGTCTGTACGTTTTGTAGTTAATGTCTGTACAATAATAGCACACACGGAATTAAATCCACTAAACTGTATGATAATGTCATTGACACGATCTTTTTGTCGATTCATGATGACTATGACATTTTCTGGTAGATTGCAGGGAACCTTAAAAGGACACTCTTTATTATAATAAAGAAACGGGGGCCTAAAAAGGCCACTTTGGCAGAATCATAAAAGGATAACATTATGAATCATAATATGGCGAAGACAGCCCGTGTTTTTCTTTTTTCGCTGTTCTACGTAGGTATAATCAAAGACATTGGGAATGGATTTGGATTGGATTGATTGGTATTTTAGCACAGACAAAAAAAATAACTGAAAAATCCTTCACCAATGGGATTTTTATAAGAATTAACTTAGAATCGTAAAAGAACACAGGATCGTAAAAGGATAACATAATGAATCATATGGACACATTATGATTCATAATGTTATTCTTTTACGATTCTGCCAAAGTGGCCTTTTTAGGCCCACTGTTTCTTTATTATAATAAAGAGACACCAGGAGGATAAAGATATCAGGAAATAAGAAGATTAAATGATTTCCAAAGTTTTTGGTGGGTGACTTACGTACCTACTATATTAATACCAAGCGTTCTGTCATATTTCTGTCAGTTCCCCTTCAAAAGTCATTTGACTTTTTCCCACTTCAGTTGTAAAGCACATTATGATTTAAAATTCTAGTTTCTAATGTTTGACCAAATTATTGACCAATTCATGACAATAATAATGATATATTAAACTAACTTTTGTAGGACACTGTATAACTTGATGACGTTTTGTTTTGGTGGAAAGCTTAGGCATATTTCCACTAAAATACTGTAAGGTACTGAGTTATTTGTTTCACCGACCTACCATCGCTATTTTGATAGCGTAACTTCTCTGATTTCCAGTAACTAGGCACAGTATATCGGGTGCGATGTGCAATATCGGCCATATTTCTAAATGCACACGAGAGTACTAAAACGTCCGAGTAAAGCTACGGACACATATATTCAGTGCAGCATGTCTCACCGAGATCAAAAGGAAGTGAGCACGTTTATTTCTGGATCATAATGTAAACTGCGCTCACCAAGGTTGTGTGCACTCCTCCTTTTTGACATTTGTCAAATTAGCGATCATTATTTTGCCGGCGATGCGGCCAGAGATGAATTTGTGTTATTTATACGTTTGACTGGATATTTTCTTGAGAGTGATTGACCGAATGACGAATATTATAACAGTGATCTGCGGTATCGTTGAGATTATTTTTATAAATATGTATTTTTGGATGGTACCGTTAGCTGCAGATGCTGCAACTTCCAGTCATTGATTCTATATCGCTTTTAATGATAGTGAGTGAAAAGTAGGTACCTACGCTTTGGAATGGGCAACTAGCTTCATATTTTCTGACTGACCGACTTCTTGACAGTTCAAAAGTGCCTGTAAATGGTTTAATTGAAATAAATTCTTGAGTTTTTTGTTTTAAGTGGTGGCCTATTTCCAGCAGTGGACGTCTTTCGGCTGAAATGATGATGATGATGATGATAATTATGAGTGAATAAGCAATAAGTAAGCTTATTTTATGATATGGCGTTTGTCAAAGTAATTAGCAACATGTAAAACAAAACAACAAACAACGAACAATATAAAATATCTTGGAGTAATTATTGATGCTACACTTACATTTAAAAATCACATAGATCTATTATGCAGCAGAGTACGTAAACTGATGTTCATTTTCAAAAAAATTCGTCATTTTGCCAACTCTAAGGTAATAAAACAGGTCTACTATGCTCTGTGTCAATCAATAATTACATATTGTATTACCGCATGGGGAGGTGCGGCTAAAACAGTTTTACTTCCACTGGAGCGCGCTCAAAGAGCAGTATTGAAAGTATCCACATTCCGGCCTATCCTGTTCCCGACCCAAGATTTATATAAATCTTGCAATGTTCTGACAGTGCGGCAGTTATTTATTATGAATGCGTTACTAAAACAGCACTCTAAATTGGCGTATAATAGAGTTGTCACTGATAAGAGACGAAAAGACATCTGTATGGATAATTATAGATTAAGGCATTCGTTTATGTATAGATTTTTTATATTCCTAGGCCCATTTCTGTATAATAAAGTAAACGCAATTTTGTCAACTTGGTTGCAAAATCTGTCCTATGATGACACTGAAAAGTTACTGGTTGTTTTAAGTTAAATACTATTTTTATTTCTGTATTGTCCTAGCATTAGTCTGCTAAGTTACCCACTATTTATGTATATTATCAATCTTTGGAATATTATTGTAATAAGCTAATTTGCACATAGTGATACCTGAGATACAGGTTTATCCTAGTTCAGGTCGATCCCATTATTATATACCTACCATTTTAGTATAAGGCTTAATATTGTAAATATGCATAATGTATTAAAATAAATAAAATAAATGTTTTTTTCAAACGACATCTTGGTATCCTAAATACTTTTATACATTATTATAGTAAGCTAGTTAATTTATTATTTTTTCCTCTGCGCTGCCACTGACAACGCCGTGGAAGTGGCATAGTTTTGGGAAAACAAGATTTAAAATACAGTCGTGCCAGCGACACGAAGAAGAAGAAGAAGAATTTATTGTTTTATAAACATGGGGCTCTTACTGTTTATGTCATTTCCGTAAAACAAACAATAATACCTAAACCCGGAAGAAGGCAAACTGCCAACGTTGCAACGATCTTACATAGTAGGTATGCAATCACACTATCACACTAATATTATAAAGGCGAAAGTTTGTGAGTGTGTGTGTGTGTGTGTTTATATGTTTGTTACTTCTTCACGCTCAAACAGCTGGACCAATTTTGATAAAATTTTGTATGGAGATAGCTGACACCCTGGATTACATATAGGCTCTTTTTACCCCGATACTCCCACGGGATCGAAATTTATGAGGGTGTAAACCGAGGGCTCAATTAGTTATACATATGGCAAGGGGCAAGAGCTGCCTCTTGCTATATTTTATCAGCTTTTATATCCTTCTACTAACAGCTAATCTCCTCTCTTCAGTTGTGCTGCCCAATCTGGTACCAGCGGCACGTTGATCTTAGTTCAGCAATGTTCACACTGCTAGGACACTGCTAGGCCCCTCTTTGCGAGAGGTGGTGGGCCATAATCCACCTCACGTGCCTAGTGTGGTTTGGGTATAACCGTTGATCATAACAACCATGACTCTATTCTTAATTATGCTATTCGCTTACACACTCTCGCAATTTAAATCTTCGTGATTCTTCAGGATATAAACTTCTAATTTCTTATAAACTCAAGCTTCTAATTTCAGGAGGTCTGCAAAATCCGTTAGCTATGTATTATATTGTTTTATCGTGTATTTTGAAAAGTTATTTCCTTCTTCTAGGTTTTATTATTATTTTCCACAATAACAATACAATCATTAAATCTTTAAAACAACCCGGAACGCGGCAACCTGCCAACGTCACAAGGATGTTACATAGAAATGCTTTCTGTCATAGTTATGTGTTGATTAGCATAAAACATGCTCCTGCGCATTGAAGCCGCGCTCTTCCGGATTTTTTCAACGTTACACCACGAACGGAATTCCAGCCCGCATGACATTGAACGTTCATTGCCAATGTTTTGCATCTAGTAATAAAATGTGTGTGAGTAAAGTCATATTAACTATGGAAGGAATCCTGATAATCTGGGAAATGAATCTTTGGATTCTGTAGTTATAAAGTGTAGCTTCCAAATCTGTGAGTATAGTTGGCAATTACTCTTAAAGTTAGGGATGGTATCCAAGGAACGTTTGCCTGTAGCTCGAAGGGCTACCCTTGCAATGAACCCATTTCAAATTACCAAACTAAATTACATTCAACAAACTCACTACAATATACTATACACTTGGGGTTGAAATATCTACAATCAAAAGCAACATTAAGACGAAACTTATATCGTAATAATCATCAAAGTTCTAATCCATCAACACAAACAAAGCTCAGGCAAACCCGCCGTACGCACTAGTATGCAAAACAACGAACAATGTGACTATTTGTCACGCCATGGACTTAGTATGTGCATAATTATGTCCCAGTGAGGGTATGTACTGTGAGACATGGCACCTGTCTTGTACGTCAGGTGGTCTGATGATCTTGGAGTAGAAATGGCGTAGGTATATACTTTCGTGGCCTGTTAGCAGATAAGATTATTTTCTGCTGCTGGGGAGTTTGTTGCGCCACTTCTTCGTCCCGCCAGCGACAGCACTAGAAACTTCGCAAGTGGAGAAGGGCGGGAGTTTTGGGGGATTTATGTTATGTAATTCTGACGTTCGAAAAGTGCTGATTATCAACATAATTTGAACAAAAGACTTTGATTTTGATTTTTTATTTAAAAGCAAAGCAAGCGGTAAAACTACACACATCAAAAGTGTCTAGGGATCAACATATATTTTTGCAATAACTTTTCTCCTGATTGATATTAATTAAAATTTTCTTTAAGGATTCATCAAATAAAGTGTTTTCGTTTGTCACAGTAACGATAAACCAAGTCACCTTTGCATTAATAAAGAAATTTGCCATTTTCCTAATAAAGGGATTTTTGACATTTGAACCACTAACACAAAAGTTCGAAAAAAAAACTGAAATAACAGTTTTCTTTAAAATTTTATTGGGTAACTTAAACAATTAATAATCCGTGTTTCTACCGCGAACACTAACAACACAAGATCATCGGTTTGGCATACTCAAAATGAGTTCATCCAAATCACGCTGTGGAATGGCCGCCCATGTTCGTTGCAACAACAAAAAAAGGTCTTCTTGCGACTGGATACCCTCCATATTCGGCAGAGCTCTTCTCTGTAGCATATCCCATGCATGCTCAATCGGGTTCAAGTCTGGCGACTGAGCAGGCCAGGGCAGGACATTGATGTTAGCTGCGGCGAGAGTCTGTCTTACAACTCTTGCGGTGTGCGGTCGTGCATTATCATGCATTAACTGAAATAAGGGACCGATTTGCACTTGTAGAGGAACGATGACGTCTGATACAATCGTCTCAGCATAAATTTGAGCGTTGAGGTTGCCTCTGATCCAAATCAACTCAGTTCTTCCGCCGATCCAAATACCCGCCCATACCATGATGGTTCCACCACTATAAGGATGGACTTCCTGGCAGGATTTTAATCGCTGTTGGCGTCCAGGGGTTCTCCAGTGTCGTATACGTCTTGTATCCGGTCTCATACCAAAACGAGACTCATCAGAAAAGCACACGAAACGCCATTGTTCTTCTGCCCAATTTCTGTGTTCAAGAGCCCATTGATATCGAATCCTACGATTGTGCATTGCTATAGGTGGTACCCGTAGCGGTCTTCGGGAATGAAGGTTCACTTCATGCAAGCGGTTTCTGACTGTTTGGTCGCTAATTAAGTTCCCTGAAGAGTGATGAAGCCT
Organism: Mesoligia furuncula; assembly: GCA_916614155.1. Classification (NCBI taxonomy): domain Eukaryota; kingdom Metazoa; phylum Arthropoda; class Insecta; order Lepidoptera; family Noctuidae; genus Mesoligia; species Mesoligia furuncula. The sequence goes on along the minus strand of OU744809.1, from coordinate 2,200,698 downwards.
CACGGCTAACATCATGGCGGTTATTGTTGGAGCTCTTCGAGTTAAGATTTGAATGTATCGGTCTTGTCTCCGTGTGGTGCAGCGATACCGTCCTCCATGGCGCTCAGCCACGGTACCAGTGCTTCGGTAACGTGTCCAAAGTCGACTGATAACACTCTGACTTGTATTCAGAGCTAAAGCCACAGTACGTTGCCGGGAACCAGCTTCTATCATTCCCACGGCTCTGAGCATTTCTTCCCTGCTTAAATGACGTCGCCGCTCCATAATTTGGTTTTAATCAGTAGTAGGGAAACAGTAGCACTAATAATGTCTTCAATGCGTTGTATGTTTTTATAGGGAAAATATTGACAGCTGATTTTCATCTTTTACTCGAATTTGATTCACAGTTCCTGATACAAATTATGAAATGCACCAAAAAGGATCCATATAAATTTATAAAATCATAAATTTATTACAAAGCCACATCTCAATCTCAAGAAATCCGCATAAAAATGCTTGATCCCTAGACACTTTTGATGTGTGTATTTCAAGTCAAAAATTTGTTTCGTGTGAGGATCAATACCGAAAATTATTATAGTAGTACAAGATATAAGCAATTTGTGTAAGATCTTATGGGCAGTATGAAGCAGAAAGAGGTGATGATATTCGTCCTGTATAGCGCCATCCCTTTTTTGCTATGGAACAGTGATAAGTTTGACACTTCCGTATACGGCCCTACAATTATACCCATAAAACTGAATCTCCATTAGCTGACCCGATAGACGTTGTCCTGTGATTTCAATAAATTTGACAAAAAATTCATATGAAAAAGGTGGCTCAGTTTTCCCGAATTCTTAAATTTTCCGGGAAACTTTTCCAAATTTTATTTTCATAGAAACCTAATGCGGACTATTATGAACATTTAGAAACAAAAAATACCCAAATCGGTCAAGACGTTCTCAAGTGATGCGCTTCTAAAAGCATTTCATTTTTATTTATATACATATATATTCTTGCAAATCAGTATTTGCAATGCCAATAATTTCTCCTTCAATCTCATCGTCATCCCATAAAAAAAACTTTTTACTGCTCCTTTAAAGGCACTCCCTTAAAAGGCCTACAATGAGCTACTGGCAAACAAATCAACATTAAAAGGAAAGCAAATTAGAATGAGGCAGATAATACTATCAATTGCTACCATAAACTTGCTGACCGATACCGCGATAACACCATTTTATTGGGCCATTGTTCTTCAAAAGGATTCTCTGCTTTAGTGGTAAATAAATTATCGCCTGTGCATTGAACTCCTGACCTGAAATCATTTAAGGAATGATTCTGATAGCGTTTATGGCTCGCAGTACCTACAGAATAGAACTAAAGGAATCACACTAATATTATAAAGGCGAAAGTTTGTGAGTGTGTGTGTGGGGGTGTGTTTATATGTTTGTTATTTCTTCACGCTCAAACGGCTGGACCAATTTTGATAAAATTTTGTATGGAGGTAGCTGACACCCTGGATTAACATATAGGCTACTTTTTATCCCGATATACCCACGGGATCGACATTCACGCGGGTGAAACCGCGGGGCGCAGCTAGTATTAAATAAGAACAATATTTACTTGAAAAGTTGATCACCATTGTCCAATCAAATTAAATATCTTCTGTTCACATTAGAAATAATATAGGCCACTTAGTTGTACAAAAAAAAAACAAATAAAAAAAAACAAGAAAAAATATTGGTAAAATAATTGAATGGACTCTACAGTCCATTCAATTATTTTACCTCTGATTTTGCATCACTGTCAAATCACAGTGGTCCTTATACTCTCTGTAATAAGGTTACTGTTGGATTTCTGCTGCAATTCTGTCAAAATGACAATGATCTTTATTCTCATTACTAGCTGTGCCCGCGACTTCGTCCGCGTGGAATAGTGACTTTTCGGGCAGCGTATTTTAAATTACATATACCGTCTACAGACCGGGCATTTGCTGTCCGAACCCTCTGAGAACTCAGGCGAATTTCAGTGAAAGTTTCAGACTCTAGTGCTTGAGCTTCACGATCGGCAGTGAGACGTATTTCTCGTTCTTCCTGTGTTTCCTGAGACCGAACATTTGCTGACCGAACCCTCTGAGAACTCAGACGAATTTCCCTATCAGTGAAAGTCTCAGACTCACGCGATAGTGTATGAGCTTCACGATCGGCAGTGAGACGTATTTCCCGTTCGTCCTGTGTCTCCTGGGATCGAGCATTTGTTGAACTAAACGAACCTGTGGATGCCTCAATAAATTAAGGCCTCCAGCCAGGGCATAATACACAACTTAACTACACAATATAAACTTAAAAACTAAGCGACTACACGCTAAGGGCACCCCCTGTGGGGTACGGACCTCGGCTTAGGGCGTCGCTGGGAGAGGGCAGCAAGGGACAGGCTGGATCGGAATTATGGCAGCGGCGCGGCTCTCAGCGCGCTTTATACAAGGTGTTACGGAAAGGGGGTATCAACCCTGAAGGAGGTGAATGTGCTCATGAAACTAAACAAATTTCCCCAAAGAACATAGGTCGAAATATGAAAAAAATTTTGGACCTCCCATAGTAATAGTAAATCATTGATGTGCTATTACTATGGGAGGTCCAAATTTTTTTTTTCATCTTCATTCACCTCCTTCAGGGTTGATACCCCCTTTCCGTTACACCTTGTATATATAGCCACGGACGCGCAGGCGCGAGGCGTTTACGTACTCTGATAGAATACCTTAACAAATGTTCGCCGTGATTCTTTAAATTGACATAACTTTTTTATTTATGAACCGATTGACATGAAATAAACACTAAATATTAAGTGAAGCTTACTATAATATATTAGTGAAAACCGCATCTAAATCGAATAAGCCGTTTCTGATATTAGCGTGCACAAACACAGCAGACAAACAGACAAACAGACAAAAAAAAATTTAATTACAATTTCGGGTTCGGCATCGATATAATAACAACCCCTGCTACTTTTTTTTAATATATTTCCATTGTACAGACACCACTTTTCTACAATTTTATTATATGTATAGATAATAAGATTACTGTTAAAGGAAAATAACTGTGAAGGACTGTATAATATGTCGTTACATCAGTATAGAAAAACTAGTAGAAAATATTAGAGAGCCAAATGGATTCTGTATTTTTCCGTATACAACGACATTCACAATAATATCAGGCAAAAGAAAGATAAAGCGAGCAACCAAAAAAACAAATTGCTACCAACAAACACCATAAGTGTTGATAACACAGGGAACCAAGAAATTATTGATAGCATTTGCCTAAAATAGTGGTGGCAACATGCTACAGAAATATGACTTCCCCAATGTTCAGTAAAACGGACGGTGGCAAAGGGCCAAGAATACACTAGGATGAAGATGAAGATATATTATGACATTGTACATTCACGAAGTGAGGAAGGACTAAACGACGAACTCAGAAACTGCGTCACCACTCAAATGTAGGCATATTGAGAAACAAAATAAAATAAAACGTACATTTATAAATGTAAGGAATAGCATTATAGTAAAGGTAATTTCCCGGCATCGCATCGGCATTGTAAAATATAGAACAGTTACAATTTAATGGATTGCAACCATTCAAATTCTTAGACAACACTTAAAGATTTAAAAAAAATAATTGATAATTCTCAGACAAGACTCTTATTAAGATTCTAGAAAGATATGAAGATTAAAGAAAAATCAGCAAAATAAAAGTTCTCTCTCAAACAGCAACAATAAAATCTTGAAACTTATTTGACAAGTAAAAAATTTTTAATCAGAATTCCGCATACTTAATCACACCCAATATTTTTCGACGTCATGTCGTTAGTAGACCAAATCGTAATTTCCCCTCAGTTTCATTAATTGCTTGATTCGGACTTAGGTCAAAAATCACATATTTCAAATCTCGATTCTCCACGTGCTACAATAAAATGTATTATTTATCTAATGTACAAAACATAATAATCAATTTAATGGGCCAATCAGAGGCCCCTATCAATAAATAAGTTCGAAACTGCATTTCCAGCCTTTGGAAATTACTAATCATTAATCGCTGCCACTTGGTGTGGTGTAAGTGGAAAAAAAACTGCGTTACATTTTTTTGGAAAAGCGAGTCGTTGAAAAACTACACACTAAGCCTGGGTTGCATCATCTTACTTTAACTTTAACAAACGTCAAAAGTCTGTCAAACTGCATACAAAAATCACCGGTGATGGTTAAAGTTACGGTTAAAGTCAGATGATGCAACTCAGCCTAAAAGTTCTATCATCCAAAGAAAACTATGATAGTATTTAATAGGAAGAAGGTTTTAATGTGCGAAGTCAAACTCTTGATAGCCATAATTATTTTGATAGGTACTAGTATTGTTATTAAGTACATGGTTTATTTACGGTACGGCGGCGTAAAATCCGCGCCGTAGAAAAAACGTGTCCGTCAGTCAACAAGCTTCCATAGTGATCCATACAACAGTGATGACCGTGCCTACACACGGCGAATAAACAGTAGGTTTTCACGGCAAGAAAAACGTGTAGGTATGTACAAAGGGTCTTATGCGTCACTTTTTTATCAATTGTGTTAAGTAAGATTGATTTAAGTTAAATATATTAGGTATACGTATAAAAGACAACTCATTATTTACACCTCAACAAAATCTATTGGTGTTTGAGCCTAAATTATTTGAAAAACTGGCCAAGTGCGACTCGGACTCGCACACGAAAGGTTCCGTACCACAAGGCAAAAACGCCGAAAAAACACGTTTGTTGTATGGGAGCCCCTTTTAAATATTTATTTTATTATTAAAGTAAAAATACAACTGAGTATTTTGTGAATATTTCAAGTGCCTACCTGTTGCCATTATTGACATCGTGCAAAAAAGGGCAAAAAAATCGCGTTTGTTGTATGGGAGCCCCCCTTAAATATTTATTTTATTTTGTTTTTAGTATTTGTTGTTATAGCGGCAACAGAAATACATAATTTGTGAAAATTTCAAATGTCTAGCTATCGCGGTTCATGAGATACAGCCTGGTGACAGATAGACGGACGGACAGACAGCGAAGTCTTAGTAATAGGGGACCCTATTACTATGTTTTCACCCTTTGGGTACGGAACCCTAATAACAAAAAGTGAAAGAATGAAAACATCAAATAGAAATTGAATTTTTGTCCTATTACGGTGCTCTTGTTAAACACTGTAATTCACCTTTACGATAACGCAAAAGAGCGACCCTTCTTTGGACTCCGTAGCCTAAGGCATCGCATTATACCAAACAGCTAAAGGCACCTGTTCCACCGCCAAAGAGGAAGCGTCTAGCTATCAAAAACTTTCTCGCTCAAGAATCGTACAAAATATTTTAGTTCCCGTGTAATTACAACATATATTAAAAGTTGATCGCTGACTATTACACCACCTGCGAGATAAAGAGAGTACTCTCGCTTTGTGGACAAACCACTTGCTGAGACTAGCGCTTGGTACACACGCATACCAGCGAGTGATTGCTCGTCGCGCACTCACTCGCTCCTCGTTGCTTGACAACTAGTTTATAGTCGCTAGCTCTACTCGGTTCTCCTGAATCGCCGGTGGTAGGATAGGTGCCGAAAAGCTCATAACTTGAACGGCAGCCTTAGACAATTAAGTTGTTAGGCTCATCGAAAACGCTCGACTCTAATAAAGACCACCAGTCGGTACTATTAAATATTCACTTACTGTCCCCGATACATTTTCAATAGCTGGAAAGAAAGAAATGCGAAGAAATCTTGCTGGAAAGTGAACTAATTTAGTAATTATAGGCTGCAATGAGCTTAAGCTGGATCTTTGACAGTCGTTACGGGTCGCCAGAATCACGAAAGTCTGAAAACCAGTCTTTCCAAGGGGTTTCGAATTACGCAGTAACTGTGTTGTGGAGGTCGCTCTATGTAAAATACTGGTAGCTGCATCCGGTTATACTGGAAGCCGACCCCAACATAGGGGGGAAAAGGCTAGGCAGCTTAAGCTTGAATTACAACAAAACTTTAATAATATCGAACAAATAAAATTAGTTTAAATGGATATATAAATGTAAGGTGTAGCTATTCTATTTCAGTACACTCGTTGTGCACTGATGCAAAAACATAAAAGTACTGTAAATAATGTGCAAGAAACAAACTAATTATGATGAATCAAGAAACACCCCACAATTAATAATTAAAGTAGGTAATTCCGAACTCCCGAAACGTCTTAGCTCCCTAAATATCAAACTGGAATACACGAGCCCGAAAGTTAACAAGACTAAAATCAAGACACAAATGAAATATGCAAAGGCGAAAATTCTGTATATTTCAGAGGACTCCATAAATACATGTCTTGGCGCACCAAGCGAGGGAAAACGCACACTTGATATGCCTCCGACGCAATTATCGGCGGAAATAGAGGGTTATTAGAGGCTCAACGAAAAATTACTAAATTAATACCAAATTGAACCGTACGCCGGCGACATAGTGGCTATGAAGCGTGGTAGGGCTGATAAAATGGGATTGCAAATGTTATAAAGAAGGGGTAAATAAAGCATACAGCATTTCGTGTCCGCTGCCATGCGAAATGGCGATGAATAAGTTATGTGACACGATGGATTGAATAACACCATTATTGTGACATCGTTAGCTGTGTTGTGGTAGAATGTTGTTATAAGAGGGCTATTTTCAGATTGAAAATGAAAATTGCAGGGTAGAGTTTTATGAAGTGAATAGTGGTTGTATGTAAACAATAATAAGCCTGCTGAATTGCTTCATACCAACTGCAGTGACAAAACTATCCAGGCGTTTATTGATCCTAGTCATGAATTAAAACTAATTTCAAATTCCATTGAGAGTATGTAGTATTTTAAGTTCAGAGGTGACGGGAATTGGTTTACTTAGAAAATTGAATTTACTAAGTTCTTCAATCTCTTACGGAAGAGTATAATAAGCAATATCGAATGTACACTTCTTCCTATTTTGTTTAATTATATACTTGGCTGGCTTGATTACTTAATTACAAATGGGTATTTGTACGCCCTCTGGCATAAAATAGCGCACTCTTTATTACCTTTATGTACCATAAAGATTGTAGATATGTTCAACAAATGAATAAATAACTTAGAACTTACACAAATTCTACTCAAAGAAGGTGTCCGGACCAGCTAGTATTAATTTTCATCAGGTGATAATATGGTACCGTGAGGCATCGCGGGCCACCAAACATGATCAACACTTCAATATTATGAATGTTACGTACAAGTTTAGAAACATAGGGTTTGAAGTACACAGTGAGTGGTTGAGCCATGTCGTCCGGAAACCCCTGATAATGAGACTGGAGAGCTCAGGTACTAAAATCAGTGCTGATTTTATCAAGACGAAGTTTGCAAGAAGTTCACAACAGATTCCAACACTGCCTTTTAATATGATACAAAAACAAACTAATGCTAATCATTAGAAAAATATAGAGAACCAGAGATCGTCTATAGATAGTGTTAGTGTCACAAACTGTTTTGTGATCCCTTTACTTCATTGTTTAGTCAAAGTTGCAATTAGAGCAAGAGCTTATTTGGTCTTGGTGATTATTAAATGCAACAGGACTGAAAGGACGCTGAACCAGGGTGAACCAGAATGGTCCTGCACCTATAATTGCTACAAATATTCGGGCCATACACCAGAAATCCACCCGTATCCAACGCGTGTTACAAAATGTTAACAAAGTGACTGATATTAGGTAATACGAAGATTTACCATGTTGGATAATGTGTAATTGTGTTTTACAAAGAATATTAACTAAATTATATTATTATTATTATTATTTTAAAGAATATTAACTATCGAAATACAATTCTTCTAATCTACGGGTTTTATCAAGAACCAACCAAAACTATTATAAAGAACTTCAATACCAAAAGTATCGATTAAACGAACACGAGGAAACCATTTGCATTTTCCAGCCCATTGCGAGGATTCTTAATGGAATCAATCGTGCAGCGTTGGCCTCAGAAGAAATGCTCCGAATTCATATCACGCGTCCGCTACGGCCAACCACGATATACTGAGACAGTTTAATCTCATATGTTATTCTACGCTCAAGGTCACAAATACTAGCGCACGACTAAATTTGTATTCAAAATAAACTTGCTAAATTAGGTGGTGGCCTTGACTGCACAGTTGCGATAGCAATTCCGTGAGTGACAATTTACGCAAGTTTATTTTTTGCTTTTCAATGTTAATGTGTCAACCACTTTGTGAGTGATACCGCGGAAGGAGTAGTAGCAGGTTTTAGGGAGGAATGAATGGGATAAACAGATGAACATAGAACATCTTGTTAAAATGGTTTTCAGTCAATCAAACAACACCCGACACGACAACGCCGTGGAAGTGGCAAAGTTTTTGTTGAAAAACAAGATCTAAAATACAGTCGTGTCAGCGACACGAACAAGAAGAAGTCAATCAAAGCAATCTTGGCAAGTCAATTTGTATCATAAGATGACGTTGTAACCTAATTTACTAATTACTTACTATACAAATGTAAGCACTTTGTCACACGTGTCAAGCCTGTTTTTGTTGAAACCTTGTTTTGTCTAGAAAAAAACAAACTCTTAACTCTTTAAAACTGTAGGTGTTTTGGCAAAAAGAGAATTTTCTTTCTGTCAGTGTATGGGTTACCAAAACTCCTACAGTTTTAATTAATACTCAAACGTTTACTATGACGACACTCGTAGGAAGATTTAGTAAATGATTAATCAAGTGTGTTATTTCGTCAAGTGGGTTTCTGAAGTTGCTCTTTTTTTAGACGATCTTTATATAGCCTACGAGCAAAATATAGGTTATTTACCGTAAACGTTTTACGCACTTGGAGTGCCACAGGGCGCCAAATTCAGACCACTGTGTCAATGTCAATATGAACTGGGTCACCGAAATTGTTCCAATACCTAGTTGGTACATTCAGTGCTGATGCGTTCCGAGGAAACCAGACCAGCTGTTAGCAGGAGAATTTCCAAGGAACTATCACCAGTTTATTTCATTCTATTGAATCCTTGATTTGAACCTTTTAATTTCATTTCAATGAGTAGTATGGCTACTCAATCCGTCAAACTTTTTCATAATTATGAAATTATCCCGAAGCACTGACCAATACCGCTGTTTATCAATCAATGATCAATGGTTTTTACCATCATAGCGTTTAATGTTTAAACTACGCTTTGTAAAATGATTGCTGAATATTTGTGGGAAAACTTTAATATTCTTACTTATTTCATTCACCGTTAACTCGTCAAAAATTAATGTCAATAGATGAGCTTCTCTCACAAAAATATCCCTCACAAGGCAATATTATTTCAATCCTAAAACATTTAGCTCTTTAAAAGAGAATAATTCAAGCCTCGGAAATAAGTGCTAAATAACCGAGTCTTATTTTCTTTTATCGCTGTTTATAGCACATAATTCGTTTATGTAAATCAGGTCAGATTGTGTATCAAACGAAAGACGCTTTTATTAATTTAAAATGCTTTAATGGCTGACTCTTGCATTCGGGAAAATAAAAATAGAACGCACTTTTTCTGTACCAGCTTAAATATACCTACTCTGATACTTCTCATCATATTCATTAATTTATGAGTACTGGAGGATTTACGACGTTCATGAATTAACTAATTCACGTTTTTATACTAATATAATACAGCTGAAGACTTAATTTTGTTTGTTTGAACGCGTTAACCTCTGTAACTACCAGTCGAATTAAAACTTTTTTTTTTGCATTTTATTGACCAATTCTTGAGGAAACTCGAGCGGGTGCGATACGATGCTACGCGGTGGGGCGGGGGCCGAGGAAGTATTGTAAAAATGTGGCTGTTACTTTTAGTACGACTTCCACACGAACGAAGTCGCGGGCAGAAGCTAGCATAGACGCAGCTACCCGAAACTGTAAAATTTTCCTAATCAACGTTGAACCTTATGCTTTAACGATAAAGTTGAAAATCTACTAAAGAAATTTGACAGATTGTAGTAGCTTGATGTGCTGGCGTCTGTACTTCTCTATAATGACCACTTTTAGATTAACATCTTTAGCAAACCTTATATAGCAAATGATTTAGTCGAAGTTCAAGATTCTACGAGCAAATAAAACCTTGAAATTGCTACCACCATCATCAGACTCTACCTTTCCTATCAATCAATCTATCTTCGGCTTTAACTGCTTAATGTGCTTTCCAAGGCACGGAGATGTCTATATCGAGACATCTCCTATTGGATGGTCACCCATCCACGAGCCGACCGCAGCAAGCATAGCGGCATGTGCTTCGATCGATCCGTGCGGCTGTTATAATTTTGCCACAAGCGCCTGATTCCTTTTCTATTAATGTTTAGATTAAATCAGAAAAATATTAGCGAAACGAGCAAAAAACAAAAATGGCATCATTAAAAATCATCATCTGCCTAGCCTTTTCACAACTATGTTGGGGTCGGCTTCCAGCCTAACCGGATGCAGCTGAATACCAGTATTTTACATGGAGCGACTGCCTATCTGACCTCCACAACCCAATCACTAGGTAATACGATACCCCTTAGTAAGACTGGTTGTCAGACTTTCGGGCGTCTGACGACCCGTAACGACTGTCAAAGATCTACGAACGACAGCCGGGACCAAAGGCTTAACGTGCTTTCCGAGGCACGGAGAGGTCTTGATATGTAAAGATGATCACCCATCCACGGACCAACCGCGGCAAGCCCAGCTTAACCTGATCAATCGACCCGTGCAGCTGTTATTACTTAGCCACAAGCATCATTGAAAACCTCCGACCTTTTAATCCATTAAAAAAAATTTAATCTCAATTATGCATTACAATGATACATTAATTTGTAAGGCCGCGGTGCGCTCCAAAAATGCTCTTTCTCTCATTTTAGTATAGTAATGAAAATTTACGAGGCCGCGAAGGAAAACTTGGGAATTTTGCCATGTCTGCTAAAACATACCTACTTATCTGATGAACCCCAATGCTGCCAAAGATGTTTACTCAAGAATTTTGTACGAAAGCGAGTTTTGACTTTTGCGTTCATGAGAATAATTTTTGTTTTTATTGTTGCAATTTTGATGCGGCGATGATAAAATGTTTGTCATTCGCGAAATTAAAGCAAAAACCTCGTTAGCTGTGACATGCTGTACTATTGCCGAAATTATTGTGTTGTTTACATATTATTTTTGTTTTTTTAATGCACTGATACATTTTTGTGATTTGACGGATGAATTCATTAGTTTGTTGTTTTATAAATATCGGGCTTAATATTTTGGTCGGGGGAACAAGATATTATATATTCAAATACAGGAACCAGTACCAACTAGCTTTCAGCAATGTGAATTAGAATATAGTATTTTTATGGAACTGGGATTTCGTGGGTACAATGTTTTTAATTTTTCAACCACATCAGACTAAAAACTTCAATAAAACCAGTACTAACGTAAATCTCAAAATCAAGATTGATTCAAATCTCACATTTGGCGCAGTCAATGTCACAGCAAACTATCCCATATTCAGCACGTGTTCAGAATAATCGGCCGCATTTCACGAGCGAGGCAAAGTACGTGCAAAATCCACTCATTTCATGCCTTTTTACGATCCCGACGTAAATTCTTCTCCGTGCCAGAATATAGCTGTCATAAAAAGAAGACCTAGGAATTGTGAGAATAAATGCTGATGCTTTAGCTAAGGTTTTTGGCATTGCAGAAAATTTCTGGGCATGAACTTTGTTCAATCTAGTTGGGGAACGTTTAGCTCACACTGCATTACTAAAGTTAGCTGTTATAGTTGTTAGTTTGAATCTGTGATTTACAGGTTGGTATACCTAGTACTACCTTGTCATTACACCATTAAAAGCTTGACTAAAATTCATGGACGCATTAGTTTAAAACTCAACTAAAACTTCAAATATTTTACGTTTTCCCATGATTCTAGACTATAACATCGCTTTCTACCAAACCCAATATTACCACAGAGGTAGGTACCACCATATGTGTTGTCGTAAAAACGCTATCAAAATACAGCAGGCAGACGTATTGGCGTATCGAAATACATTTGAATTTCAAAGTTCAAAGCAAAGCTTAGTTTTTATGCACCGCTCTAACTGAGCTTACGGTGGTCGGTCGGCAGCCTACGTGCTCAGACTTGTTGACAAATTGGCAAAGATTATGTGACAGGGGTGTAGAAGCGGTGGTCAAGCGCGCGTTTTATGCCTATATTTAAGAAGGCATATGGGGAGATCAAATAAATCTATACAGGGGTAAAATTTGTGCGTTTGTATGTAGGTGGTAATCTTCGGATTACCCTTCTACATACAAACGAAATTATTTCACTAATGTGAAGCTACAGTATTGCCCAGTATCATATAATATTTTTTATGTTAAAACAGACTGTTAAAACAGACGAAGTCGCGGGCAGAAGATAATTTTTAAATAAAGCAGTTGCTCACTGTTCTTATAGTTAGCTAAATTATGACATACATTTTAATGGAGAGACAAGAATAGATACTTTTACCATTTTAAATCATAATAAATAAAGTTTTTGTGTGCGAAAATATGGAAAATCTATGAAAATAAAAAATTATTAAACCTTAGCAAAACAAAACGCACACACAATGCACTTTTGTTTAAAAGTCATAAGGTTCCCAAAGAAGTAAATACATCAATAAATCAATTACTAAATATGTATCAGTGTACTTAACTACCATACTCAGTAACTGGGTTGTAGAGGTCAAAAGGGTCTGTGTGGTGCCGGACTTAAAGAATACCACCACCCCTTACTTCCCGTGGGTGCCGTAAAAGGCGACTAAGGATCGTACCGGAGAATGGGCAGCAGCGTTCTTTATGTATTCCACCATCATACCATACTGCGATCGCCAACCCGCCTGCCAAGCGTGGCGATTATGGCAAACCCTCCCAAAATTGGGGGAGGCCTATGTCCAGCAGTGGACGTCTATCGGCTGAAACGACGACGAGAGGTCAAAAAGGCAGTCATCAACTCAGCCTATAGCAGTCCACTGCTGGACATAGGCCTCTCCCAGACTGCGCCACAGCACCCTGTCCTCCGCCAAAGGCAGTCGCTCCATGTTAAATATTAATATTCAGCTGCATCCCGGGGTCAGCTTCCAGTCTAAACTGAAAGAAAGAAAGATAGAAAATACGTTTAATTGCGGCAAACATGACACAAAACAAAATAACAATTTGGGAGAAAGTAGGCGTCACATCTACGCAAAACGGCCATCGCTCAGCAACTGGAAGCTGACCCCAACATAGTTGGGAAAAGGCTAGGCTGCAGTTCGTGCCACTACTGTCTAAATTATGATTGTTACTCTATGGCGATCGAACCCATATCGACTACAAATTGGGCGGACTCCGGAGCCGTAGCGAAAGAAAATAATATTGTTTCTTAGCAAATATTTACCAGTCTCTATTCCGTGTGTCTTTACAGTGTACGATATACGATGACCGAATATTGATTGCCTCGAATTAATCAAATAGTTAGCTTTTAATGATTACGCTTAATGTTTTGTCGTTTGTTTGAAGGGGTGAGCAGTAGTTGTCTGTAATATTGAATTCGTTTTCAGACGACTAAAAGGCAGGAAATTGAGGCTTAAAGGAAAGAAAAAGATTGAAAAACTTTTGCTACCAACTTTTGGAAGAGGATTGTCAAAAAGACCTGGCTGCTAAATGGAAGCATCCTGCTCACTGCACTTTCCAAGGAGGAGAGAAATGATATCATGAAACTGTGCCTACCGTGTATACCTTTCCCAGTTAAAAATAACAAGTAAATGATACACCGACCTCAATTTGATCTCCATAGAAAGACTGAAACAATGTCAACCTTTTATAAAACCGGGATTATGGTGGCACTGTTCCAATAATTAACTACTTGGTAATGTCTCCGAAATAAATGATTAACAAAATCATAAATGCCTATCAACAATACATAGTTTTTAAATATCGCAGCATCATACTGAGACATCAGCCTTTTAGCCTTGTAAAGTAGTTTGTGATCTTCCTGTGTCTGACTTACAATAAATACTTTTTTTTTTCAATCGCCCAATATTGACGTTGAGAATTATCTTGTGGTTTCTGCACCAAAAGATTCCAAGTAAACTTATTTGAGCACAATTGGCAGTAAGTAGTACATTACGACTCAAAGCCTTCCTATTCCAGTTACAACGATCTCAGCCATACGCAACTCTTTCAATATAATACGAGAACAATTTATTTCGTCATTTAACTATCCAAAGTGGTTTCATACAAATTGTATGTAATGTGATTGTAGAATGATGTAAACGAAGAACGAAGCGGCTGATGACTATCATTATGCCTAATTTATATATTCTGTCAGAGGAACGGACGATTCGTGGGAGAGATGGGCGGAAAAGTGTTCGAAAAATTAACAAAACAATGATTATTAATTAATTTTATTTTCAACTCGTGGTGATAATGAAAGACAACTAAAAAGTTAACCAGGATTATGGTTCCTTGATAGGTATCTCAGTAGATAAAAGGCCCTTATCAAAAATAATAATATTATGACGACCATGACACATCATTATTATTATCTTCAATCGTCACAATTCCCTTAAGTCACTGGGCAAGAGTACTAAAACATTTCAACTTCGAGCACCGCATCCCACAGCTAGACATAAGCGTCAACCAAGGAGCATTACCATAGTGAATCCTCAATCTTCCGCATCCAGTCTACTGACGAATGACTGAACTTGAACAAGTGCGTTCTTCCTTGAAACTAATTAAAATTTTGCTTCCGCACGGAAGAACGCTCTTGGAAATCTGACAAAATATGCGTACCTACATGATATTATTATATCCGCTTTTACATCCGGTCGGTGGTGAAGATATGGACGTTTTGCGTTTTGTAAAATAAGATGAGTAAAATTTCATGAAAAACTATTGAGTTGTAAAGTAAGATGAGTAAAATTTCATGAAAAACTATTGAGTAGATAGATGACGCGTTTGCAAGTTCATGATGCTAATGATTGATCAGACATGGTGTAATTTTTTGCATTTGGGCGATATCATTCCGGTTGGTCTACGCATATGATCCCGACAATGCAGAATGACGCGTGATTCCCAGGTGCACTTTAGAAATAAAAAATAAAATGCCAGTCTGCCATGCAGAGAGCGTTAACGCGCTTCAGATTTTTTTGCCATGGTTTCAACAGCAGAAAAATATTAATTATAAAAGTAGCCTACAATAGCCACTACGCCCTAATTATAATATTATTTGAGGAATGACCCTATCGAACTCACAAGGGCAACAGACATAGCTTTTGTATTATACACATAACACAACAACAGCTGGGCCCTATTCCTCGAAACTTATTAGATTAATAATATGAGTCCATGAACGATATTTTTTACAAGTTTGCTAGTGTGCGTTTCTCGAAGCTACGGTAGTAAAATATTAGTTACTAGTGGCCAACTAATAAATTATACTCAATTTCGTTTCATAAAAAAATGTGTTATTAAATACTCTTGTAATTACACTGATAAAGATATTGGTCTCAGAAGGCTTGTAAAAAAGATTAGCCAAAATTATTAGACGAAATAGTAATATTATTATTACCAAACAAATTTTATAACATGTGGTCAGATTCGGACACTTCCGACAGTGAAGGAGATACAATAATTCGCCGTCGTCGAGTCTTTTTAACCAGAAACACACGAAATATTAATAAAACGTTTGAGAAACCCCTAAACAGAATGTATGTTAGGTACTTCTAATACACTTCTCAAAGCCATTAAGTAGCTTTATTTATATCCATGGTAAATTGAATATAATAAAATAATTTACTTTAAATAAAACAATCCGCCAATGTCTGTGTGGTGCCGGACTTGTCTGTGTGGTGCCGGACTTAAAGAATAACACCAACCCATACTTCCCGTGGGTGTCGTAAAAGGCGACTAAGGGGCGTACCGGAGAATGGGCAGCAGCGTTCTCTATGCATTCCACCACCATACCATACTGCGATCGCCAACCCGCCTGCCAAGCGTGGCGATTATGGCAACCCCCCCCCCCCCCCCTTTTGGGGGAGGCCTATGTCCAGCAGTGGACGTCTTTCGACTGAAGTGATGATGATGATGAGCCAAGTCCTCCTAATATTTTTTATTAGTCAGCTACAAATTAGTCCAGTACCTGCTTTTGAGAAACAGGAATTATTAGGACTTGTAATTTTAACACTATTATCTATAGGGCCCTAGAGTAAAATAAAATCTTTCAAATTAGAAAACTCAGTACTTCTGCACTCATCTGTACCTCAAGTTGCCTAAGAATAATTTTCATGGTAATTACGATAGGCCTATCCGACTGCGTGTACTTAGACTCAATATGAATTGACACAAACGAAAGAAACCAACCAATTGCGCTGATTGAATGATTTCACTCATTTCATATCATTATGGACTGGGTAGTCGTATGATGATGGTCTCGAATTAGCTACTTTTCGTGCAATTTGTATAATTTTATTAGAAAAAATGGAGCAGGACTGTCTGATTTATCATAATATATTATTATAATAATTATCATAATATATTATTGTAATAATTATCATAATATATTATAAATAACAATTAATTTTAAATTGGGTTTGTTTTTCTAAAAATGGGTATGGTCACGTCTGCCGAAAGAGTAGGTAATAGGTGAAAACAACCAGGCCGTAGGTCCCAGCCAACAAAAACCACCCTGCTTATGTCCAAAAAAGATGGCGGGATGAAAAACACTCATACCCACAGTTAGTATGAGAGTTTTTCATCCCGCTATCTCTTACCACAGTTACACTATTCACACCACTTTGGCATACCTATATCAGCCTCGAGACTTGACTAATATGCCATAACGAAAATAAAATATGCATTTCACAGAAACCTTTATTATATTATGCAAAAAATTACAGATAGTGAAAAACAGTAGGTAAGCATTTATTTCAAAATTGTCAAGGAGTTGGTCAGACAGTTACCCACTCCAAATCGTAGTAGGTACCTACAGAGAAGAACGGCCAAGAAACTCCATGTACACTCTTCTAAATTATATTTTTAGAAAAATATTAGTTACATCATTAATCTGAGAACGATGTAAAAAAGACGTACGCGTTAAAAGTGTCCAGAGAACAGCAAATAGTAAAAAAAAACAAGACAAAAATAAAATAATTATATAAGCCGTGGCAGCTAACAGATGACCAGTCCCGACTGACGGCGCCCATTCAAGAACATGACGCATGGATCAGCACCATTAAGCTCAACCATTTTTAAGGGAAAAAGGCTTAAAAAAATTATGAACTGTCAGCCAATTGTCATGTTTGGCACGAGGATAATTTTTAATATAAAGACATACACAATTCTTTATCAATATGCAAAGGAAGCTGCGACCAATACCTGTTTCTTTTACGTTTTCATGAAAGTATATACCTTTATCTATAGGTAGATAATAAAGTCACAATAAATACTACTAAGGAAGACGTGTGGCAGCAATAGATAGTAGATTATAAAATAAACACAACAACTGATGCCAACAACATAATAAATGTTGTAAACAAATAATGAATTTAAATTCTAAACACCAGTATCAACAACTGTTAGCGTTAATCTCTAGTTAGATCACGGCGAGCAGTAGGCGTAGTAGGAACTACCGTCGGCAAGGAAACGCGGTTACAAGTTTAAATGTTACATTAAAGTGCTAAAAAGCTTTGGGAAAAAATATATATAATAAAATATATAATAATATATAAATATATTGGTATATAATATAAGTCCCAAAGCTTTGGGCATGATATGTAAAAGTCCATGAGCTTTGTATGTAAAAGTCAAGAGTTGATTCTTCTTTTCAGCTGCATCCGGTTAGACTGGAAGCTGACCCCAACATAGTTGGGAAAAGGCTAGGCAGATGATGATTATACTTTTATATATTTCAGAATAAGTCTCGATTCCGTTTGAATATCGGGATAAAAAGTATCCTATGTCATAGTCCAGATCAAGATCTATCTATGTGCCAAATTCCATCCAAATCCGGTCAGCCATTATAGCGTGAAAGCGTAAAAAACAAAACAACAAATCTTTTCTCTCTATCATAAGATTAGTTTAGTTGAATAAACTAACCTTTTTAAACAGACGCTGCAGACCGTACTAGTAGTTCAACAGTGAACAAGTAGATAGAGAAATTATCACTTCATTATTTCACATAAATGTTAAAGTAACAACAACAACAATAAAGAAAAAAAAATTTTTATTTGGGACACAGGAAATCCAAATAATAAAAAAAACTGGCCAAGTGCGAGTCGGACTCGCACACGAAGGGTTCCGTACCACAAGGCAAAAACGCCGAAAAAAAACACGTTTGTTGTATGGGAGCCCCCCTTAAATATTTATTTTATTCTGTTTTTAGAGTTTGTTGTTAAAGCGGCAACAGAAATACATGATCTGTAAAAATTTCAACTGTCTAACTATCACGGGTCATGAGATACAGCCTGGTGACAGACAGATAGACGGACAGTGGGGTCTTAGTAACAGGACCCCGTTTTTACCCTTTGGGTACGGAACCCTAAAAAGGAACATTTAAAACTAATAAAGTTCCATTAAAAACAACAAAAAAAAAGACCTGTGCGGGGCGAAATAGGCTCCTATTTTAGCATAATGCTGCAATATTAAAAAAATAAATACCGCAGAAAACAAATATTACGATTATTCGTGAAGTTACGAAGTGAGTAATTCAGCTACGTATGGCTAAATTATTCATAAAAGTATTGGGAATAGCAACCTAAAAAAATACATGGGCTCGATAACAACTTTTAATATTTATATTCAAAATGTAAAATAACGATCGAAAGAACGAACATAAAATCGCAATTATTCAATTGAGTTATCTAACTGCTTAATGATTTACATCGATAATAACGTCACTAACTTCATACTCATTACAAAATGCCAACCAAATAAATATGACAAAATTATCAATAGCACAACAACCGCAGACCATTATTTTTATAGCCAAAACATTCAGTCGTAGACTCCTGCGCACTTTTCAGGTTATTGCGTCACGCGTCACAGGTTAACGAACCCCTCTACTCGGTCAAGGTTCGCTCTAGTATCGGGTAAAATCGATAGATGGCACTGTTATCAATTTTGGCCGCTGTATTGTTTAGATAATTTTATTATTCATAGAAATTCATAGAATTATATAATCATGCTATTTTACTGTATAGAGCAAGTAATAACAATAATAAGTGGAAAATTGTATTTGAAAATATTATCGTAGATGTTAATATTCTAAATAAACCTTTTAGAAATTTTCACAACCATTTGTTTTCATATGAATTACAGTACTCTGTTTTATGTAAATAGTACCTATCATCGCTTACCATTAAGTAAAATAATGGTTAAATGGGGAGACTACCAAGAATAAAAAAAAATGGAATTAGAATAATTCCATAACTCGGACTTCAAAGGTTAAGATCTAGCTAAGTGAATTAAATGATTTGACGTTAGATTTTCGTATAAATATAGCTTAGGTACCTACCTATTCAGGGTTTGGAATCGGTACTTAGCGGTTCTTGCCATTTCCACCACCACCACCACCACCACCATTTACTCCAACTAAGAAGTACCGGTACCAAATTCAGGTAATCGCCGTGTACCTCGCGTAAATCTCGTATTTAAATTTGTACCTTGAACGGAAAACGTACGGAAATATTTTTTTGTTACAGATATAGGACTAATAATACTGATTTTATCAATACCAATAGTAATTTGTACCACAACTGGTACCGGTACCAATAGTAACAGTACTACTCTGATACCAGTATCACACCGAGGCCAATGGTACCAGTTCCCAAAAATACCGGTATTTCAAACCCTGTAAGTACCTATTACAATCTCTCCTACCATATCAGACAGGCGAACAGATTAGTCAACACTCAGCTCACAAAGGGATACATATAAACTTTATGACATTCAATTCCGGTCCTGTTTTGTAATATGATTTATTTTACGACTGAGAAAGTAGATATATGACGCTTGGATCGAATGAACTAGTCGACATGTTAAAGCTTCCGCAGATAGGCGCGATTCGACGGTGCGACGCGAATCTGGTAGAACAATTTTCATGAAGTGTTCATAAAAAATATTTTACTAGAGCCGTGTGTGCCTGTGTGCGGGGAGCCTTTAGAAGGAAGATTATTGCCAAAACATTATGTTTTTTGTCGTATCACAATCTGTCATAGTGTAAGAAATACCAGGATTTGGCGATCATTCAGACAGATGACAAATCTATTTAAGGAAACAGAGCAAGTACTTACCTAAATTCTCGTAAATAACATCTTGAGAGATTAGCCGGAGACGGCAACACACAGGAGAGAAGAGAGCTGCGGACCTTTGCCCAGCAGTGAGACAATACAGGCTAAAAAAAACATCTAGGTTTCTGGAAAAATATTGCAGCAGAAGCCGCCTCTTATAAATTGCTCAGCAGGTGTGCTGTCGTTCCACTGGATGCTAGGTATTGGTAATTAGTTTCAAGCTCACTTTATCTAAGTTCTCAAGGTGCAATTTTCACAGAACCGATCAATAGTCCTGTTGTGAATGCTCTTAATTGTTGTGGTTTTTTGACCTAAATAACAACATTCATACCCATTTGTTTTTATTTATTTATTTAAAAAAGCACAGCCACGTCACGTACATTAAACTTATGCTAGAATAATCTTAACAACTAAAGGACATGACAATTACGGCGTACTTAAAATTGATTTATATATCTTGCTGCCTTGCCTTGTAAAGTGTATTATGCTAAACTAAAACAGACTAAAGTAAGTGAGATGGGTAACAAACATGAACAAAAACAAGAATTAAAAAAATAAAAATTAAAAAATAGTAAAATATTTTTTTTAAATTAAAAGCAACTTG
This sequence comes from Mesoligia furuncula, assembly GCA_916614155.1. NCBI lineage: Eukaryota > Metazoa > Arthropoda > Insecta > Lepidoptera > Noctuidae > Mesoligia > Mesoligia furuncula. The sequence goes on along the minus strand of OU744809.1, from coordinate 2,179,763 downwards.
GCAAGGATAGCGTGATTTTCTTTCTGAATACCGGTAGCTTATCGCTGAATATATCAAAGTCAGATGTGTTTGATACAGTATTATTGTATTCGTTGCTTATTAATATAACTGGCGATTGTAAACCGAGATTAGTTTTTACAAACGGTGTATCAAATACCTTTTTATTTATTTATTTTAATTGTTTGACCTCGGATTTGAGAAAACGTTAAATTAAATAGGCTTTCAGAATCAGAAACTAGTTAGGTAATGCATATTTGTGTATGGACAAGTTAGGGATCAACAAGTAAACTGGCTTATTTTAATTTAATATTTGTTCATTACGGACGCTTTTAACGTTCTGCATCGTTCTCACTTTGCACAATTTTAACATAAATGATGTAACCAATATTTTGTAACCATATTACTTTGATTTAAAAGAGGGTGTCCGTGGACTTTCTTGCCCGTTCTTCTCCATAGGTATCTAGTACGCTTTGAAACGGGCAACTAGCTTCATTTTTCTGACTGACTGACTTCTTGACAATTCAAAAGTGCCTGTAATTGATTTATTTGAAATAAATGCTTTGAGTTTGAGTTTGAACTAAACAAAATAGCTGCCAGACAACTTATGAAAGTGATTTAGATCAGTTCAGTTTCATTGATGAAATTCCCCCTCAATTAAATCGGTTACCATTCTCAAATCGGGCAAAAATAAATTATACGTCATTTTTTCTCTCCACAATTTCACAATGATAGTATTTACAACGTAAGTACGTATTCCGCTCAGGTATTTTCCCCATTTATAATCGGGCACCCATCCAAGTGTCGCTGGCATGTATATAGGTATGCAGATCGAATGAGTTACCACTACCTCCTAGGTATTAATCATTAGGCAATAAAGTAGTTATTATGTTACAGTACTTATAACTGTAATTGTTATACGGAAGTTAGTTGAGTTGAGTTTTATGGCTGTTGGCCGTATACACAGTGGATCCTTATTGATGTTAATATTGCAAATACTTTCATATCTCGGCGTCATATGTAAAATAAACTGGAGCTTACTCTGTCTTATCCAGTACTGAAGCAAATTCGATTCTTGCCCGGAGCAAAAATATTCTAAATTCTAATAGCTGCTGCAAAACATCTGCTGATCAGAGTGGCAATTCTCGTAATTTTATGAACGTTCAGTCTCATCTGTCAAAAATAGCTCTAAAATACCCACATTTTTTGAAAAAAAATTGACATTGATTGTCGCTGGGATGAGATTGCGACTAGTTTTTCATCATTATTAATTATGGGAATTGGCGTTCAGATAATTTTGAAATATGAATTTACATACCGAGACCCGACCCGAGAGGAAAGCAAGTTAAGGAGCATCATACGATCTGCTCTTGGACATTTTCCCGCTAGATGGCGCTGAAGTCAACATTTTTAGTTTATTTTGTTTTATGTGTAATTGGCACATTATTAAGTCGTAAAAGTAGTGGACGCGGTTATCGGACATTACACTTTATTGAATTTGGTCCTAACATTGCCTCAAAATCCACCCAATTCGACACATAACTGTTAGATAAAATCTGCCATTGAATACAGGTCGTTTACACACACAGACGTAAGCGAGTACTTCCATACGTTTATAAGAATAGACCACTAGATGGCGTGTATTTAAAAAATGCGCCGCCTGCTACGATATTTATATGAAAAATGAAATGCGTTTCTTGAGAATACTGTGCCTGTGCGTAGTACTCGCAACCAGCGTGCGTGTATGACAAGATTTATGAACGTAAACGAGACAAAGGGAGTATGTAAGGTATCGTAGCAGGTGGCGTTCTGTAGTTTCTACCTACCCCCATGGGGAAAACGCATGAGTATGATGATAGGATAATAAAAGTCAAGCATTTATATAAAATCATTTAATAATCAAACTAGGCTGAGAATCAGCACTTTTCGAATGTCAAAATTACAATAAGACAGTCCCCCAAAACGCCCGCTCTTCACCACTTCCTAGAGCTTTACCTGGAAAGAAGTGGCGCAACAAACTCCCAGCAGCACAGCTGTCTGTTCAGTTACAAAAACTTCAGTCTACACAGTTTATAAAGATAGTTTTATTAGAATACCCATTATAAAGATAGTTTTATTAGAATAATTAGAATACACCGTAATTAATTATCAAATAAAAGTATTTGAAGTGACACAAATGAAGCCTGATACATGATTAAATTTATAGCATAATCAATTATTACAATAATTACAGATATTACACATAACATACACAAGAAAAAAACAAAAGATAACAACAAATCAAAAAAATACAATTTAGTATGCGATTACATCGCATACTAAATTGAGGTAGGTGAAAAAATATTTTATAATGTCAAAGCCCTCTTATCAGTTTTTAGAAAAATAAAAATCTAAAGACCAGCTTATTGAGTTCACCAGGTGGTTATCTTACATAATAAAGTATTATTTCACCTTTTCATTTTATAGTAAATACAAATAAAAAGTAATATACAATGATAATGTTGATTATAAACAAACTACTACAAAAATAAGCCTCTTGATTTTATAGTAAAATACAAATAAAAAGTAATATATTATAGTGTCGATTCTAAACAAACTACTACAAAAATACAATATAACAAAAATCGTTTGACTTGATGATTTCACCATGTGCCGTGAGTCTTTTTGTCCACTGCTACAAGGCTGCTGCAAAGAAAAATAACTTTACTTAGTATATAATTATGTTACTTTGGACAAATATTATTTCCTATTCATTTCAAAATGTCATTTACCATCAATCTCCAAAGCTGCTCTAAAATTAAAATTAAAATTTACTATTTGCTCGAATTTCCAACTGATGTTGATGGACGATTTTTCACTAGAATAACATAATAATATATTTTAGACATTGAAATTGATACAATTTATGAAGTTAAAAAAATTGCCTTGTGTGCCAGTATATACTGGTACACACGGCTACATAATTAACCAGCTATACATTTCCAGTATAAGCTGATCTCGCATTGTATAAGATTTCCATATAATGGGAGGTCAGCTTATACTGGAAATGTATAACTTGATATCTAGCCGTGTATACATACCATTCAAATCTACACATTTAGCATTTTTTTGACCATGTCTCAATATGATTTCTGGCAGAATACAACTTTGTTCCTTTCGATTTATGTATTTTTTTTAATGTGTCCCTGGGTGTGGTCTGCTTTTTCCATACAGTTCCATACCATTTGTGTCCAGTAGCAAGCGATCATCCTGAAAATAGAATATGTTTTTATTTCTAATATCAATGAAATATAATAGATGGTTATGTAACATACAAAGAAACAATACTGTACTATGATAATCAAAGCATTTCTTACTGGTACTGACAATTTCTGACTTATTATATTTCCATTTGCAGCTGTTTTATTGACATTGCAGTAATAATGCTTGCAGTTTTCATGTATTCCGAATACAAAAGCGGGCTATTTCGCAAATCTGCTACTCTCACTGATACACATTATAATTTTCCATGCCACTAGTGTAACCTTCATCAAGTTTGGCTTCAAAATATTACGCCCGTAAAGTGGGAGCTTAGTGTTGGCAAACATCTAAAAAAAGTACAAATATGAATACAGAATATGCTTCACTGGTCTTGAGATGTCAATACAAATTTGATTTATTTATTTACCTTGTATAGTTCCCCCTCGCCCTCAACCCTCGACCTGTGCCCTCGTATAGTTTTTGATTACATGATTCTTGCGTTCATTTTTTTTGATTATGTTTCCATCTCAGACCAAAGTTCCTATATGACACTTTCTCTTTCAAGTTTGCAAACAGAGGAGTCTCCGTATCCAATAAAACTCAAATAGGGAAGTTGATGCATTTCTTCACTCTTTTGAAAGCCTTCCACAATAATTAGTGACACCATAATTAGTGCTGTAGGCGGTCCAGTAAAATTTTTGCAACAATTATGTGCTTTCATGTCCATGTCTCCTTTTTTCATAATATTGACACGTATAACAATATTTGTTTTGAACACCAAGAAATAGACATTTCTTAGTTTCTTTACCAACAATGCAGGCCTGAAAAGGAAAAGCAACACTTGTAAATATTGCACATAGTAAAAAGTTCATACAGAACCAAATATGTGTTTAGTAACGGAGTAGGTATGTAAGGTATCTTAGCAGGTGGCGTTCTGTAGTTTCTGCCTACCCCCATGAGAAGAAGGTATATGTTTATGTATGTGTGTTTGGTAATACATTAACTTACCATACAAGAACATGAATCAAAGTTGTAGCCATATGACCTTTTCAGCCATCATCCAACTACATACAGTAACATATGGAACACCGTCTGAAGATACATGACCTTTTTGAATAGCAACAGACCTTTCTTGTTCACCAGCAGTTTTAATTTCCTCTGACAAATGTTCAAACCACACACTGCCTAATTTTTTTTCAACACGACGAAATTTAGTCATTTATTTGGCGACATTATTGGAATATTCATGAGACTTGTAATGTGAGCTGATTGAGTGTAATAGCTACCAGCAGTCGCAGTTGCCCACAAAAATGCAGTATTTATTTTATTACTGCTCTCCGTAGTGCTTCCACGCAATTACCAGACATAGTGCACTTGAAAATTAATTCACTTCTCATCTCACTAACAAATTCAATTTGTGAAGATTCACACGTATTTCGGTCTTTCCAATTGGAATGCCCATTCAATTACATTCTTCAGGTCCACAATGCGATACCCAGATATCGCAGATAAACATTTCTTTGGAACAGTTTCCACAGTCAATTGAAATCACAGAACACATAATATACTCCTATCCATTGAAATTAATCAGTTTCAAGATTAGAGAAATCTGAAATAGAAAAACAAAAAAATAGTACAATACTTCTATAAACTCAGTATTTGAATAAAATTTAATACTATCGAATTTCACAACCGTACAATGAGATCTCAGAATTTCCTAGTCGTATTTTATACCTGTAACACCTTTTTCACGTGTATTATGCAAATAAATTATTTGATTTGATTTGATTTGATTTGTATTCAAGCATTCTTTCTACTAGAAAAGAATTGCTACCTACTATTAGATTATTATTATTACAGGTACAGCGTACAGATGATATTGAATAAGATACGATTTATGACAAGGTTACGTTCCGAAATCATTAGGTACAGAAAATAGAAACTTAAAAGTAAAATTTTACTTATCTTTATATAAATTCCTGGTAGAATATTAGTCGATGAATAAGAAAAAAAAACATATTAGATGTTTAAATACAATAATAAATCACGTTTGATGTAAGTAACTCAATCATTTGTTTGTTTCTGAACCAATGATTTCAAAAGTCAAAGTTCTGAACCCAAAGATTACAATATAATGTGTTCTGAACGCACGTCCAGTTGCGCCGGCGCAAGTACTTAGACCGCCGCCCCGCTAGATGCGACATAACTATCAAACTAAAAATAATGTTTGTTTGTCTGAAACTGACAATATGCGTAAAAGGTATTCTATTTTACAGGTACATTCAATTTTGCAAATGTTTGCAAACTCGTTGGGTTACCGAATTATAATATTAGGTATGTACTTACTTATTTAATGTATTGTTGACCAAAAAATATAAGTAGGTAAAAACACATAACCACTGACTTTGTACTTATGTAATTGAGACATGTAAGTACCTAATTAGTATTGTGACGGGATTTCAGCGTCTAAAATCACGGGCCAACTTGTTGTTTCTAAAACCGCCGAAAGATAGGTACTTACTTACCTACTTACTTTTAAAATTGAATAATTATTAGTTACTATACCTACAAATAATTGCAATACTAGAAATATTGCAATTTGAATCAATGAAAATGCAAAGCATACAAAATAAAATAACACGCAAGAAAATCCGTGTGCAATACTATTGCATACAAGCAAGCCCCAAAATTATATTTATATCATGCATGTCGCTACGGCGTAAGAGTGGCAACATGGTGGCGCCCGTTTTCTTCGGAATTCTTTCAATGTTGTTCAAGGTTGCGAACACAACTCGGGTGGGACGGCAACGTCGCGCGTCGCATAAGATGAATGGATAGTCATAGACCGCGAAATTCAAATTTCCTTACGTTTTTTGCAATTTGCAGGTCAGTGTCAGGTTGTATCTTGATCAAAATATGATTCGCGACAATAACAGGTACATATTTACAGAATTATAATCATTAGAATCATTAATACATCTTTCTAAGTTAGATTTCTACCACCAATAGTGGATGATGAATGATTCTAATGATTATAATTCTGTAAATATGTACCTGTTATTGTCGCGAATCATATTTTGATCAAAATACAACCTGACACTGACCTGCAAATTGCAAAAACGTAAGAAAATTTGAATTTCGCGGTCTCAACTACCCATTTCACTATAAATCCTATCTACGAATAATGATATTTATGTTGCCACAAAACAATATTGTGTAATAAAGTTGTTTACGTTGGTAAGTTCGTCAGGTCAGGTTATTGATTATAACGTTTTTTTTTGTGAATCTGTTCATGAATGGTAGGAAAGGAAATGAATCAATCACTTATTACGTATGATATTGATTTAACAGAATTATAATAACGCGTTTACGCCATCTAGAGTTCTCATCTCTAAACTATCGCAATCATGGCGATTGAGTTTGCTTGTCAAAACTCACGCACACTAGTGGCGCAACTGTCAAATTTCGTCTGGATTTCGCGATCGTTTTCCTCAGTAAATAATGTAAGTTATTTCCTAAAAAGGTCGATCGCGGGGACATTTCATTATAGAAAAGTGATAAAATGATTCGTTTTCAACAAAGTGTGTCTGTGTTTAGCGTACAATCCCCAAGAAAAATGTATGGACGGCCCATCGCAACATCCACCTTAAGCCGTTGGTCCCGGCTGTCATTCGTGGATCTTTGACAACCGTTACGGATAGTCAGAAGCCCGAAAGTCTGACAACCAGCCTTACCAAGTGGTATCGTATTATCCAGTAACTGGATTGTGGTGGTAGGCGTCGCTCCATATAAAATACTAGTATTCAGCTGCATCCAGTTAGACTGGAAGCCGACAAAAAGACTAGGCAGATGATAATATTGAAATATGAGTAGGTGCAGGTGGTTTTTGGTGGTGGTAGCAGTGGCTAGATATAAACTAAACACAAAGATGATGTCACTGCTTGTGAGATTAGAGTCTGTCAACACACTCTGATACATAATAACCGTGTAGAAAAAAATACTCGTCTCCTACCTACTAATGAACATGACGTTCATACGTTAAATGAGACACAAAAGTCAAAACACACGCTAGACGATATTCCTAAGAATCTGCCAAAAAAAAATCAAGTGGTGTTTTTTAAGAATTACGTGGACAGCCGTGAACTTGGCTCCGTACCAGAGAGCAAGAATCCGTCCGATAATGACGAACTTCCGGTCGGACGGACGGACAGATTTCGGCTCGCTGGAAATGATAAATAATCGGCCATTTTTTATATTTTTTGTAGTATTCATTTAGATGGACGATTACGAGGAAAACTGTGTATCATGTCTGCAGAATCGGGTGTTTTGTATTCTATTGAAAAACGTAAAAATGTTTTGTATTGATAAATAAAAACAAAAGAGTATGATCGTTAGGCCCTTTGTACGCAAACATACAACAGTTCAGGGAATAAAAGTGGTGAAGTAAGTTTTGTTTCGATTCTAGAGAAAAGCAAACAGCTTTTCAAGTTTCCGGGCAAAAGCACTTTATTTTGCAAGGAATCCACACAACTTCCAACAAATACCACGACAAAAATGATTTTTATTTATTTATTTATTTATCCATTTATTTCAGGCATCAAGGCCCATATAAAACACATACAATACATTATTAATAACTTAAAAAATACTATAAATACATACAACATTATAAAACTAAGTAGGTACACTAAAAAACTAACGAACACAAACGGCCTTATTATAAAACAAGGTTTATCTTTAGACCCAGGTTTAAACCATCGAGCCATTTTTAAATTTTGAACTTTATTCCGACAACTGTAAAGTTCTTAATGCAAAATTGACAACTTAGACTCGGGTTTAACGTCAGTTTTTGTAATAAGAACTTTAGCTTCGTTGGATTATAGTTCGAAATTTAAAAATGGCTGGATGGTTTAAACCTGGGTCTAAAGATAAATCTTGTTTTGTAATAAGGCCGTAAGTGTCTGCGTCGTGTTTCGCTGACTGGTGTCATGTATCCGGCCACGAAACCGGCGATACACAACACCCTTCTGCCAGAACTCTTTCTTGAGGAACTTCTCGAGATGATGTGTCGGAACACGCACCATGAACGACTTCAAGATCGTGTTGTGACGCGACTCCAACTTCTCGACCCTCACGGCCTTATTACAAAACAAGATTTATCTTTAGACCCAGGTTTAAACCATCCAGCCATTTTTAAATTTCGAACTATAATCCAACGAAGCTAAGTTCTTATTACAAATAATGACGTTAAACCCGAGTCTAAGTTGTCAATTTTGCATTAAGAACTTTACGTTTGTCGGAATAAAGTTCAAAATAAAGTAACTGGCTCGAAGGTTTAGCTAGGTCTAAAATTAGATCTCGTTTTGTAATAAGACGGTCAAAGTCCAGTTGGTCTTCACTCGCAAGTACTCCACGATCTAGAAGAGTTAGAGGTGCAAACTTCGTTAGGCGCGTTGAGCATTTTTTGAGATGGAAAAAACATTGAACTCGCGACACTGTTACCGTGACACCTCTGTTTAAAGTTTTGGCCATTATAAAAACATCAACGCGCGGTACTTTTTCTTTGATAAGAATGACCTTCAAACATACTTATTCATAAAATTACTATGCTTTTTCAAGTTTTCACTTCTGTCGGGACTCCTACCACCACTGTTTTTTTTTTTTTTATTATAACTGATAAGCTCGTAGTTGCATTCTATCTCACCAGAAGGTAATATATGATCAACGCTTGCCTATTGTCTCAGAAGTATACGAAAATCTTATGTGTGCCGCCGTCATTTACTTTTTAATTGTTAGGCCCTGTATGCACGGTACGGTTTCTTTACGGTACGGCGTTTTAACCGGGTCGTAGAAATAACGTGTCTGTCAACAAGCTTCCATAGTAATCCATACAATATTGACGACCAGGCCTACACACGGCGTATAATCCATAGACTTACACGTCACGAAAAACGTGTGCGTACAAAGGAGTTATTCCGTTCTGATCGGGCGTAATGATCATTTAGGCCTACACACGGCGTATAATCCATAGACTTACACGTCACGAAAAATGTGTGCGTACAAAGGAGTTATTCCGTTCTGATCGGGCGTAATGATCATTTTATTTATTTTATTAAAATTAGGATCAAAATGATTTATTTTTCAACGTAATATACCTGCCCCATTTACCTAAAAGCCCTATTCACTCCAAACAGGAACATTTCTTAATTACGGCTATTGGAAAATACAGATTTGGCCGTGAATCAGAGAAGCACTCTACAGAAGCTGCGGGTGACGCTTTGGCACCCATCACGCATGATTCTGACATCCACAAACTTCCCAGTGCATTCCTCCCTGCATTTTTCGAGTGCCTATAAAAGTATAAATAATCACTGTTCGTAAAATTGGGTATATTTCAATAATAACAGCTCGGCTTTTGACCCGGACGTCCTTACATATAAACAACACATTTTCGCGCAAATGTGTGGTGAAAATAACTTTAATAGCTATCTCCGTTTATACGGTATTCGGTATTCGATTTCTAGGGTATTTTCACGACTTGATCCTTGGGAGGAAGGTAGGACACCCAACACTTGAGTTTTATTCAAGCCATGTAGAAATAAGCGATGTTCTCACTCTCCCAACAGTTACAAAATATTTTGACGCAGGTATGGATTTTTTAGTTTTTACTTATTAATTTTTAGTCCTCAATCTCCAGCCGCTTAACAATCAATCCCTTGCCACATAACGCATTTAACTATTGCTTACTTTATATCTGAGGCCCTCGCGAATCATATTTTAATCAACTTACAACCGGACACTGACCTGTAAATTGCAAAAAACGTAAGTAAATTTGAATTTCGCGAGCTACCTTACCGCTTCTCCCTTTACGACACCCATGCAAAGAAATAAACTAATTAATTTACCTATTCACTCACAGCACTACTAAATTCACCAAGCAACTTACACAGAAACCAAATATCTGCGGTTCAAAACCAAACAAAATGACTGAACGAAACAAGCGCACATCTCGTTGCATCCAAGGTGATTTTGAAATCACATGCACTGCTAATGTAAACCATTGCTAAATAAAATAAACAAACTCTGTTTACGTACACCAGCCAATATAAATTACGGTCGTATGTAGGTATTATATGTGAGTTGATATATGTAGATGGTTTTCGATGCATGACGTCGGATTCGGGAAATAATTTTCTTATTACGGAAATTTCCAGAAGGGTGCTAGGAGTTCAGGTGTTAGGAGAGTAGTTATTCTAAAGTCGGATTGTCTGAAAGGGTTACCGCTACCCTGGACCATAAAGGGCTAAGGAAGAAACACGGGTGGGTTTTAGTCAGTAAGAGCCTGACACTCCCTTCCGCTCCACCCAAAGCGGGAGGGGTCATTTGATGATTTCCCATCCTCAAAAAAAAAAGGCAGTGTCGTTGGATTTTTTCAACAGGAATGTCTCTGTAGCAGCCTGGAGTCTGAATTTGTGTCCGGCTGATGCCAATAGGCTTGCCCCATGGGACTATTTACACTGAAAAATTAATTTCTTACTCCACAATAAAGCGATTTCATTAAGACTTAGGTACTGACTTTATACAGTAAGAAGAAATGTTTGTAAAACAGTAAAACAAAAAACAGTAACTTTTAATGACTGAACATACTATTTACTAAAAAAAAACAAAAAAAAAAGGAAAACCACCACATTTCAATGGTTTGAACGATATCACCAAATGAATAAAACAGTTAATTTTGTGACATTTTAGCTACTTAAAAAGTTTACTGTCATGTCGGTAACATTTTGCTTTAAGCTTTAACTGTTTTCAGATCAGTAAAAAATACTGTTTTGAACTTTAGGCTCATATGGAACTGTTTAAAGCAGCTCAGATTAATGTTTTTACATTTTTATTGACTGCTTATTTCTTTCAGTGAACATAACTGGCGAACTGTGGGAGTACTTTTGGTACACCTCTGCCTTACCCTTCGGGGATTAGAGGTGTAACGTTATGTTATGGGTAAGGAGAAATAGCAGTCGGCACCAGGCTGTAACTAGACTACGATTTTAATTTGAGCAGAGGTGTTGAATACACCCATATTTCACTGGTTATGACGTAAGTCTCATGAAATAAGGGACATGTTCGGTTGCTATAAGCAAAACTAAATATTAACATTAGAAAAATTGTTTTGCAAGTAAAGTAAAACTAAAACGCGATTAACACATTTAAACTGCGTTCGAGACCTGTCAGTGTAAATATTACACACCAATGATGACGCTGACAGCCCTAGAACTCAGTTTAAATGTGTTAATCGCGTTCAGCTTCATTCGTGAAATTCGCCTATTTTAAGTAACGCTGCGACCATGTATCTCAAATCCGTATTTTCCAAGGACAGTTCCACTTTTAAAGGTATCTCAAATCCGTATAAAATTTCCAAGGCCAGTTCCTCTCTTAAAGTCAAAACCGAGACAATGTCACATATTTTTTCCAACTTCCGAGCGAAATAATCTTAGACATAAAATTCACATTAGCATGCAGATTTTACACACAAACACCGTCTTTTATTACTCACTATAGATAATCTTGAACATTAAACACCCATATATTTATTATAACCATAAATCAGTCTCGTGCTCTGAGGTGCATCACTGAACCGCAGGCAAAGTGCACTGCACTTGTATCTCATGAAAAGCACTGCAAAACATACCCTGAGATAAAAACATACAGTCCAAAATCACTTAGCAAGAGTTTCCGTCCTACGCCATTTTGGATTAGCAAAGATTTTTACGATCGTACCAACCCAAAATGAACTTTAGCAATCTAAATTTAAAATTTGATTTCGTAGATTATATTGCACCCGTCTTCAATTTTACGACTGGTGGTCGGTCACTCTAATTTCAACTCTCGCTTTGGCAAAGTAACGTTGGTTCTACTGCATCATTCTAGTGGGTTTTATGATGTTTCAATTGTGGGTAGTAGGAAAATTGACCTCAGCTGGGTCGTCCCTGTAAATATTTGTACATCGGACGCGGTCGGTGCGAACTAGTAAGAGATTAGTGAGCAAAACTCCTGAATTTTAAACGCTTGTAATTTGGTAAAGTCCAAAGTTAGTAGAGACTTACCGGCTTGTAATAACTGTGGCTATTTGCGGGTACAAGCAGAAGGGTTTTAGTATGTACCTACGAGTATATGCAGATACCTAACTTTTGCCAGCGGATTCGGCGTATAATTCTTGCAATTCTTGTTAAATTAAGGTACATGGTATCATCTGTCGTATGTAGAACAGTATAATTCGTGTGCCAAGAACTATAATTCGTACGGTCAGCAGCAGAAGTCCTTTACACACCATCAAAATTGACACAAAATGATTCGAAAAACTGTTTTTCAGCATCCATACTAATATTATAAATGCGAAAGTGTGTCTGTCTGTATGTTACCTCTTCACGCTTAAACCGCTGCACCGATTTGGGTGAAATTTGGTATAGAGATAGTTTGAATCCCGGGAAAGGACAAAGGATAGTTTTTATCCCGATATTCCCACGGGATCGCCACTTATGCGGGTGAAACCGCGGGGCGCCGCTAGTTTCATATAATAGCTAAGATAATTTCATATAATAGCTAAGATAACAGTAATGATTCTGTGAATTTAAATTCAGTTCTGGTCATAATTTAATAATTTTCTGAATAATTCCGATTAAAAAACCATGAAGTGTTATTCGACTACTATTGCTAGCTCTGGACAGAGAGATGTGAAAGAGAGTAGGGAGACCTTTGCCCAGCAGTGGGACATTAACGGCTTTTACAAAAAAAAAACAGTGGAGTGCCGACAGAAGTGAAAACTTGAAAAAGCATAGTAATTTTATAAATAACTATGTTTAAAGGTCATTCTTCCCAAAGAAAATGTACTGCGCGTTGATGTCTTTATAATGGCCAAAACTTAAAGCAGAGGTGTCAGTTACGGGAAGAGTGTCGCGAGTTCAATGGTTTTTTCCCCATCTCAAAAAATGCCCAACGCGAATCGACTATTGTTGCTAGATTCAGCTAAAAATGCTTTAAATGCCACAAGCATTTATTGCAACCTTGTCCTGGCAATACCGAAACAACAAAAAAAAAATTATCCCATTTGGTGCAGTCATTCGGAAGTTATGCGCGTACATACATTTCGGCGATTTATTTTTATTTAGATTTAGAAAATATTAGACATTGTTATTATATACCAAAAATGACATATCCCTTTCTTGCTTCTTCAAATGACAACATTGATTTTCCAACTCCAGAGATATGAACACCAAAATTGTATCAGTTTCGCAATCAGGATTCAAAATTTTTACCTTCACGCCGTCCCCGTTTTTCCTTCATTCCCGATTCAGTAAAGAAATATTAGTCAAGATTTCACCCCAAAATATGCTCGCGTTCTTACCTAACTCAACCGCAAAAGGCGAATGCGTTCGTCAAACGAATACACGTTTTATTATAAATATCTTCACATAAAAATCTCAATTTCCCGTTTTTCGCGGGAAATAAATTGCTCGATATAGTACCTGCATGTTCGATATAGTACGTTGGGGTTCAAAAATGACGGTTAACGTAGATCCGTCGTAAAACATCACGTTTTTAGTGTACCGTGTCGTTTTCAGGGCTCTTGCCATGTAACCATCGACAGGTTAATTGAGCGAGTATTTTTATGTACACGGAAAAACACATATTTTTGGAATGAAGGAAAATGTTGAGTGCCTTTACCGTGCGGAAGTTGTGAGAGATGTCACGTAAATACATTGCAAACATGTGATGTCCTACGTTTTTTCATCCATGCATTTTTTTTTCGACAGTGTTTTTGTACATCTTGAAAGGCAATAATATAAAGAAAAACCGGCCAAGTGTGTGTCGGGCCACGCACAGTGTAGGGTTCTGTAGTAGCCCGTTATCACAGTGTAGTACGATTCTGTAGTCCTTTATTCTAAAAAAAAAAAGAACATATTTTGTTTTTCAATGCATGTCTTTACACGTTATATTGGTCGCCAACCCGCCTGCCAAGCGTGGCGATTATGGCAAACCCCCCTTTTTGGGGGAGGCCTATGTCCAGCAGTGGACGTCTTTCGGCTGAAATAATGATGACACGTTATAAACCAGCAACTACTTCATTTTAGTCACTTTAAAGGATTAATGCTAAGGATTATGTATTTGGTACAAAATTATCCAACACCTAAGTTCAACGAATATTACTGCTAAACTAATAAAGTTATCTTAACCGCTATAGTTTTCCTTTAAAGTTCATGAAATGCACTATCATCGTGAATTTTTCCAAATTTTTCTTGCCAGGAGTTTAGGTTTTAGAGGGGAGGGGGGACGCCCTACTGGAACAAAAATTTGCACAAAGTTTAATATTTCGTAAATGGAGCATTAAATCGAAAAATAATTGTAGCAACCCTCATGTCATTTTAGAAGACCTATTCAACGATACCCCACACGATGGGGTAGACGACGAAAAAAATATTCATCCCCACTTCACATGTAGGGGAGGCTGCCCTAAAAAAAAAATATTTTCCAAAATTTTATTTTACCACTTTGTCGGCGTAATTGATATACGCACTTTTACAAAATTACAGCTTTCTAGTACTAACGGTCTCTTAGCAAAACCTCGGACGGACAGACAGACAGACGGACATGACGAAACTATAAGGGTTCTTTGTAGGAACTACGGAACCCTAAAAATTATGTATCTACAAGATGATGATGATGATGATGTGTCTAGTGAGGTAGCGCACCTCATTCTTTTTTGTCAGATTATTCTGTCCCAATCCTGGGCAAAGGCCCTCTCTCAAAATCCTTCCAGGAGCTCGTTCCCGCGTTGCCTCGGACCAGTCCTCACGGTACGCGTCCAGGTCATCTCACTTTCTGGGCCGGCCTCGGTGGCGCCGTCCATCTTCAAGCAGTCAAGCACCCGTTGTGTGGAGATATGCCCAGCGGTCATCGTGGATGCGGCTGATGTGATTTATATCTGTATTTTTATGGTGTAAATATTATAGCGTATTCTATATTTTAACCAGTTAGTTAATGGTTCAAGCTTTCGATGGTTAGTTAGGTACTTACAATTGTGCCCAGTTGATGACTCGTCCCCATGTATGCTGGGAGTCAAACATATTGTGGCGAACAAAGCAGCTCTGCCTACCACTTTAACGAAAAACAGGCGTGATATTATCTTTATAATACATGTTATAAAATTATTTTACTTACTTATTGTTAATAATCATTTCTTTGGTAGTATTAAACTAGCAATGACAAGTCCCGCTCAGAAGATCGTGTGTTCAAATCCCGGTTGCACTGTTGCGAACCCGAACATTAATCTTGGTCAGATGTGCTAATAGAAATGTTACTGATGCATCAAACTATATTATTGTAGCTAGGACATGACGGATAATATTGATATAGACAGGGTAAGCAGAATTGCAGAATTGCAGGATCACTTAGAATTAACTTTCGACCACTGCATGGACGGGAAAGTTTCAATAACTCCGAAGAGATGTAGGCATAGGTATAAAGCACCTATATTTCGATACATCGCTATGGTTAATTATCCAACGTAATTAATGTAAGTTTGTAATAACGTGTACGTTTGAATGTTGTATGTGTGTGTATGTTTGTAGTGTGTGTTGTGTTTGTTTGGTTGTATGTATGTTTGTTTTACTTCCTTTAGTAGGGGGACGAGCCTATTGCCATAAACGGGGCACCAATTCAAACTTCAGGCTGTTACCATAAATGTACGAGCCCGATATGTCAGGAGGTACATTTGGGCGCTAGTATTAAGTGTGAAATGAGGCACGTTGTTTGATAGTAATTTAAGTAGTACAGTTTTGTCCGGTACACAATTTAATACTCTATCACTAAAATACTAGAACTTTAACTATTACAATCTGTGTTACATTAGGTACATCGCACTTTTATTACGAAGGACACACGTTATTATAGTGAGGTCAACTGATACTAATGAGACACAATTACTTTTTCTATTGTCACCGACCTTAACAGACGGGGAGTTAACACCTAATTCCATATAGCAAAACCATAAAATAAATTGTTAATATCCCAAATAAATAATACTTTGCCCGACCTGTGGATTGAACCCAGGACCAGTTATCAATCGCACTCGCGACGAATAGACCAACGCGGCATTCAGTTCAATCTTAATGTTCTTATAATAATGACTAGCTGCGCCCCGTGGTTTCACCCGGGTAAATGTCGATCCAGTGGGAATATCGGGATAAAAAGTAGCCATATGTTAATCCAGGGTGTCAGCTACCTCCATACAAAATTTTAACAAAATTGATCCAGTAGTTTGAGCGTGAAGAACTAACAAACATATAAACACACACACACACACAAACTTTCGCGTTTATAATATTAGTGTGATAAGCAAGCAAGCTATCATTAGTAAAAACAAATTAGGTGATAATAAACAACTTTTTACGACTTTATTATCACCTAATTTGTTGTTGACATGTGAAGTAAACACAGCTGATACAGGGTGTATCAGTTATGCTTATCATAGAATAAGTCGTTAAAAACGATTTGGAGCAATGTTACTTTACTTAATATAAAGACTTTTTAGCTGCTACAGAATGTTTAAAACTAAGAAACTATCTGTTTGGCAGCCGAAAGGCTAAGGCGCACTGTCGGACTGCATAGAAAAGAAAGAGAAGCGCGATGACAGAAAACTGATAATTTATTGTAAAATATGAAGAAATTATCTATTTACAAAAACTATTTAATAATAAATAATCCATCACTGAATGCAGTTTGGCATTAGAAATTTAATGGCATATTTTTAATTACAATTCAAATTGTTTATGAAGGGATAAACTGCTTTTAAAGACAATCAAGAGGTGTATTTGAAGATTTTTTTGATGCATTGATGTATGTTTAATTATAATTTCAGTTCCATCACTGTATTAAAATAAGACTTGAAAATATCATTATTTGTTTTTTGCTCAAAAATATTTACGGTTTAGGAGATACACTGCTTTAAAAAAACAACTTTTTGACCGTTTTTAAGGAATCTCCACCTTAATGGAAACTTCTATGAGTCATACAAGAAACCAATCTTGTTGCCAACAACGTACCATAAATAAGTAAAAAAAAAAATTGTTGGCTTTAAAGATTCTTTATTTATTCTAAAAGAACATACATTGTTAACTTGCGAATAAATACATAGGTAGGTACTTAACTAAAGTAAGGTAGTCCAGTAGCTAATAGTTTTTTTTTTTTTGTAGGTTGTTGTGAAGTCGCATTTTGAGTGCAAGACGCTTATGTCGTTAACTTAATAGTTTTGTGTTCTCTGCAAAAAGCAAAAGTTATCAAAAATATTGTTGTTGATTGTTTTGTATCTGTCATGCATGACTAATAGTAATAATAGAATTTATATTTAATCTTCAATGGAATTTATACCAAATCATTAGAATTTTGTAATCATATTTTCATTGTATTATTTAATTAATTCTGCTGGTTCTGTAACCTCAATTAGGACTAAACTTAATTGTATAATTTATTTTTATCTTTTTTATATTTAATTGTTTTTCCCACAACTTTTTCATTATCTATGGAAAGGTCACATCTTTTCAGTTTTGTTTAATAATTGTTTTTTAAATACTGATTGTTTTACTTAAATTGTGCATGGTAGATTCACATCTAGTAGATGTCAATCAGAAATACTGTGTTGTAACTATTTTAATGCTTTTGTGATTGTACAGACGCCATCAAATCCAGCTACCCGAAACTGTAAAACTTTCCCAATCAACTTTGAACCTTATCTATGCTTTAGCGATAAAGTACAAAATCTATTAAAGAAATTTGATAGATTGTAGTAGCTTGATGTGCTGGCGACAGTTTTGCGAAATATATTTTAAAAAAATTGTATGCCCAAGTGCTCAGACCTGGTTGCTCAACGAGTCACAAAAGTTCCGCCTTGGAGTTTGCCAAAGAGCGATGGAAGGCAGCATTCTGGGTGTTAAAAGACAGGACAGAATTCTGAACACCACGATGACCGCTGGGCAAAAATCTCCACACAATGGGTGCCTGAAGATGGACGGCGCCGCCGAGGCCAGCCCAGAAAGAGATGGCGAGATGACCTGGACGCGTACCGCGGGGGCTGGTTCGAGGTGGCACGGGAAACGAGTTCCTGGAAGGATTTGGGGGAGGCCTGTGCCCAGCAGTGAGACAGCACAGGCTAACAAAAATGCCCAAGTGGATGATCATGCAATGAACATTAGTACGTATATAATCATGTATGTAACCCATGTATCACAAATAAACGATTTGATTTGATTAATCCCAAACCTTAAATAAAGACATAACATACAACACAAGTATTAAAACATTTCCAATCGGCATACACACTGCTAATCCCATTAAGGTAAAGCGTCGTAGACGTCTCGCCCACTGAGTATCATTGACCACGAGCATCGAACTCTGACCTTCAACTGTTGCCTTGGTACTACGTAAACACGATGCAATGGGGAAAAACATTGCAGAGATTCGAGTTTTGTGAATAAGAGAAGCTGAGAAATAAAAACCGACTGGCCAAGTGCGAGTCAGGCTCGCACACGAAGGGTTCAGTCACCGTCACAAGGAAAAACGCCGAATAAACGTTTTTTATGGAGACTCGATTTAATTTTTATTATTTGTTGTTATAGCGGCAATAGAAAGACACACTCTGTTAAAATTTCAACTGTCTACTTATTACAGCAGGCCGCTGACAGACAGACGGACAGTGGATAGGGTTCCGTTGGAACCCTTTGGGTACGGTGCTAAATCAACGTGATAAGTTGGAAATTAGATGAAATACACCAAATAATCTTTTACCAAAAATTTTAATACCTTTATTATAATATCGATGGTCTTCTTTGCAGTCAGGTAAAACTAAACTTGGCTAACTGCGGACGAATACAAATTAATATTTGATGGAACTGTAGCATTTGCATCACCAGTTTAATTTCCTGACGATGAGATCAAGAAGCTTCTCTAAATCTAATGTTGACTCAAAACTGTAACCAAAGCGATAACACATTGAACAGTTAGGTATTATTTCTCTAAAAACTATTATTACCGCGCATATGAATTGACAAGATTTAGAGAAAAGCTAGAAATGGAAAATAAAAAAAAACAATTATTTTCAATACCTACCACAAATGTATTTTCCCATCTGCCACCAGAAATAGGAAGTCACTCTCTCATGTATCATCAGACGCACAACAAACTAGAGAGACTAATAGAATAACAGAAAAATGTGCTAGAAATCACATGACTCATAATCAAAACGGTAAAGGACAAAAATGTTAATCCAATTAGATACTGAAAATAAAAATTAGAACTCATATCCTAATAATGAATCATCAATTCATCACCTGCATAAGAAAAAGATTTAAATTAGCCCCAGCAATATCAGAACAAACCAGAAAAAAACCTCTAAGCAAAAAAGGGTACCTTTTAAATTAGCCCCAGCAATATCAGAACAAACCAGAAAAAAACCTCTAAGCAAAAAAGGGTACCTCCTAAAAGTATATTAGGTATAGATCCTTTAAATTAAGTGAACTGAGCCGTGTCCAAAGAATTAAAATTAAGCTTCAATCATGCCCTTTTTTTGCGCCAACCCGCTATTATTCCATAATCTTTTCGACCCAGCCCCACAATTAGCTAAAAATAATTGGGATCAATAAAAGTCAGGTCTTAAAAAAACTCGGAACGAATAAAATCTAACATTTGTTTTTCGGGCGTAACCGATTCCAGTACGTATAGAGATATAAAAGATAATGATACCATTCAATTTGATAGGGCTATTGATCAACAATAGGATAGTGCCAGCAAGAACTGACTTTGAAAATAACATTGAAGTTGTTGAATAAATTTCTGTATTTGTGTCTAGAAATTGGAAACGATGTGCTATGAATTTATATAAGACTGCATAAAGAAGCAATAGTGGATTTTATTTTTAAAGAATCAAGATGTCTTCTTCTTGGTCGCGTACTTCATTACTGTAAGCCATGTCCCTGAAGGTCCTTCGTGGCTTTAAGAACGATGTTACTCCAATTTGTTCAGTTCTCAGGGTAGTCATAACAGAGACTCCAGTGAGGGCACCGGCCGCGATGTTTTTTCTCCTTTACCTTGTCCATTACCACCAACTTTTCAAGGATATCTGATTCCCGACGGGAAATGTGGCCAAATTAACCGAGGATCCTTTGGTAAAAGCTCGTGGATAGTCTATCTCTTATGCGTAGTTGTTCGAAGACAGATTTGTTCGATCTCTCAAGTTCTCAATAGGTGCAAAAGTTAAAGTGGCGCGAAGTAACATTTAGAAGCTGTCACCAGAGATTGTCATTGGCACTGCTTCTTTTGGGTAAGCTTACTCCATTGTTGACTTTGTCTCTGTCAACTCCGACCTAGACAAGAGTCAAGAGCAAACCCATTTCAAATAAAAAAAAACAAAAAAGATTAGTATAACATTACCACTAAAGAGAAATGAAAAATTGTTCCTTACTGCTTTAGAAAAATTTAGCGTAAAATATCAGACAGACATTCCTTTAGCAGACTCTCCATCCAATCAATCAAATCAAATACACACGTCAAAGTTGTAGGTGTATTTTCCTATTATTTTGTTTACTGCGTTTTAAGTCTAAAAATACGGTTGACTATTCCCAGACAAGGATTATTTTTAGACTCAATGAGAAAATAAGGTCGGGTCTAGCGAGAAATAAAACGTGATGATGAGGGAAGGATAAATAAATTATCTCTATAATGAATAAAAGACAATTTTTTAAAGGATCAGGTTCAATAACCTCCAGCGCTGATTCCCTAAACAGTCCTGCTTCATATCAGAACGTCAATCTTTATGTATTCGCTTTAGATATTCAAGCCAGCAGACCGAATAATCATTAGGTACCTAATAATAAATTATGTGTAAAAAATCTATTTCAGATCGTCTGGGCCAGATTCGCGCCCCACATGCTCAATTTTCATTATTTTTACCAGCAAGGTCCAAACAATGCTACTTCAAATGCCATCCTTATCATCGCCAAATTGAATTAGACACTATTTCCTGGATTTAAGTTTGTTATTAATAGTAAATATTTGCAGACATTTCAATTTTACGCCGAATCTGAAGTGCAATTAGATAACGGATCAGATCAAACCTCTATGTAACAGTTGTTTCCAATTGCCTTTCGAATCTACTGATTCGCAGGAACATTAATTAGAATTGAGGTGGCAATCATAAATTAGAGGAGAGAAAATGGTCACTAAAGGATGACATTATAAGTCATCAAAAAATAAATGAGGTGTTAAAAGCTGACAAGTGAAAATAATTTAATCTATGTTAAGCCAAGAAGATTCAGAGGGGCCCGTGGCTAAATAATGGCAGCCGCACAGGTCGATGGGACAGCCGCACAGGTCGATGGGACAGCCGCTCAGGTCGATGGGACAGCCGCACAGGTCGATGGGACAGCCGCACAGGTCGATGGGACAGCCGCACAGGTCGATGGGACAGTCACACAGGTCGATGGGACAGCCGCACAGGTCGATGGTACAGCCGCACAGGTCGATGGTACAGCAGCACAGGTCGATGGGACAGCAGCACAGGTCGATGGGACAGCAGCACAGGTCGATGGGACAGCAGCACAGGTCGATGGGACAGCCGCACAGGTCGATGAGACAGCCGCACAGGTCGATGAGACAGCCGCACAGGTCGATGGGACAGCCGCACAGGTCGATGGGACAGCCGCACAGGTCGATGGGACAGCCGCACAGGTCGATGGGACAGCCGCACAGGTCGATGGGACAGCCGCACAGGTCGATGGGACAGCCGCACAGGTCGATGGGACAGCCGCACAGGTCAATGGACGAGCCGCACAGGTCGATGGGACAGTCGCACAGGTCGATGGATCAGGTTAAGCTACGCTTGCCGCGGTTTGTCTGTGGATGGGTGGTAACCATCCTTACATACCGAGACCCCTCTGTTCCTTGGAAAGCACGCTAAGCCGTTGGTCCCGGCTGTCATTCGTGGATCTTTGACAGTCGTTACGGGTAGTCAGAAGCCCGAAAGTCTGTCAACTAGTCTTACCTAGGGGTATCGTATTACCAAGTAACTGGGTTGTCGCTCCATGTAAGGCAAGGCTGTCGCTCCACGTAAAATACTGGTATTCAGCAGCATCCGGTTAGACTGGAAGCCGACCCCAACATAGTTGGGAAAAGGCTAGGCAGATGATGATGTTAAGCCAAGAAGATTCAAAGACAGCATGCAGGATCCTTCTAAGCTCGGCAGCGATGTAGACGCACCGTGTTCTCCATATACGCTGTTAGCTGGAGAGAAAATCAAAGCATTTATTTCAAATAGGCACAAAAAAGGCATTTTTAAATGTCAAAATTTACAGTACAATAGAATTGATTCTAGTAGATTGATTAAGGTAGTTTCGTATGGAGAAAAATGGGCAAGAAACTCCATCGTTGCTCTTTTAATTTTTTTTACAATATTTTGTATACATTAATTATATATTTATATAAATGTGAAGACGATGCGCACTTAGAATAAAATTACGACACCATTATGGTGCTTACATAATATTTACAAAAAATGTAAAAGTGGACGATTTTTCTAAAAAACTGGCCAAGTGCGAGTCGGACTCGCACACGAAGGGTTCCGTACCACAAGGCAAAAACGCCGAAATAAACATTTTGTTGTATGGGAGCCCGCCTTAAATATTTATTTTATTTTTTATTATTAAAGTTAAAATACAACTGAGTATTTTGTGAATATTTCAAGTGCCTACCTGTTGCCAGTTTTGATATCGAGCAAAAAAGGGCAAAAAAATCGCGTTTGTTATAAAACAAACGCGATTTTTATTAATTAATTTTTAATATTTAAGGGGGGCTCCCATACGGGAGCATATTGATTTTATTTTGTTTTTAGTATTTGTTGTTATAGCGGCAACAGAAACACATAATTTGTGAAAATTTCAACTGTCTAGCTATCGCGGTTCTTGAGATACAGCCTGGTGACAGACAGACAGACAGCGAAGTCTTAGTAATAGGGTTCCGTTTTTACCCTTTGGGTACGGAACCCTAAAAATTAATAAGTCAGTGTGTAGTGTATGAGTTAAAGAAATCATAGAATGTAAAAAAAAACTATCAAAATCGGACTACTCTGTAAAAAGTTATGCGTGCTCATATATATAAAAAAAAAAACGCGTCGACTTGAGAACCTTCTCCGTTTTTTTTCGTCGGTTAAAAAACACCCTGTGCCTGATAGATTTCCCTGAACCCCTGGATATAAATATCCACACTATTCTCATTACAGATTGAGAGTTTGTCAAAGCCAAAAATGCCCCGTCCAGATGTAGCTCCGCAGCTTGAGTATTCAGCATCAACAAGCACTTATAATAAACAAAATTGTTCATGCTTCGATGAAGATGCTGGACTAAGCACGACCGTCGAATATAAATACAAAACAACTCCACAAAATCTCAAAAATGTAGTCAACCATCGTCAAAAATAAACTAGTTTTTAAACAGAACGGCGCAACTAATTCAATCAGTTCCCTTTGTTTTTAAACTACGCAATTTTTAACACTTGAATTGCTACAAAAAATACACGGTTATAGAAATTACGTTCGCAGGCAGTGTTTAATTTTTTGTATGGTTAGAAGGCGCAAACAAAATCAGGGTTGTCTTTTTGCTTGTTTTTGTCTTGGTACAGATCTGTTAAAAATGTTTTACTCGACGGAGCTTTTTAGGATTCCGTACCCAAAGGGCGCCATCGGAACCCTATCGCTAAGCCTGCGTTATCCGTCCGTTTGACAGTCAGCGACTGTATCTCATGCACCGTAATAGTTTGAAATTTTCACAGAATGTAGATATCTATTGCCGCTATAACAACTTAATAAAAATAAAATAAAACTAATCAAAATTAAAGGTGGTCTAAACAAGATACGTGGTTTTTTCGGCGTTTTTGCCTTGTGGTAGGTACGGGACCCTTCATGTGCGAGCCCGACTCCCACTTAGCCGATTGTTTTTCAATCCACCAAACAATAACGCAATTTTTACCACTTCGTCAAAGTTAATTAAGTTTCTGATTCAGATACATTGTAGAAAAGCCAGTGGTTTTGATAAAAAAAAACCTTCTAAAGAAAAAAAAAAATAAGATCATAAAGCCAAGAATGTAAAACAGTTCCATTGCATGACTAAAAACATTCTTAAAACATTTCACAGGTGCTCAAACAAAAGATTATGATGTGCTTCGATAATTGATTTTCAGAACAAATTATTACATCAAAGGGAGCTTCAGAGAGAATTGTCAAGGTAATTTGTCAACGAGCCTGCATAAAGCCCGGTCGTTGACAATTATTCCAAGAAATCTGCGTGTGGGTTTTTATTTAGAAAGTACGTAAAGGAATGACAATTATTCGTCCTTCACGGTAATTTTTTTTGCAGTGCATAGAACTGTGCTAGGCATGAAAAAACTGACCTAGTGCGAGTCAGACTCGTACACGAAGGGTTCCGTACCGCAAGGCAAAAACGCTGAAAAAAACACGTTTGTTGTATGGGAGCCCCCCTTAAATATTTATTATATTTAAATTTTACTATTTATTATTAAAGTAAAAATACAACTGAGAGTATTTTATGAATATTTCAAGTGCCTACCTGTTGCCATTTTTGATATCAAGCAAAAAAGGGCAAAAAAGTCGCAATTGTTGTATGGGAGCCCCCCCTTAAATATTTATTTCATTTTGTTTTTAGTATTTGTTGTTATAGCGGCAACAGAAATACATAATTTGTGAAAATTTCAACTGTCTAGCTATCACGGTTATTGAGATTCAGTCTGGTGATAGACAGACGGTCAGAGCGAAGTCTTAGTAATAGGGTTCCGTTTTTACCCTTTGGGTACGGAACCCTAAAAATCAACATCATTTTTTTAAATGGCCGCTCTTGACCCCCGATCACGCCTGAAGGAAAGCAATGGATGAGGCCTATGATGGAAGCGTGCCCAGAAGATTTTGTTGTTAGGCTAATAATATTTAGTCGAGTTATTTCTATGTCACTTATAATGGATTACGTATTCGCAGATCGGTGGGATTCCCCGATGTTGCGGAGGTGGACGCAGCCCACACAGAATTTTTGCTGTATTGTGTTAATCTGTGTCTGAAACCTACTAACACTATAATAGTCCGACTTTTAATTAGCTGCAGTAAAATGACAGTTCTTAGTAACTCGTTGCGGACTGAGTTTAGAGATATGCATGTCAAATAAGTGTCGTTTGTTAAACTATTCTGTACTAGAAAAACAAGATTTGGTTGATGGCCGCGAAAAAGCAAAAAGACGCCAATTTCAGTCATTTATGTAACACATAAGCTGTCATTTTACTGAAGCTAATTAAAAGTCCAACCATAGAAGTTAAGTAAAGAATAATGGGCATTTTTGTATGGAGCCTGGCCTGATGACCAAGAGATTTCTAATTAGGTCCACGAATGACAGCCGGTACCAACGGGTAACGTGCTTTCCGAGGCACGGAGGGGTCTTGGTATGTTAAAATCCAGGGACCAACTGGCGGCAAGCGCAGCTTAACCTGATCGATCGACCCGTGCGGCTGTTATTACTTAGCCATAAGCCACTCAATATTTTAAGTCACTAACTAACATTAGTGAGAACTGCAGTGAACATTAGCGTCATAAACTAATAGGTACGTTTACATGGTATTTCACAGCCTTCTGCTCATAATAAAATTGATGCTTATGGTATAAACTTTCATTTGATGTATATGGGGGTTTTTATTGGACACACCGGCCAAAACGCCCATCATTCTTTGTTACTAACCGTATGGACTCCTATCTGAAATAAAATCTGTATTCAACTGACATGCCGTGACAGGTCATTATACTATGACAACTGTCTATTTAATTTTGAACAGCTCACTTGATATTCAGCGGTCGACCAGAACGGATTGAATCCAAATTTCTACGCAATCTGTGTTTTCCTCGAGTAAACCTGCACTGTTCCATCATTGTTAAACTAAACGCAAAAAACGTTTTTTTTTTGTTAGATTATTTGGGTCCCACTGCTGGGCAAAGGCCTCCCCTTTTTTCATCCAAACCTCCCTGTCTTGTGCAATCTCTGGCTATGTTAGCCCTGCAAATGATATTAGATCGTCACGCCACCTTCGGCTTGGTCTGCCTCGACGGCGATGTCCTGCCTCAGGCGTCCAGTGAGTGACGATCAGTTCAAAGTATATGATCGACTCCAGTAAACAAAAACAGACAAATATATGATATTCTTCAAGATATATGAGAGGTCAATATTGTGTTGAAAACATAATTAAACTTATTTGATACGATAGAAAAGAATCATGAAGATACCTCTTAAAATTTTCTTGTTACAATAGAAACCAATACTAATATACTCGTACATACAATCAATATGTTTTTTTGATTATTCTACAAGCAACATACGAAAGAACTAGTGTTTTAATTTTTTAGTCCAAACACCACATTTTTAGCAAATACCCTAGATAATTGCTTCATATTTTGTAATAAATTACCAGCGTTATGTCATCGCGCTTCTCTTTCTTTTCTATGCAGTCCGGCAAAGACCTTCCTTTAGGCCATGTAATCACCTTAAAACTTCTGAACTATGCTAACCAAATATTTTACTTCACTAGGTATAGTCGTTGGTCGATCAGAGAGGTTACACTTGCCGCGGTTGGTCTGTGGATATGTGACAATCTTTACATACCGAGACCCCTCCGTGTCTCGGAAAGCACGTTAAGCCGTATGTCCCAGCCGCTCTTATTCGTGGATCTTTGACAGTCGTTATATACGGGTAGTCAGAAGCCGGAAAGTCTGACAACCTGCAGTCTTACCAACGGGTATCGTATTAACTGAGCTGTGGAGGTCAAAATAGGCGGTTGATCCGCTGCATCCGGTTAGACTAGAAGCCGACCGCAAAGTAGTTGGGTAAAAGCTAGGCAGATGACATGATGATATTAGTAACATGAACTTGCGACGCTATAATCACTGCATATTTTCATTTTTGGGTTCTATTTCTAAGCCTTTGAACCCCGCCTTACTTGCAGCAGTTTGGAATTGTGCCCAATAAAGGGCATTAGGCTCACCGCTTCTAACATAATTCTGAATGCTTGCCGTTATCAGGTAAATGAGACAGATTCAACTCTGTTAACCCCTGATTTAGATAAGGTGTCAAAATCAGCAGGCCAAGTGGTAATGACCGCAACACGAGTTTGTAGGTTTTTTTAGTTTTTGGTTCGAACCCAGACAGGCGCTTTATTTCGTGTAAATTATTTCATCACCACTGCTCTCAAAACGGTGAAGGAAAACATCGTGAGGAAACCGGCATCTCCTAGAACCAAAAATTCGAAGACATGTGACATCTGCCAACCCTCATTGGGCTCGCGTGGTAGATTATAGCCCATTCCCTCTCGCCGAGTGGAGGCATGTCTCTGATTATGGTTATGCAAAATCAGTGCCAAAAACTCGTCAAAAATATCTTAATTACTCTGCAACCAATTTGCTAAATAAAACAATTCCGCACAGAGGATCATTGACCTCTAATTGGACGATTATAGCGTTCTTAAGAAGCTTATCAATCAAAGATAGATCCGCTGATTGTTTGAATAAATTAACGCTAATTAGACGCGAATAGGATTCTTAAAATGTGTCAGAAACAAAATCTAGTAGTTTCCGTAAGAACTGCGTAAACAACTTTTATAAATAAAGGGGTATAGACAGAATAATTTTATTGTTTAAATATGCGTTTGACAATGATTTTTCTTTGTCACACTCTTTGTTACACCATGTCTTTCTCTGTGGTGCCGGACTTAAAGAATAACACCACCCCATACCGTGTCCCCGTGGGTGTCGTAAAAGGCGACTAAGGGGCGTACCGGAGAATGGGCAGCAGCGTTCTCTATGCCTTCCACCACCATACCATACTGCGATCGCCAACCCGCCTGCCAAGCATAGCGATTATGGCAAACCCCCCCTTTTGGGGGAGGCCTATGTCCAGCAGTGGACGTCTTTCCGCTGAAATGATAATGATGATGATGACACCATGTCTTTGACATAATTATGTTGTAAGCTTGCTAACATTTGTACATGTTATTTAACGTCACTTTTCATAACTGTCTGTGTGGCCGCCTTGTTCTCCTAAACTACGCAACGGGTTTCATGCGGTTTTCACCATCATATAGAAAATTTATTTCGAAAGGTTTATTTGTAATGTAATACATCAATATTAAACTTACATAGTTATACTAAAGAAACCTCGATGTTTTGTCAAGCCGTAAAAACCATGTGAAGCAGGGTCGGGTCGCTAGTGTAATTATTACTTATAGCAGCTGTATTTATCATCTTTCCCCAAATCTAAAAAGTTGTGGCCCAGCCATGCTTCCACTGATAATTATGTACAGACGACGTCAGCTCATCAAGCTACCCGAAACTGTCAAATTTTCCCAATCAACTTTAAACCCTATACTTTTGCGATAAAGTTGAAAATCTATTAAAGAAATTTGACAGATTGTAGAAGCTTGATGTGCTGGCGTCTGTACTTGGTACCTACCCTCATTCTATCTAAACCAACAAAACCCAACCGCTTGTCCTTTCAAACCTACTAATCATTTGAAATTTGAAATTGTTTCAGTAAAAATGTGTAGATCGTAAAAACGATTATCTTAATACATACATAGTAGAGGATCAGAAAAACCCAACAAGAAAAACAGTGGCACACCGGGAGTGCCGACAGAAGTTAAAACAAAAACACAAACAGAATACTTTGCCATCACTCACTGACATATCGGATACCTATACATTAAAACCGAGTACATCCCGAGGACAGCCGTACACATTCGAACCAGGTATTTTTTTAATCGTATTATAAGCAAAACACGCGGGGTCTCGCTTACGGTAACAGTGGCGCGAGTTCAATGGTTTTTTCCCATCTCGAAAAATACCCAACGCTCCTAAAGAAAGAAAAACTAAGAAAGAAAAACTGTTTATTCTGCACAAACAAAACGCACATTGCAAATAAAAAAATATAAAAAAAGACATAAAATATACACACACAGCGTAGCCAAAAGCCTCGTACTCAAGCTAAAAACATGTTGACAATTTTGTCCATTACTTGAAAGAAGTTTTCACTTCAAAAAAAGAATGTCTCGTCTTTCGTTTTAGAAGACATAACTTCAGGAGTGCTGGCAAACCAGCTGAAAAGATAATACGGAGCTCCTTAAAGTACTTTTACACAGTAATTTCCTAGAAAATCCTTTTTTAAATATTCTTCTATAATAAACTAACCTGACTTCGAAACTTCTTTTTCCACTTTTCCACAGAATCTAACCCATTAACATGAACTGTAACTTACGTTGAGATTAGCATAGCTTTAGTACGAGCCAAGCACGATAGTCGAGCTAAAGTTAAATTACCTTGTGTCGCTTATGCTGCAGTGGTGGCCCGGCTCCGACATGCGTGTCGTCGGCCGTGGGTTCGAAATTCGGTAGGCACTTGACTGTTTGTAATTTATTTCACCATATTTTTGTAATTAATTGTGGTTAATTAATAACAGCCGCACGGGTTGATCGACCAGGCTAAGCTACGCTTGCCGCGGTTGGTCCGTAGATGGGTGACCATCTTTACATACCAAGACCCCTCCGTGCCTCAGAAAGCACGTTAAGCCGTTGGTCGCGGCTGTCATTCGTGGATCTTTGACAGTCGTTACGGGTCGTCAAAAGCCCGAAAATCTGACAACTAGTCTTACCAAGGGGTGTCGTAGTAACCCAGTAACTGGGTTGTGGAGGTCAGATAGGCAGTCGCTCCATGTAAAATACTGGTATTCAGCTGCATCCGGTTAGACTGGAAGCCAACCCCAACATAGCTGGGAAAAGACTAGGCAGATGATGATGATCTTTTAGTAATTTATTTCGTCACCACTGCTTTAAAAAAAAGAAAAAGGTGAAGGAAAGGCGTGGTAACCGACATGATTTAGAACCAAAAATTCGAACATAATTATGTGATTCACCTACCTACCTGCTCATGTCCGCATGGTGGTTTACAGTCCACTTCTTATCAAAAAGAAGAGGCCTGTGTCCCAGTAGTTGAAATGTCGACGAAAGACGGGCACAACTTCAGACTTCGGGCTGAAAAACCGAACGGACTTAATGACTCACCAGTAGCGCTTGCGACCACTAGACCAACGTGGGAGTCCGATACTATTTATTGAGTTTTTTTATTTACCTTTTGACAGCCACACGTCAAAAAATCAAAAACGTGCCCTCGTTGTCAAAGTCTGTCATGTAGTCGAACCGTGGCGTGCTGGGCACATTTTGGTTTGTCATCTATACGTAACTGTGGCGAAAAAAGGTCATAACAGTTTCATAAACGACTGTATTTGTGTTGTGCCTCTGCGTGTGCGACGATGGCGGCACAATGGGATGTTGCCATTTTAAAATATTATATTTTGTAGGTGTAATTGTTCTTTAATTTATTTAATTTTTGTTTATCCAGGTACCTACTGTATATGCTGCATCGGTCGACGTCATCAATTCATTGTCTGCTGTCGTTGAAAACTATTGCTGAAGCTTTGTTTCGCACATGAGTCGCAGCATTCTGCTGAGTGAGCCGTCTTGCGTAGATGTGTGAAATATGATTTTCCCCGTGATTTTAATACTTTTATCATATTTGGCGCCAATAATCATATTTTATGATCCTTAATGATAAACAATTATTATTTTTTTTTGGTAAAAAACCAAGAAAAAAAACACGTAAATTCTTCTTTCTTTCTTTCTTTCTTTATTTGCATGATAACTTTTAGCGAGCAAAACAGAAACACGTGCACACAATACTTTGAAACGAAAGACGCAGGTGTGTCCCAGCATTAGTTTTAAGTGTATTTTCATACGGTGCTTCCTGGCCTGGCCATACCTCCAACGGTTGCCAAGTGACAATGACCATGCGACCACCGGCCAGGTCAAGGTGAGTGGTTTATAGGGACATGCGAAGGTCACTGGCTGTGCCAACTGTTGCCAATCATGGTATAATGATACGCAGAAACTGTGGAGGAGTGCCCGATTGTTCGTGGTTTTACGCCAACTTGAAGTGTGACGGTGGGCAATAAATTGCTCTTGTTGTTTTAAATTCAATGCAGCGAGTCTGTGCCTGAATTAAGAGGACTGAATCTAATCTATCTTCATGATCGCAATTTTTACGTCTTTGGAACCATAGATTAGAAATCAAATTAGTGCTACTCAATTCTGTATGTTTAAAGCGAGTCTGTGCCTAAATTAAGAGGACTGAATCTAATCTATCTTCATGATCTTTTGTTTTTTTTCTGTTTTTGGAACCATTGATTAGAAATTAAATTAGTGCTACTCAATTTTGTGTGTTTAAAGTGTGGCGATCCTTCACAGTTTCGAAACGAGGTAGAGTTGTTGAGTAACATAAAAAATTAAAAACTTAACTTGAGTTTTTTTTTTTATGTTGATGGATGGATTTGGGTGTTGATATCGTAAGCAGTCATTTAGTTTTATGATTTTTTTAAAAAATAATAGTGTGTAACATTCTTTACACTTACAAAATATATAAGTCCTGATTTTCCCTTCATGTAATGCGGTTTGTTTTATTAACGGATTCCAATATTACAAGTTAAAATCACTGACATTCTAGTTATGGCAGTGATATATTTGGTTTTTTGGCATCAGCAGCTAGCTGTTGATGTGCCATGTACATACGCCAGCACATCAAGCTACCTGAAACTGTCAATTTTTCCCAATCAGCTTTGAACCTTATACTTCAGCGATAAAGTCGAAAATCTATTAAAGAAATTTGACAGATTGTAGTAGCTAGATGTGCTATAAAAATGTTTAGTGTTATATAATAATACCGTCTCTATATGCATATGCAAATGGGTATATAGTAGGAATATAACCCTTTGCCTTTCATTCTTTTATATCAACACTGCGTTATATTTTATGGTGATTGAGACGACAAAATTAGTAAACGAAAAAAAAATCCAATGTTTTATTAGGTAAAATCCTCCTAGCACAGGTATATCTTTTACTTAAAAGGAGGTCCTTAAGTAAGATTTACGGTAAAAGTTGTACAAGTTACTGCAATAATAACCTTTTTTTTTGTAAAATCAATTTCATGACCGAAGAATATTCGAAAAAGTCAGCTATATTTATAGCTATGTTATAGTTTAAATAGTTTATATTTTATGATTTACACTAGGCACCTGTTGTTCTAAGTATTTATGTAAAGTTAACCCTTTAGTCTTTACGTGGCTGTAACTTGTATTTGAGATCGGATATGTTTGGTCACGTCTGCTTACGAAGTTTGTGTTTGTTTTGTAGGAACGTGTCAATGTTTTAGAACCGAGACTTCTGAGCTTGTGGCACAGATGCTGTCTGGGATCTTTTGGTCTTTGGCATTATGAGCAACGAAAACTACGTGGTAACAAATAATAATTTAACTCGATTTGCAGTCACTCAATGACATGAATGAGGGACATTTATTTATTTATTAAGGTACACCAACAGCTTCTAAGTATAATATATCTTAAGTAAAGATCACAATAGTCTCGGTCTTACACTGTCGCCAATTTATTATAATAATGTTTTGAAGACAGCACTCAGATCTATTTCAGTTAGATATTTCTGTTTATCCCCACATATTGTCACAACTAATAGTAATAACAAAAGGCTTTATTATTAATAGAAAACCGAGACAACACACCACCACAGCACAATATTATTTTCCTGCAACGCAATTTAAAAACAGTTGCTCATGAAGCCACAAGATTCTATGAAACGCAAATTCGGAAAACCTGAAACATTACAAAACATACCGAATGCAGATCATGACGATGATTAATCATCACAGCGTCTGTTCCGGGAAGGGACCTTGGGGCCGAGGTGAAGGCCATTGGTGCGTCGCCCGGCCGACGAACCGTGCGGGTAAACATGGCGGCTGAAAATGGCGGCAGAACGCGCTGGAAGCGGCGCGGGCGCAGTTGCACTTTATTGCGTAGGTACTTGTTGTTTATGGGTTTCTGGTAGATTTTGGTGGTTCTGGTCTAACTATTTTTGTGTGGATCTTAACTACCACACTAATATTATAAAGGCGAAAGTTTGTGAGTGTGTGTGCGTGTTTATATGTTTGTTACTTCTTCACGCTCAAACGGCTGGACCAATTTTGATAACATTTTGTATGGAGGTAGCTGACACCTTGGATTAACATATAGGCTACTTTTCATCCCGATATTCCCACGGGATCGACATTCGTACGTACTTTCACGCTAAAATTGCTCAACGTATTTGGATGAAATTTGGCACACAGGTAGACCATGATCTGGACAACGACATGGGCTACTTTTAATCCTGGATTGCAGACGAAGTCGCGGGCAACAGCTACTTTGGTATAAGATCATTATTCTGTATACCATGAATCCCAGGATTGAAATGCATAATTTCAGGAGTAGGTATTTGAAGTTGGTAAAATTATGATTAATGAAAGGTAAGATTTTGTTAGTATAAATATTGTATAAATAAAAATAATTGACATATTTATAAATAATATTAGATACATGATTTCTTAAGCCAAAAAGGGATTTCTAAATAAAAACGCGACAGCGTAGTTGAGAATAAAAATATCTGCGTAGTTGCATTTTATAAATGTTTTATATTGGATTTATTTGTTTGTTTTCTGGTTTAAAAATGGTAGCTTTTAAAATTCCACTAGATAGGAAATCCAGAGGATTCTGCTCTGGTTGATTTGCCAAAGGAAAGGGGCATATGCCTCTGCATTTTTGTATCGTGCCTGCATAGTATGAGTCTCATTTAAGTCTACCGCGCGACCTTCTTTATGACCTACAGAAGATTGCGGGAAAGACACCTGCCTGGCTGTTGGTATGCGTACACTCCTTCTGTCTCTCAGTGTCATCATCACCATCATCTGCCTAGCCTTTTCCCAACTATGTTGGGGTCGGCTTCCAGTCTAACCAGATGCAGCTGAATACCAGTATTTTACATGGAGCGACTGCCTATCTGACCTCCACAACCCAGGTACTGGTGTAATACGATACCCCTTGGTAAGACTGGTTGTCAGACTTCCGGGCTTCTGACTACCCGTAACGACTGTCAAAGATCCACGAATGACAGCCGGGACCAACGGCTTAACGTGCTTTCCAAGGCACAGAGGGGTCACGGTATGTAAATATGGTCACCAATCCACAGACCAACCGCGGCAAACATCGCTTAGCTTCGCTTTATCTCTCAGTATTAACGAGCAATACTTTAAAATATCTACGGTAAAAATAAAACAAATCTAAATGGGGTTGTTGCAAATGGCTCGCAATGTAAATGTACCGCGGGATACACTGCGAACATGGTTGCATTTTATTACTGAGTAATGTTCTGTGGTTGAACTAAATTCAGTTTCAAAATATATCTTCACAGCTGTTCTCTCTCGTTTATTTAATTTGGACCTAATATTTTTGTATTTTGTGATCAGGACAATAGCATGTTATTATTTTTTGTATTTTTATTTTTTATGTTTTTCTGCCTCGTTGGTTCGATTCCCAGGTCTGACAACGTTTCATTGGGTTTTTTCCATCGGGTATTTTTCAGTTGCAGCCCGTAGGCTGGTTTCGTGTCCAGTGGATGGCGAACGACTTAACCTTTTGTAGCGGTATCTACAACGCCACATGCGAACAACGCGTCATACTGACGTCACGCAAATCCTGCATCGCACAAGCAGAGTTTACCGCGCAACTAGCATAGATACAACGGCCCGACATGAATCATTGGGGCAGTTGCCCGCCAGACACAACACCCGTCTGGTCGGAGGATCCTCCCTTTTCAATGGAGGTTAAGTGAATTTTACACCCTGTTCCTCATACCTCTATACATTTATTATATGGGACTTAAACATAACTGGTTAAATGTAGTCTGGATTTGTGCCTGGTGGCACATACAGGCAGCTAACACGCAACTACTTTAAAACAATGATGTGGGTGTGCTGAATACTTAATTTTTTTACACCACTCTATTAAGGATGCCATAAGCTGAAAAGGTTATAACGCACAAAATAAAACTAAATATTGGCAGTGTAGTGGAAAGATGAATATTTTTGCCTGTATACCAAATAGCTTGTTCGACCGTACCTTGCTCAAAGTGATATCGAGAATACCTTAACCTCAAAAAGTAATGATAGTGTAGGAACTAGATGGGCAGACCTGCAGGATAATTGCATAACACACTATCAGTAGCAATGGGTGTTATTTTGACAGTTCAACAACATTCATTGGGTGCTGTATGTTTGCTGCACCGGACGACGTCAATACGTCGGCGCCGGCTGTCGCTGAAAACCAGCGCTGGGGCTCTGTCTTGCATAGGGTCGCAGCATAATGCTGAGCGATAGCCGTTTTGCGTGGATGTGACGCATGTTTCCCCCAACCCTTTCTTATTTATTTTTTTTGTTTATGTTCTTCATTGCGTCATGTTTAACGCAAATAAACGTATTTTCTTTCTTTCTGTACAGGGTGGCAGGATCATGGACGCGCGAACTGAAATAGCCATAATATATTAACTCAGGACATGACAAATACCAGCGTAAACATTTTTCGTCGGTTGTTAAATAAAAAAATCCATTCTAATATTAATCCATAGGTACTAATATTATAAATTCGAAAGTAACCCTGTTGTCTGTCTGTATGTTACCTTTTCACGCCTAAACCATTGAACGGTTTTTGATAAAATTTGGCTGAGAGATAGATTGCATACCGGGGAAGGACATGGGATAGTTTTTATCGACACAACTCTCGGGCGAAGCCGTGGGCGGAAGCTAGTAATATTATAAATTCCATGTATGTTACCTTTTCACGCCTAAACCAATTTCGATAAAATTTGGCAGAGAGATAGATTGCATCCCGGGGAAGGACATAGGTTAGTTTTTATTCCGATATTCCCACGGGATCGAC
This sequence comes from Mesoligia furuncula, assembly GCA_916614155.1. Taxonomy (NCBI): domain Eukaryota; kingdom Metazoa; phylum Arthropoda; class Insecta; order Lepidoptera; family Noctuidae; genus Mesoligia; species Mesoligia furuncula. The sequence goes on along the minus strand of OU744809.1, from coordinate 2,143,530 downwards.
ACTTATGTGGGTGAAACCGCGGAACGCTGCTAGTATTATATATTTTATGAAATAATATATTAATTTGGACGAGACAACGAACCCGACAGACGTAGTCCTGTCCAAATTTCAATAATTCATACTAAAATTCCATAGAAAAAACCACTTTCAGTTTATCCTAACAATTTACCGGGCAACATTTTATATTTCTCTTTCCCTAAAAACCTTATTTAGACTATCACAAATATTTTAAAACAATAAATAGCCAAATCGTTCCAGCCGTTCTAAAGTGATGCGCTTTCCTGCATCATTTAATTTTTATTTCAACAGGGTCAAATTAAATTCCAGTCCAGTTTTTTCCAGTCTTATCAAGGGGTATCGTATTGCCCAGTAATTGGGTTGTGGAGGTTAGATAGGCAGTCGCTCCATGTAAAATACTGGTATTCAGCTGCATCCGGTTAGACTGGAAGCCGACCCCAATACCCCCATAGTTGGGAAAAGGCTAGACAGATGATGAGGGTCAAATTAAATTATCTAGCGAAACTCTACAAACGTGATGGGTATGTTGGGTATCGATAGTTTCTCACACTTTAAAATAAAAACAAATCGATTTTAATTTTTTTTCTGGATTCAACGATTGCTGAATGTTTTCTTACTTGAAGTTTAATAAGAGTTGAGGAAATCTGTTTTCTTTAGTTTTGTCATGTTGAGATATTGATACCCCCATCAGCACCCTAAGGCCGCTTTCACATTTAGGCGACTTTAGCAGCGCGACCGCTGCGCTTCTGTTTTTATTATGAAATTCTGAATGGGTGACGGTCGCGCGACTGTCGTGCTGCTAAAGTCGCCTAAATGTGAAAGCGGCCTAATACACACTATTACTCTCAATTTGAATCATTTTGAAGCATATTTCTAATCCATTGCTTCATAAGTTCGAAAAATATATCTGCTCAACACAATAAATAACGCAATGAATGTCGTTAAACTTTCAAAATGAAACGATTCCGATTGATAATGTGTTAGTTGCAAGTGCCCCGCCGGTCTGTGATTAACACTAACTACGGTCGGTGACCTCAAAAAATTTACAATTTATTTTTTTGTTTTATCGTGTTACTAGCTGCGCCCCGCGGTTTCACCCGCATAATTGTCGATCCCGTGGGAATATCGGGATAAAAAATTAGCCTAAGGGTGTCAGCTACCTCCATACAAAATTTTATCAAAATTGGTCCAGCCGTTTGAGCGTGAAGAAGTAACAAACATATAAACACACACTCACACACACACTCACAAACTTTCGCCTTTATAATATTAGTGTGACTAGCTGACCCGGCAACCGTTGTTGTGCCATATAAATTATTTCTGGCTGCCCGGCGCTACTTCGTTCGCGTGGTGTCCTACCCCTACCCCTACCCTACTCCTACCCTACTCCTACCCTACTTCTACCCTACTCCTAACCTACTCCTAGCCTACTCCTACCCTACTCCTACCCTACTCCTAACCTACTCCTACACTATTCCTACCTCCTACCCTACTTCTATAAGAAAAAAAAAGGTAAAAGAATCCTAAGTCCGTCTCCTGGTACTAAGCTACCTCCCCACTAATTTTCAGCCAAATCGTTTCAGCCGTTCTTGAGTTATAAATAGTGTAACTAACACGACTTTCTTTTATATTTAAAGATACATCGATATAACCATTACGTTTGCCGAATTCCTCTAGCTAATTTATTTGACCCTATAGATAGAAGATAGATTGGCACAAACAATCCATAAAAACCGCACAATTAACAACCGCATTTAACTCCAAAGAGATTGAACATTTTAATGAACCTTATTACAAGATAAGTAAGTACCTGATTACATACTTAAATGCCCCCTTGTTTCACGCGGAGTACAAATTATGTTCCCACTAATAACATTATCATAATTATGTGCTTTTAGCTAACTTGTTGTAAGTACACGTGTTTCTGATCGGTGCTAATACACGTAAGGTGAATGCGCAGTGGTTGTCCGCGAATTTTAAATTTTCTTACGTTTTTTGCAATTTGCTGGACAGTGTCAGGTTGTATCTTGATCAAAATATGATTCACGACAATAACAGGTATGTATTTACAGAATTAGAATCATTAGTACCATAAGGAAAAGTGCTCATGGTACAAATCTAACTTATAAGGATATTTTAATACAACAAGTTGCCAAAGCCGGTTACAGAACTTAGCGATGGAAAGTTCAAAACCCTCATCAAACGTGTCCTTATCAAAAAAGCATATTATAAGATTAAAGACTACAAGAAGACAAGGTAGTTTAGAATTAATTTCTTCTGCACATGTGGCTTCCCTGGCACCTCAATGTAAATGTATATTAACTGCTTTCAAATTACGATGTTTATTTATTGTTTATTTTTACATACTTCTTTGACATAATATTTTTATTATTTGACATTCTAAACAGACAATTCTAATTTTTCACCTCTTTATTAGTGGTTGTAATGACATGATCATATATTATCACTTGGTTTTAGTAGGTTTTTGTATTTTATTTATCCTTTTGATAGATTCTTATTTTGTAAATGTGAGGACTTTGTAGGCCTTGTAGACTTTACATCTGTAGACCATTTTTTATTTTATCAAGTACCTGGTACTTATCGACAGGCCTACGCTATCCTCCCATACCTACTGTAATTTGAAAACGTTGTAAAACCCAATTATTTTTAAAAAGAGTAACCGTGGAGTTTCTTGCCGGCTCTTCTCCATAGGAAACGAGCAATTGAAATCGTGCACCTAGCTTCTGACGTTTCAACAGTGCCCATGTAGGTTTATGAGAAATAAAATATTTTGATTGATTGGTTGAATGATTTTAATGACTATAATTCTGTAAATACATATCTATTATAGTCGCGAATCATATTTTTATCAAGATACAACCCGACACTGGCCTGCAAATTGCAAAAACCGGGGAAGAGCGAGTCGGACTCGCTCACCGAGGGTTCCGTAACATCCGGGTTTATGCATAAGGTTTATGTTTATGAATTTAAATGTTTTTTTATATTTGAGTTGGTTGAATAAAAGGTAAATTGCGGTTTACGATTTATGACGTATTAAAAAAAAACTACTTACTAGATATCGTTCAAACCAATTTTCGGTGGAAGTTTACATGGTATTGTACATCATATATTTTTTTTAGTTTTATCATTCTCTTATTTTAGAAGTTACAGGGGGGGGGACACACATTTTACCACTTTGGAAGTGTCTCTCGCGCAAACTATTCAGTTTAGAAAAAAATGATATAAGAAACCTCAATATCAATTTTGAAGACCTATTCATAGATACCTCACACGTATGGGTTTGACGAAAAAAAAATATTTTAGTTTCAGTTCTAAGTATGGGGAACCCCAAAATTTATTGTTTTTTTTTCTATTTTTGTGTGAAAATCTTAATGCGGCTCACAGAATACATCTACTTACCAAGTTTCAACAGTATAGTTCTTATACTTTCGGAGAAAGGTGGCTGTGACATACGGACGGACAGACAGACGGACAGACAGACAGACAGACATGACGAATCTATAAGGGTTCCGTTTTTTGCTATTTGACAACGGAACCCTAAAAAACGTAAGAAAATTTAAAATTCGCGGACTACCACTGCGCATTCACCTTAAGTGTTGCAGCGTGTCAGTTCATAGTTAAGAATCAAGGAGTTTATCTTTAAATTGTTTTAAGACCTCGACGTTTTAAGATGAAGAAAAGAGCAGTGTTGGCCCAGTGGTAACGGCCGCAACTTACGAGTTGTAGGTCATGAGTTCGAACCCAGATAGGCGTTTTACTTTGTGTAAATATCATCACAACTGCTCTCAAAACGGTGAAGGAAAACATCGTGAGGAAACCGGCATGTCGACCAGAAATTCGAAGACGTAGCTTCTATCAACTCGCACTGGGTTCATGTGGTATATCAGTCCACTCCAAAGTCAAATTCAAATCATTTATTTCAAATAAGCACATTAAAGGCACTTTTGAACGTCAAAAATTACAACTAAATAGAATTGATTCTAGTCGCCCATTCCAAAAGATAGTTTTCGTATGGAGAAGAATGGCAAGAAACTCCACCGTTACTCTTTTAAAATGTTTTACAAGGTCTTGTATACATAATATAATTATATGTGAAGACGATGCACCTAGAATAATATTAGTCTATCACAAAAGGTAAAAAGAATTAAAACTGAAGCAATGGCTCCCTTTCTAGGAAAGCAGTGGAAACATTAAACGTATTAGTCTGAATTTCAGCCTTAATTATGAGTCATTATCATTCACCTAGCCTTAATTATGAGTATTCTTCTTAATAAATAGAAAGCGGAGGTGGTTGTTTTGGGAACTGTCTTTTGTATCTAAATATGGAGTGATTAGCGCTATTTTACGTAAATATAATTTAGTGTGTTGACATAGTCCATTGCTTGTGTATTTACACATGATTTTTTTATGATATTCAAATTTTATTTAAATAACACTTCCAGTTGAATTGTATATCTGTGTAGAAAAAAATGGCGACACCTGCGCCATCGCTTACAATCTAATTATGACTATGCACCGCCGGCGTTTACATGAAAACGTTTCAGAAGGTACCTATTTCAATAAATACAGATTTTTAGTTTTACTTTGAAAAATGCAAATGTTTTGACTGGAAAGAAATACAAAGAGAGTAAGGTCTATTCCACCAGTTGACCTATTGTCCGAACCCATCATCATCTGCCTAGCCTTTTCCCAACTAAGGTTGAGGTCGGCTTCCAGTCTAACCGGATGCAGCTAAATACCAGGAGCGACTGCCTATCTGACCTCCACAACCCAGTTACTGGGTAATACGATACCTCTTGGTAAGACTGGTTGTCAGACTTTCGGGCTTTTGACTACCCGTAACGACTTCGTATTGACCGAACTATGAAAGAAAAAAAAAACCTACTCACAAGTAACAAACACATACAAAGAATCACAATCAATTAATTGCGAACTGAGAAATGGGATAATTGACGTAGACCGACGAGATTTCTGGCTTCTTAATGACAGTTTACACATGTCTGCGCAAAGAAGAGAATGACAAACCAGGACATTTGCGCTTTTTAGAATACACCGCTAAAATTGATGGCATTGATATTTCTATTAAATCAGTAGTAGAAAAGATTAAGGCTCAAAAAATAGAAATAGATTTCCTGATTTGTACTGCTATAGTGGAGCTTGTCACTTTGTTTAGATCTTTTTATGATGAAGTGAGAACGGGGGTAACTAGATTTAGGGTCAGGGAGTCAGTGGCTAAGCGCGGGGTGAAGAGAACTAAAGATGGCAAATTTGTGCCTGCTGCTAAAAAACAGGAAAACACACAAAACATCTCTCAGTACGGGCTGACAAATCAACATATATCTATATTACAAGGGGTGACATTGGCTCCAGAAAGACGAACAGGAGTATTGCGTAGCTTAGGGCCACTGACGCAGGCTATTTTGTTGATTATGGAGGATAAATTTTTTGATAAACTGAAATCTGCAATGAGCAACAGCCTCCAAATGTTACCAATGGCGTCAGAAATAATTGCTGCGTTTAAAGAATCAAGTCATTCTGGAAATGTGTCAGGGGTGATGAAAGAATTGGGCGATATACTACTTCTCACTACGGCCCGTTCCACACAGAAAATCTTTACAAAAATAAATTTTACTAAAAATAACTGATTGAAATCTGAAATGCCTCATCATCATCATCATTTGAGCCCGGAATCGCCCACTTTGTATCGGACTATCGGCCTCCCCTTTTTTCTGCCATATTTCCCGGTTCCGTGCGTCATCAATGGTGTTTCCCGCGACTTTGACGATGTCATCAACCCAACGCGCGTTTGGACGGCCCTGGTTTCATGGGCCACAATTCAGCCACAGCTTTACTCCATCGGCCATCACCTCGTCTAACTAGAATGCCTACATAAAGTGATCAAAGTCGAGCAATATCCAACTTACTTTTTTAACTGTTCGACAAAACACACAGCAGCTAATTCAAAACAACAGCTGGAAAAGCATCGATAAACCTATAGTTAAGCAATTAGTTAAACAATCGTATCTCTAGTTCTGTTAGAGCAGTTTATGAGACATGCAGTGAAACTTTAACGTACGTTCCTAGTTCAGTTTGAGCGCCAGATAATTGCGCCGCTCAGATCTAAATGGAGCAAAGACGTAGTTTCTGCGTTGTAGAAGCGAGAGGGTGTGTAGTAGTGTGTAAAGATGCGCAGATGCTGTGCTGTCATTATAGGGTTAATGCTGATGTAATGTGGAGAACTTTTCACGAGAAGTTTGGCTGGTATGTATGTATATTGTGCATTGATGAGCGTGAATACAAAGATAGGCAGAGAGGATCAGAGATCCTGCTGTTTTTTATGAAATACTAGCTGACTCAGCGAACTTCGTACCGCCTAGGCGTCAATTTGAGTGAATGTTAATGTTGAGAAAATGAATTATCTTTATAATTTTTCGTAAATTTTTCCCATATTTTAGTACTTATTAGTTATTCTGCTATTCGGGGCGGAGATAAATCCAACAAATCAAAGATCATAAAAATCGGTCAAGCAGTTCTTGAGTTATAAATGGTGTAACTAACCCGACTTTGTTTTTAGGGTTCCGTAGCGAAATGGCAAAAACGGAACCCTTATAGATTCGTCATGTCTGTCTGTCTGTCCGTCCGTCTGTCTGTCTGTCCGTCCGTATGTCACAGCCACTTTTCTCCGAAACTATAAGAACTATACTGTTGAAACTTGGTAAGTAGATGTATTCTGTGAACCGCATTAAGATTTTCACACAAAAATAGAAAAAAAACAATAAATTTTAGGGTTCCCCATACTTAGAACCGAAACTCAAAATTACTTTTTCATCAAACCCATACCTGTGGGGTATCTATGGGTAGGTCTTCAAAAATGATATTGAGGTTTCTTATATCATTTTTTTCTAAACTGAATAGTTTGCGCGAGAGACACTTCCAAAGTGGTAAAATGTGTGTCCCCCCCCCTGTAACTTCTAAAATAAGAGAATACTAAAAAAAATATATGATGTACATTACCATGTAAACTACCACCGAAAATTAGTTTGAACGAGATCTAGTAAGTAGTTTTTTTTTAATACGTCATAAATCGTAAACCGCAATTTACCATTCATTCAATCAATTCAAAAATAAAAAAAAAACATTTAATTTCTTAAACATATACCTTATGCATAAACCCGGATGTTACGGAACCCTCGGTGCGCGAGTCCGACTCGCTCTTGCCCGGTTTTTTTATATATATAAAATAGATATGCAAAATGAACTTGAGTCAAGAACTCAAGAAGAGAACTTTGTTTACACTTCACAGTGCTTCGGCATTTATAATATTATAAATCAACGATAATGTTATAATCTCCTCTCAAACAGCATCTTATCTCTTCCACCCTTGGTTGACTGGTAGAGAATGCCTAAATCCGCTTTTGTACCTTATGTGTGCGAGAAGTTTAAATAAATAAATGTCGCAAAAATGGAATCTAAGTCCCTAGCCAAAAGACACAGATAAATTTGTTTCATAAATTGGTACAATAGTATGATTAAGCGCTGTTTTTAAAATGAAGAGCGCAAAACTTACCTATGATCTTCATTTGTACTTTGTAGTTCTCAAATCCAACAACACCGTTTGTCTTTGTCAGTTCAAAGATGTTATTATTGTTTTGATCCGTTTCAATCAATTTTGTTAAACTGCCAAACGAAAGCGATGCCAAATTGCAAAATTGACCCTCGTTTGCTGGAAGCACGGTCAAATTTCTGATTTGCTGTCAAATACCATGAATTGAGATTGGTAGATTAAAATAATAAACTAGTTGTCGTAGGTACCTACATAGATTAATGATGATGAGATAACAATAACGTTGTTGTTGTTTATGTATCCAGAAAATTCAAGATTCCCTATTAATTACGTCTAGACAGGATCTTTGAAATAACTTGAATTATGACTGTCAGATATTTATGCTTCCAGTGGGTGGACACATATTTTTGCAATATAAGCGGCACTGATTGAGATATAGAAGATATCTTCAAACATTATTCTGTTAGGTTTTTATGCTGACAAAGTGATGTTAGATAGATATTTTTTATCACACCGAGGTAACACAGTTTTCTGAATTTAACTGAGTCCTATATGACTAACGCAAGTCATGTCCGATATTATTGCATTCTAAAGGGTGACACATCTTTTTGATGCCGATTCAGCATACTTATAATTTGGCGTCGTTTGCCTTATCACATAGTTTTGGTGGTCCTTTGATGTGACATAATTATTTGTCCTTCCACAAATGATTATACCTATTATACATATTTGGCGTCATCTTGCCTTAACAGATATTAATATACGACTCATGAAATCAGATATTATTGCCAAACTTTCCTTGTAATATATGTAGTTATTGCTCGTGACTTTTAAAGCCTTTTATTTGTCTTTTATATAAAGGTTGTCACTTGCCACCACCTGACACTTGTCACTTGACACTTGTCTGTCTGTGTGTTACCTTTTCACGCCTAAGCCACTGAACTGATTTCGATAAAATTTGGCAGACAGATAGATTGCATCCCGGGGAAGGATGTAGGATAGTTTTTATCGACACACCTACGGCCGAAGGCGCGGGCGGAAGCTAGTATAATTATATTTGAACTGTATTAACAGTATTTTAATTATTTTTTATAACTCTGCTCACTGTGAGTATTTTGATGATTTCCGATTTTTTGAAGTGAAAACTTCTGGCGCGTAGGGTATTTTTTGAGATGGGAAAAAACCATTGAACTCGCGACACTTACCGACACCGCGCTACATTCGGATGTGTTCGGCTGCCCTCGGGATGTATTCGGTTTTAAATCCGATATGTCAGTGAGGGATGGCAAAGTATTCTGTTTGCGTTTTGTTTTCACTTCTGTCGGCACATCCGGAGTGCTCGCTTTCGACAACTATGGTATGCTCGGTTGCCTAGAAGTAATTGAGACTTGAAGAAGACTCCCAGGATATATCGAAAAACAAGCCTCGTAAAGAGTTCCATTGCTTAGAGGTAAGTAGGTACAATTAATGTGTTGTCAAAACACTTGAGTCGTCACATCTCATTAGGATGTTTTCTCTAGCAATCTAAAAAAGAGGTAACAACTAATGTAAACAAACAAAGTTCTTCACAATTTCGGCCATGGTAACCAATCTCAGCGGAGACCAGCCGTCAGCATGGGAGATATTATAGTGCACAAGTGTGTGCGCAGAAACATGTGCACTCTCATAGTCCGAAGGATAGGCAATCCGATACGACCAGAGAGAGATCAAGCGCAGGACCAACGGCTTACCATGCTTTCCGAGACACGGGGGAATCCCACCACCAACTACCAAACTCCGGGCTGTTACTAAGAAGTTCAAAACGGAAAGACCCAATAACACTTAAACCTGACCCGGGAAACGAACCCAGGACCCCACGCTCAGCACTTACACTTGCGACCACGAGGCCAACGGGGCAGTAAGCAGCAAATAACTAATGTACTAAAGTACTAAACGACTAACTAGTTGGTAACCAGTAACCACAGATAATGCAAATCATTAGCCGATAATACGTAGAGGCGTGGCTCGTACTAATGGCACAGCCTTATTGTTTGCCTCCGATCCTATCTACCCTTGACACATAAACGGGTTGACTTTAATATTTGCGGTGCTATAATTGATGTTGTTGTAGGGTATAAAACACTTCGCAATTACATAGTGTTTTATTGTATCGGTAGGTAGGAAAAAGACTGACGATATATATAAATAGCATCACGCCTGTATACCCTGAAGGGTTAAGCAGAGGAGTACCTACAGTTAACCCACATTTATAGCCAGTTATGGTTAAGTCCCGAGTGACAGGGGGGCGCGCCTATTGCCATTGTAGCGATATCTACATGAGAACAACGCGTCATACTGACGTCACGCAAAATCCTGCATCTCGCAAGCAGAGTTTACCGCGCAACTAGCATAGATACAACGGCCCGAGATGAATCATTGGGCAGTTGCCCGCCAGACACGACACCCGTCTGGTCGGAGAATCCTCCCTTATCTATGGAGGATGAGTGAACTTTACACCCTGTTCTTCATACCTCTATACCATCAATTGGGTACAAATTCAGACTCCAGGCTGCTACTGAGAAATTCCAGAAGAAACTCTTGGCCCGACCCAGAAATTAAACTCAGGACGTCGTGCTCAGCTTGCGACGACTAGACGACGACGCAGTTACCCACGCAGTACGAGTTCCACGCGCGCCTTAAAGAGATGTCAGCAAAAGAAAGGGGCCCCATACGGCCGAAGCCTGGTTACCGACGGTTACCGCTATCCCGGAACAAAAAGAGCTAAGGAAGGAACATGGGTGGGTTTTAGTCAGTAAGAGTCTGACACTCCCTTCCGCTCCACCCAGAGCGGGAGGAGTCATTTGATGAGACCCAGCTGAAAAAAAAAAAGGCTGCTACTGAGAAATTCCAGAAGGAACTCTTGGTCTGAACTGGAAATTGAACTCAGGATGTCATGTTCAGCAGTAACGCTTGTGACGACTAGACGACGACGCAGTCACTGACGATTTATAAGGTAAGTAGGTATGAGTATTGTAAAAAGGCAATATTAAAAAAAAAATTTGGACCAAACACTTGTAGGTACACATTTCATAATCCTGCCAAACTGTGTGACAATTTGTCGGCAGGATCCAAATGTTTTAAAGACGAGCGCGTCTTTAAAACATTTGGATCAACAAATATGACATTTTTTTGAACTTGTGGTACATCTTGTTGCATAGATGTTTGAAATAATCACTCTGTTTAAAAAAAAATTTCATCCATATTTTATGAACTCGCTTAAATTTAACAAATTATGGATAGTATAATCACGCTGATTAATTTTAAATGCGTTTTTACTTTCCCAAATTAAAGTTACAAAAACAAGGATAATTAATACCTCATACACTACGTAAGTAATAGCCAAAAACCAACCGCTCGTCATATACATCGTGAGGGTTATCACATACATATTTCTCGGAAATGTTCAAATTATTAAATATATACAAAATGTAAATACAGTATTTGAATTTACAATGACTTCATGTAACTTCTACGAAATTTTATTACTTATCATCCTTATCAAACACTTTTAGCACAATTTTTCTCAATATTCTCAGTTAAACTTTCCAAGGATTTAAATAAGTTTTTTTGTTTATTTTTCTTTAAACATTGGTGCTATTAACGTTTAGTCACATTCTAATATACGTACAGACGCCAGCACATCAAGCTACCCGAAACTGTCAAATCCCAATCAACTTTGAACCTTATGCTTTAGCGATAAAGTTGAAAATCTATTAAAGAAATGTAACTGATTGTAGTAGCTTGATGTGCGCGCGTCTGTAGATAAACAAAGTCCTTTTGTCCCACTTTCCTAGGTCCAATGATCTGGGCCCGACTGATCCTGAGATACCACTAATTTCAATAGAGATCTGATTGTCCTGAAACCAAACCATCCCATGTATTGTGTTATGAGTTACAATGTTTTTGCAAATGATCCCAGTTCGCGTATCTTCACGTCTTTTAGCTTTTCAGGTTAGGTTCGGTAGAGCAGCAAAAGTGTCTATCAATCAATCAACTTATTGCAAAACAATGGCTGGATAGAGGACTCTCGTTATAGGCTTTGTAAGAGCATAATATCTTTTCTGATTGATGTGAATTATTGTTGCTTGACTGCAGTCGAGTGACAAAATAATGAGCTATTAAATTATAAGGACCTAAATAACAATAGTTAAGATAAGATTTAAAACATTTTTTTTGTAACGGAAGTCAGTAGCTGAATCATCTAAATGAATCAAATACTTCATAAATTCTAAGTACAGATAATGTTTAGACTATTTACTAGGTCCTTGCTTAAACAGGTGCAATATATATAAAATTACACTAAGGCATAGTCGAACCCGGGTCAGCGGGATTGTCCAAAAGGGTTACCGCTGGCCCGGAACATAAACGGCTAAGGAAGGAACACGGGTGGGTTTTAGTCAGTAAGAGTCTGACACTCCCTTCTGCTCCACCCAGAGCGGGAGGAGTCATTTGATGATTTCCCATCCGCAAAAAAAAAAAAAAAGGCATAATCGAATGACAAAATAATGAGCTATTAAATAATGAGGACCTAAATAACACTAGTTGAGATAAGATTTACAAACAATTTATTTTGTAACGGAAGTCAGCAGCTGAATCATCTAAATGAAAGAAATACATCATACATTCTAAATACAGATAATGTTTAAACTATTTACTAGATCCTTGCTTAAACAGGTGCAATATATAAATTACATTAAGGCACTCATACATAAAACAAAGACCTATTTTACATAACCGCAAATTAGTATATTATATTTATATGATGACTACAAGATTTAAGTCACGTAGGTATCTGGATTCGAATGACGCATAATTGGTGATTTGACCCCACGTGGGTATTTATCTAAATAGGGTGAGAGAACCAGTCGTCAGCGTCAATGAATTGCGTCGTTCACTTACGACGAAGACTACGTCTATATTAAGAGTGTACTTAGATGATAAAATACGTAGATATTTATGTACTAAGTTGTTTTAAATATAAATGTATGTACGTGCTTCTGCATTAGGTATACAAACCTTGTACAGTCGACAAAAGAGATAAGTACGCAGGATCGTCGGATATAGTTGAAGTTTAGTAAGAAACCGATGGATGTTGTCGACTAAATGAGTTGTTTGTTTTCTATTAATAAAATTAAATTTTATTCTAGAACATCCATCTATTTCTTACTAAACTTCAACTATATCCGACGATCCTGCATACTTATCTCTTTTGTAGACTGTACATACTACAGCACAAGTCATTGATAGGTATGTTTCGTATTTATGTCAGGAGATAATCTAAAAAAAAATATTTTATTTTTGATCCTTATCTGTATTTCGGATTTTTGAGATCTTGTGGCGATACCAAGTACTGGCAATCAATCCTTCTTTAAAATTATCAAAGATATCAATATGTTGTACATGACATGTAGAAAATGCACTCATTTGTTAATCAGGTTACAACACGGTGACCTGAATTGAAAAAAAAAAAGAAATTAAAAATAAGATAAAAATACTAAAGCCATACATACAATAGGAGTAGTGGTGGCTCAGTGGTAACGGACGCGACTTACGAGTTGTGTCGTGGGTTAGAACCCGAGCAGGCACTTTACTTTGTGTAAAATGATATCACCACTGCTCTTAAAACGGAAGGAAAACATCGTGAGGAAACTTGTTCTAGAACTAAAAATTCGAATTTGAAAAATGTTCTAGAACTAAAAATTCGAAGACCTGTGACGTCTACCAATCCGCACTGGACCCGCGTGGACCCTCCCTTTCAAAGAAAGAGGAGGCCTGTGTCCCAGAAGTGGGAACAATATAGGCTGCTTATGCTAAACATACAAGTGTGCCTGTCAATAATTAATTATTTTTAACACCAACTAGCATAGCCTTCACCTACCCGTTTTGCCTTTTTTGTACCCTTTTCCGGATTATATTGGGGTTGTTTTCCAGTCTAACCGGTTGTAGCTGAATACTAGTATTTTACATGGAGCGACTGCCTAACAGAATATACATGGAGCGACTGCCTATTTGACCTTTACAACCCAATGAATACGATACCCGTTGGTAAGACTGCAGGTTGTCAGATTTTCAGGCTTCTGGCTACCCATATATAATGGCTGTTAAAGATCCACGAATGACAGCCGGGACCAACGGCTCAACATGGTTTCCGAGGCACGCAGGGGTCACGGTATGTAAAGATGGTCATCTGTGATAGCCATATCAGAATATTTATTCAATTCTCTTAATTTTAAAAACGTTCGAAGACTGATCTCAGTCTCAATTTGTCAAAAATACCTCTAATTTACCTACATTTTTAGGGTTCCGTTGCCAAATGGCAAAAAACGGAACTGTCTGTCTGTCGGTCTGTCTGTGTGTCCGTCCGTATGTCACAGCCACTTTTCTCCGAAACTATAAGAACTATACTATTGAAACTTGGTAAGTAGATGTATTCTGTGAACCGCATTAAGATTTTCACACAAAAATAGAAAAAAAAACAATAATTTTTGGGGTTCCCCATACTTACAACTGAAACTAAAAAATTTTTTTTTCGTCAAATCCATACGCATGGGGTATCTATGGATAGGTCTTCAAAAATGATATTGAGGTTTCTAATAATATCATTTTTTTCTAAACTGAATAGTTTGCGCGAATGATGTACAATACCATGTAAACTTCCACCGAAAATTGGTTTGAACGAGGTCTAGTAAGTAGTTTTTTTTTAATACGTCATAAATCGTAAACCGCAATTCACATTTTATTCAATCAACTCAAATATAAAAATAATAAAAAAAACATTTAATTTCATAAACATAAACCTTATTCATAAACCCGGATGTTACGGAACCCTCGGTGCGCGAGTCCGACTCGCTCTTGCCCGGTTTTTTGACATTTGTTTGTCGCCGAGATGAGACTCCGACTAGATTTTGAACATGTTTTTAATTACGAGAATTGGTCTTCTGCCCTCCACAACACAGGTACTGGATAGAAGTCTGAATTCACTCTCAATCTGACAAAAATAGCTCTAGTTCCCTACTTTTTGTCATTTTTTTTATCATCGACATAAAACTGCAACTAAATTTTGAACGTGTTTTTTATTACGAAAATTGGTCTTCTGCCCTCCATAACCTAGGTACTGGATAATACGATACCCCTTCTAAGACTGGTTGCCACATTTTCGGGCTTCTGAATACCCGTAACGACTGTCAAAAATCTACAAATGGCAGCCGGCACCAACTTTTTACTTGCTTTCCGAAGCATAGAGGGTTCATCCCCGGACCAACCACCTTCGTCGACCCTTACGGCTGTGTTTAATAACTGTATAGTAACATCGCAGAAAGATCGAGTCAAAAGTCCAGTAAAATAATACATAATATAAACATGTGCAATACCGGTAGCATCACGTAGGCATTCACTATATTATATCTTTATAAAAAAACAAACACGTGTAAAGATAGATATTATGTCAGATTCGATATTTCCCGTCCTTGATAAAATATTTAAGTGCAGGATATTGAGGGTATCATTTTGTTGGCAACATATCGACGCTTGAAAGGCAAAATTGACTAAGCGACATAGAAGCCCTATGTCGCTTAGCCAATTTTGCCTTTCAAGCGTCGGTCGATATTATGAAACGAAACAAAGCAAAAGGAAGTAAGGAAAATGTAAGGATCGTAGCATTCTGTGTCCCTGGGAAGAAAGAAGAAGAAGAAGTTTATGTATCTATACTAATATTATAAATGCGAAAGTGTGTTTGTCTGTCTGTTACCTCTTCACGCTTAAATCGCTGAACCGATTTAGATGAAATGTGGTTTAGATAGTTTGAGTCCCGGGAAAGGACATAGGATAGTTTTATCCTGATATTCTTACGGGATCGACACTTGTGCGGAAGAAACCGCGGGGCGCTGCTAGTGTGTATAAATTAAATTAAAATATTCGTTTTGATTATTATTTTTATGTTCTCACAAAATGTTCAGAGCAGTATTGAACTATTTCAATATCAATGAATAAACAATATTTATGTAGGTATGTATAACATTAAAAAAAATATTTTGCTAACTGCATTTATTGTTAAATTAAAGAATTATTCGCAGCGCAATCAGGAATCATCAAGAAATTACACAGTACACAGGCCTTTCTACAAAATGAAGAAAAAAAGCAAGCTTAGATGTTTACAAAGCAAACTTCATCGAAAGGGAAGTATAAATATTGGAGAAAGGATTAATAACGTTAAAACTGAAAAGAAGTACATTGAAGAGGATAATATTTTTTTCTCAGTTAACTGAGAAAATAAATAGAAAGAGATAGTAGAGCTATTATTCCCGGAATACACGAGGCTACAGTCCAGCCTGGCATCCAGGCTGACTGGTGTGGCAGTGGGCTGGGAATGTTTATTGAAGGACCGAGGGCTGGTGGAGCAGACGAGTCTTGGATTGGAGACCGCATATTGGCAATCGTAGTGTGGGACGCCCCCAGCTTGATGGATGGACGAGTTAAAGAAGGTGGCTGGTACGGACTGGATGCGGAAAGCATTGACGACGCGCCATTCACATCTGTCAGTTTCAAACAATTTGGTGAATTTGATCGTTATTCCTGCGGCCTTCACAAGGTCGTCGGTCCAACTTGTGGGAGGCCTTCCAACGCTACGTCTTTCGGTATGCGGTCGCCACTCCAGAACCTTTCGGCCTTTCCTTGTGAAGGCCGCAGGAACCCGTTAGATGCGGGAAGCACAGGACCGGTCGAAGTGGAGGTGCTTGGGGGAGGCCTATGTCCAGTAGTGGACGTCTTTCGGCTGAAATGATGATGATGATGATGATCGTTATTAGTTACTAGAATTGTCGCGCTGCCAGGTGTTAAAAACGCATTCTCTCGACTGCTGGACTGTAGTTTTTCAAGCTAGAATAGCAAGCAAGTAATATCTT
Source organism: Mesoligia furuncula (assembly GCA_916614155.1). Taxonomy (NCBI): domain Eukaryota; kingdom Metazoa; phylum Arthropoda; class Insecta; order Lepidoptera; family Noctuidae; genus Mesoligia; species Mesoligia furuncula. The sequence continues at coordinate 2,126,988 of OU744809.1, read as the reverse complement.
GGCTAACTATCCTGGCTTGGCACATGAAAATTGATGATAGTTCTGTATATACGTGGCCAGGTTGCTAGGTTACTACCACAAATTTACTACCATAGTCTATAACCGAACATGATGATTTGAGGTGTCCGTGGCTAAATAATAACAGCCGCATAGGTCGATAGATCAGGTTAAGCTACGCTTGCCGCGGTTGGTCTGTGGATGGGTGGCCACTTTACATACCGTGACCCCTCCGTGCCTCGGAAAGTACGTCCTTGACAATCGTTACGGGTAGTCAGCAGCCCAAAAGTCTGATAACCAGTCTTACCAAGGGGCATCGTATTACCCAGTCATTGGTTTGTGGAGGTCAGATAGGCAGTCGCTCCATGTAAAATACTGGTATTCAGCTGCATCCGGTTAGACTGGAAGCCGACCCCCACATGGTTGGGAAAAGGCTAGGCAGATGATGAACCGAACATGATGATATCACGCCTGTGTTCCCCAAGGGTTAAGCAGAAGTGTTCCCTACAGCACACCTTCATTTCGCCAGTTATGTTTAAGTCCGATATAATAAGGAGTGAACCTAATGTCAACTAGTTCAAACTCTAAGCTGCTACTCAGAAGTACCAGATCGAAAAACCCAATAACACTTTGTGCGACCCGAAAATCGAACCCAAGACTTCATGTTCAGCGGTAGCGCTTGCAACCATTAGACCAATGAGGCAGTTATATATTGGTTTTACTATCCTAGCTTTAATAAAAACTAGCCTTGTGTATCCCGGCCATTATAGTTAGCGTCATTTACTCAAAGAACGTGATAGTAAGAATCAGGTGACGCTAATTACTCATCACAAGATAATTAAGTTCAAAAGATCAATCAAAACTAAGATTATGTCTGTATCATCACGTAGGCTTTTTTTTCTCGCTAATCTAAGTTTACAGTAATTAAACTTTGTTCAGATAAATTGATGTTTATTTTAAGTTTTCCTCTTCATCTCTCTAATGAGATTAATTAAAATGTTCTTAGTAATTATCATTTACATGGTAAAGAAAGAGATGAAATATTGGTTTTTTCCTAGCCAAATTTGTTACGATGAAGTATACGAAATTCATACTTATAGAAAGATTTACAGAAGGCACTTTGAGGTTGCATTACTAAGTACCTAAAGTAAGCGATACATACGCATATGAACCTACCCATTTATTCTGAAAGAAAATAAAAAAAAATAAAAATAGTTTATTTGTCACAGAAACACGTGCATACAAAAAGATAATTAATTCTAGTAATAAGGAAATATAAAAACAAAACATAGAACTATCACGAGCACAGAACAGAAATAATCGACGGCTGCACATCATTGCATCACATAGCACACAATTTTTCTCAACGTTGAACTTGGCGACTCGCTTGGATTTTGTTACAACTATACCAAAAAATCTCACTCTTTTTCAATGATCTAACAAGTGAAATCATTGCGTTACATTCCAAAAAATTGAGGACATGATTGCAAATTACTTCCTCAAGGAGACATTCCAATTCTGACTAACTTTCAAACAACGCACTCGATAAGATAACTAGTACATTGCCGATCGACAGAAGTACCTAATGATGTACCTTCTACTCAGCATCACCATTAGTAATCTGTGGCATCACCGCGGCTCTGCTGTCATTGCACCTGAGGCTAAGGATTGACAGCTCATTTCATCTAAGTTGGCGCGGTGAGATTTTTGTAGAATAGTTAGGCTGGATTAGAATAGTTAGGCTGGATTCTTATGCAAGATGAGCACTAGATTAAATTGAGTAAAACGCATTGCAATCAGAGAACCAGAAAAAAAACAGTGGCACTCCGGGAGTGTCGACAGAAGTGAAAACAAAACACAAACAGAATACTTTGCCATCCCTCACTGACATATCGGATATACATTAAAACCGAGTACATCCCGAGGACAGCCGGACATATCCGAAGCGGGTATTTTTTTTAAACTCTTACAAAACACGCCCGGTGTCGTTTACGGTAACAGTGGCGCGAGTACAATGGTTTTTTCCCATCTCAAAAACGACCATTTTGCCGACGACGGCGCTCTCCATATAAGTGTTTATTCTCCTGAAAATATACTATACCATAAAATACCGAAGACAGAGGGTAATAAACTTTTTCCAGATGATGGTTTAGAACTCGGTGAACTCCCTTGATAAGCTTACAATAATCCTAACGGCCAATAAATTATTCACCATTGGAGTATTAAAGAAATCTAAAAAAAAAGAACTTTCTGATAAAAATCCTACAGTTGAACCATGCTATGCCATTCTGGCTAATATTTTTGACATGGGAAAGGCTATTCTTTCCTAAAGCTTCATCGACCAAAGAGTAGAAATATCAAATCTAAATCAAAAGTCATTTATCCAAATTGATGAGAATTATTAGCACTTGTCAAACGTCAAAATTACATGCATTCATGCATGTGCACACTACACATAAGACAGTCCCCCCAAAATGATAAAGACTATAAAAAAACCTCAAAAATTGCCTTCACTTTTGTATAAAAATTCCGATCCTCAACACAGAACTACGCCTTAAGATACTTACTGATTAAACCATCGCCATAATGTCTACCAAACCTACTTACAATAGCTCAGAGATAAGATAAAACAAATAGAATGACGTCACTGCGTCCACTTCTGCATCATTAGGTACTTCTGTCGATCGGCAATGTACTAGTTATCTTATCGAGTGCGTTGTTTGAAAATTAGTCAGAATTGGAATGTCTCCTTGAGGAAGTAATTTGCAATCATGTCCTCAATTTTTAGGAATGTTATGCAATGATTTCACTTATTAGATAAATGAAAAAGAGTGAGATTTTTTGGTATAGTTGTAACAAAGTACATGCGAGTCGCCAAGTTCAGCGTTGAGAAAAATTGTGTGCTATGTGATGCAATGCACTTTTAGATAAACGAAAAAGAGTGAGATTTTTTGGTATAGTTGTAACAGTCTATGCGAGGTGCCAAGTTCAGCATAGAGAAAAATCGTGTGTTATGTGATGCAATAATTTCACTTATTAGATAAACGAAAAAGAGTGAGATTTTTTGGTATAGTTGTAACAATCTATGCGAGGTGCCAAGTTCAGCATAGAAAAAAATCGTGTGTTATGTGATGCAATAATTTCACTTATTAGATAAACGAAAAAGAGTGAGATTTTTTTGTATAGTTGTAACAATCTGTGCGAGGTGCCAAGTTCAGCATAGAGAAAAATCGTGTGTTATGTGATGCAATAATTTCACTTATTAGATAAACGAAAAAGAGTGAGATTTTTTGGTATAGTTGTAACAAAGTCCATTCGAGGTGCCAAGTTCAGCGTTGAGAAAAATCATGCGCACTTATTAGATAAATGAAAAAGAGTGAGATTTTTTGGTATATTTGTAACAAAGTCCATGCGAGGCGCCAAGTTCAGCGTTGAGAAAAATCGTGTGCTATGTGATGCAATGATTTCACTTATAAGCTATATGAAAAGGAGTGAGATTTTTTGGAATAGTTGTAACAAAGTCCATGCGAGGTGCCAAGTTCAGCGTTGAGAAAAATCATGTCACTTATTAGATAAATGAAAAAGAGTGAGATTTTTTGGTATAATGTGATGCAATGATTTCAATTACTAGCTATATGAAAAAGAGTGAGATTTTTTGGAATAATTGTAACAAAGTCCATGCGAGGCCGAGGTGCCAAGTTCAGCATTGAGAAAAATCATGTGCTGTTTGTATATATATTAAATCTATCTATACTAATAATGAAGAGTTTGTTTGTTTGAACGCGCTAATCGCTAGATCTGCCAGTTAGATTTGAAAACTTATTTTTGTATTTGATAGCCCCATTCTCGAGGATACCATACATCCCGTGGGTGTCGTAAAAGGCGACTAAGGGTCTAACCGGAGAATGGGCAGCAGCGTTCTCTATGCATTCCACCACCATACCATACTGCGATTGCCAACCCGCCTCGCCAAGCGTGGCGATTATGGCTAACCCCCCCCCCCCCCTTTTGGGGGAGGCCTATGTCCAGCAGTGGACGTGTTTCGGCTGAAATGATGATGATGATTCTCGAGGAAGACGATAGGCTATTTAACATCACGCGAGGTCTCTTAGGTAAATAAGAAATCACCGACAATGCTAAACAAAAATGAAGTACAGACGCCAGCACATCAAGCTACTACAATCTGTCAAATTTCTTTAATAGATTTATAACTTTATCGCTAAAGCATAAGGTTCAAGGTTGATTGGGAAAATTTGACAGTGGCGTCTGTACATAAGAACGCGGGTAGGCGATGCGATGCTACAGGATGGGTCGGGGTACAAGAAATTTCATGCGGGCGAAATAGCGGGCAGAAGCTAGTTATAAATAAGTACCTATCGTAAGCTGTTTCCGATTCATGGCCAAAAAACGAGGATTTTTTGATATCAGTTGATCAGTATTTTATGATTGATTGGTACAAAAAAAATGCATAATGATTTGATAATAATGTAGGTATGTCTGTACATAAGAACGCGGGTAGGCGATGCGATGCTACAGGATGGGTCGGGGTACAAGAAATTTCATGCGGGCGAAATAGCGGGCAGAAGCTAGTTATAAATAAGTACCTATCGTAAGCTGTTTCCGATTCATGGCCAAAAAACGAGGATTTTTTTATATCAGTTGATAAGTATTTTATGATTGATTGGTACAAAAAAATGCATAATGATTTGATAATAAAGTAGGTATATCCTTGCAACAACCGATACCAACCCAACAACGCACTAAGAGGCAATACGCAAAAACGTTATTTTAAAACGTGACCATACCAAAATTACCTTTGACAAAAAACCTTTTAAAATTAATTTCCTTTACATAAACACGGGTTTTAGGCCCGGCTATCGAACCCGGGACCTAATCAAAATAATTTAAAACCACAGTTACAACTAAAACAAAATCCTAAATTGGCGCGATTTTCTCTGATCCCTCGTGAGATGTTAACGGTAGATCTTTATCAATCAACTTTGAATCTTTTTGTTAAATTTTTATGGTTGATTTTGCTTTGGCGTGTGTTACACTATTGGTTCTTGCAGATTTAATTAATTCTTAGTCATTGGTAACGGCATCGATGAGTCAGTACGCCAGTGATGTTGGAAGGTTTATAGTGTTAGGACGAAAGGTCAATTTATTACTTCTGTTTGTCATTAGGTGTCATTTCCGCAATAATGGTACTTAAATTACGAGTACTGACAGCTTGTAGGTATAATTTACTTGGACAGTTATAATGAGGTGGTGGTCAGTGATTTACTTGCCATTTAAATATTAATCTCGCACTGCATCCGTTTGTTTATTCTTGTGTGGATAAAACATTTCCATGGTATCAGGAAACATAACATATTTAATAAAACAATACTAATAAATAAAATATAATAATAATATTTTAAAATAAAATATATATAACGACCGATTAGTAGTAGTTATAACATGCAGAGAACAAGAGATCCAATTTGATCCGTATTTCAACCTAAATCACAACAACCTAAATCAAAATGAAGAAATACGCAGATGAAAAATAAAGAATATCCGTACTTACTTTTAAGATTCTTTTCGTGTCAATCTGTCAAATAAACCTTCAATGTCCCTAAATTTTTCACAAGTTCTGACATTTTGACGCTGAGATGATTGTGAATTGAATTTTAAAATTTGAAAAAAAAAAGTGTTTACTTCTAACTACACGCCAAAAAAATACAAACAATATTTTACACACAAGAAATAGCTAACGATTTTTGGTTGTGGCAGGTATCGCTGGTGCTTGTGGTAGGTAGTAACACCAGGGACACACTCACACACAACAAGGACACAATGTTTTATTTGCCTACGGAATTACATCCCATGAAAACCCATTTTATGCTCAGATTAGATTTTTTATGCCCATTATAACAGTTTTAACGAGAAGCCAAAGAAATGAGGAAAACATGAACAGGAATAAAACACACCTAACACCAAGGAACAATAATATTATCAAAAATATATAATATAAAAATTTTCATCCATTTTGAAAGCAAAAATTACGAAGACAAGAATTAATAGCAGAATGAACTGATAACTCACTTCTCATTCGTAATTTAACTTCAACTTGTATTTAATTACGCACTGTAGCACTTACCGCAGAATATTTTGCGGGCAAATCGTAAATTAATGTGGAAATAAAATTAGCATAACAATGATTCACACTTAACGTGTTTTAAAACATTTAAGTGGACACACCTCTTAGTATCCGAGGTCATTGGTTATGCGTGAGTTGTCCCGACTCGACAAGTCGGCACAGGTACGTACGCTACGCACCAATAATGCAACAAGTCTTCGTAGTTCTGTATCCATTGCGCATTTTGATCTAAACTGTCTCAAAGTTACAGGAATTAAACAAACACTGTATAGATAGAAGATTTGAAATAATCGGCAATGCTGACATTTTGTGTCCAATTAACTTGTACATTGGGGTACAATTTCATCATCCATGTAATTTGAAACATTGTTTATTTATAGGAGTGACGTTTGATAGGAAAAGTATAAAAATCCTTGACAAAATTGACGTTATCAGTGTCGATTTACGTGCAAATAAATTCAAATTGCACAATTATTATTAGTTATTTCACAAAAATGGTAAAATGGTTAATATGGACAACGAAACTAATAATTATGGTGACATTGGAAATGAAGGTATAAATAAAAATGGCGTTTTGAAAATCACAATGCAAGAGACAAAAGTACCAACGAAATTAATAATTATGGTGACATTGGAAAAGTAGGTATAAATAGAAAAGGCGTTTTGAAAATCCCAATGCAAAAGGCAAAAGTACCAGCCCAGCAGCAGCATATCAACAGTAGCAGCAGTAGCAGCAGCTATAACAGTCCTGCTATATCCAATTTTTATTAAGGATGCTGTCTGGTGTTATCTGTGTAGGCACATAGTATACATACCATTACCATAGTTTATTGCACAACACAAAAAATTTTAATCTGTATGTGGTGTCCATGGTGATTCAGCTTATTGACGAAAACGTCAGACTTGGAAAAAATATTTTTAGTCCTTATAAGTTTCTTTTAATTTGTATTTATTAACTGGACTATTGTGACTGTGTGCGTGCGAATTGTAATCCTACCAGTTCTCCTTCTGATTGTTTTTCTTTACATCACTAAACTGGTGACCCCGACATGATATGAACACGCAAGTATATTGTGAATAGCGCCCTTCCAGTATAAGAGAAACTTAATATATGCCAGGAGATGCATAACATTACTGTCAGCCACCAGGTAATGAGTATCCCGCAAGGGGCCCATAATATTCTCAGGAAGGTAGCCAACTACCGAATGACAGCTCAGCCTTCAAGATGAGGTATGACGAAATACGAGTGGTGGGAGTGTCCCGAATCCCAGTAGGAAAGAAAGGGGGGACAACAGATTATGTTGATGTAGCGCAGTATGGGCTGACTCCTGCTCACCGTGTTCTGCTTGAAGGGGCAACTTACAAGCCAGAGACCTCTCACTGCCATGCTAGCTGCGTATAAATCCCGTTATCCCTACCGCGGAAAGTGGGTTGATGCTGTAAAAAGAGATCTCGTGCATGTTCCAAATGCCCTTAATCTTTGCAACGCAATGCAGGGGAAGAGAGCAGAGGAGGTCGCGCCTGCATTAAGCACTTTTGGTGATGTGCTTTTGATCGCAGGATGAAGAAATGCTCAAAGAGCCTTCTTTCCGCTTTGCTTTCTCATTTTATGCTGTTGCGAAACAGGACCAATTGCAGGCCTGCAAGCTTGTGAGGAGAGAGGAACCCCTACCCTAAAGCTTTGTATGGGGTCATCATGGCGAATTGAGACTGCAATGGACGATATTTCAGCATCACAGGTAACATATCACTCGATATTCGGGACACAAAAGGAGGACTTGGGGTACTCCGAAGTGTCACTGATATGAAAACCCCATGGTAGCCTGAGCTACCATGGGGTTTTATATTTGATTCTAAATTCGTTAGCGATCTCAGATCAGAATCTGAGATCGCTAACGAATTTAGAAGCAAGGGAAAAACGATTAAAACAGTGAACTTCCCCAGCAGAGGCTATATGCAAAAATGGCCCAAGCAAACATGACAGGCCTCTTGACAGAGTCAGCTTTTCAGATCCGCTGAAAACAAGTCTATGCAGGGAAAAGGACTGTCAATTACATTGAAGCATTTTATAAACACATGTCATTTGACACCCCTCAAGCAATTCAGGGAAGGATAACCTTACATGTTTTGGCTGACTTCTACCGCAGTTAAGGACAAACTAAATACAAAAAAGGATGACAACCCCATACCATAGTTTATTGCACAACACAAACCATTTTAATCTGTATGTGGTTTCCATGGTGATTCAGCTTATTGACGAAAACATCAGACTTAGAAAAAATATTTTCAGTTTCTTTTAATTTGTATTTATTAACTGGGCTATTGTGACTGTGTGTGTGCGAATTATAATCCTACCAATTCTTCTTCTGATTGTTTTCCTTTACATCACTAAACTGGTGACCCAAACATGATATGAACATGCAAGTAGATTGTGAATAGCGCCCTTTCAGTATAAGATAAACTTAATATATGCCAGGAGATGCATAAAATTACAGTTAGCCACCAGGTAATGAGTATCCTGCAAGGAGGCCATAATATTCTCAGGAAGGTAGCCGACTACCGAATGACAGCTCAGCCTTCAAGATGAGGTATGACGAAATACGAGTGGTGGAAGTGTCCCGAATCCCAGTAGGAAAGAAAGGAGGGACAACAGATTATGTTGATGTAGCGCAGTATGGCCAGACTCCTGCTCACCATGTTCGGCTTGAAGGGGCAACTTACAAGCCAGAGAGACGATCTGCCTTGGCTGAGACATTAGGACCTCTCTCTGCCATGCTAGCTGAGTATAAATCCCGTGATCCCTACCACGAAAAAAGGGTAGATGCTGTAAAAAGAGATCTCGTGCGTGTTCTAAATGCCCTTATTCTTTGCATTAGATAACGCTGCACTGCATAGAGTCATGTCAGTGAAGGATCTTGGAATATTATTGGATACTCAACTTCACCTTGATCAGCATATTCAAAAAATTGACAACAACGCTTATCGTTTATGGTTTTGTTATGAGATCTACTACTGAATTTAAGCGCATAGATACCTATATACAAGTCACTAATTAGGTCACAACTCGAATACGCTGTAATAATCTGGAATCCTCTTTATCAAAAATACATAGACAGCTTAGAAAATGTCCAGCGTAAATTTCTCAAAACCCTACATTATCGGTGTCATCATCCCTTTATTCCCCCTAATTCACGCCAAAAGAATGTTGAACTGTTAAACTTAAAGTCCAGACGCCTTTTCCTAGAAAGTATGTTTCTCTATGACTTGTGTAATAACAGATATGATTGCATAGATCTTACTAATAAGTTAAGCTACATTGTTCCGAGAACTGTCATTGGACGACAGGTGCGCGCACGACCACTTCTTGCAGTTTCCTCCTGCCGCACTAACGCTGGAGTCCGCGCACCTCTTCGTCGCATAGCTAATAGTTTTAACACTGTGTTCACAAATTTGGATTTGTTTACATTGTCTGCTAATAAGTTTAGAAGCTCATTGATAAAATTAATTATTGACTCAGATTTTTTGTTGTTTTGATTTGTTCTTTCTCTATTATTGTAAAATAGTATTTATCTTTTCTTTTCATTTAAAAAATAAGTAATCTTAAGATTTTGTCTTTTAAGTTTCATTCGTGTGCAAATAGTTCCATAATATTTTGTAGTATTTAAGATGTGGATAACGTCGTGAGCTACACATATGTTATGTCTCTTTTTCTCACTACATGTTTATTACGATGTTTGTGTAACTGTTTGTTTTCCCAAATTAAATAAATAAACGCAATTGCAGGGGAAGAGAGCAAAGGAGGTCGCGCCTGCATTAAGCACTTTTGGTGATATGGTTTTGATCGCAGGATCAAGAAATGCTCAAAGAGCCTACTTTCCGCTTTGCTTTCTCATTTTATGCTGTTGCGAAACAGGACCAATTTCAGGCCTGCAAGCTTGTGAGGAGAAAGGAACCCCTACCCTAAAGCATCATGGGGTCATATGGGGTCATCATTGCGAAATGAGACTGCAATGGACGATATTTCAGCATCACAGGTAACATATCACTCGATATTCGGGACACAAAATGAGGACTTAGGGGTACTCCGAAGTGTCACTGATATGAAAACCCCATGGAAGCTCAGATCTGAGATCGCTAACAAATTTAGAAGAAGCGAGGGAAAAAGTATTAAAACAGTGAAACTTCCCCAGCAGAGGCTATATGCAAAGATGGCCCAAGCAAACATGACAGGCCTCTTGACAGAGTCAGCTTTCAGATCCGCTGTAAACAAGTATATGCAGGGAAAAGGACTGTCAATTACATCGAAGCATTTTATAAACACATGTCATTTGACACCCCCAAGCAATTCAGGAGGGATGACCTTACATGTTTTGGCTGCCTTCTACCGCAGTTTAAAGGTAGAACTAAATACTAAAAAGGATGACAACCCCATACCATCGTTTATTGCACAACACAAACCATTTTAATCTGTACGTGGTTTCCATGGTGATTCAGCTTCTTGACGAAAACATCAGACTTAGAAAAAATATTTTTAGTTCTTATAAGTTTCATTTAATTTATATTTATTAACTGGGCTATTGTGACTGTGTGTGTGTGCGAATTATAATCCTACCAATTCTTCTTCTGATTGTTCGAATTTGCGAATGCGCGCAGTGAAATCTGTGACGTCTGTCGTTCCATCGTCACTAGGAGTGAAAAATTCACCCGGAAGCCTTAGCGGTTCGCCATATACAAGTTCGGCTGAAGACGCTTGGACATCCTTTTTAAATGCGCTCCGTATACCAAACAATACTCATGGCAGGGACTCTGTCCACTTGTCATTTCCATGGCACGTGATGGACGCCTTGAGTTGCCGGTGAAATCGCTCCACCATGCCATTACATGCCGGATGGTATACCGTTGTCCGCTTGTGCTGAAAACCGACCAATTTGGACAATTGTTCGAACAGTGCCGACTCGAACTGTCGACCCCTGTCCGTGACAATGTCTGCGGGATAGCTAAACCGGGCAATCCATCCAGATAGCAGCGCTTTAGCAACTCGGCAGTTATATCGACAATAGGTACAACCTCCGGCCACCTGGTAAAACGGTCGACTGCCGTCAGACAGTACCTAAAGCCTTGCGATATTGGGAGCGGGCCCACGAGGTGGATGTGGACATTGGTGAACCTTGCACGTGGGAGATGATACGACCCTAATGGTGCAGAAACGTGTCAGCTCACTTTGGCCCGCTGGCACTCAAGACAAGCTCGTGCCCACTCTCTGCAGTCCTTCCTAATGCCTGACCAAACGAAGCGCTCTGCGATTAATTTGGTCAAATAAACAGATAATTATTTTGTCTTAATTAATTAATTAAGTCGCCAAAAGCTCCTCTTTACCACTGGGAACAACCTAGCGGCCCCTGGAAACGAATTAATATAGATTTTGCAGGATCTGTTCTAGGACACCAACTTCTAATAGTCGTAAATGCATTCACAAAGTGGGTTGAAGTTTTCCCCACAAAGACTACAACGAGTGCATGGTGCATTGCTAAGTTTAAGGAGTTACTTTGCACATTTGGCACACCGTACTTACTGGTATCAGACAACGCACGCCAGTTTGTATCCCAAGAATTTAAATCCTACCTTACCAGCTGTGGACAATTCCAATCCTACTAACACATTTGACGTCAGCTCCGTACCACCCAGCAACTAAACTACTACTACTTGGCTGAACGTTACTTGCAAACTATTAAGAAAGCACTACGTGCAATGGAGGGGGAGAGGCGCAACCTTACGGATAAGCTCCTTGTGCTTAAAATTCGGCTCAGACGCACACCAAACCAGAATGGACATACTCCCTATGGACTGATGTTCAGACGGGACGTTAGAACAAAGCTACACGTGATGTTCTGAGACTCAACTGCCCCGACAGCGTTCAGATCAGAGAAAACACCGCCTCTCGTCAGAGCTTATTCCGTAGGTGATCGAGTGCAGGCCAGAGCCTACTCCGAGCAGAGACGAAGATGGGAGTTCGGCACGATAAAGGCAATCTGCACTATGAAGTGCGAACTGACGGTAGCGTTATATGGCGCAGACACCTGGAGCAGCTACTGCCGGCCCCGGGAGTACGGCAGCTAGGAATCGCAGCCGAGGGCTGTTATATACTGGCCACCTAGAATGCGCCCCTGTCATGTTGACGACGTGTGACATTGATCACTGATTATTCTATGTTATTAAATTATATGTTTCTACATAATGAAAATGTGTATTTAATGAAAACCAAATAGGCAGACACGCAATCTTGGAACATTATTGCTCATGTTTGATAAGGCGTCGTGCTGTCGGAAGGAAAAATCCCAAAATGGAAATAACATGGGCACACCATGTTATTTCCATTTTGTGGTACCTGGGTTACGCTAGACACCACCAGTTCAGTGCTCCAGCTATGTACTTGAACGACATTATAGTGGATGAAATGTGATTAAATAAACATCATAAAATTAATAAAAAATAAGTTAAATATGTTATTGAAAATAATAAATCAAACTGGTCTTTTCTGTAAAGAACATTAAATTGAAGAGTCTATTCCAATCCTACTAAAAGCGAACAGTTAAAAGTTACATGTGACTAGGGTTACCAGATGGCAGGAATTTTCCTGGCATGTCCGGAATTTCAGCTGTCTATCAGGGAAACAGGTAAACAGGGAAAATTGGAAATTGTCAGGAATTAAAAAAACGGAAAACTTTAGGAAATAAAATTATAATCAAAAAATAAAGTCTAATAATTAAGCTATGGACAGTCTATTTCTCTCCTTTGTCCACTGCGCACCCATTAATGAAAAATGTCAGGAAATTTATTGCTAACGCAGGGATTTTTCCAGGAAAATTTATTTACGGATCTGGTAACCCTACATGTGACTGTGGTGAAAAATCAAAGGCAATAATAACTAGACGTTTAGACTATATGTTGGCAACTGATCATGCGCTTCGAATATACCTCACGAAAGTTTTCAATGACGAATAGCACACGAAAGTTTTCAATGACGAATAGCACAGGGTCATATCGTGTCTGTATTACTTATTCGACTTTCAACATTAACACCACTAAAAATAATATAAATGACGTGGATCGTGAGTGACGCATAGAGAAGAGTTTAAGATTATTAATAGTAGACAAACACTTCACTTCTACAGGAAAAAAAAAACGATAAAAATGGCGTGTTGAAGAAATTTCGACTTTTCTTCATATTTTTTTAAGCATTCATATGTATAGAGGCAGATTTTAATGCCCTACCAGTCAGCCTTTGGGTGATGCAGAGACAAACAGTGGTGGGTGCAATTATGAATATTATTATTTTATGTACCTAAAGTAGAACATTCGATGTCATGGAAAGCGATGGATGAGGTCTGCTATGGAACGAGCGGGGCCAGAACGTGGCTCACATCTGGCTCACATCACTCTTCTCTTTGTAATACTATCTTGATTTAAAAGAGTGTCCATGGAGTTTCTTGCCCGTTCTTCTTCATAGAGATCTACGTTTTGGAATGGGCAACTAACTGACAGACTATTTCATTTTGACAATTCAAAAGTGCCTGTACAAGGTTTAATTGAAATAAATACTAAGAGTTTGAGTTTCTTGCTTTGAAGGCTAGTTATAGACGGAAGAGAACACGTTGGCAAAGAGATACATACTTTAGGCGGACGCATTGTCGATGAAAAGCGCTGAGGAGTACGACTAGTAGGGATATCAACCAAGTATGGGTCGGTCTGGAAGTGAAAGGGAGATGGTGGGATCGCGACGAGTGTTTCTTCCTACCTTTGCCACCACCACCAACACGTCGGCAGACGCTGGTCGTAGGATTGCTTAGGAACTCGAGGCCCACCGGTCTCTGATAGAGACCCAGCTGCCGGTGAAAGTGTGCAGCGCATGAGATGGACACAATCCATCAACGAAAACGTCATGCGCTCATACTGATTTACAGAGGGGGGGGGGGATAATCAATATGACCACGTAATGCTTTCCCTTTTTCAGGTGCTTGAGCCAGCTGTCAAAGTTTCGGCGCAATGACTGTCTCTGTCTGTACGAGTAGTTAATATGAATATTATGATTAAATAAATGGTACACTCTTACTTTCCCCGGTACAGATAGATCCCATATTAAGACCCGTGGAGATTCCTTCAGGGGTGGTCGAATGTATCCAGGGTAGTATCTTTACTAATTGAGGAAAGCTTTGGACGATAGGATTGCCATATTATGGTATCAAGTATCTCCACTTTCTTCCCGAAAATATTTTTAGAAAGCTAGAAACAGTAAGGCAATTTTAAACGACATGGCACAGAACTTCCAAATATGGAGATCGCCATTAAAAGAACATCCAAATACGGAGACCGTCATTAAAAAAAAAAACTGATTTAAATAAGTACTGAACCACACCTTAGACAAAATTTGAACTCAAAAAAACTGCATTCCTACCTACTTATAAACTGCGGGGTAGTTGCGGAACACACTACTATCAGTAGTAATAGCTTTCATTGTGTCATTTACGTTGTTAAACAGACAAAGTTTTCGAACATATTTTATGAAGCAATGGATTAGCAATGTTCTTCTAAATGATTCATATTGTGATTGGAAAGTGTGTTACATAATTAGGATGCTGATTTATCGAATTAGATAGCCAAGTTAAGACATCTGAACAGTAGCACATGTAACAACAGGGGAAACAACAAACCAACTACTTACACACATAAAGTATTCATCAGACCAAGCCCCACATGACACGTTCAAAGAAGCTAGGTTAAGTACCCTTTACTGTTCAACGAATCAGCCACACATTAAAAAGCACTCTTAAAACATGCCATCATAACCATCAATACTAAATTTTACGACTCCCCATAAAGAATCACACCGTAAAACAACCACTGCCTAGTTAAAACAGATCGTTTGGCATAAAACCTTGGCTGGCTAAAAATGAGTCAGTTGCTCGAGATTGTATACAAAATTATTAAGATAATAAGCGGATACGTATATTTTGATCACGAACCCATTGACAATGATCGGTACCGTGCTGTTTTAGTGATGGGGAAGGTCGATGAAGACTTATCGATAGAGTTTAGACATTTAAAAGTGTTTATTATTTGAGGGTTGGGGCGCTGATTGTCGAAATAAGGCTTTCGCCTAGTTTGGCTAAATAATATGTCTAATTCATTTGTAGCAAGAAATTATAGAATAAAGAAAAGTCTATTTACTGAAATAAAATTATGATGTTAAAATGATCGACATTAATACTCAGTACAATGCCAGTAGATTTACCGAAAGCAGAAATGCGTGAAAATTATACAAATAATTTGGAGATTTTTTTTAATGCAATATCTGTAGTGTTTTTAAAACTTTGCAGGAGACTTAACGCTGCTCGACGTTATAACAATAAAATTTCTATCGTGTCTGGTTCAGTGTCCTTCAATGTGTTAAGTTAACAAAATGTGTGAGTACTCATTCATTTCGTTTCAATAGTCATAATAATAGGTACAGTTTGTCGGTTGATTTTACTAATAAGCTGTAAGGCTTAAATATACGTTATAAAATCTTCACACTAAAATAACCCTAGCAACCTAGCAACTATTTTGACATAAGCAATAAAATATCTTACACGAAACAAGCCTCCACACTTTAATTAAAATACCTGACATTATAACTACAACACTAATTGAAACTCTGCAAAGCTAACTCCGGGAAAATAAACGGGACTTTATGAACGCATATTCTAATTCAACATTAATTTCATCGACATCGTATTCCACCACTAACCGCCGACTAACCTTTACTCGGCTGTATTTTGCTTTTGCAAGTTTAATCATGCTTCTCGGTCGGTTCGTGACGCAACGTTTCGCAACCCAAAACATTATTTTATCTTACAAATTGTATTCGTGTTGCTGTCGGCTGTCGATACGTTGTCCTCGAGCGTGCGGGAGTATCGATAACGATAAATTTATTGAAGTGTGTCATCACTAATTCTTGTTTTAATTGGCGTTGATTTTTGGACCTTTTTCTGGAAAGGATAATTTTTAAAAGAAAAAAAATTGTAACAACTGGTTTATTTTTAAGTTAAAATCAGATCAATTTTCAGTAATCGGCAAGGCATTTCGTAAACTTCGGCCAACGAACTGAGAAGACGTCGATTACAATAAATCGCGATAGATGTAAACAAACTTGCTTTATTCGTTAATTGATCAGTATAATTTGACAGCACTATTGTTATAGATTATTTTCATCATCATCATCATCATTTCAGCTGAAAGACGTCCACTGCTGGACATAGGCCTCCCCCAAGTTGGGGGGGGGGGGGGGGGGTGGTTTGCCATAATCGCCACGCTTGGCAGGCGGGTTGGCGACCGCAGTATAGTATGGTGGTGGAATGCGTAGAGAACGCTGCTGCCCATTCTCCGGTACGACCCTTAGTCGCCTTTTACGAAACCCACGGGAAGTATGGGATAGATTATTTTGTATTGTAATAAATAACACAGTTATTGTCAACAGAAATAATATTATAACAGATCTTTAACCTTTTGACCGCCACACGTCAAAAAATGAAAAACGTGCCCCCGGCGTCAAAGTCTGTCATGTAGTCGACCCGTGGTGTGCTGGGCACATTCTGGTTTGTCATCTATACATGACTGTGGCGGTCAAAGGTTAATGATTTCAATTTAATCCAGTAATTCTGCCATTACAAAGTTTAAAACCAGTTGGGCGGCAAAAATCTTTGGTGACTACACAGCATCATGCTGAGTGCAGAGAGAAGCCTTCTTGTCACAGTCATGACGTACAGCTGTCGACTGTTTCTGTTCTGTGCTCGTGATGTGTAGATCTATTTTGTTTTGTTTTTCTGTTTACTCGAGAAATAAATCAATTGTTCTTTCTTTTTAAAAGAACAATCATTAAGGACCTAAACGCAAAAAACGCAAGTTTTAGAAACAATACAAGTTCATCGACTACAGTACCTAAACAAAATCAGAAAAATCTATGATATTCTTCAAGATATACGAGTATGCTAGGTAGATAATGTGTTGAAAACATATTACAACTAATTTGATATGATAGGAAAAAATCATGAAGAAACCAACTTTCCTTTTACAATAAAAACCATGCTAATAATATACATACAATCATTCTGATTTTTTGTCAGATAATTCTACAAGCAACATACTAAAACACTGGTGTTTTAATTTTTTAGTCCAAACAAGTTTTTTTGTAAATAGTTAATTGCTTCATATTTTGCAATAAATTACCAGGTTTGTGTCATCGCGCTTCTCTTTTTTTTATGCAGTCCGACAAAGACTGCGCTTTAGGTCATGTAGCCTTAAACAATTTTAATTTCACTACAATTCTACCACACAAGACATGAGCAAACTTCAGACTTATACCTCGATATCTTAGTTCTAGGAATACTCCTTCGCAATTACTAATTGCTATGATATTTATGATTGCTTACACACCCAGTTCTAATCAATAGGCCAGATCCAGTGAAGTGCATGCGAACAGAGTCTGAACTCAAAATGTGGAGGTTGAAATAAATATCTGACAGTTGGTTAAGAGTTACATATTTCTTCTTCATGTAATGAATTGGCATATACTTGCCACATACAGCACTAAAGAATATACTACGTCAGTCAGATGACTATTGACAGTAAAAGCTGTAGTTTCTTGCCTATTCTTCTTCATACGAAACTACCTTTTGGAATGGGCAACTGGAAACCAAAACTATTTTCTTGTAAATTTTCAGTCTTATAAAGAATTTTCATTACAAAATTCACAATAGCAACCTTGGAAAATGGTATTGAGTTCGTCATCTAACCTTGTCATTGACAGCTGCCTAATTCGTTGCATGTGAAAATTCTGAGACTGCCTGTCTTTTATTGAACCCAGGACCCCCTCCTGGGTTCAAAAAAAGTCGGGCAGTCTTATAAAGAATTTTCATTACAAAATTCACAATAGCAACCTTGGAAAATGGTATTGAGTTCGTCATCTACTATAGGTACATAAATTGGGTATTTTTTCTATCGTTCTAAAAGCTGACATACGTACATAAACGTTTACACCGACTGACGAACGTCACAGAGGTTACTGTCAGACGACCCGGGGTTAACGACCTGCAATAAAAAACCTCACAACACCTCTATTGTTTTCTATTTGATTATAATATGCGCTTCTACGAGTATATTATGTGGTTACGGGTATGTTAATATTTCATATTATTGTTTGACTCAACAGATGGTGGATAAGGAAGTTCTTGATTGTGGGGTGAATAGTCTTTTATTAAAGGTAATGTAACGTAACATCAAGCCTGTAACCCCCGAAGGGTTAAGCAGAGCTGCACCTAAAGCTCCCCCACATTTTTCCGTTAGATTTAAGCCCCATGTTGTACGGGCCGAGCCTATTGGCATCAATGGCACAAATCCAAGAGTCCGGGTTGCTACTGAGAAATTCCAGATGGAAAAACCCAATAACACTTTACCTGACCTGGAAATAAAACACAGGACCTTATACTCAACAGTAGCGCATGCAATCACTTGATCAATGAGGCCGTGACAAAACAAAGACTTAATTAATAATTAAAAAGGGGTTTGAAGAGCTGGAATCCAACTTCTCCCAGAATAAGCATAATCAGCATATATAATGGTCCTACTGATGGGACACAGGCCTCTTGTAGCCCACAAGGCAAGCCTCTTGTTGCCCACTCCCTCTTCAAGAGGGAGTGCAATCTACCACGCGGACGCGTTGCGGGATGTTAGATGTCATGTCTTAGTTGCAACTAATTCGTCTCAACGCCCCTAAATAGTTCCCGGTTAACTTAAATTACCTCTCACGTAATTTCAACAAATTCTATTCGATCTTTTGATTAATCTGATTGGTAGTGCCTGTCCTGACAGTGTGAAACACGCCTCCTATTTATTATTTCCAAAAATCTAGGTTGTAATAGCATATAAAACTCTTATGATTGTTATGCGAGACTGCTACTGAAGAGACTAATTAGTTAAGAATATGGCTGAAGACTAGTAATTATAATTCACAAGAAAAGACGGGTAGGTTTAACTAATTTCTAAAACTCAAACTCAAAGCAATTATTTCAATTCAGGGCTGATTTTTCCATCGCCAGATAACTTTTATTCGAGGAACAAAATTGACGTTTGACATATTTTGTATGAAATAACTGTCAAAATTTCAAAATTATTCCTCGAATAAAGTTATCAGATGATTGAAAAATCAGCCCTAAACCATATAAGTACAGCCACTTTGGAATTTTATTGTCTAAGGAGTCGGTCATCCAGAAAGATGAAGCTAGTTGCCCATTCCAAAGCTAAGTAGGTTCCTATGGAAAAAGAACGGGCAAGAAACTCCACTGACACCAAGGGATATTTAAAAAGTCTGAAATAAACAACCATTCACTTTCACTCAACCCCTTAACAAATTCCCACGTTTCAACCCTAAAACGATACAGATACTAACTCAAAAACATACCTAATACAATAACAATAAATCATACAAGTTTTCTAATACATTTTTAAACCACCCAGAGTTGCATCCCCCCGGAATATTGGTCGCATAAATCTCTCCTCTGCGGTGTTTTTTATTTCACATACTGATATCTATTCGTTTGTCGGCGAACTTTCCAAATTTTAGTATTAAAAATAAGGTTCATATTGCTGTGATTTTTTGCCTAAAATAAGGGAAAACATTTGTGTAAATGGGCACGTAAAATGTTGGTTAATTGGTAGTTTATTTTTCCTTAATTGTGTAATTTTCATTTAGGTAAACATAACAAATGGTAAATAACATGTTCACGGACAATGGTATCTTTATCACTGACGAATGATACTTGCTGAAATCAATAGACATAGGCAGTGTCCTAACCAAAAATGTCGTCGCGCCCTTTTATATGAATGAATACCAAATGACCCGACGAACTTCGTGCCTCCTCAGAATCAATAAGAACGAATGTATGAGAAATGAATTAACTTCATTTTTTTTCGTGAATTTTCCCTTGTTTTAATAGGTTTTCTGCTATTCGGGGCGGAGACAAAGGACTTAAAGAATAGCACCACCCCTTACTTCCCGTGGGTGTCGTAAAAGGCGACTAAGGGTCTTACCGGAGAATGGGCAGCAGCGTTCTCTATTTATTCCACCATCATACCATACTGCGATCGCCAACCCGCCTGCCAAGCGTGGCGATTATGGCAAACCCCCCCCAAAATTGGGGGAGGCCTATGTCCAGCAGTGGACGTCTATCGGCTGAAACGACGGGGCGGAGACAAATCCAAAAAAAACTTAGACTTATAAATGGTGTAACTAACCCGACTTTGTTTTATTAATATATACAGGGTTATTGGTAAAACATTAACAACCTCTTAAGAGGTCATTGTACTCATCATTATGAATAACTTTTACTATGGGACCAAACCTGAAATCGCGAAACCTACCAAACCTGAAATCGCGAAAGAAAAAAATCAGCTCTTTCCTACATTTATGTTCGTATAACTCGTCAAAATGTAGGGGAAAGCTGATTTTTTTTAAAGAGGTTGTTAATGTTTTACCAATAACCCTGTATAGACAGAAGATAGAAGAAGATGACGTAGCTGAACGATCAATGAAGTCGCGTCTGTGCATCAACATTCATACAAACAAACAATCATGTTGGTCGCGTGCTCGCGCGACTAAAACTTTTGGTTAGGACGCAGAGGTCAAAGGTTAGTTACTGAATGGTGTATTACTGGCGACTGTAACGTAAACATACAAAGAAAACCCCATCTCTCTTAAATCAGTTAAACAATTGAGAATCTACAAAGCCATGTGTTCTAATAGCCCATTTCATTCCTAAATCTCAATCCACCGTAAGATCTCATGAACAGTATCCCATTACACCAAACAATTCACTAGTAGAATGAGACTCGAAATGCAAGTTCTTGTTCTAATTTACTCAATTACAACTTCAAGGTATACAGTACCCAGAGGACACGGTGGAGCACACGGTAGAGGTCTGCCCCGCTTGGGCGGAGCACCGCCGTGTCCTCGTAGAGGCGATTGGCAGCGACGGCGACCTCTCGCGTCCGGCCCTGGTGCAAGCCATGGTCCGGGGCGAGAGGGAGTGGGAGGCAGTCACCTCCTTCTGCGAAGCAGTCATGCTAGCGAAGGAGGTGGCGGAACGGCTCAGGGAGAGAGCCTCCCATCCCAGCCGCCGCGGGAGACGCTCCGGGCGTCGGGAGCCGCGTGACGACTCCCGGCCACCGTAGGCGCGGGCCTGCGGGCGGAGAGTAATGGGTAGCTCACCGCCCGATCAGGACCAGGCCCGTGCCGGACGGCGCGTACGTGTTCCACGCGCGCCTCAAAGAGATGTCAGCATCGAGGAGGGGCCCCTTAGGGCCGAAGCCTGCCGGGTCAGAGGGATTGTCCGAAAGGGTTACCGCTGGCCCGGAACATAAAGGGCTAAGGAAGGAACACGGGTGGGTTTTAGTCAATAAGAGTCTGACACTCCCTTCCGCTCCGCCCAGAGCGGGAGGAGTCATTTGATGATTTCCCATCCTCAAAAAAAAAAAAAAAAGGTATACAGTAATTATGCGCAACGAAGAGACAATAATTATGCAAGTTATAATAATCCGAGGCATTCATGCAATTAGCAGAGGTACCGATCAGTCTAATACAGCCTCAAAGTGGTAGACCTTTAATAATTCATAATAAGAGCGTAGGCCGAAGGTAAAGCCACTTATCCACTAGTGCGTAAGCTTTTGATATGATGACTTGACTTGACTCGTTCGAACAGTCATACCCCCTCGTGATGTAAACAAGTTATACCTACACAAGTCGTATTTGGGGTATCGAAAGTGTATAAAAAAAATCTGCTGACAACCTAGTTACTATTATTATTTTTTATCACATACATTCAAAAAGAGCTAGTTTATTCTTCGTAAACAGGGACTAAAATAACTCTTTAATCCCTAGGGACTAAAAGTGATTTGAACTTGGATATTGTTAGTAAAAGTTCCAATCAATCATCAAAGAGATCAATCACGAAAAGGAATCACGGCGCGCGAGACAAATAAAAAAATAAAAAATTGTGAAAAAATTAAAAAACGCGGAAAAAGCATTCTGCCTTCGTTCGTAATTGTGTACTCAAAATTGTATGTAAATAAATAAACGTATTGTTACGAGCTTCGGGTTCGTGACAATTAAAAACTGCCGATTTAATAACCAAAAATTGACACTTTAATTAACAACACTAATTACAACTCAAACACACTAATTACAAAACACAATTGCACTACTGATCGCTCTAAGTCGCACTTGAATATCGCTTGATGTTTTCGCTTCGATCGCTGAATCCAAACTGTGTCGGTCGTGGCGCGTCTCGGCCTTATATAGCGCCAAAGAGAGTTCTAGAACCTTCCATTGTAGAAACATCTAGAATGTTCGAGTACATACAGGCCCCGATCGACCAGATGTCGAAAGTTCGCGAATGTTCTAGAAAGTTCTCGCATCGAAATTTCTAGAAGGGTCTTGACTACTAGTTCCGCTACTCGATACTAGATGGCGCTAGTGGTAACTACTGTCGCCATGTACTAGGCATTCATTGTGGCGCGCAACAGTATTATTCTTATTCCTAAGTTGTACATTACTTATTTTTTCATAGAGGGTGATAAAAAGTAGAGCGTACACCTCGGGCGCACCACAGTATTTTAAGCTCGAGTTACGTACTTTGAATACCCCTCGCTGCGCTCGGGATTCTACTCTAGAATCCTTCAATCCACTCTGTGTTCAAAGAAACACTCTCGCCTTCAAAATAGTTGTTAGCACCTATGGCAAACACTCTAATATTTGTGGATGGTCTTCAAGAAGATAAAATTACTCCTCTTGCAGCATTACCTTTGCGGTCTTGAGTTCATTTTTTTAACATGACAAGAAGTCATATTTGATGGATAAGAACATTTTTCTTTGATTTAGGGCTGATTTTTCAATCATTTGATAACTTTATTCGAGGAATAATTTTGAAATTTAGACAGTTATTTAACAAACCTCCGTGTTTTATATTTAGATTTCTTTTTTGTACATTTTATATTTGAAATTATATGTACAGACGCCAAGCACATCAAACTACCCGAAACTGTCAAAATTTCCCAATCAACTTTGAACTTTATGCTTTAGCGATAATGTTGAAAATCTATTAAAGAAATTTGACAGATTGTGGTAGCTTATGTGCTGGCGTCTGTACCAAGCAAAATTATACGTTTTATCTTCAATGCAGTGATCCTTTTTATTTTCGCTACACTATGTTCTAAATAGGTGAAGCCAGTTCTTTTGACTGGCCTCCAATAGCCACTACTTATTTATTACACATAATTATAAAAGCCTAGCCTTTTCCCAACTATGTTGTGGTCGGCTTCTAGTCTAAACAGATGCAGCTAGATACCAGTATTTTACATGCCTATCTGACCTCCATAACTCTGTGCACTAGTGGCAAGACTGTTTATCTGACTTTCAGGCTTCTGACTACCCGTAACGACTGTCAACAATCTGCGAATGACAGCCAAGACCAACTGCCTGACGTGCTTTCCGAGACACGGAGTTGTCTTGATATGTATGGATGGTCACCCATCCACGGACCAACCTTGGCAAGTGTTGCTTAACCCTGACGATAAATGATGCTGTTACTATTTAGCCACGAGCCCCTCCAGTGGGACTTATTATATTCGAATATTAATCGTTTGAAGGACGGTGAACGAGATAATAGAACTTTATTTATATACAGGAAAAGTTTTTAACCAGTACGCAAATTTTGACATAATAAACTTGAATGTATTTTAATAAACACGTATTTTTTGTTTTGATATGTTTCAATAGTAAAAAATTAAGTTAACGCTTACGAGACTTGTTTACTCAGAAATTTATTTTATGGACGTCGCTTGCCAGTCCGTCGACCGGTCGCCCGATTCACGCCGCGCGTCGACCGGTCGCCTGACGCGCCAGCTGCTATCAGAAGTACTCACGCGCGGTCGCTCTATGCGACGGCGCGGCGGATTATTGACCCCAGATTAGCGCTACAATTTTTTAAGTGTAGACTGTGTAAAGTTATTTGTAAACGTAATTTTTCGTAAATTCCAATTTATCCTTCATACCTTCATGGGCTTAGGACCATCAAAATGCAGAAAATAAATCATAATAAGTAAGAAAGTAATACGTTTTAGTCCATTCAAAATAAAACATTTAGGTATGATAGGTACTTACATGATACAATTTAGATTGAAACAATTGCATTTTGGCGTATTTAAAAAACTGGCCAAGTGCGAGTCGGACTCGCACACGAAGGGTTCCGTACCACAAGGCAAAAACGCCGAAAAAAACATGTTTGTTGTATGGTAGCCCCCCTTAAATATTTATTTTATTTTAATTTTATTATTTATTATTAAAGTTAAAATACAATTGAGTATTTTGTGAATATTTCAAGTGCCTACCTGTTGCCATTTTTGATATCGAGCAAAAAAGAGCAAAAAAATCGCGTTTGTTGTATGGGAGCCCCCCTTAAATATTTATTTTATTTTGTTTTTAGTATTTGTTGTTATAGCGGCAACAGAAATACATCATCTGTGAAAATTTCAACTGTCTAGCTATCGCGGTTCTTGAGATACAGCCTGGTGACAGACAGACGGACAGACGGACAGACGGACAGACAGCGAAGTCTTAGTAATAGGGTCCCGTTTTTACCCTTTGGGTACGGAACCCTAAAAATTGGAATCAACTATCTTACAACAATGTCTAATCAAAGAGAACCTAACACACTAAGATTGTTTATAATTTCTTCTTACCTCTACATTTTATTAATCACAATATTTTAGGTATTGTTCGAAGTGACCTCCTCCTTTTTTTTTCAAGGCATAAACGTGCACGTTTAAATAAGTAAGCATTTAGTTTGTTTAGGACACTAACACCACTTT
This sequence comes from Mesoligia furuncula, assembly GCA_916614155.1. NCBI lineage: Eukaryota > Metazoa > Arthropoda > Insecta > Lepidoptera > Noctuidae > Mesoligia > Mesoligia furuncula. The sequence continues at coordinate 2,101,895 of OU744809.1, read as the reverse complement.
GTACTTCATTGAAAGCGTTAATTATTTTTTCTTTCAAGTCATCTAGGCTCTGAGCCTCTTCTACAACATTTCACTTGTTTCATACACCTTGGTTTGCTGCTAAAATTGTCCTCTCATTAGGGACCGTGGGATTGAGGACCCTTGGGCTCGCATACGAGGTACGCTCTCCCTTTCGTATCTTCTTCGTGCTGCTCGTAAATTTTCATTGCTTAACAAATACACTCGCACCATTTCATAATACTCGCGGTGAGTAAAATGAGACATTGTCACTACGCTACTCTAGTACGCGGCACAACGCGCAGGGACGGCGAGCGAAGGGCGCGACGAACATCCGACCTCCGCTTCCGCAAGTGACGTACTGCATGTGCACGCGTTTTGTTTATCAAACGCCGCGCCGGCGCCGCATGCCCCCCGCACGGCCCGCACCCCCGTCTCGTGCGCTAGCGTGGTCCAGCGGCCGGCGGCCTTCGCGTTTTCATTCACGCTCATTCATAGTATTACTATTAAATTATATCCATGTCTTGCTTATTTCAAATTGGGACAAAGTGGAAAAATGAAAAAAAAAAGTCATAAACTAAAAATGGAAATGTGTTCTATTGCTTACACTGAGCCACCAAAAAAAATTTACGCAGTGGTTAAAAATTTATCCTGTATATTACGTCTGGGGGACGATTAGTGTTTCGCAACGTGTTAATATTTTACATATAATACGATAGTAATTTATTGGTTCCTAATCTGTCTTATTTGTGAGCAATACCGAACTTTAAATTTTGTTACACCCTAGTGCATCACTGGCTTAACTCCAAGTGAACCCATCATTATCTGCCGTTAGCTTTAATACGTTTATGAATATAATGTTAAAACATATACTGTTAAATAATATAGGTACATATAAATTTTCCTTACGTGTGGGTGTATATTATACCTAAAGATGTTTTAAGAATCGTTGATAGTGACTTATTGGTGGCTTATTGCTTACTTCTTTTCGCGTGGGTGTTAACAGAGACCCCATTAATCAAGCAATCCTTATATAGAAATATGAAAGAAAAACTTGGTTTTACTAAGACTTTCAAAGGTCAATCATATTTTGGGCTAGGATGACCTTGCATTGCTAAAATGTAACTCCTATGTATCGGGGTATTTTTTTTTTCTATTTTTTTTTTTGTTACAAAATGTAATAGGTTTAAACCTTGAACAAATAAAATATAAATAAATATTTTTTACAGAATAATATATTAACTACTTGTATGTCCCTGTTCCCTGTTTTCCTTTTTGATGATACATTATTTTTATAAGCACTAGAAAGCTCAAAAATTGCCGATTTAAACCGCTGTCAACAGAGGCCTAGTGTACAAATTTGACAACTATTAATGAAAAAGGAGAACATAGGGACACTGCTTAAATCCTTCTTATTCAGTTTAAGAAATATCTTTTAAATTGGTCTAATATTGGAGGAGAAAATAGGCGAGAGCTAAACCTCGAATTACGACTTTTAACTTAGGATTTTTCAAAAGTCTCTCCGACCGCATTTCCTCTTAAGAACTTTACGTTTGTCGGAATAAAGTTCAAAATACAGTTAACGGGCTCGAAGGCTTAGGCTAGGTCTAAAGTTAAAACTCGTATTATAATCAGTAACTCGTATTATAAACTCGTTTAAGGCGGACTCTGGCTCTGTAGTTTGGCAACTTAATTATTACTTGTAACTTATCATTACCTACGTCATGGACATTCCATCAAAGTTTTTATGGAAAGCACACAGAGTCTACATAATATTTTGACTACCAACTAAAACATTTACTAAACATCCGACTAAGGTGACCCAGCGTTTCAACTTAGGAGACCCAAATAAAAATATCCAAATATCATTAGCATGATCGAAAGCCTGATCAATAAGGTAGCAGCGCTGAAATTAATGCAGTTCGTTTACAGTAGCTAGGTCTTGGTCTACGTAAAGTCACCAAATGAGATTGAAAGACATTTAATTTAGTTAATAGAAAACAAACAGTTCATTTATCTAATTAAATTACATTCGAAAACATCCATCGGTTTCTTACTAAACTTCAACTATATCCGACGACCCTGGTTACTTATCTCTTTTGGCGACTGTACATATACATGGTGGCAGTCACATCGACGCGCAAACTGTAACCATGAGTTCAGCACATCATTCTACACACGTAGAACTTTTAACGTAATATTCTAACGCATAGAAAAGTCCAATACCTCCCCGTCAGCAGCAGTAATGTCCGACGACATTGGTTACTTATCTCTTTTGGCGACTGTACATATACAAGGTGGCAGGGCACATCGATGCGCAATATGTAACCATGAATTCAGCACATCATTCTAGACACGTAGAACTTTTAACGTAACATTCTACACATAGATAAGTCCAATACCTCCCCGTCAGCAGCAGTAATGTCCGTCAGCAGCAGTAATGTCCGTCAGCAGCAGTAATGTCCGTCAGCAGCAGTAATGTCCGTCAGCAGCAGTAATGTCCGTCAGCAGCAGTAATGACGTCACTGGTTACTTATTTCTTTTGGCGACTGTACATATACAAGGTGGCAGGCACATCGATGCGCAAATTGTATACTTACGCCGTTAGCAGCAGTAATGTCCGACGACCCTGGTTACTTATTTCTTTTGGCGACTGTACATACACATGGTGGCAGTCACATCGACGCGCAAACTGTAACCATGAGTTCAGTACATAATTCTAGACACGTAGAACTTTTAACGTAATATTCTAACGCATAGAAAAGTCCAATACCTCCCCGTCAGCAGCAGTAATGTCCGACGACATTGGTTACTTATCTCTTTTGGCGACTGTACATATACAAGGTGGCAGGGCACATCGATGCGCAATATGTAACCATGAATTCAGCACATCATTCTAGACACGTAGAACTTTTAACGTAACATTCTACACATAGATAAGTCCAATACCTCCCCGTCAGCAGCAGTAATGTCCGTCAGCAGCAGTAATGTCCGTCAGCAGCAGTAATGTCCGTCAGCAGCAGTAATGTCCGTCAGCAGCAGTAATGTCCGTCAGCAGCAGTAATGACGTCACTGGTTACTTATTTCTTTTGGCGACTGTACATATACAAGGTGGCAGGCACATCGATGCGCAAATTGTAACCATGAATTCACCACATCATTCTAGACACGTAGAACTTTTAACGTAACATTCTACACATAGATAAGTCCAATACCTCCCCGTCAGCAGCAGTAATGTCCGACGACACTGGTTACTTATCTCTTTTGGCGACTGTACATATACATGGTGGCAGTCACATCGACGCGCAAACTGTAACCATGACTTCAGCACATAATTTTAGACACGTAGAACTTTTAACGTAACATTCTAACGCATAGAAAAGTCCAATACCTACGCCGTCAGCAGCAGTAATGTCCGACGATACTGGTTACTTATCTCTTTTGGCGACTGTACATATACATGGTGGCAGGCACATCTTCAGCACATCATTTTACACACGTAGAACTTTTAACGTAACATTCTACACATAGATAAGTCCAATACCTCCCCGTCAGCAGCAGTAATGTCGGACGACCCTGGTTACTCATTTCTTTTGGCGACTGTACATATACATGGTGGCAGTCACATCGACGCGTAAACTGTAACCATGAGTTCAGCACATCATGCTAGACACGTAGAACTTTTAATATAAAATTCTAACGCATAGAAAACTCCAATACCTAACCTACGCCATCAGCAGCAGTAATGTCCGACGACCTTATTTCTTTTGGCGACTGTACATATACATGGTGGCAGTCACATCGACGCGCAAACTGTAAGCATGACTTCAGCACATAATTTTAGATACGTAGAACTTTTAACGTAACATTCTACACATAGATAAGTCCAATACCTCCCCGTCAGCAGCAGTAATGTCCGACGACCCTGGTTACTTATTTCTTTGAGCGACTGTATATATACAAGGTGGCAGGCACAATGACGCGCAAACTGTAACCATGACTTCAGCACATAATTTTAGACACGGTAGAACTTTTAACGTAACATTCTACACATAGATAAGTCCAATACCTCCCCGTTAACGTAACATTCTACACATAGATAAGTCCAATACCTCCCCGTCAGCAGCGGTAATGTCCGAACGTCACTGGTTACTTATTTCTTTTGGCGACTGTACATATACAAGGTGGCAAAACCATGACTTCAGCACTTAATTTTAGACACGTAGAACTTTTAACGTAACATTCTAACGCATAGAACAGTCCAATACCTACGCCATCAGCAGCAGTAATGTATGGAACAGCAGTTTTTTAGGGTACCGTGCCCAAAGGGTAAAAACGGGACCCTATTACTAAGACTCCACTGTCCGTCTGTCTGTCATCAGGATGTAACTCATGAACTGTGACAGCTAAACAGTTGAAATTTTCACAGATGATGTATTTCTGTTGCCGCTATAACAACAAATACTAAAAACAATAAAATAAATATTTAGCGGGGGCTCCCATACAACAAACGTGTTTTTGTCGGCGTTTTTGCCTTGTGGTACGTAACTCTTCGTGTGCGAGTCCGACTCTCACTTGGCCAGTTTTTTTTTTTAATAACCGACTGAAAATTTCAAAGCAGGCGTTCAGAATCATGTACTAAATTCATGATAAAAATAGGTAGCGTCTCGATGTCGCAGCCAGCCTGTATATCATTTTGACAACTCTCCAGAATCCACAGCACACATACTAAACCATAGGAATTAAATATCATGATGATAAACACAAGTAGTCACAATTATTATTAACTCCGAGTAGGTAATTACCAACATACATACAATGACTCGAACCTTTTTTACTGCCGTCGATAATTTAATTTATTCGTGATTAAACTATATACTGACGCAGGTATGAAATCAATCGATGAAATCAACCTCCCGTAATAAATCAACTGATCATAATCATTATATTCGCATAACTAATTGATTTTACGATGTAAGGACTGGTACCTACACAATGAAGGGAATGAGTTACTTCGAGGTAATTCCATCCAAAGTCGTCAGCAGAATCACCAAAAGTCGTCATCAGAATCACCAAAAGTCGTCAGCAGAATCACCAAAAGTCGTCAGCAGAATCACCATGAGTCGTCAGCAGAATCACCATGAGTCGTCAGCAGAATCACCATGAGTCGTCAGCAGAATCACCAAAAGTCGTCAGCAGAATCACCAAAAGTCGTCAGCAGAATCACCAAAAGTCGTCAGCAGAATCACCAAAAGTCGTCAGCAGAATCACCAAATGTCGTCAGCAGAATCACCAAAAGTCGTAAGCAGAATCACCAAAAGTCGTCAGCAGAATCACAAAAATTCGTCAGCAGAATCACCAAAAGTCGTCAGCAGAATCACCAAAAGTCGTCAGCAGAATCACCAAAAGTCATCAGCAACATCACTAATAGTCGTCAGCAGCATCACCACTTGCCTTAAGGTGAGAGTGGCCAATCTTCTTCTCTGTAGCACTTTTGTCAAAGTGGTCAATACGAGCATAAAAATAAAAACCGGTCAAGTGCGAGTGTCGGACTCGCGCACCGAGGGTTCCGTACAAAAGAGATGTTTCATTTTTGTATGGGACTCAGGCCATAACATGTATCTTGTAGAAAAGCTGGGAAACTAACCCCTGAATAGAATAAAGTTACATGTTTTTCGTAATATCAAATGTTTTTTAAGCATATAATAAAAATTATGACGTTTATTATTAAAATGTTTGACGTTTGTCGTAAGTTACATGACAGCCATGACAGGTTGTAGAAATGACGTTTACTTAACCTAGAAATTGATGTTTATCAGAACAAACTATCGTTATACAAAGTCAAAGACGTAGGAAATAAAATATAAATGAGAAAACGTGAAAGAACACCAAAAGCCACGAAAGTCGAGACGAACGAGACTGACTCACTGACACTGACGTGACACTCAAAAAACAAAATGTCATTTTGGATATTTCGTTCAGAAGTACACCTCAGAAAAGTTAGAATAAATATTTTTTTAAACGATGAAATCGTCACACTTGCTTATTATTAGTCGGAAAAGATGTTTATGAGAATAATAATTCTTATTAATAGTACAGGAACACAAACCTTTCATATTTAAACTATTACTCTTTGCGCACAACAAATCAGGGTTAAATGCAAGAAAGAATATTTCTCCTCAATTCGTGTTTTTTTTTTCTCTTTTTCGATAAATGTACTTGTTATGGCCGAAAATGAAACATCTCCTTTGTAGGTATCACGGTAAATAGTTTATCACGGTTTTTTTTATGTGACAACAAATTTAAGGTTTTCGGATTTTTTCCTTTACCTACTTGTGCCACACGACCTTGCATCTTGTCAAATTTCATGATTCTAGGTCAACGGAAGTACCCTATAAATTTTGATTCCCTTGAGAGTGTCGAAATATACGTTTTTTGCGGCATAAACGGCCGTATCTTTTTTACGTTTACTTACAAGTTTGATTTTTTCACAACTTCAAGGAACTGCAGACGTGAGTACATGGTTTTAATTTCAACTCGATACCTACCTACACACGTTTCTGAGATAAAGGGTCTTGACAGACTGACAGACGGATAACAAAGTGATCCTTTAAGGGTTCCGTTCTTTTCTTTTGAGGTACGGAATCCTAAAAACAAATGACATTATAATGAGTGAGAGCAGTAATGGCCCAGTGGTATCAGTCCCGACTTAGGTTGCAGGTCGTGAGTTCGAACCAAGCAGGAACAAAAATGGTGAAGGAAAACATCGTGAGAAAACAGGTGTGTCCTAGAAACAATAAATCACAGACATGTGACATCCACTAACCCACACTGGGTCCGCATGGTGGATTGTGGCCCACCCCCCCTTATAGAGAGGAGACCTGTGTCTCAGCAGTGAGAACATTACTGATGTATAATGAGTTAAACACTATTTCAAATTTGGAAGGATAGAAAAGCATAGTGACAGATGCGTCATGATGTAAAGTAAGTAGATGCAATTCTACAAATAATTAATCAATATAAATTCGCCTTTCCTTGATCGATCCGTTACAGTACCGCACACGACACCAAAATAAAATATGCGTAAGACGTTATAAAAAAGCAGTATTTAATAAAAAAAATTTGGGCATGGCAAAGTATACAATAAGTTGCCAAAATGTATCACAGACCTACACAAAATGAACCAATTCAAATTATGTTTGCACGAATTCTTAGTTACAAAATGTTACTATTCAATTAATGATTTATTTAAATGAAAGATGAGTCCGGTTTTATATGAAATGGCACCACAAAAATAATGATTATTGAAATTTTGATTGACTTGTGTTTTTAATTTGACATTTTTTTAATTTAACATTTCTATTTTTTAATGTGACTCAATTTAAAATGTATTCTGTATATTTAATATTGCTATTAGTACCTAATATATTAATTTGCACACCTCAATAGGTTATAATACAATGTACCTTTTATACCTGTAACACCTTTTTCACATGTATTATGCAAATAAATTATTTGATTTGATTTTGATTTGATTTACCTAATAATAATCACCAGCTGCACGTTACAGGAACTGATGGACGCTAGTGATGGCGATGACACCGAACACGTAACCGAATTCTGGGCCGAGTCCAGACACGCTTCTTCTTCGTGGTCGAGTACTTCATTACTGAAGGACGTGTCCCTGAAAGGCCTTCGTGGCTTCATGCACCATGTTCTTCCACTTCGTTCGGTTCTCAGCTTCCAGACCTGCTTAGAAGAAGAATAATCATCCCTATTGTATCCCAGAAGGACAGTGTCAAATTGTATTTCAGAAGTGCGTTGTCTGTTGTAATATTTAAATAGGACATATACGGACTTTGCTCAATAAATGTGTGGAAAATCAATAATATAAATACCTACAAATATTACCAGAATATTTCGGACCTGCCAATGTAACAAGACTGATGGGCTTTGAATCGATGTATAATTTATGACACAATTATCGTGAATCGATTTGAAAATGAACTGCTATGAGAAATATATAAATTGAAACTTGTTCATGTTCATGAGTACCTAATATCACGAACACCCTCTGAACGATTGTCTGTATATTTATTTAAAGATCTAATCTTGATTATCACTTCAAATTCAAACTCAAAAACCACGACAACGAAGACAGGACGCTTGCTGCAGCCAAGACAACGGTTGTGCGCAGCGCCCTCGTCAACAAAAGTGACAATTTCTTAAGTGACATTTTGTGAAAATTGTTTTTTTATTTATTTAGTTATAGTCATAAAAAGATCGAACAAGAAGTTATTATTTTGTATGAAACACGGTCTGTGATGTATCTCTCTTGCGCATACAGGTCCAATGCGTCACTCCTGACAGCATCTCTATTTACATCATAAAACTGCCACTAATATTACTTATGACGTAATTACCGCTGGTTCAACATCCTGCAGTAGTTTATATCACTAGTCGGTTCCTCTCAACTATAAGGAAGCGTTTAAAGTTAATTAATAAATAAGTGGCGCTCTGCTGTAATTTGCAAATTAGCGGGTTTGTGTTTATTAAAATATTATAGTAGTAGTTGCAAATTTGATTGTAGAGGGTAATGTTCCGGGTTCGATTCCTAGAATAGTATTTTGTTTGAAGAATCTTTGGGACAGACTGTAGTGTTTAAGGTTATGACTACTGGCAATATGACCGGCAAGGATGATTATAAAAATATATGGTGAATTATGGCCCATTCCTTCTCACAGAGATTAGACCTGTGTCCCAGCAGTGCGAATGCACAACACAACATTTTGAACTGGAACAATTTGCAAACTGTACAGATATGATTCGAACCCGTGACCGAACGCGCAGAAGCCAATCAGTCAATCTTTGCACCAATGGAATTGTTAAACCGACTTTAAATTATCAGTAGTGAAATTTAAATCTATGAAAAACACTTCTATCTACACTTTTTAGTTCCTACAAGTTTCACAAATATTACGAGCTAATCCTAGATCATTTTCCCAATGCAACACACACAGTTTAACATCTCCGATTAAAAACCTTTACGAATATGACACGAACTTCGGTCGAAACCCGAACTTAGCCGAAGCTGCGGCGGGCGCTCGATTTCGGTCGTTTAGCAGCAGACATGCAGGCCAGACACGGCGTGGGATGGCCCTCTGTAGGCGGTGCGACGACCCGGTGTGCCCGTAAATTAGTGCACAAGCTTACTGGAGTATGGGTGGAAACATCCTCAGAAAATCCCAATTAGTTTTATGTACTCGAAATTGGCTGAAACCTGAATTTAGTTTTATGTACTCGAAATCGGCTGAAACCTGAATTTAGGTTTCTGAATGCAAAACCTTTAAAAAAATCTTAACCGCTTGTGTGCCGTAATTACAGACACAATTAAAAAGTCATTGTGTCTCGCGTAGATCTACGTTCCGGCAGACTAAGGGTTAATAGACAAAACAAAAATGCCGCTGCATTAAAATTCTTAATAATTTTAAATTGTAAATAATTATAAGAGACCGCACTACGGCATTAGCCAATGATAAGCAGTTATAAGGGAGAAATAAAGATTTTTTTATTGTGTTTTATCGACTAGATATCTACCTAGAGGCACGAGATAATTTTATCCGAGGAATATCTCTTGTTTTGAATTTTTGACAGTTCTTCCATACGAAACCTGTCAGACATCAATTTTATTCTACGAATAAAAATTATCTGTCGATTGAAAAATCTGCCCTCAATAGAAAATAAACTTCAAATTAATACATAATTTATATAACAAAACGCCGAGGAATATCTAGTTTTGAATTTTTGCCAGTTCTTCCACACGATACCTGTCAGACATCAATTTTATTCTACGAATAAAAATTATCTGTCGATTGAAAAATCGAACTCAGTAGAAATGAAACTTCAACCCCCTCAAACGTATACCCCTTATGGGGTGGTATTAGTAACACCAACATTACGCCCAAATGTTTAAATCCCATATTGTAATAAGTAAGGGACAAGCCTGTTACACCCAAGACTTCTTGATGCCCTAAGCAATCCACGCCTGTAGGCCCTCCTATCCACTAGTCGCCTCGTATTCTTCCAACACATCGACGAGCAATTTGTAAAGATTGGCGCACATCTCTAGAGTGACTTTTGGGTCTTGTAATATCTTGCTGATAAACAGCCTTGCCATTCGTGTGCTAGCAAATACTGTTTCGGTGCTGTTTCTGCCATATGGTGCCCCCCAAGACGTGACGCCCTAAGCTATTGCTTAATTTGTTTATGGGCTAATCCGGCACTGGTTACACCAGACACAATCCAGACTCCAAGCTTGTAATTACAAAATATTCCTATTGAAAAGAAAACAGCCATCGTCCACCAACCACACTCAAAGTAAAGTCCTCACCGCAAGACAAAATACCGAGAATCAGTAAGTATTGTCAGCCTTGAATAACTATAAAACTCATTAATATAGATGCACTAACTTTGCAAGGGGCATTGGTTTGCGTCAAGCCCTAAGTCTTTGACCGACCGAAAGGTCAAAATACGATCCTTTTGAAATCTGTACTAGTCATAATAAATTCTTTTTACTTGGAGGGATTAAAGCAAATAGATTTAGTACCATACAAGTTTTAAGTTCTTATTTTTTTACATTTAAAATGTATAAAACAAATTAAGCTGAGTTTGTTGAAAAATTCTCTGCAACCTTTTCTAGTTTATCTTAGAATTTATATGTATATAGAACCTATGTTCTCTTCTCGTGCTATCTTAGAGATCCTACATAGCAATGAATGTCGGCTATATAATAGCTCAGAAACTAAGCTTCAGGCTCGCGAGTGTGCTAGTTCATATTTGATTTCCCAGCTCCAACACATTTAGTAGAAAGTTGCAGTAGTAAATAGGAAAAATGAATACATTTACTGATATCAAACGATGCCGAAAAAAATGCCATTAAATATTAAAAAAATACGTAAAGTAATTCTGACTAGAATGTACAGAAAACCCTGAAAAAAAAATACCGACCAATTACCACCAAGCAGGTTTCAATACAATGAAATAAAACCTCATTTCAGTACTGTAAGCAATCCAAGTGATTTTCCAATGCATCACCGTTCGCTGGGTGCAGTGAACATGATGTTATTCACCGAGCATCGAACTCGTGTCCTTGGCCTCAGGTCTTTGCCGCTCGAGCCTACGTGGTCGAGAGTCACGTGGAATTAAATTTGCTAGATGTGGCTTCAGTGAGCAGATAAAAAAGAATGATTTTTTTTTATTTGTCTAGAAGACGTCATAAATGTCCATACAATATTTAAAAAGAAATAAAGGTGTTATAGTTTTTTTAGCAAGAAATGCAGTAATTTTTGTGAATAGGCTTTTGTAATTTTATTTTACGCTGCAATTTTTAACATTATTCTATGGTTTTTTGTGGTGATGACTTTCATGTGTCAGCAAGCTAATCATCATCGATGTTAGTGTAACTATTTGTTTACCCAATTTAAATAAATAAATAACATAAGTTTTTTCGACGGATATAGCAGATAAAAAAGAAAGAATTTTTTTATTTGTGTAGAAGACGTCATAAAAGTCCACACAATATTTAAAAAGAAATAAAGGTGTTATAGTTTTTTAGCAAGAAATGCAGTAATTTTTGTGAATAGGCTTTTGTAATTTTAATTTACGCTGAAATTTTTAACATTATTCTATGGTTTTTTGTGGTGATGGCTTTCATGTGTCAACAAGCTAATCATCATCGATGTTTGTGTAACTGTTTGTTTTCCCGAATTAAATAAAAAAATAACATAAGTTTTTTCGACGGACTTATTACATCGAATATTATAGGTACTTGAAAAGTATGCCATGTTTTATACGTCGAGGTGTAAAAAATCAAAAATAAGAACTTTCAGTAAGGAAATATATTTGAATTCGTGAAAAAGAAAAGATTAAACAGACGATATGTTTTTATGTTGTTGTAATTTTCAATTTCCTACTTAGTTGTTATAGTTATAGCATGTACGGTGTTAGCAGCCATTTGACATATTAACTGTTTAATACCAATTATAGACTAATGGAAATCAAATTGCATTGACGCTGCATTATAAGGTATTACCTAACCCACTTGAAGAATATTTGTCACAGACTTAAACAAAAACCTTTACAACAAAAGGTTCCTTCTATGATCGACTGTCACCCAAATTGGTATTTTTTTTTTAATCAGATTTGTGGTACATCCATCCAGTCCTTTACTAAAATAAGATAGAATATTTTTTTCCGTCTGTCAGTCCAAAGTAATGTAAAGGTGGCCCATCTAGTGCTCTTATTGTGTGTACCTGCAGGATACCTAGCTCGATGCACAATAATGCTGTGTTAAATATTTTTGTGCAAGGATTTTTTATGCTAATGCATTGATGTAGGGAAAATTATAATGTTGAGACGTGTTATTTAATATTATAATGTTTATGGAATAAAAACGTGGAAGATTCGTTCGAAGTCGGGCGAGTTTATGAGTGACTGCTTAACAAATTGTTCATAATAAAATTATTGTTCTATATTTTGATTATGAAACATGAAACTAAGAATTTTATTATCCATTGCATAAATTAGGAAAACTGCAGCTGTTAAAACCGTGCAAGAGCGAGTCGGACTCGCGCACGGGTTCCATAACATCCGGGTTTATGCATAAGGTTTATGTTTATGAAATTAAATGTTTTTTTATTTGAGTTGATTGAATGAAAGGTAATTAGCGGTTTACGATTTATGACGTATTAAATAAAAACTACTTACTAGATCTCGTTCAAACCAATTTTCGGTGGAAGTTTACATGGTAGGTAATGTACATCATATATTTTTTTTTAGTTTTATCATTCTCTTATTTTAGAAGTAACGGGGGGTGGGGGGACACATTTTACCACTTGGGGGGGACACATTTTACCACTTTGGAAGTGTCTCTCGCACAAACTATCCAGTTTAGAATAAAAATATATTAGAAACCTCAATATAATTTTTGAAGATCTATCCATAGATACGTATGGATTTGAAGAAAAAAATTTTTTGAGTTTCAGTTCTAAGTACGGGGAACCCCCAAAATTTATTGTTTTTTTTCTATATTTGTGTGAAAATCTTAATGCGGTTCACAGAATACATCTACTTACCAAGTTTCAACAGTATAGTTCTTATAGATTCGGAAAAAAGTGGCTGTGACATACGGACGGACAGACTAGACAGACAGCCAGACAGACAGACATGACGAATCTATAAGGGTTCCGTTTTTTGCCATTTGGCAACGGAACCCTAGAAAGGAAATAAAAATAATAAAACATTGGCCGCAAAAAGTTACGTGTTGTTGTATTTAATTAAATAACCCATTTAAATAAAAACTAAGGATCTAAAAATGTTTCAAAACGCTCAATTGACACCAAAGGAGCCAGTGCTAATTCTTTAACACCAAAAGTCCAGCACACTCTGTCAGTTGGGTTGCTATCCATTTTTCTGATTAACTAACCTCTTTATTAGGACTTGAACTGTCTCCCCTCCACAAGATACGAGAGGAAAAGAAAGATAAACAAATCGTAAATAATAAAAGATGATCAAATTATCAGCAGTGGTGGCTCACGTGGTACCGGCCGCGACTTACAAATTGTAGGTCGTCCGTTCGAACCCAGACAGGCGCTTTACTTTTTGTGAATTATTTCATCACCACTGCTCTCAAAATGGTGAAGAAAAACGTCGTGAGGAAACAGGCATGACATGGAACTAAAATTCAAAGACATGTGACATCTATCAACCCGCACTGGGCACGCGTGGTGGATTACGGCCCACTCCCTCTCGCAGAGAGGAGGCTTGTGTCCCAGCAGTGGGAACGTTATAGGGCGATTATACAAATTATCCGCATATTTATCGAACATAGTGTGACGAGAGGTTTCCGTGGGGAGATAAATGATACCCACGTAAAGTGTCAACATAAAAAAATATATTTGACGGAGAAGGGATAGTGTGTCTCGTTATCATCAGGCATATTTTAATTATTGTGGGCTACTGTGGGTATGTGTTGATTATTGCGCAATAGAAAAACAGATTGCAGTTCAAATCAGATTATAATTTCACGAACAGTTTAATTACACTAGCGAATCACACACTGTAGGTACACTACACACTCAACGATACGGAACGCGCGACAGTTTCTGAGCACATGTTGCCCGTACGATGTCCAATGGTCAAGTCCGTCGCTCCACCTCGAAGCTGGCTCTCCTCGACCCCCCACGGACTCAGGCTAGACTATGTCCAGCGCCATCAGATGGCGCTGACGTTCCGAATAGTCAAACGGATGACGTATTTCGGACATATTTAAAAAAAAGGTAAATATCAAGAGAAAGGGTGTGTGATATTTACCTAGGGAATAGCACAAAACTCTCCTGGCTCAGCTTGGTGAGGCGATGACCGTAGAGGTGTGCCACGCTGCAGACGCCAGGTGAAGTGCCGCGGTCGGCGGATGATCTAGCCAGACCCGTTGGGCTCGACGCGGCCACGCGGGCAAAATATGTACCTGTCGTGGAGCTCGATGGTAAGGAGGGTTGCCTCAAGGTGGTGGCTCGTGGCTCCGCGTTCGGATGCCACTGGTAGCTCCGGATGCAACCCTGGCTAACCTAACCTAACATAATGAGGCATCAGTGATGCATGTGTGTCATCAAAAAACGCAGAAACGCATCGTATGATGCCGGAATTTAACTGTTCAACGAAGTCTATAAGGAAAACTGCTGCATTAAAATAGTTAGAATTATTTTTATAAAGTTGGTATTTTCTACTTATTTGCTTGATGTGAAGCAGTGCAGGCTGTATGCTCATGTTATCTAAATAGGTTTGCTTCATAAATTGGAATGAGTCGAGTTAGGTGGGTCTATAAATAATCGTCATCATCTTTAGTCTAAGTATACGAGTAAGTTGCAGTCCAGTCCTGGTTTCCGTAAGTTAATACTAAAAAATCTGATTTTGTTCGATAAAATATAATCACGGATTACCATGGGGTAATTGTGTAGCACACTATCATTAGTAATGGCTTTCTTTTAAACAGTGCAACAACATTCATTTCATTATTTACGTTGTTGATCAGAAAATTTTTTCGAACATACGAGTATGAAGCAATGCATTAGCAATATCCCTCAAAATGATTCAGATTGTGAATTAAAGTTATTACGCAATTAGGGTGTTTTAGAAACGCAACCATGACACCAGAGGTAGCATAGCATCTTCGGGACATACAAACAAGATCTTAGTATCTTAAGTCAGATCATACCAGAGGTAGCATCCAGGATGTTATACCATAGCATCTTCGGGACATACAAAGAAGATCTTAGTATCTTAAGTCAGATCACACCAGAGGTAGCATCCAGGATGTTATACCATAGCATGTTCGGGACATACAAAGAAGATCTTAGTATCTTAAGTCAGATCACACCAGAGGTAGCATCCAGGATGTTATACCATAGCATCTTCGGGACATACAAAGAAGATCTTAGTATCTTAAGTCAGATCACCAATGTTGGGAATTGGTTTACATGGGAGCAAATGGGAAACTCTTTCAGAAACATGACATCAGGAAGGATAGTACAACTAAGACCACCAAAGCAAAAGATGTATGCGAAAATATCATGCGCGAACCAGACTGGACTTCTGTGCGCGAACCAGACTGGACTTCTGTCCGGTTTTTATAACCAGGTGAGTTGTCTCCCCTGCTTCAGTGGGCCAAG
Organism: Mesoligia furuncula; assembly: GCA_916614155.1. Classification (NCBI taxonomy): domain Eukaryota; kingdom Metazoa; phylum Arthropoda; class Insecta; order Lepidoptera; family Noctuidae; genus Mesoligia; species Mesoligia furuncula. Next base: position 2,086,173 of record OU744809.1, on the reverse strand, counting down.
GGTGCAAGCCTATGGCGATGACTTCTTCGAACATATCGAGAAGCGTAGGGTGGCAAAGATGATCTTAGTATCTTAAATCAGATCACCAATTTTGGGAATTGGTATACAAGGGAGCAAATGGGAAACTCGTTCAGAAATATGACATCAGGAAGGATAGTACAACTAACACCACCAAAGCAAAAGATGTATGCGAAAATGTCATGCGCGAACCAGACTGGTCTTCTGTCCGGTGTTTATAACCAGGTGAGTTGTCTCCCCTGCTTCTGCCTAGGGTGCAAGCCTATGGCGATGACTTCTTCGAACATATCGAGAAGCGTAGGGTGGTAAAGAAGATCTTAGTATCTAAGTCAGATCACCAATGTTGGGAATTGGTATACAAGGGAGCAAATGGGAAACTCTTTCAGAAACATGACATCAGGAAGGATAGTAGCAAAAGATGTATGCGAAAATGTCATGCGCGAACCAGACTGGACTTCTATCCAGTGTTTATAACCAGGTGAGTTGTCTCCCCTGCTTCAGTGGGCCAAGGGTGCAAGCCTATGGCGATGACTTCTTCGAACATATCGAGAAGCGTAGGGTGGTAAAGAAGATCTTAGTATCATAAGTCAGATCACCAATTTTGGGAATTGGTATACTAGGGAGCAAATGGGAAACTCTTTCAGAAACATGACATCAGGAAGGATAATACAACTAAGACCACCAAAGCAAAAGATGTATGCGAAAATGTCATGCGCGAACCAGACTGGACTTCTATCCGGTGTTTATAACTAGGTGAGTTGTCTCCCCTACTTCAGTTGGCCAAGGGTGCAAGCCTATGGCGATGACTTCGTCGAACATATCGAGAAGCATAGGGTGGTAAAGAAGATCTCTAGTATCTTAAATCAGATCACTAATGTTGGGAATTGGTATACTAGGGAGCAAATGGGAAACTCTTTCAGAAACATGACATCAGGAAGGATAATACAACTAAGACCACCAAAGCAAAAGATGTATGCGAAAATGTCATGCGCGAACCAGACTGGACTTCTGTCCGGTGTTTATAACCAGGTGAGTTGTCTCCCCTGCTTCAGTGGGCCTAGGGTGCAAGCCTATGGCGATGACTTCTTCGAACATATCGAGAAGCGTAGGGTGGTAAAGAAGATCTTAGTATCATAAGTCAGATCACCAATGTTGGGAATTGGTATACCAGGGAGCAAATGGGAAGCTCTTTCAGAAAGATGACCTCAGGAAGGATAGTACAACTAAGACCACCAAAGCAAAAGATGTATGAGAAAATGTCATGGTGTTTATAACCAGGTGAGTTGTCTCCCCTGCTTCAGTGGGCCAAGGGTGCAAGCCTATGGCGATGACTTCTCCGAACATATTGAGAAGCGTAAGGTGGTAAAGAAGATCTTAGTATCTTAAGTCAGATCACCAATGTTGGGAATTGGTATACCAGGGAGCAAATGGGAAGCTCTTTCAGAAAGATGACCTCAGGAAGGATAGTACAACTAAGACCACCAAAGCAAAAGATGTATGAGAAAATGTCATGGTGTTTATAACCAGGTGAGTTGTCTCCCCTGCTTCAGTGGGCCAAGGGTGCAAGCCTATGGCGATGACTTCTCCGAACATATTGAGAAGCGTAAGGTGGTAAAGAAGATCTTAGTATCTTAAGTCAGATCACCAATGTTAGGAATTGGTATACAAGGGAGCAAATGGGAAACTCTTTCAGAAACATGACATCAGGAAGGATAGTACAACTAAGACCACCAAAGCAAAAGATGTATGCGAAAATGTCATGCGCGAACCAGACTGGACTTCTATCAGGTGTTTATAACCAGGTGAGTTGTCTCCTCTACTTCAGTGGGCCAAGGGTGCAAGCCTATGGCGATGACTTCTTCGAACATATCGAGAAGCGTAGGGTGGTTGGTAACAGATAATCAATGGCTTGACTGCAACATTGAAAGAACTGCACCAAATGATGCAAGAATCAAGAAGGAGCTGTTAAATCAAGAAAGAGCTGTTAATCTGTCAATCCTTCCGGTGTCCGGGCCTGGTGAGATTTCCCGTGTTGGGTCAAACTAAGCCGCGGGCTCCACTCGTGCTGGGCCCATAACCTAACAAAACGCAGCAGAGTTTATTCAACAACTGACCATTCATTTATTTTACACACAGATTAAACATATTATTTCAATCACAGATTAAATATAACAGTTAACATAATTGTGTCTTTTTTGTGATTAGGTAGAACCTACTCAAAGCCATGTACTCAAAAAATCATGGGACATTCGATGCATTATTTTCGCTGGGTGGTAATAAGAACGTAATTTCTGCTTAAAAAAAAGAAAACCAGTTCTAAAAACAATAATCAACTCCTAAGTACGCAAACTCAGATGCAAAAGCTAGTTACATAAGAAACGAACGTTCTCCACAATTCAAGGTTATAAGATAAATGATACCTACGTAAAGTGTCAACATAAAAAAATATATTTGACGGAGAAGGGATAGTGTGTCTCGTTATCATCAGGCATATTTTAATTATTGTGGGCTACTGTGGGTATGTGTTGGTTATTGCGCAATAGAAAAACAGATTGCAGTTCAAATCCAAAAAAGCAGATATCGAGATGCAACTTTACGATCTCAATACCGAAACTTGTTACGCACTGGGAGATATAGAACTGCTTTATTGAGGAAAAGTGTTTTTGGTATGGCACCCACTATCTTTAACCACATTCCTGATTCGATAAAAGAGGAACCAGTAACAAGTTTTAAAAAGAAACTAACTGTACTTTTATTGAATAAGTGTTACTACTCCGTATCGGACTTTCTAGCTGATACTTTTTAGTTGTTTGTATGTGTAATAACTTATGATGAACTGCATCAATGTTTGCATGCCAAAATGGTAGAATGTATTCTTCAACATTTCTGTAACCACCTTATTGTAAATACCTACATTCCGAGCAAATAAATGAATATTATTATTATTATTATTATAAATCCGATTATAATTTCACGAACAGTTTAATTACACTAGCGAATCACACACTGTAGGTACACACTCTCTCAACGATACGGATCGCGCGACAGTTTCTGAACACATGTTGCCCGTACCATGTCCAATGGTCAAGTCCGTCGCTCCACCTCGAAGCTGGCTCTCCTCGACCCCCCACGGACTCAGGCTAGACTATGTCCAGCGCCACCAGATGGCGCTGACGTTCCGAATAGTCAAACGGATGACGTATTTCCGACATATTTAAAAAAAAGGTAAATATCAAGAGAAAGGGTGTGTTACAAGGTTCCCTTAGTTTCCCTAGGGAATAGCACAATACTCTCCTGGCTCAGCTTGGTGAGGCGATGACCGTAGCGGTGTGCCACGCTGCAGACGCCAGGTGAGGTGCCGGTCTGCGGATGATCTTGCCAAACCCGTTGGGCTCAACGCGGCCACGCGGGCAAAATATGTACCTGTCGTGGAGTTCGATGGTAAGGAGGGTTGCCTGAAGGTTGTGGCTCATGTCTCCGCGTTCGGATGCCACTGATAGCTCCGGATGCAACCCTGGCTAACCTAACATAATGAGGCATCAGTGATGCATGTGTGTCATCAAAAAACGCAGAAACGCATCGTATGATGCCGGAATTTAGCTGTTCAACGAAGTCTCTAAGGAAAACTGCTGCATTAAAATAGTTAGAATTATTTTTATAAAGTTGGTATTTTCTACTTATTTGCTTGATGTGAAGCAGTGCAGACTGTATGTTATCTAGATAGGTTTGCTTCATAGATTGGAATGTCTCGAGTTAGGTGAGCCTACAAATAATCGTCATCATCTTTAGTCTAAGTATAAGTTGCAGTCCAGTCCTGGTTTCCGTAAGTTAATACTAAAAAATCTGATTTTGTTCGATAAAAAGTAATGGCTTTCTTTTAGACAGTGCAACAACATTCATTTCGTTATTTACGTTGTTGTTTAGACAAAGTTTTCGAACATACGAGTATGAAGCAATGCATTAGCAATATCCCTCAAAATGATTCAGATTGTGAATTGTTTAGCATCCAGGATGTTATACAATAGCATCTTCGGGACATACAAAGAAGATCTTAGTATCTTAAGTCAGATCACACCAGAGGTAGCATCCAGGATGTTATACCATAGCATCTTCGGGACATACAAAGAAGATCTTAGTATCTTAAGTCAGATCACACCAGAGGTAGCATCCAGGATGTTATACCATAGCATCTTCGGCACATACAAAGAAGATCTTAGTATCTTAAGTCAGATCACACCAGAGGTAGCATCCAGGATGTTATACTATAGCATCTTCGGGACACACAAAGACGATCTTAGTATCTTAAGTCAGATCACACCAGAGGTAGCATCCAGGATGTTATACCATAGCATCTTCTGGACATACAAAGAAGATCTTAGTATCTTAAGTCAGATCACACCAGAGGTAGCATCCAGGATGTTATACCATAGCATCTTCGGGACATACAAAGAAGATCTTAGTACCTTAAGTCAGATCACCAATGTTGGGAATTGGTATACATGGGAGCAAATGGGAAACTCTTTCAGAAACATGACATCAGGAAGGACAGTACAACTAAGACCACCAAAGCAAAAGATGTATGCGAAAATGTCATGCGCGAACCAGACTAGACTTCTGTCCGGTGTTTATAACCAGGTGAGTTGTCTCCCCTACTTCAGTGGGCCAAGGGTACAAGCCTATGGTGATGACTTCTTCGAACATATCGAGAAGCGTAGGGTGGTAAAGAAGATCTTAGTATCTTAAGTCAGATCACCAATGTTGGGAATTGGTATACAAGGGAGCAAATGGGAAACTCTTTCAGAAACATGACATCAGGAAGGATAGTAACAAAAGATGTATGTGAAAATGTCATGCGCGAACCAGACTGGACTTCTATCCAGTGTTTATAACCAGGTGAGTTGCCTCCCCTACTTCAGTGGGCCAAGGGTGCAAGCCTATGGCGATGACTTCTTCGAACATATCGAGAAGCATAGGGTGGTAAAGAAGATCTTAGTATCATAAGTCAGATCAGCAATTTTGGGAATTGGTATACAAGGGAGCAAATGGGAAACTGTTTCAGAAACAAGACATCAGGAGGGATAGTACAACTAAGACCACCAAAGCAAAAGATGTATGCGAAAATGTCATGCGCGAACCAGACTGGACTTCTGTCCGGTGTTTATAACCAGGTGAGTTGTCTCCCCTGCTTCAGTGGGCCTAGGGTGCAAGCCTATGGCGATGACTTCTTCGAACATATCGAGAAGCGTAGGGTGGTAAAGAAGATCTTAGTATCTTAAGTCAGATCACCAATGTTGGGAATTGGTATACAAGGGAGCAAATGGGAAACTCTTTCAGAAACATGACATCAGGCAACTAAGACCACCAAAGCAAAAGATGTATGCGAAAATGTCATGCGCGAACCAGACTGGACTTCTGTCCGGTGTTTATAACCAGGTGAGTTGTCTCCCCTACTTCAGTAGGCCAAGGGTGCAAGCCTATGGCGATGACTTCTTCGAACATATCGAGAAGCATAGGGTGGTAAAGAAGATCTTAGTATCATAAGTCAGATCAGCAATTTTGGGAATTGGTATACAAGGGAGCAAATGGGAAACAAAACATCAGGAAGGATAGTACAACTAAGACCACCAAAGCAAAAGATGTATGCGAAAATGTCATGCGCGAACCAGACTGGACTTCTGTCCGGTGTTTATAACCAGGTGAGTTGTCTCCCCTACTTCAGTAGGCCAAGGGTGCAAGCCTATGGCGATGACTTCTTCGAACATATCGAGAAGCATAGGGTGGTAAAGAAGATCTTAGTATCATAAGTCAGATCAGCAATTTTGGGAATTGGTATACAAGGGAGCAAATGGGAAACAAAACATCAGGAAGGATAGTACAACTAAGACCACCAAAGCAAAAGATGTATGCGAAAATGTCATGTGCGAACCAGACTGGACTTCTGTCCGGTGTTTATAACCAGGTGAGTTGTCTCCCCTGCTTCAGTGGGCCAAGGATGCAAGCCTATGGCGATGACTTCTTCGAAAATATCGAGAAGCGTAAGGTGGTAGGTTCAGGAGGAAAGAACCTGCAACAGATAATCAATGGCTTGACTGCAACATTGAAAGAACTGCACCAAATGATGCAAGAATCAAGAAGGAGCTGTTAAATCAAGAAAGAGCTGTTAATCTGTCAATCCTTCCGGTGTCCGGGCCTATTGAGATTTCCCATGTTGGGTCAAACTCAAGCCGCGGGCTCCACTCGTGCTGGGCCCATAACCTAACAAAACGCAGCAGAGTTTTTTCAATAACTGAACATTCATTTATTTTACCCACAGATTAAACATATTATTTCAATGCACAGATTAAATATAACAGTACATGGGACATTCGATGCATCATTTTCGCTGGGTGGTAAATTAGAACGTAATTTCAGCTAAAAAAAAAAGAAAACCAGTTCTAAAAACAATAATCAACTCCTAAGTACGCAAACTCAGATGCAAAAGCTAGTTACATAAGAAACGAACGTTCTCCACAATTCAAGGTTACGGAGATTGGGCGGGACATACAGATAGACAGGCTGGAGCATGTCCCGAGCAAGTCACGACCTGTTTGAGATGTTGAACCGTTTCCACTTGTCGATAAACGTGTTATAAATAAGGTTATATGCTAATTATATATGAGTATATTTATAGCTAATTGGTTGATGTCGTTTGGCCATATAGGGCGAAAAAACGAGACGCAAAAGGCTGGGAATCTCGCTTGATCTTCTTAGTCATCTTAAAAACATGACACGACTTGTATAATTTTTGAGGTCCTCTGATAAACTCTAAATAGCTAACGATTTGATAAAGTTACTATAAGAATAATTTTGATAACTGAGTTTTTCAGAAATGTAATGTGTCAAGATATCCAACCAATCGTTAATACGAGTGGTTGGATATCTTGACACATGACATTATTAGGCGTTATGCTTTAATAGGCATAACGCCTTCTTACTAATATACATATTATCTTCTATGTATTTTATAGAGAGCGGTTACCGAATGTGTGCAAACAAGTAATTAAAAAAAAATATTTTTGATAATTTTGAGGTAAATTATTTTTGAAGTTGATATAATTTTTTTAATAACGTTTATATTTCGTAATTTTTACTTTTAAGTAAAAACTGGAATATTTGTTTGTAACAAGTACGTACCTAATAGTTTTGTTGTAAATAAATCACTAGAATTTGACCAAGGTTTTGAGATGTTTTCCCTTTGACACCACACCCGTAGCTCGTATCAATAAGCCAGGCCATCACACTTACACGACCGTATTAGTCCATATCTTGAAAATTACTGAATCGATTTTGATGAAACGTGCACTGTTTTCTTCTAAGTTCTAACTTAGAAGAGAACCAAAACCCAGAAAAAAAATTCAAAACAAAAAATCCAAATCCAAATCTATTTGTACCAAAAGAACAAATCTCTTATGAAAGAGTGATTATGGTACAAATCTAACCGAGAAAGATGTATTTATGATTCTAATGATTATAAATCTGTAAATACGTACCTGTTATAGTCGCGAATCAAATTTTTATCAAGATACCAAGACCTGCAATTTGCAAAAAACGTAAGAAAATTTGAACTTCGCAGTCTACCACTGCGCATTCACCATCAATTATAAACATTTACCTTAAATTCAGTACTATAAATAAGCAACTAAAAGGTACCAGGTTGCCAACCCAAAATCCGGTAAGTCGAAATGTATCATCTTATAGTAAGGTCCATCGACACCGCACGGGCATACTAACAGAGCGTTTAACAATCTGCGATTACTGAACTGATATTATCTTAGTACGATTAATGGCCAGCCCTTTATCCAATGTCGATAACCGCGGTAAAATGAAACGGTGCAACCCACCCTAAAAAACAACAAATCTAAACCTTATTTGAATGTACGCTAAGTTGGATTCCGAATGCAGAACGAAAAGCTTCCGAAAGATTTTTTCGAGACTTGGATTTTGTGTTGTACTGCCTTCAGAATAAGGTTCAAAATCAGTTGAGTGTTGATTTCTAAATAATAGCCTATGTGCACGGCCAGTTGTATGTCCTCGGGGTACAATAGGCAGGTCTGCAACAGATATATCTTGAAAACGAGACAATTTAAGGTATAAGTGGAATATTAAACGTGTCAGGTAGAAGTAAGCTCTTTATTGTAAGGCACTCAATTGACATCTTGTGTTCCAATTGATTTAGAGAGGTACATTTTGTTTGATGTCTTTGCCGATAGCCTTGCTACATCGTAACTTGGTAACGTTCCAAATGTGAGCAGACTACTTTTATTTCTTCTTGTATTTTAGGTACAAAAAAAAAGAGAAAAAAAAAATTAAAATCAAAATCAGGCTCAGTAGTTAATGAAAGAATTGATAGTGTAAATGCTGGCAAACAATCAGATAAATCAGTTGTTATTCATTTCTCGCTTCGTAGGTGTGCTGGAAGAAGAGGTATTCCACATTAAGCACCTGAGTGAATGCAACTGACGCACGATTTTTTTAAGAAATAAGCAGTACCTTTGTACTCAATTCAATTATATTTCCTATCTGTATCTTTTTTATTGTTTACATATAAATAATAAAAACTTTTTTACAAAAAAAAAAACAGCCACTTCAAAAAAAAAACACTAAAGTGATAAATAACATTAATTTCGGAAGACGCGACTTTGGTTCCGCATTATCGTTTTTTGACACCGACTTCCGAAATTAAAGTTATGTTTCACTTTGTAGTGTTTTTTTTTTTGAAGCAAGTAGTTTTTTTTGTAAAAAAAAACAAGCAGGTAAGTTGTATTTTTTTTGTGAGAATTGAAGACACCGACTAGAAGAATCATCAAAATTCGCATAGAAATGCCAGAGATGCAGTTCATTTATGAATATAACTTCGTACATAAGAATAATTGCCAAATGTATTATATACTAAAACCTTCCTGAAAGTATTCCTGAAAGTATGGAGATCACAATAGTAAAAGAATTATCAAAATTGCTTCATTCGTTTTTGAGAAAATTGCGGACACAAACAAATATACATAAATACATACAATACGGGTCGAATACAGAACCTCCTTTTTTGATGTCGGTCAAAAATAAATAAATAAAATTGGTAGATTAAAGATAAAAATTGTATAGAATCGATTCCATTCAATAAGTTTTTTATCACCGTTACAAGCTTAATATTAAGGCATCTTTATAATAACTCAATGTAAGTTTCAGATCAATAAATGCAACGGCTGGAGGTCAAACTCACGATCCTCAAAAGCCGGTCTAACGGCTTACCCGTTTAGTGCTCCCTAGATTGACATAAAAGAAGACATAAAAATCTATTACCCACTAAAATCAATGAGTCTAGGCAGAGTTCTACGGTTCTACCTGAATCGATACTAAGCGAGTCTGTTCAAGAACTTGCTGCTAAGCCCCTTAAAACTTCGTCGTGATAAAACTTCGCAATCAAATTTCAGTATAAGCTAATTGAACTTTGGGCTAAAAAGTTTTCTACTTTAATGCTAGTTAATAATTTTTATAATAGCCACGGTTTTGATAGTGATTTTGAAAGTAATTTAAAGTTTTCACTGACATCGACTTCATAGAATTTTGGAATAATATTGATGATTTTGTCATACCTTGTAGAAATGAAATAGAAGAAAGAATATGGAGCAATAATGACGAAGAAGAGACAGGGTTCTAAAACATGACTGATGTTGTTAATTATTTCTATGTTCACTATAAGCGCTAAAAACATGGATAGATTGTGTAAAAATGGAGTAGCACTGACAAAATAAATAATGATTAAATATTTACTCAAACATAAAAATAGATAAAATCCATACTTATGTTATAAATTCGAAAGTAACTCTGTTCTTCTGTATGTTAACCTTTTCACGCCTAAACCAGTGAACGCATTTCGATAAAATTTGGCAGAGAGATAGATTGCGTCGCGGGGAAGGACATAGAATAGTTTTTATCGAGATAACTCACGGGCGAAGCCGCGGGCGGAAGCTAGTAGAGTATAAATCTTAGAAATAATATATCTATTACAAAGTATGATGCCTGTACTAGGATACACCAGTATCACAGGCGTCATGAGTTCTGATAACTACTATTAGGACAACTGAACTCTTAACAATATTTAACATAAGTTTAAAGAAACAGCTTACAAAGATGTTAAAGTAACATCCCTAATTGGTCCCTAAAACCGTGAAGATGACGAACCATCAGGTGTCCTAACTGTAAACTCGTAAAGTTTTCCCCACTAAAACCCGTACTTGGGTTCTTTTTCACAAAAAAAACACCTACAGGCTGATCCTTTTCGCGCGGCGTCCAATAATGCGATTTCAATGTACCTGCTAATTGCGTCCAGCGTTGGTTTGGTGCCCGCTCTAGTAATGTTTGTATACGGGGTGATGTTTTTCGATTCATTTAATTATTGATTCATTTATCTCAGGTTACGTGAATTTGTAGGATTGAGAGATAAATGTGTTAAGGTTCCGGTTAGCTTGGAAACACCAGCGAAAACATTTATTTTTGTGTATCCTTATCCTTTCCCTTAGCCTGGATCAAATTTATTTTCTTTCATTCTACCTTTACCTAGTGGTATAGGTAGAATGAAAGAAAATAAATTTGAGTTTGTTATAATCATGGGTCAAAAGTCGATGTAATAATGTTGCATACTGTTATGATTGTTGCGAAAAATCTAACATTAACAGTAATGTGGGTATAAATTCTACTTTCAGATAAACAATTTAAATAACCACTTAAGCTAATATTTAATTTCGAATTAACATTTTAAATTTCATCATCATCATCAGCCTACAGCAGTCCACTGCTGGACACAGGCCTCTCCTATTGCACGCCATTCAGCTCGATTTTCGGCAACTCTCATCCAGCTGCTACCAGCCATCCTGCGAAGATCGTCGCTCCACCTAGCCTGAGGGCGTCCCACCTTATGTTTACCGATTCGCGGTCTCCACTCAAGAACGTCTACCTCATCGGGCATCGGTTCGACGGCTAATATGGCCGGCCTATTACCACTTCAGCTTGCTTTTTCTTTCGGCAATGTTAACAAATTTAACATTTTAAATTTGGATAATACAAATTAAATATTGAACCATCTTCCCGCGCCCTGTAGAGCACGGGTATCGCCACCTGCGACAATGGACTCGGGGGAAGAAAAACAAACGAAAGTCACCGGCGCGGCGGGAGGAGGTCGGGTACGGCTACAGGCTACGAAGGTAGCTCTTATAGACAGGCTATTGATATAGCCGATAAGTGTTTATTCTGCTAAGATCTCGATTAAGGATACCGTGAAGAGTTTGCTGATCCTTTTCAGCGTTTAGAACCTTAGAGGGGCTATAACACCACTATTATACTCAATTAATACAATGTTGAGACGGTAATACGACAATAAATTAATTTATTGAAGGGCTGGACTCCTTTATTAAAGACTAGCTTCCGCCCGCGGCTTCGCCCGCGAGGTATGTCGATAAAAATTATCCTATGTCCTTCCCCGGGATGCAATATATCTCTGCCAAATTTTATGGAAATCTGTTCAGTGGATTAGGCGTGAAAAGGTTACACAGACAGAGTCACTTTCAAATTTATAATATTGGTATGGATTGGTCCTTGGCAGCTCCGGGCATAGAGAGGTGGAAAGAGAGTAGGGAGGTCTTTGCCCAGCAGTGGGACATTAATGGCTAACAAAAATATAAACTAATGTATAGAAGTGTTTTGAAACGTAAGTACCGTAAGTATTTTTTAAGTATCGTATAAATTCTAACATCGAAATGAAAAAAGGGTTTTTTTTTTCAAACAAATTAAATAATATTGACAGTCCCCCACTATTCGTTTTGTCGATCTTTGACTAGCTAAGTACATTAGGGAGGTCTTTGCCCAGCAGTGGGACATTAATGGCTAACAAAAATATAAACTAATGTATAGAAGTGTTTTGAAACGTAAATCGTAAGTATTTTTTTAAGTATCGTATAAATTCTAACATCGAAATGAAAAAAGAGATTTTTTTTTCAAACAAATTAAATAATACTGACAGTCCCCCACTATTCGTTTTGCCGATCTTTGACTAGCTACTGTGACTAAACTGTTGGATATACGAGTATTTGACTGTTTTTTTGTAAGCAACGTATGTCTTATGACGTTGCCCGTCTGCTTACAAAAAACACAACACAACAACAAACACACACACAACACGACATAACTTCACACAAACAACTACACAACTTCGTAATTGTGTCGTATGTCGTCTCCACCTTGCATAATCAGCCTATAATGTTCCCACTGCTGGGACACAGGCCTCGTCTCGGTGAGAGGGAGTGGGCCGTAATCCACCACGCGGGCCCAGTGCTGATTGGCAGATGTCACATGCCTTCGAATTTTTGGTTCTAGGACATGCCAGTTTCCTTACGATGTTTTCCTTCACCGTTTTGAGAGCAGTGGTGACGAAATAATTTACACAAAGTAAAGCGCCTATCTGGGTTGGCTGATTATGTATGTACCTACACGAAATACAAACAATAAAATAGAACATTTAGGGCTAATTTTTAATGGTCTTATCTTTTATTTAAAAAATAAATATGACAGTTTGACATAAATATTCTCTATACAAACGCTTTCAAACTGCAACATTTATTCCCCATATAAAAGTTAATTGACTATTGAAAAATCAGCCCTAAATCTTACAAAATCATCAAAACAATATAAAAGTACATTAAAACTCTCTCTTTCTCTTATGTGGAGCAAAGGAAACCATCTGCCACATCCAGCATCAGCATCATAAACAATACATGGCCCTATTACGACACCTAATACACTAAAGAAGATCTATTCTTGGATAAACCACAAGACCCAATCCTCCTTTAATTCCATACAATTACTGAAACATAAAACTATAATAGATTTAACAAGAAACCATAATCTTATAATATCATTAAAACGTCAACAAAGTATAGTACATCTTTCTTGGAAAGCGTTACGTTTTTTAAATCCAATTTCAAGTTTGTATATTCAAATATCAGCTTTGCCAGCTCCATGATAAAGTTTACAATAGAATACAGGACTGGAAGGAAGCAAAATGTCGCTATGATTATCCGTTTTCAGTTCTTCTATGAAATGGTGATTTGTGAAGATTTGTATTGTTATTCCAAGAAATTTTTCTGAAAAGCTTGTTACGACTTTTCTGTATTCCATTCGTAGGTTGACAGGCGGCATGTTTTGATGTGTCTGATAGACGACGATCCCGAAAAGAGACAGGAAATTACTTTTTTGGAATCATATTTGTTTATTTTCTTTTGTCTTACTTATTTTTATTCTATATCTATAGTTTATAGAGTATCTATAAACTAGCTTCTGCCCGCGACTTCGTCCGCATAAAATTTCTTGCACCCCCCATCGCATCGCATCGCCTGCCCGTGTTAATACTACCTTTTGCGCCTAGGGTTTTTTGTATTTTTTTTTCCTCGGTCCTTAAGGGTCCTACCGTGATGTTAATTAGCCTATCTACTTCCTCAAGAATGCACGACTCATAATGTGAAGCATTAAGAGAGTGATGCTTTACGATCGAAAACTTCTTTTTGCAACTGTTTCTATTGATATACTCCTACTAGTCCACAGAATTTACTTAATTTATATACCTACCATTGTATAGATAATTTAACGGAGATTAATTACGTACTTTCAAAAAGTTATTCAATGCAGTAAAAACCAAAAAACATCAAAAAATATTTCAAAAAAAAATCCCGTAAAAAAAGTGTGAAACCTGAAAACAGTGTAGCTTGCGTAAAAAACAATTAATTGAGTCAATTTTTATTTAATAGATTCATTTCACCCATATGAGGAACCCTATTGAAAACGGCTCTTTTATTCAAAGTAGCTTAATTATAATTAATAAAAAATTAAATAATATAATATATAGGTATCTATGTTTTTTATATAGTGCACTTTTGGATTTTTGTTAAAATCTGACCGTAGTTTCAGAGATTAGTGCGTTTAAACAAACAAACTCTTCACATTTATTATTAGTACCTACATACAAGAATATATTTGATCTCAATTGACAATGATATTAAATAATCTAGAGAAATAAAGGGATAATATAAGAATTCTACAAACACTGTCTACAAATATTTGATCATTGTGTCGCATTTGACATTTATTTACGTACAAAATAGCAAACCCCAGTACTAAAGGATAATATAACATAACATCAAGCTTGTAATCCCCAAAGGGTAAGGAAGAGGTGGACCTCTAGTACACCCACATTTAGCCAGTTATATTTAAGTCCCATACAATAGGGGGCGAGCCTATAGCCATCAACCGGGACAAATCTAACCTCCGGGCTGATACTGAAAACAATCCCACTTGAAAAACCCAACAACATTTTGCTCGACCTGGGTATGAAAACCAGGACCTCATGTTCAGCAGTAGCACTTGCAACCACTAGACCAACATGGCAGGCTCAACGATAATAATATCACATCACGGTATCACACTAATATCTAAATATATAAAACTCAAAGGTGACTGACTGACATAGTGATCTATCAACGCACAGCCCAAACCACTGGAGGGATCGGGCTGAAATTTGGCACGCAGGTAGATGTTATGACGTAGACATCCATCCGCTAAGAAAGGATTTTGATAAATTCTACCCCCAAGGGGATAAAATAGGGGATGAAAGTTTGTATGAAACTTTGTCAATTTTAAACCGATCAGGCTGAGACTTCGCATGCTTATAGCTACTATAACGTAGGCATCCCCAAAGAAAGGATTTTGATAAATTCAACCCCCATGAGGATAAAATAAGGGATGATGGAGGATGTAATTTTTTTTTTTTTAATAATAGTTAACGCGAGCGAAGCCGCGGGCAAAAGCTAGTTATAAATAAAGGTGAAAGTTTGTCAGTGTGTGTGAGGGTGTGTGTGTGTGAGGGGGTGTGTGTGTGTGTTTAATGTTTGTTACTTCTTCAGGCTCAAACGGTTGGACCAATTTTGATAAAATTTTGTATGGAGGTAGCTGACACCCTGGATTAACAAACTGGCTACTTTTATCCCGATATTCCCACGCGATCGACACTTACGCGGGTGAAACCGCGGGGCGCAGCTAGTAATATTATAAAGGCGAAAGTTTGTGAGTGTGTGTGCGTTTATAGACACCACATAGAAGAACTCAGTAAAAAAGTGAGCAATTCTTGTTACGCGCTATTCAAACTAGTCTCAGTGCTTAACACTGAATCATTGCTCACGGCATATCACGGTTTGGTTTCTTCACACTTAAGGTATGGAATAATTTTCTGGGGCAACTCAACCGACAAGGACATACCCTTTAAAGCCCAAAAAAGGTGCATCAGGACTATGTTTAAGTTACAGTCAACTGAAAGTTGTAAGCCCTACTATAAAAAAATATTAACTCTGCCCTGTCTTTACATTTTAGACATTGTCATGTCTGTGAAATTAAATCGAAATTTATTTCCACGTCAATCAGAAGTGGTCGATCGCAACCATAGTAGACGTGATGACAGTATTCTTTGTCTACATATATCGAAAACAGCTTTAATGCACAAGAGTGTTTTCTGTATGGCCCCTAAAATTTTCAATAAACTCCCATATAGTTGGAAGGAGCTTAATGTCCGTCAATTAAAAAATTAATTAAAAATACTGCCAGAAGGGAAAGCATACTACAGTATTCTAGAATTTCTAAATGATAACTTATTGTAGGTACCTAATATTATCAATACATCTTTGACATAATCTGTGCTTAAAGCAACATAATATTATTGCTATAATGATAATTCTAATTGACATTTAGTGACTGTAACATAATTATGACCATATATTTAATTTAATTCTTTTTAAAATTGACATTTACTATTTATTATTTTTTCCATTAAAATATTTGTACGCCACTAAGGCCAAACATGACTGATCTTAAACTATAATGTAATTTATTAACTTGCATGCTCTGTATGTGTACTCATGTTTCCACAAATAAAGTATCTGAATCTGAATCTGAATATATGTTTATGTTTGTTACTTCTTCACGCTCAAACGGCTCGACCAATTTTGATAAAATTTTGTATGGAGGTAGCTGATACCCTGGATTACTTTTTATCCCGATATTCCCACGGGATCGACACTTACGCGGGTGAAACCGCGGGGCGCAGCTAGTAAATATTATAATTATTACTACAAAAAACTGAACAAATATTGACCAACCGATCACACTTAATCAACAGTCAGGGTTACAGAACTTATAAGCAAGGGTACAGATGAATGTCAGACTTTTAATCTTGGGGACTAGACAAACAATAAGTATTGAACTGATATTGTTTCGATAAGATAATAATATGTGTGTGTGTGATTATTTTTTAATTTGTACTTGTAGTTAGATACGGCTATCTAAACCTTTATACTGAGGCAAATAGCAGTGGTGGTGCAGTGGTAATGGTCCCGACTTACCGAGGTTAGGTCGTGGGATTGAGAACGCAGGCAGGCCTTTTACTTTGTGTAAATAATTCCATCATCACCAGTGCTCTCCAAACGGTAAAGGATAATATCGTGAGGAAATCGGATGTCCTAGAACCAAAAATTCACGTGACGTTTACCAACTCGCTCAACAACCACCTTCGGCACGGGAGTTATTAAAGTGCACAAGTGTATGCGCAGCGCAAACACGGGTGCACTCTCTCTTCTCTCACTCTCATAATCCTATGGGACGGTAATCCGACACGTCCTGAGAGCGATCAGGCGCAGGGCTAACATTTAACACACTGTAACAAAGAAATTCATACACATTGCCCGACCCGGGAATCCAGGATTCCACCGGTCAGCAGTTGCGCTTACGACCACGAACAGTTTTATGTAAAGAGATCTCAAAGGCGAAATAGAAAAACAGTACGTTCAGATTACGATATAAAAGCAGTAAACGACACAAATATTGCTATTGAAGAAAAGAACTAATTTTCTCATTCCACGCACCAAATAAAAGTTACATTATATCAGCTTGTATTACAATAAAAGTTATAATAAAACTGGACATTAGTGTCTAAATTACAGCAATACTTTGTGCTAATGGGATATTAATAATTTTAAGTGACTATAACCCAGCGGCTAAGGCATTGACTGGTAAAGGTCGTTAGTTCAGTTTCAATTGCATTGAACTATTGAACTATGGGGTGAACCCACTCCTTGTACAGGCATATTTAGTTTAGTTGAGGAGATTAATATGAGGATAGCTGATATTTAAATGCTCTTACATGAAAATGAGATAATATAACGCTACTCTAAGACAACAGTACTCTAGGGAGATAAAGTAAGACTTTCTGATGAAGATAAGCTATACCTCACAGTAAACGAAGACGATGATGATAGTAACAATAAACCTCTAAAGCTAATTTCCTCTAATGCAAAATATAATCAAGACACTTAATCAACTCCCATTGAAGCCTCACGGAAGATTGAAGACAACCAAATCGCCTTGAAACCACCATTTAAAATTAAACATTCAATTATCAAGAAACGTTGCGGTTCAAACAATTGTGGTTCCATTCCGGAGCACAATTAATAGAACTTAGTCAATCAGGAATCTTGGAAAGCTCAACAAATGTTCTCCATTATGCTGATAACATCGGTGGAAGGGGTCTTACAATTACTGTACAATCTACAGACAAATCAACGGGTACCGCACAAATAGATTTTATATCTTCATGTATGGTGCAAGTTGGGAGCTTTCCAGTTATAATTTTGGTGTACATATTGGATATTCACACATTTAGTTGCCATTATAGGCTCGAGCTCGAGATTAGCATTGTATAATTGCAGTTCCCTATAATGATGTTGCTACTCATGTCATACTTTAGTGATCTGCGATTATTGCGTACTAAATTAATATCGTTTTTAATTTTTCATCTTTCTCTATTCAAAATATAATAATTGGTATACTTAAAACTATATTATTAATCGTCCATCGTAATCGTATGTTGGATGATACTGTACTTGATCGCCTCCGAACTGAAATGCAGAGTAGCCATGTCAGTTCAATCCAATACGAGTCATGCTGACGAGGAGAGGCAATGACGAAATGAAGAGTGCTTTATTATTATTTTCCTGAAAAGGATGCAATCGAATAGTGAATTCATCTATCGCATTAGGAAGAATGTATAAGGAAGTTGGAAAGAATTTGGCGCGGAGGCGTCACAGGACCTATTTAAGAAGGTTCACGTTTCAACGATTCGAGTTGTTACTTACCTATCAATCGCGACTGACGTCACCCTCTCGAGGAGTGATTTGTCTTGAAATAACCTCAGGTACCTACGCGGTTGAAAAATACTTTTGAATCTATATATATAAAATTCAAACTCCTGACTGACTGATATATCAACGCACAGCCTAAGCCGCTGGCCCTATAGGTGTGTTCCTTGCAAAGAGTAGGTATCCACTAAGAAAGGGTTTTTCGAAATTCCACCCCTAAGAGGGGCGAGGGTGAAATTTCACCAAGCTAGTTTAGTATAAAATTAGAGTATCCCGACAAAATGGAAAAAAAAATGGACGCTACAGAATTAAAGCAAAAGTCAACATTCATTTGACTGTGCCCACAGAGTGGTCCTAAACCCCAAAATAAAAAGTCGCTTGAATAAAAGAACATAATGAAAGGTTACTAAACAAAACGAAGCTTATACTATGTGAGTCACAGAATACTGCAGACAAGAGACAAGTTAGAAAAACTGGCCAAGTGCGAGTCGGACTCGCACACGAAGGGTTCCGTACCACAAGGCAAAAACGCCGAAAAAAACATATTTGTTGTATGGGAGCCCCCCCAATTTCAACTGTCTAGCTATCGCGGTTCTTGAGATACAGCCTGGTGACAGACAGACAGACAGACAGACAGACGGACAGACAGACAGACGGACAGACGGACAGACGGACAGACGGACAGACGGACAGACGGACAGACGGACAGACGGACAGACGGACAGACGGAAAGACGGACAGACGGACAGACGGACAGACAGCGAAGTCTTAGTAATAGGGTCCCGTTTTTACCCTTTGGGTACGGAACCCTAAAAAGAAGACGACAGAAGGCACAACAACCTAATAGCAAATAGCCTTTCAATAATGTTACTGCTAATGAGGCAATTAATGCTTTTTAATAGACTAGAAAAAAAAAGAACTAACTGCCTGTTGAAGTCACTGTCACTGTCAAAGAACTGACATTACTCTGTCTCTATTACATTATAATCTTAATTGAATCACTTGTGCTTAACTTGAGGTTCACTTTAAACCCTAAAGTTGTCCTTTCGATTTAGAACCCGGTCAAACCGCTACTGCTTATACCTTCCACCTTTTCACGTTTAGTGGCAATAAATATTTATCGCTCGCGTCAGACCCTGGGATTAAGACGAAACTACACAAATATTGTGCCGATATCCTCTAGCGTCCGTGATCACTTTGTAGTGGATTGTTTTAGGCCAGTTATTTATGAGGTGCACAAGTGGTCCATGTTATCTTTCCTTGAGCAATGTTTTTAATGAGCTATAAAATTCGTTTGATGGTAAAGACGGAGTTTTTGACAGAATTCTGTTTGAAAAGATTTCAGAGAGTTTCATGTGGTGTAAAGATAAAGAAAATCATAGCTTTTATCTAGTTTTTTTTTAACTCTATGCTGACAGGACTGTGTCGTAAAAATGGTTTCAGTAAAAAAACTCAATTCAGTAAACAGATATTTGGCGTTAAACCAAAAACTATAACTGCTCTATCTATGAATTATGTAGTCAGAACATGTTAATATCTACCATAAAAAGCTTGAGACCGACTACAGTATCGAATGATGTCACTACAAAACTGAAATGACAGAAACACAATATTATTATTAGCATCCCGGGGGATTTTTTCCTGAATTGTAGTTTTACATGACGTATCAAACATTAGGGAAAAAACTAAACGTCATCAATTCATCATGATAACGCCTGGAGTGATTTAAAAAAGCATTGAAAATATGCTTGTTAAGTAGGCAGAAGAATTATTTTTAGCGTATGTTAACCCACTGCAGGGCAAAGGACTCGTAAACAGAAGATAGCATGAAAATCTTCGAGGTGACAGAAAAGTAGAAAAGACATTGCCTGGAAGTAATCGTAGACGGCAATAAGGCCGCCCATTGTATGTTTTGTTATGTATATTCTTGTGTACAATAAAGTGTATATTAATAAATAGTAAAAGGTTTTGTCTATTATTGGCAAAACACATTCGCAAAAAAACTATGACAACGGTAGGTATATAAAATATTCAATGAATACAGGCTCTGACCTGAAGTATTTTGGGAGAACAACCAAGGAGGATAAAATATTTTAAACGTTATAGTCATACAAACATTAACGAAACAATTTCATCATTTATGAAAGACGGTTTTATATCATCAATTCACAAACCCAAGCAATATGAAAATCGTGTTAGAATTTCAATTTTCCTTAAGAGCGTTTACGCCGTACGGCATTTCATACAAACTTTCAAGCCCTTATTTTTCGAAATGAATGAACTGATTTTAATGAAACTTCATACGCATAAGCAGGATACAAAGGTCTAAAAAGTTAGTAGAGAACATTTTCGAAATGTCTTATTTAAAAAAAGACAACGGGAAATCTCTGTTTCTATAGAAAAGTTAAAATCGGTCTAATTTGGCTGTAACACAATTTTTCGAAAATGTTCTCTACTAACTTTTTAGACCTGTGTATCCTGCTTATGCGTATGAAGTTTCATTAAAATAGGTTCATTCATTTCGAAAAATAAGGGCCTGAAAGTTTGTATGAAATGCCGTACGGCGTAAACGCTCGTAATTTTACATGCTATTTACTAAGTGTAATAGTTTTACCTTTTAAACAAAAGTGTTACAAGATAAATAAACTTAAAATTCCATCCTGTATATTAGAGAACCCGAGCTACGAGTACCTTATCCAATGCCAATCTCCATTAGCCACTAATTCCAGTTACAGCATTCAAATTATTTATTGAACCAGGTGTTCCTTCACAAATCTATTGTCCAGTGATTGTGAGGGACGATCCTCCAGACCCTATACGTGGTCACTTTGTCAATTAACTGACCCAGATTCCAAAACAACATTGAATTATTTAATTTGCACAGATGAGCCTGTAGGATTGGGACTTAGGAAACCGGCACGAATGTACGGGAGACGGAGAGGATAATTGTTATCCTTTTAATGTAGTTAAGGAAGAGACAATAGTTAGAATACTTGAATAGGAAACCGATGAACAAGAAGGTATTTATGAAAATAGGCGTTGGAGGTTCCATGATAAAGGATAATTGTTATGCTTTTAATGTAGTTAAGGAAGAGACAATAGTTAGAATACCTGAACAGGAAACCGATGAACAAGAACGTAATTATGAAAATAGGTGTTGGAGGTTCCATGATAATCACTTTGGTATTATTAGTAAAGATTTTAAGGGCTTAAACATACAAGAGCTAGTCTAGTAGCACGTAATTATTATTGGCCTCAAAAGGGCATATCTCATGACAAACTGTAAAGTGAAATTTTAAAAATGGCATGACATAAATCTTGCAAACTAAGTCTATTTCTATAATGCAAAACGGAAAACGGCACGAGGATTGAAAAACAACAAACAATAGAAGTAGGATAAAGGAACTATTTAATTCAAGCTAAACGTTGCGCTGACTGCACTAACACCTGTGTTAATACTGCATTGTTATTCACTTACATACAATTTTTCGCATCTACATTTGTATAAACACAACCGGTTTGCGATAGATAGAGGCCGGCCTGAACCAGTTTGATAGGAGAATTTGTTCCATTTGCATAGGTACTGATGATAATTTCGCAGTGATCTAGAAAAGGGTCTTACAAACATTACAAGTTAAAGGAGTTTCAAAATGTTAATGAAAATACTGCGACATTTTCTCCATGACCACTAAGAAATATAATATCAAGGTTCTGAAAAAAAATGGTATTAATTGGGAAAAGTCGCTGCAGAATTAGACTAAACGAACGAAGGCGAAACTATATAATTAAAGAAACGAACGAAGGCGAAACTATATAATTAAAGAAAGTAAATGTAAAACGAAGTAAAATACTCTTTAGACTAAAGCAAGATATAATGAATGAAGGGAAGCAAGGTCTACACCGTCGCCTTAGAGTGAAAACCTCGGGAATGTAGAGTGAAAACCTCGGGAATGTAGAGTGAAAACCTCGGGAATGTAGAGTGGAAACCTCGGGAATGTAAATAGCATTTTATCCATTTCGGACAATCTTTTAGTATCGAACAGCAGTTCTGGATATAAAAGCGGGTTAAATTTCCATATTAATTAATAAGAATACAGAACCTCCTTTTTCGAAGTCGGTAAAAAATAATATAAAAAACGCCGTACAAAAATTTTACAGCTACTTCTAGCAGCAGTTACTTCTTTTACACTTACGAGGTTTTCACTCTAAGGCGTCGATACGCAGCAGTGAGATGCACAAGGATGCCAATGATGATGATGATGATGATGATGAAGAAGAATGAATATATCATGAATATCCAATAGAACACCACTCACAAATTTAAATTCTATAAATATTACATTATCACAATACAATTTGTCTAACACTTAATAATTTTCAACAAGAGTATCTACATTTCAAAAGAATATTATATTATTTTTCTCATTTCAAAGAATCAGCTTAGAGGCAATTATTGTCTGACACCAAAAGATCTAGCACAGAATTTTATAAAGGTAAGATTATCCCAAGATCGGTTAATATTCAACGAGAATGATCCTTTCTGAGAAAGAATGAATTATGATTGTAGAAACGGAGATTGGATGAGAGACGGAAATAGATATTTTAAGATTAGAGAAAGAAAAAATGGTTATAAATAACAAAAAGTTTATTCTCATAAAAGAGTTGCTTTCTATGGTAATATTAGACTTGTTTTTTTCTTACTGTGGGTATCGTTAGAAACGACTAACGCGTGAAAATGGTCGATGAGGCCGACAATGACTCTCTAAAATACATGACTCATAAAACAAACATTTTCCAAGGACATGTAACTAAATTGAATAAAATGATAGAAAGACACTTCTGTCATTTCAATTTATTTTTCCTGTTTGCATTCATTTCCGTTATAACTCTGTCAACATGTTGGAAAATATCGACAAATTATGAATCACTCATTAAGGTTTATAACTATCTAATTATTTTAGCTTTACATTTAGAATTTGTAGATATCACATTACCCATGACAAAGCTTATAATCTTCGCCCATCGTCTCGTCGTCGAGTCTGTTATTATTCTTTCATTATTGTCGCTAATATTAAGCCTTTAATGTTTTTACTGACTTTTAATGATATTCTCAATTCTTGTAATGAGATAGATGTGATTGAGACCAGATTTTGAACGTCTTTAGTTACGAGAATTGACCTTCTGGCCTCATCCTAAATTAAAATCTTAACACGCGTTTCTAACACAAGCCACATCTAGTCGTTATCTATCAGTCTGCGCACTGCTGATCAAACACGCACACATGCGGGAACCCCGTGTCAATGTTTAGTTCCCGAAATAAAAACAGTGTTATCGTGCGTCGTCGACTAGTCTGGTAGTGCGCACCTTGGCAGCCGATCCAGATAACTCGCTATCGTTGTAACTATCTGAGGGCTTGGGACAAGGCAGGAGCTGATGCCGGGAAGACAAAAGTAGCGGGTAATGACGTGTCTAATGAAGTAAATACCGGTCAGAAACATTCTGCATCATAAGGCGATAAAAATAGTAGGATTGCCGGAAAACCAACCAGAAAAGTGGCTTGAGAGCTAAGTTTCGAAGTCTAAGAGCAGCTTTGTTTAAGAATGTAGGACAAGATTCTTACTCCAAGTTCTCAGAATACAGTACAAAGAGTACACTATACAGACAAGAGAGCCATGCTTATGAGGATATTGTATTTTTAATTTTCATAGTAGTCGTGATTAAACGCACGTATTCTATGCAAATATTAATTATAATTTTTCTCTTTTCTTCAATAATTTCTTTTGGACTTCTGACAACTGGAACTGACGATTAACAATTGTGATAACCTCGGAGATCAATTTTTGAATAACTATTTTAGCCCTAAAACTTCTCTAAGTACCATGTCGTATTTTTTCTATATACCCGCTTCATCTCCCACCTTATACCTCGCGGTAGCAAGCCAGTATCGTACGTTGAACCAGTGCGAAGGACAGTGAGAAAGTATGCCTGTATGTATACCACTATTGTAATCTGTTTACATTGTGAGTTTATTGTGCTGTCATACTGTTGAACATCTTCTCATATTTAAATCTAGATGTACATGTGACATGACAGTGATGTTCATGACAATGTTGGCGGAGAAAGTTGGGAGAGAAAAACATGAAGACTTTTTATGACAAAAATGTTCAAGTCATGAATTTTTCAAGCTGTTTTTCTTCAAAATCAAAATCAATCAAAATCAAAATGTTTTATTTCACATAAACCCACATGGGCACTTATGAAACGTCAGAAACTAGGTGCACGGTTCCAATTGGTCGTTTCCTATGGAGAAGAACCGGCAAGAAACTCCACGGTTACTCTTTTTAAAAATAGTTGGCTTTTACAATGTTTCCAGATTACAGTAGGTATGCGAGGACAGCGCAGGCCTGTCAACAAGTACCAAGTACTTGATAAAATAGAAAAGTCCTCATATTAACAAAATAAGAATCTATCAAAAGGATAAATAAATAAAATAAAAACCTACTAAAACCAAGTGATAAGATTCCCATTAAAACCACTAATAAAGAGATGAAAAATTTTAATTGTCTGTATATAATGTCAAATAATAAAGAAATTATGTCAAAAAGTATATAATGTCAAACAATAAAGAAATTAAGTCATTCAGAGTTAACAAGTGCCTATGCACATAATCGACTAATTTACACTCAGTTTATTATAACACCCAGAAACGAATATCTTTTGAACCAATTTTCAAGTAGATTTTTAGGAAACATTAAATCGTGATGAGCGCCTTCTAGCATGAAAACTGGAGTTTATTTCGACACATTTCCTTGCTAAAAAATAGTAGTAAGTACTTAAGAAGGCCAGAATACAGTACAATTACTCCATCAGAAAATTGAAAGCAATCAGCAAACATAACACAAACAAACAAACAGACAGACATCAAAAGCAATTACCACTCAGCACCACGTAAAACTGGAAAATTATTAATCCCACGTAACATTACGTACAACGCGAAGTCGAGACTGATTCGCGCAAACGACGCGTAAAATTCGCAGCAGGATTACGCGAGATGACGCTATAAAGCAAAATTACGCGACGAACGGGCCCCTGAACGATCGCTTGTTTCGTGGTTCGAATATATTTGCAATACTTCTCTATTTGAGAGTCTTGAGCTATTTGATTTAGAGCGGAGCTGTTTAGCTTACTAAGGGCGAATTTCGTCAAAGAAACTGAACGCGATCAGCACGTCTAAACCGAGTTCAAGAGCTGTCAGTGTCATTATTGTTGTGGAATTATAGAGATATGGGTAACAGGGTGTATAGTTCACTCATACTCTATGAAAAGGGAGGATCCTCTGACCAGACGGGTGTTGTGTCTGGCGGGCAACTGCCCCATATCTATGCTAGTAATAATAATATATATTATAATTATATAAAATTTCCAAATTAATCAGCAACAAAAGCATTAACACGAAAAAAAAAGCCGTTTTACCAACTTTTTTCTCTCCACCTGGAATTATTTGCAATTATTTTTTTTTAGTTTTATGTGTGTTTAATCTATATTATTACGATGAAATTCTCTTTCTATAATTGTCCTTTTGAGAATTAGGTATTTATAGAAGTGGCCGTTTTACGAATTAGTCATTTACAGAATTAGGCATTTTGAGAATTAGTCATTTATAGAATTAGCCATTTTGAGAATTAGTCCATTAGAGACTCAGTTGCCATTTTGAGAAGTGGGCATTCTGCGCCTAAACCAAAAATAATATGCCAGCTACGCAGTACAAAATATCTCTCCCAAATCACTACTTGTACATGCAGCTTTTAAACATTCACAAACATAGGAAAAGATTTCAGCGCATTCCATTTTCCAATTCAATCAATTTCACCTCACCTCTAATAATTACTAAAGCTAATATAATTACTAAACTAATTTTAAAAGCGAAACGCGACATGCAAATATCGTTATAATTGCAAAAACCTCATATGTTTCAACCTTCGCTAAAATCAATAGAAATCAGATCGATGAACCTCGAGAGCTTCTCAGAAAGAATCTAATATGAAAACCTTTGTCACAACGAAATATTTGTTAAAAGAAAATTATCTAAATTGTTAGCGTCAAGTTTTCGCAGAGGTATCTCGGCGTACGCAGGTTATTTTAGGCATTTTCAATTATGTACCGGACCATTTTTAGGGGTTCGTGCGCTGGTTCGGATTTTAATTTGTTGAAGGTTGTGGATTTACAATTTTTGGGTTGACACATTTGAAGTATTCAAATTAAAATCTGTTGACATAACTTTGTTTCTTTCCTTTTCTTTAGTAAAATATAACAGGGCAAGACTTACTGGGCTAAAAAAATTGAGCTTTAACATGCTATCCATAACACTTGAGCTTCCTTTTTCTAGATTTTCAAAATATATGAAGTGAAAACTGCTGGAAGTTCTGTTGAATATATGAAGTGAAAACTGCTGGAAGTTTTGTTCAATCAACAATCCCGTTCGTTGGTCTCGTGGTCGCAAACGTGACTACTGAGCGTGGAGTCCTGGTTTCGATTCTCGGATCGGGCAAAGTATTATTGGGTTTCTCCATTAGGAGTTTTTTTTTACTAATTTTGTTGTTGCCCTGAGTTTGGAAGTTGGCGTTGAGATACCCCCGTGCCTCGGAGAGCACGTTAAGCTGTTGGTCCTGAGTCTGATCTCTCTACGGTCGTGTCAGATTGCCGTCCCATCGGACTATCTGAATGATGGAAGAGGGAGTGCACCTGTGTCTGCCACACACTTGTGCACTATATCTCCCGCGCCGGAAGCTAGTCTCCGTTGAGATTGACCGCAATTCCTAAAATACTGTCTGGAGGATTATACTGGGTGGCGCAAAAGTACTGGCACTAAAGAAAATACTTTTTTTTTTTTATATGACATTTTCTGTCATTCTGTTGTTGAAAATTGTGTAGTGAACAAATGTAAAATACACTGAAAATAAACATGGACCGTTTTACTCCCCAAGAACGTGGAATAATTGTGTCAATGTTCTTACGGAATAATTCATCAGTGATAAGAACACAACGTGAATTTCGTCGACGATTTCCCCACCGTCCGGCACCGATTGGTCGCACAATTCGACGCTTTGCCACACGCCTTGAAGCAATGGCTCAACATTGGATAGACCTAAGTCTGGGAGACCAAGAACAGGCCGTTCAGCTGAAAATATCGATGCTGTGCGCGAAGATGTGGAAGAGTGTCCAGAAACATCAACGAGGCGACGTGCCACGCAATTGGGCATTTCCAGACGGACCCTGCAGCGTATTTTGGTGAAAGACTTAAAGATGTTCCCGTATAAAACTCAAATGACTCATCAGCTGCTGCCTGCTGACCACCGAGCTCGTCTAGATTACTGCCAGCGCGTCATAAACCTCAACCTTGAAGAGGATGATTTTCCTTCAAAATTGGTTATGAGTGACGAAGCGCATTTCCATCTCTCAGGGCATGTCAATAAGCAGAATACTCGGTTCTGGGGCACTGATAATCCGCGCATTATTCAAGAAACACCTCTACACCCACTAAAAGTTACTGTATGGTGTGGCATCTGTGTTGACAGAGTGATCGGACCCTATTTTTTCGAAGACGCTGGAGGCAATGCGATTACTGTCACTGGAGAACGCTACAGAACCATGTTACGTGAGTTTTTGATACCCAGTTTGGACGAATTGGGGCTGGAGCACATCTGGTTTCAACAAGACGGCGCTACGGCACACACAGCGCGCGACACTATGGACTTAGTGAGGGACGCTTTTCCAGGCCGAGTTATCTCTCGTTTTGGCGATTTGCCTTGGCCTGCAAGATCACCCGATCTGACCAGTCCAGACTTCTTTCTTTGGGGTTTTTTGAAATCTCGGGTGTATGTGAACAAGCCACAGACTCTCGCAGCTCTAAAAGAAAACATTCGTCAAGAAATAACGAACATATCGCAGGAAGTGTTACGGCAAGTTATGCAAAATGTCATAAATAGGGCTCAAATGTGTATCAACTCTGGAGGTCACCGTTTAAAAGACATCATCTTTAAATCCTAATGGTACGAAATTTAATGGCACAAATATACATTTAAAAAAATCTAAATCTAGTTTTCTAATTTAGAAAAAATGTTATAGCTGAACCAAATAGGGTCTTTACTTTTGCGCCACAATTAAATGAACATTTTTACACAAAATCCTACATAATACATTAGAAATAACACAAAAAATAAATCAACAACAATTACAGACTAAATACAGCCACACGGAACCAGCAGCTCAACAGCGAAGTTTAAGCACAGCTTTTTTCTCTCATCTTGCTTCGACAGGTAGGTACGTACAACTATGCGGTCCTACACTGCGACGAGCCACTTGATTTTGTGCCAGTGCAGCTTACCCACTACTTGTAGCTATGAAACTGTCAAGTATTTGCGAAAAATGAAAGAATGCGAGACGGAGGTAGAACATTTTTGTCGTCTCGGAACGAGATGTCGGTTATTTGCTCGAGGGCTTAGACATTTATGGCCTTTTTTTATTTGCTTTTTTTTTGAAGATTTAAAACAATTTACAACTAAGTGAATTTTTTTGCTAAGAAATGATTAAAATTGGGTTTATGCTATAAAAAAAGGTCCATCACATAGCAGAATCTGAGACAGGAGACAGATGATTTTATCAAAACGTTGGCCAAATCAATCCATTTACTGCAACTGACGATGATAACATGAATTATGCACCAACATTAATGTTCCTCTAGGAAATAAAACATTAAAACATATCCATTCCACGACCTCCCGTTCATCGGGTCTAAAAAGCTATCAACATTCAATTAAAAAAATAAAATATAGACCGAGTTTCAAAACCAACTTGAAACATTACAATTTAAAAAAAAAGGTCCGAAAAGACTTTAAAATTACAAAGGCTAGACCAACTTTCAAAACCAACTCTTGAAACATTACAATTTTACAAAAAAGGTCCGAAAAGACTTTAAAATTACAAAGGCTAATAATAAGTTTCAGTTAGTTTGAATTTTAATAAAGTCGCTTCAGAGTTTGGTCGGCAACTTGTTCTGGGGTTAAGACTTCAAGTATTAAGTCACGCTAAATTGGTAGCGATGATGGAATTTTTCAGTTAAAGCGAATTTAGAAATAAAAAGTGGGTTGGGATGCGGAAGGTGGAGAACAGTGATGCAGCCTGGGAGACGACGCCGATGTCCAGCAGTGGACTGCGATAGGCTGAGCTGATTGATTGAATTTTAAAACATGGGCACCTTTTTTGCTAAAATTACAAGGGTACTGTCGAAATAGAAATTATGATACTGGTATTTGATCGTGGACCCAAATCGTGTATCAAGTTGTTGAGAATTAATAATCTTCTGGTTCCTTTGAAAGGTAGATTACCTTTCAGCGAGTTTAAGGTAAGTTTTGTAATTTAATGTCTAGTGAAAATAGCAACGTAAAACCTTAAAGCACTATTTTTAATGGCGTTCAAATAATATATATATATTACAAGCAGCGCCCCGCGGTAAGTGTTGATCCCGATGGAATATCGGGATAATAGTATCCTATGTGTTATTCTAATGTATAAGCTATATTACTGTAAAGTTTCATCAAAATCCTTTCAGTAGTTTGCCTGAAAGAGTAACAAACATCCATCCATCCTCACAAACTTTCGCGTTTATAATATTATTATAGTAGGATAGTAGGATTTTGACAGGTTAACATTACCTGCACTTTACTGTAGTCCCATAATAGAATAGTATTCTTATTATTAAGAACACCATAAAAACATCCACCAAACATCAAAACATTTCAACAATAGACTTACCTATACAACGTATTTTTTTTTCAAATCACTCCGCACGCAGTACCATTTTAATAATCATTCCAATTGTTTTACCGCTGCGTATAAACGAATAAAGCGCTTCACCGCTCCCGAAATCTTCCCAAAACACGAGCCGAACCGCCAATCTTCACCCAATTGCGAATAAACACGATTGCGTCAAATCCCGAGGTTTATCACCTTTCTTTAAAACATTCTGCCACTACAGGAAGAACAAAAGCCAAGGATGAAGCACAAAAAGGTTTAATAACGCCGTACGTCGGGTAATTCTGTACTTTTGCCGGTCATAACTTAAGGAGAGAAATAAGGCAGCCTGAGTCGTGCGAAACAATAATAAAAATAATAAATCCCCTTCAAACGCGGCTGACAGACGCGAAACTATTCGCCGGCGATTCTAGGGGGGCTATGAGAGAGGGAGTTTTCAGGATGAAGTCCTATGTGAAGAATTCGAAGAGTCGAAGATTTTTATAATTTATAATCTTTTATGGAGTTGCCAACCGCTCCATCAGACAGTTTACAAGGCCACGCTTACGTTATACAAAATTCAAAACCAAGCTTACGAAAAGACTTACGTTTTCGGAAACACTCTCGAAGTAAGCACATATGACATTTTACAAGTGTCATGTTATTAGTCTAATCTATTTGGCTGCATAATTGACTTTTAACATTTGTCTGTTGAAGAAATTCGAAGACGAAGACGTGACAACTACTAACCCGCACTGGGCCTGTGTGGTGGATTACGGCCCACTCCGTCACACAAAGAGGAGGCCTGTGTCCCAGCAGTGGGAACATTACAGGCTGATTATGCTCCTGGAGATTCGTAAATTGATCACTGACACTCTCAATACTTACTGAACCAGCTAACAACAATTTATCTATTTGTAATTCAAGCTATTCAGATTATTATAACACAAACAAAAAGTATACCACTAAAAGCAGTAGCAATCCACTACTGCAATACAGTAAAAATAGAACCCAATTTTCGAGCTATCACCCACAAAATTTATGTCCATCATTTACCTCTGAAGGCACGAAAAAAACAACATCTCAGACACGCCACGTTTCCTTTATTCCCAAGGAAGTGGGATAACACTTAATTTGAGCAATAAAAACAGAAATCTCGCAAATTCATTAAGCTTTTAACGGAACGACCCATAATTATAGAGTCGTTTCGCCATTATTAATAACTCATAAAACAATACGAGATGAAAATAAATTGTTCGGACTGCCGCTAGTGAAAATTCTTGGCTTCGAGCCGAATAGTGGCGTTTGAAATCAGTTTGTCGTGTTTCTTGTAAACATTTTAACAATTATGTTGTTTCACTAATCGCGTGTGCGTATTAGATGACATAAACTGTTGTATTTTTTAATTTTTTGTTTTGTTTAACTGTGATTTTATAGCGAAAGATTTTTTTTGTGCTTGATTGCCTATGGCTATAATTTTTTTTTTTTATATGTTGCTGTAATTTAAACTAA
This sequence comes from Mesoligia furuncula, assembly GCA_916614155.1. Taxonomy (NCBI): domain Eukaryota; kingdom Metazoa; phylum Arthropoda; class Insecta; order Lepidoptera; family Noctuidae; genus Mesoligia; species Mesoligia furuncula. The sequence continues at coordinate 2,054,590 of OU744809.1, read as the reverse complement.
TTTAAGCGTTCTAAATTCTTTAAATTCCAAAGCAAGCCCACATTATGTTATTCAAATTAAAAATAAGAAACGGAACTCAGCGTACGTGTCATGCAGTCAAGCCTATATTTAGCATTTTCAGCATCATCATCGCCTGTCTAGCCTTTTGCAAACTATGTTGGGGTCGGCTTCCAGTCTCACCGGATGCTGCTGAGTACCGGTTTTTACATGGAGCTACTGCCTTTCTGGCATTATATGATGTCATCAATTTAAAAAAAATATATACTATCAAGTATAAGTAACATAGGCACCTATTAAATTTAATTTTAGGGCATTTTATTTGCACTATTACCAATTTTTTGTTTAAGTTATAACCCAAATAATTCCAGATCTCTCACAAATTCTCATGGCACCATCCATGGCCACCCTACCGAAATCCCGTCACCGCCAGCAACTCGGTGCGAACCCAAACGAAAATGCGGGAAATTTTTGTTTTACATACGAAAATGGAGAAATACGCCTTCAAGAAGCTAACATCGAGAAAAACCGTGGAACAATTGAACTGGAGTGTTTCAGTCCGCGCCGGGAATGACAGCTTTCCAATTCAATAGCATAGGGTTTGATTCTGTTTGTGGCAGCCGTCGTGAGGAATTTATAATTTGGCGCTTTGAGCTCGATATGGAAGTTATGGATTGGACATTTTATTTCGAGGCTGGTGACTCTGCTGGTAAGGCCAATCTCAATTTTTGCTCATTTTTAGTGCCTACAGCTTTTTAAGAATATTTATACAGAATATTGGAAAACACATCCATAGTAGGGGTATACCAAAGAAACAATGGATGGACTGTGTGCATTCCAATTTCTAATTTATCTATATCTATATCTATACATATAATAAAATTGTAGAAAAGTGGCGTCTGTACAATGGAAATATATTAAAAAAAAGTAGCAGGGGTTGTTATTATATCGATGCCGAACCCGAAAATGTAATTAAATTTTTTTTTGTCTGTTTATCTGTTTGTATGTTTATCTGTTTGTCTGTTTGTCTGCTGTGTTTGTGCACGCTAATATCAGAAACGGCTTATTCGATTTAGATGCGGTTTTCACTAATATATTGTAGTAAGCTTCACTTAACATTTAGTGTTTATTTCATGTCAATCGGTTCATAAATAAAAAAATTATGTCAATTTAAAGAATCACGGCGAACATTTGTTAAGGTATTCTATCAGAGTACGTAAACGCCTCGCGCCTGCGCGTCCGTGGCTATATGTACAAGGTGTAACGGAAAGGGGGTATCAACCCTGAAGGAGGTGAATGAAGATGAAAAAAAAAATTTGGACCTCCCATAGTAATAGCACATCAATGATTACACCTTGTATAAAGCGCGCTGAGGAGCCGCGCCGCTGCCATAATTCCGATCCAGCCTGTCCCTTGCTGCCCTTTCCCAGCGACGCCCTAAGCCGAGGTCCGTACCCCACAGGGGGTGCCCTTAGCGTGTAGTCACTTAGTTTTTAAGTTTATATTGTGTAGTTAAGTTGTGTATTATGCCCTGGCTGGAGGCCTTAATTTATTGAGGCATCCACAGGAAAGCCAGGTTAAGCAGTCGACAACCCCTCAGAAATAAATATTCAGAAACTAACGGTAGGAGGGGTTCACATCGGCGTCGGGATGACGATGAAATACCTGGGTCTCGTCCTCGACAGCCGGTGGAACTTCGTGGAGCATTTCCGACGTTTGGCGCCCAAACTGGAACGGGCCGGGGCCGCCTTCAAGCGGCTCTTGCCCAACCTGAGGGGGCCAAACGCCTCCTGCCGGAGGCTTTACGCGGGGGTCGTGCGGTCCATAGCCATATACGGGGCCCCGGTGTGGGCGCGTTCACTGCGGCGGCGAGCCGCCCACTACCTGAACGCGCCCCAGAAGGTGGTAGCCATAAGGGCTATCCGGGGCTACCGCACGATCTCTGGCGAGGCGGCAAGCCTCCTTGCCGGACTGCCGCCATGGGATCTGGAGGCGATAGTCCTCGCGCGCCTGTATGAGTGGCGCGCGGAGGCACTACGCCGGGGGGAGGAGCCGCTTCCGCGGCAAATCGCTGCGGAGCGGACGGATCTCCGGCGCGATCTCATGGCGGCATGGAAAGAGCGACTGTCGCAACCCAGCGCAGGGCACGCCGCGATAGCGGCGGATAAGACCCCTCTTTGAGGAGTGGCTAGAGAGGCGCCACGGCGCCCTCACCTACCGCCTGACGCAGGTCCTCACCGGACACGGAAGTTTCGGGAGGTTCCTGCACATCATCAGGCGGTAGGAAACGCCCGGGTGTCACTATTGTCAGGATCGCCCAGAGGACACGGTGGAGCACACGGTGGAGGTCTGCCCCGCTTGGGCGGAGCACCGCCGTGTCCTCGTAGAGGCGATTGGCAGCGACGGCGACCTCTCGCGTCCGGCCCTGGTGCAAGCCATGGTCCGGGGCGAGAGGGAGTTGGAGGCAGTCACCTCCTTCTGCGAAGCATTAATGCTAGCAAAGGAGGTGGCGGGACGGCTCAGGGAGAGAGTCTCCCGTCCCAACCGCCGCGGGAGACGCTCCGGGCGTCGGGAGCCGCGTGACGACTCCCGGCCACCGTACGCGCGGGCCTGCGGGCGGAGAGTAATGGGTAGCTCACCGCCCGATTAGGACCAGGCCCGTGCCGGACGGCGCGTACGTGTTCCACGCGCGCCTCAAAGAGATGTCAGCATCGGGGAGGGGCCCCTTAGGGCCGAAGCCTGCCGGGTCAGCGGGATTGTCCGAAAGGGTTACCGCTGGCCCGGAACATAAAGGGCTAAGGAAGGAACACGGGTGGGTTTTAGTCAGTAAGAGTCTGACACTCCCTTCCGCTTCACCCAGAGCGAGAGGAGTCTTTTGATGATTTCCCATCCGCAAAAAAAAAAAAAAATTCAGTAGTCATGATAACAGGGTACTGGGCCTGCGAGGAATTTGAAAAATAGGTATTTGAAGAAACTATTGCCGTCACCTTACCTCAAGTGTGATCCTGTAGTGTGTGATGGACTGCTGCAGCTCAGACCGAAATTATCACAAAAATTTTGACGAGATCGACGTTTCATATTCCTTGTTTTCTCCTCGAAGTCTGAGCCGATTCATTTTTTTTTTATTAACATTTTAAGAAAGAGTATGTTTAGGTTCCTTAATTTTTTTTTTATGTTCATGTTCAAATAATTTCTAATTTGTCTTGTAGTCCTCTAATCACGGCGGTAAAAATAGGGCATTATTGTAATTTTTAGAGGGGCATTATTGTAATTTTTAGAGGGGCATTATTGTAATTTTTAGAGGGTCATATTTTCTTTAGGTACTAATTAGTTGCTGAAAAAAAGAAAATGACAGAGACGTGTTAACAACAGGCCTTAATATCATGAAAAAAAGTTGCTGTTGAGGCATTATTCAGGAAAAAAAAGGGAAATTCATTTGTATGGAGAATCGCACGCCCTGTTCTCTCTTAAGGATCCATAATTAGGTTATGTGCGCTCTTATAATTTCTAACTTGACGACGATACATCGTGGATGCGTGGTTCACGTCCATAAAATGTGTGGAAATACCTGCATGTTATAATGTTGTCGTGGACGGATATTTATAAGCGTATTCATACTTATATTATTTTCTATATATTAGACTTCCCAGTGAAATCGCGGTGACGTGGTCGTGGACGTGCACGATATTACCGCAACGTTGGTATTATCATTTAATGACTCGATAAGTAATAGAATATCAGAACATCCTGTTACTAGGTACCTACAGGTGAAATACAATGAGATGATGAACGTCAAACTCAAAGGGTAAAAACAATATGTGTTTTGACGGTATAGTTACATAAATGTAACACTTTTTGTCAGCTAAGTAAAACTTGAGGAAAACGTTGTAAGCTAACCCACAAGTTTTATAATACATTCAGAATGGACAATGTCTTGGAATAGATGTATCACCTGTCACATTCGTTTTAACGATTTTTGTATTTATTAATAGATTGTGGTTTTGTGAGTATTATAATATTATTGGCTCCTTGTTGCAAAGTATGGCTAACTTATTTACACTCAAATAGGTACTCAAACTCAAAGCATTTTTTTTTCAAATAAACCATGCACAGGTACTTTTGAATATTATCACGAGGTCGGTTAGTCAGAAAGAAGAAGCTTATCTTAGAAGTAGCCTATTCCAAAGCGTAACAGGTACCTATGGAGAAGAACAGGATAGAAACTCTTTTGATAGGTCAATAATTTAGTGTTAAGCAATAATGTAATTATAGCTTGAATGGAAACAAAGAAAACAATGGACAAAATTGTATTAATTGTAAGCGGTCAGTCAGAAAGAAAAAGCTAGTAGCCTATTCCAAAGCGTAACAGGTAGCTATGGAGAAGAACAGGATAGAAACTCTTTTGATAGGTCAATAATTTAGTGTTAAGCAATAATGTAATTATAGCTTGAATGGCAACATAAAGAAAACAATGGACAAAATTGTATTAATTGTAAGCGGTCAGTCAGAAAGAAAAAGCTAGTAGCCTATTCCAAAGCGTAACAGGTAGCTATGGAGAAGAACAGGATAGAAACTCTTTTGATAGGTCAATAATTTAGTGTTAAGCAATAATGTAATTATAGCTTGAATGGCAACATAAAGAAAACAATGGACAAAATTGTATTAATTGTAAGCGTTCAGTCAGAAAGAAAAAGCTAGTAGCCTATTCCAAAGCGTAACAGGTAGCTATGGAGAAGAACAGGATAGAAACTCTTTTGATAGGTCAATAATTTAGTGTTAAGCAATAATGTAATTATAGCTTGAATGGCAACATAAAGAAAACAATGGACAAAATTGTATTAATTGTAAGAGGTCAGTCAGAAAGAAAAAGCTAGTAGCCTATTCCAAAGCGTAACAGGTAGCTATGGAGAAGAACAGGATAGAAACTCTTTTGATAGGTCAATAATTTAGTGTTAAGCAATAATGTAATTATAGCTTGAATGGCAACATAAAGAAAACAATGGACAAAATTGTATTAATTGTAAGCGGTCAGTCAGAAAGAAAAAGCTAGTAGCCTATTCCAAAGCGTAACAGGTAGCTATGGAGAAGAACAGGATAGAAACTCTTTTGATAGGTCAATAATTTAGTGTTAAGCAATAATGTAATTATAGCTTGAATGGCAACATAAAGAAAACAATGGACAAAATTGTATTAATTGTAAGCGGTCAGTCAGAAAGAAAAAGCTAGTAGCCTATTCCAAAGCGTAACAGGTAGCTATGGAGAAGAACAGGATAGAAACTCTTTTGATAGGTCAATAATCTAAAGTTAAGCAATAATGTAGTTATAGCTTGAATGGCAACATAAGGAAAACAATGGACAAAATTGTATTAATTGTAAGCTTGAGTACGAGGCTTTTGACTACGTTGTGTGTGTATATTTTGTCTTTTTTTTTTATTTGCAATGTGCGTTTTGTTTGTGCAGAATAAACAGTTTTTCTTTCTTTCTTTCTTAAAACTGGAAGAGTATGGGGGAGACCTTTGTCGAGCAGTGGGACAAAAGGTAAACTAAAAAAAAAACCGGTCAAGAGCCAGTCGGACTCGCGCACCGAGGGTTCCGTACAAATTTGTAGATATGTAAATAGTTTAACATGGGGTTAACTACATATTTACGGTTTCCGGATTTTTTCCTTTACTTTTGCTACATGATCTTGCTTCTTGCCAAATTTCATGATTCTAGATCAACAGAAAGTACCCTATACATTTTGATTCCCTTGAGAGTTGCGAAATATACTTTTTTGCGGCATAAACGGCCGTATCTCTTTTTTACGTTAACTTAGAAGTTTGATTTTTTTCACAGCTTCAAGGGACCGTAGACCTGAGTATATGGTTATAATTTCAACTCGATACCTCCACACGTTACCGAGGTAAAGGGCCTTGACAGAGAGACGGTCGGACGGACAACAAAGTGATCCTGTAAGGGTTCCGTTTTTTTCCTTTTTAGGGTACGGAACCCTAAAAAAAGCTTGAATGGCTGCTATTTACTTAGGGTTAGGTTTTTTCTTAAAATATTAATATTTAAACCTAAAACTTAGCCTAACATAAACATTAAACCTAAAACTTAGCCTAACATAAACAGAACCCATATAGTTGAATTTCAACAAAAAGACATTTCAGATCGTGTAAATGGTAGCTATGATTCAATACGGGCCAGAAAAAAAGTGTTTCATGAAAAACTTTGACTGCCCCATATGAATGAAGTTCCGAGCTCGAATTCGGTCCACTTTGCTTCAAAAGCGCTAATTAGCAAACGTGCCAGTTACTTCATCCATGATACGAAGGTTTTTTAAACTGCTCTCTATTCAGCTCGTCGGATAAAAAAAGTAAAAAATTTTTAGGTTAATATGAGATATTTTTAATTGACATAGGTAGATACGTATATAAGTAGAAACAGCTCAAAAAATATATTACAAAGGATTTTTCATATTTTCGGACTTTAATTATAGGTACCTATAACGACGAGCTCGTGGCTTAGTAATAACAGCCGCACGGGTCTATCGATCAGGTTAAGCTACGCTGCCGCGGTCGGGTCTGTGGATGGGTGACCATCTTTGCACACCGAGATCCCTCCGTGTCTCAGAAAGGAAGTTAAGTCGTTGATCCCGGCTGTCATTCTTGGATCTTTAACGGTTCGTTACGGGTCATCAAATGCCCGAAAGTCTGACAACCAATCTTACCAAGGGGTATCGTGTTTCCCAGTAACTGAGTGGTGAAGGTCAGATAAGCAGTCGCCCTATTTAAAATATGGTAATCAGCTTCATCTGGTTAGACTGGAAGACAACCAAACATAGTTGGTATAGTTGGTAGTTATCCGGCCGTCGTCTACCTGCTAAAACTACGCACTAAAATAATATCTTGTATATATTATAATCACGATCATAATCAAATGAGCAAACAGAAGTATCAATCAATGATACGACAGTTTTGAATATTTGACTCAACATATTACTCAACAATTTTATTAGAAAAACTGCGCAATGACTCTTAGATATTGTATTAAAATACTTTTATACGGGGTAATCCCGCTTCCCGTCCCGAAACAGATATCCCGGTTCCCGTCCCGAAACATATTATTGATGGGTCTTTCCTTACGCTTGAACACTGAAATGATCCGGATTTTTTTTCTGATAAAATTAAATGTACGACAGGTATTTGACTCAACATATATATTACTCAACAATTAGAAAAACTGCGCAATGACTCCTATATATTGTACTAAAATACTTTTAGTCGGGGTAATCTCGCTTCCCGTCCCGAAACAGATATCCCGCTTCCCGTCCCGAAACATATTATTGATGGGAATTCCCTTACGCTTGAACACTGAAATGATCCGGATTTTTTTTCTGATAAAATTAAATGTAGGTACCCATCTGGTATTGTTTATTGCGAAAGTGTCCCAGCTGGCATCAGTCACGTACAACAAAGTCAAGGTCATTGCATTGTGCCCTTGCATCTATCAACCACAGATATACATAATAGTTCAAAAACCGGTAGTTTTACCGGTACTATCCTTCAAACTTAAACTACTACAATGCTACTACCAGTAAGACTATAGGACTTCATCTACTATTACCATTTGGCATTTCTAGTACAAATTTATCTTTTTATAAACATGTGTTTCTGTAATAAATAACAATTTTTCTTTATTTTTTTCTCTTATTTTCGAATAAACTCTTCGACGGAAAAAATTAATCAACAAAATCAAGCAATAAAATCCACCTCTAAATATAAAACTCACAATATTTATATGTCACTCTCAACACCAAAAAGGCTGGACCAACAATGAAATGAGACACCTCGATACATCATAAATCCAACTTCTCATATTACAACTCCAAATTAGAAGAGCCATCTTTCCCAAATAGATTCGTGGCTAGAACAGAATGCCGAAGATATTTTATGTAAAGTAAAAGCCCGAAAGATATATACTTAACCTATAAGATTGTTACCTATCTCGGCACCACGATACATCATAGACCAAACTTCCAATATTAAAACACCAAATAAGAAGTCCCATCTTTCCCAAAAAGATTCGTAGCTAGAAAACCGTCTAGAAAAGAATGCCGAAAATATTTTTAACTAAAAGTCTGAAAGGTAACCTGTAGGATTGTAACCTAGCTTGGCCGGGGGAATCGGCTCAAGTCTACCGCACCAAGGCATCGATTTAAGCCCGTGTCATCTGAACGCGTCGCGGCGGGAGGGTTTATAACCCTTATTTTCGATAATACGTGGGTGAGCAACTGGAGTTCAATGCAGGCTTCATTTTTAGGCAGTTTTTTGAGGTTTTGAAGACGAATTGAAGATATATGTATTTGGAAAGCTTACTTTTTTCGTTATGACCGGAAAATTTTTACGATAGTGAAATTTGTCTGTGGTCCTTGCCGAAAGATCTTCTGTGCGTAAAGGTAAAAACGACTATACCTACGTACTATAAACTACAGGTTAAGCAATGAACCTTTTAAGGACCGGTAGTATACAAAAGAAACTTGAAACTAAGGTATGATAATATCCTACAGCAGCGATCAATCGTCATTTCACAGAATAATATTGCAAACTAAAACGCAGCATAGACATAATCAGCCTATAACGATCCCACTTACATTGCTGGGACACAAGCCTTCTCTCGGTGAGAGGGAGTTAGAACATGCCGGTTTCCTCACGATGTTAATTGAAACGATTGAATCCAAATCGGTGAAATATCCCTAAAGTGACACTTGTGCAAGAACTACAATGTCACAGCTTTTCTTTTATTTGTCCAAATACTCCTTTCAGCTACGTCTCTGCTGACCCGACAACGACTCCACTCCACCTGATTCCTGCAACATCGCATCCTGATCCCGTATCAGCGGATTCGGACGCCATTTTACGTCTTTTTAGTTCCAATGGCTCGGTTTTCACAGTTTTACTACCATCATAAAATGAGATGGATGTTTTTTGATTAGATTTAATTTGTAGGACCGGTGGGATGGGTCTGGTGTGTTTGATGTATTAAGGTTTTATTAAAGAGATGAATGCAGCTTGAAAGTGGATTAGAGTACAGTTTTGTGTTCATCCGTATTATCTAAGATGCATCAAGGTTTCTATTTACACAACGATGCAACGAAATATCTCTGTTGTGACTTAAGTAGTCACTTAAGTACGAGTTTAGGTCACACGAGCTATAAAATAGTATATGATACGTGTGACTCAACTTTTTTGTTAAAAACATTTAAGTATCTCCCAGAACATGTTTTGTGAAAATCAAGACGAAAAGATGTAACCTTTAAAAACGTAATCAATTCCTCTTTACTAAACGAAACATCTCTATTTTCACTGATGATTAAAAAAATATAAAAAAACCAAAACATTTCACCTCCTGCATAATTACAATCCCAATTAATCAGCAAATAATGAGTCTTGCACGAACATAGTGCATGTTGATTGTGAAATAGATACTGTTTAGGCTTTACATCGTACCTACGACAGACATGCAGTGACACAGGGTTACTCCAACGGTATACATTTCAAAGTCATTATGGTTTAAGAGCTAAGCGATGCTGCAACTTGGATGAGGCCTATGTCCGGCAAACTGCAGTAATATTTTAGTGGGACACAAAGATTACTAAAGGGAAACAAAGACTTACTATAATCAAATGTAACAGTAAATGCATGTATCCCTCGACCTATTTGTAACGCAATAAATGAATACATGAAAATAATCTAAGATAGAGACACAGATTGCAAAATATATAAATAATAAAGTTAACAACAACACGTCTGTAAAACGGTAAAAGTCATCCTTGAACACTCGTTTTCCTTCAATATGCATCTTGAAACAAGCAGAGAAATAAATAAAAAGAGCCTGCACAAAGCTAGCATGTAACGCAACCAACTAAAGAAAATCCAGCATCCTCGAAGGCTGATCTTTAAAACCGTCCCGGACATTCTAATATCGGCCACGAGACGTAACATTCGCAGGATATATATCCGGTTAAATACCGGGTAGGGGTGCCCGGGTATCTTCGGGGGAGAAAAGGAATTCTATTGTTTCAAGAATTTAAATTTCACAGTTTGCATTTTGAGTGTGTGACTGTTGTTTTGGTGCTACAGCTGATTTTCTTGTCAAGTGTATGTACGGATTACTAAACATTGTTAACGTTATTAGGATGAATAATTGAAAAGAGTTCATGAGTGAACTTTCTGGACTGGAGGGCTGACAAGCCTCGATTAACCTTAACTGTCTGATTGATCAACCAATTTTTCCACGAGTCTCGCTGGTTACGAAACCGACAAGAGATAACAAAAAGACTAGGTAATTTATCTGTAAAGGTTCAAACAGGCACACAAAGGCACCGCAAGTCGCGCAACGAGCGGTGCCTTTGTCGCGCGCGATTATATCGCGTGTCGCACCTGTTTTCAGGAGCCTTTAAACTAGCTTCTGTCCTTGCCAAATTTTATCAAAATCCGTTCGGTGGTTTAGGCGTGAAAAGGTAACATGCAGACAGAGTTACTTTCGAATTTATAATATTAGTATGGATTTAAGGGTTTTGTTCCTTATAAAATTCCTTCTTCTTTGATGTCTATGTGACATGTTATGGGTCATAACTACAGGAATATAGACGTCGCGGCAGACCCCGTAATAAATGGTGGGACAAGGTGGACAAAACAAACGACCAGTGATCCACAATCCTAGATCACAAACCTTTGCCCAGCAGAAGATGGTACAGACTATCTGGAACAGTAACTAATGAAAAGATGATTGAAACGAAAAATTATACGTAGCCCATCGCTCAAATTTTCACAAATGTTGATTCGTGAAAATATGAATATTATATTGGAAAACTACGTCATGCTGTTACGGCTTGTTATGAAGAGGTACGTACCGTCAATTCTAACAAATTATCGATAGTAGCATGTTTCGCTTTCAAGAACAAATTCCATGAATCCGTTGATTACTACTATTAAATTATTATGGTTCAATTCAATGAAAAGCTTTGCAGTTGGAATAAAATTTTCATGTGTCAGGACTTAATGATATATAGAAATTACTGCGAAAATGTTGGTTTTGTAATTATATATTTTTGAAAAATGATTTTTATTTATGTAAAAACTAGCTGACCGCGCGAACTTCAGAATTAATACATGTTGTGTTTACTTATTCATCAAAAAAGCCGTTCCATACAAAATGTATGAGAAACAAAAATCTTGATTTTTTTCGTTTCGTGAATTTTCCCCTTTAATAGTTATTCTGCTATTCGGGGTGGACACAAATCCAACAAATCAAAGATAATAAAAATGGGTCCAGCCGTTCTTGAGTTATAAATGGTGTAACTACCGGACTTTGTTCTATTTATATAGATACGACGCAGGACAACGTGACAGCCAATAACATATATATAAAGCTCATTACTGAACAATCTCACTTATATTATAAAGGCGAAATTTTGTGAGTGTGTGTGTGTGTGTTTGTTACTTCTGCATGCTCAAATGGCTGAGCAGGTTTGGATGAAATTTGGCACACAGATAGTTTATAACCAGGATTAACATATAGGCTACTTTTATTCCGATATTCCCACGGGATGGACATCGGGTGCAACCGCGGGGCGCAGTTAGTTGAATGTAACGCCTCGAGGGTGCCCAGTACCTTGGCACATCATCATCCACAGCTCAACGTCAGCCAATTGCTGTGCGACCTAGACAAAGCTTCTTTTTTCTTGTGCCAATCTCTACCTTGGAATACTAGCCTCGAATTACCTAATACTGAAAAATTACCTTAGTTACTGTTGGCCTGCATTATCCCACTGCTGGATAAAAGCCGCTCCCCATGACATCCAGCTCTTTAGATCCAGGGCTAAAGTGAACCACTGGTGGTTTGATTTATCCAGTTCGTCCCGCCATTTTCTATGGGATCTAACGCGATTCCGCCGCAGGGCTCCACGTAGAGGTTATTTTGTCCCACAGCTCATTAGCAAAAACCAAGTCAAATTATGTACATTTGTAAATGTGCCGTAATTCGGCACCTGCCTAGATTAACAGACTACTTTTGTAAAATAACACCACTTTATACAACCTCTAAAAACCATCAAAGAATTCTAATTCCCACAGCTCCCACAGAATAATTCCAACTATTCAATTCGCCAAACAGATAAATCAAAGAAACAATTCGTTGCATTTCCTCGCATCCCTGAGACGATACGTCCAAATCTACAGTGGGGAAATTGAACTGTTGTTCTCAAAATGTATTAGTACATTTATTCGCGCTGGATGCAACCCGCCTCGATACCGTACGATAATATTTTAACTTTATCTCGAATACTGTAACGAGAATTCTTCTGGTGTTACAGAGTAGGAAATTGCGGCGGTGTTCAGTAAGACAATTTTATTTTCAAGAGATTATTTTGAAAGCTACAAGGTTTAGTTAGAATAATAGTAGATTGTTTGCCAATGGAGCAAACAACTATTTTGAAGGCGAGAGTGTTTCTTTGAATCCAGAACGCAGCGAGGGATTCAAAGTACGACGCTCGAGCTCAAAATAGTGTTGCTCCCGAGGTAGACACTCCTTTTTATAACCCTCTATAAAAAAGTAAGTAAGTGCCACTTACGAATAAGAATATTACGTTTATGTATTTACATACTATTACTTGACAAAGAGACATTTTTTTTAAAACTAAGTAGAATCCTTGAGTAAACAATTACGAACGGAGGCACAATACTTTTCGCGCGTTTTTTATTTTTTCACGAACTTATTTTTTAATTTGGCTAGCGCGTTTTACTTTATCATACAGCCTGTTACTTGTCCATACAATGTTCGCGATTGATCTCTTTGGTAATTGAAACTTACTCTTGCGTGTCTGCCGAACTGCATGTCTGTAGAGTTCCGTTTCTAACAAGTTGCGAGTCTATCCTGAGAGATGACGAAATCCGTATTTGACCACTTGCGTTTTTGACGACATGCTAGTAATCCACAATATCCACATTCCAAATTCAAATCACTTTTAGTCTCTAGGGATTAAAGAGCTATTTTAGTCCCCGTTTACGAAGAATATACTAGCTTTTTTTGAATAGATGCGATAAAAACAATATTTCTTTACAGCTTTAGGTATTAATTCCACAAATTAAAATACTATATAGGAGAAAAACCTAACCAACCAAGACGCATAACAAAACAAACAAAAAATAACAAAACTTTTGCACAAACGTGATGTAACATCCCAAATATTCAGAGCACAAAACAAACATTTTGTTAACATAAACAGAACAAGGTACCTACTAATTATGAAAACTCTCATTTTCAAATAAACAATGTTGCAGCATTTACCAGGCTCACAAATGATTTCGTATTAATTAGTTAAATATTGATTTTATAACCAACTGACTGCTGAATACTGAAAACGTATATAAACAAAAAGTACCAAATTTCAAACAAACAAACAAGCAATACATATCTTTCAACACCAAAGCCTTCTTGAATCTCAATGGACAGAACAAAAGGAAAACAATATCACCTCGACCAACTGCAATTTTTACCAACAATCCCTACACTGTGTCATTCACAAAGGACAACGCAAAAGCGACACGGCATGTTTATATCCGAGGGAGGTGCACAAAAAGTGCAGCGTTCTGGCTACCTCTTTAACATAATAATAGATTTTCGGCTTCAGCAATTTATTTCTAACCAGCTTCGGCTGCCGACTCGTGAACGTCCAGGACTATTGGTATTTGTGTAACTATTGATTTTTAGGTGTGAAGACTCTTTTAATGGCTTCTTCATGCGAGATTTTATTGCCTGTGGTAATGTTTGGAATGCAGAATGAAGATATTTTAGTCTGTGACACTCAGGAGAGCGTCTACCGTACCTAGATGTTTTATAAGAAACGCAAAAGACTCGACTGGGACTGGCTGTTAGGTATGAAGGTATTGTGGAAGTGGTAACAATTTCTGTAGGATGATTTAAAATATTTACAACATAAAAATTACGCAAAAAAAAAACGAACAGTTTAGAAACAACTAACAACAACCTATAAAGCAAGAGTGAACAGGCATTTTTTGGGTACGCTCGTTCCATCATAGACCATCCATCCATCCATACATTGCTTTTTTTTTGCATTGCATTCATCCATTGCTGTCTACCAGGCGTGATCGAAGTCAAGAGCAGCCATTCAGAAATAAAAAATAATAAAAACTACAAAAAAGATGGCATCGCTGTTGACTGGTTATATGCCTAAAAGCAGATATTTATATAAATCGATGCCTAAAAGACTGGCACACACCCCTTGGGCTTCAGCCCCTGGGTCAGAGGGTCCTACAATAACCTCTAAGACGACCCATTGACCTAAAATTAATAACTTACCCGAGTAATCACAACCCTTATCACTCTCATTTAAGAAATTAAAGTTATGCATTAGCAATTATTTTTAAGTACGCTAGTAATGTATTTAAGTCAATGTTTCTAAGAATTTTTTCTTCACATTTGCAAATCTTCTTTCAAATGCCCTGTCATGCCAAATTGTCATGCAAAATTCTGAAAAAAGAATGAATCAGATTCTTAGTGGCCAGCAGTGGCCAGTATTATACACAATTTACGAACTTTTTATTTCGTCATAGAATGTTTTGATAAACTGAAGGAGATTATACCAAAATAGTTTTTATTGCGAAGATTACTCTTTCTCCTTACGACAATTTTTATATATTTTCTTGCTCTCAAAAACTAGATTTTACGAATAATAATAACATTTTCAGAAAGTATCTTATATGCGGCAAAAATCTTCAACACGCCCATACTATTTCCCAAAATACGTGGAAACTCCTTCCAGAATACCGCTACAAATATTATTATTATTAAACTGAAAACCGAGTTACAGGGAAACTCACTTCAATTCCGTTGAAGACCTCCCCAAAACCGTACAAGGTAGTTCCATTACAAACTCGAATTTTGCTAAGCCTTACCCGACGTGAAATATGTAAAAAGTAATGAGAATACAGTTACTGTGCACCATAACGAAATCAACGCACAAAACATTTTATCATTATTTAGACCAAGTATTAAGCTTATTACCTACTTCAAGAGTTTGCAAAATTATTATAAACTTAAAGCGCACAAAACTCAACCCTGTTTCTGAATCTGTAAGAGTTGGTGCTACAGCAAAATAGTGATGAGCAATCTCAGTGTTACGATTCTGTGTTTCCAGAAAAACTTTGTCAATCCCTATGAGGTGTATAAACCGGCTAATAAAGACGTAAGTAGGTTGCAACTTAATTTGGGAACTCAAACTTTAGGTCTCTGGAATAGGTGTTTGTTTAAAAAACGTCGAGACACTGAGCTATTTGTTGGAGGTTCTGTACCTATATCTTGTTATTTTCTTACCTAGTAATTTTCTTCTTTAAAATCGATTGTCGTTTACTGCTTTAGGAATCTTTTGGCTCATTGCCAAAATTGGAACCAACGCCGCCATCTAGTTTTGTCAATTCAATTTCGCAAATGTTTACCAACAACACCCCGCTGTCAATGTCATTCAGGCGCCAAATATCGTCATCAGCCTAACTGCTGAGGGTGTGCTTCCTAAGCACGCAATCCGTATAGTTTCGCCCGTAATTACGGGCGTTTCGTAATCTGTGTTACTAAGAGCGTATTCCACCAAACTTTTTTACCTAGAATAAGCCTATCCTGAGAATAAATTTTGAATTTTTGACAGTTGTTCCATACTAGAATTGTCAGACGTAAATTTTATTCCACGAATAAAAGATATCTGACATTGTTAAAATCAGCCCTTACGGATATAAGAAGGAATGACTACAATGATTTGACAGTAAATTTATATGATACCATTGTTTGTGAAGAGAAAATAAAATTATTTGAATTTGACAGTAATTTGTCCCCTATCCCAATGTGTTTTGGCCTGTCCGTAACTTTTTATTAGTCATTTATTTTGGTGGATCTACTCTTTGGACGGGTCTGTATCTTCGTTGACGGACTTAGAGAGTAAACATAATGGACAACAGGTCTCTCCAACACATAAACTACGACGTTCGCATGGTGGCTGGTAGCAGCTGGATGAGAGTTGCCGAGAACTGTTTGGTTTGTAATTGGAGAGACCTAATATAGTCCCAAAACATGCAGTTAAAGTGACCTCTGCGCTGCCACCGACGACGCTTGGAAGTGGTGAAGTTTTGGAGTTTGGACCAACAAGATCTGAAAAACATGCTAGCGACACAAAGAAGAATAATTTCATGTGGAAAAGATCAGCCAACAGATCCATGTAGCACGGTGGCGCGTCTTTAAAACCGGTAGCCTTTTTTTTTTTTTTTGCGGATGGGAAATCATCAAATGACTCCTCCCGCTCTGGGTGGAGCGGAAGGGAGTGTCAGACTCTTACTGACTAAAACCCACCCGTGTTCCTTCCTTAGCCCTTTATGTTCCGGGCCAGCGGTAACCCTTTCGGACAATCCCGCTGACCCGGCAGGCTTCGGCCCTCCCGGTACCGGAACCGGTAGCCTGATTCATCTCTGTAATAGCCCACGAGCAACTTTTGTCTCACCAACTAATTTGTTTCTCACTTCATGTCTAGGGTGTAAAAGTGCTGTCTTTGTCGCGTCGCTCGCTACATGCACGCACTTTCATACAAACCCGTAGACATGATGTGAGAGACATATTAGTTGCTGAAACAATAGTTGCTCGTGGGCTAATACAGATATGAATCAGAGCAAATATTGTTTGTCTCTGGTCAAATCT
Source organism: Mesoligia furuncula (assembly GCA_916614155.1). Taxonomy (NCBI): domain Eukaryota; kingdom Metazoa; phylum Arthropoda; class Insecta; order Lepidoptera; family Noctuidae; genus Mesoligia; species Mesoligia furuncula. The sequence continues at coordinate 2,037,850 of OU744809.1, read as the reverse complement.
TTGTTTTAAAATAATGCGGCCAATCAGCATAGTCCTCTTTAATTTGGCCATCTACCCTGGAATTCCACTTCTTACTGATGTCGATGTCACTAAAATTGGTCAACCTGAAAGTCTCAAGCACGGGTTCCATGCACCCAGGAACCCAACTGGAAAAAAAATAGACGACGAGCTCTAGTGGAACCCCGATTCTCATTTAAAAACCTCGTAAAACGTCAAGAAAATGTTTTGACACTGTTCCTAATATAAATTTAGGGAGTGTACACACTTGATAAGGTAAGTTCGCTCGTAAAAGCCAACGAATCAAGGCGACGCGATAACGGTGCGGGTTTTATCCACGACTAAAGGAACCTTATTTCTCTTCTGGTTATTTTTGAGGTAATGATGGATGGATTTTTCAAGAATTTTTCGAAGTTTTTAATTTTTTTTTTTTTTATTCAGGAGGTCCAGCTATGGAATTGATCACTGGTATACATTTTAGTTTTTATAGTCTTCTTATAGTAGGTAAGACTTGGCTGATCTCACGTTAATCTACGTCGTTGAGTAGTTGTCAGAATAGGTTGATGTGGGTTTTGCTGATTAATACTGCGGATTGCTGTTATACGTGACAAAATTGGTGATTCAGGGAATACTCTTCCGTTTGCTTTAATTTATTTGATATTTTTATTTAATTTAACTTTGTGTGCACAATTTCTATGCAATAAATAAGTTATGCTAGTGTTTTGATAACTATTAACAAATAATAACTTAAGTATTGTTTTTTTATTCATCATGGATACTTCCTTATAAAGGTTTTCTTATGCCTTCTCGCATTAAGTTATGTTTGGTTGTTTCAGATATTCTTAAATTGGAAATTTTGTACCGGTAACAGATACCATGTAGCCTACTTAGGGAACCTGCAACTATGTATGTATATGTAGCACTGCCTAGAACTTTATAATGGTATGGTAGGTGATTTCATTACTGACTAATCGTTTATCTCCAGTCAACATTCGTACTCGTCGATATATCTACAGCGTATTAGCATGTTGGGCGCCAATTTATGTTGTATAATTGTACAAAGCGGGTAGTTTGCGATAATACCAGACAAACCAATTAATTGGAAGTGCTAGTGAATATACTTTATTGTACCGGCACAATATAGACAAATAATTAACTATGTCTCTGTGAATGCAGTTCTCAAGAACTGCATTCACAGAAAAACAGGCCATGCTTTCAAAATCATAGCCTGTTTTTTATAGAAAGTGCGATCATAAAAAATGAATATGTTGCTGTTGCTTAGGATTTATTTACAACATTGTTTAGTATCTTACCTTCAAAAGGCAATCTATTCTAACATAACATCACTTTTAGTACAGACGCCAGCACATAAAGTTACCTGAAACTGTCAAATTTTCCCATTCAACTTTGAACCTTATGCTTTAGCGATAAAGTTGAAAATCTATTATAGAAATTTGATAGATTGTAGTAGCTTGATGTGCTAGCGTCTGTACACCTACATTTCGGCAGTGATGTACTTATATGTCCCATGTAACAGGGGCCGAGCTTATTGCCATCAACCGGGCACAAATCCAGACTCCAGGCTACTGCTGGGCCTGGGCGGGGAGGGGCCTGCGGGCGGAGAGTAATGGGTAGCTCACCGTCCGATCAGGACCAGGCCCGTGCCGGACAGCGCGTACGTGTTCCACGCGCGCCTCAAAGAGATGTCAGCATCGAGGAGGGGCGCCCTTAGGGCCGAAGCCTGCCGGGTCAGCGGGATTGTCCGAAAGGGTTACCGCTGGCCCGGAACATAAAGGGCTAAGGAAGGAACACGGGTGGGTTTTAGTTAGTAAGAGTCTGACACTCCCTTCCCCTCCACCCAGAGCGGGAGGAGTCATTTGACGATTTCCAATCCAAAAAAAAAAAAGGCTGCTGCTGAGAAGTTTCATTTTATTTGCATTTAAGTAATTCCATTCCACTTCAATTTCATTTCACCTCCATACCCAATCTATCTGCCCCCTAAAACCCCCGATGTGTTCGTCATTTCCGTCGAGTTTTTTTACGATCCTACCCGAAACGTCAAGTTAATCAAGTAGTACCCTAACATGGCGGCAAACGATTTTAATTAAACTAAATTGCGTAATTCTTTCGTCTGTTAAGAGTTTTATTAACGTATATAATATACGGTTTATGTGCTGGCGTTTTGTTGAGATGTAAAATTTTTGATTAAATGGCGGGTGACGTGATGGTTCTAAGGTTCATGGTAGGCTATATAACCCTTAAAAACCTATGTTTACCTTTATTTCTTTCGTGTAGCACAAGCTTAGCAGCTGACTACCTAGTTTGCGTTTAAACTTCGTTATAGTTTAAACTTTAAAAATATATATTGCCTTGTATTTAAATACTGACAATTCGTTCAACACCTAAAGAGGCTCTTATTATCAATATTTTTTTAATACCTGCGGTGCTATTCTGTAACAATCTCACCGTGAAAACGTAGGTGAAGTGAGCGTGGAGTGAGCTGTCAGTAGTGTCAATTCCTAGCAAAAACAAACTCATTTCACCCAAGTTTTCTCGGTGAGATTTTTACAGAATCGACCGGCAGTACCTAGTTAAAACTCCTGGACACAGCCCGAATTGTTAAGAGGTTCTTTTTTCGTGAATTTCTCACCCATTCTCAATACTAGTGAAAATATACATAGATGTCATAAGTTTGAACAAAATTCGAAAAAGATTGTAAATGTTTTTTTGAGATTTTTTTCAACTGCATGCAATAATTCGCCCCAAAATTATCTAGAATACGCGTTATATCCAACCTCATTTATTGACACCGGCATAGAAAATAGTAGTAGTCAAAAAAATCACACACAAAACGCGTCAATCGAAAACCAATTGTCCCAAAGTGCTGGTAGGTACAGAATCAGCGAACGTGAGAGCTCACCGACCGAAAATCTATTTTACAAATGAATAAACAAAATAAGCACCGCTTCCCTTTCAAGAAAATTACTTAGAAATATGACGAGTGTACAGGGGCTCCATTTTGTGTGCCGGCGGGATTTTTTGATGGTATATTTTTTTTGGTTCTTTCTCTTAAAAGAGAGAAGACCTGTGTTTTAGCAGTGGAAACATTATTAGGTTGAATAAGTGTGCTTGTAAAGTGTGTATGTATATTTTTTGTGGTAAAAGTAAAAGGATTTTTTTAATAAATTATTAGGTATATTTGGATCTAGATGCGCCCCGCGGTTTCACCTACGTAAATGTCGATCCCGTAGGAATATCGGGTTAAAAAGTAGCCTATATGTTAACCCAGGGTGTCAGCTACCTCTATAAAAAATATATCAAAATTGGTACAGCCGTTTGAGCGTGAAGAAGTAACAAATATATAAACACACACACAAACTATCGCCTTTATAATATTAGTGTGATGATTGTGAAACCTTCCTTGATATTTGTTTTAATTACACTTATGTTTCATGAGGCAGTATATTAACAGCTATATCCAAATTGAAGCAATTAATAAATGATAAATTGAGCTAATCATAATCAATCCTAGATCATAAAACTAATTTCTACAAAATGTCAGTAATGATTAAAAAAACACTCAATAAATCTAAGCTCGAAGTTATAAAACACAAACTAGCGTGCAAATGAGCATTAATGCTATTCAAATCAAGCTATTAAAATAACACGCACAGCTTCCTTAGTATATTATCATTTAAAAATATGGAAAACATCTCCATTAGTATATAAAAATGGCAAAAACTTTATAATACGTATCGCAGAACGGTCGTGCAGCGTGCATTGAATTTTATTAGTTTCCTTACTTGACTAAAATCACGCTTAAGAGGCGTGTGTGATGTTTTAGATTTTTTTTTTTTTGTTGTTTACTAAGAATAACTTAGAGATATACGTTTAAGAATGTCTTCCTCTTTATTTTGTTTGGATAGAAATTATAAAATGAATACATAAATTGACGCTTTCTTCCCATGGTAGGCAGACACACACACACACTACAGAACGCCACTTGGCTACGATCCTTACATACTCCGTTTGCTTCGTTTACCTTCATATATCTGGTCGTTGAAGCACGCCGGTTGCGCATACTACACACGAAAAACACGCAAAATATAAAATTAATACGGGCATAGCATTATTTAGTTTTTTCAAATATAAATATTATAACGTTCAAAATGAAGCTTCAAGAAGTTTCAAGAAAGAAAATAAGAATAATCAAGGCTAGAAACCGTCTACCAATAAGATTGCAATGTAAAACAAGTTTTTCCAAACAGTGTTATTTTATTTAATACACATAAACCAGCCTGTATACAAAATAAGGCGAGCGTCACACCGCGAGGGCGAACGCGTAACGCGTCATCAAACACCATGGGGCAGCCATTGTTCTAAATATTCCATCGGAAACCCGCCTAAGTGATTGTTGGCTTTAATTTTATCAATGGCATGACATGTGTGCAAGTAGATTTTAAAGATACTAATAGGTGCACAGCAAAAAATGCATTTCTCTTGCTCAAAAAATCGATTTTGTGAGTCATTATTAAAACTAAAACTTTTACGTTCTAAATTAGTAAACTTAATAAAAGATTTAAGACGCCTAAGAGTCCTTTGTTTTTGTATTTATTTGTATAGTAAGTTAGTTAGTCATTTAATTTAGTATTCTAGTGTAAATAGTTTGTAATAAACTTAATAAAAGAGTAATTTTATTACAAAACCAAGTGCGATTCGGACTAACGCAGTATTTCTTTCTATTATTTCCCATGATAGAGGCAACTCCACCCACAACTGATACCTTTTACGATTTGAACGATTGAGACCTGTGACATACTAAGAAGTAGGGTTTCGTTGACACCTTTTGAATAAAGAACCCTAAGAATCAAAAAGACAATGCCAGATCCTGCCCCACCTTTCATTAATTTACAAGAAATGTAAATTAACCAAAATTATGCAATGAAAATAAGACCTTTAGTTACTTAACTGTTATTCTGTTAAACTTGCGGATAAAAAGTTACTGATAAAAGGAATTTAAAAACCCAAGTCCTACTTCCTGTTTTTATCGCGACTATCTGCGTTACTTAGTACGCACACACGCGGAACAAAACGAGTCATTTATTAAGAAAAAATGACATCTATTAAAGTATTATGTGCAGATTTTAATATGTATTTGGTTTAAATATACACAGTTAATGAAAATAATGTTTTTTTTAATATAGTATATTATTATGAATGTATATTCTAATCACTATTTCGCATTTCAGCGTTAGTGATTAGGGGTAACGAAACGTCATTGACGTGCTGATAGTTATGTCAAAAAGTAATTCATTCGCTCTGTTCTGTTTGCATTGCTGTTTGTTGTTTACGCTCCCCAATCTATCTGTGATCATATTACTTTTATATTATCACGAAGATTTTTGCTTTTGGACACGGACTCAATCTCGCCTACTCGCCGACTGTGCTACTTCCTACGGATCTTGTGGATCGCCCGGAGGACACGGTGGAGGTGTGCCCGGCTTGGGCAGAGCACCGCCGCATAATCACGGCAGCGATCGGCGGCGGTGATCTCTCGGGTCTCAATATACAGCACTTGTTTAATAATTTCTACAATTGTAACTGCAATTAATCTAAACTTAAGGTACCTAACCTAAATGTAATAATTTTCCTTAGATTCAAACAGAAACCGCAAGTTCTAAAGGCATTTAAACATGTTTTCAGTTATCACTAATAAAGCAGCAATAGAATGCTACATTTAGCATGCAGGAGCACAAATATATTTAATATAACACAAACATACACTTACACAATGTGCATACTAGTACGAAAAATATTGACTGGAGAATTAAAATCTGATATAAAACTTGTTAAAAAATTATATTACCATAACTTAAGAAACACTAACCAGATTAAATTGCGAAGAAATAGGACTAACTATGGTAAAAAGACTATCACATATGAAGGAGCACAATTATACAACAATCTGCCAAATAATATCAAGGATAGCAAATCGCTTGCAGTGTTTAAATCAAAATTAAAAAAATACATTTATGACAACATCTATTAGAATTGCTCGATCGCTGTATATTACCTACATTACTTTATTTTATTTTTTTACTTAAGCTCTTTATTAAGTGAACTGTATTGTTCTTTATGAGTAAATAAAATTCGTTAACCTGAGCATGCTTGTAAACCAACTTTTATTTGGTGGGTTAAAGCTCTATAGGGTGTCTGGCATTGTCCTTTAAAGTTAAAATCAAATATTGACTCAAAATCAAAGTCAAATCATTTCTTTCAAATAGGCACATAAAGTGCACTTTAAAACGTCAAAATTTACAAAAAAATAATATAGTTAATGCTAGTCGCTACTGGCACCTTTTGATCCTTAAAACATTATAGAATGATCAAATTCAGTAGGTACTTTTAATTCAGACTATACTTATAATTTTCTACTAAACACTTCAATGGAAACTTATCCCCATAAGTGATAGTCAATTTTAATTTAGTTGAATGGTATGCGTGCAAGCAATCGCTTTATTATCCCGGCCGAAATTGTGGATTAATTTCATATTAACCGGTTATCGTATACTACTGAATATCGGCTTCTAACAGAATGAAATGATGGCCGATGTTAGGATCCTTAATATTATAATAATAATAATCGTTTATTTGCATGAAATATGGTGCTTACAGATGTCATAATACAATTCATAGTACTTCATATTCCGCCTACTAAATTCAGCATGCAAATTTTTGGATGTGCCATGATTCATAGTTATTGAATGATATTTGTATTCATTAAAATTTATGTTAGAAAAATTAAAAAAAAACAAAAAAATATTATAGAAATGGTTCGAATTCTACTTTTAGGCTTCTACATTTTAACAATCCTTAAGTACAAATACTAATTAACCATCTTGTTAATATTTAAAATAATAATAATATGTACATTTATATGAAAAATAAGCAAAAAAAAAATCATAAGGCATCAAAAATTCGTCCGCATCGCTGCCAAAAGGCTGGCAGCATTGCCACGTTGTATGGCGATGCTAATTCTTTGGCCAAGAAATAGGCCAGCTGGTCATGCGAAGTCACCATCTTGTTACTATCAAAATAAGAGCTGTGAACGTAAAAAAGTAGCCCGATTTGCACACGAAGGGTTCCGTACAAAAATACGTTTTTTGTATGGCTATTAATCTTGTATGTATAACTATATTTTATTTTTCAATTTATTGTATTGTTATAGCGGCCATAGTAGAGACTGCTCTACTATGGCAGATTTATAGATAGATAGATTTATTTACAGATAGACTTCCAGATTTATGTATACTTTTCACGATTGATTTAATGTTTTTTTTTTGTGTGTTTGTTACGCGATTACTCCGCCAATTGTGGACCGATTTTCAAAATTATTTTTCTGTTTGAAAGGGTATACTCTCGAGGTGGTTCCATTATCATCAAGTTGGAATCTGATGAGAGGATCCCATGGAAATTGAGGGAAACCCTCAAAATTTATAGGCAAAGCTATAACGATTTGGGTATTTTTTAAAATAACTTGAGCATTTGCTCTCGGAAATCATCATTTGGTAAAGTGGAGCTGATGAAGAAGACCACAGGTGGCCATTGGAACTACCATTGAGTAGTTCCAATGGTCATCTGCGGTCTTCTGTAACCATACAAAAATCTGGCTCGCTAGCATGGGGTCCTGCGGGCCAATTGCTTAACACAGTACCAATCGGAATCGATTTCATTTTGACAGTTCAAAAACATTCATTGCGTTATTTACGTGATGAGGAGACAAATTTTTCGAACATATGAAGCAATGGATTAGCAATTTGCTTCACAATGATTCAGATTCCGCTTGATAATGTGTTACCCAATTAGGGTGCTGGTGGCGTATTCTATAAAATGTCACCGTGAAACGAGCTTGAAGTGATCTGTCATTCTACCTGATGCTAGGAGTTGACATCATTGACAGCTAACTAGCTAGCTTTTTTTATAGCACTGTGAGAGGGATGTATGAAAGTGTTGTTTTCTTTTTACTTGATTTTATATTGTAAAAAGTTGTCTTTAATTTCTGTAATTGGTTGTAAACCGTTTTAATTAAAGAATAAATAAGTAAATAAATCGATGTGATTTTTCAGAATAGGTCGACTGGGTTCAATCCCCAAGTCAGGTATTGGTACTGGGCTTACCCATGAGGAATTTTTCAGTAGTAGTCTGGATTTGTACTCCGGTGATGGCAATCCACCCTCTATTAACTGAGGACATGTTGGTACTGGTGTTCCAGCTGCATTCGATTAGATTGGAAGTTGACCCCAACATAGTGGAGAAAAGGCAGGCAGATGATGATGATGTGGGTGCACTAGACACCTCTGACTACGCCTTTGGGGAATTTCAACACGTGACATTATGATACGTCGTCGCAATATCACGTCATTCCGTCACATTCTCACCCGCAGGTGGTCTAAACCCACTGAAGTTTTATCTTTTCCTTATCAAATGTCATTGGTGGCCAAACGTGACATGCCTGCGACACCGACTGCTCAGTTATTGCCTCCCAACACGGAAGGCCGTCGAAGGGACATCGCGGCTTGATTGACATTACTTATTTATTCATTCCTACGTCCTTCGGAAGGGTTGGGTCAGCGGGATCCTTACCAGAAGTACTCGAAGATGTTTAAAAGAGAATGAGACTGTTAGCTAAAGTAGTTGTAAAGACTATGTTTTTTTTTGTGATCTGTAGCCACAAGTCAAGGCGCATTTATACATTTTTGAAGTTGCATCTTTTGCAAAGTGTAACCCCCAACTTTCCACGACGATCTGACATTTTTCTGCGAAACAGACGTGACAATAGTCAAATTTGCCTGCACTCGGCAAAAACTGCCCTCATGGGGAAAAGCTTTTGCAGTATGGCCCCGAAAATATACAACAAAATACCACAGTCATATAAAGCCATGACAACAAATCAATTTAAAAAAAGAAGATTCGAAATCTACTAACAGATAAATGTTTTTATAATATAAATGACTTTTTGACAGATACCTTTTGACATGCTTGACCTTTTTTATATTATTATTTCTGTACTAATATTATTCTTAATGGATGTTAGTGAACCCGTCTTTAGTCTTTGCTTTATTGAAGTAATTATTTGTTTGTTATATAAAAAAATTATTCAGGCAAATATGTACGGACTTGTTACCTGAATTTAAGATCTTGCATGCTTAATTTGTATGTAAACGCATGTTTGACAGATAAATTATCTTTATCTTTATTTGTTAAGCCTAGTGCTTACTTAGTGGAAGTATCCCAATTTTGATGCCTTAATTTGATTGAGAGGGTTTCTAATAAACAGGTTTAGGCCCACTTATGAGTAAAGCGTGGTTGTGGATGATGATGATGATTATGCTGTTATGGTACTGCCTGACGATGACGACATGAAATATGTTTTACAGAATACCATTGCAGAAATGTGTCCAAGAGTTCTCGAAGACATAGGTAGGAACAGACAGCTGTGCTATTTTTTTTTTGAGTGTGGGAAATCGTCAAATGTCCCCCTCCCGCTGAGGGTGGAAGACACCTGTGCTGCTGGGGAGTTTGTTGCACCAATTCTTCTCCCTAGCAAAAGCAATAGGAAGTGGTGAAGGGTAGGCGTTTTGGGGGACTGTCTTTTGTAATTTCGACGTTCGAAAAGTGCTGATTCTCAGACTAGTTTGATTTTGATTTAGGCTATTTTAAGTGTTTTTTATTTTTGTGTGAATATTGTGTATCTTAACCTGGGTCAAATAAGTTTATTTTCTGTTTTTTCTCATTTATATTACAGCTTACCTCTCTCCGAAAAGACAAGCGCAAAGTTATAAGTATTATTTTGTAGTTCAGCTTTTAACTTTTTTTTAAAGTGAAAACTTTTTTAAGCGCGTTGGGTTTTTTTTGAGATGGGAAAAACCATTGAACTCGCACCATTTTTTAAGCTTGAGTACGAAGCTTTTGACTACGTTGTGTGTGTATATTTTATCTTTTTTTTTAATTTTTAATTTGCAATGTGCGTTTTGTTTGTGCAGAATAAACAATTTTTCTTTCTTTTTCTTTCTTTCTTTCTTTTCTTTAACCACTGTAAGCGACACCGCGCGTGTTTTGTTTTTAAGACGATTAAAAAAAATACCCGCTTCGAATGTATTCGGCTGTCCTCGGGATGTACTCGGTTTAAATGTATATCCGATATGTCAGGGAGTGATGGCAAAGTATTCTGTTTGTGTTTTGCATTCACTTCTGTCGGCACTCCCGGAGTGACACTGTTTTTTTTAATTTTTTTTTGGCTTTTATTATCCCACTGCTGGGCAAAGGCCTCCCTAATCTCTTAAAAATTAACTTTACCTTTCATTAATCTTTCATCTTTCGAGTTCCAAGGGTACGGGTCATTTCTGTTTGCGGTACCTCCTGGACCCTTTAAATACAAATAAGGTTACCTTCTGGGAACAATGTTTATGAGCTTTTCATTGAACCTCTACCTCCGCCCTCCCAGTGACCTCACTGGGAGGGGAGGAAGGTAGAGGTACCTACCTTTGACGCGAGTAGTGTAAAGTATACCTTGGCACGTGTTCCTTATTTGTCAGGTCATTAACTTGTTACATTTCCCGGGCAAGATGTTTGTCTTTGTGTCTTCGTTTGTAAGTATTGTGTATGTATCCCTATTACATTCCCACTGCTGGGAAATAGGCCTTCTCTCGGTGAGAGGGAGTGGGTCGTAATTCACCACGCGGGCCCATTGCGGGTTGGCAAAATGGGGATTTGATGGTTGGTTAACTCGAGATTAAGACGTTTTTACGCAATATTTCTTCTAACTGGTGAAATGCGGCTGTACTACGGGTACATCTTTGCTTAACCCTTGAGGGATTACAGGCGTGATGGTATGTTGTATGTTGTGATGAGTGTGTTATATGTTATTTCTTGTAATTTATTTAATTATAGGTACAGTCAACAAAAGAGATAAGTGTGCAGGATCGTCGGATATAGTTGAAGTTTATTAAGAAACCGATGGATGTTGGCGAATATAATTTTATTTTATTAATAGAAATCAAACAGCTCATTAATCAAATTAAATTTCAGTCGACAACATCTATCGGTTTCTTAATAAACTTCAACTACATCCGACGATCCTGCATACTTATCTCTTTGGTTGACTGTACATAAATCGGCCATGGACCAGCATTAGATAGACACAAAATCGCTATTGATAATGTTACAGCATCCACTCCTTGATCTCACAATACTCCAGAAATACTGACAGGATCGTCCTCCATTCGTTCGAGACCACATCTATTTATACAGGGTTATTGGAAAAACACCAAAAACCTCTTAACAGGTCATTGTACTCATCATTATGAACAACTTTTACTACGGGACCAAATCTGAAATCGCGAAAAAAAATCATTTGTACCCTACATTTTGACGAGTTATGCGAACATAAATGTAGGGAACAGCTGATTTTTTTTCCGCCCTGAATATACTTTACTAGCAACGCCACGCGGTATCACTCGCATTGTCGATCCTGTGGGAATATATCGGGATAAAAACTATCCTATGTCCTTTCCCGAGACTCAAACTATCTCTATACCAAATTTCATCTACATCTGTTCAGCTGTTTAAGCGTGAAGAGGTAAGACAGACAGACTTTCACATTGATAATATTACTAGCAGCGCCCCGAGGTTTCACCCGCATAAGTGTCGATCCCGTGTCCCGATAATTCAATCATAATTCGGAAGACACGTGGCGCCATCTATTATCATAATAAAGTTATTGTTGTTTTCCTCGGGAACAGAACTTTTTTTCGGGATGAAAGGTACCCTATGTCCGTTTCTGTACACCTGAAAACGTATATGCAAAATTTTAGGATGATTGAACCGATCATCGTAAAATTTTGCGTGGTTTAGGCGTGAAAAGGTAACAATCAAACAAGCATACATTCACATTTATAATATTAGTTAGGATAGTATGGATTGTACACCAGAAAATATATAACAAAAAAAAAATACAATGAATACTACTAAAAAACATTCAATGGGTGGCCTTATCGCTTTCTGTGATATCTTCCAGGAGACATCGTTGGAATCATCATGATCATCAACAGCCCGACTTTACCCACTGCTAGACACAGGCCTCTCTATTCAAGTGCCTTTCCCCACGCCTCATCCAGGTTCTACCCCTTCTACATCGTTGGGTTGGCATCCAAGAAATGGCCGAAAGATGGTCGACTTTCCTTTTTGATCTCTAGCAAATACCGCGCCCTCAGGAAAAACAAAACAACATTGTGAATGAATAAGTCGATGCGTAACAAAAATGTGTCTACATCGTTCTATCTAATCCAAATAGGCCTTTGGCAAGTCGCAAGTCGTTGACCCCTCCTGTCACATACGAACTAAGTTGCCGTCTAAATCCATTTAAATACTGATAATATTATAACTGCCTAGACGCGGTCAAAGACCTCTTATCAATAACCTTCTCCGCGTCCGATACCTTCTTTTTTTATTTTATCGTTTTACATAAATTGAAGTATAGGTACGTCATGTTTGAATAATATAAAATAAATAAAATAAAAAGCCTTTTATTTCCAGTTTTTACAGATTAACATAAATAATGTTGTATCTACCTTTAAACTTACAAAATAATAAAAAAATAGAGAAATGAATATCTATAAAACCTAAATTTTCTTAATATATACCTAATTATTATAAAATAAAAATATATATTTTAAGTAGGTAGGCACTAGTACATTATTCCACTGGAACCCCCCTCGGGCCTCCTCCTAAGCTTTCCATTTCTCTCGGTCTTGGGCTAATTGTTGCCATTGTGGACCAGCAATTTTTTTAATATCGTCTTCCCATCTAGTTAACGGTCTCCCTCTATATCGTTTACTCAGTGGGCCTTTCCATAACGTAACTGTTTTCGTTCATCTATGATCTTTAAGACGTGCTATATGACCGGCCCATTTCCACTTTAACTTTTGACTAACAGCTGAGAGCATCTATTGCTTTTGTTTTAGATTTTATTTTAGTATATTTTATTTTTTGTATTTTCGTGATATTTAACATACTGTGTTCCATTCCTCGCTGACATGTGTTTATTTTATAATTTATTTTGTTGATAAACTTCCATGTTTGACCTGAGAGAGTGAGACAAGAGTCCATGACTCTTTTCTTTAACTTGATAGGCATTCCGCTTTTAAATATCTCCTTGTAACTCCAATACTTATTCCAAATTTGTTTGACTCTTCTCTCTACTTCTAATTCATTGCTATCTCTGTTGAATCCAATTTGATTTCCCAAGTATACATGTTGAGGCGTGCTCAATCTTTGTCCACTTTTAAAATTATGGTTAAAAAGCACTTCCTGTCTCCTTAAACATCATTATTATATTTACTTTGCTCATGTTTCATGTTTATTATTATATGTATATATTTATATATATTAGTATAATATACTTTATGTATGTAAATGGTACACCACAGACTACCTACAGTATTTGTCTGTCGTTTCCCTTTTTAATCCATCCAAAGATTGTCTTTAAAAGATCGCTTTTAGCGATAAGACCTCCCATTGTGTCACCCTTTGTACAGTTTCTAGATATATATGTCTGTAATTTATATGGTGTACATAATAAAGAGTATTCTATTCTTTTCTATTATTCTATTGATCCACATAATCTAATGGGTCATTTTCGATTATTATTTTTGAATAACTTACATTATTTTTTTCATTAAATGTATTGAAAATTGCAATAAAGAAAAGTATCCTTCCCTAGATTCCCGCTGTCCCCGTAGGCAATGTCCCCGGACATGGCCTACGGGGACAACGGGAATTTAATAAAATAATTAAAATGACTTCCCATTGTCCCCGTACGCCCCCGTTAAAAGGGGACAAAGGGAATTTAATAAAATAATAAATATTACTTACCTCAAAATGGTACAAAAGCGGACTCGATGTTAGTCACCTATTTAATAAAAATGATTTTTGAGCACTATACTATCAAATACAAAAAGTGCTAAGTCATTATTATTTAATTTTAACATTACTGGTAACTCAAAACCTTCCTAAGCATAAGCATAATCAATCAGCCTATAACGTTCCCACTGCTGGGACACAGGCGTCCTCTCTGTGAGAGGGAGTGGGCCATAATCCACCACACGCGCCCAGTGCGGGTTGATAGATGTTACACGTCATTGAATTTTTGGTCCTAGGTCATGCCGGTTTCCTCACGATGATTTCCTTCACCGTTTTTGAGAGCAATGGTGATGAAATAAATTACACAAAGTAAAGCGCCTGTCTGGGTCCGAACCCGCGACCTACAAAGACCGCGACTCGTAAGTCAGGGCCGTAACCACTGAGCTACCACTGCTCTCTAATAAAACTTAAAGGAAGTAAATAAACGTATAAGTAATTAGGCAAAGGTTATCACGTTATTTTAAGGACAAATGAATGAAAAGTATGCTGAAGTATTCAAAGTTAAAGTCAAATCATTTATTACACATTAAAGGCACTTTAGAACGTCAAAAATTACAACTAAATAGAATTGAATTCTAGTCGCCCATTTACCACAAAAGGTAGTTTTCGTATGGAGAAGAATGGTACAAGGTCTTGTATACATAATATAATTATATGTTAAAACAATTCACCTAGAATAAAATTCTCTCTCTCTGTAGTCGGTCCCTCATGTCTGAGGATCGTGGTCAACTTCGGAGTTGCATCTGGAGCGGATGATCCGTCTCCACCGGTTTCTGTCCAGCGCATCCCTTACCTTAGAATAAAATTAGTCTACCTACCACAAAAGGTAAAAAAACATGAAAATGCAGCAATGACAGGTAAATCAATTACCTATGTGCTCACATATTTACAAATATTGTAAAAGTAGATGATTTTCCTAGAATTTTAACAAGTGTGTGAGTTACTGTAGTCACAGATTGTAAAATCAATTATGACATTGACATGAATAAAAAAAATGTAAATTAAATTAGGAACCAGTTTGATTTTGTCTAGACTCTAGATTGTCCTATGGAGCAGGACCAGCATGTTTCCAAGCATTCTTATCTTGGATAATGATCTTTTAATTTGTAATATCCTTGATTACAAAGTGTACTTTGTAAACAAGGTATCTAATTGAACAACATAGCATGACATCACCCCTGTATTCCTCAAAGGGTCAGGCAGACCTCCCGCCAGTTATGTATAAATCCCATGTAACAGGGAACGAGCCTATTGCCATACATCGAGCACAAATCCAGACTTGCAGGCTGTTACTGAGAAATTCCAAAAGAGAACCTAATAACACTTTGCCCGACCCGGGAATCGAATCCAGGACTTCGTGTTCAGCAGTACCGCTTGCGACCACTAGACCAACGATGTAAGCCTCTGATGGCTCAACGCTCAGGGTGTGCCGGACATACTTAAGTACATAGGTAAGTTGGTATCATAAATACTTACGATTAGCAGGACATTTCTGCTATTCGTTGACTAATGATTTAATATTAAAATAATACGCAGTAGGTAAACTTACACAATATTGCAACAGTTTTATCATTAGGTAGGCATTTGTTTTCCTACCGTTAGGGACATGTCAGAACTTGTTCGGATTAGTAATAATAACACAATGACCCTGTTCCTGTGCGGTATTATTATTATGAATTTGAAATGCTTCATTTATATTATGAAAAGATTAAAGTTTGCAAGTCATCATACTCATCGTCATCAGATGATGAGGCTAGGCAGATGCCTAGCCTTTTCCCAACTATGTTGGGGTTAGCTTCCAGTCAAATCAGATGCAGCTGAATATCAGTATTTTACATAGAGCGACTATCTATCTGACCACCACAACCCAGTTACTTGATAATAAAAACGCTTTGGAATGGGCAACTAGCTTCATATTTTCTGACTGACCGACTTCTTAACAATTCAAAAGTTCCTGTTAATGGTTTAATTGAAATAAATGGTTTGAGTTTGAATACAATACTCTTTGGTAGGACTGGATGACAGACTTTCGGGCTTCTGACGACCCCTAACGACTGTCAAAGATTCACGAATGATTTGCAAGTAATGAGACAAATTGATGATGAAAATTCAGGACTCGCCTCATTTACGCACTATGGCTCGAATTTGTTATTAAATGAATTGATGAGAATGAAATAGAAATAGACATATTTATTTACTTGTAGTCAAGGTGTAGGTATAAGATGGAAGTTTCATAAATTTTTCCGATATATTTTCAGTTGCAAGTAGGGTTATTCCCAAAGTACTCCATTCCTTCGTTCTAAAAAAGGCATTCTTTTTTTTAAACAACCGAACAAATATTAACAACTTGATGTCTTAGAATAAGTATTTATTCACATAATTTAAAAGCCTAAAAACAATATGTATTTAAAAGTCTTAAAATAATATGTGCCTACAAGTATATAAAAACTGGCCAAGTGCGAGTCGGACTCGCACACGAAGGGTTCCGTACCACAAGGCAAAAACGCCGAAAAAAACATGTTTGTTGTATGGGAGCCCCCTTAAATATTTATTTTATTTTAATTTTATTATTTATTATTAAAGTTAAAATACAACTGAGTATTTTGTGAATATTTCAAGTGCCTACATGTTGCCATTTTTGATATCGAGCAAAAAAGGGCAAAAAAATCGCGTTTGTTGTATGGGAGCCCCCCTTAAATATTTATTTTATTTTGTTTTTAGTATTTGTTGTTATAGCGGCAACAGAAATACATACTTTGTGAAAATTTCAACAGTCTAGCTATCGCGGTTCTTGAGATACAGCCTGGTGACAGACAGACAGACAGACGGACAGACAGCGAAGTCTTAGTAATAGGGTCCCGTTTTTACCCTTTGGGTACGGAACCCTAAAAATGAGGGTAAATAAAAATAACATCGAAAATTCGTCCGCATCGCTGTCAACAGGAAAAGTGTCCAAAAGGCTGGCAACATTGCCACGTTGTATGGCAATACTGATTCTTTGGCCAAAAAATAAGCCAGCCCCTTCGGTCATGTGAAGAGTCGACCAACCGCTCGGCGAGGTCTCGAAAAACTAAGTGGGCACTCCCATGGCTCAGTGTTTCAACTCCAAACGGATCGAACCCAAAAAGATTGGAGCACTTGATGACTATGTTAATTCTCTTTTACATACCCTTTTCAGCATAGGAACAAAAATGTAATCACATATATTTTTATACGTGTAGGTAACTATTTTTACATTATACCTACGTTTGTAAATGAAGAACCGTCTCCCAGAATGAGTGACAGTTACCCACGTCATATTAAAATGACGGCTATTTTCAGTTTTATAACTTTTAACAAAAAACAATAAGTTACCTTTCGGCTCGTGTTGGTGTGTATTTTTAATCTATTTTCAATACGGATATTTTCATTTAGTTTTTGTTTTCTAAACAGAAAAATATGTTTATTATTGAAAATGAGTCTACGACGAGTATGAAATATGTGATTCATCGTGAATTTCTAAATTTGATAGTAAGTATTTGGTTTTCCGTTTCATGAATAGCATACCAAAATAAAAATTGTAATGTCTTGTAGTCTCTTCTTTGCAAATTAACTTTTTTCGTAGATTCAAGGCATAGACGGAAAGAAAATGAACTTGATGAACTCGGAAAGCACGTTAAGCCGTTGGTACCAGCTGTCATTCGTGGATCTTTGATAGTCTTTACGGGTCGCCAACTCGTCAGTAGCCCGAAAGTCTGACAACCAGTCTTACCAAGAGGTATCGTAATACCCAGTAACTGTGTTGTGGAGGTCAGATAGGCAGTCGCTCCATGTAAAATACTGACCCCAACATAGTTGGGAAAGGCTAGGCAGATGATGATGAACTTACATTTTATTTCGTTGCCCTAAGTCTTCTTAGGCTCTAAACCTGTTTGAAAACCTTTTTTTATCTAGGTAGTCTACACCTACTGAAGTAACTGACGTCAGTCACTTCTTCTAAATGGACTCGGCCCAGAATTCTGCTACGTATTTGGCGCCATCACTAGTCATTTCCCTGGAATTTTAGAATCATCCAAAATAAAACCTAACAAAATTTCAGCTTATTTCAAATAATTAGAAGCCGAATCGTCGTGGAAAGTGAATTATAAAACCTTCACCAATCATATGATCGTGACGTCACAGCATCACGATCAAAATATTAGATAATAAACACAACAAGGTGACACCATGATAAAAATAATCGGCGGTTCAACGACCGTCTTATCATCGCGACCTCAGAATCACCGATAGCATATCACGATGCGTTACATGCGACTTGTTAGAATGTTTCGGACTGTTAGTTTATTAGCATTATGCGGTTTTATTTCACATAAACCTACATGGGCATACGGGGTCAGAAGCTAGGTGCAGTTCCAATTGGTCGTTTCCTATGGAGAAGAGCCGGCAAAAAACTCCACGTTTACTCTTTTAAAAACTATTTTTACAATGTTTTCAAATTACTTTATTATTAGATATGGGAGGACAGTGTAGGCCTGTCAACAAGTACCAGGTTCTTAATAAAATAATCCTTATTTGGTACATTAGGTGCTTACTGGTTTAATAACTGAACAACTATAAATTTGTATTTGGCAATAACCGCTTGTTTTTATGTAAATAAGGCAAACAAAACCAACTATATACATTCTTCCTTTTATTCATAAACATTTCTTAAAGTTAAGTAGTGATTAGCGACTGTTTAAACATACATTTTGATGTTCAAACGTAACTTTTATCATCGTTTATAAATAAACCCCATTATGTTTAATTCGATATATTTCTCGTTTTTTTAAAGAGGAAATTCTGTCTACCTAAAAAATTTAAATTTTAACAATAGTCGTGTTTCTTTCTCAGTTTTCTTTGCTGCATTCTCTAATGGTATCAACTCATTACACTGCTCCTGGCCAGTAGAGCCTTTACATTTACCTTCGTCCACTCCAGACCCAACTCTTGCACTTCCAGAGCATTCCAGACTATCCAGAGCTCGGAAGGTTCCCCTCTAGTATTATAAGTAAGTATTTGAAAAAAGGAAGACGTAGCGTTGGAAGGCCTCCCACAAGGTAGACCTGCTGGATGTGGGACGCGCAGAACCGGCCAAAGTGGCGGGGCTTGGGGGACGCCTTCTAGCAGTGGATGTCTTTCGGCTGAAATAAATGCAATAATTTGAAAAAACACACAACACCACCTCTGTATTCCCTTACTATCAACGATACAACGACTGCTGATAGTACCTATAGTAATCCCACGTTCCCGCGGGAGTCTGGATTTGGGCATGGTTTATGTCAATAGGCTCACCCCTATTACATTGGACTTAAACATAACTGACAAAATCTGGCATTTAAAAAAAAAGCATAATAAGTAATTAAAAATCAACCCCATCAAACCAAATTAAAAACTAATGATAAATAAACACACGATTAACAATCCAAAATGGCCGACGTCCATGAATCATTGTATGAAACAATTAACCCAGATATAGCGAGGCATAAGCTCCATGAAATTATAAATTATGTAGGAAGTAACGCTGGTGAATCAACTGGTTGCGTGCTGCATTAGCACTGGGTTAAGTTCGAAGCAGGTTTAAAATTTACAGCATTTAGCATTTTTTTGGTTGTCATGATCTGTGTGAGTGGTCTTACTTTTCTTCATGCCTGAGGAATGATAAAACTAAAATGTCTGATCCTAATTATATTATTAAGACAATTGATTTTATTTTTGTATTTTCAGATACTCAGAGAGACACGACTACAGTCGATTAGAATCCTCCCAAATCGTAGCAAAAACTCCATTGGAGACCGCCTGTGTAGAACATTGTAAACATGGACCTCACACAATTGATGGTTGCTCTTTTGCATTTATTATCTCAGTATGAATTAGTCTGACCTATCAAAAGTAAGCACAACTAAACAAATTTTCATTAAGCAGCTATACTGTATGATGGTGCTTGTGAAATTACAGTCACATAAAACTTTTAGCATTCTATTGGTTGTAGCAGGAAAGATCAATATTCCTTTTAAATGCGTCTGTTCGCCAACCTATATAACCTGAAGAAAGCCCAAAAAAAATACCCAAACTAAACCTCACAAATAAATAACCATAAAAACGAATACAAAACAAAATCCACCCAAGTCCATATGCTAGGCAGTGGCATACAACCTTGTACCTTATCTCGAAGTGAGTCAATACATACACACTGTAGGTACTGCAACAGTTTTCTGGTTATTCGCCCTTCGTCTATCGTGCGTTTCAATGTTACTTAAATACTTAATAACTATACACTAGGTCAGTGTTGCCTTGCTTGATTTTTTAGAACTAATTTGTATTGGAATAATTGCTTTGGTTTATTATGAGTAGCTGTGAAGAAGCAAATGTATGTCATTATGTTTCAGTGTCGTGTTTAGATGACGCCTCATCTGTATTTAGTGCGCTGCCAGATATAAACAGGGTGACACTATCAATAATTTGATTTGGTGCGACCATAATAATATAAAAAGTGTGCAAGGAAAATGTCAAAGTCAAATCATTTATTTCAAATTACATTAAAGGCACTTATGAGCGTCAAAAATTACAGTAAAATAGAATTGATTCTAGTCGCCCCTTCCAAAAGCTAGTGTTCGTATGGAGAAGAATGGGCAAGAAACTCCATCGATACTCTTTTAAAATGTTTTAAAGGTTTTGTATACATAATTATATGTGAAGACGATCCATCTAGAATAAAATTAGTCTACCACAAAAGGTAAAAATAATTAAAAATGAAGCCATGGCGCCGATTCTGTTATTCACCAACTAAACGTTTAAGTTCAGGCATCTTTATCTTTCTATTTCATTAAGAAAATGACAGAAGATAAATATTAGTTTAGTCCTGTCAAATTAGTCAGCGCCTGACGTAAATTGACGTATTTTTAAAAATCAACTACGTGATAGATACATGATGCCCACACATACAAATATTATAAAAGAAGATGATTTTCCTAGAATTTTAACAAGTGTGTGAGTTACTGTAATCACAGATTGTAAAAATCAATGTCATAAAAATTTAAAGAATATAAGTAAATTAAATTAGCAACCAGTTTGAATGTTTCGGTTACTCCTCAAAATATAAATAAATATCCTAGAAAACGTAACATGCTAACTACTAACTAGAAATAAAAATCATTTGTTTGCATAATTATAATGTCGGTAGGTATACAGAAAATATGTTTTTTGTAATAGTCCAGTAATAAGAAATTACAAATATAACAAAAACTGTTTAAAATATAATTCCATTTCTACCTTCGCCTCAGGAGCTTCTCCAAGGAATAAATGCGCAAGACATGAAATTAATTAAAGCACCAAAGCTCTTCAAAACGATACACACAAAGAAATAAACCTTAATAATAAAACGGATAACGCAGCAAAATCAGGTGCATTAGAAACCACAGGTGTCGACGTTCTACAAACAGGCTGATGAAATAATTCGTACTTACCTACAAATTATAACACGTAACTACCAGTATTTCTAGATATGACTACAAGTCTATAGTCACGTAATCTGGATCCAATGAATCATAATCACCCTTCACGTGATATGGAGTCAATCAACTCAGCCTTCGCAGTCCACTGCTGGACATATGGCTCTCCCAGACAGACTGCGCCACAATACCCTGTCCTCCGCCTTCCGCATCCAGTCAACGCCAGCCACCTTCTTTAGATAATGCACCTATAAATAGACAAATTAATAATTGTACCTATCAGGAACGAGCTGGTACAAATTTGTACCGCTTGGGGTACACATGTCTACCAGTTCGTCCTAATGCAGTTAAATATAGAATTTAGTTCTAAGACGACGATTCTGACTTGGATAAGACTTCTGTAGATGTGGGGAATAAAATGTTAAAGCACACCTCTCTTCTGAGTGCCCTCGTTCCATTTGTAGACATCATGCACTGTTCACCAGACAAGATCTAGGTTAGGAGAGGAAGACAGCAACAGAGAAGAAATTTTGCGTTGGTCAACAAATACATTATGCTGATTGCATGTTGCATTTTCATACCATTAATTCTAGATTCCCTTCCTACTGACAATTCTGATGATACTGTTGCAAACAGCAATCTTTCTTGAAGTCATTTCCTCAGAAGTTACAGGATATGATCTGACACGATAACGGAGTTTATTGCCTTTCATCGGATAGCCTTCAAATCCAGCAGAACAACTACCCACTTACAACTCACAATCTGAATTAATATTGTTCAGAATCTGATCAACAATCATGTTTTACCTTGCATCATGCCAAGATCATGTTCGCAGGAGTTCATCGCCACTCTTCCTTGTCCAAGGTCAGATGGTGATAATTGATAAGAAGTTGTTTGTGTATCTTTTCTGTTATCAGTTTCGTCACCAGCGCCTGTGTTTAGAGAAAGTTGTTTTGTTTTGCGAAAAATCTACGTTCTGAACGCAATTTCGTAATCTGTAATATATGTACGAGTAGATAAATAGGGTTTTATCTAGTTGTTTGCAAGGAGGAGGTAGTGTCCAGGAGGTGATTTTGATAACTATAGTTAGTAAGTAGGTTTAATAACTAAAGTATTTGATCGCTAGATGAGCTGTCAGTATTCCGACCCAAATCTGTCAGTCTATCATTGCTTAAACTATTTGTATACTTCATCCTCACATCATTAATAACAAAGTACCAATTATAATTAACAAATTGTTTCTCAGATTCATAAACAACATCATCTGAATGGGTACATCAGTTATTGAAAGCATTGTTTTATTAAATAGGACTAAAAAATAATGTACTTATAGGTTTAAATTATATTTTAAGCTACTTTAAAACATGTCAATGACAGGATAGTCAACAACATAACATAACATAACATCACGCCAAACCTAATAACACTTTGTCTGACCTGGGAATTAAACCAAAGACCTCATGTTCAGCAGTAGCGCTTACTACTACTAGTCTAACGAGGCAGTTAACAAAATATATGCCAGAGAAAAAGTCATGCAGCTAGCATTCGGCTGTAACAAAAAGTATGATGATAGTATTGTAGTATAGTACGATGTTTAGGTTAAGCCAATCAAAATTGAACCCTAGCTAACTCGTAAATAGTTCAATCTACACTGCAGACGTTTATAATCAGCTGATTATGGAATAAGTCCATAATCGGTCAAGTCTTGACGCAAGAAGACGATAGAGAGAAGATATTCTAAGGTCACAATGTGTATTTACGTCAAGTGGCAATGATGACGGCTATGACAATAAATTGACGTCGGACGTGACGCGTGACGTCAAATTGTCAGCAGAAGTAATCGTTGTAGAAATAAAGTAAATATTTTGAGAGCTAATAGAGAATTCGTGATCGGCTAATGCATTGATTTTATAATGCAGCATGACTTTTTGGAATGAAGGCAAAAGGTGCTAATTTTGATGATTATGAGTCCTAATGTATATTTGTAAAAATATATTTTAAATAAAAGAGTGTCCATGGAGTTTCTGGCCCGATCTTCTCCATACGTACCTACGCTTGGAATGGGCAACTAGCTTCATATTTTCTGACTGACCGACTTCTTGACAATTCAAAAGTGCCTGTAAATGGTTTAAATTAAATAAATGCATACCGTCTTATTACAAAACGAGATCTAATTTTAGACCTAGCCTAAACCTTCGAGCCAGTTACAATATTTTGAACTTTATTCCGACAAACGTAAATTTCTTAATACAAAATTGACAACTTAGACTCGGGTTTAACGTCAGTTTTTGTAATAAGAGCTTTAGCTTCGTCGGATTATAGTTCGAAATTTAAAAATGGCTGGAGGGTTTAAACCTGGGTCTAAAGATAAATCTTGTTTTGTAATAAGGCCGTTTGAGTTTAGAGGAGCGTGTGGCTAAGAAATAATAGCTACACGGGTCGATCGATCAGATTAAGTTCCGCTTGCCACGATTGGTCCGTGGATGGGTGACCATCTTTACATAACAAGATCCCTCCGTGCCTTGGAAAGCACATTAAGCCGTTGGTCCCGGCTGTCATTCGTGAATTTTTGACCATCGTTACGCCTCGTCAGAATTCCGAAAGTCTGACAACTAGTCTATGCCAAGGGGTATCATATTACCCAGGTACTGGGTTGTGGAGGTCAGATAGGCAGTCGCTTCATGTCAATTACTGGTATTCAGCTGCATCCGGTTAGACTGGAAACCGACCCCAACGTAGTTGGGAAAAGGCTAGGCAAATGATGAGGAATCGTAACGTATTCACCAGGATCACACTTGATTTTGATGATTCTGTCTAGCGTTAATAAAAGCTTTTGACAAAGTCCTTATTGTCAATCAACAATCAGCTCAGCCTATCGCAGTCCACTGCTGGGCATAGGAGCTGTCTCAGTCTGCGCCACAACACCCTGTCCTCCGCCTTCCGTATCCCCTGCCCCAGCCACCTTTTTAAGGTCATCTGTCCATCTAGCTAGGGGTCACTCACTACGCTCTTGTCAATGTCATGCCCAATTAACCCACTACCCACCTTGTGCAATAAACGTCCAACTAAAAGTTGGTAATATATCGTACCTTAGGTTATCCTCATTTTCATGTAGTATACCGAGTTCAATAACATCTAAATCTTTGCCTTACATTTTGAATTACACAGGCGTGGCTATATTATCTTTTACATCCCCTTTAATCTTAATTTTGTGATTTATGATATTTGCTTGAATTCCAAAATAGAAATAAACTACCACTTTAGCAAAATGTTAGCTGTTTATAGTCGTTCTTAAGCTAAGGTCATACGGTTTTAATCTCTTAAATCTACTTGATCGTGCAATAAAATTGCAAAATAAATACTAAAATCCTTTAACACTTTGCTGTACCTAAGTGCTAAATTGCTGTGTAAATTGATGAGATAATTACTGAAACAAGGACAACATCTTTTCATAATATTATTGCTCGTGTAAATAATATACAATGCTATATAGAAAATAGGAAGCACGCTGAGATGGGTTCTTGTAAATCTAACCACCCTTGCACATGTTGAATATACCTACTTAGTTTAACTTCATGTTGTTATGTGTTTATGTTGATGTTATGTTGTATGTGAAGTTATGTTATAACATAACTATCTATTGCTGGTCATCTCAGGTCTCTCCAATCATAAGCCATTTACCTAGCCTAATCATCATCAACATTTCAACCGAAAGTCGTCCTACGCTGGATACAAGCATAGAATTCGGAACACCACGCTGCGTTCCAAAACGGGCATACTGGATGTAGGAAAGAAGGCTGACAGGCTCAAATGGGATTGGGCGGGTCACATCAGCCAAATGCCGGATGAAACGAAATGAAATTATTTATTCTGTAAATAGGATATCGGAATCCCTTTTACACGTCATAATATAAAAAATAAAATAAGCTACTCTCAGATGAGGTCGGCGTTTCTTATCTGACTACTCTGAGAAGAAAGGCCGAAACAAACAAATGACCGCTGGACAAAGGTTTATAAGCCTATAATTTATAGTATAGTATAGTTCTTTATTTGCACAGAAAGTAGGTACAAACACACACACAACACAACACAACACAGGTGTTAAGTTCAAAATGATCCTGTACTAACTACTTTAACTAAGGCATGCAAACAGTTTTAGCTACTTACAAAAGGACTCATTAATATAATTTTGTATTATCACATTCAATCAAATCAATATAAGATTACCATGTCACGATGAAATTCAGTACATTATTAGAAATACGCAATACAATAATAATGTCAAGTTTAATAAAATGGGATCATAAATTCGTCAAATTCGAGGACAAATCGGTTCGTTTCGGTGTCAATACCCTGAAAATTGACACTTGCATATTTCCAAAGTTCGATTTTTGTTCCAAGACTCAATGTTTCAATAATTAAAATCATTTGCAAGACAGATCCTAAAATTATATTGCATCATAATAATTATACTTGCCTAAAACTTTCGACTTATCATTAATGCTTTTATCACCTATCCTAAGGCCACTACCTTACCATTCCAGTGTTCTAAAAGGACTTCGTGTCACATACCTTTCTCTCCTCAAAAGGTCACACTTTATCTGCTCACCCCTTCAAGGAAACGTCGAGTATGTGACACTAAAAATAGCTCAGATAAGCAGTGTTGTCTTATCATCGCGACAGATTGTCTGCCATTCCGATTGGCGCACGAAACACTGGCTTGTTGAGCGAGCGATAAAATTGATACGGGAATGTTACGGGCTCATATGCCTGTATACATATATGCTGTTTTGATGTGCATTGTAATATTAGTGGGATGTTTCATTAGAGTAATTATTATTGTATTTGTATTGACCGAAACTTGCTGTTCCTCTGCATCATCCGACTACTGGGGAAAGGCCTCAGGACTATGAATTCCAGGTCTTTCGATCCAGGGCTAAAGTGGACCAGTGGTCGTTTGTTATATCCAACTCTTCCCGCCATGTTAAAAAATCTAGAATGATGCTGTGAACTGATTAGTCCACATAACTCTACTTTTTTTTGTAGGTTCATAATCAACTTGGGTGTCGTTTAGGTAATATAGTAAAGAAACTATTGTCGATGTTAGAGGTCTGATTGCAAGTTTAAAACCTGTTTTGTTACTTTTTCAATGGCGTTACTATCTCAGTTTGGTAGGTAGTCGAAGACACCATTGATTTACATTGAAAAGTATTGTAGAATGTCACTATAAAATTAGTAACCAGTCTTACTGGTTACTGGTTACTGGTGCCCTGGCTAGGGAGGGAGGAGGGGGTATTACTTAGGCCAGTCTCGTAAAATACAGCCACAGTGTGAGCATATTTGTTTTCCACTATCTGTTTTATTTATCATTCTTCTGGTTGACCACCGCCAGCAGCCTCCAACATCAAATCCTAGTCCATCTACTAAATACGGCAAATCGAATGTTCAATTTGTTTATGCATATTCATGAGGACAAGGCGCTTGAACACCACCCTCTACAAGAACATACGAAATTAATTTGGACCCACCTACTTAGCATTCATTCCGTACGAACCGACCCCATGTTGTATTAATACAGCTGGATTAATTTACTGTAGTTGATAAAGTCTTCCAGTTGATTAAGAGCTGGGAAAATTAAGTTTGGCGCTCGATTTCTTAGTGGATTTTTATTGGGAGGCTGTTTTACATTCTAATTGGATGTTGGATGAAACTGCTGAAGTGGCTTCGATGGAATATGTTGTGTGAAAATGTCAGCTTAGTTTTGTTCTTGTGTCGTGATTTCAGTTCCGCTACCGGCTGGGAAAGATTTAACAAAATGCTTTCTTTTTTTTCTGTTGGGGAATCATCAAAATTAAATAGTGCAATTATACTAGCTGCACTCACACACTGTTGTGGTCAATGGTATTGTATGTAAGAAGTCGAAACGCTCTGTTGAAGTGTACGAAACCCAGACTTTATTGTATTTCTGAAGTACCTTTCTGTATTTTCAACTTTTAGGTACCCCATTACCCGCCGCAGTTGTATATAAGCAACTTATCATTTCTGAGCCCCTAGCACCGCAGTTGTAAATTTGCAACTTAAGTCTCCAAAGTGATTTTTAAACGTATTTTTATTTACGTAGGAGCAGTTTCATAATAAAAATAAAGACCACCGTTGCCATTCAAGGAATTTCTTTCCTTTTCCCTAAAATCACTTATGCAAAGCACCAAATTAACGGTGAAAAAAATGCATAAAACCCATCGCAAAATGCAGGTTTGACCTTAACCTGTACCGCCAGAGTTGTATAAATACAACAGTAGTGATGTAGCACATAAGTTTATTTATTACTCTTAATGCAAACTTTAGTTTACTCAAATAATATACAAATAGGTTAGGCATTCAGAATTAAAAAGTAATTCAATGCTTGTTGCTGTTTGAACCTATTTCTAACTATAATATCTAAAACTGAACATGATTTAAGGTAGATTCATATTACAATTAGATAGACGATTTTTACTAAATTGTATTTTAGTAACAACCCTAGTACTTTAACGTTATCAAAGAAGTCCAGCGCCGGAGTTGTACATATGCAACCGCTTGTGACGTCATAAGCGAACTCATAATGATAATAGTGAGGGTACATCTGTTTTATTTGTTAAGAATTATTAATGAAATAGTGGGTACTTATTTTATTTCATTGGGTCTTGTGGCCGTGTTTGAATCGCAAAATGTCGAGTGCAGAGGAATTAATAAGGATTTTAGAAGGTTACGAGGAAGATGTAGAAGAATTTGTGACCGATAATGAGTTAGAAGAGGAGGAGGTATGTACCCAAAGTTGTATAAATGCAACAATAGGGATTCCGAAAGACGTATTTAGTAGAATTATGAACTATACTCTATCAATGCTTATAGCTTTTTTTATTCGGGTAATTTTAATTATAAGGTTAATGACTTATAAAAAAACATTAGATTTTCGTAAAACGTGTAATTTTACTCTTAAAATCTAGTAAAAAAAAATAAAAAAATTGTGAATGGTGCACAACACTATAGTTGACCTTGAAAATACGTGATTGGCGCTAGGGGCACATTTTTTTGCAAGATTATACAGCGGTTAAAGGGTTAATGGTCGGCCCAGAAAGAGATGGCGAGATGACCTGAATGCGTACCGCAAGGGCTGATTCGAGTTGGCGTGGGAAAATAATTCCTGGAAGGATTTGGGGGAGGCCTTTGCCCAGCAGTGGGACAAAATAGGCTAACAAAAACAAAATGTTTTGTCAAATCAATAAAAAAAACTAACAGTAATAAAGGCTAATTCATTTATTTTATTTATTGTAAGTTAAAATCCTAGATAGGTTATCCAACATTCGATCACCAAACATGGCACACTACCATACTATTAGATGACACGTGGAAGAAGGTTGGCATGTCAACATTATCGTGAGAGAAAAAGAGACAAGACGATATGAAACTAGGCTAATTAGCCATATTTTGACTTGCCACTTTCGGAGCGTGTATAATCTATCTACCGCTTTTTACTTAAAACGTAAAAAGTTACTTTTGGTTATCCATTCCTGTTCACTTTTGAGCTTGGTGTCGTAAATAAGTAATGAATAGGAATTACTGAATAAACTTTGTAAATATTTAAGTCATTCATTACTGATTGTTCATCCTCCAATGTTTTCATAATATATTTTTTTACTTAAGATGAGAGTGCTACTCCAACAAAATCCAACACTATAAATTATTTAAATTCATTCCTACCTTCAAAAAGCTCGGGATCAACACCCCACCTTTCTTCCGACTTTACAGCCGAAAAGTACATCGTATCGTAAAACAGGGGCTTCATCAATCAAGTTAATTAATATGTAGGTAGGAGAAAATATTTAGCTCTGTAATGTAACAGATAAGAAGCTTGCGCTGGCTTCTGAATACCAAACAGTGTTTAGCATTCACAGCAACCGCTCCTAGATATCGAACGTGATGAAAAAATACGCTGTGGCGATGGTTGAGCCGATTTCAATTTGTATTTACCAGACAATCGTTTCTCGTTGTTTTAGTGGCTTTAATGCTCCAGCAGGACTTTTTTCTTTGCCACATTTACGGGTAGTTGGAATGTGATTTCTGGTTTTAGGGATGCCTTTGATGTATCGTGGCGGGTTTCGGGTAGCATTGGATCTTGTGGGTTCAGCTGATTGATTGATTTGATTTCGATGTGTTGGTTGGATATTCGGGTCTTTATTTTTTCTGTTAAGGATATATTCTTATTGTTTTTTGGGATTTGAATTGTTTTGGGAAAAATGTTATTATTTATATCTAGCTTCAGGTCGTAGTATATGAGGTTGATTTTTTTTTTGAGATATATTTATTGATTTTCTCTACTTTCAATTACACTGTTATTTTGTCGTAGAGCCATAGACGATAGTTTTATTTTCACTTCTCATATTATTTTGTTGGTTGCCCTGGAAAAGGATGCTTGGACAGATTTAGGAGAGGGCTTGCCCAGCTGTGGGACACGTGTATGCTAACATAAATATAATTTTATTACCTCACGTGACGAGAAACCTCATTCATGCCAACAAAAATTGCGTTGTATTCAAATAAATAATTTCTTCCTGAATAAATTATTGTACCTTTGTAAACATATTAACTTACCGCTTACCTTGTTTAAACGATAACAATATTGTTTATATAGGATAGCTACTTCCTTTTCAGCAATAAATAATGCCAGTATGTTTCTTGTTCCTGTATTTAATTTTAAAATGAGTAAGCTTTTGCCTTTTGAAGTAACTTCTATACGTTACAGATGTTAATTGACATTATTGCTGCTGATTTTATATTGTGCAATATATATCTTACTGAACAGAGTCCTTTTATGCGTAGTGATAAGAGCCACAAGAATATATCATGTTCGTAAATAGCATTCTTCGTTACACTGGGCCCCCTTGGTGGACCAAGGCCCACTCCCTCTTACAGAGAGGAGGCCTGTGTACCAGCAGTGAGAACATTATAGGCAGATGCTATTCTTTGTTAGATAATAATTGTATGGTCATAGTCATTCCGATCATCAATCATGGTAATAACAAGCGTCAACTTTTCAAGGTCGTTTATAGAAGCAATAGCGAGAAAGGCCCATCTTTCGTCTGTAGTCTAATATATAACACCTTTTGCTTCCCTCGCTCATTAAATTTACAACGTACCTACCATCAAACCTACATTTGTTTACCTCCCATTTCGTATACGGACACATCTCAGGTCATTCCGTACCCATTACGTGAAACCATTAAGTCAAAATTAAAGCCATCCGCGTACATTTCAACATTATAATTTTGAGGGCATTGCAAAATTGCTCCAAATATGATGACGTCATCAAAAATGAGTAATGATCCGTCTAATGCGCTGTGGCATATGAAATTAAAGCTATAAATTTGAATAACATGATGATAGGGCCCTCGGCCGAGGCCTTATTTGTGGCCCCTTAAATGAAATTGCATAAGGGAGAATTTAATATGCTCTATTATTGATAATCTCTTAACATTATTATTTAGCTAAGTGGCCCTGAGACTAGGTCGTACTATCTTTGGTAGTGGCGTGAAGGTGACCCAAGGGATTATATTGGGCCCTTATATTCTAGAATTAGGTATAAATTTAGCCCGGCCTATCGTCGCTCACTGTCCCTCAGTATAATATATTGCCTAAGCCCTGGTTATTGATAACATCGTACTGAAATACGAACTATCTCTCTTTATTTATGGAACTAAATTGCTAAATAGGTTTTGCTGGTTTGACCTCATCCATTTTTTTTTTCCATCGTGTTAAGTATCCACTACATTTTATTATTTTAGAAATATCTCGCCGTTCAATTGTGTTAATATTTCAGTGCCATAATTCTCTAGTACCTAGATATTAATATTTTCATGTGTTATTTACATAACATCACGCCTGTAATCCCCAAGGGTTAGACAGAGACATACCTAGTAGCCTGAAAATAAAAGTTTTTTTATTATTATTATTATAGGTACCTTTAGTACGGTTCACAGATCGCCAGTTATGTTTAAGTTCAAGGCAGTAGCTCTACGACGAGGTTTTTGCCACTAACCGGGCACAATCAGACTCCAGACTGAATAACAATACCACTTCGGCTGACCTGGGAATCGAACCGAGGACCTCATTCTCAGCATTAATGCTTGCGATCGTTTGAATAATGAGGCATTCTTAATGTATTATTTATTATCATCATTGCCGATACTCTAGTTTATTTATACTTACTCTCACTTTACTTTTAATACTTATCTTATCTTATTCTTTCTTTCAGAAAGATCCCATCATGGTCCACAGCAGGCTTAGGCAGCAGGCAATCAGCTCCCTCTATGTTATACCAGCGGTTTTCAGCCTCTCTGCTAACTTACTGCAGTTATCATCTTCGAGATTTTTATATTTTTATTTTTACTAGTTCTTGAAGAACCCAGAATGTCTTGGTTCACTATATTTCTATGTAAGTGTGTGTGTGTGTGTGGGTGTATGCGTGTGTCTATGTGAGTTGTGGCACTTTTTCTATTGTGCTTTTTGTCTTAAGTATACTCATAGTCATCAATATAATTATTATGTTTAAAGGTAATAGGGGATGTTTTCAATAAAATTCGGGTTATTTTTTAAAAACTGGATGTTTTACTTTACGATATATAATAATTATATGTTCATTGAAACAAATTACAAATACAAAATTTACACAGTTTGTCTTATGTATTAATCAATAACTACATTATTATTTAATCGTACCTATCATATAGAAGACTACTCATACATTTTATGTATATACCTAAAGATACAGTGACAATAATTTATACAACGGACGAGGGGAAAACGATGTTAAAAATATGTCTTGTATGAAAACTTAAACATAATAGAACTCCTAAATTATTGGACAAAGATGAATAAAATGTACCCGTCTAGGGTTAATTACTTAAAGATAAACCAAACTGATCTAATATGTACAATCTTTAAAACCAATGTTACAAAAAAAAAGTTGAAAACAACAGTTTCCAATTTTTGGTAAGCCGAATGTTTTATCGCTACATACAAAGAGATCCATCGGTAACAGTGTTGAAAGAGCTTCGTATTTTTTTGGTATAAATTGAATAACACAAACTAATAATCAGGTATCAGGGGCCATTGATGATGAAGGTTCGTCTTATCAGACTAGAATGTCTCGGAAAAATGATGCAGCTTCCGACGAGGCCAAAAATATTTACAAGTCCAATGGTAAAAGCAGGAAAATGAAAACATCAGTCCAATCCTTAGCGATATTTGTTAAAGCCATGCTTTCTAGCATCGTATTAAGTTTGGCATTGTACACCAAAGCATATATTCTGAGTGTATACATGCATCTACCTTAACATTATTTGTTAAAATTTAATGGACCATTTTTTGTTCCTAATTTGTTCAAAGTAATTATATACAGTAAATCAACTTGAAACTTTCAATTCAACAATTAAGGACAGAGTCAATCGCACAAGCAGCTTTCGTTGCGATTGTTGGACAATACATATATAATCATATAGAGCAGGCGTATCCCCCTGGATAAAGAATTCGTTAACACAAAAATCGCATCTTACAATAACATTTTCTTAATCATTATGTTTTATAACTATCAACTTTACTCTTATGTTAGTTCCTTGATTCATGTTGTGCGAAATTTTCGTTATTTTTTATTATTCTTGTTTAATTATTAATAGTTATTATAAATACCAATAATTATGACACACTCTACTATAACAACGAATATATGCGTACTACTGTCTGGTGATAATACATTATCGTTTATATTGAATTACAGACACCAATTATTTTCTATTTAATATTAATGAAGTGCGTGAGGAATGAGAAGGGAACAGAAGATTCGTTGTGTCTTGAAATATTTCGAAGCAAATAGGTTTAGGGACATACAACTCTAGATCGCGACCATTGATTGTAGCTTTAACTGCGACCAAAGAAACAACATTGTTGTTAAGTTGGCCGTATTCGTTAGTCTTAAATGTGGACGCAATATCGAAGAGGATCAACCATATTAATTTCGTCTTAATGACCAAATTCGTCTCAATGTACAAGATATTTACAAAGGCCAGGTTATGGTCTAGAGAAAGTCCTTATTTAAAACTTAAAACTTTCCCATTTGTTTCGAAACCGAAGGAGAGGTACTAAGATAGAATATGCTTATAATAAATCAACAATAGCGTAGATACATATGATACAGAGATATAATTACGATCAATTATTTTTTTTAAACAACGTAACGAGAATATCAACTTTTCAGTTCTGTGAATGATTTCACTAACATTTTAATCGCATTTATAGATTATTATAACCAATTCTTATGATACAAGTGAATTACTTCTTTGCAATGTCCGCCTGCCAGGTTTACATCTAGTCGGTTCAAAGCGAGATTGTAAGCTTATTTTCATGCGATCTCGATAAATTGATACACAACAATATTTGTTACTTATACCACGGTCAGACAAACTTGGTTATTTCTACAATTAACCAGACAACACGCGAAATATACTATTCATTTCTGCACAAGACCCAGAGGCATCGTAAAATTTCTGTATCTGACCGTGATATACGTACTTAATATATAAGTATATAATAATTACATATATAACCTACAACAACTACGTCCTTTATGATATTTTTACTTAAGACGTTTTATATACCCTCTAATTTTTTGTCACAGTGTCGCTTTATTTTGACTTCATTATTATAAACATTTTTTTTTTTCAATACTTACTTACATACCTGAGATTAAAATATACTTCCATGGTATTCATTAAAAGAATTTTAAGGCTAAGAAGAGAGGAAGCCTTAAGCAAAGAATTTTGAAGAACATTGTCCAAGGAAGGCAATGATAATCTTAGGGACATTTATACTTCTAAAATACATAAATGAAAACTATTAAACCCTGATAATTCCAATAATTATTGAAAGAGAAGCGCTAATTTACAACATTTTAAATTCGATGTTGTATTATAATTAATACTCTCGGGGTTTTGACAACTCCCCCACTAATAAAAATCATATTTACAGGATTTGTACAGCAGCTTTGCAAACGAACATTATTAAAATAACTTTAAAGTTCTGTGGAAAATCGCCACGTTTCGAATCAAAATTAAATATTGCTTCATTTTGTTTACACACAAGCATAAAATGCGAAAATTAATTTTCATTCGAAACACAACGATTTTGTACCGGAATATTTTCAATATTGAATATTACAATTTAAAATGGTAGTTGAATATCTAATTTTCTATGCCTATTGTTTGAAAACGACAGATCGACTTACAATTTTTATTAGTAGCAGAGAATTATACTAATTTGAGCGTGATGCCACTAATCGTAGACATATTATATTGCTTTCAATCGTTGATTATTGGTAATGAACCCCATTATATACCTAGATGGAAAGTTGAAGAAAAGAAAGTAAAAATATAGCGACGTTGAAAACAAACGATTTAAGGACGTTCGCAGAAAAACTTACAAAGGATAAAGCAGAAAGAGTAATGACACTTTATTGTCAAAGTTGACGATACGGAGCGACTGATTGTACAGTCAAAATATAAACCTAATGGAACTCCTCATTCTAATACGACATTTATACTTGAAGACTTCTTTGACATCAATCCATTAAAAATAAAATTCAAAAGACATATTGACAACATCCTTTAAAAGAACCAGCAGAGAAAGCATACAAAACAAGCACATATTGTATGCTTAAAGAATAAAATATTCCATGAAAATAACTTTGAACAGCAAGACATAAAAATCAAACACCTGTGTGGCTTTAAAATTTTATCACGAAACTATTTTATTAGTTGTATGTCATTTAACGACATATGACAATCGTCCTGCGAAATCAAATCGATTTCGATAACAAGGAGCAATAAAATAGTCATGATAAAATTATTTAAGACTATGAAGTGTTAAACAACAAAAATGCTCCAGAAAACAATGAATTTCGATAAAACTCTAATTTTCTGAATGATTGAAACAAAATCATGAAAGGCTACATGAAGAAACTCTTACGACAATTGCTGATGAAGGAATTCCATTAGATCACATGCGAACGAAGCAAGATGAGAAAACAAAATGCAAATCTGGCATCGAATAATATAATCTTACAATATCTTTTATACAAGTTTTGTCCATTAACAGCGTCTAAACACTACGCGCTTAAAATACTTGTTTGAGCATCACTAAAATAAGTATTACAAGAATTTTCAAGTTTTTTTTTTTCATTAGGCACAAATTTATTTTTCGTCCTTTCTTATTATAATCGCCCTACGACACACAAGACAGATATAGATAACGCTTTTTATGCATTTTTTCTTATTTAAATGGGTTTTCATAGACACTTACTAATTAATACATGAACTTTTTTACATATATAATATATTATATAAAGAATATAATATAGGTAAAGCATTTTCTTTCTTACCTAGAGCACAACGGATCCCTTATATTTTTTGGGACACAGAAGTATCTACAAATATTGTTACAATTTGAAAACAGGTATATTATGTAGAAGGGTTATCTATCTTAATAATGAATGAGACAACATTCCTTTGAACATTATCCCTTAACTGACACGATTTTCAATGAATTGACAGATTTTTTTAGCAAAAATTTTTCCTTTTTTTTTCTTTAAATACAATTTGTTTAGCTTATGCTCTGCTGTGGAAATCGGAATCAAAATGGATTTTAATTTCATATACCTAAAATATTATGATTTGATTGTTATTTTTGGCTATCTAATCCTGAAATATTCTGACTATCTATTATAACATTGACAACAATTTTGTAAAATGTCCGCAGTCCGTATTCCACAGCAACGCAAATATCAAAAATATGTACGTATTTTTCCACAATATAAAATGTTATGCCCAGTATTAAAAATTAACAAAAAAATAAAAGAGTTAGAGAAGCTAGCGCTGCTAAAACTAATCTATGCGATATCAGTCTCCACTAGAACCTTATAATTTAGAAAATCCATAAAGTAAATCACAGAGATTGAATTAGCAAAACATTTTGTGTTGAAAACTAACAATTTGTTGACCCATCCAATATAATATTTCTTTAGAACCCACCGTCCCGCGGTACAACGCATTCCAATTATTGATATGTATCTTCTATAGACGTTATTGTGTTGTCAATGTAGCGAGAAGAATAACGAAACGAGAATTGAAAGTGTCCCTTCACGTCGATCCATAGGTGCCATCATGCTTTACAATATAATTTCATACCTTACCATTGAACAAATATTACCTTACTTTACGAATCCTAACTTACGAGACCGACTCGAAACATTTAATATAAATCAGACAGTGGACCCCTACCACCACACTCCTACTGGGAGAGCGAGACACGCGTAGCGGAAGAGACGGTATACATACAGCAGCGACAGAAGTGAATAAGTACGCGGGACTCGCTCCGGTGACAAACTAACTTGGTAGGGGCCCACCACATCCAACCGAGACAAACACTTACTCCCGCACACCGAAATTCTTCCAATGACATACCGATCAGCTTCCAATAGTAAAATAATAATGTTTAACTATCTCTACGTGTGCATCAAAGTATAAAGTGAACTTACGTACAGGATATACGAACGCAAGACAAACGACTATAACTAGTCTTATTTTTCTATTACAAGAAGAATGATACATATTTCAATCTAAGACGTTTCAAATTAAAAGACGACCCTTAAAAGTACAAATGTTAATAAAATAAAAAAGAAGGTGTGACGTAGAATGCAAACTCACAATTTTAGAATGCACTAGAAGCCAAGTCATGTAATGTACACGTACAGAATACGGCGCGACAACGCGACGCGAGCGCGCGGGGCGACCTGACTGGCCCGTGGCTAACTAACAGGCGACGGAGAGCAGACGGATTTAATTACTGAGATGCGTCTGAGACGTGTCGTTTGGAAATTACCTCCATTATGTGTCGAAACCATTAATTTAATAACGAAAGCAAAACGACAAAACAAGAACCAACTCACAGCCTACATTTATGAAACCCGATGCCGCTTCCTACGAAGCGTCGCCGTTATCGAAAATGAAACTTTAAAACTAAACGATTAAAGTAACCGTACGAACCGAAGAGGAACGCGACCGTGAGGTCGGTTGTCAAAACAATTTTCACCCTCGATCCTTATTAAATAACTTTGTACATTAAATCCAAATGTCGACACGTCATTTTGGATAGGCACTCTCTAGGCGGAGCGGCGAGCGGTCGCCGCGTCGTCGGCCTCCGTGGGGGCGGCCCGTTGGCCGACCGCATGAGATCAGTGGAACCGGCCGGCAGCGGCCGTGGCGACCCGAACACCGCTCTAAGACGACGTCAGATACGACGAGAACGTGTGGTCGACCCAGTCGCCCGCTACGCCAATCTCGCTCAGCATGTCCGATACGTCGGGCGTGCACGAGAACTCGAAGTGCGACCCCGACGACGACGACGCTGTCTCGAACGAGTCGATGTCCGTCGTGAGGGCCTCCAGGTCTACCTCGCAGTCCGCAGGCAGCGGCAGCAGGTCCGTGATGGAGTAGAGATCTGTTAGGTCCGCCTGCTCGCGACGATTGTGATCTTCGTAGAAGCAGGCTGACTCCGGGGAGTCGGGCGAGCCCGCCGGACTCGCCGGTAGCGGCGGAGGCGCGGGAGTCTCCACGGGTACACTCGGCACCGATGGAACAGGTCTCCTCCGCCTGGCAACGCCCCTATTGTTGTTGGAGTCCGCGCGCTGTTTGCGTTTTGGCTTCGTCACGCCTCCGGTTTTGGGCCCTGACCTATCTGACTTGGCGGTCTTCTTGCGCGGCCTGTACTTGTAGTCGGGGTATTCCCTCATGTGTAGCTGCCGCAGCCTCTCCGCCTCGTCGATGAAGGGCTGGCGCTCTTCGTCGTTGAGCGTCTTCCACACGCGGCCGAGGTTCTTAGAGATCTCCGCGTTGTGCATGTCTGGTGTCTGCTCGCATATTTTCCTGCGTTCTATCTGCGACCAGACCATGAACGCATTCATCGGCCTCTTTATGTGGTTTGGGTTGTTCTTCTTTGTCTGTGAACAAAAGAGAAAATCCTGTTAGTCGAGATCAGGTTTTCAAATTTTACAGGCAATTTGTGCCCAACTATAATGTAAATTCGCGTTCGAGGTGGAAAATCAACGTTATCTGTTTAATTGTGGGAGCACTATTATTATTTCAGGCATGTCCGATTCGCGGAGCCGGGCCACGTCCAATTAGTATGCAAGGTGGTGCAACATTAACTCAGTGTCCTTACTATTAATGATATTGTTATCATAGGAATTATTATTATTACAAACAAGTCGAAATCTCTAATAGTGTACACAGTTATTGCGTTGTTATGTCGGTTTGTGTATGTTTTGTTCAAGTTAGTGAAACATATTGAGTTTACCATAGTTTGCCCTGATCAAGATTAGTTTAGTAACTTTGTATAATATTGTTGAACTAGATTAGCATTCACACAGATTTGGTGTACGTTAGTTTATGTTCTCACGCGACTATACATCTGTTGATAAGGCAGACCAAAACCTACACGAAACACGGACAAAATTCAGCGCAATTAGACCAAAAACAGTCCGCGATAACGTCTGCCACTAGTGACCCCATTTGAAATTCTATTTGAAACGATAGCTCCAACTGGAGCTATAAAACGTTCAAGTGATATAAACATTTCCGTAATTTGCTTATACAAAACATTGACTGACGAGGATGTATAAGGACGCAGGAAGTTATTATCAAATCATGTAGGAAGTGATCTGAGGACAGAAGCCGGTAGTGTCTCCTTGGTGATAAGCGTTCGACTTTAGGGAAGGTGTAATGAGAGCGGATTAGAATACGAGGCCCGCGGAGTGGAGGACCGGCGAATAATAATAATCCTTCAACGTATACATTTAAATTACAAATAAATATTGCTCGTCCTGTCAGACAAACAAGTATGATACACACAGGAAATGAAGTGGTCTCTTCGAATAGAAAAGTGACCACATTGAGTGAGTCAAACTTCGACTGAAGGTTGTCTTAAGAAAGCTGATCCGTCAAGGCTAACCACCAGATATCAACAAATTCACAATGCAAATGCAAAGAACTCTTCCTTATAATCAGATCTTTGCTAAATCACGCCATCATTCGACCTCGTATCCTTAAACCGAACCACTTTCGTTGAGCGCGACTCGACAAAAAGTTTTTTTCCAAACTTATTTATATTCAAGACAAAAAAAGGGTTTGTACGATAGCAACTAAATCAAGTTCAGAACACCCACAGAGTTTCAAGGTGAACTGAGGAGGCAGTTTTTGCGGTCCGCTATCCAGGTTGAAAACGCAGTTATTACTGAGCCGAGGTTTTTCGGGCTCCTACAATTTGTTTTAGGCCAGAATTTCAACGGCTGTGACTGGATTAATCACGTGTTTGGTGTTCGTGACCAGTCTGTTGCTAGGCAGTTTTTTTTCCCGTTTCCGTACAGTTTTAAGTTTTACAAGCTTGTGTTGGTTTAAGTATTTTCGGTTGTTTGAAATGAAACTCCCTTTAGCAGCCATTTTGGGATTCGGGAACTTTTTTACAAGTTGGTCACGGGTGAGTTAAGTGAGCCGAAAGTATCCTAGTTTTTGCTGCAGTGTTATTGACTCTATAATAAAATCCTGAGCAATTTGAACGTATGTACGATAGTTGAGCTTCAGAGTTAAGCATACTGGAGCCAATCATTCAATGACATTGATGAATCATGTCTGTTTCAGTATGATTCGTAATGACAGGAACCGAACCCATTTTTTATCGTCACTGTTCAATGCATGTTTAAAATACAATAAATGTAGCATGTCTTTTTTGTATTTAGTAGTTACATGTCTCGGCTTTGAATCCTATTTATTAAATAAAATAAAGCAATAAAGACGTTGTTACCAATTGGATAGCATTTAACATAGGAGTTCTTTTCAACTGAACTATGACAAATAAAATCAATAATTCATTAGAAATAAACATTGCAGCATTTAAAATTCTATTATTGTTTTCATTGCTAGTTAGAGACATATAATTTCTCCTACATTTACCATGCAAATAGTTTTCAACAAACAAACGCAGGCCTACTCATACAATAAAGTTAGTCGAGAAAGGACAGCTGAACGATTAGACTTTAGCGAGTTCCTTCACTATAACTTGAAAAGGAATCATTTAATGACTAGTAATTGAGTAAATTAATGGGTTTGCTTGCTTTTTTTTCTATTTTATTGTACACAATTTTATGCAAGATGATTGCTTTCCCATGAAAATAATACTTAACGTTTAGTTCTTTATTGTCAGTCCTTTTAATTCCTTACTTAGGTAATAAACTTATAATTTAGAATGATTATTTATTTATATTGATTCACTATAAGAGGCTAGCAGTACTGACATTGAATCAACATTTGAAAATAAACATCAAGACGTGTTATGGAAATTCGATTGCAAAAAAAATCATTAACATATTTACTCATAATAAAGCTTATGTTTTTCTCATATTACCTGAGATACTAGCGCTAAACTTCCTGGCATATTATTTACTATAGCTTGCCCGGAAAAGGTGCGTTCAGTCCTTGTATCTTTCCCTTTTTGTATTTTATCAGTGTTTGCACGATCTAGGCTTTAAACAACACGTGTACTGCACGTGGACGTTGCAAAATTATAGTGTTTTGCTGGCCTTCCTTTTACGGTAGAAGTGTTGCTATAGATTGTAGGTATTCAATGTTGAGGTATTAGATACTTAAGAGCGTTTATGCCGTACGGCATTTCATACAAACTTTCAAGCCCTTGTTTTGGGAAAGGAAAAAACTGATTTTAATTAAAATTTATACGCATAAGCAGGACACAAAGGTCTAAAAAGTTACTTAAGAACATTTACGAAAAGTCTTTTTAAAAAAAAGATAACTGGAAATCTCTGTTTCTATGGAAAATTTAAAATGGGTCTAATTTGGTTGAAACACTGTTTTTCGAAAATGGCTTAGTAGCTTGTTAGACCTTTGTATCCTGCTTAAGGGTATGAAGTTTCGAAAAACAAGGTCTTGAAAGTTTGTATGAAATGCCGTACGGCGTAAACGCTCATAGAAAATAGAAAATTTGAGTATCGTATTTTAGGTTATGTCCAAAATACTTTCAGTTAAGAAATTTTTCTTAAATTGGGTATTAAATGGATTGAATCAATAAAACTATTTTGATTTCGAGCATCACAGTTATTCTAACCTCTGATGCATCACTGTCAAAGTCACAATGATCTTTATCCTATTCTAATACGGTTGCTGCCATTGACAAGTTTGTCAAAACCACAATGATCTTTATTCTCGTTATTATAAGGTTCTTGTTGGGTTGCTGCTGTCAAGAAGTAAAAAAAATGTGAAAGGACTGTATTTTGATTACGAAAATTTCATCAGTTTTGTTTTCGACGAGGTTAAAAGTGTAAGAAGTTTTTTTTTTACCTGGATAGGAACAGGCCAAATTATCAATACGTCAATCACTAGTAAATTTTATAATTTTATTACCTATCCATCATCAAAGAACACATTGCACTGAAATAATATATATACGGAACATCCTGTATCAGTTGGCAACACCATATGTTTATAAGTCGCTTATTATTGTAAGCGCGTAGAGCCGACTCTACAAGGGCATCCAGTTAGTTTCCTGGATAACTAGAGATTGCTCTACCGTAGCTCTATATATCAATGTCTGACAAATCGAGAGTTTAGTTGACCTTAACATAGACATTCTGTTTCTATGTTATTTTTAGATGTAGAGTTACTGTTATCCTTTCTCTTGTTCAAGTTAAACTAGTATATTTAGATAATGTAGATTCTGGTTTAATATTCATTTTAATTTGATATTAATTTACGGTAGACCGATGCCCTGGTAAAAGGTACAGGAACCCGCCGGTGCTTGGGGGAGGCCTATGACCAGCGGTGGACGTTTTTAGGCTGAAATGATGATTAATTTACTCTAGGCTAACTTAGAGATGGGTAGACGAGATTGTTACTATTGGGTTTGGAACTTGGATGAGGCTGGCAAGCTGGCGGCTGGATGAGTGTGGGGATTGGTTCAAGATAAGGGAGACCTAAGGCCAGCAGTAGATGAAGTCGACCTGTGGATGCTGACGATGATGATAAGGCTGTCTAAATACGAATGCAAAGATTTATAATTCTAAAATAATATTCTAGTCCGTTTCTGTAACAGCTTCCTCATACGGACCAATATGGACTAAATGATAGTAATAATTAATAATATCTATTCGCACATTAAAATCGAATGATTTATAAATCATTGCTTGGCGCAGAGATAAATCATGACCACTATAAACGGCCAAAAATGAGCCTTTACGTTTTAACCCGTTTTCACCCTTATGTCCTTAGTAATAAGATTGAAAAGTGTCGAACTGTCATTTTCCGCAGTTCCACATACGGGTATCTGTATCGTTCTGTCCAAGGTTACCTCACTTCCTAGTCAGTTTATATGATTCCGGAATTTTCGCGAGCCTTCGACTCACAAGGTCGACTCTGATAAACTTTTTGGAGATGATTAATAATGACTTCCTTTGAGGAAGCGAATTTATTTAAATGCGACCGGTTTTTGTCTACGACTTTTTGATAGTGTAACACTGTGTCTATGTGTTAGATGAATTTTAAGCTTATTATTATTGCGTTAAGATTGAATTTTGCTTGTAAAGAAACTGGGTTAAATCGTTTGATCGATAAATGTCGGAAATCATTGGATTTAATTGATGTGGCTTATAAATTGCTCATATTTTTATAGGAATAAATCATTTAAATCAATATTTAATCTCGATCATCAAATCTCTGCTCATTCTCATTACGTAAATGCATGAAGAAGCGTAAAGTTCTTAATGTTATTCAATTTAAATATCATCAGTATTAAGATAATTAAAGTCTACTAAAATTACGTACTTATTTTCAATTCTATTCAGTCCAAAGTACCTTCTTCAGTTTCAACTCTATTATGCAAAAACTACCGCTTTAACTGTCACTAAAACTACCAAACTACCATTGCCGATCGTCTTTCTACCATCAAGAGTACGTTCAAAAGGAATTAATGGCCAATCAGAGCAACTTAAGTTAACTACATAATCCTTACAATATTTAAATACTTCTATATACGTAAAGTCTTATCTACTTTAAGCGAAAACTGGCATTTGCTTAGCGTAAAAGCCGTATTGGCATATCTCCGGCTAAATAGCTTTTGAAATGCCAAAATTAATGCCCGGTCCTCGCATGTAAGCTGTTTATACCATATAAAGTTTGCTCTGAGCATAATACGTATTTTTATTGATCTATTAGTTTTAACGAGCCGTTCATTTGTGTAAATACCTATTTATATATTATTTGCAGCAAATTGCAACTGGGAACTACGGAAATTAATGCGAATGAAAGAGATTAGCGGTCTATTATTAATATAATTTGGTTAATTCATTTAATAATTATAATGTACGATTCTTCCTTAATTAGTTTCAACGCTAATTCAAAATTAGTTTGCAGAGATTAGCTCAGTGTCAGTGATAATTAATGAGTTAAACATTGTATTTCTAGTATTGTTGTGTTGTATTGCATGCTATTATAATACAAAATTCATAATGTAGACTTATTAAATTATCAAAAATGCACTTAATTTAAAACAATTAACTGGATGCTCTCGTAAAAAGAGATTACATCGATTTCGTCCGCACAGTGGGCACAAAGCCGAACTCCCAGGAAATATTAATGAAGAAGATGTTCGACACTTTTGGGGCTTTTAACACGGAACAAAGAAGGCCCCATTATGGGCCCCCATTGTCGAGGGGCCCAGATGATGTCCGCACTTTGTTTGTGGATAATAGTCAAAATGAAAGTTCCTTTTTTATTAAAATCGGACCCTTATTACTGAAGCAATT
Source organism: Mesoligia furuncula (assembly GCA_916614155.1). Classification (NCBI taxonomy): domain Eukaryota; kingdom Metazoa; phylum Arthropoda; class Insecta; order Lepidoptera; family Noctuidae; genus Mesoligia; species Mesoligia furuncula. Next base: position 1,993,459 of record OU744809.1, on the reverse strand, counting down.
TGACTGGTTCAGGGAATACAGATTGGAATTTGGCGCCATATTGAAAGTTATTAAGTTTGATTTTATTTCGCGAGGAATTTTTGTTCTTAATAATTTTCCTAATAATTCTTGATTTATTTTTGATTTGGTAATAGAAAACGCGTTTTGCTGTTTCTCTGAGTGTTTTGGAGCTTTGAGTTGATTTATTTTTCAACACTGTATTTATATTTACAATAGAGTTTATTACTAAAGCTTAAGATAAACATTGTCTAGAACTTTTGTCATATGTTGTCTTGGATAAATAATGTTAGATACTTTTTCAGACGTTATACTCATTTCTTATCAAAGATAACTCTTTTTTGCCAATGATTAATTAATATTGTTAGCACTGCTGGTTTAAATTATGATTAGGAAGTCTACATTGTTGATTAAAATATTAAGATTAATTTATTAGCAATTCAAATTATTCAGAAAAATTGAGGTTGGCCGAAATAAATCATTTTTGGAATGAACGGGAAGGCCTGATTAATAATGGAATTTAACATTGTAATTTGCTTTTTGTTATCTCAATGAAATATTATTTTTGCCACAGTACAAGGAAATGTCTAAAAGATATGAATACTATAGACCTATACACATAGTTATCAGCCCAAAAAATAAAACAAAAATACATTATGTTAAGCTGTAAAATCTAACAAAAAATGTATCTGAATATAGGTTTTAAATATAAATGTACTGGTGGAGTGGCGGCGTTGACTCGATATATGTAAAACAGGCAGCACAGAAAAGGCAGGATTATGCCGGCTCTAGGAAGAGAATATAAATTGCGTATAAGTGAAGGATTGTCGCCCAACGCAACAGGGATGCATTTTATTTACTTTATGCCGACACTATTTTATACTGCTGGCTTTAGGGGCGCATAAAAGAATTTTCGGCTTTATTTTTATGTTTTTATGCTTAGTTACGATCGTGAATTCGATGTTTTTCATTTATATGAATGGTTAGTCGTAACAATTTTAAGTGTTTACCAAAACCAAAAACATTAAAAGAGATTTGTCATCTAAAAAAAAATATATTATAATATCAAAAATTGAGATGAAAAACGAAGTCGTCAAGAGTATTTCAACGACTTATTCAGTGTCTAGGAGCGTGATTATTATGAATAAAATATTTTGTCTACAACCTGATGCTTTCATCCCACGGGGATACACAATTCTAGAATTTCAAGTGTCTCTTCTAACTAGTGATATTTGAAGCACTATTCAAATCGCAGAAAGATTTTATCAAAATTTTAGCCCTTTGAGTCTGTCTATTCATTATTTTGCTTATTCTGAAAACAAGGACTCTAAGGGACACTTCGTCGGAGTGATTAGAAATGAAACTTATTATAGAATAGAATCAGATAATATAAAGAAATAACATAAATAAAATAAATAAATAAAATATCAATGTATCTTCAAATTGCTAATAAAACCTCACAAACCCGTCTGTAAAGCGTGGTCTAACCCCTCTCTATGTAAATTGCAGCTTTTCAGCGTTCGACATCTTATAGTGACATTTTGACAAAAAAAATTAAATTAAATTAAACAACCATTGGTAAAACTGTACTATGCATCCTGGAAAAATACATTCACACATTCAAAATTATCCTTCTATTCCTGCTGCTCACCCCTTAAAAGCTACAAGGGTACAAAGAAGTAATGACTTCTAAATCGTATGCTGCCATAGATTAATGACCAGACAAGCGGGTTGTTCCGTGTTCTCTACTTATAAATGAAATTGATTTGCTACACTGTATCAATTTACTTAGCTTGCAATCAGGAAATCATTTCCTATAAGGATTCTGTTATGTTCGCTCTATGAAATTAAAGGTTGTTCAAGGCTCTTTGATAATTATTATGAGCCTTGAAATGAACCCTTAGAATATACGTTATACAAGCTGGTACCTACCGACATTGAAATTAGGATTTTGTCGTGATGTTAAGCTTGCTTTTCAGTCCTAATCACAATTTATTTGGGGTTGGGGCAATATGTATTTTCTTCCATAACTTTTAGTCGTGATTTCGATAGTAACCCGCTATGTAGCCATATCATCTTTCACACAGTCCATCCATCATTTTTAAAGTCATCCACATTCAATCTCAAAATTTCCCTCACACTATTTTCCTCGTTCCTCCGTCACATGCATGGGGCAGGTGACTGAGGAATGGAGACCATGCTTTTTAGTAATTTCATTCATCATTTCAGCCGAAAGACGTCCATTGCTGGACATAGGCCTTTCCCAAATAATTTCATAATCAAAAATATTTTTATTATTGCAATAAAAATTGGCTGAACGTAATTGCAGTTTTCAAAATTCAATGTACTTTCTCCGTCAGCACCATAACTATCGATAGGTACTACGTAGACCAATTGCCTTTTCGAAAAATGTCTTTTCTGACCCACTTTTGGCCATAATCGTCTATTCATAAGAGTACATGACGTGAATATTAACAAACATCGACCTAAAAAGTGCTAACGTGTCTCAAATGAATGTAGATGTGCCACTTTAGCATGTGTTAGGGATTAGTAGATGGGACACGGTTTCATTTCTGCCTATTTTGTTTTGCGATGCTGTTGCTCTGAATATTAAACATTTATGTCCTTGCTTGCCGTTTCAGACTAAAATGTTCTTCTGTCTATCTAGGGATTTGGAGTTTTTATAATAAACAGCTCTCTCTTTAGATGTCTACTGTCATAAAAAATAGGTAATATATAAAATCGTGTCTAGAATCTGTCGTTATACCAAATGAATTAAGTAGTTAATAGCAAAAAATGAGACTGTTTCAGAAAATACGTTTATTTCTGTTTTGGTAGTAAATTCCTTTAAATTATCACATATTAATTTTAAGGAATTTTAATTACACATGTTAATTTTAAGGAATTTTCTACCAAAATAGTAACACATCTGTGACCTACTCTTTGCCTGTTAATGTACACAAACACTATTATACAAATAGGCAGGCGACCATATTTGTGTGTCTACTAATTTGGCATGACCGACAGACGATTATTATTGTCTAGTTCTACAATGCTTACTTACTTGATGAATGATCAATAAATTATAAATTATGAATTTTGGTTAGCAACCTACTTCGGTTGGTAACACTGTGTGAGTCTGGGAAATGGCGGATTTTTTTGGCAAAACTTTCATATCGTCAAATTGACACTAACAATTTTTTTATTTCACAGATTTCAGTAAAGTTAAATTAAAGACGAAAAACTGGTAGCAGTCGATGTGGCCACACTTGAGCTAAAATGATGAAGAGGTTGAGGAAAAAAAAAATTACATCTTTTGCCAAGAAAATGCAAATAATGCACGTCTTAGCAAAGCTGAGAAAGTGGATTAAAGAAAAAGATCATGAACTTTAAGCTCAAGCCATAAATAACAAAGTAAGTACGTATAAAGTTAAGACTTTACACAAAAACATAAATGGATAGATCATTTGAATAAACATAAAACAGATTTACTACTCAAAGTAATAATGAATCATGCTGTAAATGTTTTGATATCAACCAGAGATACAGTTGGTGAAAAAAGATGACAATTTGACATTCACCTCGTATTTGTTTGACAATAGAAATAATGTTGTAAAACTAGTTTTTCAATATCAGAAACAGTTTCACTAAAGACCTCTAGCAATCACTTTATGATTGATCCGACAGTGTGTCTTATTGTCTAACTATAATAAAAATAATATCGATAGATTCAACCTAAGATCTAACCAGACAATGTCATGGATCCAGACAACATTGCATCACTTCACAATCACAATCAGACTGACAGCCAGAACAAATCACCTTTTTGACAGTACAAAAGAAATAAAATACCCTTCAAATCTGAACTTACACTTCATATAACTTCAAAGGGCTTGAGGCAGCTCTCCTACCGTGAGCGATTAGCGAGAAACGAGTAGAGCTACCCACTAGCGACTAGAATTAAGCTCATTTCAGACTACGCTAAAATATAATAGCATATAGCATATAGTATAAAGCACAACAATATCGCTCGCCATACATTTACTTAGAACACGTTCACACTTTGCTATACTATATTATTTAAATGTATGGCGAGCGATATTGTTGTGCTATAAACTATATGCGTAAAGCGTAGATGAGCTTCAATTCTATTTTAATGTAAATTTTGACGTTCTAAAGTGCCTTATATGTCCCTATTTGAAATAACGAGTTGGCGAGAAACTAGTAGCGAGGATGCGACAGTGACGACTTGACGAGGGATAACTCGCTGGTATGCATATGTACATACCAGCGAGTAACCAGGGTCGTCGGATATAGTTGAAGTTTAGTAAGAAAACGATGGAAGTTTTTGAATGAAATTTAATTTGTAAAAAGAACTGTTTGTTTTCTATTCATTGAATAAAATTTTATCCGAAAACATCCATCGGTTTCTTACTTAACTTCAAATATATCCGACGATCCTGGTTACTTATATTCTTTGGTGACCGTACCAAGCGTGAATCTCTTAGCGAGTGTTTTGCCCGCCGAGCGAGTGTCGCTGAGGCGAGTACTCTCTTTGATAGCTCTTGTCGCTGCGAGATACGAGTGCTCGCCGACGGAGTGATCAACTATATAAGGTGTAAAAAAATTAACCTTACAAACTTTAAGAGGTGCTTTAGACCATTGGACTGAACAACTTTCACTATGAGACCAACTCTGAAATCACGAAAAAAATCCACTGTTTAATACAAAAGTCCATTACCTACTTGATCAAAATGTATGAAACAGCGGATTTTTTTTTCGTGATTTCAGAGTTGGTCCCATAGTGAAAGTGGTTCAGTCCAATGGTCTAAAGCACCTCTTAAAGTTTGTAAGGTTAATTTTTTTACACCTTATATATATGTATCTCTTTTACCTACACGGGACCTACAGTATTTCGTGCGGTTCTTGAGCGAGAAAATCGTTGATAGCTAGCCGCTTCCTCGTCAGCGGTAGGACTGGTGTAATAACGACACAACACAATTCATACGTGATTCGATCGCGGCTTGTATTAATAACAATGAATGATTTTTTTTGCGTTCTGCGGCTAAAAGCGATGTGTCTGTCTGTCCCGGTTGTCATTTGTTTTGTGACCGTTTTTTGTTTAATTATTTTATATTAATGCATTGCCCAAAAAAAAGTCTGTGGTGCTTGTAATTTATGTAATTTAACATAGTGCATTTGAAGCTAATAAATAGCATTGAATTTTTCAACGAAATTCATTTACCAAAATTGAATTAAGTAGAGAATTATATGACTTCTGTATGCTTTTAGTTTTATTAACCAAAGTTTCAACTAAACTGAATTTTTTTCTTCTAAAACCGTTTCATGTATGCAGAACCCGTTATAGCACCCAGTACCAACCAGCACCATTTTTTTACATTGTTCTCAGTGACGCTGAAGCAGACATTTGTGGGCCAAGGTTGATCCGTACATCACGTAGGTTTTTTTTTTTTATACTTTAGCAATAAATTCACGGTTTTTAAACTGGGGCCACGAAACACGCGATGTGTCAGGAGATGATGTGTGTATGTTTGTGGCGTGATTGTTTTGAATGTTTCCTTTCCGGGTGAGGTAGGTACTTAAGTAGGGCTGCTGTATTCTGCCAGTACTTTAAGAAATATTAAAGGCTTTGCTAGAGTACCTACCTAAGTAATATTTTAAGATGCCTTTTGTTCTGCTTTCAGTTATATTGGAATGGTGTTTCAAAGATGTCTTGGTATGAATAGAGTCAAAACTCGGAAAGTACAATCGTACCTTCCGAGTCTTGACTCCATTCATCACACAGCTATTTGTTATTGTCTTGTGGAGTTCAATTTCGAGAGAAGGCGCTCATGCGTTTTAAAATAGCTTATTCTAAGGCTCCAGTTTCGGACAAGGATTGAAATTCTTTAACCATTTATATGCAAATGTTTTGAGTTATTTTTAGGTGCCTCGTGTAAAACGATGATATCTCTAGTTTCAAAACAATTGTTTAAAATATTGCTGATAAGAGGACGCAATTTTTTCGCGTACCTGATTTTCTAAACACGATTGACTGTGTTTAGCTATAATTATATTTGTTTCTATTATTTTTGTTTGTTTTATATTTTTTCTATTAATAAATCCGTAAAAAAAATACAAAACGTGTTTAAAGTTTTGCAATAGTTTCAAATAAAATAAAATTTTACATCAAGGGGAATCCTTGATATCATTTCTTACATTTCAAAATGTCATAAAACGATGCCGTGGCATTTTATACTGTTAACCTTTGGTTAACCTTGAGTAAAAGTCAAGCGTTAAGGCGAACAATGCAGAACACAGATTGTTAAAACACAATACTGTAATAGTATAAAGATTTGTTACGAAACTTGATGGATAGGTTGTACTGCGCTAAAATGTTTTGGAACGTATTTTGTATCATTATTCTCTGCTACTATTGCGCAAGATAGACTTGATTTGGTCAATTCAGACCTTCAATTGAAACTGCTTGATTACACTTAAGTATCTTCGGGGTCTGATACCACTTCAAATGAGCCTTTAAATTGTACCTATTATATATTTTTCTTATTCAAGAGCAACATAATTAAGAATAAAAACATTTGACGGACAGATGACACCTGCACTTAAACGTTAGTATAATCTTCAGATTAAATGTATTCATCTCTTGACCGATCATAATCGACTTAGCCAAGCAACGTCTCGACTTTAGATGACAATTGCACGATTAACCGGCAAGTCGATCGTCATTTCAAGCCCTAACCGACGATTAACCGTCACTTACGAGCACAAAACCCGTCTACATCAGCTGACTCACTAAACAACAACCAGATGTTATTTATTATAATCCCAGATCACCTTGAAACTAGACAATACCTAGTTTTAATAGGCGAACTAAAAATATAGTTTGAAAACGTAAAAAACTCAGCAAAAAATACCGAATAAAGACAGAATGACTTAAAGTCACGTCAAACAGGTCAAAAGAACAAATTGTTGCTGTCGTTACAATAACACGGCGCATTTTGTTTGTAATATGTCATGCTTAGTAACTGTGCATAATGGAGGAAATGTCAATGAAGTTTTTTTTGTGAAATTTTTAAAGGGTTACGCTCCACAAACACCTTCTTAGCAGTCATATTGGAGAACATAGTCTGTTTTATGTTTAGGCTGAAAATTTTTTCAACTAGATGAGAACTAGCCTATATTATTCCCACTCCTGGGACACAGGCCTCCTCTATTCGAGAGGGAGTGGGCTATAGACTACTAAGCGAGCCAAGTGCAGGTTGGTAGATGTCATATGTCTTCGAATTTTTGGTTCTAGGACAAGCCGGTTTCCTCACAATGTTTTCCTTCACCGTTTTGAGAGCAGTGGTGATTAAATAATTTACACAAAGTAAAGCGCCTGTCTGGGTTCGTACCTACGACTTACAACTCGTATGTCACTGCTCTACACACCCCGCTCTCATTTCATTCTAAATGATAAGCCCGCTATTGTTTGTACCATTTAAAACCTAATCCGTTTACCGATAGATCCTGTTCTCTCAAAGATTAGATAATAAAACTAGGACATCCCTACACACTCTCAAAAGAAACATAATAATATGACTAGCAGTGCCCCGTAGTTTCACCCGCAAAAGGCCGGCCGCATACGCCCGGTTTCCTGATCACGAATTCAGATTTGGAGACCCTGAATGCACGCATTTCATACAAAAAAACGGAAAATATAAGAACGTATGCGCTTAGAGACGATTTTGTATGAAATGCGTGCAGGGTCTTCGAATCTGAATTCCTGATCAGGAAACCAAATCGGGAAACCGGACGTATGCGGCCGACCTAAGTGTCGATCCCGCGGGAATATCGGGATAAAAACTATTCCATGTCCTTTCCCGGAACTCAAACTATCTCTATACCAAATTTCATCTAAATCGGTTCAGCGGTTTAAGCGTGAAGAGGTAACAGACAGACACACATTCGCATTTGTAATATTAGTATGGATTCATATTTTTGCCCGTCAATTACCACGAACTCAATGTAACAAGACATTCTCTTACACGATTCTTATGTTACAAACAATTATTTGCTTTGCGAGTAAAAAACATAACCCGAGTGATTATCTGCGGACGTGATTAGACTGAGGTATAGTTAGAGAAACAAGCGAGATTATTCCAGTTATGCGAAAAGTTGGTTTGGTAGAAATATTGTGAACTAGGTAGGTAGCAACGCTTAGATGATTGTGTATTATCATACTCACTTATTCAATTGACAGATTCGTTATTTTCCATATTTTTTGTTTATCGAATAATTATGCGAAAAGTTGTTTTTGCTGACGATACAAAACATATCTCCTCAGTATAATAGGACCGGTTTAAATGATTATAACTATGATAGTTATAAATTTTATACTATTAAGCACGGTACTCGACCTTGTCGGTTTGTGTGTAACGATTGATCTACGAAACTCGCCCACAGGCGCAAATGTAATTTATATGTCTTCTACTTGTTTAATAATAGGTGTAATTATTTTTGGTGCAAATAATAAGCGTGCTACTGTTACAATGAAAAAATAGTATAGAAGTTTTTTGTTATTGGAGGTTCTATGCTTCTAAAATCTTAATTTATTATAATAAATTAGTAGGGGGAGGGGTAAAAAGGAGTATATAAATTGTAAGGATCGTATACGGTAGCCTTCTGTAGTTTCTACCTACCCTCATGGCAAGAAAGCGTGACTTTATGTTTGTATGTAAATTAGTGTAACTTAGCTTATATTATGACTATCGACATGGTTGACACATGTCATATTGACATGTCAAAAATTCACCGCCATCTTTACTGACAAGAAGAAATGCACAATCATAATAACCGTTCGCGGTTTATTTGCAAAACGTATAAACAAATATGAGTATTTAGAAAAATAACTGTAATTCCTACAAAATAAAGTTCAATTTACGTTTTAACTTCAAACATTTTTATAACTTTTTAAACAGTGCTAGTCACTCTGAAATCAACTTAATTCCTACTATAATAAAGTTGATATTTGTTTAACTTGACATAACAACAATTGGAAACATACATTTGAATAGAGCTCAGTAACTGTAGCTTACCTTTAATTCCTCTACCGCTTATCCTCTACACCAAAATAAATACGGAAGGATAGAATAATTTTGTGTTAAATTACATTTTCGATAGAGCCCTTTGATATCACTGTTTTAATGGCCCGACAGCTATACATACAGGTAGAGTGGCGCCTCAGGCTCTATGTAGAACGAAAAAAACGTAATATAAGATATTATTAAGGTCTAACAAACGCTTCGGGCTGTATTCTGCATGTGTTGGGATGTTTTGCTCTTGTTTGTGTGTGTTTTGTTTTATTAAGATTTATTCTAGGTTTTTTCCAGAACGTAAAGATGGAGAATCTTGGTGACTTTTTAATGTTTTATACTTAGATTAATATCGTGGGGATATCTAGGCTTATTGGTATTTTTCGTCAATACACAGTAGGCTTCTGAGAGGGAGGCTTGGGAGAGGCTTGTCGCTAAGTAATGACAGCCGCACGGGCCGATTGATCATGTTAAGCTACGCTTGCCGCGGTTGGTCCGTGGAAGGGTGACAATCTTTACATATCAAGACCTCTCCGTGTCTCGGAAGGCACGTTAAGCCGTTGGTTACGGCTGTCATTCGTGGTATCAGTCGTTACGGGTCGTCAGAATCGTCTGACAACCAGTCTTACCAAAGGGTACCATCGTATTACCCAGTAACTGGGTTGTGGAGGTCAGATAGGCAGTCGCTCCATGTAAAATACTGGTATTCAGCTGCATCCGGTTAGACTGGAAGCCATCCTACAATTTTCTGTTCACATTGCTTTATAGACAACAAAGCATTGCAAGCTTATACAGGGTGGCAAGACAATCGACGCTTAAAAGGGAAGCAAGAATTCAGCACACGATTCTAGACTAGAAGAAATACTTCGTAAGAAATACGTCGATAGTAAAAAATTATCTGATGTGTCATAGAAATGTGCACTACCTACGCGGGGGTTGAGAATCATGTATTCAATCAATGGTAGCAATGCGCTTCGATGTAGCTGCCACCCTCCTGACTTGCTGACCCTATAGATCTGTAGCGGTATCTACAACGCCACGTGCGAACAACGCGTCATACTGACGTCACGCAAATCCTGCATCGCGCAAGCAGAGTTTACCGCGCAACTAGCATAGATCCAACGACCCGACATAAATCATCGGGCAGTTGCCCGCCAGACACAACACCCGTCTGGTCGGAGGAACCTCCCTTTTTTATAGAGTATGAGTGAACTTTGCAACCTGTTCCTCATACCTCTATAGATCTAAGAAATTAATACTTACAGACTAAGGTTCCGTTTTAAACGTAAATTAAATAATCCCTCCATCTTAAACTCGTAAACGAAAGCCTCTTAAGAACCAGTTCATTTATGATAAAGTTTCACAACGGCTAAGTGGTTAATAATCGATAATTGTCATGTTCGGGTTCAATTCCTGTTTGAAGCCCATTTCTAATTTGACCCAGTATTATCTGGAACAGTTCTAAGTACATATATAGTTTAATAGTAAGAAAATAAAGATAATTTTAAAAGCTTTCCGTTTATGGGGTGTATTTTATAGGATGGTGGGTATTATAAAATATTATTATTAGTATTTTAATGTGAAAGTGTATTGGTTTCTTAGCTTGTCATAAAATGATAATCCGATAATATTGTTGTCATGATTCCAATAATTGTGTCGTCATTCCGATAAAACCAATCACAAGCTTTCACACGATCACGATTTCCGCTATGACTCCGTTAAAATGTTTCAGTTAAAATATCACGAGATATTATTTAGTCTATATTACCTACTAGCTGCGCCACGCGGTTTTACCCTCGTAAATGTCGATCCTGTGGGAATATCGGGATAAAAAATAGCCTATATATTAACCCACGGTGTCAGCTACCTCCATACCAAATTTTATCAAAATTGGTCCAACCGTTTGAGCGTGAAGAAGTAACAAACATATAAACACACACACACACACACTCACAAACTTTCGCCTTTATAATATTAGTGTGATAAAACTAGTAACAAATTAAAGCCTGTAATTTCCTCCACGATACAAAAAAAAAACTGGCCAAGTGCGAGTCGGACTCGCACACGAAGGGTTCCGTACCACAAGGCAAAAACGCCGAAAAAAACATGTTTGTTGTATGGGAGCCCCCCTTAAATATTTATTTTATTTTAATTTTATTATTTATTATTAAAGTTAAAATACAACTGAGTATTTTGTGAATATTTCAAGTGCCTACCTGTTGCCATTTTTGATATCGAGCAAAAAAGGGCAAAAAAATCGCGTTTGTTGTATGGGAGCCCCCCTTAAATATTTATTTTATTTGGTTTTTAGTATTTGTTGTTATAGCGGCAACAGAAATACATCATGTGTGAAAATTTCAACTGTCTAGCTATCGCGGTTCTTGAGATACAGCCTGGTGACAGATAGACAGACAGACGGACAGACGGACAGACAGCGAAGTCTTAGTAATAGGGTCCCGTTTTTACCCTTTGGGTACGGAACCCTAAAAAGACGTATTCCACATTGGGCACCCGCTTAAATGGCACCTGAGTGAATGCACCTGACACACAGCAGCACATTCACTCAGGTGCCAAAAAAATCGTAGTTCGAAAATGTCCCTTTAAAAAAAATTTAGAAATCGAACTACCATCGACCTCGAATTCAGCGCACCCCTCAAAGTAACAAATATTATTTAAACACCAAAATGGCGGATGCGAAATATCATTACATACAAAATTTATGATTTTGGAAGATAAATTGGATCCTAGTATGGGTCGTGATTTCCTGAGTATAATGTATTCTGTAGAGCGAACGACTGCTTGTTGGCTTTAAAGGCTGCCACAGACTATTTAACTCTACGTAGATATGACAGTTCGATTACATTTAGTCCGTATTGTACCTAAGTTTCCAATAGGTTCAAGACATTTCATGACTTCAGATGAGGCTGCCAAAGACTATTACAGTGTGCATGTCTATTTGACATTCGAACGGTACTATCCTTCGGGGCAAATGACAAGCAATTACTAGTTTTGTAATCACATCTGTGTGCATTCAATCGAAGTGTTTTACATAATCACAGATAATATGGAGTTATGTTTCACATTAACGAGCAAGGATTGCAATTGAATAATTATTTTATTGCCATAGAAATTACTGCATAGCAATAAAATGTTTATTTTAATATATTCATTTGCAAGCAGCTTGTTAATGCGTTACATTGCCACAGTATCATAAACCACAATTTACTATATTACAAAACTTTTCCTATGAAAACAATATACTTAATACTGTCAGCAGTGTCATTTGGTGTATAAATAAAATGATTTTCTGTGATAATTCTTCATTAAGTCGCAAAAAATATACGTACAACGCTGATCACTCCGAGCGCTACAGAACACATAGGCATAATACATGCGTAATTACGACCATCTGTATGTCATCTGTATGTCATTAGCCCACACATCACGTTTTACTCGGGAACGCTCGCCGAATGTCAATATATCGCTTTTTATGCCCCACCACGTAATGTTTATTGAATCTTGCATTGACTTGCGTAGATCAAAACTGTGACTATGAATGACCTTACGGCCAAATAGGCTAGTTAGGAACCGACGCGTCGATAAGTTTATATGATTTAAATTATGTGTTGTAAATATAAGGTCAAGTAGGCTTTAAAGGTTAGTGCATAAAGTACAAAGACACGAACATCAACAAACATGACAGTTTTGGAAAATGTAACTTCTATTAGTAACGCTCCACATATTTTATATGAAACATGCCTAAATGGTAACAATGTAACTTTAATATATGAAATAAATTCTAATATTATTTTCAGGAAACCATAAAAACATAAACAGCATTTTACAGTAGGTAACAGTCTAAGGTCATAATAACAATAATGTATTTTAAAAACCAATACACGGCTAACTGACAGTTACAGAACAATGCATATGCATAATATACTGGAATCTTCCGTCATATAAATCATTATCAAGTTTTGACGAGTTCGACAATCCAAGGTGATCTTAAAGTACCGATATATACGGACATGGAATTATTTGTAGACGCAATATAAATAATCACCATGGCTAATACCCAACAATTATGGATAAAACAAGCTAACCAGATGCAGATACAAAATATCAGATAATCAGTCAGGAAAAACCACGAGTGAACAAGAGTCATGCTAATACTTCTCTTATGAAAGTTAAGCAGGAAAAGAAATTGAGAGGGAAAGAAACGAGAAAAATGATCACTGATAAACTCCTAAAGACTTCTATGATTAAAGGTCCGAGAGCAGCCATAGCAACCAGACAGTTAGGTGATCACAATTTACCGTCATTTGTTTAATAAGACCCAAGCATGGACAGACGAACTGAGTTAAAACCACAGGCGACAATATAAATAAACGACTCACTACGTCCTCATTAAAAACGCTCGTAAAAATATAAGACCTCTCATATTCTCTATCAGAGATATAAGCTTCCCTTCCGTAAGTTATCACTTTAATAACCATTTTTGTATGATATAGGTAGCAGTAATATTCACACAAATGTAGGTTAGGACAGTCGTTAATACGAGACTATGAGGGTAGTGCTATCAGCTGATTTATTTTACAGCGTAGATGGAGAGGAAAATCTTGTGTAGATTGTGAGTAAAGGTTATTTTCCTACACGTTAGAGGGCCACAAGTTTTGTAATATTTTGTTTTTTTTTATGAATTCGTTTCATCCAAATACTTAAATTCGATTTCCATGAACGTGGTGATTATTCATTAGCCATTATATGAACATCGTTAATCGGGTAGTGACAATTCTAGAGCTACTTCTGTACTTCTATGATTTTACACGATTTAATTTTAATGTAATCGATTAAATATTTAAAGCCATTGTACCTACTCTATTCTTAGCCCAGCTACCACTTAAATAAGAAACGACCGAAGTCTTCCTAACTATAACGAAAACGCCAGTAGAATTATACAGGTGTCATCCAACAACAAACACCGACCTCAACAAACGAGACCAGACTTGCACAAGTAAAACTTAAATCATCCGGACTCCGTGAATGAAATGAATGTAAAATAAAACAGTTGTAATGCAATTTGCTTTGGTCTAGACTTGGAAGATGAAAAGGGAATGTGTCAGTTGGTTTTAGTCCTGAAAGTTGGAGACAATTGAGAGATAATGATGGGAGAAGAGAAGTTAAAAAGCTATTAATTGTAGTTTCAACTGTAGATATAGCAATGGTAAATGATGAAAAGGATTATGATTTAAAACCAGTAGAATCTTTTACTTTTCTTGATATTAAAAGTATTGTTAAAATTAATACTATCAGTCATAATAATAATACCGAAAATCTGGCTTTCAATAATGAACAAAACAGTGTTGAGAAACCCCACACAGAAACCAAGCTCAGGCATTCAAATTATAAACAAACGCAAGAAAAAGAAACATTTAAACTTCTGTGTCACCTTCTCAGAGGAAATGCGAAGTTATAAAACAACAAGACTTATAAGACAAGAACAGCTGTGAAATTTAAATCTGCTCGCGATATGAATGCAAAGTAAACTGTGTTAATGCAATTTGCGATATCATTTACAACTGGATGCGGTTCTGAACTAATGTAGCCTGTTCTTCGTTCCGGAGTTACGGTGGCAATGGGTTCGGGATTAGAGGAGTGTGATTGGAATTTAAAGGGATTCAGGGTTGGACTTATTTCGAGAATTTAGGGATGTTGTTTGGAAAATATTTCATGGGTTTATAAAAGCTTGGGAGTTTCTGAAAATGATAAAGTTAATTAAACACGGATTTTTTTTAGGGACAAGATGACTACGGTATTTGGGAAATGAGGAGATATTTCTTTATCTAAAGACGTGGTGTTTAAGTCGACTAAAATGCCACCCGATCGATGTAAGAAATGAAAGAATCACACCAAAAGAAAACATCATATCTCAGTATTTTATAGTTAAGTTTTCCAAAGATGGGGAAAATTCGTGGTCGCTAAAAACAACATGGAGTGAAGTGCATTCAAACTTGCTGTTTGCTTTAACGTATGCGAGCATCTTCTTTGGAATAACACCTCGGCGCTTACCAACTTTCATGCACCTTAGGCTCCAACTTATAGGGGGACTTCACTGAAAATGGAGACAGGGCAATGACCTTCAGAAATGAGATTTTAGGAAAATATGAGACAGGGTGTGTTGTTGTAGACAATAGGGGATGGGCTAGTGTGAATGATTGTATCTGTGTGTTTTGTTGTGTTGTAGGTTTTATGATATGAAACGATAGTACGTCCTTACAGTGTGCTAGTATTTGATCAATGAAATTGGGTAACATATTGGGAAACCATCAGTTACCTAAATCATAAGTGTTTAAAGTGTGGTGGAAAAGTTACAAAAGTAGGGAGTTTTGACATTGTACATCACAGTTTATTTCTTAATAGACCTTTACAAAAGCAACTAAACCTACTTTTACAAAACAACCAAAAGCCATTTTATACCTATCCTCCACAAAGATATTAAAGTCTTAATGTCATACAATAAAACTCTGTCTCATACCTGTACAGCACTTTCAGTAACTGCATGCGTAATAAATGCAGTTATTACCATACCAAGTATAGGACAAGGAGTTGAAATTTTCTACCTCATAAAGCTACGACTTTGTAGCTACACTCTTGGTAAATACTTGTTCTTTGGCAAAGTTTTAAGTAGCAAATGACGAGTCTGTGAGTTTTATTACTTGTGTTTAACCCTTTATGGGGCAGAAACGAAATTTGTACAGCGTCGTTAACCACCCGACTAGTCTAACTCTAAGGTCGATTTTTTATTATTAAATTTTACCTTAAGTTAGCCTAGTCAACTACAAATTTCATTTCTGCTCTATAAAGGCTACTCTAAGCTCTAGGCTTTGGTACTTTTTGTGATACAGAAAATCCTATTTTTGTAAGGTAATTATTACTTTAAGTTTCCCCTTAATAAAGTTTCTGGAAAATGCTTTGAATATACTTGTTTTTCCAATAATAAAACTAAAGTAAAAAATTATAACGAAACCACAATTTAGTTATTATAGAAGTGTGACAAATATTACTCACTAAATGATTCATTAACCATTGGTTAGATTATACCAATGTAAACTGAATTGGATGTATTTATTGCAATTCCTTTTGAAACACATAATTAAACGAGAACTTTTAAATCCAAAATCTAATAATAAAGCAAATAGGGTTACATTAAACAATAAATCTAGAAACTTCACAACAAACGCGTGAGTCGTATGAGCGAACTTTGTTAATTACAATCAAATGAAAGTTTCTTGTGACAAACGTTGCTTAAGTTCTGACATACTGATGTAATTACACATTTTTGTTTAGGAATGTAATAAAGTTTATGGAAAATGAATTCCGTTAGGAATTGGATACACGTCAACTTGGAATAATATTAGAAGCCTTTTGTGTAATTAATAACTGAAGAAATTGATAATGGTATCGATATGGTGAACTAGGTGGTAAAGGACGTTATGACCTCGAAAGATGCTACTTAGTAATAGATTTTGTATGAATGCGAATAAGTTTTGAGAAGAAATTCTAACAGATGTATATAAAGATAAACTCTAAACACAAAATAACTGCCACAATTCAACTCAACTTCAAGATGAACACAATAACCTAAAGGTACTCTTAAAATCGCTACATAACTCTGACACGGTTTTCACGCACGGCTTAAGGCTACGCACAGACTTCACGCTGTTATAACGCAACACGATAAGATTGAGATAAACGTGACAAATGACGATGATGTGAAATGTCACGGAGACCATTAAACCACAATGGTACCCAATAAACTGAGATAAATTCGACCAGAATAAGATGTAATAGGTTTTTCGTGAGCATTTAAAGAAAGCATGTTTTGTGAAGACGAATGAGAGGTTATGCTAGGAGAAAGAGAGATAGAAATTATACTAAGATCACTATATGATGTGAACTCTGATAATAACAGTCTATTATTTTATTCATATTTACAAGTTGATGTTTAAAGAGATGAGTATCCCAAAGACCCAATAAGTGTATCTGTGATCGTAATATAATCAAAATGTTGTTGATGAGAACTGTTTGTCTAGCAAAATTTATCTTTGCAAAAGCTCTTTTCAATAAACGTAAGAAAACAAACCTTAAATAAAATAAGATTTTGTGTTTCAATATTAAAATATTTCATATTCTTTTATTTTTACTCTTCGTAAAATGATACTGTTTTTTAAGTATTCAAAATTCCTTCAAACAGAATATGGAATTCTTGAATGACCAAAAATATTTCGAGCTAATTGAAATGCATAACTTAATGCTAGGACTATTATCAACTAATTACTCATCGTCTATGTTTAGACGTCAGTCTATAAGAATTCTATTTATATATTCGGTGTTAAGCGATTGAATTCATTATTTTTGATCAAGGACCACTAGATTTTGGTTGCGAAGTGTCTTCTTCCAAATGATTTAGTATTTAATACTTTGAAATCGTCAACAAGTCGCTATGATTCCGGTAGGTATTTTTAATATTATAAATTTTGAAATTCTTAGATTAGCTGATATTTTTAGATCATCTGCTGGCCACCAACAAAACAAGTCCCTTCTTTCACTGTCCACGGTATCTCAATTTTCTGGAATATTCCATTACAAAAGCCCTCTAACACTGCGCCATAAAAACAAGAAGCAACAAAATATTTACAAGGAATTCCTCAGCTCATCTCGGTTATCGTTGAAAAGCGGGAACTCTCGTAAATCCACCCTGTCAATGTTTCAAGTTGCCGAAGTAAAAACTGGAAGTTCCAACGAAACCACTGCACCTCTTAATATGGAACTTTAATAAAGTTATTTGCCAACGAATCGCATAGTTTATGATCGGGGATTAAAGTTCAAGCGGATACTTTGACTTTCAATTGATGTTTTAATTGAGTTTGTTGCTGTAGTTATTTTTCGCCGAACTACGAAAATGTTGTGCATGTTTTAGTACTAGGCTTTGAAGTTTTAATGCAGTGCGTCAGATCTATCAAATTTGGAAAAAACTTTGAAGCTCTTGTTATAAATATGTGGTGGTAAAAAAGGGGTCGTTGAATATAGAGGTAGCAGGGGGCGTGTGCAGACGATAGCCGTTGGCATTTCTCAGTGTGATCGAAAAACTGTTCAGAACTCAGGTACCTATTATTTTTTATCATCTCTAATATCCAGCAGGTGCACCACAACCTGAATGTTCTCATACACATATAATAAATACAAACTCCAAAATACACGGTAAGCAAAACGAAATTACATTTGCAACCGACAAATACTAAATAGAACATACGTAGTACGACCGGTTCTATTCAAAAACGCTAGCTTCGCAAATATGCTAGACTCCGAATGTCTGCGTTTCGGTCTGCCATCTGAATAAACAGGTAACAGTCTTATTCAGGTAAGATGTGTGTTTCAACGGCTGTATTCAGATTTTGTTAATTAAAATCTGATTTGAATTTCAGATAATATTATGCAGCCTGCAATTTCCAGAACACATTCAGATTACATTAACGCCGCAATGGAAAACTATATATCAAATTAATTAAATGACACGGCTGAAGTTTCACAACATTTAGAAGATTCCTATCTTGAAATACTGACTTAATTTTCCATTCGCAGCTTCAAAGATGAACAATCACGTGCAGCAGGTCAAAAACCTTTGCTAAATTAAACATGAATTTACGTCAAAAGAATTTGATGAAATAAAACATCAGAAAATTTTTGCAGCGAACAAAATAAATGTTAATACTAAAACTGCATTCGAAATTCACTGCGTTAATTACCGCGTCAAGGTAACGTATAAATGAGGTGAACTAAAAAATGCTTCATGTGCACGCTACGAGATTCAATCTCCTAATAATGGGCGAGTAATGTTGCCAAGAAAAAATAACACCAAGCATGATATGATCGCGAACATGCGAAAGAATATATTAGCCGGTAAACAGTTTTAATTATGCAAAACATTTTTAATTGTACCTTGAACTTATTCAGACATGTTGCACGCATTGAGGGCATGAAACATATTTGATTAATTGTTAATTGCAATTGAAGATTACGTGTTCAAAATTTGGATCATTTGAGCTAAAATAAACGAGCGTATCGATATTAAATAGGTATGCTGTATTTGCTATCATAAATTTCGTTCATCTGCCTATCGGAACTTCCAAAATGTCGTGTAATTCATGAAACTGGAGCAAACATTTTAAATTTGACTTCCCTCAGCCTCCGCGTGTACCAAAAGGATTTGGAGTTTCATTAAAACATTCAAAATTCAGCGGGACTTTTGATATATATTAAGATATAGTCAAAGAGAACTCACAACATCTTAAGAAGTTATAATCATACTTAAGTCAAGACTAATTGAACTCTTAATTAAGTTAAGTGTAACTCAGTGAAATGTCCCAATTTCAACGGCTGGCGCAAAAGTTATCGGGGGTTTCAATGAAAATTTATTAGTCCAACTATTTGTCAAAATTGTCCCCAAAGGGTCCCGGGATCCGTTGGAATTCTGGCAAATATCAAGTTGAATAGCCAATTTGTTTTGAGGACCTTAGGACTGTGTTCCATTGAAATATGTGAGGATTTTAGATTAGTATAAGGTTTGAATTGTAATTCGTTTTCAAGGAGTATAGGAAGTGACCTTCGTATTATACTAGCCGGAAGTTACGTGTGTTATTACTAACCTAATGTTATACATCAGTTATAGTTATTTTGTCTTGAATTTTAATACCAGGGTTATTGTGCTAAAATTAGCAGAGGTCAATTCTATCAAAACAAAACAGTACATGAAAGGAGCTAACCTATTTTTTGTTTTCTAAATAAATTGCAGGTGCTAAATTTTGAAATGGCTACGATGTCTCCTCCAATATACCAAGATCTCTCAGTAAAGCTGTATTTGGTTTTAAGAAACTAAAACTATAGGTCGTCAGCCTCAACAAAATCAAAGAGGCAAGATAAAACATGGTGGATGTACACAAAGTTATCCGTGTTAAAACAACGCCAGCGTCGCTTGGATATTGTGAAATATGAGCGGGGATCACTGTGTCATTCCCTCGCCTGCTCAACGAATTTATCACGTGCCTGTCCGTCCGTACGTATGGTGCTCCAGATATTGAACGTTTCACGAAACGAATTGGATGATCCTAAAATATTTGTTATGTTTTCTGACGCTGTTGCAAGTTTTTTCGGCGAGAATTTTTGGCATCACTTGGGTTATTGGAAATGATGAAGCGGTTGTTTCAATTCAGATGAAGCTTGGAAATGATTGGCTTCGAAAACGTTTGTTGTAAAATAATGGAATTTAGAAAAGAGATAAGAATTAAGAACGACTGAATAATAATTTTTTCAGTCTCCATTCAGAAAACGAAATTACCAGCAGCCAATTTTTGGTCAAGAGAAAAACGGTTTCCTGCGTCCGAGTTTTCATATTTCATCCGAGCTGTCATCCGTGATAGGTTAAAATAAAAACCCCGAAATATCCATTTTTAAACGTAAACGCGGCTTACGCTTTGGTACAAAAACATATGAAGTGTACAAAAAAACAATGGTCGGACTGAGTCCTTACTTTTAATTTATTCTCTTTCCGTTCGTTCACTGGACATCATTTCATTTTGCGTTAAAACAACAAACACGGTTATGCTTTTATTTCCCAGTTGGTATTTCAGCTAAAAGCCATTTATTCACCGTTCTCTCGCAAGACGTAAATTTGTTTGGTTTTCTTTAACAGATAGTTAGCCTAAACTTGCGAAGTTTCGGATCTCCAAGATAAGACACTAGACTACTGAAATATCTCGTTAGTACCGAATTTAAGTGAATCTGGACTAGTTGAGATTGTATTTCGACCGAGGTGATATTTATATCGTTATATTACACCGTCACTTTTAATTAAGGCGGGGACTTCAAAACTTTGAAATTTAATACGAAATTGCGGCGAAGCAATAAACCGTATCTGTTGTTTATGTGAGCCATCAAACCAAGATAACACCCGTCTTTACATCCAGAGTTTAAGTTAGTGTCATTGTTTCGTAACTTACAAATATAAACGATGTTTGGGAACAACGCGACTCTTGAACATTCATGAATAACATTAAGCCCCCTCGTCCTGTTTTGAATATCGCGAAGCTCTTTTCAAACCAACTTTCCAGAGTTGTGTTTATGCTTATTGCCTTTTAGGGAGGCTATTTTTCGTGTGAGTTTACGAGCATTACAATATTCACAAGTAAACAATGGACAGGCCAGGATTCCCCGCGGGCCGCACGTTAAAAGAACAATCCGACGTTCGGAGGCAATACGCCTCTATTTGAAAACGTCCCAAAAGGTTTGCTCTTAAAACGGACCGTCGTCTACGATGGTAACCGACATGCAAAGCATCGCATTTAAAAGAGGAAAGAATAAAATACGTACGGTTGAAAGCAAACAGGAAAGTTAGCCGGGAGCGGCGTACCCCGCAACTTGCACGAAACAAGTTTTCTATGGGCATTATTTAAGTTTTGCCTGCAGTAGACACTATATTAAACGTATCAGAGTTGAGTTTTAAAAGTCCCGCCGATACGGCTGAGTTGGCGGGCCGCGAAACAGCCACAACTTGGAACACTTGGCAAGGAGCGCCTATACGAAAAATAAAAGGCAGGCAACAGTTTGCTGTCAACTTGTACTTGCTTGTTCGACTGCAAAGAATTATTGTGTTTGAAAAAGTGCCGCTTTTAAATGTTGACTTTCTTGCTTTTTCTATAAGGGAGGCGATTTTTTTTACAAAGGACATTTTATATCGTCCTGTTGGTAATGAATCAGTTGTTATAAAAGCAAGCGCCAAACTCTTTTAAGATAAAGAATGAATAAACGCAAACTGTAAACAATAATTTAGAGCAAGCAGCATCTAGCTTTAAATTAACTGCACAAGACACATTGCTCAATCTAACATTCTAAGTACCTCTACCTAAAAGCCACTCAGCTAAAGATAAAAAGGTAAATCTTTTCCAAGATAGCGATAACTAATACCATAAATATAAAATAACATCTCCAGACATGCATTATGCTGAAAATGCAGTCTATCTATGTGTCTCTACCATTAAAGCAGCCGAGAGCAAACAGAATTTTATAACAGGAATTAAAAATGTAGTGTACAAAGTAGTAGACTTTTCTCTTTTGTTTTACTCTGAAAGCTTATTAGTTGCTAGATTTTCTAGGAATGGCTTTGATAATTCTCTTATAACAGGTATAATTGTATTTTGTTTTGAAAAAGCAGCTGCGTTTTATAAAAGCTTAGAGAGATTTATGTTATGAGCTTTACGAATTAAAGGACAATAAATAATTCCGAGAATTTAGAGCTTTGTGCTTAAACAAAGGTGAGTACTAAAATAAAACTAAAGGTGAAAAGTAAGTGGAAAAGAAGAACTTAATTATATTTAATGGTAAAGCTCATAATGAAAAAAAATCACGCTAAGAGCCTAAATTCAACAGTGGATAAATTGAGATGAGCTAAGACCTCGAAATTCTAAGAAACAAGATAAGTAACCAATCCACCAAAAAGGCTTGACCTTTACTAATTCTCAAGTAATACAGCAAAAACGTACTTCACAAGTCCTAACAAAAAAAACTGAAGCCAAAACCAGCAGCAACATAAACACATTCATCTGAATTAAGAGCACAGTCCACAAACAACGAATGGAAACAATTTTCTATTTCGAAATGTCTTACTTGGCCCACTATAATTTAATATTACACGAACAGCCCGCTCTGGGCGGAGACTGCTGGCTTTACTAGGATTGCGAGAGTGAATAATTTGACTATGGAGGGCTTGCTACCGCGGACGCCTCGCTTGCAATTTATTCGCAACTAACGAATTGGGGCGAATGATGTATGGCTGGAATTTAATTTGGATGTTTACTGTTCTTAGGTAGTAATGGTAGGTGGGGAATAGGGTGATTGATTTTTGAGTCCATTTTGGAAAAAAGTGTATGATTTGATTTGAAGTGCATACATATGAGTGAGATTGGAGAGGCCTATATCCAACCGTATACTGATATAGATTGATCTGATGATGTTTATGAAATCCGTCGTTTTTGTTTTGTAAAATAAACTAAATACAAATCAATTTAGAATGTAGGTATCTCAAAACAATTTCAGATCTCCCAAAAGTTAGTAGCCAGTCCTGAAGTTCTACAACACGAAACTATAATCCAAAACTAATCTTATCTCCAACAAATCCTACAAATGTTAAACTCTCAGTATCTGCTGCAGGAACAAGATCTCTAATAGGCTGTTACTATTAGATATCGAGCCCGTAACTCGAGCCTATTATTCTTGTGGTATCTCCAAGATTGAATGCTATCCTTCAGCCAATTACCCGCCGGTGTTTCGTTACCAGCGCTGTTTTGACGTAATATGCGTAACACAATTGTCTTGTGGTTAGCTTGGCATTCTCTGGTAAAACGTAATGTATTTTTTGAGATGATTGTCTCAAATGGCTCTGACGTTTTTGATGAAAATGAGGGCTTCATTTATACTGCTTCGATAGTTGTTATTGTAAGACTTGTTATAGTCAAGAATGTTATCATTTAATCTTCTGATAGTGAATTTAGGCTTATTCATTTTGTTAATGTTAGTCTAGATGAGATGGTTGTCAGTATTACGATCGGTGATTTAGACGAAAAACCGAAACTTTTTAGGCGGAACGGTGAGCAATCAATTTTAATTAAAGGAAATGGCAGTCATTAGGGTAAGTCAGAAGACGTTAAAACCCACTGACTCGAAGGTGAAAGGTGGCGTGATTAGATAACCGGTTATCGTGACCGATAGGCAATGTAAGGAAAACACGCGAATGGAAATACTTTATAATATTTTTTAAGGTACGAATATTTAAGACGCAAATTATATATTTTCTTGAGTTGTGGAAACTATTGATGGATATTTTAAGTATCATAATGTAATGGAGAAGTGACTTTAGTTAGGAATTTCTTGTTCTTGCTTCAAAGTGATAGGCATTGGTTAGTACTACTTTGTATTCAAGTATTATCATTAGTGCCAAATGGTGAAAAGTCACATAGTATAACCCCAAATTTTAATTATTTTTATTTACAAATTATGTCATTTTCGTGATAAAAATACGTTGCACAGAGTCATAACAAGCAAAAAATTCATACATCGATATTTAATTAATGATTTTGTTTTGTTCGTTATCCAGTTAATATTAAATATTGCTGTCTATGTGATGCATCTTTATACAGGTGTGAACTTGTGTGTGTGTATGTCATCAGTTATGTACCTACTAACGAAGTTCGTTCAACCAACCTTGCGATATCACTTCAACGTTAATCGTAAAAATTTTACGACATTTTATTTTTAGTATTGATGAAAAAAATAAACAAACAATAAAGTTTGCTGTGTCAACGGTCGACCGATTGACGGTCGAATTGAGTTCTGAAGTTATAATTGGATTTATTGATGCTCGTCATGATTTGCTCTTAGAAATAAGAGAAGCAGAGAAGGTGTGGGGCGTCCTCCAGCCGATTGATAGACCGGGAAGGTAATGGACCAACGACCTTGAGAATCTGGGCAACACTTGATATAGATAAAATGGTGCAACGTAAGAAAGGCTTGCCTATCAAAAGAATGAGGCAGGCTAAGAAACTTATAAAAAATATGAAGTCAAAGTTTTAAACTGCATAACAGAAGCTGTCTACACCATCTCTTCCCACGATGTTTTTAACCGTAAACCATCTTAATTCAGCTTAAAAACTTATATTTTTCGACGCAAAACTTTAATCACAAACTCACTCTAAAAGGGGCGATTCTCAAACGTTTCGCAAACTAATCTATTCATAGTTAGTTAGCATTAATCATAACAAGTTAACTATAAAGTTACGAAGTTCAACCCTCTTGAAACTTGAGGACGCCAGTCAGAAAAACAATCTCCCCAGAATTTAATAAAGCGCAGTGCACTGAGTGTCTGCGACGTGTTGGCAGCCAAGGCTGGGGCAAATGTTTGAGCAATATTTGTAACTAATTTAATGACTGTCACTTTTATAATACACATCTACTTACAATGTTAATTAAATAGCAAAGTGCTCGTATTTCTAATAAACCAAGTATAATTTAATTCTAAAAATAACTCATGTTTCATCTTCTTGGAATTTCAATTAACTTACCGTTTAAAGACCTCCAATTTTACTTCGTATAAACAGATTGTAAGAGGTAAAGAATTGGAAAGGGAGACCTTCCCTTTGTACCGATAAGATGAAAAATGTGCCGTAATTTATTTAACCAGACCTCGGGAACATTCATAAAAAATCAATCGCAAAATGGGCAAAAAATCTTTTCTGTCGTACCAACATTGGCTCCAATATTCATCCAAATATTTGTCCCAACATTGGCCCCACGTCTAGTCTAGTCCCTAGAATATTACGGAATACGACAGCCAGCTGTCTAGCCGCCCTTTCAAAGTTACTTTGTAAAATGAAATCGGCCTAAAGGCAACGTCGAAAAGGCTATGTGTGGCTTAACAATGCTTTTGTATTGCTCCTTTGAACGATAGCGTGGCGATATTGAGAGAAATGTATTGGAGTAATTGTTTGGTGACTTTTAGAGGAAAATGGTGGGAAATTTAAAGAGGACCTAATCACTTTGTTGGTTGTATTTCAGGCTTTAAGAAAGGAGAAGTTAAAGTTGATCGCTTTTGACTATTTCTTGGTGCTCTTTTATTACTTAATAGCTGGGCCCTGCGGTTTCACACGCATAAGTTTCGATCCCGTGGGAATAGCGGGATAAAAAGTAGCCCATATGTTAATCCAGGGTGTCAGCTACCTCCATACCAAATTTTATCAAAATTGGTCCAGCCGTTTGAGCGTGAAGATGTAACAAACATATAAACACACACACACTCACAAACTTTAGCCTTTATATTTAGCCTAATATTAGTGTGATATTTGTTATTAGTATAAGTACCATTTTCTTCCCATTTTTGGTACTGAAGTATTGCCTAATACTTCATTTATATAATTTTGCAAGCATTTTATCTGTTTAGTTACAGATAAGTTTTCTTAGCAAACTCTACACTAAAAGAAGAAAACATTGCGAGATACTACACATAAAACTACTAACATTATCTATGTGTTTTTACAGATAGATAAACTTCAGCTATTTACCCACTACTACGGAATCAATTAACGTTATTTTCTGAAACCAAAACTGGAATTGAAAGCAGCAACAAAATTTTAATTCCCCACAGCATGTAAACATGTAAAACGGGGCGGGCAGTCGGCTCCGATTGCAGAAATAACAGCCTAATAAAAAACCTACACCTCGAACAGATGTGCAGCGTTCGATTCCACAAATAATATAAACTTACTCTGCGGTTCCGTAGCTTTGACGTCCTTTTTTACTTCGATAAAAAAGAGTAAATTGAACTGCATTGGCTCTTTAGACGCTGAAATACTAATACTCATAAATAAAGCTGAAAAACTAGGGCCATGGGGTCCAAGTGCCCACTCGGTTTTTCGAGATATCGCTAAGCGGTTAGTCGACTCTTCACGTGACCAGAGGGCTGGCCTATTTCTTAGCCAAAGAATTAGCATCGCCATACAACGTGGCAATGCTGCCAGCCTTTTGGGCACTGTTCCTGTTGACAGCGATGCGGACGAATTTTTTGATGCCCTACGATTATTTTTCTTATTTTTTCATATAAATGTACATATTATTATTATTTTTAATAGTATCAAAGATTATGTAAATATTATCCTATTTGAAATAAATAAGATTGTACTAATAAAGCTGAAGAAAATAGCTAATAAAGCTTTGTATGTTTTTTTAACGCGTTAATCTCTAGAACTATCAGTCGGATTGAGAATAATCTTTTTACATTTGATGGCCCAATTCTTCAGGAAGGCCACTTAACGTTAGAGCCCTTAGGAGCCAAACAGAAAGAAAAAAAAAATCAGAAAGAACGCTAAGCAAATACGAAGTAATGGCGCGGGCCGGCGATGCTATGCGACGAGGTGGGTGACGGGGGATCAAAAACATTTCACGCGGACGAAGTCGCGGGTAGAAGTTAGTGTCTTTATATAGTTATAAACTTATAACAGTAATCATTAAGACATTAAGTTCTTTTTAAGTAGTTCGCAGGCATACATTATACACGTTAGTCTTGTGACTGCGTGGGTGACTTACTCTCAGACAGACTGAAGATAAAATAATATGATAAATTATGTATGTTTCCATTTAAATTATACTTTAATATCGAGTTTAAAATGGAAATGATATGTATTGCTTTTTCAAACTCTGTCAAATTAGACCATCAAACAATTAGTAATCATATAAATTAAGCCACTTAATATGCGCATGGCTTAATTTACTTCGAAGTTTTAGTGATGGGATTCAAACTGAATAGTATCGACAACTTCACTTTTATATTATGTATCCCCACCTCTTTTTCATAGCCTCTACTTTGTGTGCAGAGGTGCAAAATGTTGTGTAACAGAAAGAAACACACGCACTGTAAAGATACCAAATCCCATCTTCATTTACGAGCCAAACAGTAAGCAAAAACGAAAATGTCCTTTTCCAATTTCGTAAGGAACCCTAAAACTTTCCTCTGTTACCTGCGAACGTAAATACGGGTTTTGGAGATCGAGATATGCACTACGATATATTCTGTGCCAATTTTTGCTACCGTTCCGATATATCGGAGCAAAATGTTTTCAACCCCACTTCGTAGCGGGCTCCAATTTCTCGTGGATTTCTTTCAGTATGATAAACTAAAGTTATGATAGTGTACAAGCTACTGCTGTTTTTAAAAACTTTTCTGCAAGCTTTATTTATCGTGTCTATCTCATACTTTTTGAAAATGTTTCAAGTAGGTTTGCTGTTTTTTGTTATTGATTACTCAGAGTTACAATACTTGTAATTAATACCTTTAAGGTAATTAAGACTATTGAAAATCCACACCTTTAGATAAGTGTGCTGAAATTAAAAAAAACCATTTCTGTATTCACCACCGGTCGCCATTACAATTATCTAAAATATCGACAATTTGAAACCAACTATCGACTTTTCCCAGCCCTGCCCAGCCGTGTTTACTAAAATATTTCCTATATCCGACACTTAATTTTAATCTAGACATCTAAAACTAAAATTATATATTACGTCTGGCAATACTTCAAGACGACACTTAAGATTATTGACCTGAGCACAGTATGAAAAAGAGATGAAGATACTAGAACGATATTTTAATATAATGCATTTTCGAATAAGTATTTTGAATTATATGAAAGTTTATAAGTGAATTTTGATGGTTTCGTTAATGGGTTTCTGTTTTATGGTAAAAGGGTGTTTTTATGGGGTGGGCAGGAGTCCAAGTGGCATTAAAGATCGATACTAGAGGCCAGATTTATGTTGTGTTGGCCAGTTGAACGAGCGTCTTCAATTTCGAGGAGGCGTGGAAATGCTCAAGAAGTATATTATGATAGCTACGAGTGTACCAGACAACATTCAAAGACGATTCTCGTATAGATTGTGATGAAGTTAGATTTTCAGAGTGTACTACGAAATCATAGAATAAAACCAGTTAAAACGAAATCTAGAACTGCAAAAATGGTGGAGGGACCCTCAACAATAATGTTAAGAGAGAAAATAGCTAAAAATAAAAAAAAACACCACCCTAAAATATCCACCAGTAATATTATTTCTACTTCAACAATATTCAATCTGTCTAGTACAAGCACTTTTCCCGTTACTTCCATGTCATTAGTAATAACATTTTTTTAACAAAATTCTTACAAATGGATCGTCCGTGTTAAGACAATTTAGTAGGGCGTTCAGCTCAAGATTGATCGTTGTTCAACTGTTATTTATAATGAATATTGTAGAAAGCTGAGTGGTGGACTGTATTTTGTTTACTTTTGTGTCGAGTTGGGGAAGAATTGGTAAGGGTGGTTTTACTACTTTAGGTTATGAAATCTGTCTTTAAAGTGCTGGATGGAAATCGTATGAAACAGTCATTTAGGAAAGGGTATAAATACAGGAATCATACTAAAATCTGTGTAAGTTTCAGCCCGATTTTTTCCTTTTAAGACCCGGTGGGCAATTCTCGTAATTTTAAGAACGTTCTGTGAAAAATATCTCTAATATCCGTACGTTTTCGACAAGACTTTGACATTGATCGTCGATGAGATGACATCGCGACTAGATTTTGAACATTTTTAAGTACAGAAATTGGCTTTCAGATCTCATGTAGTTTTATATAACCAAAAAGCTTTAGCTACTTCCTTTCCAATCATTGATTCTCGTTAAAAGTTAATGACATAAAATGCATTCGGTCAACATTTCGTGGACTGTCGAAATAAATCTTCGCTTCGTGCTTGTCCAGTCACGATCTTAGGCGACAATATCCGATGCAATACGAATGGCCGCCGTATCAATATTTAAGAGCTTTTAAAAAGTGCTCTTATTTCTTATCTCTTAAGATGTATAAGAGGAGATAATAGTGTGTTAAAGCGATTTCTTTTTTTTGATCATATTATTTAGTGCTGGATTGTATTTATGATTGATGTAGTTTAAAGCTAGAAGAAACACTAGACAGAGCTTTTTTTATCTGTCTACATTTTATTTTAAAAGTACTAAAGTATGAGTCACAAGACCCAAGCAGATAGAAGACCTCACTGCGATTAAATCACTACAAAGAATCGCCAATGCACCATGCAATTAGTTCCTCTATAACTCAACAACTGCCCTTTACCACATAATTAAAGTTAATGATATACTTTTATCAAGATCTTATACCAATAAGCCTTCAAAGGAAAGACACTAGAACAATAGATATTTATCACAAAAGAGGATCAACCCGTCAATCTATTGTGTCCCCAATACCAGCATACCAACCTACAAATACACCCGAAAACTTCAATTCTCAACTCTGTAACATATGCAGTAGAGGTGGTGTGTAAAGCAGTTTATCTTGGCAGAAGGATATTATCGAACAGCGAGTGTGTCTAATGATAACATGGGATTAAGCTGCTTGTACGTTATCTGCAAAATTTAGGGTCAGTAGTATTAATAGTTTGGGTTAGTAGGCACCGATGTCTCGGTATTTTGTTTTGGATTATAAACATGGTGAACTATGGTGGTTCAGTTCAAGTTAAGGGTAGTCTTCAGCCAGTAATCTGTGAAGCTATGTATACCAGCGACCCGCAAACATCAAGATTACTTTATTATTATGTTATTATAATATTAATGCAAACCTACCGGGATAAGTTCTCTAAGCGATAGATGGTGGAAACCGCATCGAAATCCGTTGGGTAGTTTATGAGAACAGCGCGGTTGCACAGTCAGACACGATAAGCGACTTTAATTTATTATATTTATAAAAGGTCTCAAAAGAAAACACTAGACAAATGATAGAAAAAAAAAGAAATATAGGCACATTGCTACCATATACTTCCGAAAACTTGGCAACAAAAAAATCTTCGCCCTATCATCTCCGGTACATTTACTAAGCCCATTACACCCCACGTGCTTACCCAACAGTTAGAAAGATAAATAAATAATATATACGTAAAGGAGGAAAACCCATCGGTGCTCAGATTTAACCCCCTCCTGCCGATGTAACGACGGTCATTAACCTTTACAACAGCACGGTAGATTACAGTGCGTAGAGTTAGCGAGTGGTGGGTTAACATTTTTTTGGTAAACAGGGTTGGTAGTTGAAAGAAGGTTACAGGCTTCGGATTTGGAAATTATTTGTTAACCTAATTGGTGCGGGGTGGACGGTATAGGGTTCGAGTTTCATGTTAATTTTGTCGATTTAGCTTTTTTTATCCAACTCGACTGGTTATGACGAAATGCGGTCGGAGAGACTTTTGAAAAAGCCTAAGTCATAATTCGAGGTTTGGTTCTCGCCTATTTCCTCCTCCAATATTGGAGCAATTTAAAAGATATTTCATAAACTGAATAAAAAGGATATATACTGTGTCCCTATGTTTTTCTTTTTTAATGTGGACAGCGGTTTAAATCCGCAATTTTTGAGAGTCCTAGTGCTTATAAAAATAATGTATCAGCAAAAAGCAATACATAGGGACACACACGTAATTAATATTTATTATTCTGTAAAAAATCATTGCTTTATGGTCATTAACCAGAAAGAAAACAGGCGAGAGAGTTTCCATGGAGAAAAGACGAGTTATTCCGTTCTGATCCCCTGAACCCCCCCTCCACCCCCCCACCTCGATCCCCTCCTGGATCGTCTTCTGTTTTAATCTTTGTCTTATCCACTATAAACTTTCTCATCCCGCATTTCCTCTTAAGGGCCAATTTTTTTCGTTTTCCAAACAACGACTGATAGTCAATTTTAGTGAACACTCTTAACATCACGCCTGTAATCCTCAAAGTGTTTGGCAGAGGTGTACCTATAGTATAAGTGTAATTAAGAGAAGCATAATTGCCTTCTAAATTTCAAGACTAATTAATTAAGAGCATTCACATATGTCACTAGTATTCCACGAATTATTACCCCATTCCACCCCACAATACTCTAAATAAAAACACAAGACATTTAGCAAAGAAGAAAAGTTGTTAAATTCACAACTTTTCGCCGACTCTGTCCGAACCTTAAGAGTATTTGCCAAAACACTCGCGAATCTATAGGCGAATTGTGTACTCGAATAGTTTGTATACACATATTTTTCTTTGCCAAACTAAAATAATGCCCTGAATCAACTTTATTCTTTTTCATTATTGGGACAAAATACTGAGTTGACGAATTGGAATGTTTTGACCATAGTTATAATATATAGTCTTTGATAATTACATGTATTTTGACAGTTTTAAGGAAAAATCAGATGGCATGGAGATACCAACAACGCTCTGGAATGGGCAACTAGCTTCATCTGACTGACCGACCCCTTGTCAATTCAAAAGTGTATAAATGCTTTGAGTTTGAGTTTGATACGGATATTAGTGATGCCATTTCCAGTTTGAATGAGCCCTATGTCCAGCAGTGGAGTGCAATGGGTATATACATAAATGGCATGAGCTTCCAACTTTATAACACCATAAGCTAGGGAAAGATTACCAAAAAAATGGGAGAAGGATTTCAAAAACCGGAATTTCTAAAAAAATATTGCACTATTCTGCAACAATATAGAAAACCCAAAAACATTTCACCACGATACCCCGAAAAAAGCTCAAAAAGCATAAAAGGCATAAATTCACAAGTTATTAAAACAATATAACAGGCAGGACGGACGGATTAAACCGTCGATCGGTATTGACTGTGCCCGCCTGCCCGTCGCCGATAAACGTAGATTAAACCTGGATGTACATCACCCTTAATCCGGCAAAGTCCGGCCATGTTTTTAATATGGCATTCTGATTTTGAATATTTTCGAGCCGATTTTTGCGTTTAGCTCGAAAACGTACTTTTATGGGGTTGATTTTTTTTTTAAAGCCAGCTTTCATGAGAGGATTAAATGAAATTTAGGGTAGGGTAGTGTTTTCAAAGGAATGATAAATAGAGAGGTTCTCGAGAACCTCTCTATTTATGAAACTATAACCGATAATTTTGTGGAACTGGCTTGCTTTAGAAAAACATGTTTTCATCAAAGCCTATAAAAGGGAAACCCCAAGGGACGAGCGGAGCCCAAACAGGTAGGTATGTTTATATTTATGTTTACGGATGATAAGTTAGGAAAAAGCCAACTTTATTTTTGTCGAAAATGAATTGTTTCTTCATTTGTCTTTTTTTTTACATTGTTCTCACATATAGAAGCAACAAGAATAATGTACCCAGGATTTTGTAATAACTTGATTTAAAAGAGTGTCCATGGAGTTTCTTGCCCGTTCTTCTCCATAGAGATCTACGTTTTGGAATGGGCAACTAGCTTCAACTTTCTGACTAACTGACAGACTATTTAATTTTGACAATTCAAAAGTGCCTGTACAAGGTTTAATTGAAATCAATGCTTTGAGTTTGAGTTTTTGAGTTTGAAATGTACACATGAATGCAATAAAGAGTTTGAGTTTGAGTCTTTAATTTTGGTATAACATCGAATCTAAATAATTTATTCGCAAATAATAATCTTTACATATTAAACACAGCGTGCACAGGAAAGTGATAGACATGTCGCATCAAGATAAAGTCTGGGACCATGTTAGGTTATCTACAAAGTACCTAAGTGGGTCACTTCGAAATAAACTATAAATAGCACGCTTGTCGGCTCGCTTTCGGCTTAGCAACGGGAAATTTGAATTCGGTGTTTTAGATTAGATTAAGTGTGTTATTATGTCTGCGACTAATACGTAATAAGCATTTTTATTGATTTTAATGACAAAATTCTGTAACAAAAAGGAATCTATACCTAATATTTAATGTTTTTTTTTAGGTCATCTGTGTTCATCATCATCATCATCATTTCAGCCGAAAGACGTCCACTGCTGGACATAGGTCTACCCCAAAAGGGGGGGGGGGTTTGCCATAATCGCCACGCTTGGCAGGCGGGTTGGCGATCGCAGTATGGTATGGTGGTGGAATGCATAGAGAACGCTGCTGCCCATTCTCCGGTACGCCCCTTAGTCGCCTTTTACGACACCCACGGGAAGCATCTGTGTTACCTATGTTTTATTAATGTGTCTAAAATCATACCTAACTATCAAATAGGTTTTACTTACAGAAAATGCAAAATAAATAGATAATAATATAATTTGCTTCTAATCGCAAGCAGGTGCACATAATCACGTTAAAAACACTAATACAAGGTATTAACTTAAATGCGCCTAGAAAGAATATTAATACTTCGTCCATTAAAAATAATCCTCTCCTTGATTACCTGAAAGTTTTTACAAAGTATCAAGTTGATACATTATCCACATTTGAATCCACTTGCAATGCACATAAAAAAGTGCAACAGCTTTTTATACGCACTTACAAATATTTACCCCGAGATAAGAATCACATTTGCAATACAACATACTTGCAAACAACCCGTTTTATTAAAGAACATAAATACACAATATGGCGCATAAAAAGGAATAACATTTTTAATAAAGTCTTTCCAGAACAGGGATTTGATATAGACATGTTAAATATGTTTGAATAATTCCGTGACAAAAAGGAAAAAAAAAAACAATATTTTATGTATAAAAATTGGGGGTTCTATGTATATGGGGGTAGACCTCAGAAATACGACCCATAATAAATCCATAAAAGAAAAAAATCTGGAGATAGGTACCATTAATGGTGCAGTAATTACTAATGGACAGCTAGCAAACGACTTGGACTATTTAATGTTAAGAGCTAATTAGCCTTAAGTGGTTAAACTATTAAACAATAAATAAATAGATTTCTTCTAATGGGAAACATAAATTTGTTTGAGTTTAACTCTATTATTTATGACCAGATTGTGTTTTTTGCTTCGTATTTGTTGAATCATCCGCTTGCTCAGATATCTTTAATTGCAATTGGTTTAATTGCACTGCAATTTAATCTATTAACTAATTGATATAGTGTTATTTCATTCACACTTATTTAACAGATCTACATTTGGCCTTATTTTAAAATACATAACTTATTTTGTAGTCATTTACAGCATGCTTGAAAATAAACCGAACGCATTCTTAAGTTTTTCAGTCTCATCTTAAAACACTACATATGAAGATATTTCTCAGCTTGTTAATATAGGTAATTGACATAATAAATTATTCTAACGATTGACATCTAATACTTGGCATGAAACTCATCCAGGCGTCGTCTTAGCGACACGTGGCGCCATCTATCGCAGAGATAAACATACTTTAAGTCACATAACATTGCAACGAATCTTCGAAAAACGAGGCAAATAGTGCCAAGTTTTCATCTCAACATCGTATGGCTCGTTTAAGATATAAACATGATTAAATGGTATTAGAGTTTGTAATAGATTTAATAAACTGAAAACATGTATAACTTATTGCTACAGAAAGTTTAGTCAGGTTTTTCATCAGTAAATTGCTGTCAAAAATTAAATGTGTCAGTGATTGGTTAGTAGAAAATAACAAAAGCCAATCACATTATTTCACATCAGCTTTTAGAATAGGATAGGCTCATTAACTAATTATCAGATTGGGATGACATAATAATTGAATTTACAATGTAATTTAATTTAATACAATGCTAATTGGACTATGTTCTACCGAGAATAGTATTAATTTACTGATTGATAAATGTAGGCAATATTTTTATTAATATTGTTGTAAAATATATTATTGTGAAAAAAATCTATTGAGCGTGTGACTAACAGCTGCAAAATGTTCGCGGCGATACATTTACCAAGATAATGGGGTCAATGAACTTGATTCTAGTGTTTATGCGTACACCTACTCATTTCTTGTAGTAAGTATTAAATTGAAATATATTCAGATTTATTTTGTTGAATGTATTTAATAAAATCGTCAAATTCGTGATTGCTATGAAAACCTAAATTTTAAATACCTATGTATATTCTAAATTGCTTAGAGTTCAAAGGTTAAGTTCTAGATGCGAAATCTTTAATTTTTTTTTTTTGTTGCTTGCTAATTTGTTTATCAAACAAAATCATTATCTATTTCTAAATCTTGATAAAAACAGAATAAGGTTAACGACCTCTTTAGCTGTTCCGATAATAAACAAATTAGGAATCAGAGTTCAATTAAAGGCTGATATTTTGTTATAAAAAGGTCAAATATTCATGTTTTTTTTTAAATTGACAATAACAAAGTTAGTTCTATTAATATCTTGAATGTATATAGAAAAAGTGAAATGGTTAGAGATGAAACCCGAGATCATTTAGGTACCCGAAAAATCTATTCCATAACTACATACCTACTACCGCCTATATTGTACATCATTTAAAAATATAGCACACACTGTTTGATCACATTATAAATGTATGTACTCTAAAAGTTTTTGACAAATGATACAACAGTTATCTTAATGACTTATGTTATGTATTATGCACACAGATTGCAATGGTTACTGAACTCAGCGAGATTAAATACTGATATAATACAATTATTAAGCAAACAACACACGCATGGCACCTTGGGATAGGACTGACATTATTTACACTGATATTTTAGTTGTTAGCAGTATGGATCGTAATTGATAATAACATAACTGAATAATGGCTGCTTAAAAAAATAATCATTTGGAATTGCTTAGGAAGAATTTCATGCAATGATTGTTATATAGTAGACCATAAAGTTTTGAAAGAGAGTTCGGCAGATGTATTTTTCTTAATCAACTCTGTTTTATTCGTAGAATCCTAAGATAACAGGACTTCAATAAAAAAAAAATAAAGTTTTTTTTTTTATGCCATTCTGATGAGTGATGACATAGCCACATTTGATTTTAATAAAATCATGTCGATGCAGCCAAATGTTATTGAGATAAAATAATTGCAATCACAGTTAAAATTAACCCATAGTTAAATTAGCAATAAAAACTCATGATTAACTGCGTAAATAAAGGCAAAAATTTAAGCCGTAAATAAAAAAGTGAAGGCATTGAACCGACCCCAGGTTGTTTGCCTTTGACCCCGCATTGACAAGAACGCTTGGCTTTGCGACTTATTCTTTGACTATACTGAAACTGTACACCGATTTTGATAATTCATTAGGCAATAGATTATATTAATGACTCTTAAATTGGTGGTTCTATTTCATCATCATCATTCTCCTGCCCTTATCCCAATTCATTTGGGGTCGGCGCAACATTTATTTTTCTTCCATACTTCTCTATTAGTCGTCATCTCGGTAGTCACCCTCAATATAGCTTCTATTTATGACTCTAAAATTAGAGGGTTCTATAAGTCACTCTAAAGATAACGGATGTATTTAGTTAAAGTTTACAGTAATTGCTAATGCATATAGCCATTTACTTTTTTGCCGTTTTTGTAAGCTGCTGAGTACCTACAAGCTATTTGCAAAAATGTTTGTGTACATGTATTATTATTAAGGTGAAAAAATAGTAAAGTTGAAAAAACCTTTTAGAGTTGTTTTCTTTACCCTGTCGACCAAAAACCGTGTCAACACACACATAACACATATGCATGGAATATTAATTTTAAAAAGGTTCGTGTTAAAAATAACTTTTGCAAAACAAACGTTGGATGCATTCAAATGTAACATTATATTTCTTTATATTCAATACGCGGTCTCGTTTAGGTTGATAAACTTTGAATTTCTAAACCGATCGGGTAATAGAAAACGTATAACATTGCCCCTACATATTTCCCGGCCATTGAACATCCATTGCTTCTTTTATTGACCAGAGTTCCTAAATTTTCGACGAAAAAACGCAATGTAAAAGTGTTAGCTGATTGTTATTCCTTGCGAGTTGTGATAGTCAATATCCCATGGTTGGTTGTCGACGAAACAAGTCGGTACTTGTTTGAAATTATGATGTTAATGCTGTCACTTTATCGGCTAGAAACTATTAACTAGTTGTCATTTGATAGGGAAAGAAATTATGACCTGTATAATCATTTCAATTATTGAATACCTATGTTATTGTAATGAGAGTGACACTGACGCAACGCTGACGACAGTCATTGGTGGAAACGCGAAATTCGTCCCATATATTATTCACGAGAGGCCGATAATGAGGTCGTTCACCCCACCGCGATAGACACAATTCGACGAGACTGATTGTCGATGTTTAGGTTTTTCTCTTTAGGTTTTTAGCAGTAGTAATCTGAGATGTTTTTGTCGCAGTGTGTGTTTAAAAATATATATATATTGGCGAATTAGCCAACTGAGAGATCAAAAATAAATTGAGTTACCTCTAGAGAATTCATCACCATTTCAATACCTACTTATTTTATAGAAAGTAATTCCATACCGTTCTTCACTGAGTTAATCACCACCTCGCACTCACCAACATTTTATAACAGCAAAACAAGGACGTCTAAAATAAGATCTTCTTACCTGAAAACAAGAAAAAAAAACACCATTAAAATCGTCATTAACGGTTCATTTTTTACCGAAAAATTCGGATTTTGAAAACGATCCATTGTTGCAAGATTTTCCCACAACACAGTTGAACGACCGGCCAAATTTTTAAAACACAACCTAGATTTTGTGAAAAAAATTATAATACGATTTAAAAGTTGAATAAAACATTGCCGGTCGTGCGTGTGTATTTATGAAATTCGTAATTGATACCTAAGGAGTCACGTTTTTGTTTGTTTGCTTAAAATAATCGAATTATTTCTGACACAACAGTCCTATGCACATATAACTTTTTCATGCAAAGAAATTTCTGGAAAAACAGCGTGTTCGGCATGCGAATCAGTAGCTACATTGCCCTATACTTGTTATCTTAAGAGCCTTAAGGGTCAAGTCGCAACAAAATAAATATTTTATTATGGTCAATAGTTGTAAATTTCAACTTTATAACAATGTTTGCGCATCCGATTTTTCTGGGGGATTCCCGTTTTTTTTTTATTTTTATGGCAACCTATGTTTTGTTTTTTTTTGGCATGGATATTATTTGTAACTTATTTTATTCGAAAATATGTAGATAAAAGAGTTTTTCTATTGTAAAAGTAGCTTTTGTAAAGGAAAACCCGCGCCTCAGTCCAAGTGAGCAACCCACGGAATATTTCCGATCTATTTACAATTTTCACATCAACATACTGTCGAAGTGTTGTATAATCACCAATGTTTATTAAAGCTATGCTAAAATATACGTTTCCTATGTCGCATGCATGGTTACACGCCCTTATGTCTGTCGCTGTGTTTTCATTATAGCTGTCACGTGTGCGATTTATCATGCATTGTGGACCAGGAAAAGAATAGATTATATTCATACTTGTTTGTTTTTTGAGGTGAACAGAGGTTGTGGTATAAGTATCAGAAACTTGTGAAACAACAACGGACAGTTTAAACCACTAAAGATAGCGGTAGGTTAAAGATCAAGATGCAGATGTAGTTAATAATAATATTGTACAATGATGAGCAGTCAAAATCATGGAGGAAACTGGACAATGAAACTCATATAGTAATCGAAAGTTCTTTATGAAAAGACTGAACTGTAAATTGATATAGTTTATTACATAAGTTATTTAAATAATCCATTTCATTTAATTTGGGATTGTTAAAATAATTAATTTCATTTTGAAATTATAATTACACTTTTTGTTGCAAAATGACATGCAGATTTAAAGGTATAAGCACCAATTGTTTACCAACTGTAAATAATTTTCATAAAAGTCAATAGTATTTTATTATTGATCATTCATCACAAAGCTAGAATTATAAACTATGGTATGCAGTTATAAAGACAATTTTGACCATGTTATTTTCACCTTCACAGCTATCATACAGTATGTTAAATAACAGAGGGCGTTCCCTTAAACTCGTTAATCTATATCATTAATAGAATAAAATAAAAATGTCAGCATAGAAAAATAAGCATAAAATAATCCGAATTCAAAAAAATAATTAATTGACAATAAATTCGAAACCTCCTGTTTAAAATAAAAATAGTAGCGCGGAATAGTACTTGTAGTACGCTATCGTAGCACGAAGCCGACCGAGCGTCTCCGAGAGTTCACGAACCCGAGCGAGCCGACCGCCCGCCGCCCGCGCCGCGCGCCGCGCTGAATGGCGAGCGGCATTTTTGATAAAGGCGGCATATTGAATTACAAAGACATTTATGTAAGTATGTTTAGTTTTAGCAATAACAACCCGTCTCAAATGCCCGACTGACAACCTTGGGCTTGGAAGGACCTATTCGCAAACATAGTAAATAAAAAAACATACATTCATGTACCTACCTATCTAAGCCACGTTTCAATAACACGCATCACTGAAGTGCCCACTGGCAAGATTTTCTTTAAAATTTTAAAGGCTGCGACGTGACTCATGTTTAACAGGCGGCCGGCTCTTTCTAGGGCTTGAACCGGGCTCCTCCTCAAAATCCCTTAGCACGTTCTCTTCCTGCCGCACAGAGATCACGGGTCGGGGGCCACCAGAACGACGTGGCACTACGGGTTCATTGTTACGAATGAATACGCACCAGGGCACTCACAATAACACGAGAATTCCGCGGTTGATGTGCTTGGGGGTACCTCTCAGCATACACCCTCAGAGTACGTGCACCATCATAATTACACTCAGCATAAATGAGCACCACGTTCACATACTCCTGAGCACTGAACTGATATTGCGGCATTTTTCACACCAGAATGACGCAAGATGTTGCAATGCGAAAATAATGCACGTCCGGTCAGCGCGTGAGATTAGTTCCGAATAAAATTAGGTGGACATTCGGGGGCAGGGGGCGGGGTTAGGCGCATCAATTAGATCGCCGCACACGCGGCCCGTCATTCATAAATAAATTGCGATATTGCTGTCCTTCAAGTACGCGTGTACAGAGTGTTTCTTTAACGTATCAATTTAACATTTTTAGTGAATATTTTGATATAAAAATAAATAAAAACATTTTGTTTTCGAAAGGTAATATTTTTTTTAGCATGTATGGATGCTATACAATTGCGGGTTAACGGGAACGCCCTCTGTTAGTTAACATACTGTATACATGCTAATTTAATCCAATTTCAGAGTGCACTTCAACAATACATTTAATAACATCGTCCCTTAAATATCCGTTCCATAATTTGAAGTTTTTGTTCCAAAAGCACCCCAGTACCTACCTTCTTCCAGGCGAGTTCCCCCAAATTACAGTAATACCCCAATGTGTATAAACGTTATTATAAAATGGCGCTTCGCTGAGCCCACCTTTAGTCCCTATATTGAATGTCCCCTAACTCGTAAAGAAGTTCAGATTATAAAGATTTTTGTTCAGAATTATACAGATTTATATGTTCATTATTTGGTGTGCAAAATGTGGATTTTTTTTATATCTAAAGACGTTGTTTCACGGTCTTATATATTTAGAATCAGTCTTAGAAATCTAGTGCTAACAATAAGGTTTTCTTGGCAAGTTTCTCGAGTCAGGAAAACAATACAGTTAACTATCTAGCATAATCTTATCGGTATCGGGAGAATCACTTTTCAGCTATGCCATAAACTGACTTACTGCTGATTTAATATTTTTACTATCCTCAATTATGAGAAAAGCGTAATTCTAACTGGTACTAGATCCTGGTATGTCATGGCATGAAACTGCACATTAATAATTACGTTCATAAGTGCTGTAATAATCTGTCGAGTTTAAAGTACCTACTCAGAACCGTGTAAGTACCTTTATAAGTGAAGCATAATTATATACTTTATCTCGAAGCTGATCAGGAAGACATAAGCTTTCGATTTATGTAAAAATCATATAAACCGGTTTAGCAGTTTCCAAGATAACCTCATCAAAGTTTATACTAAATTTAGACGACAGATATAGCCACGGTGATCTCTGCTAATACCCTTAGCTAACAACTTGAAGATATATAAGGAAATGTAAGGGAGATTATGAAGATAATGTTTAAAAAAAAAACTTCAAAGGTTTTCGAGAATCGAGAACATTTAGAAAATGGACATTAAACATAGGATTACTCTTATGGGGAGCCATAAAATTAAAAAGCAATGGTAGTAAATATTACATTAAACTTTGCATCAAAAAGTTGTCTTGAACTATTTTAGTAACTTTTACGTGCCATAATAATCTAGAGGATTTTTTCCCATAAAATATAGTGAACAAGTTTTTTACAGCTTACGTTTTACTATGGGCCCCTTTAAAGTGCATCAACATAATCCTCAGTGTATTATTATTATTCTAGATCGTAACAACAAAATGATAATTTAAGAAAACCTAAAAATGAAGGTTTTCTTAAATTATTTCAATATTCAAAGATCAACTTGATCATATTAAATTAATGTTACCTACAAAAATTATAAAAAAAATCAGTACATTTACGTGACGTAAGAGAATATCACTTATAATATACAAATAAACCGTTAAGGGTGTAACATTTGCAAGTTTTAAGAGCCAAAACCTTCAGACGGCTCGTGATAAAAATATATGGCCTTAAATATATTTTTACGAAGTCACTCTTCTGGTTTCATTATGAGTTTTATTTAGATTTTAAACGAACGGACGAGAAAATGCGCTTCCACCCGACATTAGTGGAAAATAGGATCGTTCTCGACCGTAATCTCTTAAGTGTCATTGTTGTCTGTTTAAAAATACTAATGTCAAATTGTGTTTTCTAAACTACCAGAATTCATCGTGACTCACTTATTTACATTTAAATTATTTTTAAAGTTATAGGCTATTTATATAAAAATAAAAACCCATTTCTATTAGCTCTCACTCATGCAAAAGCAACAAAACTTTCTGAATAAAACAATTCAGCATTTGTTATCTTAAAAATCTTATCAAAAATTCAACTCAACTAAAAGATTGAACCTCTCATAAAAATAAAACCTAGACGGTGCAACAAAACGCTCGCGTTTCTCAATAAAAAATGACCTTAATATATAAAGAGGTACATAAATCACAATCAGGACGTTTTCTATTAATGCCAACATAATAGCTCCATTATCATTTGGTTTTAGAAGACCGTTACGAACTAAAATAATGGATTTTATTAATACTACCCACGTTTACCCTTATATGGTAATTGAGGTATATGCTTAAATACCAACGTGTTTTAATCGTTTTAGTTTTACTATTAAAGTTTGTATTTTTATTTATTTTTGACAACTTTTTTCTTGTTCTCGCACTTTTTTTGAAAGGAAACCTCTATAGGCGCGTTGGGCTCTTTTTTGAGATGGGAAAAAACCATTGAACTCGCACCACGTGCTGTTACCGTAAGCGACACCGGGCGTGTTTTGTTTATAAGACGATTAAAAAAATACCCGCTTCGGATGTGTTCGGCTGTCCTCGGGATGTACTCGGTTTTAATGTATATCAGATATGTCAGTGAGTGATAGCAAAGTATTCTGTTTGTGTTTTGTTTTCACTTCTGTCGGCACTCCCAGAGTGCCACTGTTTTTTCGCAATACAAATTTAAATCCAAATATAGCGTCAAGTTTCTTTTTCTTTTCATTTCAGTTTTAAACATAAAAAGCCAATGTAAACAAAAAACTGGTTCTCAAACATGTTTTGGCTAAAAATAAACACGCACAATCGAAAATCATTTAGCAATCTGTTCCGAAATCCTACATATAACACAACACGGGCAAAAATCAGTCTAAAATGAATCTCATACCGAATTTCCATATTTTACACATACATAAACATCCCACGACCGACAACGGGCCTTTTCACCCCACAAAGACCCCGTAATATGCCCGGGGCAATAAATTTATTATGATAAAGTCGATTTACGTCAATAAGCCCAACTTTTTTGTTGAATTGAAAACTTTTATTCCGTTCAAACTCTTTGAAAAAGTATTTTGGATATTGAACTCCAATAATATTATGCAGGTACACAATTTTCATTTGAAATCATTTCGTGCGATGTTTTCAATCATTGTCACTGAAGTTGAACGAGTTCTGATGGAGGGAGTGGGCCGTAATCCACCACGCGGGCTCAGTGCGGGTTGGTAGATGTCACATGTCTTCCAATATTTAATCGTAGAACATGCTGGTTTCCTCACGATGTTTTCCTTTACCGTTTTGAGAGCAATAGTGATGAAATAATTTACACAAAGTAAAGCGCCTGTCTGGGTTCGAACCTACGACCTACAACTTGTAAGTCTCGGCCGTTCAGAAGTACGTTTTTGTGTAAATATGAAAAAAGTCTGTTTTTTTTTTTAAAACCTTGCCCCATACTAGGAATTTCTCCTGTATTGTGAGTGCGTTTACAAATATTTAAACTCACATACACAAACACCCGGAACAACTACTTGTAGGTCATACAAATATTTGTTCCGTGCGGGAATCGAACCCGCGACACGCAGCGCAGCAGTCATTCGCTTAACCACTGCGCCAACCGTGCCGTGAATGAAACTGGGAAGAAA
Source organism: Mesoligia furuncula (assembly GCA_916614155.1). Lineage (NCBI taxonomy): Eukaryota > Metazoa > Arthropoda > Insecta > Lepidoptera > Noctuidae > Mesoligia > Mesoligia furuncula. The sequence goes on along the minus strand of OU744809.1, from coordinate 1,949,420 downwards.
ACCTGAAAGCTCATTGGGCAGAGATAAGGCTTTCTATTCCTGAAATAGTTACTGAAAAGAGACTCTTGGGAGAACGGAGCACAATACAGGCCGACGGTACGTTTACGCTTGAATTCTCGATCTATCGTTAGTTCAAATCTGATTCTATTCAAGCTTAAAATTCAGCCTAGAGAGATAAAACTCTTCTTGAACCTTTATTTTTAAGAAGCGTGTTTAAAAATAAATGATTAAAATACATCTATATGTTAAGGTCCCATTAAAATAGTTGGACAAACTTTTAGAAATCATTCAGATCACCAAAATGAGGACGATCGGCGATGGTAAAAAAAATATATGAGAAAAATGCATAGATACTTACACGAAAAATAATCATCTAACGAAAATTCACTAATGTGCCGGCAATTTATTAATTTAGGTCAAAATAAAATCAGTGTTTTTTTTTTTGCTTGGATTTCTTTAGTTAGACGTACTGAGCGCTGTGTTAAAATTTGTCCATCTATTTTGATGGGACCCTGTATATATTATGTACTATGATATTATAAAGAGGTTATGTTTGTAAGTTTGTAGGTAGGGGGTAATCTCTGGAACTACCAGTCGGATTTCAACAAATCTTTTTGTATTTGATAGCCCAATTTTTGAGGAAGGGTATAGGCTATTTAATATCACGCTATGGCCGTTAGGAGCCGAGCAAAAAGAATCAGAAAGAATGCTAAGCGAAAACGAAACAATAGCGCGGGCGATGCGATGCGACAGGGTGGGTCGGGGGAGCAAGAAATTTCACGCGGACGAAGTCGCGGGCAGAAGCTAGTGAATGATAAGTTCGACAGATTTAGATTTCGGTTTGAAAATGTTACTTTTTTCACCAAAATCTCTACTGAGTTAGAATTTTAGTGCAACATGACATGGTTTCAGAGTACGATTCTGAACCTCGGGCGTTGAATATTTTCAATGGTAATTTAAAAAAAAAATGCTGTTTCAAAGAAAAGTGCAATACGCGGTCAAAATGTATGATTTCAACTTTTCTATGGAACAGCAGATTTTTTTTTTATTACCGACGAAAAATTTTTACGCAGCGGGATTACCGAAAGGGTTACCGCTGGCCCGGAAAACAAAGGGCTAAGGAAGAAACACGGGTGGATTTTAGTCAGTAAAAGTCTGACACTCCCTTCCGCTCCACCCACAGCGGGAGGGATCATTTGATGAATTCCCATCATCAAAAAAAAAAGTTGTGCTGATTTCATGGTTACAGTTTGCGCGACTATGTCCTGCCAGCCTGTATATTCAGCGCAATATCAGGACTGCACACTAACGCATTATGAGTCTTTGGTCAACTGGACCCACTCGAACTGGACCCGCGGGTCCAGTTGGCGTAATCACATTTTGAATACGTCGACTGGACCCACTGCCTAATTTCATCATTAGTACAGTCACGGAGTAAAGCCGAATATTGTAATAAACACTGTCACTCTCTCTGTCTACAATAAGGCACATGGGCCGTAAAGCTTCGTCTTGAACTCAAAGACCACGAAGTACCACAATTAATCTCCGGCGTGAAAGTCAAGATTACCAAGATATCGAGCAATCCCGGCCGATCTCCGACCAAGGTCTTCGAAACATGCTAAATGAATAGGTAAATACAGAAGTTCCACTTAGCTGAGACTTCTAAAGCACTGTAACTCATCATCTGCCTAGCCTTTTCCCAACTATGTTGGGGTCGGCTTCCAGTCTAACCGGAAGCAGCTGATTACCAGTATTTTACACAGAGCGACTGCATATAAGCCCTCCACAACCCAGTTACTGGGTAATACGATACCCTTGGTAAGACTGGATGTCAGACTGTCGGGTTTCTGAGTACCCGTAACGACTGTCAAAGATCCACGAATGACAGCCGGGACCAACGCCTTAACGTGCTTTCCGGGTCTCGGTACGTAAAGATGGTCACCCATCCACAGACCAACCGCGGCAAGCGCAGCTTAACCTGATCGATCGACCTGTGCGGCTGTTATTATTTACCCACGGACCCCTCGTCTAAAGCACTGACTAACTATAAAAATATTATGAGACATCAAGTAAAATGATAGAAAGATATAAACTTTGTACGACATGAATTGCAATGAGTAACTTTGAAAGTTATAGTGTGACAGCAGGTTTAAATATAACTTAGGGTGTAACAAAGGAGTGTTTTTATCATTTCTACATGCGATGTTTTTGAAAAGACATTGAAATTGAATAGTTAAAATAACTGACTAATCATTATGTAGAATCAAAATCAGAATTAATTTATTTGTAAGAATGTAGAAAAATTTTTGGTTTGTGTCTTTTACCACAATATATGGTGTTAAATGACATTCTTAACTAAGTACTAGCTTCATATTTTCTGACTGACCGACTTCTTGACAATTCAAAAGTGCCTGTTAATGGTTTAATTGAAATAAATGCTTTGACTTTGACTTCAATGAATTTTAAGATTTTTTATTTACAAAAATTTTGTAGTAAGTATTACAACAAAATATTTAAAAGAAAAATAATGCAGCATTCTGTTTTCTGTTGTTCTTATTTTGCAAGATGGCTTATGCCACAGCAAAAAGAACAGCAAGGTCGGTTACAAAGGTGAATGCCCATCGCAGGGTGCGCCGGACGTACTTAAGTTGCATCTTGAACCTTCTGAATGAACCTACCTATGCAGTGGTAATATGATCTCGTTCGTTCACTAATCGTTCATTCCGACCGAACGAGTCGAGTTTTACGTATCGCTTGGCAATGGGCGGTGTAGGTTTTATAATTTATTGTAGCTATTGGCTGGGTATTGTGAGAAATGGCTGCGGGGAATAGACTTTGTTGGTGGGTCGTTAGGGTTGATAATTTTTGGATATTTTGTCTAAGCATCCTATCGGTGTACCTACCTACATTGCATTTATTTCAGGCTAGCTGCGCCCCGCGGTTTCACCGGCATAAGTGTCGATCCCGTTAGAATATCGGGATAAAAAGTAGCCTATATGTTAATCCAGGGTGTCAGTTACCTCCACAACAAGTTTTATCAAAATTGGTCCAGTCGTTTGAACGTGAAGAAGTAACAAACATATAAACACACACACACACACTCACAAACTTTCGCCTTTATGATATTAGTGTGATTCTTTTTTTTATGGAAAAAGACCTTGATTTAATAGACTGAAATCTTAATAAGAAAAACAAAATCAAAAGCCATTTATTCAAACTAGACTGAGAAACAGCACTTTCGAACGTCAAAACTTGGTAAGTAGATGTATTCTGTGAACCGCATTAAGATTTTCACATAAAAATAGAAAAAAAAACAATAAATTTTGGGGGTCCCCCACACTTAGAACTGAAACTCAAAATTTTTTTTTTCGTCAAACCCATATGTGTGGAGTATCTATGGATAGGTCTTCAAAAATGATATTGAGGTTTCTAATATAATTTTTTTCTAAACTGAATAGTTTGCGCGAGAGACACTTCCAAAGTGGTAAAATGTGTGTCCCCCCTGTAACTTCTAAAATAAGAGAGTGATAAAACTAAAAAAAATATATGATGTACATTACCATGTAAACTTCCACCGAAAATTGGTTTGAACGAAATCTAGTAAGTAGTTTTTTTTTAAAACGTCATAAATCGTAAATCGCAATTTACCAATTATTCAATAAACTCAAATATAAAATTTAAAAAAAACATTTAATTTCATAAACATAAATATGCATAAACCCGGATGTTACGGAACCTTCGGTGCGCGAGCCCGACTCGCTCTTGCCCGGTTTTTTTTTTCGAATAAGATAAAAGGCATTGCAGACTTACAAAACTTACATAATGTGGATAAGACAGAGATTAAAACAGAAGACGAACTTGCAGAAGACCGAGAAAGAGAAATCAATTACAGGCATGTAAGCTGATAAAAACAATACAATTTATTGCACCTCATTTGACTCACATTAACATCGTATCCAAAGGCACCATGGCTTAAAGGTCACACTTTCACGAAACAAGGCCGGATCGTAGGTTCGTTTCCTCGTCCAGTCACCTTGATAAGTTTTTTTTAGTTTATGTTAGAAGAAGGAAGTTAGTTTCACTGCTTGGATTATGTTACGTACAGTAAAAAGATTAATTGTTTCTATGCGGGTTATATGGAGCATTTTTTCCTTCGGAATTAATTATTGTCTATAGTAATTTTAGTAACGGATAAAGCTTTAATGATTCAAGCCTTGTAGATCAAGGTCCAATCCTGTTTTTCAATCATTACCAAAAAGTTCATTTGTCGCTCCCCTAACGTAAGTATCTGTACCCTGAGTCCCTTAAAACTGGCTGAAGATATACATCCTTATTATATATCCACCAAGAGCCAAGTCAAAGAACTGTCTATTTACTGCAAAACTTTCTCCCCAACGTAGATCGAAACGCACCCAAAAACCCTCAAAACTCCTAAAGAATGAAGATAATATAAAAATTACGTACAATACAATTTCGAACACCTTAATCGTTCACTGTCAGATTGAGATTTCTCAAATAACACACTACCTGCTATAATAACAGAAATAATTAGATTTTACACATTCGTTACATGTTATTTTACCAAATACAACGTTTTTCGAACGATCTTCATTAACAAAATCACGCACTGTTCTACGTTAGGGATGAGGTTTTGGTAGTTAAGATCTAGCGGGTTTATAAGCGGTAGCGTTTTAATGGTTCGTGCAGTTTTGGTTGTAATAGTTTTTATATAAAAAAATATTAATCCATCCAAAGGTAGTCTTTAAAAGACTGTTCTTAGCAATAAGACCGCCCGTTGTGTCACCATGTAAGCTTTCTACAAGCTTATCTGTAATTTATATACATAGTGTACATTTTAAAGAGTATTTTATTCTATTCTATTGCCATATTTTTTGGTGATTAGTATAAATATTTGAGTATGAAAGCAACTAGGTACCTAAGTATTAATCGCAAACAAAATATTTAGTTGAATGTTTTTCTAACTTATCCGATTGTAAGTTTTTGTAACCTTTGTTTATATTATACTTGCAATTGAATAGTCACGGTTCAAAAATATACTTAACTTGCATATTTACTTCGACGAAAACAGTTTTAAGTAAACTTGAAATATACACAACATTATTTTATCATTATTTAACATTATTTATTCAACCCTCCACCGCTACGCTAGGGTACTAAGCCCACGCCCTAACCCCACAGTATCGTATTTTTTAAGCTCATTTCGTAACCATCAATTGACCAGATAAAAATCTCAAATAGAATTACATCGCGTGTTCCGACCGCCATGGTCTAAATTTGGTAGTATAACCCCACCGAATTAAAAAGCAGCCTTAACGCTTCAGGTGTATGCAAATCCGCTGTATTTTTTACACAGTCAGCTTACAATTTTATAAAACAATGGGTGCGTGAATTGTAATTACAATGTCAAGTATTTACTTGTCAAGCAGTTGGGGTTTAAGTGTTGAAGAAACGGGTACATTTAGATTTTTATAATGATACACTCATTTTGTTGGGCTCATGACACGTTGAAATGTATGAATTAGCCGACTTGTTATTTAGGGCGTCTTTTAGTTTCGATGTAAGTTTTAAATTTTGGTTGTAGTTTTGAAATGGATACAGTTTTAAGAGCGTTTACGCCGTACAGCATTTCATACAAACTTTCAAGCCCTTTTTTTTCATAGTGAATGAACCGATTTTAATTAAACTTCGTACGTATAAGCAAAATACAAAGGTCTAAAAAGTTAGTAGAGAACATTTTCGAAAAATAGTGTTACAGCCAAATTAGACCGATTTTAAACTTTCCATAGAAACAGATATTTCCAATTATCTTTTTTTATATATGAAATTTCGAAAATGTTCTCTACTAACTTTTTAGACCTTTGTATCCTGCTTATGCTTAGGAAGTTTCATTAAAATCCGTTCATTAATTTCGAAAAACAAGAGCTTGAAAGTTTGTATGAAATGCTGTACGGCGTAAACGCTCTTAAGTTATATAGGTAATGGATAATTGTGTGTTCTAGTATTACTAAGCAATTCTGAACTCAAACTCAAAACATTTATTTCAATTAAACCACTAAAGGCACTTTTGAATGGTCAAGGAGCCGCTCGTTAAGGAGGTGCACGGTTCCAATTGGTCGTTTCCTATGGAGAAGAACGGGCAAGAAACTCCATGGACACAGTCAAACTCCATGGACTCTGTGTTTGCTAAATAATTCGCGGAAGACACGACAACTTTTAAAATCAGAAACAAGAAATTATTTATACTGTGTATTCTTTGACCTGTAATTTGAAAACATTGTAAAAGCCAATTATTTTGAAAAAGAGTAACCGTGGAGTTTCTTGCCGGCTCTTCTCCATAGAAAACGACCAATTGGAACCGTGCACCTAGCTTCTGACGTTTCATAAGTGGCCATGGAGGCCTATGTGAAATAAAATAATTTGATTTTGATTTTTGATTGAGCAACATTTTTTTCCGATTTTATTTTCGATAACACCAATACCAAAATTTTTCATCGCTTAAAATATTCAGAGAAAATTCTATTTGGTTTTATCTTTCACAAAAACCTTTCTATTTTAGTAGCAAAGAAATTGGCGACCATTACTTTAGGCATTTATTGTTATTTGTTAATACAGAAAGGGCTTATTTCCCTAAATCACTAGCTATTTTAAAAAATCACGAGCAAAAGCAGTCACTTGAAAAAAAAAAAAACAATTTATTTTTAACCACTTACTTACTGACGTTGTTACCAATTTGTGTAGCGAATATACTTGAGCTTTATTGGCCATTCCCCTGATATTGGGTGCCGTGAGAAGGCTTTCCGTTGTCATGACAACCGCCTATTATGAAAACCATGGAAGGTAATGACAAAGTAGTATGATAGAACGACCATGTTGTTTATTATTCTTATAGGCTGTTATTTGATTCGGCAGTAAAAAAAACAGTTTTTATAAGCTCTCCGTGAAGGACAGAATCGCTTTGGGCTGTTACTTTTTATTACCAAAATAATGTTAGTAGAGATGAAGGGTTAACCAAAATTGATAGCATAACATTAATAAAATCTGTATAAATTTTCATATTTACATTTGAACACGATTGAAATTCAAATGTGTGAACATATTTATGAGTAATACTGTACTTTTACAACTTTATTCGCTTAACATAACAAATGATGGAGTAACTTTCAAACGTTCAAAATTCTAACCTTTAAAATTTAACTTTAAAATACTTTGAAAATCTTGCCTGACTTTTAGGGGCCTATAACTGTTTGGGGCTTAAAAAAAACAATGTGTGCGTATATGTGATATATACATAACTAGCGAAATGTGGGTGTACGCCAGCACATGAAGCTACTACAATATGTCAAATTTCTGTAATAGATTTTCAACTTTATCGGTAAAGTATAAGGTTCAAAGTTGATTCGAAAAACTTGACAGTTTCGGGTAGCTTGATATGCTGGCGTATGTACAATAGGTACACCTCTGCCTTACCTTTTGGGGAATACAGGCGTGATTATGTTATATTATTACGAATGCCACAGGTATACCGGTATGCGTACCATAACTGGTATAAAAAAAACGAAGGGTTCCGTACCACAAGGTATAAAACGCCGAAAAAGCGTTTCTTTTATACCCCTTTAAATTTTAACTTTATTTTATTTTTATTATTTGCTGTTATAGCGGCAACAGAAGCACATCATCTGTGAAAATTTCAACTGTTTAGCTATCACGGTTCATGAGATACAGCCTGGTGACAGACAGACGGATAGTGGAGTCTTAGTAATAGGGTCCAGTTTGTACTCTTTGGGTACGAAATCCTAAAAAGAAACTTGTATGCACTAACCAAAAATAGATATCGTTGAAAAGATAGTCCTTAATCCCCTTGATTAAGAAGAGATAGTAGGTTTGGATGACAAATCCAATGAGAAGGATTTAGGTACTGGAAAATTTGCAGACGTGCACTAGATTTCATTTTCCTGCAGTTTGCTTACTCTTTGTCTACTGACCCTACAAAAGCTTACAAGCGACATATTAATATCCATTTTCTGAGACTTGATTGCTGAAACGTCCCATTTCCTCAATCAGGGTAAACCTATTAGCCGACTTACATAGAAATTAACATTAATTAATTATTTTGTATATACTCAGTCCAGTTATCTGGTATACAATATAGCTAACTGTATTATAATTAATTAGATAATTAGTTAATCTAATGTAATTGCTAATGTGTGTGTTAATACCATTATTGATTTTCAGTTATATTTACATAATCACTAGTTTCTAAGCTAGTTGTGGTGGTTAAACTTACTCCGACTGTTTATTGAAATAATATTTACTTTGATTAAATCTTTTCTCTCTCAAATCATCTCTACAAATTTTATTGACAGTATTTTTTTGCTATTTGGCATGTGCTGTTTTGTATATCTCATATATCATAATATATATAATCAGCCTATCTGTTCCCATTTCCGGGACAGAAAGGAGTCCTGTGACCCTGGAGGGTTACCGGTTGATTATCTCATGTAGATGCAAATTTAATGTTAACGTTTTGATAAATACAACATTTTCCATTTCAATATTCCATATTCCATTCCAATTCAAACTACAAACTCAAGCGTGAAATTTGCTAAAACACAATTAAAAATAAATACGAACAAAAACTAAGTGTTATCACTCATTATAGTAACCTTGCGCTTATTACGAAACTGATACACTATACACTAGAACATTTGCGTGCCGTCATGACGTGTTGCAGTCATTACCTCGTAGGATCATAAGAAGCTTGACCTTCTGATGTTTTTTACTTCACCTCGCAAGTAAAGGGAATTGTAACGAGAACGATTTGAAGTAAAAACGTGTGTTTGTGTTAGAATTGTTTGTAGTCAGAGTTAATGTGCTATTGATTTACTGTGTTGCCTGCACATTACAGGAACTAATGGACGCTACTGAAGGAATCAAACTCGTAGCTAAATTCTAAGTTGACTCTATTTAGATCGCCATCACGCTAAGAAGAAGATTGAAAGGAGTGAATGGCGGGGAGAATGAAATGTGCCGACCTCAAGTAACATGGAACCAGGCCAGGCAGTAGAAGATCATTATGTTTGTTGATCATCTAATCACACTCATAAGGAACTACTCGTTAGAATAAACGAAATGGCAGAGCAAAAGGTTTAGACAACGCAACAATTTTTGATGGTGATAAAAACAAGCCCAAATATGGACCAACAAAACTATTACCTGGCACTAATAATTGTACCGGTCTACACTTAGAAAATCTGTAACCTCCACAAAAGTGCTATCACACAGAAAAAACCTAAAATATAAAAAAAAAAATAGATAGCCAAAAAGTCAGTCACGTCCACAAAACTGTGTTTGTATGTCATTTCATTATCAAAATATTATAGAATGTTGCAGGTATCCGTGCATAAATTGCACCTTGGATTGTGTCACAGAACTACTTAAAAATACTATAATTTTGGTGATAACCTTGCTAGTATATGGCGAAAGATTATGATATTATAATGAATGAACCAAATATATTGAAGAAGAAAATTGCTGAGCAATATTCTTTTAAAGATTTGGGAAGAAAGGTAAAAGGATTGGTGATACCAAAGTTATAGAATGTAAAGTAAATGCTACTGATAAATCAGTACCAATTTAGTGAGTTATTAAGGCACTTACAGGAGTGGCACAATTATTCGAAGAATTAACTAAGACTAATGATTCCAATCTTCAATCACAAACCCATTACGTAATCACTGCAATTAAAGATCTAAATCGCCAATATATTTAAATTAATTGAAACTTTAATACAATTAAAATTATACAAGATTCCAATTAGTTAGATACAATGTTACTGGCGCCGTAATAAAAATTACCCTTCATAAGAGCGTAATAAATTATTGACAGCCGGTTTAGAATTCACAAGGGAGCTTATATCTTATTGCGTTTGAAATACAGGTTATAATTGTATGAATTGTAATATCTCCTTGATACTCTCAAGCCCGCGTGGGTGCTTAAAAGCCTCATACAGTGACATATTTAGCAATAGTATACGCAATCTGTGGAATAATGAACGTTACACAATTCAGATATCGTTGGTAACCTCATAATTTGAATTGTGTATACAAAGGCTTAGCTATTCTTAACGACATTACAGTTTCCTTTGGTGAACGTAGAAGGGCTCTTAAGAAAGGATGAAACATGCATGAAAGAAAATTGTCTGAGCAATTGTTGTAGGAACATAGCTGTGTACTAGATAGAAGCTCCATGAAGCACTGTAATAACACTAATAACAATTTGTGTGAGATCATCGTAAAATTGCAAAGCCTGGAAATACGAACGCTCACGAGCTCTCTTTGACATATAAAATCCCATAAACCGATCCAACTAACTAGGCCTCTCTAAACTCCAAATTAAATATCATCACACGTCGACTTTCCAATTGATTTCGACTCAAGCCTCGAATAAAACCGAATCTTGAAACCTCCCAGAATCTCTCAATTTTTACGAGAACCAACCAAATCCTTCTTTAATATCCAATCTATACACAGTTTAATAAACGATAAACCGAACTGCAGAACCATAAAAAGCTTGGAACGTAAAAAAGGAGAAAGAGGCGCAACAAAACTTTTCTACAGGCATCGAGACTCGGGAGTTAATAAAAATCGTGCCCAAATGACTACGGTAAAGTTTGACGTAAACATACCAGTACTGGGTGGAATTGGCGAAATTCTGCAATAATTTAAGGTTTCGTTGCTGCGAGTTCGGGTTTGTTAGTGTTTACAATTCTTGGCTTGACTCTGGATACTGTAGTACCTACTAGTGAAAACACTACTTTCAAAAATATTGACTCTGTTATATTTGCTTTTAACGTTTATATATATTTTTAAGGAAGATTCTTGAACAAGAGCTTTATCCCCCGAAATGAGTTTGCAATCTGCAAAATGAAGTACCCTGACTTTAACAGCATTATCAGAAAAAAATACCCTTCCTTCTAAACTTTAAAAGGAAGCCACCCTTTCTAAACAAGAAAAGCGAAAAAGTAATTTGTCAAGTAAATCCTCAACGTTCGGAGGGAAAGGATATCAAGCTGATATCTGATTAATGACTCCATAAATGATTAATAGGCGATTCCGACCAAATTAAATGTGACAACCGAATACTGGGGAAGGCTTAGGGAAATTGAGTATTGAGTATCTTAGATGGAAAAATTTCACGGTCTTATTTGCTTTAACATTTAGAATGAATGTTTCAATTTCTTTTCTATAAGTCGAACTTTCATGTCTTTTATATTCTCTATTCAAAGTTGCATTTCAAAACCAACTTAACAAACTAATATCTTGCCTAATCTAGCCGTACTAAAATTGACTTTGCTAAGTCACACACGTATCTTAACGACTCGTCCTTGGCAGGGCAAACAGAAACCAAAGGCCACGTAACTTCCTCCATTTTAACTAATCAGTTCACATCTAGCCTCTATCCATTCGGCCTTAAAAATAGCGAGATGTTTATAAATATATAGCAGGATTTCCTCTATTTTATAAAAAGTTTCCTTAATTCCTTTTTGTATTTGGTTGTACAAGATAATTCGTTGTTCGAACAATCGGGCAATCAAATCGTTATCGTCGAGCAACATTAAGCAGGGGTTCCCATCGTTGTTTCTATTTTATTTCCGTGAATTAGGTTGTCTACTCCTTTTGATAATAACGGTCTTAATAATCGGATGCTCATCGTAATGGCTTTGTGAAGTATCTAGATAGGGTTGCAGTCTGAAGATGATTTTGTTTTAGTATCCACTGTTCTCTCTTTATCTTTTTCGTTTTAAGAGAGCTTTTGCTATTGAAACGATAAATGTAAATAGGTTTTTAAAGTTACAGATATTCTCCTGGAATTGTTTTTGTTTCAAGAATTTCATCAAGCTTTTCTTTTCTTTCCACACCATCATCAATTCCCCCATATCAATCAAACGAATTAATTCAAATTAGAAGTACAAACCATTGTTCCCAAATTAACACTTACTTACCACCCAAATTATATAATCCTTTACGGAATCAAAGTTAACAACAGAGACTGACGCCCCTCCAGAAATTATAACATTTTTTTTACCATTATCAAAAAACAAAAGCACAGCCACAGTTGAAGGGGGAAGGGGGCGTCCACCGTCCAAGTCCCCTTCGCGTCAATTACCGTGATTAATGAAGCCCTCGAATATTGAAACGTTTATTCGACCGACGCCAAAAGTATTAAATTACTTTTAGAAGCACTGTATCAACTTTTAATAAAGTCGCTTCTGGAATTACTCACTTTTGAGCTACGGATACTGCGTTAATTAAACAATTTTTCAATACTTCAAGTTTTTCCCACGGTGGCTTAGGAAAAGGGTTATTAAATTAATTTCTGTGAAGTTCATGTTATTTAGTTCCAGTTTTTGGTGTTGACCTCCTATTATCATATATAAAAATACCTTAAGCTCCATAGAATCATGAGAAGCTAAAAGTGATTGACTTTTTTTCATGAACAACAATTACAGAACATAAAGTTTGAAACCACATCTAACAGTCCATATATCATAATCAATCAGAATCCTCAAACAACATCTGATGAAGGCACCTAATACCAATTCAAATAAATCATTTAAATTTTCAAAATCTGCATAGAAACCCAGCTATAACATAGGCGGTCACAACGTCAATGGAATACCAGCATGTCCCCCTTGTATCGAGAGAACAAATTAAACATTTTCCGAGCTACGCGGCCAGACCAGATTAAATTATGAATTCAAAATCGATTCACTGGCTCACCCGCTGCGAGTTATTTCCAAAGGTTTGGATGTTTTACAACAAAGTGTAGGAAAAAAAACAGAAGGTTTCGGTTAAGATGTTTTAAAAGGTCGTGATATATTATATGAGACAGTTGGAGAACCTAATGAAATGCTAGATAAATAGAAATATTTTCAGTTGAGTGGTTGGAAAACAGTCAGTCAATTTTAAACGCAGACAATACTTTTATTATTCTATAAACTTTTCCTTTCTGCCTTCCAAGTATCCTCACCTCAAGCTGCATTGTTCGTGTACATTAACATAGAAAGCTACATCCGTGTTTAAAAGAAAATTACTCATCAAAATTTCGTCCAATCCACCTGGTTTTCCCCAAGCCGTCAGATTTTCATCAAAATAAATATCACGTACTTACTTGGCACACGTTACCTACTGCTTGTCATATTATAATAGCAACAGATTCATGATTGATGGCGAGTTTCCGAGAAATATAACGATTTGCGGAAGAATAATTCAATCAAGGCTTTCGATTTCATGATGATTTCATAGTCAATTTTCCACTTATTCAAGTTATTTTCCAATCTTTGATGTATTACTGGTATAACTTAGATTGTTCAAGTTACGAAACCTTTTTCTGAACTCAATTTAGGTTCTGCGGAAAGTTGGGAATGACATATTTTTGTGATTTCAGTTTGTTGTGTAAGATGTTATAATATGAATATAATCTTATATAGTAGTGTTATTGTTTTAAATAATTATGCTTTTTCGTATAATAAAACAGGATACCATTTACAATAATTTCCACTAAATTAAACTTTAGATAAATAAATTCGAACTAAAATGTAATTTTATAGAAACATTTTGTACAAAAATAAACAGAAGATACAAGGAGAAGTTCCCGTGCGATATAAAGAAAGTTTTTCAGAGCACAACAAAATTAAGTTAGTGTAAGCGAAGTGGGAAAACATCAATTGTCGTCCACTTAAAGTGTTCGCAAAGGCAATTGTCTCATGATATCGGGAGGCTGCCAGGAAAAATAGTCACTTTAGAGGAGCAACTGTTTTTTTCCCCTAGTTGGCAACATCCAGACATTTTTATAGCGACATTTAACCGCAATCAAGTGGATCATTAGCCTGTAAAGGCCTGCCAAATATCTTTGCTTCGCCTCCGCTGTTTTCTCACCCTTTTGCGTGAAAGATGCTGTAACACACACCTTTTTTGGACGAATCCCGCTCGGCCATTGCCAAGTTCTGGCAGATTTTTTGTAGGACATTACGTCGGCAATTCCCTGCGGTCGGCTACAGATGTTTTTCGTACGAAACTACGCGGTTTGGAAGCCGAATTTAAAAGCCCGTATCATTTTTGGAGAAAAACAAATTGAATTATGTAAAGAGACTCGTACCCGAAAAGTCAAATGCAAAACTGGAAAGGAATCACTCTGGAACGAGCGCCAGGCGGGCCGAAACGAAAAAAAAAAAACAAAACATCAATTTTAATGAGTCGAAAACCCAAGAATTTTCTCTTACATTTAGAGAGCAATATTTTTTCTACAACATTTAATCAGAGTAAGAAGTGAAATGGTAATTTGTGTGGACCGCTCGATGTAAATTTTATGCAAGAATTCGCTCGGCGCTCCCCTCTCTCTAAAAGGGGAAGGATTTTTGCAGCGGACAGAAAATTTTGCTTAGCCAAGTGAAATTTTAACTGCTACGACAGAGACAGCTATGGAAATGCGAATACTTAATGCTAACTTACTTCCCGCTGGTTCATTATACTTCATAATTTTTGAGCGAAAAAATGTGATCTAAAGGGTTCCTATGGTCGTGTTTTTTACTCACGTTGTTTTGAATATTGAAGTATTGATTTGTGTATCGGTATTGTGGCTAGAGCTGAACGATTTACTTTTATTTATAGAAGTAGTTTTATTACAAGCTTAGAAGTAGGCCAACTTGAAGTACTGCATTAATTCGGTATGAACAAGTTAACTGGGCTTAATGTTATTTACATTATTTCTGGCAAAACAACGTCTTTCTGGTATATAAACAACATTTAGATATTTATTGCGAATGCGCGAAGTAAATACGTTTGCAAGCATTACAACTTTTCGAGTAACAAATTTCAAAGAGCTCAAAGTTGTTATTGAGATCAGAAACATTCAAAAACCTATTTAAAATTTGAGAGCAGGCTCAAGCATCAGATAACTACACGAGAAAAACACTCTAAACTTTAACAATAATTTCAATGATGCTCCAATACAACAACCCTCCAAGTTACACTCAATTCCATCAAATTATAACTTGTACAAGACAATCTAACTCTTTGAAGTAACGAAATCTACTTTCTGTTTTGAAATCGTAACAAATTAATAACTGAACAATTTCATTTAGGGGTAGTGTCCAGAAATTGTTGAGTTAAAGGTTCGAATGATTTAATTCAACTTCTTATACTGAATTAATGAATCCTGTCTCAATTTGAAGTCTGTTCTAAACTTTGGAAGTCGACTTTTCAGTTTGTTTCAATTTGTTAGCCACGATGGAAATTCAATGGGGTTCCCTAATAATAAACAAAAGATGTCTTATTTCATTTTACAAGTTTCTGAAGTGGTATTTAGTTCAATTGCTTTGGTGACAATGTTTGTTATCATGACTGTCCAAATTCGTGTCTTTGACGAATTTTAGTTTGACAAACTTTTTGTTCCTTTCGTATTACATTCCTAGCATTAGATTAGCATAATAGTCAGTAAGTTTTCAGTGTTTTCGCCTGGGCCAAATTTTAATATCAATGTGTCCTTATACGTATTAAAGCTCTATTGCAAATGCGAATTTGTATTTTGCTTCCAACTCATTTCAGCTTTAATGATTAAACAACTACTCGTAGTTTCCAAACGCTTAATTAATTTTAGAAATGCAAATATCCCATTGTCCTATACAACATCATTATTGCGAATTCGCCATAATCCCGGGCTGGCTAAACAGAGCTTATTAAGACCATGATTCAAACAGGAATTGAACCGCTAAAATTAAATCAACTCCATGACTCTAGTTGCCTACGTCCACTAATTAGTACCGCAATTTATACATCAAACGGCCAACGGTGATACGGATCATCAAAACGTATCTAGCACAAAAGGAAGTCTGTGTGTATGAGTAATATGATCTGCAAAATTGTTGGAGCGATTTTGATTCTGTTTGTATTCATTTGAATGGGAAAGTTGTGGAGAGGATACGAAGGATGTGTATTGATTGTTTGGTGTCAGATTGCTCATTATTTTGTTGTTTGGTTTGGTGTTTTAGTAACTTTCCTTTCTGTAAGTGATACCGAAATCATTCATTTGGTATCAAAAGCGCTTCCGATTTCAAGCCTAAAATCAGTCACCGTGCTGTATTGTCATGTATGTTATTCTTCATTTTTATTTGATATTGCTTCTAAAGTTGTAAATTTTCTACATAATTTTAAAAACACCTGCCAAAAATCTTTCCCGCAACCTTCATCAACCCATTCAGATTACTAAGCCCAACAAAACCAGGTCAAACCACTAGTTTATATACATATAAACACAGCATATAATAGAGACAAACGGACTAATACAGCTGATCAGCTAAACCCGAACGTGCAACTAACAGTTAATGAGGAAGTGGCTACTTGCAGACAAATTAACATGTCACTTGAAAAGATAGGAGCAGGAAACCATAATATTTAATGTTAGACTGGATTAGTACTCGTTAGGTGAGCGTGAACTCTTGCCCTTTGAATTGAGTACTGGAAAATGTGCTGACGGCAAATATAATTGTTGTAGGCAAGTTTTTTTGTGATGTGGCTACTGTATTATAAGGAAATTGAATATGAAGTAACGATTTACTTAAGCTACTTTTGATCGCATTGAGTAACGCTGTTATTGTTA
This sequence comes from Mesoligia furuncula, assembly GCA_916614155.1. NCBI lineage: Eukaryota > Metazoa > Arthropoda > Insecta > Lepidoptera > Noctuidae > Mesoligia > Mesoligia furuncula. Next base: position 1,932,743 of record OU744809.1, on the reverse strand, counting down.
CAACTAATATAAGTCCAAAGGTTCGTATAATAATGACACTATTAATAACCTTTCACCGCCTAAATATGCACACACAAAACACGAAACAGGAAAACAAAATTCACAAAAAATCAAATCAATATCACATATTTGGATTGTCACAGACAAAAATAAACACAGCGAAACATATCACGCGAGGTTATAATATATACTCGTAGAACATGGGCATGCATTTTTGATACAAAATTCAACTATGAGCCATAAATAATATGAAATAGTTGAAATAAAAGCAGCTAGCACACGCGATACTCGTATTAATCTGGTAGCATTGAAGTGCTTTCTAACTACGGAGGGAAGTTTTTAATTACTTTGTTCCCGACGTCTGCTAGAAAAAAGGGGGTTTAAAGAATGAGTCGGTGAAGAGGCAGGTTTGGGAAAGTGTTTCTGAAAAGTATCTTGTTGCATTTTATTTTTACGAGACGAAACAGAAATAGAAGCTGACAGTCTAAGAAATGAAAAGTTATTGCTGATAAAAGTTTCACTCATATAGATTTATTCAGTATCGTTGGTGACGATTTATATGCAAAGCATGTCCACAAACATGATGTTGTACAAACAAATCACGTCCACAAACATCTAGGTTCAGAATATATAAATGTATGTAGGCACAGGCCTGAAACACATTTTGCTTCTGGTATGAATCCAACTTTGGTAAAGAACACGCTACGGCTACGCGAGTCGATACTTTATAAGCACTATTTAATACCGTGGCAAGAGACGTTTAACAAAAGTATAATTTGTGCACATTAGAGAAAATGACTTTCATAAAAATATTAATGTTATTAGTCTAAAATAAAATAAAACAGCACACGTTCATGTCTGAGACCATTAATTAAAATCTCTCGCGAAACTTGCAATCTTCACATGTAAACAGCAACTAACATTCGTAAAACTAATTACCAACAACACTATAAACTAAAAACGTATCTAAACGATATTGTAAATCAAGCTAATGAAGTATATATCAGGGTAAACGTAAACTGTGAGCTGTTAAACGCTCTACGTTGTACCGGAACGAAGTTCAGCTAAATTTATTGTTATAGTTTTGTTAAGAAACGCAATAGCTTCTTCAGGTAAAGGCTGAGTGGCCGTTAAGGAGTCGATATAAAATACTGCATTACCCTTCTTATGTATTGCCCCGTCTTACCGTAATGCTCACGCCAATGTTGCTATTTACCTGAAAATAGAAAATATATTGTTAGATACTAGACACTTGGCAATAAAGAGTCTATAGGTAAGACATATTGTAGCATGTATTTCTTTATGAGTCTTTGTACAAGGAAACTTGATTTTAAAATCAAATAGCATATTGAAAATTAAATTGTTAAGGATGTCAAGTGATTCACAGTTTTGTGATTCAGACCCAAACCGCAGCGGGGTCAGCCCTCAATCACTTACCTTTTCGTAAGATCCGGAAATACCAGAATCTAAAACAGTCAGAACCGATACACGGATAAAAAAATGAATAATATTTTTATACTGAATTGTAAATGAGAGAAATATGTAAAGTATCATTTATCTTGTGGAACATATAACTTATAGAAATGACGGAGAAACATTTTCGTTTTCATTAAATTAAGGCTTCAAATTGCCAGATTGTACAATAGTAAGCTTTTTATTTACGAATTATTACAACTCTTCAGTTATCCTAATGATAGATTTTAGATTCAATACCAAGACGAGAAATAATTGGATTCTCTGTCCACCTTTTATCACGTAATAACCGAACATCGTCAACAATAAATTCTGGTTGAATAAAGATAAATCTCTGCCTTACTCTTTAGGGATTACAGACCTCACGGTTATATCTTCAGCCGCACCACTTAAATTTTTATTCACCCCAGTAACACAAAAGAAACATTCTAGCGACAGAAACCGCATTACCAAAATAATATACATTTGCATGAAACATGTCAAATAAACGAATGTTTTAAGCACCCAGTTAAGTTATGCTGGCTCACGTACCGCTAACCAGACGAGAAGAAATGTAACGATATAAAAGCGAGTGCCTCCCCGAAAATTTCCTTCAGTCTTGTACGATAAATCTTTTAATCTTCTTATACAATTTGATCGAGATTGCCCGGACGGTGTTTTTTCTTTTTGTTCACGGACGAATGTTTCCGATCTTAGTTTTTGTTTTGACGATAAATGTACTTTTAATGTGCATTCTGCTTGTTTTCTGGATTTGTGGATGTGCAGTTTTAAGAAGTGGTCTGGCTGAATTTTTGGCGAGAATAATATCCTCGTAAATTATGTGATTACTTTTGTTTTGCTAACGGTTTGAGAGCTCGTGATTTATTGAAAAGGTCAGCTTTATACTGTAGTTTATTAAGCTTTGATTAAATTGAATCGGTTCATTAGTTTTTGCTTATAAAGAAGCTTGCTGAAAGATTAAATAACTTTAATTTATAGTCGATTTCTGAAAGCTTATTGACAGAACGCTCATTACATAAAGCTTGCAACATTGTATCTTAACATCGCTTGCCAAATGTATGTAATTATGAATTTTATGAGGGCAGTAACTCTTTCGCAATGTCACCCAGAACCCTTAAACATTTCAGAAAGTTACATATCTCTACCATTCTAAACAAAAAAAGGAGATAGGATAATTCGTCCCCAGTCGATTATAAAAGTCAATGCAGCAGAATCAGGCCATGTAAGCTTCACTGACGGTCTATCAGATGAAACTATGGGAGATTTGGGAGTAATGTTGCCACATATTGTATTTAAATTCGGTTGTTTTGTATAGCACCAAAAAATAATGTACTTTTATATTTTAAGCTGATTAGATGTTACGCCTCTCATCATCATTAGCAATTATTTCGCCCCCAGGATCAAAAAATCCTTCAATCAACGGTTTTTACCTGGCAACGCCAATGGTATTTAAATCACATCGATCACGCCGCGACGCAGACGTTAGACAATGTTAGAAGATACTCAGCCGATAAAAAAATATAATTGATGAGGACAGGTAGTGGATTTACGGTTGTCTGATTGAAGGGACGTTCGGACGAGATAGCTACCAAATTCGGATTGTGTAGGGGTGGCCGCAGGAAATGAGATTGAGGGAAATAATAAGCGACAAAGCGTTATTGAAGTTATCTTTGATGTAGGAACAGTTGATGTTAGGGCAAGAAAGCTTTTAACTATAACAGCGCTCTTCCTCTCCCCTACTTATTTAAAATGTTGTTTCGGACAGGCTCCATAATTGATTATATTGATACCACCTGCATATGTATATTATGGATACAAAAAAAATTAATTGAATTGAAAAATTCGTAAAACAATTGCATAGCTGTCCAGAAGCTTATAGAGAAGAAAGTGGGAAAGATTATGGTCTAAATCAGAATAGAATTCTTATTCAATGCTTATCTCCTCCAAAATAATACAGCTCAAAAGAAGTACATAGAAAACGTGATCCAAAAAGTATTTGAAACAATAAATACAGGAAAAACAATCCATTTATTCATAACTCATAATCTGGACAAATCTATATAAAACAAAATTGTCTTCAAAAGTAAGTAGACGCCACTCGAAGCAACCCTATCCCATCAGATACAAAGGACGTTTTGATGTATCGTTCTGTATCAAATATGATACGAATCACTTGTTTTACATGTCTGAGTATTACATAGATAATATTAATGTGCTGTATCTATTATGATACGATTTACATTGAAACACAGGCTCATTTTTCTATAAAAAAGTCTGGGAAATAATTTGCGAGCCGTCAAATCTTGATTTGTATCTAAAAACTAAGTATAACGTATCGGTTTTTTCTTGGACTTGCACGAGACTTTGCCTCGTAGATATTGTCTAGGGCATTATTTTTTGTAGGCAGATTAACATGAAATATTGTCTGTGCAGAGTTTGAAAGTTCTATCGTTATTTTTTCGTCTTTTGTTAAAGTTCAGTACTTAATTACAAAAGAATTATAGTCAGGGATATTACTTAGTTAAGACTTACTTACTGACACGCTTACTTAAGTAGTTATGTTAAGTTAGATATTATTATTAAAGCAGCTACACCTACACAAAATAGACAGCTATTACGAAATGAAACCTTTTTTCGAACACAAACAGCCTGTATCGTAAGTTTTTTTCGTCGCCCCCATGTTTCGGGACAATAAAACGCGTTCTTATCTACTCCACTATGTTTTCGTTTTAAAAACATTTTTCGTTCTTTCATGATTATTTTTTAAGCTACCGCACTACGCTTTGCCCACATCTTGCTTGCTCAAACTGTTTTCATCTTTATTTTCAATTGGATAGGGATTAGGGTTGTGTGTGGCTTGGTCTTTAAATTCTTTTGTCTTTAAACTATTGATTCTTTTTCATTTTATAGTGATTTCGAAATGAATAGATATTCAGGTTTTATTGACGACTTTTTATGGTGTGGGCCGGGATTCGAATCTCGGTTGAATTAGGGTTTTATGTGCGATCATTGTCTACGTATTTATGTATTCCATGTAAGGTCGAAATAAAAACGGCTTATGTGATTCGTTGGATAAGCAGACGGTGTAGTGGCTTTCATCTTGTCACATACATGGATGTCTATGCATATTTCGTCTTCTAAATGGGAAAATTAATGTTCTGAATTGGAATTGAAGAAAATAACATTCGGAAACCGTTACGGCTCATTAAAGTTCAACGATCTAAAACCGGCCAGAACTATCTTTACACCGCAGACTGTATACCTGTATGACTGTATACCTGTGTACCTAAATTAACAGAAACTATTTCCAAAATCATAATAGCCCCAGAAAACAATGCAGCAAATTCAGTCCTCATTAAGCAGGTATTTGTTCAAGTGTTCGACCAAAAAACATTTCGCATTGACAACTGTGCGTTTCCGTATGCAACAGATGGGGACGGCGGCAGTTGCAAAGGTATGGAGACAGGTGGCACCGCGACCTACAATTTGCTTCTTTTCACGACTAATAATGAAGGCATGCTTAAGTATATAGGAGTGACATAGTAAATTAAAATAAAAAATTAAAAGACTGTTCTAGAATGTTTAAATGAAATTGATAATTTATATAATGAATTTGATATTGATACACGTGATCATCGTTTTCTCCAACAGTTTAATGCTCTAAAGTTCCATTATAAACATTGACTCAACTCTCATGCTTCTAACATATCTTGGCCAACCAATACAGTCGAGCATCCAGAAAATAGTATCGATCCACCCCGAGAGGTCCATCAAAATAATGTAGCGATAAAAGTAATCCTTTGACGTGTAGCCAGCATATCGAAACTTGCGTAAGATGCAAAATATCTGACCCACATTTCGACCGAGAGAGTAAAGAAGCAAACTATCCTATTATTATCATACCTCATGTAGACTGAGATAAAGCAGAGCTAATACAAATTGGGAGGCCCAAAGAAATCCTATTACTTAACGTTATCAAAGAAAACCAGCACTTAACTTTATTATGAGTCTCATAAACTTTATCTGGATTTATGTTTTTGAAGGCGGGGAGGAGCGGAAATTGTTGGGAGTTCGAATCCGACGGACTTGTGTGTGGTGTTGATGTAATAATTAGAATTCTATCCAGAAGGGAAAGTGAGAGCTGTAGCTGACATAAGTCACGTGACACGTTTGAAGTACTTGAACTCGATCATTCTGAAGTCCAATGTGGTTTTGATGACACAAAACCGTACAAACAAGATTACTATTTATAGGTACTTAAAGTGATTCCTTAGTAAAGGAACATCAACTAACAACTTATATACGACGAGTAACAGGCAGCTAACACCCTGTTCATTTTCTCAAACACTCAGATAAGCTCGGAAAACAATATAAAAACTTCGTAGATAAAAACTTAATACAATAAAAGAATCTTGTTTATTTTGATGTCGACACCAAGTGGCTAGAAAATATTGTTAAAACAAACATTTGCTTTGGTCTTGCAACCTTGCAGTTATCTACGAACAAATACTTTTGCTATGTGCTTACGCCTCTTATCCCTTAAGGACTCAGTTAAAGACCTGGCAATGTTGACAATGAGGACTATGAAGAGACTGGGTTACTTCAAGTTACTTTAAAGACACGAGTTTTTGGTTTTGCAAAATTTTACACCGCAAGACCTAGTTGGTTTTTATATTTCAGGTCATTAAAAAAATGTAGGTAATGTGTAATAACTAGCCTAGAATCCAGATTAAAACCATAAAGACTAGTAGCCAAAAAGCACCGTTAAGTTCCCAAAAAACAAGATCCTAGATCAAAAAGCAGCGATGACATTTATGACCAAATACGAAACGCTATGAAGAAATATCCTCATGAGAGATCTCAATTGCTATCTCTTTAAGATGTCCAAAAAAGTGGACGTAATATTTTTGCTTATATAAGTTAGTTTTTTTCTGCATAGATCTGTTTAGTAGATTTGTGAGATCAGACGGACCGAAGCTCGCCTGGAAATATATGACCAAATGTTGTCAGATCTTTATGATTTATGTTGCAATAATGGTCACCATATGGAGCCATAGATTCTTTCTTTGGCTGGGAAGTATAATTCCATGTGAGCCATGGGTTTATGCAGTGCTGATTTGCACTTTATCACGAAGCCAAGTCATGGCATTTTTTGACATGAACTTTTAGTCTTTCATGCTGACACTTGTATCTTTCATTAAAGGTAAAGTTGAGTAATCCAATCCCTGAGTAAGACTAACTACATAAAAGTAAGAATCTGACACGCTCTACATATCTTTTCCATTACAAAGTAGACATTTTGTTTTAAATTCAACTAACGCTCCACGTGCTGAAGGTCACGTTGCATCCCGCGCCGTCACTCGACGTTTATGCTTTACATCAATGCAGTAATCACATAGTTACCCGTCGATCTATATCAACCACTTGATTTAATCACTAGAGCTAATGTCTTGATAGCAGCCGCCAATAATAAACTCAAGGATAATCCTATTTATTTAGGATGTTGCATTCTGTTTGGATTTGACTTTGATTGAAAGCAAACTGCTCAATTTTAGTACGTGTACGAATTATTGTAACCTCTAAATGATGCATTGTAGGTAATTTGCTAGTATCCGTTGCTACTATGATCGTTAGTGTGAAGGATTTTACATTTATGCGCAAATTGAACTTGTGTATATAACATGTATATTGCTATATCGCTAGTAAACATAAGATCTATTCGCAATGGTTTATGGGGTCACGTTACAGACATAAGTCTGTATGAGCTAGAGTAGTCCTCGTTGATGTGACTTAGTCATGTTCTATCTTAATCCGCAGATAAATCTTCATTACTTACAGAAGGAAATAAAATAGCGATGTTGAAAATTGTGCCATTTGTCAGTCTTTCAAGTTGAAAACTCCTTCAATTTCAATTACTAATTCTGGAAAGATCCGAACTCCGGCCATTTTAACTATCTGATCCTATAATACTGGCTCAACCGAAACTTTATCTTCGAGCCCACCTTGATATTACAAGTGAGACCTTCGGGAGGAGCACCTTGTCCCAACGTCTCGAGATTTAACAACTTTCTGAAGACTTTTTAAGTTTCTTAATTTCGAAAGTCTCCATATTTCGTGGGAATAAATTGAAATTGTTTTGTTAGGGACTGTACTGCTTGTAAATAAGCGTACTCTAGTGATATATCGCTGGAAATAGTAATAAAAAAAGAAAAGAAATGAGCAATTTAATTTATTTTACCCCATTAAACTTTTTGCGTCGTAAGTCGGCTTACAATGCAGCCGAATAAAATATTGAACCAAGAAAAAGAAAATTTGCACCAAATAAATTTTATAGCGACACTAAACATTAAAATCATTCAGCAATCAAGTCAAAGAATGAAATGCCCACACCTACACACGAAATTACCCACTTATCTTCACCTAAATCAGTTAAACATGGCTTATTATTGTAACGAACTATACTTAGCAAGAATTTACTAAATATACAGCGTTATTACTCAATTAAAACATGAATTTACGATTCATAAAAGTTCACAAACTTTCTACCTGCGTGTCGCGAATGCATATATTGTGGTGGTAATGTCAGCAATAATTTCAATATGTAGGTGCAGTACAAGGAGCGACGGGAATGGCGAATTTGCTGCTTTTTTAATTTTTGTAATGGTTTGTGACGAAGGAAAAATATGGCACTTTGTTTCATGGCATGTTCAAGGGTGGTTTGGAGTGTTTTAATTTTGTTGCTTTTGTCAATAACTTGTCCTTCAACTCAGGAGGGCAAGTTTTATATTATAATCGAAGGAACAAAAAATACAAAACAATGTAGCCCTATAGTTAATTTGTCTTTGTATTTCGCTAAAATTACAAGCCATAAATTATTAAACTTTTTTCTTTCCCCACGACAAACGTTACACAACAACGCGAATTAATCAGCCTTCCACACATAATTATTAAGTAATTATTTACTACTTTCTCCTTTTTCCAACTCAAAATCGATACAAAAGTTCCTACCCGCTCATACATGCGCCGTAAGTGTATAGTTTAATTTATTCCTTGGCAACACGAATACTTTTATGATGGTGCAGTTGACACATGACATAATGGCGGCGGTAAAAAAGCGGTAAAAAGCGGTAAAACGGCTACCACTCGCAGGTTTTATGCGGTAAAATTAAACTTTTTTTTACATTTGAAAGCTATTATAAAAACGTAATGCTGTGTGCAAATGTAAGGGTATGGAAGGAAAAAAAATTGTGAAGTCATAATTAAAAGTCGCATTTGAATTTTAATTATTGAAAGGTAATTCTGTGAACTGTGAAAATAAATCACTCCTAATCGTAATGAATTAAAGGCAAAATCGCCTCATTTTAAGAACAAAAAAGATTCACAATAAAACATTAACTTGTATAAAAAACAAACTACAATACTTTTCCGCACAATTTTTTATATCTACTTTCAACATACCAACATTCACCCCTATAAAATATTCCACATACTTTTCCCCATACGTGCAAGTAGTGGGTATATTAACGAGTAAACAGATAAAAAGTCCAACACGTGTGCTTGTACAGTACCAGCCCAGTTATATCTATTCCCATAGGAGTTATCGCGTGCAGCGATACAAATCACTAATAATAACATTGTTTACGTCCGTCAGTACGTTAATGCGCCAATCTTAAACGTGCCGGATACGCAGTTAATGGCGAAAGTGTACTATAAAAAGAAATGGCTGTAATTTTTAATTTCGATCTTGTGATAGACGGTTCTACCTGGTGGAAATTTTATTTAGGTCTAATATTTGTTGTCATTCTTTCACCAGCAATAATGCTGGTATATCACAAAAATGCTGTTACAGAGGATTAAGTGTCCAAACACACTATGCCGAAGGTACGTGACCGAAGTTCCGCGGCTGATTTTCCGTTCCGACGTCTTCGGCTGATATGACACACCATAAGTGCCGAACTTCCGCGGCAGAAATTCAGTTGCATACACGTGGGGCGCGGGCATGTCTGCCTCCCGCTGCTCCCCGCCCCGGATCTTCTTCGGCAATCGAACTGAACTTCGGTCTGATCTTACGCCCGACCGAAGTTCGCTGTACGCTATAACGCAACGTACCTTCGACACTAAGCCATGATCACCGCGTTTGGTAAAATGATTGCTGAAATCATTGTTGGTTTTAGAAGACAAGAGGATGTTTAAAATTACATATGATTAACATTCTAATGTGATCCCTTAGTAACGACACCGACGGGTCAAATAGGGTTTCCGTCTTCTCAGTTGCGTGTTAGCCAATACAAACTGCGGACCCGGTGAAAGCAGATGACGACGAAAGTAAACTGAAGTCTAAAGATATCATCATAAGGCAGGACGCCATTTCATCAACTGTCGAACAGCTAACGATCAGCTGTAACACACCTAAACACAGCTGCGTCAATCTATCAATCATCGTCCCGTGCAAACTGTACCAGTCAATCGGGAAAATGATCGAGGTTCGACAAAAATAGACTGTCCATTTCATCCCGTGGGCCTCATTTATAAAAAAAAGAGATTACATCTACAAAAGTGCAGACACACTGATGAAACTGCCATAAATAAATATTCGTGGTGACAATTGCTATCCGTCAAACATGACATCTCCCATTTTCATCGATGGAAGAGCACTTTGGCTTGAACTAAACTGTTGACGAGCCCTGAATTCCCGACTTAAGAGAAACTGAAATCCCGACGTGTCATCAGCTTTATTTACTCAACTAATTTAAATCTGAGAAGACCCGATGAAAATGGTCGATGAATGCTATATGTTAACAGGGAAGAAACTTTGGCACACCACATAGTATTACTAAGACTAGCATCGTTAGTTCCAAGTGTTTACGATCCCTGCAACTAGTAATGTTATTTAATTTATTTTCTAGTCAACTACGTTCGTAAGGTCACATATAAATTGGTTGTTTAAAGAGTTAACTGCGAAGAGGTTATATTGTATGTATTTATTTATATCATAAACAATGGGTTATCGTATAGAAGTAGGTTATTTATATGCTAAAGTCTTTGCCAATATGGATTTTCCATATTGGTAACCCTTTATGAAAGTTTTTATTTATTCAAAATCAATTGTTTCGTAAGAATTTTGATGAAGTGATGTAATTTCAGTAGCTGAAAGAATGGATTTCATTTTGACAGATGAAACTGATTACTGGGAGTCGGGTTTCAAATTCGGTTTCTTAAATTGGAATTTTGCAATCGATGTCTGTTTTTAGCATTTGAATGTTAATTACAGGGTCGATAGTGTTAAAAGATTAATTATTAGTCCACATACTTTCTAATTATTGACATGTTTAGACGGGGCTGATACAAAATTGGAATTATCTAAATGGCAATAAAGATAGTTATTGCTACTCACAACGCTGTTATTAATTTGCATTTAAGCCGAAAATATAAATTATTTCGTGTTTAAACATCTCACAAAATCAAAATTAAAATATTTTATTTCACATAAACCTACATGGGCACTTGTGAAACGTCAGAAGCTAGGTGCACGGTTCCAATTGGTCGTTTCCTATGGAGAAGAGCCGGCAAGAAACTCCGAGAGTTACTTTTTTTAAAATAATTGGCTTTTACAATGTTTTCCGCAGGACCGATGGACCAAAGGACCGATGGCCGATGGAGCAGACGAGTCCTGGAGTGGAGACCGCGTATCGGCAAGCGTAGTGTGGGACGCCCCCCAGCTAGATGGATGGACATGGCAACCAACCGATTATCCTTTAAAGTTAAGGCTCGCGAACACATTCGCAAGAAGCTGGCAGTATCATCACAACGGTAATATTTTCCCATTGTTTGTCTTATTTCTTTTTAGTAAGTATATTCATGTATTTATGTATATTTATTTGTGTTTATATTTATATGTAATTAGGTATATATTATATTCATAGTTTTGATAGGTTTATGCGTATATTTATATTTAAAATATTTATTCCTCAATGTTCTTGATTGCACCTACCACTGTTTGTCTCTGCATCACCTAAAGGTTGACTGGTAGAAAATGCCTATGGCATTAAGTCCGCCTCTGTACAAATTTTGTGCTTGAAGTATTAAATAAATAAATGGACGTCCTAAAGTAGATGGCTGGGACGGACTGGATGAGGAAGGCGGAGGACAGGGTGCTGTGGCGCAGCCTGGGAGACGCCTATGTCCAGCAGTGGACAGTTGATTGATTCACAATGTTTTAAAATAACAAACACGATATACCTACTTCTCCGACCATACAATTCGTGTACGTGCAAGTCCCATAGTTTTCTCTGCTTACTCAAACATGGTGTTAATATAATAATATTTAATCGAAATATTAGCATGTTTACTTTATATAACGTTACCGAGTCTAGCCCGCTATCATGGACGGACGAGATATGGTCGCGAGTGCATTGTTCAGGTTCGACTATGTTCATAGAAGGTAGCGGTTTGATCGGTGAGACATTAATAAAGGTAAAAAAAAAAACAGCAATAAAAATGTTTTTAAGGTATATTGATAACACTTCAATAATAGGTAATAACTATAAAATAAATGACATGTTTCTGTGTCTAAACATATTAAAAAAAATAATCCTAAAAAATCCTTAAAACCAATCAGTTAAAAGCCACATAAACTAAGTTCTGTTTAGTAATCCAACTACTATGACTCAGAGTTCAGGCAGTAATCATAAGTTAGCCTATCATAACATTTTATGAAACCAGTCTAAAATTATGAGGCTGCTTATAAGAGCAAGTTTTCGCAATAACCCTAGATTTAGTTAGACGAATGCTAACCGCCAGTTAACTGTTTTATATGCATCTATAAAATCTTAATGGGATAGTTAAAATACAATTAAGGCTTAGCGGTGAAAGCGTTTTTTTTTTGAATAGCAATAGACTCTATATTTAATGGCAACAATTTTCTATAAGAAAACAACTAACCTATTACTATTAAAGTTAAAGTCTTTATCATTGATTTTAATGTTAGCCTTCCCCATAAAAAGTAATATAACTAAATAAATAAAAATTGTTTATTTTCAGACAACTACAGTCCATAGAAGAGGTTAGTAACATGAATCTAATACATTAATACACTATGTTAGTACAATTAAAAACAAAACTGGGAATAAAATTGGAAACTATAAATCTTCACTAACCTGCACCTATCACATGCAGGTCAGTGAAGCGACGCAAGACCGCCGAGTCCTTCCTGTCCGCTATCATTTTAATAAAATAATATTTTAAAATTCTATCTTAACATTTCTTTTCCAAAATTTCTTAAATCACCCCTAATATAACCCTAATTGGTTCCTAATCCCGCATCCCGTATAACCCGCTACCCGCTGCCCACATCAACTGCACCGCACGAAGCACACAATATCATACACGTGGCTGTTTATTAATAAGCCCTGCGCAAACGCCGCGCGTGTAATGATGTAACTGCGTAGCTACACTTATACGGATTTTGAGCCGTATTAGTGGATTGAACCCGGTTCATGGGTAATCAGGAAGAGGAACTTGGTGTCTTAAAAAATGTAGCCATAACAATAATTACAGAAAATCTTCTAAAAGACAACTGCAACGTGCAATTTACCGTGGCGAACGATGGGGGTCAGTGACCACAGCTATAAATAATAATGGTACCTATACTTCGCTCGTTACCCTTCAAGGGCAGAAGTCGAGCTGTAATAACTGGAAGGGTAATAAAGGATAGAAGTTAAACTGGCATTTTAGATGATCAGTGTCATGTATTGGTCATCAAAACTCAATATTTATCACCAGCAGGGTGTATATGAACCACGTGTAAAACATTGTTGACGATTAGTAAGTTGATTGATAACGAATATTCGGTGTAAAGAGCTGCGCGTGCGGCGCGTGTTGTGATGTAACTGCGCAGCTACGCTTGTTATGGATTTTCTACTGTATTAGTATACTGAACACGGGTATGGGGACGGCTATGCTGCCAATTTTCGATAAAGGGTTAATCCCATGATATAAAGAAAGTCATTATTTATGTATGCATCGAATCTTTCCATAGCTATACTAAAAAGAAAACAATTTCACAATAGATAATTTGAACATTTGCCAGTGTTAAAATAAACAACGTAAAAAATTATTTGTTAAATACCTACATAAAACCACAGATTAAAAAGCATAATATCACTTAAATTTCGGTGCAAACGCAAAACTACTCGAAACTAACGACTTTTAACATTTACTTAATTCATATTTAACTCTTACCAACATTTTATCTACCGACCACAAGCTCCGTTAACCGCTTAAAGGCACAACACAGACTCTGAGATGCACAAATGCACATGTGCATAATATCAAGCAACTCATCATTTAAGAACATCGCGATAACATACGTCTTTCAGTAGACTGGCGCATGCGGGTTGCATGTGACGAACAGCTGATTCGGTTTATTTTTAGTTCAGTCATTAGTTCTGAGCAAAATATTCTCTGTTTGATGAACCCTACTGTTGAAATGGGGGAATAGTGCCAAAACCGTTAAATTCTAATGTGGATATTCAAATTAGTTTTTTTAATAAGCCAAGATTTATAAGCCTGCTAAAGTTGTAAAATGATAGCAGATTTTTTTTCCCTCAGTCTTGATAACTTAGGTAATAATTTTATCTTCCGCAATAGGTACAAAAAACTACTTATGTAAGTAAGTCTTCACCAAGCACTGAACCACCATAGAAAGCACCACAAACTAAACGCAGACGCCATTAGTATAAATCCTATAAACCTGACTTATGCTATCAGGAACCAATAATTTGCTATCTTGGCGAAGAATAGCCCCGAATGGTGATCTGGAGCCGTGCGGAGCTCGCCTCGTGCCAACACTCAGATTTATTAAGACGGGCCTGCTTCAGTGATTGCAATTATAGATATTTATATGGAAGTGTACTTTAAATTGTGATTGTGCACTTTTGAATACAAAAAATACTTTTTTAAGAAATTTCCGGAATTATCGTAATGCCAAATATGGTTACTAGGCACCAGTAGGTACAATGCGATCAAAACATTTATAGAAGCTCGAACGGGCCTTTAATACAAAATAATATTACTATCATTTCCGAACGTACATTAATTGACGTCAAATTGACAGCTAAAACGTCACAAATATGGCACGATAGGATTGACCTCTCACCATCCCTCATTTTCATTGGATAATACCTAAGTCTTATTCCCTCTTCGGCCAGTATTTAAACTGGCGACATTAGCCAACCGCCTCAGTAACCCAGTGTACCGAATTAAATCAATTTGCATTGAATTGCTTATTAAACAGGGATATTTCCAGAAGTCATTATCTTGTATGACTAATGTTGTGATAGTGAGTTACGCGTTAGATAAAATTGCCATATAATCGTTATAATTAGCGCGTGTATGTGCATGCTGACTGATATGCAACAGTATTTGTTACGTTAGTGTTTTATTGAAAAGAGGTCAACAGAGCAATTTTTATAAGGGACCATTAGAGCAATTTTAGTTTGGGGTTGTTACAGTAATTTAATAATAAAATTAGGGACCAAAACTTTAATTTGATGTTTCGTAATTTGTAGTTAGAAAAATAAACACGTGTTGTTCATTAAAATGGAAAATCACTAAACAGCCAGTTCTAAAACGCTGTAATTTTCTCAAAGTGTACATTTAGAAAGCGAATATACCGGTCAAAGCGGGTAATAGCGGTAATTTCGCGTTTTGTCTAATAGTTCGCTGCATGTGTTGATGCCGCTCGCACGTGTACTTTTCTACGCGTCATGTAAATCGTAGTATTTTCTCTTGAAGCGAGTAGGTATGACCTTCATTTAATAGATAATTATAACCGTGTAATTTTCATAAATGGCGCAGTGACAGTCCGTTTACTTTCTACGAACTGTGGGTTCCATTCCCGAAATGGGATAGAACGTTCATGATACAATGAAACCTTGTTATTACTACAGAAAATAATTTAGGCATAATAACACAAACGAAGAGCGGCAACAACGCATGTGTCACTCAATAATACATACAATTGTTTTTTACATTATTAATACAATAATTAAAATCCTTTAGATTATAAGGAAAACTATAAATACACAAGAACATCAATAATTTTCTAGTCAGCTGGTCGATTACGTAATAGGTCATAATTATGTATAGGTAAATTTTGCGAGTAAATATAGTTTTATTAATGGTTTAACCTAAAGCAAATGATGGAGGTCATGTTTAAAAAATATGAGGTGAACACCTACACAGACTACCCACACATTTATATTTTATATCAAGTTGGATTGTAATGAGAGTACAATTTGTAATCGCACTTTATTTATATACTGCTACTGCAAAATATAATGGCGTTGTATACAAAGCTTTTCTATGAGCTAGCATGGTTGGTAATGAATTCAAGATAGGCCGGCCCATGTCCAGCAGAGTCCATACTTAGATAATGATAATGACCACGAAAATAAGCCCGCTATTCAAATCACAAAAAAAAACTTAAATTTCCGCCTTGATATTAGACCATAACATGATGTTCTACTATAACAGTACAGCACAGTAATGCGTTTATAATTACATATTTGTAGGCAGCTTCGTGACAAGCTGTCACAATGATTACAATGGCCAGAACGCAGGCTTGCCGTGAACTTTTAAAGAAATGGCCATAAAATTGCCTATCTAAAACGATTAGTAGAATGTAGGCTGTTTTGAAGTAATCTGGCGGAGAAATTGGGAGATAATTAATTTCGATTATGCTTTAAAGCGAAATTTCCGTCAATGTTATGGGATTTTGACCAAATGTGAACAATTTAATAGGATTATTCGGTCAGTCAAAGTCCACTTCATGTTAAGTAAAAGTTATAGAAAATGATTAGATAGGGAACAGCAATTTAAATCTCTCAGTAACAAAGCAGAATCAATTATGAAACAAGATAATTTCATCAAAGAAAACGACAAATCAAAAGAAAAAAGAACTACCAATCATAATAAGTAAAGATACAGTACAGTAAAAAGCACGTATCATAAACATTGTGAGAACAAAAAGCCTGGCTGGGTTGTACAGTAATTTTCCACGTAGTCATAATTCTACAGCACACCACAGTAACGGGGCTAGCATCTCCCATACACATGGGAAACATGGCTAACGTGATTGTTAAACACACGTAATTAAATTACATGTAATTTTTGTAATCTTATGTCATTGATGCGTTTCTAGTTCATGGTTAGATGACTGCGTGGCGTTGCGTTTAAGTGAGACATTAGCTGAGCTCATTAGAATCTTAGCGGTAACTTTGTGTCCATTAAAATCTGAGCTGTCAGGTGCCACATAAAGAATATGACCTATACAAACGTAAGTGCTTTTTTGAACGCAAGGCAAATCTTCATTGTATGAATATCAACCAAATTGATAGTGAAGTATGAATAATTGTAGCATAAGATGTTTTACACATCAAACATACAAATACAGAATGCGACAAAAAAGTAGCAAATCACAAACAGATGAGCACAAAATTAGTTTTCAATGGTGACCCGTTAAAATTACTTAAAATCGACGCATACGCTACTAGGAACCCAGTGCTCCTAATGACATAAATCTTAAACAAAAACGTCTAGCACTGTGTGCAGAATGAACGAATTCGTCAATGCCAATCGATTATTGTCGGTGGAAAATTACTATTTGATTTCTGGACAATGACATCTAGGAATACATTAAATAAGTCGCGGACGTTAAGAATAAGAATCAAATTAAAGATAGGAGAACATCTTCAAACGATTATATATTTATTTGAATATTTAGATGAAGGCGAGGATCTAAAGAATTGAAAGAAGATGCTCGCTGAAGAGTAAAAGTTCAAAAGGAAAGTGGCCCAGATATAGACCAGGAAACTGAAGAATAAAGCACCACCTTCCCAAAAAAGGGTTGCAAACTCAATAACATTATATTAACTTTTGTAACGAAATAATCTTTTAAACATAATATCCTCAACTTTGAAAGGAAGAACAAATATCAATTTATATAATAGAGTGCTCAGACGAATCACTTTACGTTTGTTGGTCTGTAAATATAAAAGAATCTCGGGTATGAGATAAAAAGGGAAACCTTATGTTTCAAAATTCAATACATTCTTATCTTCCAAGATACAGAAGGCAGTGAGAGAGAAATATCTTGAGAGGCAACGAGCGTTGGCGGACAAAAGGATAAAGGGTACGTAATAAAGAAATCATAGTCATATGTGTATATGTTGAGATGACTCGCAATGGAAATGTTTACATGTCGGGCTGGGGGTGAAATGTAAAAGGTAGAAGCAATGGGGAATGTGTGTGTTTGCCAGAACTCGTAAAAATTCTGACGGTAATTGGATATGTTGGGAAGAATGAAATGATACTGACTGAAGTATTATTGAACTATTGTCTCTTAAATATCTACATTATAAGCAAATAATTGATTTCTATATCTTTTTCTAATGTACCCTTGTACTTGGCTCAGAATCATTTTAGCTATGTAAGTTATTGATGTGAAGTAAAATGATAAAATTAGGAAGTTGTCAAACAAACGTTTGAATAATAAAAAGTTGTACCTATTAGCAATCTCCTCCAATTTACAACCACTGATTGAATTATAGAAAGTTGTGCTAAAATAGGTCGCATTATCCTTAACGCTTTAATGAAAATTGTATCACCATAATTCAAACAATGGTACAAAGCGTTTCCAGGAATCCTGTTAATCCCAAACTGGAAGCTGTAGAGAACACACAAATTAACAATATAGAAAATTGAATTATTCCTTTCCAGCGAATCTCTAATTAAACTTGAAATTAGTTACTCTCTTCTTTGGGTCCTCATCAGATGGACAGTGTCTTCCAGTTAATTCTAACTTTGGGTTGCAAGATCAAAGGTACCTATTAAGTTTAGTGCGCTCCGAAAACGCCTCTTTTCTTTTCCCTGTACCAACTTTTCTTATTCGGAGAGCTGGTTCGGAAATGGGAGACATTACCGAGTCAATAGATGCCGGTACGAACCGAACAGTCAATAAGATCTTCGCTTTTGAGCCGATCTCGTTTCAGCTAACTTCTGGCTTACGACGTGATTGGAATCCGTAATACAACATTTTGCAAACTATTTCCCCTGATTGCGTCAGTTTAATCAACTGTTATCATTACATCCGTAATCTCCAACTTTTATGCTCAACCTCAAGACTGTAGTTTGCATTTGTTCGAATTAATATTTAAATAAATTCCGTAATTTATTTCTGAATATATTACTGCGTTACATTTCCATGTCAATTGCTAGAGCCGATAATAAGACGCATGTAGATACAGTAAGTAAATGTCTTTTCCAATTTTGTACAAATAAATATACATGAGTGTATCAATGAATAAATAACGCAAGAGGCATGTTGGGGTCCAATAAAATGGCGTTCTGTGTCTACTAAATAAGTAACAAGACGGCGCCATTTACCGAAATGCGATCTCGGAGGTAAGGATCCAGGTGACTAAAACGTTGTTACACTAAACATGTCCGGTCAGGGTCCCTAAAATGTTACGCTAAACATCTGACACGAATCTCGAGGTATTCCCAAAGCAATTACAGCAAGTAGCGGTAATGGTCCATTTGGGGATGCTGGATCACAATTCACTGACCCCGTCCCAAATTCGTATGTTCAGTAAACCTACTACGAGTTTTAATAAAGGAAAATTCCTGGATACGAAAAAACGGATGAAAAACTTGTAAGCTAAGTTGAATCAAGTGGCTTAAGGGCTGGGAACAAACAAGTTCGGTGCCGAAAAAGAATAAACGAAAAAAGTATGTGAGGGATTAAAGTTGAGTTTAGTTGTTAAGATTGGGACTAAATGAAATTAGTTGTTGTGTAGTCTAGTGAGTGAAGGTCGACTTTCGAATTAGAACACGAACTCTATTTGCTTCTTTTGGATGTTTGTAATTAACCGTGGCAAATTGATCTAATTAACTGTGTTATTGTCATTAAGTCAGTGGAAACAAGTTATTATTCTAGTCTGTATTCTGTGGCTGTGTGTGTGTTTGTATTGAAAAATCAAATAAAGGAACTGCACAAAACTAAATCGCATACCAAATTCATATCACACATTTCTTTACGGCGAAGTTGTGCATGGGTCCCGGGAGGCGATGCTGTGCCGTCCCAGGGAAACTCTGACGGTCTGACGCGGTCCCATGCATCAGCTGCATGTCGTAAAACCATTTCCAGATGCTCCCAATCAAGTCTAGGGTTGAGAGTGAGTTGAAAGGAAACTATTTTATGAATTTTGAACCCTATTTCCTGCATTTATCTATTTTTAATGTTGATAAATTGCAGATGGTTTGTTTTCAATCTATTAGGTACATACCGAACAGAAAAACATTCATAAAGTGAGAATAATAGTTCATTGAGAGAGAAACAAACACGTGTATGCAATATAAATGTAATGGTTACACATACTTAAAATGTACCAAACAAATAAATCTATTCGAAAACAAAAGGCCACTCAAACTTGATGAAGCAACTCTTATCGAAGTTAAAAATAACAAAGCCATATTTAAATCACACTTGAAATACAACAAACAGCCCTAGACCGCAGATGTAAGTCCAAACTGTACTACATTGTACTTTATTATGGAACTTTTTATTTACAACAAACAAAGTGAAGTTTTCAACCGAAGTAAATGTTTGAATTTATCGCTCACATGCGCTTATAAAAACTATGTAGCAACAGCTATATTGCCCAGTGTTCTCAAGTGCCCAAATCCCGTGTGTGTTTTTAGTCCGTTTGGTATTAATAATAGTACTTTTATAGCCTCTGCCTCTGCGATATTATTACCTACTTTTACTAGATTATGCTTTTTATGAACGTCCGGTAAATTATTATGGGAATTTGTGATGCTAATGGTCGGAATAAAAATAAATAGTAAGTTAGTTGGTCTGTAATTTGAAACAGGTTTTAATTCATTGATTATAGTATTGAATAAATGAACACAGTTTTTAGTGCACATTAGATTGTTTACGGATTCTACCATGGTAGAATCAGGTTTTCCCCCTTTCCATTCTACCATTGGTCTTCAATCTTCAGTGATACACTTAAAATATAACTCTCTCTATAGAACTGCTCTCAGTTCTATACAGAGAGTTATACTTTACAAACAGACCAACCTCATTTCAGCCCATTAAAATTCCACCCAAAACTCCAAGAAAACTTCTCCATCCAAATTGCATATACCATAAACGCACTAGGAACTAACACTATTAGTCGCAAGCCCCTCGAGACGAGTCGAACGCTGAAACAGAATGCATCTAAAGAACATTGTTTGCTCACTAGAGCGTCCCGAGCCCCGTCCAATCCTCTGAGAGTTGGCACCAGAACAAATATTGGTCGTGTATTAGAGAACATGGCTGTAACAAGTCACTTCTTAGCTTGGCTTGACTTTTTTCGTTTTAAACCGGTTTGTGATACCCCTGATTTAAAGATAAAGGTTTCTTTTTGGTTTGAGGATTCGCCTTTTTCTTTTTGTGGTGACGACGGAGAAAAGACTGGCTGGTTACATTTAGTTGAATAACGCAAATATCTATAACGATAGTGTCTCTTTTCGCACTAGAATAGAAACATACACACACACATAAAACACTATATATCAGCTGTTTATAATTCCTTGCAGGTCGAATGCCAAACGATTAAGCCTAATGCGGATTTAAGTAACGCATTGGCACTAATTGTGACTTCTGTTCAACCCATCAAGGATTATAAGTGGCTTATGCACGTATTTAGAGATGGTAAACCAAGTGCAAAATTATATCAATCTTGAGCTTACTAACTTGGATTAAAAATTGTTCTTTATTTTGTCAACTTAGATCCTATCGTTTACAAAACTGAAAGCGTTTACGTCAGCTAAACATTTTCAATGGCAACAAGAAACCTACGTCGCAATATCAGACCGTTCAAGCTTAATTTGTTTTCACTAACCGTCTTTACAGCTCCGGCTCCCCTTAAAAAATAAAAAGCGTGAAGTCACCTTCACATAAAATTCCCTTTTCCGTCCGTCTATTTGCAATTTTATCTGCCATCTAAAGGGGAGGTTGTAAAAAAGTTTCAATGAAAACGGTCGACTCGCTGCCATATTTCGTTCAGCTTTCTTCATAAATCGTCAGCATTGAATCTCATCTACATATCTCGGAGATTGTCTGAATGTAGATTCGGTTTGTCGCGACCTTTCGGGTTCCGTAGGATGAAAGGTGAGACTGACTTCCGACTAATCTATCTGTCTGAAGTAGGAGTTAATTCAAAACACTTCTGGATATACATAGTTGGGAGATTTTGCACCTGCTGTATAAGATAAAAAGATTTGTATCCTTTGATGATTCTAAAAATATAGCCCCCAACGAGTCTAGACAGAACAAGCTGCTTCTGATTGGGATTCGATAGTTATTTTTTGTATTTTAACATTTCGGATGATTATACCCTAAGCTAATGAACCCAACATGAAACCGTATTACATCACCTTGTAATCAAAACTGATTTGAAAATTGAGCAAATTTTCACACAGCTGCCCATCTGAATTCATTTTCTCTCCCATTTTTCATCACACCCTAACCTTTGACATTAATGTTCTTTGTAGGTATTTCAATTAATTCACAAGGATTAGGTGTTTTTAACAATGGATTTAACGTTAAATATTTAATTGCTTCGCTCGTTACAGAGATCGTAAAATATATGTCTGAGGCATCAATTAGAGAACAGTGTTAGCACTTGAATGTGTAATTAAGTGCCAAGGCATCGTTATTGGGAATCCAGTTAAATGTGTTTTAATTTTTGATTGGTTTCAACTTGTTTTTTGGAGATATCTATTTTGTTTTGGGTGATTCAAAAGTAAAAGTTACCAGAGATTTTTTTCCCCGCCGTTGTAATCTTATCTGCTGCTAAGCAGAAAACTTATAAAAGAAACACGCATATTTTATCCCACTCTGCATTCCGTTTGTCATCTTCTTTAACATTTTCATTTCATCCTTCGTCTTCGTCTTAATCACTTTCCGCAGTGAATTAAAACTCCTCAGTAATTCTTGTCGGAATATTATTATGTTGTTCGTCGAGAACCTCACCCTAGCCATATCGGGAGTGCCTCGAGGCACACCGGTCACATTTGAACAGCTCGCCTCGAATATTTTTAAGTTCAAGGCCACAGAATTGTATACAAGTTTTGCTTCGGCTTCCTTGTGCCGGCTTCCACATCAAAGTACATTCAACTCTGAAATGACTGATCTAAGGTTGGTTTTTCCTTAAGAGCCAATTGCAGTTTTTTGTGCGTTTTTTTCTTGTTCTTGATTTAGTTCAGTAGATCGTGTAGTTTTGATGGTGGAACGGAGTAGGGTGACAACTGGTAGACCAGCTTTGGGTCTAATAAACATCTTAGTTTACGATTATTTTGGTTCAGTAAGTTCAGTTTCTTTTGAGTTTCAAAGGGTCTTTCTTTTCACAAGTTTTGTAAGAGGCAGTTTTGTTACTTTGGTGGAAAATAGGTACCTACTTACCTACATGTAGTAGTAGCTATTTTGTTGTTAACCCGGTTTAAGCTTAGTCATTTTATTATTACGAACTAGTGTAGTATAATCATCGATGAAATAATAATTACCAAGAATATTAATGAAGTGCCAGTCAGTAGCTAATAATTGGCATGTAAGTCAACTTCTTATGTCTAGTCTACCGAAATTCTGTCTTCGCCCAAACTAACCACCATTATGGAAGTATATTCAGAGACTATATTTATCACTTAACTTAAACAAGTAACTACACAACTTAAATCTCACATCCGCATGGCTAAGCCCAAGATTTAGTGAAACAAACCACTTAGATAAACACGCGTGCGCTCATAATTCTTCCGGACGCGTCACCCAGCGGATGTTTTCTAGTGATACTGATTCGATTCTTACTTATCTGCATTTTATGACATCATCTCGTGTTGTCCGGGTGGATATAGGCCAATCCTGCCTTGAGAGGTGGCTGACAGAATTATCAGGTATATCTAGACGGATCTTGAGTTCATCAAACGCATTTGATGTTTGTTTTTCTTTTGTTTTTACTTTCTGGAGTTTTCTATCTGCTAAATGAAATCTAGTCATTTACTTTGTAGGTGTTCGTATGGTGTATGGAAAAACATACATTGCATTAAGAAGCCCATCTAAGCAGTTAGTTTGTCATCAAAAGGCATTGCGTCTAACTGACTGTTAGTGGAAGCTACATTACCTCATAAAACAATAAAATAAGCACATAATAATGACGCTAGTTTATTATTAAAATGAATATAACTAATACCAATAGAAGGCACTAACACCTACATGCCAAGTCATTACCATCGTACGTTTCGTAAGCCGTGTACATAACCCCTAATGTTCATTTAATACCAGCTGATTAGTTCATAGAAACCTGAACAAAAACTGCACAAAAAGTGAAGTTATGAGTTCATCTTAGTTATTAGTTTAACGACTCAATATTAGAGCAAGAACTTGTGAAAATCATGTCATCATATTTTATTATCATATCACTTGATTAAAGGTGAAAATTATACTTAAATTGTAATTAATTATACTGCGTTTGAGTAAAAAAACGGCTTTACCATTTTGATCTGGATTTAATATTACACAGTATAATTATCACTGATATGATATTTTAGTATAAAAAACAACTAATTATAAGAAAAAAAATATGATAAGTAGCTATCATAAAATTGTTAAACTTTCATTAGTAATAAAAATATTGTTATATTTTTACATTTTGCTATATCACCCTATATAATTCATAATATCAACCCAAATAAGGAACCAAACCTAAATAAAAATACTGAGATATAAATCTATGTATCCAAATACAGCTTCCATTAATATATTCAAATGTATGTATCGCTTTGCATTAAAAATCTAATTCAATACTATTACAGCATACTTCTTATCATAGATCAATAGTTAGCCAAAAATTGTTCAAAGTTCACGGCCGTGTTAAGTAACTATACCTAGTGATAAGAATCAGGTTAATTGTACAACGAGTTTGGATGTGGCCGTTGATAGAATCATGGGTTGCTATGTTTGGTTTTGGTATAAGCAGAGAGGTTGGTGGTACAATGACATCATCATCATCATCATGTTGGGGTCAGTTTCCAGTCCATATGCAACTGAATACCAGTATTTCACGTGTAGCAGCTGATGGTGTTGCAATGTAACCATAATAATATTTTATAAGAATGATAAGGATAAAAGTTCTAACGAAGCAAACTAAGTTCCTAGAAACCAATTATCTTTTGGCAACCTCCATAATATCTTTCCTAACTCCCACATCAGCAAAATAATTACCAGAACCATAACAACCTACAAACTGAACATTTTTCCGGAACATCGCAAAACTGTCGATCAGCAGTAATCATGTTATAACTTGTTTTTAAGAACCGCCCAAGTTTCCAAGAAGATATTATTATATATCTCTCGCTTCCTGATTAGTTCGGCAAAGTGCAAGATGTTAAATATCGTTAGGTAGCGTTTTTATAAGAAAACTTCGCGCTATTTATACAGAGCCGAAAGGTAGGACTTGATCTTTAACTTTAGCTTAGTTGGTGCAATTTGTAACTTCGAAACCGCTATGACTGACGTTCTAACTTCACCTACCTGCTTAGTGAAATTGAATAGCGTCTGCAAATTCAGCACTAGAATGAGTTCTTATGAAATCAAAATAACAGTCCAGTCATCCAGCAAATTCTATCAAAAAACAGTAGAAAAAATTCGAGAATATATTTTTTTAACTCTAGTAAAATTTTCGATGCTAGAAAATATGTAGGTAGAAACTAAAAAAGAGAATAAATTCCACACCTTTTCTTTTATACAGGTCCAGACGAAAACAGACGCTCCTACAAATCTAGAACGTAATCCCAACTGTGTAGTATCATTATTATCAGTACCATTAACGCAACAGCTCTTTTGTTATCTACTAACACATAATTAGGACAAGTAATTTAATCACCATTAGTTGTAGTTAACACGAACATGCCTGATGTTTTAGTTTTAAATATTATATATACGTTTGAGGCTGGTTAATAACAAGATAGGCTGTAGTGTTTTATATAGAATGCCAGTTAGGATGTAACTTTGACCTATCTCGACGTTGAGAATTGAAATGTACCGCGGCAAACAGAGAAGGAGCTCAACACCTAAGTCTTGTAATGGAATTGGATATTAGTATTAATTTGCTGGTTCAAAGATTCAAGATTGTAGACATACAAACCCGCTTGAATTTATATTTAAAACTCATTCAAGTTCGAAGACAGGGTAATAAATCTACAGTGGGCCTAACCAAGCTTACACATATTTTTCCAAAGTCTCGTGCTGGATAAATACATTTGCATTTTCCCCCAATAAATTATGGCGTTCATGAAAGTCTAGTCGCCCGTTATTTCAGTTAGACCCAGAGGAATTTTGATAATTCACACGGCCAAATACGAAGCGATTAATTTAGCGAGCATTCTCCGAACTACCCGGCCGTTCCTCATAGTTACGCTACAGAAGGCATAAATCATGCGAATGCCTCGGCAGCCGATGCTGTTTTTTCAAGCTATTTTTAAGCTATTTAAATTTCAAGCCAAACGTTGAGCTTGCAAAGAGCGATTTGTTCCACGACAGCAGTTGAAATGTTTGAACTAAATTTTTTGCCTTTTTTCCACGACTTTTGGGCCTGAAATGCGATTGCTTAAGGCAGACTTTATTGCTGACTTTTACTGCTAGTGTCGTTTTAAATTCTGTACCCACATCGTGTAAAAAGGAAAATGGAGGTATTGACTACTTTTAAAGGGAAGCAAACAAATTGAACGTTAGTTCGATTTGCTTCGTTTTTATGCCGACTTCGAATTTACATTAGAACCATTTTTATATAGCTGCAGTTTTAATAGACACTATTCTATGGTTTGAAGAAACCAGTCATAATAATAAGACCAGCGTAATGCTGAAGTACGAATTCAAACTCTTTGATAGGTACATACTATACCGACGGTTCTACAAGTTGAATTCGATACAATCCAATATTCATTCCTTTCTTAGTGGCAGGAAACCGTAAGTAATACCAGACCAGACCAGTAAGTCTGTCTAGACGCCTCAGGGTCAATGGTTGGACAATCGCACCTATAAGTTCAGAGGTCTTCCTCACTTAGACTAGACTTAAATCCAACTTAATGTATGCACGGATCTCTAAGCTCATTTCGCTCGCTCACAAGTGCTTCAAGCTGTACTTGGAAGCCTTTTAATAGAAATAACGTTGCGTTTTAGAATTGCAATTACGTCCAGAAGAGTTTCTCGGTAATAACAATCCTTTTTGCATAGCATTTCATATTCATTTTTTTATTTAAGTTACTCTCTAACAAGTATAATTTTATTTCATTCCGGAATTTCCCAAAGGCTTGTAGTTTAAAAGTTTAACGCACAGGAAATTTGAGTTAGATACTTTTCTAAAGTAAAACACCCCAACCGGTGTCAATGCTAACTTTACGAAAAGCGGAGAGCACCTAGTGTCAACGTGCCGAGAAAACTAGATTAAAAGAGGGAAGGATTTTTCCAAGTCAATAAGTACTTAGCTAATTGTATAAAGGGGCTGTCCACAGTTTCCACGGGTTAATAGAGTAACGCGATTAGAAGTCGCCAGTGAATAGAAGGACGAACAAAAAGTTTGGAGCCAACGACCACTTACGACCTGAGTAGGGGATCAATAGTTCTGTTATTGTGATATTAGGGGCGTCTTTGGGATTATATGAGGATTACGAACTAATTTCGGAGATGATTTGGGAATGAAGGAAATCAGATTGGATTAGTAGCCAGACTACCGCATTGAATGTAATTAGGTTTATCATGAAAAAGTAATTGAATTAAGTTTTTCTTGTGCGAAGTCAAGTCTGACTCACAAAACAAGATTCTTTTGAACATATTTATATCCTCTCTGTTATCAAAACCAACTAAAAATAATCCTGCTTACATAACCTTTGACGAACCTACACAAAAAAACACATGTTCATCATAAACGGGAAATGAAGTTCGCAGTCGAGAAGTTTCTTTTTTTCGAAAGTGTCTGGGTTCGAGTGTCGTCCTTTGGTTCCTCGTAAAGTTTATCGTTTTTAGGGTTCCGTCGGCTTAATGACGCCGTTTTAACGTTTTGAAGGCTGCTGAATATTTAAGGCTGAAGTTCCGGGTACGGTGTTTTCGGTTTAACGGTTCGGATTAACCAGGGTTGTAAATGTGATGAAATTTCGGTTAAAGTTATGTTTGGGTTGTAATTTATGGGTCCGGAAGAGGCGTGTCAGAGTTAGAAATTTTGGATTGTTGAAAGAACAAAATTGGCCTTTGTGGTAACAATTCATGAAGAGGATGAATTTTGAAGTTGTATTGTAGACTTCACTTTATCAAATGCATAAATCCGTAAATGTTTGTATATCTACTACCTTTTACAGCAAAGATATACATATTTGGCGATAATATACAAAATAAATGTTACCGTAACACTGATAATTTCATATCTTTATCGGTGACAAAATTAATAATAATTGCATAAGATTAGATAGTCTTGATGTATGCAACTTCTGTGCCTAAATGGTAACATTTAGCTCTATTTGTCTGATGATTTTTATGACCGAAGAAGAAACAACGATATTATGATGAGTAGTTGATACAGTTCAGGTTTTACCCGAGTTAACGTTAAAATAATATTAAGATAGATTCAGACAGAAACAGCAAATTCAAATTTAATATTTCTATTGCCTGGTTCAATTGGTCTTGGTTCTAAGATAACTAACCGGTAAACGGGTTAGGTATTTAGAACTGCCCAAAGCTGTACACCGAATGAAAATAAAAATACCTTAATTATCGCAAAAAAAAACTTGGAAACAAACAAACAATACTAGCGGAAAATACGAACCAAAGATATATGTGCAGCAGTTTTGTTTCTGCACCGACTTGAGCCGTCATCGCGAGCCCAAACGAATTTATAGCTATTTGCTCTTCAGACTTTCTGTTTTCATGTGGGAGTTTCGCCAGGAATCTAGTTTTGGCTTCAGGTTTTAATTTATAACGTGTCTCGTGAATTTCTGACGATGTGTAAAGTTTTAAAGACCTTGGTAATGATAGATGAATGTGGTTGTAGAATGTTTCACTTTCCTTCAAAATTTTACTAAGCTATTAAAAAAATATTTAGTTTAAGTGCTTTTACTTAACCACTAATTTCATTCTAAACATTATTGAACGTACTGCTTGTTTCGACGTTTTGAATAAATGTCAAAATAAAGTGTTATTTTGTGATTTATTAAAAAATAATAATTTCTCTTCATCCCTGCAAAACATAACACTATTTATTGTTTTACATGAAAGAGAATCACTCGTAATAGCGAACAATCGGCTTACTTACTTCGACGTAGCTTAAAAAAAATTCAGAGAGAAGAAAATTATAACTGAAATTGAAATCCATTAACATTCTCAAAAGGACCTAAATATTACAGTCCAGAATAAAGAGCCTGAAAACAAATTAATTTTTAAATTAGTAACATTCAGTTCCAGACACAAAAAAAAGTTAATTAAAGAATATTATATCTCCACGTTCCTGTAAGCTGAGATTTTAGACCTATTTCTGTTTTTGCTGTATTAAATTGATTCATGGAACTCATTACTAGTCTCGGGAAACTGAAACCTTATGAATCAAATGAAAGGTAATATGGAGCCAATCAAGTGCGAAGGCGTAATTCAACGACAAAAATATAACCATTATCCTCTTACACGAAGATCCTTTTAAGAACCATCATTTCACCCGTATTACTTACTCCTAACGATATAAAGTTAATCCTTCTTTATAAGGAAGCGATACTCTAAATAGTTCCAAATAAGTATACAAATACAAATTATTGTTGCAAAAAGGCAGGTAGACTCAGAATTTTCTTAAGCAACGTGCAACTGTAATGGTGCTATTAAAAACACCCACGAGTTGCAAATTGCTAGTGGCTTTAGCACAATCAAATGTTGATTTGCTTCAGCTGCCAACACTGTTTTGTATGCGGTGTAAACTATGGTAATTAAAATTTTGGATGGCAACTCTGCTGATTTGCTGCAAGGAATAAAAGTCTAGTACAGTAATACACAGGAAGGGGTATTAGTTCTAGTACAGTACATAGTTCAACAGTTTTATATAATGGTTTAAAAACTTAAAGTGAACGATAATGTGTTGGATATAACCAATATAGAATTAATAGCTCCAAGCGGAGATGTAAAATTATTTGAAGTTGAAGCACTCCCAGGAAAGGAAAATTACTCGCTCACTCAGAGAAATAGCGTGACACTAAATACTAAGAAAAGACAATATACAGGAAGAATTCAACACTCCAACATAGTTTCTGAATTCAAAACGACAAATCCAATTGAAAAATTTCTTTGCTCCACAAATCACGTTATCAGCCCTTATTCTAGGGTAGAACTTGAAATACCGAACAAGGAGAATTCTCGAAATGCCTGCATATCGTGAGCCACAGTTGTAAGGCCAACATTATAGTGAAAAGACACGAAGTTGCCCTGCTACTTGTACGACACTTTTTCTACGAACTCAATGTAAATTGTTTCAAAGATTTCGCGTTAATGCAAATGACTACGTTAATCGCTTTTTAGTGCTTGGTGGAGTAAAGTTGTGCGAGTTTTATGCTTTCAGTAATGAAGGGGTAATGTGATACAGTTGGACTTGGGAATTATACTGAGAATAGACATGATACGTGGTTTGGAACAGGAGCTCATAGGTTTGGGATTTGTGTTCCCTCGAAGGACATAATAAAGTTAAAGTATGAGACAGAGATAAGGCCTAAGGACTTTATAAGTAAAATCAATAGCAGCAAAAAACTCTGATTTAGAAAGGCATTTTAGAGTGTGAAAATTAAATTTTCCGCGAACACACACCGAAGTCGGGTGAAACATCACTAGAGAACGCAGAATAGCAACTGCTAAATAAAAGTACGATAGATAACCTTGTGGAACAAAACTGTTGCCGTACTCTTAGCTTCGCGTCCAACAAAAAACGTTAACAAAAAATAACACAGCCGCCAGTCCGGTCGGTCGCTCGCTACATAATGATCCAAAGCTCCGCCCTTAGTTAATTTTGCATTTTTTTGCACACAACCAAATGTTAAATATTAACGTCCACTTTTTTGGCCAATAAAAGCATATCGATTTCATAATTATTGCCTAGCAAAAAATTGACGAAGATGGTTTTTTTCAGCGATTCGGTCGCGGATTTTAAGACAACTTAATTTTTCATGGGCTACCCCTTTTTTGCCCGAAGCAATTAGTCATAGACCAGACGTGTGATATCAGCTACTATAAAAGAATCTAAACAATCATAATTTTTTACAATATTCAATAGTCGTGATGACAGAAATGCTGCTAATTACGTGCAATCAGTACAATTAAATATTGCAATGATACTGTTTAATTGTTTCCTTATATTTCCAACGACACACGTTTGTACGTTTTATTTCCTTGTATCTGATTGGTAACGAGAGCTGCGCAAACTGAGGTTATCATGCTCGGAGAGTTAAAGTGTCGGCTCGGAGTGTATGAACTCTCGAGTCTCGAGAAAGACTCGCTCGGCCAGCGGATGACTAAAAATACTTTGTTACGTGTTGACATTGAAATGTTAATGCACTCTCCGCTCGACGCATTTCATGGATACAACATGGCCTTAATATCGTATGTCTTTTTATTTTATTGATTGTTTTGACTGCTATAGCTTCATTTTGTATGATATCGTATGAGCCGGTGTTTATAATGCGATAATGCGAAAAATTCATAAATGTGTGGCGGTGTCGTTGCTCCCGACCGTGTTTTTCGTATCGGCCGCGTCACCGTGTGTGCAGTGAATTTATCACCGTCATCAACTTGCGATAGTTTATTTTATTCATTACCGGCTCCCGAGTTTTATGAAACGTTTACATTTTAAGTGTCCATCTCATTTATTTCACGGTCGCTTAATTTATTGCAGCGTTTTCTATCGTTAATCTTGGTTTTGTGGAAATCTCTTTACGTGACTTGACGCGTTATTTCTCAACAATTTTCGGTTATTCATCGCTTGCCTAATGAGTGTTGTCAACCTAGACGTTTTCAAGTTCATTCTCGTTTCAATTATAGGAGTAATCAATAAGAAGTTTCATTGCAGCGTATGATGGACGTTTTGTTTTGTCTTTCCAAGGTTTTTATAATTTATTTAAATGTGAGATTTTGTAATGTTTAGCTGTTATAATTTCAACATTTAGTTTCAAGGTTTTACATTATAGCCCATTTAAGAATTTCAAATGCCATAATTTTATTCAGTGTATTTAGAGCTCAAAATATATTTTGTAAAAATAAAGCCGGAACCGCAGATTATTTGTTTTTAGTAAGGTCCTTACGAATACATTTCCCATCTATCTCATGGATATTGTTCTTGAAATTTTGAAGTTGAAAAGGAAGCTTTTCAACTTCAAAATTTTATTTTCGTTCCTTAGTAACCTTACTTTTATGCTACTTGACTATTATAATATTTGAAGTAACTTTAGTTCGAATTTAGAATTACTCCCAAACAATCGCTAACATTTAAACCGACATTTTTTCAAATATTCCTAACCATAAAATGTGTTCATTCAATTTATCGGAACCAATTTTCCGAGTTTTAAATTTTATTCGCCGATTTAAATGTCTGATTTTCTGATTTTAAAGTGTGTTTTAACTCCACGTGGGATTTTTTATTGCGCTGGCCTGCTGGATCGCATGTCTGTGCATCATTACTCCTCGTTAGTAACCAGTTTAGTGAGCGAATTGAATTTCAGTGTCTCGGTAATGGCCGCGTCGGCCAATGAATGTTTATTACGATTATCTCCAAGATAATAGGGGACTAACCCTTTTCAAGCAACACACCGAAATTACAAATTGTTTAAGTTAAATGGGCCGTTTAAGGACTAGCATTTTCACACACCGACCTAGCAGAAATTTAATTAATTTAACAAATGCCTCTGCTCGTATTCGGTTTTGTTGTTTTGAATTGTAAAATGTGACTTATTGTAAGTTGAACTTCTTTTCTCCGAAGGTATTAGTCGACAGATGGAAAAAATGTAAGCAGTTCCGACAATTATAAATTTATTGACCTTAATATAATTTTCCGTGATGGTTACTTAAATTATACTTTTTCCTTCATCGTTATTATTTATTTTATTGGTGTAAGACACGTCATCTGCAATAGTACGTTTACAAAATATATCCTTTTGCCATGTGTTGACTCCTTTCTGAGCGATAAAATTATATTGCGCGTTACTTTTGTATATTTTTGTTGTGGCGTTTCAGTTATATTTTCGTGCGTATGTCGTGAATTCGCATACATTTTTTTAGGGCTACGTGCGTAAATATTTTTGTTATTGATAGAGAATTTTAGATAAGATTGTGATGATTCGGGTTTTTATGACTTGCTTTAATTTTGTTTACTTACATTTTTTAAGACGCGGCGCAGTTCAACAATTTTATTTTTCTGATGGAGGTGATTTGTTATTTTCCAATACATCATAACAATTTTTATTTAGACTAACTTAGATTTTTTTATCTTTATTTTATTTTACACTCATTATTTTTAGGTTTTATTTTATTTCCTAACCGCGTAAATATTTTGTTATGGTTTTAAATTTAATTTTTACTTTTAAAAATTTTGTCTTCTCACTTTTATCACTTAGAAAAAAGCTGTAAGTAAATGTGGACTTACCTGTGTTGCATCCGTGTATGGGGTTGATGAGTTTTTGTCGACGAGCTGGGACCCGAACACGGGTACTCCACCACTCGAGGTTGGAGAGAGGGACCTCACATCCGACACTTGTTGGGGCACCATTTTTGTTTATCCAAAAAAATAAACCCCAAATAAAACTTAACACAAAAAAAACACAGTTCACCTATTGCACTTAAAAACACTAAAAGACTAATTTGTTTGAGTCCAAAAAAAAATCCATAAGTTTCTTAAAAAAATATTTATAACAGTCCGAAGGGGGCAACGAGGAGCCTCTGTTTGTTTCTGAACCGCAGCCTCTCGGCGGACGAAACTCCTGAGACCTCCCAGTACCTGGACACTATCCTAAAAGCTTTCTCTTCTAGAACGAGATATCTGCTACTATCTTCGTCGCCGGCGAACAGTCCAAAAGTCATAATTTTAGCGGTGTCCCGACCGCAGTTCAGTTAGCACTGCGGGGCGATCGTGTCATAATCAATCGAGAGCGACGTGTGGTGTGGGCTTTATGCGGCTACGTTCGCACTCCGCGGTGACAGAGAACCTACTGACTGAGCGGCAACGTGCTGTCAATATACCCGCGCGCTCAGCTGTTCGCCCCTGCCCCGCGCCGCGCAAGCGCCCCTCTCTCCCCCCGCGGCGCACTCTCGCGGCGGCGGCCGGCGGATGCGCACGCTTCCTCCGCGCTTCCCGCTGCACCGGTCCGACCGGTCGTCGTTACGAGCCGTGGCCGGCTAACCGTAACCCACAGCCCACGGTGGCCGTTTTAAATGCAAATTTTAGATGTATGAACACTTATTTTGGAGTTTTACGTAAGTATGAAGTTATGCTGGCAACTGTTTCGAGTAAAGTTTATGTTTATTAAACTTTTATGCGCAAACGGAGAGTAATGGGACAACGTTTACGTTATATGGCTATGGAAGTTTAAAATTAGTCCTGCTCTAATAATTATAAATCTATATAACTTGTTATTTTTCTTCATAGTGTTGAGCGCAACAAACTAATGACCAATTACAAATCTATGTTGTTGATTTGAAAGTCGGCTATTAAAAAGATTAAAAGATATCAGATCTATTTTATTTTAAATATTCGATAACGAACCAATATTAGCAAATATTTTGAATAGACAATGTGACCTATCGTTAAAGGGTAAACAGCAGACTGTATAAACGTTATTATGAAATCTAATATATATCGAAGAAACTCGGAAAACCAAAAATAGGGAATACGTAGTCGGCTTTCCGAGTTGTAAAAATCAATGTAGGTCACATTTTAACCGACGAAAAAACGGAGGAGATTCTCAAGTCGCCGCGTATAGGTACCTATATATTTTTTTGATGTACACGCATAACTTTAATACACAAATCATCTGCCTAGCCGTTTCCCAAATATGTTGGGGTCGGCTTCCAGTCTAACCTGACGCAGTTACCAGCAGAGTACCAGTATTTTACATGGAGCGACTGCCTATCTGACCTCCACAACCCAGTGACTGGGTAATACTACCTTATCAAGGAGTATCCCTTGGTAAGACTGGATTTTAGACTTTCGGAATTCTGACGAACCGTAACGACTGTCAAAGATCTGAATGACAGCCGGATAGACTAAAATACAAATAATACCAAAAAAAAATTCTTCAATTTTAACATAACACCCAACAATTTACCCAAAGAGCGCATCGGGCACAAGAAATTATGCCCAATTTAACAAAACCCTTACTCACGGGGTAGATTCACTATAATTATGAAGCCCATTCATACCTTTAGTCAAAACTTTAAAATGAACGCATTAAAGATACGTCAGTCTAAAATATTGATAGTACAGAAGGTTCTTTTTGTGAATAGCAGCTGCTACTAAAAATTAGCTCTGAATTCACTGATACAATAGAACTTATAATTCGTTAATAAACCTTCTTTTCCTAGGTAGAAACCCCTGAAGAAACTTCTTCGTTAATCTTTTCCATTGAGTTTCAGGGCTGACTGAGTCACCCCCCCCCCTTTTTTTTTTCGTGTTGGAAATATCGAATGACCCCCTCCATGAGGAAGGGAGTGTCAGACTCTTACTGACTAAAACCAGCCATGTTCCTTCCTTAACCCTTTAGCCCTTTATGTTCCGGGCCAGCGGTAACCCTTTCGGACAATCCCGCTGACCCGTCAGGCTTCGGCGCTAAGGGGCCCCTTCCTCGCTGCTGACATCTTTTTGAGGCGCGCGTGGAACACGTACGCGCCGTCCGGCACGGGGCTGGTCCTGATCGGACGGTGAGCTACCCATTACTCTCCGTCCGCAGTCCCGTGTGAGTCGCGCCCTTGAGTGGGTGTTATAATTAAGATAACATTGCCTGTTTTTACCTTTCTGTGCCCTAACAACACTATGCTATCATCATGTCATTTGTGTATACTTGTCAATTATTCCTTACGACTCGAAACGGCTTGCCAATGTTCAGCAGTGGAGCCCACCGTGTGGTCCTTCTGTAGTTTTCTTTATATTGTCTTTTAGCGTTGTCCCGACTACCATCTGCCGTGTGGTTACAGTTTACCCGCATCCTTCTGGGTGTGGTAACCATTATTTGGAACATTAAAAAGACGTAAAATGTTATTCTTTAAAATTAAGAATGTTTTAAAAAGGAATTGTAGGTCGACTCGAAATTAATGTTTAATTATGTTAGTTTGTAAAATTAAATTAACAAAAGCAATAAAAAATGTCTTAGTTAACGAGACCTACCTACCTACAGTGTGTTCCTAAAAAAATCTTTAGCTTTTTATGATCATGTTTTAATTATAAAGTAACTAGAGGTCACTAGTTACTTTATAATTAAAACATGCCCCTGCATTGCACAGTTATTACGACTTAAAAAAAAAAATAGATTTAGTTATTATACCTAAGTTAAATTTGAATGTTTTCTCCAAATAAACCTTCCGGAATAAATCCTCCAAGGGCTGATTTTTCAATCACCTGGTAACTTTATTCGAGGAATACTTTTGAAATTTTGACAGTTATTTCATACAAAAACTGTCAAACGTCAATTCTATTCCTCGAATAAAAGTTATCTGGCGAAGGAAAAATCAGCCCTAAATGATTGTGAAAACCGCATTAAAATCTGTTGCGTAGTTTAGAAGAATAGGTTGGTCACACAGACAGACACGAAAAGCAACTTCAAATTATAATACATATAGAATAATGGCAGCACATTGACAGACGAACAAACATTTAGTATATGACTACTAAATAATGAAATATAAAATGTCTGCAAATCTAGCTTCACATGAACCCTAAACCGACCACTTCAAAACCATTTAAAATTGACATCCTTCATAAGAAGCCCATCGAGCAAGCGTAGTTCAAATTATACTGGTAACTTAATTCCAAGAA
Organism: Mesoligia furuncula; assembly: GCA_916614155.1. Lineage (NCBI taxonomy): Eukaryota > Metazoa > Arthropoda > Insecta > Lepidoptera > Noctuidae > Mesoligia > Mesoligia furuncula. The sequence continues at coordinate 1,896,132 of OU744809.1, read as the reverse complement.
ATTATCTTAGATGACGCAACTTTTATCAGAATTACAACATTAATTCAACTTTCTACGACACTGTTTTAAGTGGATACTTAACAAATGGGCAATATTATTTTCCGTAATATTTATAACATAACACCCATATTTCGCCAGTTATGTTAAAGTGCCATGTGATGGGGCGAGCCAATTGCCATGAACCGGTCACAAATACAGACTGCGGGCTGCTCCTGATGGAACAACCACCACTTTGCCCGACCCAGGAGTCGAACCCAGGACCTCAGGCTCAGCCAACGCGGCATGAAACATAATAATTAATATTTTACCTTCTAAATAGAAAAGTAATTGCAAAAGGCAAAGTGAACATTTTACAGCTATAAATAGAACAATTTGATGCTTATCCAAGTAGGTACCAAGTTATCTCTCCTGCAAAGTTTAATGGAAATCGGTTCTCCTATAATAATTATTATTTTCCTCCTTAGCCAATCCTGCAATCCTTGAAGTAATTAATATTCTGTAAGTTTTACAAGCCTCTCAAATACACCGCAAACCCTAAAACCGTAATAGACTTATTTATATTTCTAAGAATGAAGTAGAATTTAATTACCGTAGTTTAGCTTAAATTTTAATAAACTTATTATTTTTTTACAAAAGGGGCCCGTGGCTAAATAATAAAAGCCGCACAGGTCGATCGATCAGGTTAAGCTACGCTTGCCGCGGTTGGTCTGTGTATGGGTGACCATCTTTACATTCCGTGACCCCTCCGTGCCTCGGAAAGCACGTTAAGCCGTTGGTCCCGGCTGTCATCTGTGGATCTTTGACAGTCGTTACGGGTAGTCAGAAGCCCGAAAATCTGACAACCAGTCTTACCAAAGGGTATCGTATTACCCAGTAACTGGGTTGTGGAGGTCAGATAGGCAGTCGCTCCATGTAAAATACTGGTATTCAGCTGAATCCGGTTAGACTGGAAGCCGACCCCAACATAGTTGGGAAAAGGCTAGGCAGATGATGATGATTTTTTTATAAAAGGGAACCATGGAACCGTTGGAGAAAGCGACACACAAGGAACAGTGGAGACCTTTACCCCACACTGGGTCAATAAAAAAACACCAAAGTGATAACCCTACCAATTGGTCATTTTAACTTTTCGTTTCTCTATTACTGGAATTGGACTTACTAACCTAGTTTTGTATAAGTCAGATGCACCCCCATAGCACTGCGGTGACCACATAACAGAGTGGGGGTGAGAACCCTTGGATTGCTTCAATTATTAGCACAAAAGCTGCGCACCTGACAGAATTCGTTAATTCGCAACAAGTTATGAATATTGAAAGGGCTGGATGCTGTGGTTTTGTGTTGTGTTTCACGACTGGTTTTGGTTTTGAGGTAAGCAGTGGCAGTTGTTATACATACAGGTAGAAATTGTATAAACAGTAAGTGTGTTATTGTAAGATAAAGAAGAAAATTTAATGTATGGAAAACGCTTGTATTTACTACTGCCCATTACTTCAAAATTAATACAAAAAAAGCAATTGATAACTTTTAAATTAAATAATTTTGTCAAAAGTCGGAATTCCGAGTTTAAAATTATTAACATAAACAATAAAAGTTAAAAAAAATATAAATCAAACAAAGTTTCATTTTTAGGGTCCCGTACCCAAAGAGTAAAAACGGGACCCTATTACTAAGACTTCGCTGTCTGTCCGTCCGTCTGTCACCAGGCTGTATCTCAAGAACGGCGATAGCTAGACAGTTGAAATTTTCACAAATTATGTATTTCTGTTGACGCTATAACAACAAATAGGTACTAAAAACAAAATAAAATAAATATTTAAGGGGGCTCCCATACAACAAACGTGTCATTTTCGGCGTTTTTGCCTTGTGGTACGGAACCCTTCGTGTGCGAGTCCGACTCGCACTTGGCCAGTTTTCTGTATATTTAAAGGTTGTTTTAAAATGAGAGGCAGAGTATTTAATTTTAAATTAACATCTTTGCCAGGATTGCTAAAGAAAACACAGTTGGGGCCCCCTGAAGCTACGAGTATTTTTCCTTATTATTCATGTTTTTAATATAACGTTAGCGATCCCGAATTAGAGTGTAATTTAATTTAAATTAATTGAGTTTTTGTGATAACAAACATGCCTAACTCAGCGCAAATGAGAAATTATTATAAGGAATAAGGCAATTTCCGAACGTTTAATTCGAGAATTTGTATTTTTTAACTCGATGTCCGAGTTTTAAAACTCGGAGTGCAGTTATCTTTTGTTTTATTAAAACGCTAATGGTTGAGCATGAGGTCCTGGGTTCGAATCCCAGGCTGGGCCAAGTGTTATTGGGTTTTTTTACTGGATTTTCTCGGTAGCAGCCCGGAGTCTGGATTTGTGTCCGCTTGATGGTAATATTTATTTAGTTATTAAACATTTTGTAGACTTAACAGGTCAACCCAAGGCGTCTACAAACAAGTTACATTTAGTATTATACGCCGTCGTTTCAGCCGATAGACGTCCACTGCTGGACATAGGCCTCCCCCAATTTTGGGGGGGTTTGCCATAATCGCCACGCTTGGCAGGCGGGTTGGCGATCGCAGTATGGTATGATGGTGGAATAAATAGAGAACGCTGCTGCCCATTCTCCGGTAAGACCCTTAGTCGCCTATTTACGACACCCACGGGAAGTAAGGGGTGGTCCGGCACCACACGGACGAGTATTATACGCGTACAGTTATTTGTTGTTAACATAGTGCAGCATTAACAAATCCTGCATTATTTTTTTTGGTCATCAAGCCTTCTTGGAGTTGATATTCAACCTCGTTTTTAATACAGGCCATGTATTACTTAGTTTTTTTCATATTACGAATCGTTGATTCCTCAGATGGCATTTTTTATGGTGCAAAACTTGACTTGAAAGAAATCTGTTGACGTGAAAGATTATATTTTTTTCTTCTCGATCTGAACGCCTAAATCTCGTGATTTTTATGTATCTGAAAGTGTTTTTGTATTATCTTGGTTCCTCGCTAGAAGACGTTTCTTAAAAGTCTCCACTGCTGATGGAAAATAAGTTCTTTTCCTTATTCATTGATTAAGGCCCGAACTCAAGAGCAAGCCGATACACTCGGCTCCACCCCGGCACCCAGTCGCTTGCCAATAAGTTTTCCATTCTGAAATTCCCCGGAGCATCAGCCTATTCGTAGGTACCGAATACGCAAGAACTGAGCCGTGCTGAGCCATTTTCGCCGGTCGTGATCGCCAAAGGACAGGAGCCTGCTTTATACAGATATTTTTATTTCTCCCCTATTCTTGTATTACGTTGTATGTTGTAGATAGTTTGATTTTTTTATTTTAACTGTAATACGGCGGGTGTGATACCTTAGCTATTTTTGCGGACCTTTTTAAGCACGCGTACGGATTGAAATTGATTGCAATCACGTTTTAAATTCGTCGCGTTATCAAATTTTAATTTTTTTTTTTTTTGGTACAATCCCTAGGTATTCCTTCCAATTTTCACGTTACAGATTCCCAAATTATTTTGTCATCATTTTTTACCTGTACCTATATTATTTTTTTTTTTTTTTAATAATCTTGTAGCGAAAATAGACGGAAACAAACACTTTTCGCTAATTATTACGTTTAATTTGTTTTTTAATAATCCAAATATTGATTATAAAAAATAAAATAAAATAATATAGGTACAGGTAAAAAATGATGACAAAATAATTTGGGAATCTGTAACGTGAAAATTGGAAGGAATACCTAGGAATTGTACCAAAAAAAAAAAAAAATTAAAATTTGATAACGCGACGAATTTAAAACGTGATTGCAATCAATTTCAATCCGTACGCGTGCTTAAAAAGGTCCGCAAAAATAGCTAAGGTATCACACCCGCCGTATTACAGTTAAAATAAAAAAATCAAACTATCTACAACATACAACGTAATACAAGAATAGGGGAGAAATAAAAATATCTGTATAAAGCAGGCTCCTGTCCTTTGGCGATCACGACCGGCGAAAATGGCTCAGCACGGCTCAGTTCTTGCGTATTCGGTACCTACGAATAGGCTGATGCTCCGGGGAATTTCAGAATGGAAAACTTATTGGCAAGCGACTGGGTGCCGGGGTGGAGCCGAGTGTATCGGCTTGCTCTTGAGTTCGGGCCTTAATCAATGAATAAGGAAAAGAACTTATTTTCCATCAGCAGTGGAGGCTTTTAAGAAACGTCTTCTAGCGAGGAACCAAGATAATACAAAAACACTTTCAGATACATAAAAATCACGAGATTTAGGCGTTCATATCGAGAAGAAAAAAATATAATCTTTCACGTCAACAGATTTCTTTCAAGTCAAGTTTTGCACCATAAAAAATGCCATCTGAGGAATCAACGATTCGTAATATGAAAAAAACTAAGTAATACATGGCCTGTATTAAAAACGAGGTTGAATATCAACTCCAAGAAGGCTTGATGACCAAAAAAAATAATGCAGGATTTGTTAATGCTGCAATAGGTACAATTATAGGCTCGCCCCTTGTTACATGAGACTTAAACAAACTGGCGAAATGTGGGTATACGAACTGGGGTGGCCCGCGCAATTTATTTGCAAATACAAAATTAAGTATGATGCTTAATTGAAAATAAAGCATTATTAATAATAATAAATGTAACGTTTAGTGGGGTCCGTGGCTCAATAATAACAGCCACACAGGTCGATCGATCAGGTTAAGCTACGCTTGCCGCGGTTGGTCTGTGGACCATCTTTACATACCGAGACCCCTCCTTGCCTCGGAAAGCACGTTAAGCCGTTGGTCCCGGCTGTCATTCGTGGATCTTTGACAGTCGTTAGTTAGTAACTGGGTTGTGGAGGTCAGATGGGCAGTCGCTCCATGTAAAAAACTGGTATTCAACTGCATCCGGTTAGACTGGAAGCCGACCCCAACATGGTTGGAAAAAGCCTAGGCAGATGATGAAATGTACCTAACGTTTGTTCTCTCCACCACATAAATAAAATTGTGTACAATACATAAATGTGTATACAAAAACACATTGATATTGTCAAGACTGGAGCCTGTATTAGGCATACCTGTGATAGGTCTCCATTATTCAATAAAATTACCCTCGAAAATGACCAACACAGAACAATGTTTTGACTAGGCCATCGATCACAATGTTCAAGTCAGCTGCCCAAGAACATAGCTGACACATGATACATATATTATTCCATAAGCTTATATCCCGAACCAATCAAATCCACAGCCATTCATAATGATTGATACAAGTATAAGTTTAGATGACGGTCGTAATTCTGTCCCTTCCGCGTACAGATTAACTTGTGCAGTAACTAGGCATAACTTTGTTTAGCCAACTTTTTTGTTTATGACCATATTGACTGTCTATATTCACTCATGCTTAACTTCCGAAACGAATATTAGTTCAATCCATGTTAGGGATAGTTTGGGGTCGGTATTTTGTTACTTTTCATCAATTTATCAAAGTAACTGTAACTTACATAATATCGTTATACCTGAACCTGGCAGTCTGCACAGGAAATTGTTACTTTCTTAGCTTCCTTGTCATGCCTCGTGGCCTTTATAAAGTTTGTTTGATAAGGCTATCTGGGATCTCCCAATAGTTAAGTAAGGAAGAAGGTCCTCTTACTTACCTACGAACAACATTCTAATTTCATTCAGGTACTTTTTTGATGAAATCTAAAATGTCATGTGTGTTTATCTTAATTCACTTGCATTTCTTCCATAGGTACTTCTCTATTAGTCATCATCTCGGTAGTCACCCCCTCTCTAGCCAAATCATCTTTCACGCAGTCCATCCATCGTTTCCTAGTCTTCCCCTTACTCTAGTAACCATCCACATTCATACTCAAAACTCTTCTCTTTCCTCCTTATCACATGTCCATAGGGTTTATCAATACTTAAGGAATTTGATCCGGCAAAGGATCAAGAATAATGGTTCAAGCAAGACGCTAAAAAGCAAGCCATTGCGTCAATCGCTTCATCTATCGTCAACCTCACCATAACATCATTTAGGTATCACCTCTCTATTACAATAATTAATCTGACGTTACCCACATACTTTCTACGTACTCCACATAACATGACCTAACCTCTGAGTCAGCGTGTCAAGGTCCGTGACGTCATCGGAAGCCATCAGATTGTCCACTAAGCATCGCGTGCGCACTAAGTAATCGAAATGTGATTATTGTGAATCAATTTGTTTGTATATTACGATTTGATTGGACTTGAGTCATAGGTGTAGTATTAAAAGTTGATGTGTTTGCATTTCGTATGTGATTGGCTGTAGGGAGGACAGCTCGATTTGAAATTAACAATATCTACATAACATCACGCTTGCAATCTCCGAAGTATACAGCCTATAGTAAACCCTTATTAGTCCCATGTTATAGGCGGCGAGCCTATTGGCGTCAACCGGGCACACATTGGAACATCAGGAATGAGGAGATCCGCAGGAGAACCAAGGTAACCGACATAGCCCGAAGAATTGCTAAACTTAAGTGGCAATGGGCAGGGCACATTGCCCGCAGAACAGATGGCCGATGGGGCCGAAAGGTTCTGGAGTGGCAACCGCGTACCGGAAGACGTAGCGTTGGAAGGCCTCCCACAAGGTGGTCCGACGACCTTGTGAAAGCCGCAGGAACCCGTTGGATGAGAGAAACACAGAACCGGTCGAGGTGGAGGTGCTTGGGGGAGGCCTCTGTCCAGCAGTGGACGTCTTTCGGCTGAAATGATGGGCACACATTCAGACTCTGTACTGCTAATGAGAAATTCCAAATGAACAACCCACACCCAGTAACACTTTTCCCGATCTGGGAATCGTACCCAGTACCGCTTGCGACCAGACCAACGAGGCAGTCAGATAATATAGGACTTACAGATATTATGTAACTAAATTAATATTCTTAAGAGCGTTTACGCCGTACGGCATTTCATATAAACTTTCAAGCCCTTATTTTTCAAAATTAATGAACCGATTTTAATTAAACTTCGTACGTATAAGCAGGATACAAAGGTCTAAAAAGTTAGTAGAGAATATTTTCGAAATGTCTTATTTAAAAAAAGATAACTGGAAATATCTGTTTCTATGCAAAATTTAAAATCGGTCTAATTTGGCTGTAACACTATTTTTCGAAAATGTTCTCTACTAACTTTTTAGACCTTTGTATCCTGCTTATACGTACGAAGTTTCATTAAAATCGGTTTACTCATTTTGGAAAATAAGGGCTTGAAAGTTCGTATGTAATGCCGTACGGCGTAAACGCTCTTAAAAGACACGTTACTAAAACTACTATACTCACTAAGAATAGGAAAGATACAGTTGATCCTTAAAAGTCCCTGAAGGATTACGGCAGGTATACTTATGGGTACGTTGAGCAGTGTTTTTGCCAGTTATAAAAGCTTTAGGCAAAAATATAGACTCCGGACTGTTACTGAGATTTCCTTTTGGACAACCCAATAACAACGCCTGATCCTGGGATCAAATCCAGGCAGGACCCTATCATCTGCCTAGCCTTTTCTCAACCTTGTTGGGGTCGGCTTCCAGTCTAACCGGATGCAGCTGGGTGTTTTACATGAAGCGACCACAAACCAGTTATTGCGTAATACGATGCCCCTTGGTAAGTCTGATTGTCAGACTTTTGGGCTAGGTACCCATAACGACTGTCAAAGATCCACGAGGGTCACGGTATGTAAAGATGGTCACCCATCCAAAGACCAACCGCGGCAAGCGCAGCTTAACCTAACTGGCTGACTGACAACTGACTTTTAAAAAAAGCACTACAAAGTCAAAAATAACTACATATATTTTTGGAAGTCGGTGTCTTTGGTAATTTCGTTTTTTGCCACCGGTTTCCGAAGAATCACGTTGGTGAATCAGCCCAATAATCACTGAAAATCAACATACATACTCGTACATTTAAAAAGATACTGGAAGCATTAGTGCAGTGGTTGTCCAGTGGTACCTACTCGTACCGACCCCGACTTATGAGTTGTAAGTCGTGGGTTCGATCTAGGCGCCTGCCTGGGTTCGAACCCACGACTTTTACTTTGTGTAAATAATTTCATCACCACTGTAAATAGTGAAGGAAAACATCGTGAGGATGTTTTCCTCTAGCAGAGGGAACATTATAGGCTGATAATGCTCTCCTCGAATGCATAACCTGATCCTTTTTCTTCAAAAGAAAAAACGGAACCCTTATAAGATCACTTCGTTGAACGTCTGTCTGTCCGTCCGTCAAGACCCTTTTCCTCAAGAATGCGTGGAGCTATCAAGTTGAAATTAATATCAAATACTCAAGGTTGCAAACTCTTGAAGCAGTGAAAAAATCAAACTTCTAAGTTAACGCAATCAAAACCTACAGGGTACTTCCCTTTGACTTAGAATCATGCAATTTGGCAAGAAGCAATGTCATGTACCTACAAATTTGTACGGAGCCCTCGGTGCGCGAGTCCGACTCGCACTTGAACGGTTTTTTTAAGTCGGTTAAAAACATTGAAAAAATTATTACTGATCCTTCTAAATCTTATAAATTAATTCTACAATTGAAAGGAAATGAACTCATATAACACGATGTGGCATAATAACCTATCACAACATGATGTCATGCCATCGGAAATCATTAATAATTGTCGGCGAAGCGTGGTTGGATGACGGGTTGCTAAGTCAGCGAAATCAGACATGAATCAGTCTGTACGTTTGTTTATCATTGCATTTTGATTGAACTTTGTCAGTAATATGATGATCGATGACGAACAGTATCTAGGTAATCTAACTAATCAGCTATATAGCCGAGTCTTAAAAACAAATCAGTTTTTTAAAGCATAGCTCACAAAACTGGTTCGTTTATGAGGCTCCTTTTCCTTACCTACATTTTATTTATACAACGTTATTTTAAGTATGTATATGCGAAACCTGAATATAATGTTATATTTTGTCCCAAAAATATTTAAAAAAGGTTAAAAGTTGGGCACCGAGAGACACTAGTAGGTTATCCAATCTCCGCGCCGAACGGTTAGGTACCTAGATACTATTATCAATGAGCGCAAGAGGGCGCGGCGCGAGCGGCGCGGGTAGCATGTTTTTGTACGGACAAACAGTTAACTTAACAAGCTTATGACTTTGTGATTTTCCATGATACAGTTTTGAAATTTTGTACATAGATTCTTTACATAAAAATACTAGACACGTGTTTCGGGTTTCGCATAATTATACTAAAAATAATGTTGTTTATGGGAATACACATGTGGTGCGTCAGTTTAAGGTCAACAGTCGTTAAAAGTCAGGAGCGCTAGTGCTCTGTGTCAAGAAAAGGATCCATTTTTGGAAAGTCTTCGAACAGAATATATTTATGTTTGCTATGTTGTAATTACCATTGTGTTCAATTATAATTTATTTATTTAATTCTTTATTTAAAACTGTTTATAACCAATTACAAAAATTAAAGACAGTTTGTACACATACACATACAAAAGAAAATATAAAAACATCGAGTTCAGGTAAAAAAGTTAACCACATGCAGTCGTGTACAATAAAACTCATCTTGTCGATGGATTGATTGTTAGTAAAAACTAACAATCAACCCATCGACAAGATGAGTAGTAGGCCTAAAAAGGCACTTTTGAGAAAATATTATTGATTGTATTGCCCCTTCTATTCTTAACAACATCCCGTTGACAAAAAATAGATTTTATTATAGTTAACTATTATTTACAGTATTATTTACTATTATTTACATACTTGCTTATATTGAATTTGCTGTTTGGATTTTCCAACTTTTACAACACATTAACTTTCCCTTCAAAAATCATCTTTAACCATCCTAACATACTAAAACACAAAATTGAACAATGAACTCATTAAAAAAACGGCCACGTTTCTAGCTTAATCTCGAAAGTTATACTTAAGTTAAAGTTGGGCAAGTTACCGACGTTCTATGGCCCATTGGGACGTGACACTATCCAGCGGCATCCCCGAAAGAGTTCCTTACACGTTAGTTTCATCTGATCATTCCTATAATGACATGGGCACAACTTGTTGAGCTGATAAGGGTCCAACCTTACCTATAGTTTCCAAGAAGATGCACGTTTTGTTCCATTGAGTTTCTTTTTAATCTAAAATGACTGTAGCAAGTTTGGTGATAAACAAATCTCTATACTAATAGATTAAAAATATACTTTTTTTTAGTCAATCGAGTATAAGCAAGTAAAAATGGCAATTTTTCAATTCATCATATGTATATACTTTTTGAGTATATCTTGCACGTTACTTACATTGGTGAAGGAAAACCATAGTGAGGAAACCTGGACTTATCTGTATCTATACATATAAAATTCAAAGTCCTGACTGACTGATATATATAACAACGCACAGTCTAAACCGCTGGTTCTAGAGACAAGGGTTTTTCGAAATTCCACCCCTAAGAGGGTGAATGGGAGGAGGGTGAAATTTCACGCGAACGAAGTCGCGGGCAGAAGCTAGTATACACATAAAATTCAAAGTCCTGTCTGACTGATATATCAACACACAGCCTAAACCGTTGGTCCTAGAGACGTGATATTTGGAGAGTGTTCTTTGTGAAGAGTACGTATCCACTAAGAAAGGGTTTTTAGAAATTCCACCCTTAAGCCCTCTTAAATGGGGGGAGGGTGAAATTTCACGCGGACGAAGTCGCGGGCAGAAGCTAGCACTTGATACATGTCTGAAATTGCAAACCCCTTTTGAGCAAGCGTGGTCATCAATGATCTAGCCTTCTATTTAAGAGAAGAGGTGTATGTCCTGCAATGGGACAATAAATGGCTGGAATGATTATTTTCGTTAATATTGAACCAGCAAACTTACTTTTTCACATTAGAATTTTATCGAAAACTGGTATGGGCAGTGGGCACTGAGCAAGTTACAATACTTTAAAAATTGGCCAAGTGCGAGTCGGACTCGCACACGAAGGGTTCCGTACCACAAGGCAAAAACGCCGAAAAAAACATGTTTGTTGTATGGGAGCCCCCCTTAAATATTTATTTTATTTTAATGTTATTATTTATTATTAATGTTAAAATACAACTGAGTATTTTGTGAATATTTCAAGTGCCTATCTGTTGCCATTTTTGATATCGAGCAAAAAATGGGCAAAAAAATAGCGTTTGTTGTATGGGAGCCCCCCTTAAATATTTATTTTATTTTGTTTTTAGTATTAGCTGTTATAGCGGCAACAAAAATACATAATTTGTGAAAATTTCAACTGTCTAGCTATCGCGGTTCTTGAGATACAGCCTGGTGACAGACAGACAGACGGACAGACAGCGAAGTCTTAGTAATAGGGTTCCGTTTTTACCCTTTGGGTACGGAACCCTAAAAAGCAAAAGCTTAGGTATCTATACAAAATCTTTTTAAATCAAGGTAAAATAACTATTTGGAATTTTCAAGGGCGCAATTTTTCTAGGATTCAAATTATACCATAGTGACTATTTTCGAGAACACCCAAGATGATAACTTGAAACAGAGACAGATTTAGTTTTTCAGTAGTCATAACTGATAATAGATCGAAGAGACAAATTAACAATCATAAACAAAGCAAAACTTAAAGTAAAGTCAACAGTTACAACTTGTAATCTAAACTGATTTGCACTAAACCGTCAAACACACTATTTTACCCCCAGATTAACGAGGAAGCCTTTCTTGTTTACATTGTTGGAAAGAGTAAAAAAACGCAGTGTACAAAAAATAGTGGCGTACTAGCAGTCAAGCGAACGTTGTCCGAACATCTGATAGAATCGAATCGAGCACTTCACGTCAGCAGGCCCGTGGCCTCGAGAAAAGCGAGGCCTTAAAATTGGCCTCGAATTTGGAATATCGGACTTGGTAACTTGTAGCTAGTTAAGCAGACCAAAAAAGATTATTGCGACTTAAAAGGTTCTATGTATATGGACTAGTTCTATTTTCTTAAAAGTTTTAACTAATTTCAAAGTTTATTTTGATTTTCTTGGGTCTGGAATTTTTTGGAGTAGATTTTTCTTTGGAAAAGAGCATTGTATAGCTCTGTCCCTTTCTGCATTTATTTAGTTTTTATTAGTCCTGGTTAGCAAAAAACTAACTTTTTTTTGTCATAACCTTATCTGACACGTTCTTGTGATAAGATTCCAAGTTCAGATGGACCAAGGACAGGAAGCAGAACCTTCACAACACTTGTATAAATAAGCAAAATTAAAATCAAGCAACTCCCAACTTCAAGGAACTTAACTCCGCTGTTTTCGAGGGCACGGCCTTAAAATCGAGACTTTATCCAGCTGAGGATCATATATTTCCCAAGCACACCCGAAAACCGACCCTAAAACTGGAACTGCAAAGTCTAAATTAAATTAACGCTGACCTCCGCAGAAAACGCAACGTGCAACCAGCTATACTATATTCGTTTATCTTTCTCGTGTTTGTGTTGTGGTCTTACTCGGGCATCGATTAGGCATCTCTTTCCTTCGTTCGCTGAAGTGTGTCTATCCCGCTCTGACACGAACTAACCGGTTCGGACACGTTCGCAGTACGTTGGAAAGAATTGTGTTGATAAGCGCTGTGTAGTTTATCTGTCCTATTTAGTCACAGTTGGAGACTGGACACGAATGTGCTCTATTTTAGTATATTTTTATTCCCTCGTTTGATTATTGCAGTTGTTGCTGAAGCCTCATTTGGAATTTCATTCTAAATTATCAGTTTGTTCTCGTATTCAATTACAATTTACTTTATCTTTATACTTTGATACTCGTATATGTACATAATGTATTATTATAATGTTCATGATCTTCTGATTGCTATTAATTTAATAGTCTTGGATTTAGTATTGCTCTTTTACACATGAATCCTAGGGACCTACTTTAGATTTATAATTATCTTAAAACTATAATAATTTAGTATTCCAGCTGTTTCGGCTTAGATTTAGAAAATTGCATACATACCTACTATCATTTAGTTTTGAATTTATTAAATAAAACCTAAAATTTAAAATCTTCAAACCATTTTCTTTCCCAAAATATTTCAGGATTACTGGTCTTAGTTTCTAAAGCCAAACATTTCAGATCAACGTCGTAATCCACATTATTCTCTCCTCCTTGCTTAGTTGTCGCCTTAAGCGTAGCAGTGTGTTGTACTGCTAGCAGCTATAGCTTTAGTTTGAGCTTCATCAACTATAAGCAGTCTTACACATTAAACACATATGTATAGCTAATCCGTGTTTATAGGATAAACAATAAGCTCCCTTCTTCCCGTAGATAGCGTTAGATTCTAACGTTGTCTACGGGAAGCTAACTTACGGTTAGAAGGAGCTAAGGGATATACCTGTTTTAAGGTGGAAACGTAGCAATATTTTAACATAACGGGAAAGTTTTGAATATGAAGAAACGATGGATGAACTGTGTGAATGATAATATGGTTAGATTTTTGGGGCTTACTACCGAGATGACGATAGAGAGGTATCGAAGAAAAGACATGTTGCGCGGACCCCGAAGAATCTACTTTTATGCGTTTATCAATTCGCCCAAGGTTTCCAATTTGAACAGTCACAATCTGTGACTCTCAAGAATAACTACTTATGTAAGTAATTGTTTGTCTAACAATCTAACAAGATTTGCCAGGACGAGCAATTGTTGAAGCTAGAATTTTGACTACATTAAATATTTGAACTTACTCGTATGTAAGCAATTTAGGTTTCATATATAGAAACACTGTTTTATCTAACTTTTAATATCAGCTTATTTTTAGGGATATTAGGACCAGTCATCACCTACAAATTGTTATCACTGAATTTATCTGACCCTTTGGTGGTTACAATATTATACTTTTAGAAAGTTTAAAGTGTGTCGTGTAAATAACAGTCGGTCTAGGTTACTGCACTAACATCGGCGTTGGAAAATCGTAATAAGCAACATCAAGAATCTTACTCACAATTTCTACTTACCCCATACAATTAACAAAAGCGTGAAGGATAAACATATAGGGCATATTATCCTTGACCAGATATCCTCTTTCAACCCTGAAAAGAGCTTTCGTTTCGACCTTTATTTTATTTACTTAATTGAATTCACGACTCTTATCCCCATATACATAAAGTTCAATTTTGAAGGCCATTAGGACTATTTACTTTTTTCTTCGTGTGTGCCGAAGTAAATATTGAAAATAAAAATGTTTGCGATTACTCGCAGTTTTAATGAATGTTTAACGAATCTCAAGGCTTCACGTAATTATGGGATAAAATAAACAGAAGGGAAACTCATATATTGTTTGATTTTTACAATATTAAATTCATTTGGGATTGCAAAGGTTCTCAAAAAATATTTATTCATTAATGAAAAGTAAAGAAACTCAAAAATAAACCCTAAAGATAAAGTAAAACAAAATGCTAATAGCCATAGCAGTTCACCGTATAACCAGTGCCTGTTAGGGAAAGGAATCATCAAGCTCCAAACAAACTAATGGAGAAAATCGAGAGAATATTCCCAACAGCTTATTTTATCAGTGAGTAACAGATCAGTAACGTACTGATTATGATAATCGGAATGGCCCATAAATGATTACAACCGAACGTTGAAGTCCGAATCATTGTGGCCAGCGTATTGGAGATCATAGAATTAAAGTTGCTGGTATCCACTTGATGACAGATGAAGAATAGATTTTACCGCAAACAGAAAGTATAAATTCAGCACATGATTTTAGCCCCCTAACGCTGGAATGGTTTGGCAAAGAATAAAAATCTGCTGTTTCATAGACTTACTCGGTCAAAATTTATGGCGGAGTAAATTTTTTTTTAAATAATAGACGAAAAATTTCGAAAAGGTTCAGACTCACGTATTGAATCCATGGTAACATCAACATTGCTAAATTTTACTTCAGAATACATAACATCTCTGTTTACCCCATCAACGATCACGGCTATGTTAATTGTTCTAATTACATTACAATACCACCTTGGAGCACAACTTCTAGTATTCAAGATGGCTACCTTCGCCTCTCCTCCGTACTAACAACGACCCACGCTGCACAGGAGACTAACCTTGGCCCATAGAAAGATACGCCCATAAAACCATGAATTATTTGTTTTCGTATTATCTCCGTCATTCCGAATAACTGTTCTAATGTTGGCCTATGGTTTAATGCCCCAATTAGTGGCTTTATTGCTGTATTGGTATAGGTCTCGCATATATATAAATACGAGTGGTTTGAGAGGTAAAGTATTACGGTTGTATAAGTGGTTTGCTGATCGTGGTATGATATTGCTTGTGTCAATGACTGTTTTATTTCTTTTTGTTTTTTAGGTTCTCTTTTGTTTTCTTGTTTACTGGTCATACATTGTAGTTTCTACCTATTGCCGTGAGAAAAAGCGTGAGTGACTTAAGGGCCTACATATAAGGCTATAATGTGTTTATCTTAGCTTTTTTAACAGCGAATGATATGAAAGCTATGATATGATCTTTGGAATAGTTTGCCATGACGTGCAATAAGAAATTAGTAATAAAATGTAATGTTTATTTCTGCAAGTACATCTTCTAAGACATTTTTACAAGTTAAGTAAAATAAATTATAGTATCATTGTATAATTTTCTAACTTCACTTGCTTTAGAATTATTGACATCATTGTTTATTTACCAAAGATAAGTGAATGATATAATTGTGATAGTGATGAGCAATTAAATTATTATCTTGGCCTGTTAGTAGGAACGTGCCACTGCCATACACCTAATTATCTTCAAATAATTAGTACAAACATGTAAATACTTGTGAAGTAATTCTAACATATATTTGCCTAGAACCGAGGCGACCTCTAGACAACTCGTAAATAACTAGTCTATGCAACATCCTGTGTATCTAAGGCTAGAATTTAGGACGTCCGAAATAACGGTGACATGAATACTAATTAGGATACATGGCGTAACAATCTTGATTTAGATATTTGAGAGTTTGAGAGTTTGGTAATGTTACAACTGCTGGCCATCAGCGTTTGCAGAGCGTACTCACAGACCGACCATCATCATCATTATCAATCCTTCCATCGTCAGACAGAAACCTGCCTCTTTGCTCTGCAGAGTGCGGGAAAGCGCCAACTCCATCCTGAGGACCATAGCGGGGAGGTGCGAGTCTCCTTTATTAGGTGATGTTGTTCGAAGATGTATTTAGAACAACAGCCTTGTTTCTTATAGATAATAAGTTTACTAAGATATGTATAAGTTATCTTTTTGTTTACTAACCCATAAGCAACGTGCTTATCCGAAATAAAGATTTTTTTTATTATCTTGGCCTTATCCCAATTTATTTGGATTCCGCGCAACATGTCTTCTTCTTCCATATTTCGCGAACACCGATATTACGAATGATTATCAATTTGGTTCATCGTAGGGCACTCTAGGAACAGACTAGTGAGTGAGAGATCGTGAGTCCTCTATTGACCTCTTCCCATTGTCCCTAGTTCGAAGGCTTTATAAGAATACTTACTTATAACGTCCGTCCAACTTTGCGCCAATAACATATTTTATACCTTTTTTTATTTGCAAGATGACGTCTTCGACATACAATCCAATCCAGCTTCTGTCTTAAGATTGTCTTTGAAAGCATTCCTCAAATTGTAATCTGATCAACGGTCTCCATTAAAACGCTGGCAGACTCAAAAGGCCTTGCAACCATGACATGTCAATTGCAAATTCCTGGAAGCTACGCTAGCATTTAGTTAATGAAGTCTTAGATTATTGAAAGCAATTCTGTAGCTACTGCCAAAGCAATCAGAGTAATATCACCTGTGACAAGGGGCTACTGGATCACGACTGCTCGTAGATTCCCGGAATCCTTTGCAGACGAAATTAGGGCAAGCTTTGGCCATTGAGTGGGTAGGTACTATTCAAATGTTGGCTTTAAGGTTCAACCTACCTATTACGACAATAAACTACTCAATCCATCAGTCCTGCACTGATGGGTTGATGGAGATAGGACCAGAAAAAACAAGTCTTTAAGTTGTATAAAAAATGCAACTTAACGCGATAACTTATAACTACTCATACCTACGCCTCAAACATCAACACCCAACGTTGCCCACGTTCCCACATCGAACTAATATCAAAATTATTTGCCCACGATAACAAACGGGCTCAGTTAATATGTGACTTAGATTGCGCCCGCTACTGATAACTCAACAAAAATAGGACGCCTAATTAGAATAACGGCTTTTATTTGAGTTTGGCAGGCAACCTAATGAACTAAATTGATTATTAAAATGGGTAAGAAGGTTTTTTCTATCGCCAAGGAGACGAGTTTCTTATTTTATAACTCAAGGGTGAAAAAGGTGAGTTTGATATTTATCTGTGAAGATAATTGAGGGGCAATTCTCTTAATTTTAAGATCGCTCACAGTCTGATCTTAGTCTCAATCTGTCAAAATAATCTTAAATTTTCCTACATTTTTGACAAGTTTTGCTGCAAATTCTCGCTAATATGAGATTGGGACTAGATTTTGAACGTGTTTAATTACGAGAATTGGCCTTCAGAGCAAAGTTCTTGAGTGAAAACCCCAAATCAATAATTCTGCCGTCATAAAAGGGCACACTTAAATTTTTTTTTTCAAAATTGAGTAAAAAAACTGGCTTATGCGCCTATTTTTCCGGTTCCAAATATGTATATCGAGGGTATAGTGTTAAAACCCAATAAGTGCCGAAAAATTAAAAATCGTTTTTAAATATTAGTACATCTTAATGCATTTTTGACGCTCTTTCCAGTGGTACAATCCAATAAGTGGAATTCGCAGTAGAAAGAAAATTACTTGAGGTAATAACCCAATAAAGTGACTACGTTTAGTCAAAACTTAAAATAATACTAGAACCTTAAATGTGCGAAAAACTAATCATACCAGACTAGAGGAACTCCATGCATGGATACGTGGTATGAAGACGTACACCAAACCAACAGCTTTTGAAAGTGACGAAGAATGATTTAACTTGTTGTTTTTTTTTTGTAATTCGTATAATAAACCATTTATCAAAGTACATAATTGTTTCATTTCTCTAGATCTAAAACCCAATAAGTCGGTGCCCTTTGTAACTTATTTTTTTTTTATGAAAAAATGGATCAAATCAGAAGCTTAAAAATACTGTTTTACACTAATTCAATGTATACACTTTTACCACAAATACTCACTATACCGATATTATTTTAATAACATAGGTATTTTTGACCTTAAAACTTAAATATTTAATATCTCGGAAGTGACAATTTCGTACTTATTGGGTTTCAGCACTATACTCTCGATATAATTCAATTTAAAAAAAAATTAGTTATATACCTACATATTTGGAATCGGAAAAAAGGCGCATAATGCCAGTTTTTTTACTCAATTTTGGAAAAAAATTTAGTTGTGCCCTTTTCTTTATGACGGTTGAATTAGTGGAGCATAGTTCGGTGGTTATTAATTAACCACGAGCCCCTTCACGATGATGACATTACAATATCCGAAACCACTTTTAAAGTCCAGCTTCCAAGAGTCAAAAGCCAATTGGAATCCCCGTCGTAAGGTCAAAAGATCACAACATTATATAAGTAACAGATCCGAAGCTTCTGAATGACAGACTGCTGCCCTCTGACCTCTGACACTATTCAGTTAGCCCTTACATTTACTTTCAACTTTGGTATTGGTAACGATTAATTGGTAATTAAGATTCGACAGGTATTGAGTTATGTTAATATTTTAATTAATGTTGTAGGGAAAGTGGATGCAATTCCTTCATAAACTATTATGATGGAATTGCGTGTTAGAGAGAAAACTGCTAAATTTTGTAACAGCTACATTTAATTATTTAATTATTATACAACACCGACTACGTAAATTTTTAATGGATAAAACATACTACAGTGACTGAGCTTTTACCAGAGAAAAGAATTGCCTGAATTACTCGCAATTCTGCATTGATGGATCTGGTTTTTGGTAAGACTTAAGTGAAAGTTAATAATATACAGGGTTACTTTTCCAAGACCATCCAAATTTTTACATGGTGTTCTACCCATGAATATAACTTTCACTATGGGACCAACTTTGAAATCACGAAAAAAAAAATCTGCTGTTTCATACATTTTGGTCAAGTAGGTATTGAAGTTTTGTATGAAACAACAGATTTTTTTTCGTGATTTCAGAGTTGGTCCCATAGTGAAAGTTGTTTATATTCATGGGTAGAACACCATGTAAAAATTTGGATGGTCTTTGAAAAGTAACCCTGTAAATGTGGCTAGCCGAATGGTGAAATATGGCTGTGATTTAATATAATTACAACACCTATTTTATATACACCCATATTTGCAAAATAAATGTCTATTCTATTATATTCGCTAAATACACACATCAAAAGTGTCTAGGGATCAACATATATTTTTGCAATAACTTTTCTCCTGATTGATATTAATTAAAATTTTCTTTAAGGATTCATCAAATAAAGTGTTTTCGTTTGTCACAGTAACGATAAACCAAGTCACCTTTGCATTAATAAAGAAATTTGCCATTTTCCTAATAAAGGGATTTTTGACATTTGAACCACTAACACAAAAGTTCGAAAAAAAGACTGAAATAACAGTTTTCTTTAAAATTTTATTGGGTAACTTAAACAATTAATAATCCGTGTTTCTACCGCGAACACTAACAACACAAGAACATCGGTTTGGCATACTCAAAATGAGTTCATCCAAATCACGCTGTGGAATGGCCGCCCATGTTCGTTGCAACAACAAAAAAAGGTCTTCTTGCGACTGGATACCCTCCATATTCGGCAGAGCTCTTCTCTGTAGCATATCCCATGCATGCTCAATCGGGTTCAAGTCTGGCGACTGAGCAGGCCAGGGCAGGACATTGATGTTAGCTGCGGCGAGAGTCTGTCTTACAACTCTTGCGGTGTGCGGTCGTGCATTATCATGCATTAACTGAAATAAGGGACCGATTTGCACTTGTAGAGGAACGATGACGTCTGATACAATCGTCTCAGCATAAATTTGAGCGTTGAGGTTGCCTCTGATCCAAATCAACTCAGTTCTTCCGCCGATCCAAATACCCGCCCATACCATGATGGTTCCACCACTATAAGGATGGACTTCCTGGCAGGATTTTAATCGCTGTTGGCGTCCAGGGGTTCTCCAGTGTCGTATACGTCTTGTATCCGGTCTCATACCAAAACGAGACTCATCAGAAAAGCACACGAAACGCCATTGTTCTTCTGCCCAATTTCTGTGTTCAAGAGCCCATTGATATCGAATCCTACGATTGTGCATTGCTATAGGTGGTACCCGTAGCGGTCTTCGGGAATGAAGGTTCACTTCATGCAAGCGGTTTCTGACTGTTTGGTCGCTAATTAAGTTCCCTGAAGAGTGATGAAGCCTCACGGCTAACATCATGGCGGTTATTGTTGGAGCTCTTCGAGTTAAGATTTGAATGTATCGGTCTTGTCTCCGTGTGGTGCAGCGATACCGTCCTCCATGGCGCTCAGCCACGGTACCAGTGCTTCGGTAACGTGTCCAAAGTCGACTGATAACACTCTGACTTGTATTCAGAGCTAAAGCCACAGTACGTTGCCGTGAACCAGCTTCTATCATTCCCACGGCTCTGAGCATTTCTTCCCTGCTTAAATGACGTCGCCGCTCCATAATAACGTTGGTTTTAATCAGTAGTAGGGAAACAGTAGCACTAATAATGTCTTCAATGCGTTGTATGTTTTTATAGGGAAAATATTGACAGCTGATTTTCATCTTTTACTCGAATTTGATTCACAGTTCCTGATTCAAATTATGAAATGCACCAAAAAGGATCCATATAAATTTATAAAATCATAAATTTATTACAAAGCCACATCTCAATCTCAAGAAATCCGCATAAAAATGCTTGATCCCTAGACACTTTTGATGTGTGTATTTCAACATTGTTAAAAGTATTTATGAAAGACTAGCTGCGCCCCGCGGTTTCACCCGCGTAAATGTCGAACCCGTGGGAATATCGTGATAAAAAAGTAACCTATATGTTAATCCAGGATGTCAGCTACCTCCATACAAAACTTTATCAAAATTGGTCTAGCCGTTTGAGCGTGAAGAAGTAACAAACATCTTATAAACACACACTCACAAACATTCGCCTTTATAATATTAGTGTGATATATCTGCTAATGTAACACAGATTATAAGTGTACAACACATTTAAAGAGAAAAGGAATTCCGCATTGTGGTGGTTATAAACTAGAAGTAAAATTAACTTCAATAAAATAAAATACAAACTACATTTACGAAAGTGAATCTTTGTTGTAATTTTTCAGCAAAAAATTGAACCCATTTCAATTAAATTTAGCAGGAGAGACAACTTGTTACTTGGAAAAGCAATAGTGTTCTATATATATCGCTGTTAATTATTTTATAATTACTGTTCACTTTGCCTTTTGCAATTACTTTTCAATTTAGAAGGTAAAATATTTATTATACTAGCTGACCCTTCAAACGTTGTTTTGCCATATAAATTATTTCTAGCTGCCCGGCGCTACTTCGTTCGCGTGGTGTCCTACCCCTTACCCTACCTACTCCTACCCTACGCCTACACTACTCCTACCCTACTCCTATAAGTAAATAAAAGTATCAAATCATCATCATCTGCCTAGCCTTTTCCCAACAATGTTGGGGTCGGCTTCCAGTCTAACCGGATGCAGCTGAATACCAGTATTTTACATGGAGCGACCGCCTATCTGACCTCCACAACCCAGTTACTGGGTAATACGATACCCTTGGTAAGACTGGTAAAATAAAAGTATCAAATAAAAAATATAAAAAAACCGGGCAAGAGCGAGTCGGACTCGCGCACCGAGGGTTTCGTAACATCCGGGTTTATGCATAAGGTTTATGTTTATGAAATTAAATGTTTTTTTTTTATTTTTGAGTTGATTGAATGGTAAATTGTCGTTTACGATTTATGACGTATTAAAAAAAACTACTTACTAGATCTCGTTCAAACCAATTTTCGGTGGTAGTTTACATGGTAATGCACATCATACATTTTTTTTTGTTTTAGCATTCTCTTATTTTAGAAGATACAGGACCACCATTACCACTTTGGAAGTGTCTCTCGCGCAAACTATTCAGTTTAGAAAAAAATGATAGTAGAAACCTCAATATCATTTTTGAAGACCTACCCATAGATACCCACACGTATGGGTTTGATGAAAAAAAAATTTTCAAAAAATTATGCCAATCAACAAATTATTGTAAATTACTGCAAAAACAACCCCTATGGCCCTTTTTATTTTTTTCCTAGATCGACAGACTTTGAGCTAAGTTACAATACAACATTAAATTAACATTAATATTTTAGTGGATTGGACCCTAGTGTATAGTGTATTTGTGTACTAGAATAGTTGTTATATAAGCACCTAGAATATCGCTAGTCCATGACCGGACACATTGTATAGATTTAGTGCCTCTTTGGTTTAGATGTCGCAGCTCCACTGCTGAGCAAGAGGTCGAGGGTTGGGTTAGGGTTGGGTTCGATTCCCGGGTCAAGCAATGTGTTATTGCATAATTATCCTGTAATATTCCAACTGCTGGGACAGAGGCCTCCTCTCGGTGAGAGAGAGTGGGCTGTAATCCACCACACGGGCCCAGTGCGGGTTGGTAGATGTCACATGTCTTCGAATTCTTGGTTCTAGAACAAATGCCGGTTTCTTCACGATGTTTCCCTTCGCCGTTTTGAGAGCAGTGGTGATGAAATAATGTCCTCCACTGCTCCAAATGTTATTCGATTTTTCCGTCAAGAATTTCTCAGTAACAGCCTGGAGTCGGGATTGGTGTCTGGTTGATGGCAATAGGGTCGCTCCCTGTTACATGGAACTTAAACATAACTAGCAAAATGTGGGTGTAGGTATAGGTCTACCAGAATCTCATGGCAAAAAAAAAAACAAAAAAACTTTGTTGTTGTTTTCATACATTTGACAACAAATGTATGAAAACCACAAACTTTTTTGTTTTTTTTTGCCATGAGATTCTGGTAGACCTATACTATAGGTACACCTGTGCCTAACCCCGAAGGGTTAGGCACAGGTTTTCATACATTTGACAACAAATGTATGAAAACCACAAACTTTTTTGTTTTTTTTTTGCCATGAGATTCTGGTAGACCTATACTATAGGTACACCTGTGCCTAACCCCGAAGGGTTATACAGGTTTTCATACATGTGACAACAAATGTATGAAAACCACAAACTTTTTTGTTTTTTTTTGCCATGCGATTCTGGTAGACCTATACTATAGGTACACCTGTGCCTAACCCCGAAGGGTTATACAGGTTTTCATACATGTGACAACAAATGTATGAAAACCACAAACTTTTTTTGTTTTTTTTTTGCCATGAGATTCTGGTAGACCTATACTATAGGTACACCTGTGCCTAACCCTTCGGTGTTTACAAGCGTGATGTTTTCTGAAAATAGTTATTACCTACACTGTCTAGCTAGCCAGGGGCCCGTGGCTAAATAATAACAGCCGCACAGGTCGATCGATCAGGTTAAGCTACGCTTGCCGCGGTTGGTCTGTGGATGGGTGACCATCTTTACATACCGAGACCCCTCCGTGTCTCGGAAAGCACGGCCGTTGGTCCCGGCTGTCATTCGTGGATCTTTGACAGTCGTTACGGGAGTCAGAAGCCCGAAAGTCTGACAACCAGTCTTACCAAGGGGTATCGTATTACACAGTAACTGGGTTGTGGAGGTCAGAAAGGCAGTCGCTCCATGTAAAATACTAGTATTCAGCTGCATCCGGTTAGACTGGAAGCCGACTCTAACATAGTTGTGAAAAGGCTAGGCAGATGACTGTCTAGCTAGCCAAGCTTTCATACAACCATAGACAATTAGATTTCAGTTATTAAAACCAAAGAGCTCGCCCCTAACACTATCAACACTACGAAAGCTCTACCGTCATTGGTCAGCACCAGCGCACGTTACATTATCATCAATTCACGCAACTGACTTACTTAGTAAAGTGATAACAATAATAATTGTTACACCAAAACTAGACTCCAACACTTCATCTTCCAATTGAAATAAAACTCTACAGATTACAGAATAAAGTTTACTTTCAGAAACTGTTTATGGATTGGAAATGGATTAATTCTCGTGTGAAGTTTAGTGTTTGACTTGTTAGTTAAAGTCTTGTTAATATCGGTCTAGTAATTGGAAAACCATAGATTCTAAGTTTGGATGGAGTTTAGAGCTATTAAAATCTTGTTCTTGTATTAATTTTAAAGATAACAAGCCATATTGTTTACACTCTTTACTAGTAGTTTGCTCTTACTAAGCTAAACGAGGCCAGTGGTGGCGCAGTGGTAACGGCCACGATTTAAGAGTTGTGGGTCGTAGGTACGATCCCAGACAGGTACATTACTTTGTGTAAATTATTTCATCACCACTGCTCTCAAAACGGTGAAGGAAAACATCGTGACGAAACCGGCATGTCCTAGAACTAAAATTTCGAAGACATCATGTGATATCTACCTAAACGCACTGTGCTCACGTGGTGGATTATGAACCCCTACCTCTCAAAGAGAATAGGCTTGTTTCCCAGCAGTGGGAAGATTAGGCTGATTATGCAAGCTAAATAAACGTAGTCCTGCTAAGCAACGAAGCTTTAGGTAGGTACAGACGCCAGCACATCAAGTTACCCGAAACTATCAAATATTCCCAATCAACTTTGAACCTTATACCTTTAGCGATAAAGTTGAAAATCTATTGAAGAAATTTGACAGATTGTAGTAGCTTGATGTGCTGGCGTCTGTACCTACAGCTTAGGATTTACATTAATTAAGTAGGTATAGGTAAAAATAACAAAATTAAATTCTAACTTAACTAAAACTGTACAGAAACTAGAAAATAGCGTCGAAAAACTCATCCGCATCGCTGTCGACTGGTAATGTGCCCAAGAGACTGGCGGCATTACCACGTTGTATGGCGATGCGTAATCTCTGGCCAAGGTAAAAGCCAGCCCTTGGGTCACGGGAAGTGTCAACTAGCCGTTTAATAATTTCTTTAAAAAGACCATGAGCACTCGGACCCCACGGCCCGAGAGTTTCAACCCCAAACAGCTCGAAAATATAATTTCCGATGAGGTTATTATATTTTCACCGCTTGAGATTTTCCGCAGCCGCAGCAGCAGCGCCAGCACAGCATGCCGAGCCAGGAAGATGGGATGGCGCAAGAGTATCGACACACGTAGCGTCCCACACTAAAAGCCTATCCACCTTCCATGGAAATAAAGACTTACCGTCCGGTCTCTTGCCATCGTCGCTTGCCAATCCATTGGGTTCTAATACAGCTGGAACGCCGACGGGACAAGAGCTCGTCGGATGATGTCATTAATGTTCGCGTGCCGCGCTAAGCGACCCGCACTTCGGCTGCAAGTGGTGTCCGAGGCTGTTGACATCTTCGCCACAGTGACAGCGATGGGGAGAACAGCAAGGAGTGCCTTGTCGTAGGGAAGCAGCGAGGCGAAAAGTAGTGTCGTCAAACAAAGTGCCTATTTATTTATTTATTTATTTATTTTATAATTTATGTACACACAGTAAAATACATAGAGATATGACATAATTATAATTTGAGTACAAAGGTACTGCTTATTTCTTAAGAAATTTCTTCCAGCAGGCCTATGCTCGACGAAGGTGAATCCAAATGGCATGAAGCCATGAAAGTGGCATGAAGCCAAAGACCCGACTCCCACTTACCCACAGGCAGCAGGCGCGCACGTTCCGCTGTAGAATTCGAGTCAGATTCAGTCCTTAAGTTCTGAGTACTGACAAATGCTTACACTGACTGGCCTGGTCCACTCAAATATGTGTGGTTCTTTCCTCAAAATACAATTTCAGACACTAATATACATGGCACATTATCTGACTAAGATTACTTGTGGAATTTAAGGCGACTACATGATCTAAAGCGCGGTCTTTGTCGGACTGCATAAAAGAATGAGAAGCGCCATGACACAACGCTGGTAAAAGTTATTGCAAAATATAAAGCAATTAACTATTTACAAAAAATCTATAGTTTGGACTAAAAATTAAAACACTAGTGCTTTAGTACCTATGCTGCTTGTATAATCATAATGATTGTATGTACCTATATTAGTATGGTTTTTATGTGAAAAGAAAGTTTTAGAGGTATCTTCATGATTTTTTTCTATCGTATCAAATTAGTTGTATTATGTTTTCAACACACTATCTACCTAGCTTAAATCTTGAAGAATATCATATATTTTTCTGATTTTAATTCCTGTAGTCGATCATATTATACTTATATTGTTTCTAAAACTTGCGTTTTTTTGCGTTTAGGTCCTGTAAGCCCTTTAAAAGAGACTTTGAACCTTGAGGTTGGTTCGTCATTTCTTCTCAGGGTTAGTCAATTAGGAAATGTGAACTCCATCTTGCTGATAAATCATCATCTGCCTAGCCTTTTCCTAACTGTGTTGGGGTCGGCTTCCAGTCAAACCAGCATGCAGCTGAATATCGATATTCAGCTGCATCCGGTTTGACTAGAAGCCGTCAGATAGGAAGACGCTCCATGTAAAGTACTGACTTTACGTGGAGCGTCATCCTATCTGACCTCTACAACCAGTAACTGGTTACTGAGTACTACGAAATTTCTTAGTAAGACTAGTTGTCTGACGACCCGTAATGACTGTCAAAGATTTACGAATGAGAACCGAGACCAACGGCTTAACGTGGTTTCCGAGGCACGGAGGGGTCTTGGTATGTTAAGATGGTCACCCATCCACGGACCAACCGCGGTAGCTTAACCTAATCGATCGACCAGTGCGGCAGTTATCACTTAGTCCTAATTGAAATAACATTTTAGCCATAATTGAAATAACCTTTTGATATTTCAACTATAACTGAGATTTTAGCTTCTGGCTATCAATTGGTAACGGTCAAACTCATAGGGAAATAATAAGCCCTTAAGCTAACAAATCCCGGGAACTGAGAGTTTGATCAATATCGTTATTTCCACATCGCCTCTCTGCGTAGCTATCTTAATATTCGTTTACAAAACATCTCTCCTCTCCGCTCTTCTACGCTTTGTTGGAAACCGGACCTTATAAGTCCAGGTCTTCCTTATAAGTCGATCCTTCCTTCATTGAATATAGCACAGTAATGATTCCGATTACGAAATACAACCCACCTGGACACATGAGTACATCAGAACTACAATGATGTTGTACTCAAAAAACTTTCACCTGCAGTACAGACGTAATAATCGAGTAGCTGTTATCTGCCACACGTCCGAAAGTCACCAAGTCATCAAAGAAGGTTTACGTACTAAGGACATTGCCTTTCATACCTACTCGCGAAAGGACGAGAAAATGTACAAAGCAGTAATCTTCGGTCTTCCAGACTACGTCGAAGATGTACTTCCAGCCGAAATCGCCTCGCTTGGTTTCGAGAACGTGATTGTCCGTAAAATGAGAGTACCGGCTGAAAAGACCTCCTATTGCCCTCCTTTTCTGGTTCAATTGTCACCTGGTGCTGATTTCGCCAAATTTCGCCAGATCAGGCTCCTATGTAACTCCGTAGTACAAATCCGGAAATATAGAAGCAACAATCGCTACGGAACACAGTGTTACAGATGTCAAGGTTTCGGCCACTCGTCCACCAATTGCAATCTAGCACCCCGCTGTGTGAAATGTACTGAACCCCACAAGACTGAAGAATGTCCCAAGAAGACCCGGGACCTACCAGCCAAGTGCTGTAACTGTGGTGGAAATCACCCAGCAAACTTCCGTCAGTGCAAAGAGCGCGAAAATTATTTAAAGATTCTGCGGACACGCCAGGAACAACTCAAAGCTGTCAGGACTATGAATCCGCCACTGAAGACAAACACAGTCGATGAGCGACCCTGGAACTATGTTGCTGCTGCCAATACACAAAAAGCCACTGTTAAAGAAAATGTACAAGATCAGGCGACAACTGATATGCTAGCCATTTTAATGACGATAAAAACCATCAAAAGCCAATTTCTAGGATGCACTAGTATGATGGATAAAGTTATTTTAATCTTAACCCACCTTGGTCAATATGTGTAAAACACAAAATGTACGTATCCTCTACTGGAATGCCGACGGCATTCGCTCAAAAATCACAGAATTGTTGGACCTGGTAAGCGAGCTTTCTATTGATATTGTAGCTTTGTCAGAGACTAGAATATCCCCCCACATCAAATTACACACCCCTGGCTTCACCTGTTACCGGTGCGACAAGAAACCTGACGGACACGGCCAAGGAGTCGCAATTTTAGTCAAGTCGGAGATAGAACATACACCTCTAAATATACCTATAACTAAAAACCTAGAATGTGTAGGAATAAAAATGGTTCTATCAAATCAGGAAATCGCCTTTATCTCAGCCTATCAATCGCCCAACCTAGCTTTACTACCTTCGGACTTAGACGCAATTATCAATGTTCGACCTAAAACTCTCATCATGGGTGATCTTAACACCAAACACACCTACTGGCACTGCTCTCGTTCCAACGTTCACGGTGAAGTACTTTTCGACCACATGGTCAACAACGAATATGACATTCATGCACCTTCTAGTCCCACTCTAGTCCACTACCATAGCACCCATTTACCATCCACCCCTGATATTATCATAGCCAACTCTGTTTACCACCTTTCGGAGCCTCAGGTAATCACCAGTCTTTCTTCTAACCACCTGCCTGTATGCTTTACCGTAGCTGGTAAAGTCAACAGACAAGCGCGTATTATCTTTAATTACAGAAAGGCCGACTGGAAAGGCTATAGATCTCATTTGAATGAATCTATAACTTTAACCCAAGCAACGCTAGACTCTCCTGAGGCAATTGACCTTGCTGCTGAATACCTTACCCAATCAATTATTAATGCAAGAGATAAAGCCGTCCCTAAAGTTTCCAGTGATGGTGGTCATAAACTCCCTCGACGGATCAGGTCACAAATAAAAATTAAAAATCGTTTTCGTAAATTAGCCTTAGAAGCATTTAATCCGTATAACCGACGTCAGCTATTCTACCAAGTAAACAACTTGCAGAAATCCATCAAGTCTAAGATCCAAGCCCTAAACGACAATGTCTGGAACAATAAATTAGCTAAAATAACCAACCCTGCTTCGGACTTATGGAGAGCTGTCAAGTCAATAAACCATCAGTCTATTTCAATACCCCCTCTAACAACATCGAATAATACTACCACCTCCTCAGAACTTGAACAATGTGAGACACTAGCCAATACCTTCCTAGAAAACATGAACCTAACTAAACATTGGGTCAGCGATCCCACCATCGAAGAGGCAGTCAAAGATTCCAATAGGTTGCTGGACTGTTACCAGTTGGATGACTACCCATCACTTGTTAGGCCGAATGAGATTCGAAAACTCGTCAGAAAACTAAAACCAAACAAAGCGCCTGGTTTTGACGGCCTGGGAAATGGTTTACTAAAGAATCTCCCCCAGAAAGCTATTGTTTATTTGACAAAAATGTTTAATGGTTGCTTACGCCTTGCATACATCCCGAAGACATTTAAACACGCTAAAATCATAGCTATTAAGAAACCTGGGAAAGATCAGTGCATTCCATCTAGCTATCGACCAATTAGTTTACTACCAAGCATAGGAAAACTACTAGAATCCATCATCTTATCCCGCGTCTCAAAAACAACTGCGCATATTTTGATCCCCGAACAGTTTGGATTTCGAAGCTTACACTCAACCACGCAACAATTAGCCAGAGTGGCTGAACACATATCCCATGGGCTAAACCGCGGTCTTTCAACAGGCATGATTTTACTAGACATTGAAAAAGCTTTCGATTCTGTATGGCACGATGGACTATTACATAAGTTAATCAAACATGGTGTACCTCTATGTCTAGTAAAACTCATTCAAAGCTACTTACTAGATCGATCCTTCTCTGTCTACGTAGGCAAAGAGCATTCTGCCCCCAAAGCCATCCCAGCTGGTGTGCCTCAGGGTTCACTTGTAGGGCCGTACCTCTTTATACTTTACCTGAATGATATACCTAAACAGGCGCACACACAACTTGCCATCTATGCTGACGACACAGCAACATTCACGACAGACAAAGACATTGACATAGTCACTGGACGGCTACAATATTCATTGGAACTACTCAGCCAGTTTTTCAAGACCTGGAAACTGAAACTAAATTCCACAAAAACCGAAGGAATTTTGTTTACTAGAAAACGCACACTACCCACCAGATTCGTTAAAATCGATGGTTTTCCGATAACATGGCGCGAATCGGTTAAATATTTAGGCATAATATTAGACAAGACCCTTAACTGGAACAAAAACACTGAACTGACTATAAAGAAAGGTGCAAAAGCCCTAAATTCATTAAAACCTATTTTAAATCGCAAATCCAATCTCAGTCCTTCAACTAAATTGCTTATTTATTCCACTTTAGTAAGACCATGCTTAACTTACGCAGCACCTGTCTGGTCCAGCCTATCTGACACCAAATATATTAAACTCCAAACAATCCAGAATAAAGCATTAAAACTATCGTATAACACACCATTTCGCACAAACCTTAAAACATTACACAAGCGTATAAAATATCCATTTTTAAAAGATTACATATTAAAAATTTCACGTAAATTTTACTTGCATAAAAACCCCACACACCGTAATACACTAATATCTGCAATTGGTAAAAGTAGAATAAATACATTGTCTTACGCTCGCACGTACAATCGATATCGACTCCCCCATCACTACTTCCTCCGTGACGTATCATGACGATAGCTCGCTTGCTAGCTGACGCCGCTTGACCGGCCGTATATACAAAGATCTATGCGCGGACTACCCGCTTTTTAACTCATTTTATTATAACATTATAATAAACCGTACATTTTGTAACTTAAACATTAAATATTATGTGGGTCCATACTAAGACTTGCACATACTTAGTAGTTAAACGATGTACATCATACATAAGTCAATTCATGTCAACTCAAAATGTCATTAAAAACATGTTTTAATGTTTGTAAAGGCGAAATATAGCCTATGTAACAAAAATAAATCACGATCTGTGTACAAATAGAATAAGATCATTTGTAAACACTACTATAACAACATTTGAAGTAATAAAGACCTTGAAAAATCAATCAAAAAAAAATCAATGATTCCGATTAAACTTTAAAGAAACATACGAATTTGAAAAAAATCATATTGATTGATGCGGCTTAGAACCCGTAACCTATGATTTCCGAAGAAGCAGATCATCACCTTCGGGCCATCGCGGCATCACATAATTTTATTATAATAAATAATAAAATTATGTGATGCCGCGATGGCCCACATGACAATTTATTTTTATTTTTTTTATAAGTAAATAAAAAGTATATTTATTTAGACAGGGAAAAATAACAAAATTAAATTCTAACTTAGCTAAAACTATACAGAAACTAGAAAAATTAAATTAAAAATTTAAAAAACCCCCGACACAAAAATAAAATAAAATTAAATGTAAGTATTTACTTAATTTAATTTTTATTTCATGCTTTTTGTAGGGACTCCTTAATTTTTATATTTCATTTCTTTTATTTTCTTGCGTTTTAAGATTCACGTAATTTGGTGTTTAATCAGGTTTTTTATCCATCAAAAAATAATTATTAATTTATAGTTGAAGAATAATTTTTAAGATTAAACAGACTTTTTGTTTTATTATATCCTTTTTCTAGTTCTTCCTTTAGTTATTTAATTTTTGTACAAGTATTTCAAAACTTTTAAATATCTTAGGTATTTCAGATCTAGTTTATAAAATGGGACTGCGACACTATCTGATGTAGAAATACCTACGCTTTTTAAGTAGTATAATTCCATTCGTAATAAAAATAGTCAAACTCAGTGGTCGTAGGTACCAGTCATCACTCAACTTTCCTCATCATTTTAGAGCATTGATCGGACAAAAAATATTTTCAAGTTTTTAGTTTTCATTTCGTTAGTTAATATTCCTCATTCCCTTTCAATATAGTGTACATTATTCTACTTGTCAAGCCCTTGCATTTGATACCTATATTGAAGGAGTTGTGAAAAAAAAATGTAGGTAATTCACCATTTTGTGGTGGCGCCATCTTGGATTTGAAATTTGTAATAGTGTATAGTATTAGAACTAGTCAAGCCCTTTCATTTGATACCCATATTGAGGGAGTTGTGAAAAAAAATATGTAATTCGCCACTTTGTGGTAGCGGCCATCTTGGATTTGAAATTTATCATAGTCTATAGTATTCTACTATTCAAGCCTTTTCATTTGATACCTATATTGAGGGAGTTGTGAAAAAATATGTAATCCGCCATTTTGTGGCGGCGGCCATCTTGGACCGATTTTCATCAAACATAGCTAAGAACACTCCCGACTAATTCACCTTTCAAACAAAAAAAACAAAATCAAAATCGGTTCATCCGTTCGGGAGCTACGATGCCACAGACAGACACACACACACACACACACACAGACACGTCAAACTTATAACACCCCGTCGTTTTCGCGTCGGGGGTTAAAAATAGCGTCTAGAAACTCATCCGCATCGCTGTCGACTGGTAATGTACCCAAGAGACTGGCGGCATTACCACGTTGTATGGCGATGCTTAGCCTCTGGCCGAGGTAAAAGCCAGCCCTTGGGTCACGGGAAGTAATAAAGTCATGATAAAATAACCAAATAAAGTAGCTATTTCTATTCAGCATTTATACAATAAACACGATACATCACGTCCATTTGTTTACATGCACTAATTTCAAGCTTCACATTACATGTAACTCGATGCGGGCGATTTGAGGTCGCTTTAGTATACAAATGTGTGTTGCACTCACAACTGATCCTTTGTGTAATAGGAGCCAGTATAACTTGTGATCCGGAAAGAAATTAGTCATCATCACTGATGATCTGTAGCAAATCAGTGATGATGTGTGTCAGTGGGTCAGAAGCGCAGGACTTGTGCGGGTCAAAGCTGAATCTTTTTAGGGTTCCATACCCAAAGGGTAAAAACGGGACCCTATTACTAAGACTTCGCTGTCTGTCCGTCCGTCTATCTGTCACCAGGCTGTAGGTATCTCAAGAACCGCGATAGCTAGACAGTTGAAATTTTCACAAATTATGTATTTCTGTTGCCGCTATAACAGCAAATACTAAAAACAAAATAAAATAAATATTTAAGCTCCCTTGCAACAAACGTGTTTTTTTCGTCGTTTTTTCCTTGTGGTACGGAACCCTTCGTGTGCGAGTTCGACTCGCACTTGGCCAGTTTTTTAGATAATTTGCTTTAAACTTTTAAATTGACCAGTCACGGCTAGTTCAAAATAATTAATCATTTATTCAAACTAGGCTGAGCATCACCACTTTTTCAACGTCAAAATTACATAAGACAGTCCCTCAAAACGCCCGCCCTTCACCACTTCCTAGTGCGCTGGGAAGAAGAAGTGGCGCAACAAACTCCCCAGCAGCACAGCTGTAGAAATTGAAAAGATCCAGACTAGTTTTGGACGAGTCACGACTAGCGCTGGGCTAGTTTCGGACAAGTCACGAGTAGCGCTGGGCTAGTTTCGGACAGGCCACGAGTAGCGCTGAGCTAGTTTCGGACAAGTCACGACTAGCGCTGGGCTAGTTTTGGACAAGTCACAACTAGCGCTGGGCGAGTTTCGGACTAGTCACGACTAGCACTGGGTTAGTTTCGGACAAGTCACAACTAGCAGTGGATTAGTTTCAGACAAGGCACGACTAGCGTTCGGCTAGTTTTGGACAAATCCTGACAAGGGTCGGGCTAGTTTCGGACTAGTCACGACTAGCGCTGAACTACTTTCGGACAAGTCACGACTAGTGCTGGGCTAGTTTCAGACAAGTCACGACTAACGTTGGGCTAGTAGACACAAGTCCGAAGCAAGTCATAGCAAATTCGTGTTATACTAATAGTACTTTTGTTAAAGTGCACACACATACACACCTTAACCTATGTTAAGGTGTGTATGTGCACAATTAATTAGAATGTACTTACTTAATTAAAATCTCGAGCTAAAGAGACATTATAAATTCAAATAAAATAAATATAAAATTTTAAAAAGTCCCCTTATGTTTGCGTTTCCATGGAAATGTAACAATGAGCGTATAAATAAACATTGAATTACTGATTACTTGAACATGTGATTAAACAAATGAATTCATTGCATGGTCATGGAGCTATTCATGGTGATGTCATTGTTATCATGTTGCGTGTACTTTGGTAAATTGTAGGTTTTATAACATGGCCTAATCTGATCTGGTACAATAGGCATCCCTATTGTGACCCTATGACAATTTATTTTAATTTTAAGCTCTAATATTAGTTTGTAAATAGTGCAAATAATCCTACTATAAAATATTAATATTATAACCACGAAACTTTGTGAGAATGAATGAATGAACTATGTTTGTTACTCTTTCACACAAAAACTACTGAATGGATTTTGATGAAACTTTAGAGTATTATAGCTATCAGAATAACACATAGGATACTTTTTATCCCGATATTCCCACGGGATCGACACTTATGCAGGTGAAACCACGGAGCACTGCTTGTATCATAAAAAGTGAAGACCTTAAAAAGTTGACACGGCATTTTACTATGCCTTCTTTGAAATCAGATTATTCCTTCAAACCCTAAAGAAAACGCGGGCCCTGGATTAAGGTACATTTTTTTCATTTGTAATTTGTTTAATAAAGATTGAGATACTAGATATATTATTTGAAAGTGGCACCGGTAACTGAAAAGTTGCGTGGGAATCGGTTCTCATGGTATGGATGTGTTACGTAGAAATGAGGAAAATGTCGTGAGGAGAGTTTTGAGTATGGATGTCGATGGCTATAAGAGCAGGGGAAGACCAAAGAAACGATGGATGGAATGTGTGAATGATGATATGGTTAGAAAGGGGGTGACTACCGAGATGACGACAAATAGAGAAGTATGGAAGAAAAAGACATGTTGCGCCGACCCCAAATGAATTGGGATAAGGGCAGGAGAATGATGATATATTATTTGAAAATCCAGAGCCTATTTTTATGAAAAAATATAGCAATTGTCCACTGTCGCATAAAATTATTATTTTGATCTCCACACATCGCATATTAAAATGTAAAGTATTTACATAGAACTTTATAAAACTTTAGACAGTACTTACATATTTCATAATGAAATTAAGCTTATTACAACTTTTTAATAAGCGAAAACATTTATTATCAAAGTTAACTCATTTTTAAACTAAATCATTATATTTAGAGACTTAATTACTTATTGATAGTTTTAGGAGGCTTAATTTAAAGTTAATCCAATTAAATTATAATACGATCCCTGCGTGAACATTGAAAGATTTAAATGGACCAAAAATTATTATTTATTGCAACAGATAGTAAAATATTTTGACATTTTGTGACAGATTTAAATATTGTTTCTGCATTTAGTTGTATTTACGTATGTATTTTTTTTTATCGGTAGTAGGTAATTGAATTAACATTAAAGTGCTTCTCTGGACGATCTCTCATAAAAAGAACTCGACTTCTCATTTTACACTGTTATTTTACGTAGTGATTAATCCAAATATTATATTTATTTAATACTTTAAGCACACAAAGTTACACAGGCGGACTTAATGCCATAGGTATTTTCTAACAGTCAACCTGTGGGTGATGCAGAGACAAACAGTGGTAGGTGCAATCATGAAAATTGTGGAATACCTAAATAAATATTTATTATATATAAAGATACTAATAGACCTATTAAAACTATAAATAAAATATATATATACCTTAGTACATTTAAATAAATGCACAAATAAATATACATAAATACGCAAATATACTAAAAAGAAATATATTAATTAGAAGCTGAATTTAGGCACTTAACAGTTATTCCACTTAAAATTCTACTCACCCTCTTACTCAAAGAGAGAGTGAAAGTAAATAAGAATAAGTCTAATATTATCCTAATCATAATTTTATCACTAAAAACTTAATTAAACAAAACTTTATGCAAAATTTTTGCAAAGCCTAAAATTCTGGAGAGCCCTGATCTAAATTGTCTCAAATTAACATAAAACCTAGAATTTTAATTAAGACCTTAGGATTCGGGCGAGTCTGACCTTCGGAGCAATTTGATAGGAGTTTAACCTTGAACTAATATTGGAGCAGATTTTAAAAAGTGATTAGAAACTATCAGGGCTGTTGTTGAATGCAAATTGGTCACAAAGGGCGATTTGTAAATGGAAACACTTTCTTCTAATGGCTAATTATGTTTAATCCAGATAAAGTTTTTAATTCCCAAGTTGGGTAATGTTTTATCGGATTTATATATATATCTGGAATTTTTAAGTAGCAGCACCGAGTCTGGATTTATGTACGATTAAAGGTAATAGACTTGCCTCTCTATTAGGTACATGTTAAGTTTTTAATTTTGAATACCCAAAAAATAACATTAGTTATGCTCTTTCACTATTCTATTTCACTTTTCTAGAAACTTATTCAAAAGGCTGGATTCCTCAACTCCAACTACTTAAAAAAACATATCTCCACCATGCGTTATTATTTGAGTAAGGAATAATTTTGATTCAGTTTACCAGTAAGCGTTATCTTGCCAACATACGTGGGATGCCATCGGCGAGAATCATTCGAATCTTGATCATATTATATTATTATCTTAAATTTTATCTGAGGAATCCTGCGCATGTGCGATTCGTAAATATTGGTTATGTCATTGTGATGAGGAAAGGATGATGATGACAATTGTCATGTGGTGTGGTGTGATGTTCTGAGAACTCTGTGTTGGTTTAGTTGTTGCAAGGTTGGGTGCTGAAGGTCCTGTGTTTGGTTTCGGTAGGGACTTTTTCCTCATTATGTGCTCATGTGCCTTGAAAATTTTATATATATTGCACTTGAAGAAAATTGTAGCATCGCATAATCACAATAAGCCTGTAACATTCCCACTGCTGGGACACAGGTCTCATCTCTGTGAGAGGTAGTGGGCCGCAATCCACCACGCGGACCCAGTGCGGGTTCACTGCTGGGACACAGATCACATCTCTGTGAGAGGGAGTGGGCCGCAATCCACCACGCGGACCCAGTGCGGGTTCACTGCTGGGACACAGATCACATCTCTGTGAGAGGGAGTGGGCCGCAATCCACCACGCGGACCCAGTGCGGGTTCACTGCTGGGACACAGATCACATCTCTGTGAGAGGGAGTGGGCCGCAATCCACCACGCGGACCCAGTGCGGGTTCACTGCTGGGACACAGATCACATCTCTGTGAGAGGGAGTGGGCCGCAATCCACCACGCCGACCTAGTGCGGGTTGGTAAATGTCACATTTCATCGAATTTTTTAGACTTGCACATGACGGTTTCCTCAAGATGCTTTTCTTCGCCGTTTTGAGAGCAGTGGTGGTGAAATTATTTACACAAAGTAAATCGCCTCTCTTGGTTCGAACCTACGACCTGCAAACTCGTAAATCGTGGCCATTACCACTGGCCCACCACTGCTCAATAGTATCTAATTAATCATTATTTCAGACATTACAGTAAAGTCCATATTTATAGTAAATGATTAAAATATTGTAATTAACCATTAATCAAGTATTTACATTTATTTATCACTAGCAACGTCCCGCGGTTTCACCCGCATAAATGTTGATCCCGTAGAAATATTAGGATAAAAACTACCCTATGTCCTTTCTCGGGACTCAAACTATCTCTATACCAAATTTCATGTAAATCGGTTCAGCGGTTTAAGCGTGAAGAGGTAACAGACAGACAGACACACTTTCGCATTTATAATATAGTATGGATTTTATATAATTAGCGACTGAAGACATAGATTACAAAAACAATAAGATCATGGTTTCGCTTTCAAAACTAAAATAATGATGTCACTCAATTTTGTTTTAAGATTTATCAAAGACAGGGAGAATAACTTATCTTTACGATAATTTGTAAACGTTCAAAAATACATAGTAACCAGTTTACCAAGTCGTCGCGCATAAATAGAACATTAATTTCAGATGACTCAAAATAATTAATTACTTAAGGTAAACGCAGGTATTAACGACCCCCCTAAGGCAATTTTAAAATCAACCATATTTTTTTAGTATACTGGTTCCTCTAAAGATTAATAGTTTCATTTTATATGCTAGTGTTATGTATAAACAATGTATTTACTGAATCAAATACATTTAAATAAAGGATTATCTTGTAAAAAATAATTTACAAAGTGACTTAGTCGATTGTTGCAATTACCGATCCATAAAAACGGCTGTGAAGCTATTAACGATTTTTATGCAGCTATTCCCGATCGTGTATGAGAGGAGGCCTTTTTCCAGCAATGGAATGAATATAAGCTAGTGATAATGATGATTACCGATCTTAATAAAATAAAACAAAATAAAAATGCAAATACTTATTCGTATTTTTTATTATCGTTATTTTTAATAAAACAAATTAGTAGGTACTTCTTAGTAATACCTATGAACTAAATAATTATAAACTTTTAAATTAATCAACATAATACTATTAATAGACATACATATACAGGGTTATTGGTAAAACATTAACAACCTCTTAAGAGGTCATTGTACTCATCATTATGAACAACTTTTACTTGGGACCAAACTCGAAATCGCGAAAAAATAATCAGCTGTTCCACACATTCATGTTCGCATAACTCGTAAAAATGTAGGGAACAGCTCATTTTTTTCGCAATTTCAGGTTTTGTCTCATAGTAAATGTTGTTCGTAATGATGAGTACAATGACCCCTTAAGAGATTTCGTGTATGAATAGATAGACCTTATATACGATCGGTAATAGCTTCTTATAGTTGCTATTGCCGACCCTCATGAGTCGGTAATGAAGAATGTAAGTATAAACATAAATTGTATTACCGACTCATAAAAAAATGGTTATTTTAATTCAATTGACCTTCAGACTGTAAAATAGATTATTATTGATCAATGTCACAAAAATATGAACAAATGCACACTGTTTTAAACACAAAAACAATGACTTATTACTGTAACTATTCAATATCGATCCTCGAAAAATATCATAACTTTGGTTAAATTGACAACGCTAAAACTAGACAAAAAAGTTTAGTCGCTAATAGATTTTTATAAAGACTGATAGCTTAGATTTAAACTGGTCCATAAAAATACTTGTGTTAGTGTGATATAATAACATAAAAGAAAAATAAAACGAAAAGTTACGTTGCTGCCATTGCCGACTTATGGGTCGTTGATAGCTGCCACGACTAAAACTGATGAAGCTAACACCACCCCATTTTGATTTAAAGTTTTATCGTTTCAAATTACTTTTTATTAATAAAATGTTGTAAGAAATCAAGAGTTGACACTTAAATGAATACATTTAGTAATATAAGATAAAGTATAGACTTCATTTGTTTGTATAAATGTCTTAAATAGAAAAGTCACGTACTTACTTGAAGGAACAAGGGAACAGTACGACAAGTCCTGCGTCCACGCTGCCCCGCAGTAACTGACGTATTTTATCACTTTTTTGCACAGCTACTCACACTAAAGTAAAAGTATACGATGCTCAAGGAATAAACGCGTGTGTATCTTTGCCTAATATAGCTAGAATAGTTCTGGAAACGCAAAGATTTCGAATTACTTTTATAGGTCGGTAATAACTGCAGATTTTCGATGGGTCGTTGATAGCTGCGTTTACCTTAAGCAAGTTTACATAGATAATGTTTTATTTTGCTTCTTGGTAATAGGTAAATGAATAATTTACTTACTCAGTAGTTGAGGAGCTGACTCGCAAGCAAGACGTCCTCAGTTCGATCTCCACAAAAATCACTGTTAAAGTTAACCCGGAAAGGGCTTAACACAGGCAAACTTTTGGTACGAAGCAGGAGCATAATCCACGAAAAATCACATCAGCAGCTTTTAGTCGCACCGACAAGTCGGCCGTATCCAGCCATCCTTAGCAACGCATTACGTCCCAATGATTCAAATTATGATTCTGCCGACTTACATCACGGAGCACATTTTCCGAGAAATTAGATCGCCTTCCAAAAATCCTAAGGGGTGTTCAAGTTTATGCTTTGCGTGTGCGTAAACACAACATTACTCTTACAATTCAAATATAAACAGCTCTGGTAATATCGTCTCTATGCCCATAAGTTAGGGATCTCTAAGTAGTTGGTGAGCAGTAAAAATAATGTTGTAAGCAAAAACTACTGTTCATTTTTCATGTAGCGTTTTTACGGTAGACGTGTTTAGTAATGCAAAAATAATCTGAATATAAATAAATATGTTATGCTAACTCACGTTTCTTGGTTGATAGTGTTACTAGGGTACGAATTGGAAGTCGCAAGTTTTTTTCTAACACAGGTTAGAATTTTGTACTACGTCATCTATACAAATCTGTTTAAACTAATAATAATCTCACTAATATTATAAATGCGAAAGTTTGTGAGTGTGTGTGTGTGCTTATATGTTTGTTACTTCTTCACGCTCAAACGGCTGGACCAATTTTGATAAAATTTGGAATGGAGGTAGCTGACACTGTGGATTAACATATAGGCTACTTTTTATCCTGATATTCCCACGGGACCGACATTTACGCGGGTGAAACCGCGGGGCGCAGCTAGTAATATTATAAATGCGAAAGTTTGTGAGTGTGTGAGTGAGTGTGTGTGTGTGTGTTTATATGTTTGTTACTTCTTCACGCTCAAACGGCTGGACCAATTTTGATAAGATTTTGTATGAAGATAGCTGATACCCTGGATTAACATATAGGCTAATTTTTATCCCGATATTCCCACGGGATCAAAACTTATGCGGGTGAAACCGCGGGGCGCAGCTAGTAAACCATAAACCTGAATAGTTTGTTTGTTTGTAGGCGCTAATCTCTGGAACTGCCAATTGGATTTAACTAATTCTATTTGTATTTGATAGCTCAATTCTTGAGGAAGACTATAGGCTATCTAACATCACGCTACGAGTCTCAGGAGCTGAGCAAAATGAAAAAAATGTTAGAAAGAACGTTAAGCGAAAACGAACTAATAGCGCGGGAAGGCGATGCAATGCACCTGGGTGGGTCGGGGGAGTAAGCAACCAGTGATACTCCGGGAGTGCCGACAAAAGTGAAAACAAAACACAAACAGAATACTTTGCCATCACTCCCTGGCATATCGGATATACGTTAAAACCGAGTACCTCCCGAGGACAGCCGAAGCAGGTATTTTTTTAATCGGCTTCTAAACAAAACATACGCGGTGTCGCTTACGGTAACAGTGTCGCGAGTTCAACGATATTTTCCTATCTCAAATAAAAAACAAGTAATTAAAAAAACTAAAAAACCCCGACTGCGGTAAAAAATTAAGTTAAAAAAAACTGAAAAGCTAAAAACAAGGCCATTTTAAATTAAATAAAAGTTGGGAGCAGGCGGGACCCATACCATTTTTTTATTACATTTTCTAACTCAAATGGGTAAAATGGCCTTGTTTTTAGCTTTTCAGTTTTTTTTAACTTAATTTTTTACCGCAGTCGGGTTTTTTGGGTTTTGATTACTTGTTTTTTATTTCCAGCTTTTTAGTTAACAAAGAAAGATTTCGCAGACGATTTAGCTCTTGGTACGTGTTTTTTACGATTTGTCACTTCGAATTACTTTTAACCATATAAGTTGTATATATTTTTGTAATCACCTTTAAAAACCCTTTATTTTGATACCCCACTCGATATGTTTCGAGAAAAATATTTTTTTTGAAGACATAATATTGCGCCAAAAATCGGCCATTTTATATTTTTTCAATTTCGATATACCCAGTGACACTCGCGCTACCAAGACAAATCTAAAGACGTATAATTTATCAAAATCCGTTCATTCGTTTAGAAGTTACGAGGGAACAAAGAAACAGACATACATACATATACATACATACAGGTCAAACACATAACCCTCCTTTTGGGCTTCGCAGCAGTCGGGTAAAAATGCACAACGCGCCTAAAGAAGTTTTCACTTCAAAACTTTCACGCGGACGAAATCGCGGGCAAAAGCTATATAAAATAATAATAACCCTCCTTTTGGGCTTCGCCGCAGTCGGGTAAAAATAATACCAGTCTATTATTGTGCCACACTGCTGGGCAAAGCCCTCTTCTCATACAGAGAAGGCACGAGCATGGATCACCACGCTTGCTCAAGACAAGTTGGCGGTTTCAGAGTTTCATTAGCTGCACATCCAGGTTTCCTCACGACGTTTCCCTTCACCGATGTCAGTCATGTCCAAGATAACTCAGAAAGTATATATGAATTGAAAAAGTCACAATGGTACTTGTCTGGATTTGAACCCACAGCCTCGTGTATGAGAGGCCTTCTGACAGGTGTAAAGAACAAAAAGGTTTTAGCGCAACGTCATTTTTATACTAAGCGATCTATGCAATTTTAACAAAAAAAAAAACAATAAATCAGAGTAAGTCACTTTCCCATCCAACTTTCTTTTCATTCATTAATGTTTACAAAAAGTAAAATTATCATTATAAACAGCACAGCCGCGGACCCCAGAGCTTCCTCTAACTTATTTACGTGTAAAGTTTCGTCATAGAGCGACAAGATTCCTGTATAAAACAATGGTTGTATCGGATCGTGAATATACAGCCTTATATCTGTAGAATTAAGGACAATGGGCACAGGGAAAATAGGTGAGACGTGCGGTTTCTCCCGACTGCGGCGAATCCCAAAAGGAGGGTAGGTATTATTATTGTTATGTCACGTTTAGTTAAAATAAATGTATTTTTTTTTTCTGTATTCAAGGTACCTTACCATTAAACCACCGTAAAATTATTGTACGCCATAGAGCTACAACTAAGAATCTACTAATTACCTGATAACATAATTTATTTAGGTAACAGGATGTGAGGCTATTATTTTAGTCTACCTACAGGAAATAATAAAGAAAAAGACTTTAATATTTGTACTAAGTTCTTTGAATATAAAAAAAATATGAATATAGAAAAATAATAAAAATACGTATAA
Source organism: Mesoligia furuncula (assembly GCA_916614155.1). NCBI lineage: Eukaryota > Metazoa > Arthropoda > Insecta > Lepidoptera > Noctuidae > Mesoligia > Mesoligia furuncula. The sequence goes on along the minus strand of OU744809.1, from coordinate 1,853,058 downwards.
TATATTTTTTTTTTCTTCTCGAAGGTGTGTTAGTGCTTGACTAGGGATATCACACTAATATTATAAAGGCGAAAGTTTGTGAGTGTGTGTGTTTATATGTTTGTTACTTCTTCACGCTCAAACGGCTGGACCAATTTTGATAAAATTTTGTATGGAGGTAGCTGACACCCTGGATTAACATATAGGCTACTTTTTATCCCGATATTTCCACGGGATCGACAATTACGCGGGTGAAACCGCGGGGCGTAGCTAGTTAATAATAATGCTGTCACGTGTTGTTTTATATTAATTTGAAGTTATGTCATACCCGCAAGCAGTTTATGTGCAGTGGTGGCTCAGACTTATGAGTTGTAAGTCCTGGGTTCGAATCCAGGCAGACGCTTTACTTTGTGTAAATCATTTCATCGCCACTGCTCTCAAAACTATGAAGATAGACATCGTGAGGAAACCGGTATGTCCTAGAACCAAAAATATTTTAAAACATGGTGACATCTAACAACCCGCCAAGTGGGGTAGATTACAGCCCACTCCTTCTCGAAGAGCAGTGGGAACAGTATAGGACTATAGGCTGATTATGCTAAGCAGGATCGTTAGCATTGGAAGGCCTCCTACAAGGTGGACCGACGACCTAGTGAAGGCCGCAGGAACCCGTTGGATGCGGGAAGCACAGGACCGGTCGAAGTGTAGGTGCTTGGGGGAGGCCTATGTCCAGCAGTGGACCTCTTTCGGCTGAAATGATGATGACGATGATGCTGAGCAGTTTATGGCAGCATAGGACTTTTGCAATGCCACATTTGCGAGGAAACCGGCATATCCTAGAAACAAAAATTCGAAGACATGTGACATCTGCCAATCCGCACTGAGTCCACGTGGTGGATTACGGCCCACTCCCTCTCACCGAGAGAAAGCGTGTGTCCCAGCAGTGGGAACACTATAGGCTGATTATGATAATATTTATGCGTCTTCTCGTGTCTTCTCGAGTCTTCTCGCGTCTTCCGCGACGTCAATCCGCGCCCTACCCATTGTCCGTTGTTCCTTACACGATTGCTCGGATTCTGTTTATTCAAAGTATTTTTCTCTCCAGATTAATGCGCCTCCCTGAATGATGAGGGTATAAACAAGGTCGGGTTAATGCTTAAATAATTGAGCTGTTTAGCGATTAAACTATTGAAGATGGGAGGATAAGGATCATGTATTTGGTCACGTGTAAGGATGATTATGAATCTTTAAGATGTTAGTTAAATATTTAACTAATCTTGAAATTGGTAGGGAAACTAGTTAATATTTCACTTAGTTATTTGTATGGAGATTTTGCAAAATCTGGATTAATATCTTACTAACTTGACATTCGACTCTGGTAAAATGTTGTTTGCGTCCAAATGCTGTCCAGCAGAGGACTGAGTTGAGACAGCTTTGCGCTTGCTTGCTTTTAGCACAACACCCTGTCGTCCGCCTTCTTCATTCGCCCTGTCCCAGCTACATTTTTAAGATTGTCGGGCCATTTAGCTAGGTGGCGTCCCACACTACGCTTTCCGATACGCAGTCTCTACTCCAGGACTCGTCTGCTCCATCGCCATTGGTTCTTCGACAAACATGGCCAGCCCACTGCCACATCAGCTTGCTTCCTCTGCAAGCCGTATCGGTAATTCCGTTGCTTTTCCGAATAATTTCATTTTATATTTTATCCTTCAAAGAAACTCCGAGCATAGCCCGCTCCATAGCGCGCTGAGCAAAACGGCTTATTAGCCGATTCGCACAAATTAACTCGCCCGAAACGGGCGAATCGTCACTTTTAAATAATATTATTTTTTCTATAGGCTACTCGCACGATGTATTTGTGGGCTAGTCGAGAACTCCAAAAATGTATGAGGCAATTGCCACGTTTTGATTTTTTTACAATAAAATATAGAAAATGGACACTATCGCACAGGAGTTAAATATTATAAAACGTGTACTTTTTTGTTAACTTCGTGCAAATCGACTAATAAGCCAGCGAAACGCTGTCCGGTTTCTTAAAATAAAAGCGACTTCTTCAAAAAAATTATAGCGACTTCTTCTTCTGACTGACCGACTTCTTTCTGACTGACCGACTTCTTGACAATTCAAAGTGCCTGTAAATGGTTTAATTGAAATAAATGCTTTGAGTTTGAGTTTGCGGTATTTAATCCACTTCTAAAAAGTTGTTTTTTTTTTTTTAAATATTTAATATTACGGTAGGTATAAAAACTTATAAACAATAATGACTGCCAATACCATTCTCACACGTTTCAGAGAGAGAATAAAAATCGTGACATTGTCCCAATTATAAGGAAATCTGTGACGAAATGAGCGGATGTTTCATTAGGAAGCTTAGCAGGATACAATATTGGGGATAGAGCGACCACTGTGACTGAGGAATAGGCTTATTTTCCTACACAAGGGGTTTCTAGTGGATTAGCTGCACCTATTTGTTTTTCTACGCACTTACACCGGGCCTACCTCGGGTCCTACATTAAGAATTATGGCACGTGAAAGAAGAATACTAGGCACGTTAGTAATTATTATAATTAATCGAGAGAAACTTTTTACAAAAAAAAAAAAACAAACTGACTTCCAAAAAATACTACAAAGTGAAAAATAACCTTTATTTCGGAAGTCGGTGTCGTTGGGTTTGCATTTTCCTTATATGCCACCGACTTTAAAAATTAATGAGACCACCCCTGAGGCATACCCTATCCATACAAAAAAGAATCTCTGAAATCGATTTACAATTGCCTGTGATATCGCGTCACATACGAGTACTTAAAAAAACAATTTCGTTTACTTGAATTGTTACCGGTATTTTTGTTAAATAGCAATATCTACCCGCGGAGGGGCCCGTGGCTAAATAATAACAGCCGCACAGGTCGATCGATCAGGTTAAGCTACGCTTGCCGCGGTTTGTCGGTGGATGGGTGACCATATTTACATACCGAGCATAACGTGCTTTCCGAGGCACGGAGGGGCCGTGCCTCAGAAAGCACGTTAAGCCGTTGGTCCCGGCTGTCATTCGTGGATCTTTGACAGTCGTTACGGGTAGTCAGAAGCCCGAAAGTCTGACAACCAGTCTTACCAAGGGGTATCGTATTACCCAGTAACTGGATTGTGGAGGTCAGATATGCAGTCGCTCCATGTAAAATACTGGTATTCAGCTGCATCCGGTTAGACTGGAAGCCGACCCCAACATAGTTGGGAAAAGGCTAGGCAGATGATGACAAATCTACCCGTGCGAAGCCGAGGCGGGCCGCTTGTATAGGAATAAAGACATAGAGTATATAAGAATGAAGAATGGTCCCTACAGTATCGGGTCACACATCTCGCCGAGTCGTTGGCCGCACACCTTTTGGGCGTAATATCGAAGATGTCCTAATTAAGGGACGCGACATGGGCGGGTGCAGGCTATATTGCGACCTTTCAATAATGAACACTGGGGGAGGATTGGATCAGCTCAAGGTAAGGGATGAAGCGGTTTTCTTGTACAGCAGTCTCTTTTGCAACAATAGTTTTTATTGTATTACTTGTAATGAAGTATTAAAGAATAATGATATCTTTTTTTTCATCTGAGAATCTGTTGCCTGCGATAAGAATTTTAATAGTGATTGTCAAATTGATATAGGGCTAAATATCCAGAACTTACCAACATGAAGTAATCAGGTGGACACGTAAAAAAGAAGCTTCTCACCTACCAGTGATCTTCTTGCGTTTGTCGGTATAGGTTCGAACCTAAATGAAAACCAGTTTATATAGAAATGTAACGTGATCGTGTGCATGATAAATAACACGGGGAGCGTCCGTAGATAGGATCAAAAATAAAAAAACAATCATCATCTGCCTAGCCTTTTCCCAACTATGTTGGGGTCGGCTTCCAGTCTAACCGGATGCAGCTGAATACCAGTATTTTACATGGAGCGACTGCCTATCTGACCTCCACAACCCAGTTACTGGGTAATACGATACCCTTGGTAAGACTGGTTGTCAGACTTTCGGGCTTCTGACTACCCGTAACGACTGTCAAAGATCCACGAATGACAGCCGGACCAACGGCTTAACGTGCTTTCCGAGGCATGGAGGGGTCTCGGTATGTAAAGATGGTCACCCATCCACAGACCAACCGCAGCAAGCGTAGCTTAACCTGATCGATCGAACTGTGCGGCTGTTATTATTTAGCCACGGGCCCCTCAAAAAAAAAAAACAATACCAAAAAAAAAAACCAAAACCATTCCGCAACCAAATCCATCCATCCAAAATCCACCGCTCCTTTATCACCGCTGTCACCTCTCCCTTCACCCACTCCTCAACGGAAGGAAAATATTTGGCAATGAAATCCTCAGCTCCAGTAATTGCGGCATGGCGGACGAGATATCGCCGTTACAAAGAATCGTGTTTCAAACAGATAGGAGAAATGTTAGCTAAAACCAGTCGCGGATATACGGATTAGTGATACACATGGAATTGGAGACACAATTAAGAAGAAACCTTTTCCTTTGATTTGATTTTCTTTTGGCATTTTGTATCTACGAGTGTTTCGTCATCTTTGGGTAGGTTTACTTTATGAAGAGAGGCTGTTTGTTTAGCAGTAGAGGCTCTTGTGAAAAGGTATTTCCGAAGAGATATTTCCTTTAGTAAAGCATTAGAATCGAATAGAATACTCTTTAATAAGTACACCATGTAAATTACAGACATAATTATAGAAACTGTACAAAGGGTGACACAATGGGCGGTCTTATCGCTAAAAGCGATGTTTTAAAGACAACCTTTGGATGGATTAAAAAGGGGAAGGATAGACAAACACAGTCAGTTGACACACAGTCAGACAATCAATAGTCAGTCAGTCAGTTGGACATTGTCAGTTCAAATGATTCAGTTGTCAGTAAAATTAACACTAGGCACTATTTAACATGTTTCATGACACAACATGCAAGCATGCTTTATGCTATTTACAATAACATGTAAAGAAGAAAGAAGAAACACAGCACAGACTTAAAGGCACACAATTTAATATAGATACACCAGATAAAAAAGAAAAAAATGTAAGATAATCTTTTTGTCTTCTTCGGTCAATTTGTTGATAAATAATTATGGCGTTAGTGACTTGTGTTTCATCTAACATGCTCGAGTAATTGAATTCGACTTTGATCCTTACTTAGAATCGATGATTTATTTTGTCCTGAAGATTTTGGCCTTTTGGCATACACAGGAACATCTGTTATGTCTGTAAGTACACCAACGGTTATAGAATTATTCGAATATTCTTTTCTAAAGAAAAAGTGCCTACACTGCCTCTATAAAAACATATTCCGATGAAGCAGCCGGGGGCTTTGATAGCCCTCTAATGGTATTACTGTGTAATTGACGCTTATCTAGCAATAGAAAAACTTAGTGTCCCAGGTGCACAGCGAGTTTCACAGCTGCTTATTCTAATAATATTCAATCGAAGGGTTGAGTGTGATACGTATGTAGTTATACGTGTTTTTAGATTAGTAGTATTGGTTCGGATTATTAAATTTTTGTAGTTTTCATAAAAGGCAGATCACGAGATTAACAAATTAATTATTGGTCAGATGAAATAGCCAATAACACCGGTCTAGGCAGACGAATTGGTGATCACGTTTGTTTTAACAGACAGGAGGACTTTATTGTCTGACTGTGTAACTTTGTAGTCTGACTGTGTCACTTTATAGTCTGACTATGTTACTTTATAGTCTGACTGTGTCACTTTATAGTATGACTGTGTTAATTTATAGTCTGTCTGTGTTACTTTATAGTCTGACTGTGTCACTTTATAATCTGACTGTGTTAGTTTAAAGTCTGACTGTGTTACTTTATAGTCTGACTGTGTCACTTTATAGTATGACTGTGTTACTTTATAGTCTGACTGTGTCACTTTATAGTATGACTGTGTTACTTTATAGTCTGACTGTGTCACTTTATAGTATGACTGTGTTACTTTATAGTCTGACTGTGTCACTTTATAGTATGACTGTGTTACTCTATAGTCTGACTGTGTTACTTTATAGTCTGACTGTGTTACTTTATAGTCTGACTGTGTTACTTTATAGTCTGACTGTGTCACTTTATAGTATGACTGTGTTACTTTATAGTCTGTCTTGTGTTGTGTCTGTATGTTTGTGTGACTCAATGAGCCTTAGAAATCGAATGTCACTCAGGTGCGAGAGTTTTTCTAAAATAAAAGACAATCAATGTGCCTGCGTTTTTCAAGCTATGTTGGGGTCGGCTTCCAATCTTCCAGTATTTAGCACGGAGCAACTGTCTATTTGACGTCCACAACCCAGTTACTGGGTAAGATGATTGCCCTTGGTAAGACTGACAGTCGAGACCAACGAATTAACGTGGTTTCCGCGGCACGTCAGGGTCTCGATATATATAATGGATGGTCACCCATCCACGAACCAGCCGCAGCAAGCGCAGCTTAACCTTCGATGGAGCCGTGCGGCTGTTATCATTTATCAATGAGCCCCTTTTTCTAAAACCCTATGTACCATATTAATGGCCGGGTATTGTAAAGATTGATTTGATGAAAAGATTAGATTTTTTGTATACTTGTTTGTTACGTTTTCACGCTAAAACGGCTGAACGAATTTTGATGAAATTTGGCACATCGGTAAACCATGACCTGAATTAAGATAAAAGATAATTTTTATTCCGATATTCCCACGGGATCGAGACTTATGCGGGTGAAACCGCGGGGCGCGACTTGTCACAAAGAAAATATGACTTGTTAGTGAGAACAGTTCGTCTTCAACAAACACAATACATTCAAACCGTCGGCATATCCTAAAGTGAATTCAGAATACTTTAAAAGCCATTCAAGAAATAAAACTCCTTTCTTTTTATTAATCCCTTGACAAAGGCGTGAAAAGGTACTTTAAGTGTCCGCGATATGGGCCTCGTGTCCTCGTAATATCCATATATAGGATACTGTAACTATTATACGCCTCATCAGGCTGCAGTTTTTATACACCCCATATGTATATACAGGCTGTTCTTGCAATCTTGGAATTGTGAATTGTATAAAAACCTAAATGATCTGGAAGTTGGTCAGTCAAGTGTTGCATCAATCTTTTTATTTGCGGAATCTTCGTCAAAGAAGGTTAGGGAACCTTCTAAAAGAACTAAATCATTTTGTACTGAAACGCATCCGGAAGAAACCAGAAAAAAACATTTGATTAACTTTACAACACATAGATTAAAAAACTGGCCAAGTGCGAGTCGGACTCGCACAGAAAGGGTTCCGTACCACAAGGCAAAAAGGAAAAAAACACGTTTGTTGAAATATTTAAGGGGGGCTCCCTTAAGTATTTATTTTATTCTGTTTTTAGTATTTGTTGTTATAGCGTCAACAGCATCATATAACCTGACCAAGATTATGTCTGGACTTTAAAAGAGACTGTGACCTCAGAGTTTGTTTCGGTCTTTCTTCTCAGAGTAGTCAGATAGGAAACGCCGACCTCATCTAGTTTTAAAAAAACATGATTGACGTGTAAAAGTGTTTGTACAAACCTTCTTACAAAAATAAAATCATTTATCATTTATCTGTGAAGATTTCAACTGTCTAACTATCACGGTTCATGAGATACGGCATGGTGACAGACAAACTGACAGTGGAGTCTTAGTAATAGGGTCCCGTTTTTACCATGTGTACGGAACCCTAAAAATAAATAGTGAAGAAATCTTCTCCACAATCTGAATCATTCCGCCTAGACTTTTCCCAACTATGTATGTTGAGGTCGGTTCTAGTTTAACCGGATCAAGCTGAAAACCAGTATTTTACATGAAGTGACTGCCTATACGGTTATTTGGTAACGCGGTGGCTGGTTGTCAGTCTTTCGGGCTTCTGACTACCCGTAACGACTGTCAATGATCTACGAATGACAGCCGAGACCAACGTGCTTTCCGAAGCACTCCACAATGTAAATCAATTTATTTATTCTTCTTTTATGACACACCTTGTATAAGTCTCACATTATCATAACATTAGTATTAATGGATGGATATATTTTAAGCTTTGCATGTTAATTTTATGTCAATGAAATAAAACCTCTCGATACACCGGAATAAAAACCAAACATTACAGCTGCTTGAAGTGTCGCAAATTATAAATGAACTGAATTTTATTTTATTATTAACTTTAAGAGTTAAAAAGTACTTTAAGTTTTCCCTTCACTCAACGGAAATAAAACAGTATTTTTTTTATCCAAGATCTTTCCGAAGGTCTGCAGGTAAATGTATTTAGGACGAACGCCTAAGTCGTCTGTCAATATAGAATGTCGATTTAGGGTTGATTTTTCTACCGTCAGATAAACAGAGATTTTAAAACCGTATAATACAAACGACATCTGAAGGCGAAGTGTGGAAGAACCAAAAAAAAAAAAATTATTCCTCAGCTTTAGCCCTCAAGGAAGTTTATTTTGAGGCTCAGGATCGATCATAAGCTAAAACTTAGATAAGAAATCTTTGTAGTTGCAGGCTGTGCTCAGCATTATCTGTGCAATCGTCCTACGTCAGAAACCCTGAGAGCAGAGGTAGTCCAGTGATAACGGCCGCGACTTACGAGTTGCGGCCGTGGGTTCGAATCCAAGCAGGCAGTTTACTTGGTGTAAATTATTTAATCACCACTGCTCTCAAAACAGTGAATGAAAACATCGTAAGGAAACCGCCATGACCTAGAACCAAAAATTCGAAGACATGTGATATCTACCAACCCGCACTGGGCCCGCGTGGTGGATAACGGCCCACTCCTTCTCACAGAGAGGAGGCCTGTGTCCCAGCAGTGGGAACATTATAGGCTGAATATGCAGAAACTCTAAATCTAATAGGGTAGCGTCTATTAGAAAGACCCCTGCTGGAGTAGCAAATAAAAAATCAATGCTGTTTTCTATGATATGCGCCACAACACCCTGTCCTCTGCCTTCCACATCCAGTCTACCCCAGCCACTTTCTTTAGGTCGTCCATCCATCTAGCTGGGGGCGTCCCACACTACGCTTGCCGAGACGCGGTCTCCACTCCAGGACTCGTCTGCATCACCGGCCATCGGTCCTACGACAAATATGGCCAACCCACTGCCACTTCAGTTTGCTTACTCTGCAAGCTATGTCGGTGATTCCGGTCCTGTTCCGAATAATTTCATTCCTGATTTTATCCTATGCAAATGTGTCCTGGTTTCTATGGCTTCATTTCAATTCCAAAAGAGCGATTTCTATGACATTTCTAATGGAACAAGTGTTTAGTTTTTTCTTTACCGATAATCACCATTGAAATACCTTTGCACATCTCGAAATGTTAACAGGAAGAAAGACACTTCAAATACTGATAACAGTATAACCAAATAACTCAAAAAACCTATAACCAAACTCGTACTCTATTGTTACACTTTACAATTTTATTTAGCGGCCCAAAGAGGTCTAATTTCGACGCTAGTATCTCCATAGACAAGTAATTAGAACTCTTAGCAATGTCCTAAGAAAGTAGCAAGTGCGTAGGAAGCTTCAAATTGAGCTACTTTGATTTTATAGTAGGTTCGCTATTTTGTGAGATTACTCAAGGTATACAGACGCCAGCTCATCAAGCTACCCGAAACTGTTAAATTTTCCCAATCAACCTTGAACCTTATGCTTTAGCGATAAAGTTGAAAGTCTATTAAAGAAATTTGACAGATTGTATTTGCTTGATGTGCTGGCGTCTGTACCAAAAATTGTGCGTAGGTACTGTCAGGGAAATCACTAGTTAAAGAAATTGACACACTACATACGTCAACTTACTGTGTTATAGCTGTCAAAGAATGACAGCTGTGATTTGAATATACGAACAGTTTAAGTTGATTTTACCTAAAAATAGGTACTGTACCTATCGTCTAAGCTAAAATTGCGTTGCATGTGCTCAGGTACCCAGGTGCACGTTTATAGAAATTGTACAAATTAATATGCAATTCAAGGTGTATCAGAAAGTTATGGTCAAAATTAAGGGTGCAAAATCGTGGTCAAAATTTAGGTGAAGTAGTTATTGAAGGTTTGTTTGAGACGACTAATTATTTTCGCGATTATGATTATATCCTATGGCGATAGTTTTATAGTTCGATGGTCTGTACACCCTCTATAAGCAAAAAAGTTATGGTCTTTCTCTGACTGAGAAGGATCATAAGATAAATCGTTTCTTTAGTGCACACAAAAGAAATAGAACCACAAAAAAGCACAACATGGAACATGGAAAATTAAATTTGTGCATAAGTGGGTTGTATCTTATGGAGTACCTAAGTAGGTGCCTACTTACTTGACATTAAAAAAAATGTGAGTATAGAACGCATAATTTAAGTTTAGACGAACTCGATAATAATATTTCCTTCAGGACTAAAATAAGTTTTATAGGTATTTAGACTAGCTGCGCCCCGCGGTTTCACCCGCGTAAATGTTAATCCCGTAGGAATATCGGGATAAAAAGTAGCCTATATATTTTTCCAGGGTGTCAGCTAACTCCATACAAATTTTCATCAAAATAAACACATACACACACTCACAAACTTTCGCCTTTATAATATTAGTGTGATTTAGCAAGGAAAAAACTAACTAACTTAGCAAGAACTTCTTATGCCGCTTCTTAAATCTTGTGTAGGTAAGTAAAAAAATATGAAATGCAACAAGCCAGGACTTAACTAGTCTATAATTTTAGTAAGTCGTTAGTAAGTTTGTGAAGAAAGTGAAGAACTCCTAGTGCTAACGTCAAATCAGTGAACATTCATGAAGCATTCGCGGCTCTTTCCTGAATGGGTACAATTTATTTCGAGTTTTTTTCTTTTGGTTTATTAGCAAATCATTTTAATAGGTACTTACCTACCTAATAAGAATAAATAATTTTTTTTTTATTCAATCGATCGCGCCTGATGGAAGGCGATGGATAAAGTCTATGATGGGACGAGCGAGCCCAGAAGATGCCTAAGGAACTGGAACTCTCATGCATCTACGAAACACAACAGGCTGCTTGACGCCAGACTCCTGTGGGAGGGTGGTCGCAAACCAAGCGGACGTTAGCCCTACAACCACACAGGAAGAAGTTGGCCAGTCAAATAAGGTGTTGGGTGTGACTGTCCAGGATGCGCCGAGCGCTCGGTTCAGTTGAGTAACTGGCGGAACAAACAGCGCTGCACAAGGAGGCTTCTTCATGCATCCCATACATGCATTTTACATTAAGTAGATAATTTAGCAGTGGTGACCCAGTGGTAACGGCCCCGACTTACGAGCGTGGGTTCGAACCCAGGTAGGTGCATTACTTTGTGTAAATCACTTCATCACCAATGCTCTCAAAACGGTGAAGGAAAACATCGTGAGGAAACCGGCATGTCCTAGAACCAAATAATCGAAGATATGTGACATCTACCAACCCTCACTGGGCCCGCGTGGTAGATTACAGCCCACTCCCTCTTGAAGAGAGGAGACCTCAGTCCCAGCAGTGGAAACATTACAGGCTGATTATGTATTGTGCAGGTACCTAATGTCTCTTGTCATGTCTCGGAAAGCACGTTAAGCCGTTTACCCAAGCAGTCATTCGTAGATCTTTGACAGTCGTTATGAGTACTCAAAAATCCAAAACTTTGACAATCAGTCTTACAATGGGTATTATGTCACCCAGTAACGGTTGTGGAGGTCAGAAAGGCAGTCGATCCATATAAAATACTGGTAGTTAACTGCATGTGGTTAGCCTGGAAGCCGACCCCAACATAATTGGGAAAAGGCTTAGCAGATTGTTTATGAACAATTTATTTATGACAATGAGGATCGAGATTCGCAGGAGAACCAAGGTAACTGCCACAGCCCGAAGAATTGCCAAATTTAAGTGGCAGTGGGCACGACACATTGCTCGCAGAACTGATGGCCGATGGGGCCGAAATTTTATCATTGTTCCTCTCAACCAAAGCACCTGCCATCCAATCTCTTCGCCACCCTTGGTTAACTGGTAGAGAATGCCTATAAGGCATTAAGTCCGCCTTTGTACCTTTATGTGCGAAAAAATTAAATAAATAAATAAAGGTTCTGGAGTGGCGACCGCGTACCGGAAGACGTAGCGTTGGAAGGCCTCCCACAAGGTGGTCTGACGACCTTGTGAAGGCCGCAGGAACCCGTTGGATGCGAGAAGCACAGAACCTGTCAAAGTGGAGGTGCTTGGGGAATGCCTATGTCCAGTAGTGGACGTCTTTCTTTAAATATCTTATTTGACTTATGGCCTGTTTCGCCACTGCCATATAAGTTTCGGTAAACTTAACTGGCAGATATTTCATACGAATTCCCAACCATTTCTTTATTTACCTGTTCATCATCTTCCTGTCTGGTCCCATATTACTTGGGGTCGGCGGTTAACACTTTTTTTCTTCTTCCATTCACCCCTGTCAACCGTCACGCTATCATTCACTCCTTCTCGTTCATACTCGTATTATTATCATTCTTCACACAATCCATCCCTCTTTTCTTTGGTCTTCTTCTCCCTCTTCTTTCATCAACTCATCATCATCATTTATCGGTTAGAAACTGCAATTTAGCTCAACTGTGCCTAATGAGACACAATTGAATTTCTATTGTCATAAATTATTAAATTTAGATTTATCAACAGTTGAGCGAACAGACGCTGCGAAACAGAAATATTTTTAAGAATTCAATATCGAAAATTCATATCTGTACCAAAGTACGAGTATCTACCTACTTATGACGAAGTGAATAAGTAATGTTACTTTCTATCGTCTTCACTTTAAATTTTTGATTTAAAAAAGAGACTTTTATTCTGGTCACATAAAGCTTAAAATTCTGTTTTACACTTCGTGCATGTATGAAGATGAATAAAATATTGGCACTTAAGATTAAAGTAGAGCACAGTGCCAGCTATTATTATCGCCAGCACTTTAATATGCCATTAACATCAGCCTCAAAAGTTACGCTGCAATATAAGCAAATACACTTGCAAATACACTTTGGAGTCTCAGAAACTGATTTTTTGTCACTTTTCTTGGTACCAAACGTAACGCACTACTAAACTGTCGACAGAAAACGTGAGTGCCTAAAAAAGGATGCAAGCAGAACCTTTTTAGGACAAAACTCACTATTAATCATGGATAAAAAGTTAGCCATGCAAAACTAGACCTGCATTATGTCCAGTAGTGGACGTCTTTCGACAGATGCAGATGATGAAGTCATGCAAACATCCAAGTTGATCGCAGTTACTAGACAACGCATTCTAAAACGATGATCAAGTATATTAGTGGATATATGGGGATCGCTTAAATTCATGCCATAATAATAATTACAAGGGGCCCGTGGCTAAATAATAACCGCCGCACAGGTCGATCCATCAGGTTAAGCTACACTTGCCGCGGTTGGTCTGTGGATGGGTGAATCTTTACATATCGTGACCCCTCCGTGCCTCGGAAAGCACGTTAAGTCGCTGGTCCCGGCTGTCATTCGTGGATCTTTGACAGTCGTTTCGGGTAGTCAGAAGCCCGAAAGTCTGACAAGACAACCAGTCTTACCAAAGGGTATCGTATTACCCAGTAACTGGGTTGTGGAGGTCAGATAGGCAGTCGCTCGATGTAAAACACTGGTATTCAGCGGCATCCGGTTAGACTGGAAGCCGACCCCAACATAGTTGGGAAAAGGCTAGGCAGATGATGAATAATAATTACAAGAAACACTAAAAAGTACGCTGTACTTAGTTTAGCAGAGTTTGACTATAGTTGGCAATTAAGTTCAACAGAGAGCAAATGAAGGAACAGCAAACTAGGAACATACCGCCCCATAATGATAGGGTGGAAATCAACCCCTGATTGAAGACTGGGAGCTATTTCATCCCTCGTCGGGTAAAGAGGGTGGCAGGGATGGCGGCCTCAATTTTTATTGAATAGTTTTTTTCAGAAAACATCTTAAGTATGCTCTTTCATGAGATTTCTAGAATTATGAAAATAGAAACAAGTTATAAGAAGTGAGTTTTCCACTTAACCAGGAGGAATGAAACATCGCATCGCAGCTAAAAAGATGCTCCATTTAGTCTATGGTACACTTACGAACAAGTATCTACTTGATTATTAAATAAAATATGGATACATAAATCTTTAACTATTGGTTGGAAGAAATTTATGTGAAGTAACTGATGTGAAATATAATAACTTTATTAACTTAAGACATTAGGGTTGTGCGATTAGACGTGTGTTAGCATACATAATTAATTAAAATACTTGAGTTAGGTACTATTATATATTCATATATGTACATGTACGAGGAGCAGTGGTGGCCAAGTGGTAACGGCCGCGACTTACGAGTTGTAGGTTCGAACCCAGACAGGAGCTTTACTTTGTGTAAATTATTTCATCACCCTGCTCTCAAAACGGTGAAGGAAAACATCGTGAGGAAACCGGCATGTCCTAGAACCAAAAATTCGAAGACATGTGACATCTGCCAATCCGCACTGGGCCCACGTGGTGGATTACGGCCCACTCCCTCTCACCGAGAGGAGGCCTGTGTCCCAGCAGTGGGAACATTTAGGCTGATTATGGATATGTACATAATAGCAAAATGAGAAAGTACCTACTGTTTCTGCTTTTTAACCCCCGACGCAAAAACGACGGGGTGTTATAAGTTTGACGTGTCTGTGTGTGTGTGTGTGTGTGTGTGTGTGTGTGTGTGTGTCTGTGGCATCGTAGCTCCCGAACGGATGAACCGATTTTGATTTTGTTTTTTTTGTTTGAAAGGTGAATTAGTCGGGAGTGTTCTTAGCTATGTTTGATGAAAATCGGTCCAAGATGGCCGCCGCCACAAAATGGCGGAATACATATTTTTTCACAACTCCCTTAATATGGGTATCAAATGAAAGGGCTTGAATAATAGAATACTATACACTATGATAAATTTCAAATCCAAGATGGCCGCCACCACAAAGTGGCGAATTACATTTTTTTTTCACAACTCCCTCAATATGGGTATCAAATGAAAGGGCTTGACTAGTAGAATAATGCAAACTATATTGAAAGGGAATGAGGAATATTAACTAACGAAATGAAAACTAAACACTTCAAAATATTTTTTTGTCTGATCAATGCTCTAGAATGATGAGGAAAGTGGAGTGATGACTGGTACCTACGACTACTGAGTTTGACCATTTTTACGAATGGAATTATCCCACTTAAAAAACGTAGGTATTTCTACATCAGATAGTGTCGGAGTCCCATTTTATAAACTAGATCTGAAATACCTAAGATATCTAACGCTATGAAATACTTGTACGAAAGTTGAATAACTAAAGGAAGAACTAGGAAAAGGATATAATAAAACA
This sequence comes from Mesoligia furuncula, assembly GCA_916614155.1. Taxonomy (NCBI): domain Eukaryota; kingdom Metazoa; phylum Arthropoda; class Insecta; order Lepidoptera; family Noctuidae; genus Mesoligia; species Mesoligia furuncula. The sequence goes on along the minus strand of OU744809.1, from coordinate 1,837,718 downwards.
AAAAATCTGTTGAGTCTTAAAAAATATTCTTCAACTATAAATTAATAATTATTTTTTGACGAATAAAAAACCTGATTAAACACCAAATTACCTGAATCTTAAAACGCAAGAAAATTAAAGAAATTAAATACAAAAATTAAGGAGTCCCTACAAAAAGCATGAAATAAAAAATTAAATTTAAATTTAAAAAACCCCCGACACAAAAAATAATAAAATTAAATGTAAGTAATTGGAAAAGGATCAAATAATTTAAAAACCCCCAACTTAAAGAATCTAGGTAACGAGACTAAAACAGATAAATTCATATGGAAGTCGGGGGACCGTTCTGTGGAACACCTTCTATGCTAAGAGGTCCCCCGACTGCCATATGAATTTATCTGTTTTAGTCTCGTTACCTAGATTCTTTAAGTTGGGGGTTTTTAAATTATTTGATCCTTTTCCAATTACTTACATTTAATTTTATTATTTTTTGTGTCGGGGGTTTTTTAAATTTTTAATTTAATAAAATTTATCAGTCAACCTGAGGGACCCGTAAGACGATCATCGTCCTCATCATCATCTGCCAACCCTTTAACTATGTTGGGGTCGAGTGAGTTTAACATGGAGCGACTGCCTATCTGACCTCCACAACCCAGTTACTGGGTAATATTATACCCCTTGGTAAGACTGTTTGACACACTTTCGGGCTTCTGATGACCCGTAACGACTGTCAAGGATGCACCAATGACAGCCGGGACCAACGGCTTAACCCGTAAGATAATCATATTATCTGTAAGGATTATATAATTATATAAGAAAAATAAAAATAGTCAGATTGCTCCACGTATAAGAGATACCGTGACTAATAAAGACATATTTCACTCGAAACCGCGATAAAATTACATACAGACAAACAAAATGATTATTCGGAGCTTATGAAGTTTAAATAAGATTAACAATTCTGGTAGTTCACAAGAAAAATTCCGAGGAGGAGTAACAACAAAATCATCTCGGTAAACAAGAGGAAATCACCCTTAAATCATGACAACAGAGTCGAAAATCGTAGCAAAAGTAAACATTATTCGTAACGCTTGGTATATTTTACAATTTCCTTGCAAACTTACGTTTGCAGATGATAGAGACGGTATCACTGAAAGCGAAAGTTCAATTTTGTTTGATACAGATGTAGGTGAAGAGGGCGAGCCTACTAGGAATGAGGTGAACACACCAAATATTGACATTAGACTTAGTGGATACGACATAGAAATGTGTCCAAATACTGAGGTGTCGATGTGTATTTGTAGAGCAATAGAAGACGCAATAAGATGGTGAGGATCTGTTGCTGATGGGACACACGATGGGGGAATACTGACAGATTTCAAGTGGGCAAACTTACGTTTGTGGGACTTGGATATTGTTTTGGTAAGCGAATCTTCGTATCATGCTGGGAAGATAGTAAACTGTAAGACATTGTAAATACCACGCGTGCAATCCCTGAAGGGTTAGGCAAACGTGTAAATGTAGTAGGTACACACACATTTGCCAGTTATGAGAAAGTGTGAGAAGTGTTGTAATATTTATATCAGACGGTAAACTATTGTATCGATATTCTGCATCGGTACGATGTGATCTTGATTAATTCGGAGAAAATAATAGTAATAGCGTTTTCTCGCTATAAACAATAGGTACGCTCGCTATAATCAAGAGTAAATCTAGTTAATTTCAAAGCGGAATATTTTATTGCGTGTCTTGATGACCTGGAAAATTGGTATAAATAATCTTTTAGTCAAGTTATGGAAACAACCCAAACGATTTTTCAAAATTTCACCCCTATGGGTATAAAAAGAGGAGATAGAGTTTATATGAAAAACCTTAAATTACAAAATGTCTCATTATGACCGTACGTTCATCATCTGCCTAACCTTTTCTTAACTATGTTGGGGTCGGCTTCCAATCCTACCAGGTTCAGCTAAGTACCAGTATTTTACATCGACTGCCTATGTGATCTCTAGAACCCAGTTACTGGGTAACCCGGCACCCTTGATAAGGCCGTACATTCATCATCATCATCATCATCATCATTTCAGCCGAAAGACGTCCACTGCTGGACTTAGGCCTCCCCCAAAACGGGGGGGGGGGGGGGGTTGCCATAATCGCCACCCTTGGCAGGCGGGTTGGCGATCGCAGTATGGTATGGTGGTGGAATGTATAGAGAACGCTGCTGCCCATTCTCCGGTACGACCCTTAGTCGCCTTTTACGACACCCACGGAAAGTATGGTATGGTAGGTCGTACATTATGACGCTTTTAATAACAAAAAAACTTAACCGAGCTAATTAAGAGGGTTCTAAAGCCCATCCACCCTTAAATGACAAAATTTTAACAATAAAATCATCCATTTGTAAAGCATTTATCTCTTTTAACATTCTCTCTTCCGTTTTCACAACATTAGTTTGCTCCCCTTTCAAATCATGGCCGTGCTGAGCATCTTAAACGCTTATAATTTCGCGTATTAAGAATTCACTTTGTGCAATGGGCCTATTCCAGTCATTCGCTTCAAAACCATGAATAACTTGCCCTCGTTTTGATGTACAATTAACTCTTTCATAATTGATGAAGCTTAAAGCCAAATTGCACCAGGCTCTGTTTAAATCTCTAGTTAAGAATTCTAACGGACTGTTTTCATAGTTAGTCTGTGTCAAACGGTTTGACGAGATGTTTACTAACGAACTACCTCGTTGGTTTAGTGGTCGCAAGCGGTATTACTGAGCATGAGGTAGATCCTGGGATCGAGTCCCGGGTCGGACAAAGTGTTATTGGGTTTTCTTATCTGGAATTTCGGAGTAGCAACCCGAAGTCTGGGTTTGTGCCCCGTTTAATGGCTATAGACCCGCCTCCTATTACATGGGACATAACTGACGATTAATTACTTAGTACTAAGTACCTACTATAGGTGCACCTCTGCCGTAACCCTTCCGGGAAAGCAGGCATGAGGTTATGTAAGTATGTTATGTCTGGACTTAGAGTTAGTTTCGTTGTTTCTTTTCTGAGTAGTCGGATAGGAAAGACCGACCTCATCTAGTTTTAAAACATAATTTATTTTTTATCACATATATTCAAAAAGAGCTAGTGTATTCTTCGTTAACAGGGACTAAAACCCTAGGGACTAAAAGTGATTTGAATTTGGAATGGGGATATTGTTAGTAAAAGTTCCAATCACCAAAGAGTTCAATCACGAACATTGTATGAACAAGTAACAGGCCGTATGATAAAGAAAAACGTGCGCGAGCCAAACTTTAAAAAAAAAGTCTGTGAAAAATAAAAAAACGCGCTAAAGTCATTCTGCCTTCGTTCGTAATTGTTTACTCAAAATCGTATGTAAATAAATAAACGTACTTTTCTTTTTCATAAGTTGCACTTACTTATTTTTTCATAGAGGGTGATACAAAGTAGAGTGTCCATCTCGGGCGCAACACTATCTTAAGCTCGAGTAACTTACTTTGAATCCTTCGCTACTCTCTGGATTCAAAGAAACACTCTCGCCTTCAAAATAGTTGTTTGCTCCCTTGGCAAACAATCTATACTATTTGACGTGTAACGATGTTTTTAAAACCAATTTACAGAAAGAAATGTATAATTTAACAGAGTTTGATGGAATCAGCTCTTAAACACGTTTCGTTTTATTGACAATTTAATTTTTGGATGAGTGCTGGTAAAATTTTGTTTCTGGTTATGATTCCCAGAAGTGAAAAGGGCTGTGATGCCAATTATGAGAGTTGTTATGCGGATTTTATTTTAATTAGGTTGTTAATGATGTCTTTAGAAGTTTGTAGGTAGAAGGGAGTTTCAAATGCTTTACCTGTGATGATTTTAGGAAACATGATTCAGGGAAGTAAAATCCTATAAAAGGCGTTTAGTGCTCTCTGTGCCAGACATACTCGTTTTCGAAGAAGAGTATTTAGATCTGAAAATGAATAAATCTTATTTTTCTCTCTTTAAATATATCGAATGTAATAAGATATTAAACAAATGACTAAAATAGCCAAATAACTCAATAAACATCAAAAAACATTTCCAACGTTACATAACCAAGAATCATGAGCACAACAATAACTCCAATACAAAAACTCAGTCACTAAGCGAACGCTAATTACAGCGTTACTCGAAACTGAACTAAAGCGCGTTTTGTTACCCTTACAATATAACTCGTGATTACGTGCGCCTCGATGGTTTTGCGTTCATTTGTTTTAATGACTTGGTAGGCTAGAGTTTCAATTGAAGTCGGGTTCAAAGATCAGAATTGTTAATTATAGAAATAAATTAATTCTTTAACAAAAGTTGGTAATGCCTATTTTGAGAAAATCTATTTCCCTTGTTATAGACTTGGCATTACACTATGACTCAGTGATGGTACCTAGTGTTTTACTAAATGTACTACATAATATTATTTTGTATTAGCTGCGCTTGCCGCGGTCATTCCGTGGATGGGTGACTATCTTTACATACCGACCCTTCTCCGGTTTTTATACCTCCGTGCTTCGGAAAGCATTGGTCCGGGCTGCCATTTTTGGATCTTTGACAGTCGTTACGGGTAGTCAGAAGCCCGAAAGTCAGACAACCAGTCTTACTAAGGGGTATCGTATTAATCAGAAACTGGGTTGAGGAGGTCAGATAGGCAGTCGCTCCATGTAAAATACTGATATTCAGCTGCATCCGGTTAGACTGGAAGCCGACCCCAACATAGTTGGGAAAAGCTAGGCAGATGATGGCAGATGATTATTATTTTGTATTAGGAACACCAATAAGTGACGAAATGATAATGATTTCATGACATATTAACCACAGTAACCAGGGTCCATAAAACCATATCTTACTGCTGAGCCTTTTTTGAACTAGGTTGGTATCAGCTACAAGTCTAGGGTCTCGCTCCATTGCTACATTTATTTTATCCCTTCATATGAAGAACCACTCAGCTTATATTGGCACCTTTATTTATTAATCGTACCAATAATATACCAAAACAACACCCTAATTGAACACAATTTACCCACGCAAAATTAAACCGAGAAAAAATCACCCCGATCTATCCGGAGCTGTTACAACCGCACGAATTTGTTCTAAAACCCGATTATAATCACCAATTATCCTTTTGATCGAAAAAAAAAAACAAAAGGGTGCGGCCCAATTGGAGGGTACTTTAAATTAAACACCAAACAAGGCTTGGGTAACGAAGCGTTACCTTACCGAGAGCACTGGAGCGAACGTTCCCGAATTATAAATCTAGGATTGTAAAGTAAATCCGAAAATGGCGCTGCTATTTTCAAATTGAGACTCAAAATACGTACCTACAGAAACAACGTTTGAAACGAAGCTTCTTTAAACATGAACAGAGTAAGTAACAGACTGGATATTAAAGTTATTGGAGAATGAATTGTAAGCAAGAACTAGATTATAAAAGACTTCCGTAGACCGGCTCGACGAGTCAGCGCAACCAGACTTTAGTACAACAAATTCTATGAGCACTTCGTGGAAATTGTTCAACTAGAGTTGCGTTGCACTTTCGCACCACGCCTGCCTGCGGGAGTCTTCGTTATCAGCCTATAATGTTCCCACTGCTGGGATACAGACCTCCTCTCGGTGAGGGGGAGTGGGCCGTAATCCAACACGAGGGCCCAGTGCGGTTGGTAGATATCACATGTTTTCGAATTTTTGGTTCTAGGACATGCCTGTTTCCTCACGATGTTTTCCTTCACCGTTTTGAGAGCAGTGGTGATGAAATAATTTTTTACACAAAGTAAAGCGTAAGCCTTAAGTCCATCCAACTTTCGGCAGAGTTTTCTTAAAGATGCAGTAAACGAATTATAATCTAGCACACTACTTATATCCTTAGCACACTACTTATCTACTTATATCCTTGACCTTGGGTATGAACAAGCGAGACTAAATTGGTACTTGTTCACCCAAACTCAGTGACTTAGCTCTTTAGACCCCTTACTAAACTCATCCCTCTTTCACCATCTAAAGTTAATTTCTCAAACTGGTGTAGTTATTTGTACCAATCACCCCTATTTTGACAGCCAGATAATTATAACCCGTTCACCCCTAGGCGAAAAACTGGGCCTGTCATATTTCCCATTTCATTCTTTGGAAGCCTTTTAAAAATTTTGACGGAGGAAGTGTTCATTTCCGCTTCCGTTCGTCCGTCTGTCGTAGAGACACTTCTTAGAAATGGGCTGTTTGTTTTCATTAAAATAATCATGAATTTATTATTAATATTTTTTACTATTATCGTGAAATATGAAGTATCTTTTGCTACTTTGTGCTACTCTGTCTGTGTCTTTGCTACTCTGTGCTAAGCTTTGGTCATTTTGTGTTTTTTTTTTACTATGTTCTTTGGTATCTTACATCTTTATAGGATCAGACTGTCAATATTTAACCCAAGGGGCAATTCTCGTAATTTTAAGAACGTTCACAGTCTGATGTGTCAATCTGTCAAAAAACACTATATTTCCCTTACATTTTTGACATTGCTTGTCGCTGAGATAATATTGCGACCAGATTTTTAACGTTTTTAAAACAAATATTTTTAGCTTTCACTTGTTCATCTCTCAGTTAATCACCTCTTTTCGCACGTTGAATTGAAGCCACCATTTTATCCTTTCCTGTACAATGGACTGGACATTAGAAGGCAGATGTAAACTATTTTGTACATCTCGAATTTATCAAGGGTAGAATTAGTTGCCAATCTAAGTAGTGCTAAGAGTTTATCCTAAAATCTCGTTAGGTATAAATATATTCGTAGACAAAAAGAAACAACTGAAACAAGATCCTATGTCCTTCCCCGGGATGCAATCTATGTCTCTGCCAAATTTTATAGAAATCTGTTCAGTGGTTTAGGCATGAAAAGGTAACATACAGACAGGCAGAGTTACTTTCGTATTTATAATATTAGTAAGAATAATCCATTCCCCCCTTTTTTATTCAATCGAAAACATTACGGTCGAGTTTATTTTTAATTGAATTGAATTAAATTACATCATTTTTCTGAACAACCCTTTTATGTTTTCGTCGCGATGCGAAATTAAGGGGCCGGAGAAGGGACGGCTAATACTCGTAAATTATTAAGAAATCACCCTTCAGAATATTGAATTTTCTCAAGATTTTCTATTATTCGCGTTGAATTTATTTTCCTTCTAACAACGTTGTGTTTTGTTCGCAATTTATTCTATTTTGAGAAGGGGTTGAAAAAAGATTTCTTTTTAAAAATAAATGAATTTGTACTTAATTTTACCTACTTTAAGCTTTAGGCACTGCTCTTTTCTTGAATAGACTTTTCTATCAGCATTTATATCATAGGCCTGTATCGTTTCATATCTCTTATTTTTATTCTTTTTATCATATCGTAAGTGTTAACTTAACTACCTTATTGCAGAAAATTACATTGTATAAAACCATAGCAGCAGATATGCTCGTAAAGATAGTATTTTAACATCTAACATGCAAGTTGTTTAATTAGACAGATAACGAGTTAGAACTTAAATTTCTAAGCAGACCATTAAGTTTAGTATCATAAAACTACACACCATTGTTAGAGAGGTGTTAAAACAACAAGCCATGTAAATCACGACGGAAATTAACAGTAACACAATAGGCAATAAAAATAAAAAAAACAATACAAATGATATAACAGTAAAAATCTAATTAAATAAAACTGAGTAGGTTGCGGTGATAACCACAACCCTAATGTCAATCGATCGTGGTACCTTAACCCTAAAAAAACGTTCGTGGCTTCGCGTGACCCCGGCAATTAATTCCCAAAGTACGGCAGCGACTGAGTGGGTTTTATAATAATTATAAATGCAACGTTTGTAGTGTTAATATGTATTCACCGTGGAACGATGTGCGTTAGTGATAAATAGCTGCCTAATTGTTTATATTATAATAAATATAAGGGAGACCGGGGGGTTTGGAGTGTTGAAAAATAATTTGTGCTTAACTTTTCGTCGTGTAAAATTCTAAATGTTATTGAAATTAGGCTGTTGACAAATTGTGTCGTGGTAATGCGTGGTGTTCGAAATAAAACACCCCATGACTTTCCAGGGGTGACATCACAGGTGACTCAGAATTTCATCAGAAGCATTGCTGTGTACTCTAGTAATTATAATAGATATAACATACTGTGAAATGTACATTTTTGATTTGAGCAGACTTTTAGCATTTGTGGATCTTATTCACATAATTACGCTAAGTTAAAAAACTACTACTTAGTATCAAATAATGTCCTCTTGGACATTATTTGATACTAAATAGTAGTTTTTTAACTCAGCGTAAATACCTTTATTTACGCTGATCAAACTCCCAAGTCACGGTTTCAGAGTTAAAGAAACTTCATTTCCCGTTGAGAATCATCACTTCGAAATTATTATGTGTTCAAGCAACATTACCAGCACTCTACTATCTAAGATCTACCGTATAATCTAACATGTAACACTCCACTTGCCGACTATCAAGCTATTTTAAATGTGCCTTAAATGACCCATGATGTAATTAGGGTTAAAAACGCTTCTTTTTTTTCACTAGAGTTGTAGCAATGTCGACTTCGTTGATCGATGCTATGTGTTCGCTTTGTCGGCGTATAATTAAATAGTTCGCAATGTGTGTATGTTAAGGCTCGTTTCTCGGAACTAACTGATACTGTTTTAGTGGAATTTAAGTTTTCGAGTTGATTGTTGATAACTTTTTGTCAGTCGTGACTATTTTATGTTGATTTTCGCGGAACTGCTAATGAATCTGTTTCGGGGAATTTGGTGTATTGTTACGTGAGAATTGTGATTTTAATTGAATAAAAAATATCTACATGTAAAGGACTAGTAGCGCCCCGCAGTTTCACCCGCATAAGTTTCGATCCCGTGGGACTATCGGGATAAAAACTATCCTATGTCCTTTCCCGAGACTCCAACTATTTCTGTACCAAATTTCATCTAAATCGGTTCAGCGGTTTTAGCGTGAAGAGGTAACAAACAGACAGATATACACACTTTCGCATTTATAATATTTGTATTAGTATGCATAGATATAGTTTAACTCGACTTTCGATTTTTTGTGACTGCTGAGCATGGGGTCTTGGGTTCGATTGCCAGGTCGAGCAAAGTGTTATTGGCTTTTTCCATTACGAGTTTCTTTTTAAATGTCATACATGAACACATGAACCTTTAATAATAATTACTATCTATTGAATCCCAACACTTTACCAACTTTCCATCAAAGCGCTGCAAATGAATAAGTATCTAAGAATGTCTTCTTAGTCACAAAACGCCGTTTCATCTTTCGAAAGTAATTTATGGATATACAGGGTTATTGGAAAAACACCAACAACCTCTTAAGAGGTCATTGTACTCACCATTATGAACAACTTTTACTATGGGCCCAAACATGAAATCGCGAAAAAAAATCAGCTGTTCCCTACATTTATGTTCGTTTATCTCGTCAAAATGTAGGGAACAGCTGATTTTATTTTCGCGATTTCATGTTTGGTCCCATGAGTACAATAACCTCTTAAGAGGTTGTTGGTGTTTTTCCAATAACCTATATATTACTTTGTGGGATTTTTCTAAAGGTGCCTGAAGTCCCTACTTTGCTTACTTTAAATCTCTTAAATTGATCAATGATCGTGGGGGATTCGTCGTCACTATGCCTTTAAAAGGGGATCCTAGTGCATTAAGTTCTTTTCTCTTTGTTCCGTAGCCTCCATCGGCATCGCCTTAACATCGTGTATGTAAATTCGGCCTCACACGGCTACTTTAATCACAGGCGATGCCGGGGAACTTTTCTAATGTGTTATTTCGACTTATTATTTAATTAATTGTTTGTTTTATATTATTTTTCAGCTGTTGAGGAATTTAAGAAAAATACTGGATGCATGTCAAAGTTCAACAGTAGACCATATACAGACGTTTGAATAACGATTGGATTCGGTTCAAATTCTACACTCGCTTGTGCTTTGCAAATGTCGGTCCAGTGAGCTTAAACAAAGTGACATTTTGTCAGGCAGCGATAACATTGATGGAAAAGTCAAATAAAGTATGTATTGGATTGACATAAGCTACCGAAACAGATAGGATAATCCTGTTGAAAGTTCATGTTGAAATACAAGACGCTTTGAAAGCGATGATCATTACCTAGGCTTTCGTGCCTCTCAGATAATGGCACAATAGGTAGTTGTACCCCCATTCAGTATCCTAACTATATGTATATCACATCATCACACTAATATTATAAAGCCGAAAGTTTGTGAGTGAGCGTGTGTGTGTTTATATGTTTGTTAAAACAGCTGTACCAATTTTGATAAAGTTTTGTATGGAGGTAGCTGACACCCTGGATTAACATATATTATGCTACTTTTATCGCGATATTCAAACGGGATCGAAACTTAAGCGGGCTTTTCACACCTAAACCAGTGAACCGATCATCCTGAAATTTTGCATATACGTTGCCAGGTCTACAGAAACGGACATAGGGTACCTTTCATCCCGAAAAATAGCGCTGTTCCCGAGGAAAAGAACAATAACTTTATTATGATAATAGATGCCGCCAGGTGTCTTTCTAATCAAAAAACAACCGACTTCCAAAACAAAAACACTACAAATTGAAAAATAACTTTAATGTCGGAAGTCGGTGTCTTTGGTTCCACATTTTCGTTTATTGACACCGACTTCCGAAATTAAAGTTATTTTTCAATTTGTAGTGTTTTTGTTTTGGAAGTCGGTTGTTTTTTTTTGTTAAAATGTTTTTATTTTTCACTTTTTAGTGGGTCAGTTTGTAATTTATCTAAGTTACAATAGCCTAATGCCAACTGTTCATCACCTTTTACAAAATATTGCTTTTCCCGATGCTGGGACGTTAATTGTTGAGGAGTTCTCCCGGTAAGAACCAGGAGAACTCCTTAACAATCACTCATCATACGCATTGTGATGAGCATAAATTGCTTAGCAACCATATTAAAGTAATCGAATCGCAACCCGTGAAATATCTTCCGATGGCCATTGAGTTGTTCCGATGGCCATCTGTGGTCTTCATTATCAGCTCCACTTTATCAAATGATGATTACCGAGAGCAAATGCTCAAGTTACTTTAAAAAAATATCCAAATCGCTATAGGTTTGCCTATAAAATTTGAGGGTTTCTCTCGATTTCCATGGGATCCTCTCATGAGATTCCAACTTGATGATAATGGGACCACCTCGAGAGTATACTCTTTCAAATAAAAAAAGAACTTTTGGAATCGGTCCAGCCGTCTTCGAGTAATCGGTGAACATACACAAGGTAGCTACTGTAAACTGTTGAGAAGTTCCCTTAACTGTCCTTCGTCTTCATCATCAGACCCTTAATGACAGTCACAACCTATCTAGGTGTAAAGTTCACATCAATACAAATTAATCAAGCCCAAACACAAGGTAACTGCTGTAAATCGTTGAGGAGTCCCCTCAACTGTCTTTCGGCTGCATCATCAGATCGATTCCAGACCTTCATTAAATTGTAGTGCTTTAAAATACTTAATGAAAAAATTAACAAACGCACTAGTCGCTCCTACGATTTTCGAATGTTCCCCTCGATTTCACTGGGATGCCATCATCAGATCCTGGTTTCCTTATTACGGGACCACCCTTGGCATATCTCCTTTCCAACAAAAAAAGAATAATCAAAATCGGTCCATAAACGACGAAGTTATCCGCGAACAAACATATAAAAAATATATATATATACGGTCGAATTGAGAAACCTCCTCCTTTTTGAAGTCGGTTAAAAACAGGACGACATCTGTCGGGTCAGCTAGTAGGAAATAAAAGCATCGCCATTTATTTCTTGCAATATTCACTATCACACATGCTTAAATCCTAGAACTAGATTCATGCATGATCAGCAACATACCGTACTGAAGACTGATGTTGTTGCCTGAATTTGAAAGCCTCAATCACAGCATTTATGCTGAACCAGCTTTTGCCCGCGAGCAGGCCAAAAATTATTCACAGGAACGTATTACCGGGACAAATAGTATCCTATGTCCTGATCCAGGTCCAGGGGGCCTAAAGAGGCCACTTTTGCAGAATCATAAAAGGACATAACATGGCGAAGACAGTCCGTGTTTTTCTTTTTTTCGCTGCACTACGTTTGTACTCGTATAATCAAAGAGATTAGGATTGGATTTGGATTAGATTAATTAATATTTTAGCACAGACAAAAAAAAAAAACTGAAAAATCCTTCACCAACGGGATTTGATATGATTAACTTAACAGTTAACTGTCCATTATGATTCTTAATGTTATCCTTTTATGATTGTGCCAAAGTGACCTTTTTAGGCCCCCAGGTGTGAAGAAAGTAAGAGACAGATAGAGTTCCTTTCGCATTTATTACTTTAGTATGGATGTTGAGTTTCACCTAAGGGTTAAAATACAACATTTCAAATGCTTTGAATTTGTACATTGTACATGTACAACCCATAAGATTAAAATCGTGTGCAGATAAGTACTAGCTCAACAATTTATGTAAATTGAGCCTCACACCGTGCCTCTAATAACAGACCATGTCGGCAGCGTGTGTTATTTTGACTTTTTAATTAATATCCATATTGTTTTATATGTGACTGTTATTTCCTGGCATTAGGTGAAGTTTTTGTGTTATTATAAGTTAAGACCAAAACACATACGTACTTATACAGGGGTTAAACGAAAGTATTGTTAATCACAAATTAGAAGATGTATAAGTTTATGCTGAAAACCAGCGCTGGGGCTCTGTCTTGGATCGCAGCATAATGCTGAGCGATAGCCGTTTTGCGTGGATGTGACGCATGCTTCCCCCAACCCTTTCTTATATATTTTTTTTTTGTGTTTATGTTGTTTATTGCGTCATCGTTACCGCAAAAAAAAACGTATTTTCTTTCTTCTTTCTTTCTTTCTACATAAATAATATAAATTCAAAGAGTTCCTGGAAAGATTTAGGAGAGGCCTGTGCCAAACAGTGGGACAGTATAAGATAACAAAAACATCAAAAAGTGAGAGAGAGACAAACCAAATCTTTAAATTCAAATATAACGAAAATGGTTAAAATGAGAATGAGTTCGCATCATAGTTATATCTATGGTTCGGATGCAACAAGAAAACTTTTTTTTGCCAACATGTGGACGCGACAATACGACAATAAACTGCATAAATGATTATTTAATGACATTCCCAGGCTATAAACGAAAATTCAATCAAATTATTTACTATCGCAAGTCAAAGATTGGCAAAACCCATATCGGCCATCACTAAAAAACACTTTTTTTATAGTCCCAAAATATTCTACCGGTGTTTTAATTTATTGTCTCTTCATTGTATACACAAAGGTATTAAGTTACCAGAGTAGAACACAAAACATAGACAAACCAATCTTAGGTAATTTGATCCTTACACTCGTTGTTAGCGTTCTTATTCGTTGAATTCTAAGAAACAGTGAAATCGGAAAGACAATCCATACGACAAGATCACAACATCTGTAAGTCAACGAACTCAAACTTTAATTTCCAAGTCGTCTGTATCACCCTCTTAATTAGCTCCCACAATTCCAATTCCACCCTCTCTAGGGTTGAAATAACTCAACCCTTTCATCCAAAATCGTGTGCGCAACACGAAAAATGTATAACGCCCCAATAAATTAACAAAAAAACCATTAGAAAGTCATTAAAATATAAATTAATTACGCTGGCAACAAAAAAATTACATTAGTGTTTTCAATTAGGTGCACCTGCGCTTTGAAAGTATCGGGTTTAGATGTAAATTATGTCTTAATTTCATTTTAGGGAAGATTTATTGGTGATTTTCATGTTTTATTAATGAAAAGGGTTTTTTTATTGGCGCTTGGTATGATGGATACTTTGGGGTTTTATTTTTATCAGAATCTTGATTATCGTCATTAACAGGCAATCTTGTTACTTTGTTACAGGCCTTTGTTACAGGTATACAGGCCCAACCCTGTGGCTTTATCCTAAAAAGAGTTTACAACACTCATTCTGCCTGTTTATGGAATTTTAGCAAATCGAATGATTATTCCTTACCGTGAAGCACTATATTTTCTTCTGCTTGGAGTGTCGACGGCAAACATAATACAAATAATATATATAACTCAAAACGGTGAAGGAAAACATCGTGAGGAAACCGGCATGTCCTGGAACCAAAAATTCGAAGACATGTGACATCTGCCAATCCGCACTGGGCCCGCGTGGTGGATTACGGCCCACTCCCTCTCACTGAGAGGAGGCCTGTGTCCCAGCAGTGGGACATTATAGGCTGATCATGGTCATATATAAATAGTTTTGGCTCGCGACTTCATCCGCGTAAAATTTCTTGTTCGCCTGACCCACCCAATGCATCGCATCGTCTGCCCGCGCTATTACGTCATTTTAGTTTGCGTTATTTCTGACTTTTTTTGCTTTGCTCAGCTAATAAGGTCCCTAGCGTGATATTAAATAGCTTATAACCTTCCTTAAGAATTGTGCTATCAAATGCAATAAGAATTTCAAATCCGACTGGTAGTTCCGGAGATTACTCCCTACATACAAACTTACAAATAAACAAATAGTATATAGTATAAATATAGAAGTACTACATGACCTAAAGCTCGGTCACTGTCGGACTGCATAGAAAAGAAAGAGAAGCGCGATGACACAACACTGGTAATTTATTGCAAAATATGAAGCAATTATCTATTTACAAAAATCTATTGTTTGGACTAAAAAAATAAAACACTAGTGCTTTAGTATGTTGCTTGTAGAATGATCTGACAAAAAATCAGAATGATTTCATGAATGGTTTTTAGTGTAAAAAGAAAGTTTTTAGAGGTATCTTCATGATTTTTTTTTTGTCGTATCAAATTAGTTGTATTGTTTTCAACACACTATCTAACTAGCATTATATCCAGAAGAATATCATATATTTTTCTGATTTTGTTTACTATATACTACTTACTACTTTTAGGCATTATAAAACTTGCGTTTAGGTCCTGAATAACGTTTACTGAGCATTCTCATCCCTAAGTCCCTTTTCACGAGACCTCTTGGCTGAGTACCTACTAGGCCTAAAGGCCAATGCCCGAGCTTAAAAAATGTTCAAAATCTTGTAGCAATCTCATCTCAGCGACAACCAATGTCAAAAAACTTGTCAAAAATGTAGAGAAATTAGAGGTAAGTACCTATTTATGCCAGATTGAGACCGAGGAACGTTTTTAAAATTACGAAAGTTGCCACTCAGGTATTACACGAACCTTATACTGCTCCATCAATAAGTACCTACCTACTTATAATCTTTCCATCAATAACGACAGCGGTAATAACAAAATGTAAACGAACTCTAACAAAAAAACTCACATTTCCCAACCTAATGTTTTGTGGGTTCATCGATAGTTCGGGGTCATTCCAATATAAATGGCTTACACAACAATATAATAGCTTATTAGCTTCTGTAGCTTAGACCACATACAAATACAATACAATCCACTTAACGTATTCTGTTAGGTTGAAATATAACTAACACATTTTAAACGTTATCCTCGGAAACGTAGAGTTTAAATTGCACTGTGTAAGTTCGTACTTTAGATGTGAAGTAACTTTCAAATGAAATAGGTTAATAGGCTTTTTAACGCCTAAACTTAAGTTACAGTTCGTTTAAAACATGAACCATTTAGGTCAATGATTGAAAAAACATAAAGACCAGACACTCCTTTGAATGCTATGTTACCTATGCCATTTTTAGTAGAAATCATGTTATGTCAAAATGTCAATCAAAATGACGTTTCGGTTCAAAGATCGAAATTGATATTGGAATCAAAATATTACACAGTACACTTGTATTGGCTGCTTAAATATCTATTGTGAGAGTAAAGTTTGATTTGAATTTACTGGTTTCTGATACTTTCTAAAATGTTTATACAAACACGATATCAAATCGTATCTTAGCACCTTACAGAAAAATAAACTATGGAAAACATAGCTTGCTAACTGGAAACTAATGACATGTTGTATTGCTACAGGAAATGTGATCTTAATAGAACTTGTAATCAGTAATTAGACGTACAGTGAAAATTTCCAAAAATATAGTGCTATTAATATAATAGTGTCCAGACAAAATCAAACTGGTTATTAATTTAATTGCATAATTTATAATTTTTATGACATTGATTTTACATTTTTTTTTTCCAGGTGGGGAAATCATCAAATGACCCATCCCGCTCTGGGTGGAGCGGAAGGGAGTGTCAGACTCTTACTGACTCACCCATGTTCCTTCCTAAGCCCTTTATGTTCCGGGCCAGTGGTAACCCTTTCGGACAATCCCGCTGACCCGGCAGGCTTCGGCCGTAAGGGGTTCCTCGATGCTGACATCTCTTTGAGGCGCGCGTGGAACACGTACGCGCCGTCTGGCACGGGTCTGGTCCTGATCGGACGGTGAGCTTCCCATTACACTGCGTCCGTAGGCCCGCGCCTACGGTGGCCGGGTGTCGTCACGCGTGTCCCGACGCCCGGGGCGTCCCCCGTGGCTGCTGAGACGGGAGGCTCTCTCTCTGAACCGTCCCGCCACCTATGGAGGTGGCGGGACGGTTCAGGGAGAGAGCCTCCTAGCGAAGGCGCTAGCATGACTGCTTCGCAGAAGGAGGTGACTGCCTCCCACTCCCTCTCGCCCCGGACCATGGCTTGCACCAGGGCCGGACGCGAGAGGTCGCCGCCGATGCCGATCGCCTCTACGAGGACACGGCGGTGCTCCGTCCAAGCGGGGCAGTCCTCCACCGTGTGCTACATTGATTTTACATTCTGTGATTACTTTAACTCACACACTAAAATAATATGAAAATCGTCTACTTTTACAAAATTTGTAAATATACAGTGTCGTCGTCGTTTCAGCCGATAGACGTCCACTGCTGTACATAGGCCTCCCCCAATTTTGGGGGGGGTTTGCCATAATCGCCACGCTTGGCAGGCGGGTTGGCGATCGCAGTATGGTATGATGGTGGAATAAATAGAGAACGCTGCTGCCCATTCTCCGGTAAGAAAGACCCTTAGTCGCCTTTTACGACACCCACGGGAAGTAAGGGGTGGTGCAATTCTTTAAGTCCGGCACCACACAGACGCAAGGGGATCGTCACTGGCTTTTAATAATACAATCTTGCTCGTAGTATGTACATCACTGGACCTATGCCTTTTGAACAAAAGTGCCTTTTATATGCCTATTTGAAATAAATGAGAGTTTAAGTTTGACTTTAAGTGAGTACAACAGCAAGTTAGTAAGGATCTTAACATTATTGTTATCACACATCTAACCAAGCAGTCTATTCTTGGTACGAACTGATTTTAATCCTTGAGAAGGTCAACATTCAACAAAAAATGTTCAGAGGAAACGTGACAAAAATATCACCACATTGACACAACTGTCACATAATCTATGCCCCAAAAAATTAAGGAGTCTTGTAGCGACAACAAATTACACCTTTTTCGTTTATCTACACAGAAGCTGCTTTCTCTTTGACTGTATTGATGACAAATTGGTGATATTGTGTGGTGTGACGTCAGAGTTTAGTGATTTATCACTCGAGCCGATGAGCACTTAGAACGAATGGTGATCTTGAGACAGTTTGTGATAAGGATATGATGTAAATTGAAGGCCGTTTTGAAACAGATGGTTATGAGTTATGGGGATAGTAATAGCTATAAAATATCTCAATGAGAAGGTTTAGAGTATTAAAAAGTAAGAGATATTATAAAGATTTTTTGGCCAAGTATGTAAGAGTCGTAGAAGATTGCGATCGGTAGCTTCTGCCTACCTCTGTGGGAAGATGCCATGAGTTTATGTATATTTTTTTTTGCCAACCTACTTAGAAATAAGAGGATTGGGTTTTTTTTTTTTTTTTTTTTTTTTTTGAGGATGGGAAATCATCAAATGACTCCTCCCGCTCTGGGTGGAGCGGAAGGGAGTGTCAGACTCTTACTGACTAAAACCCACCCGTGTTCCTTCCTTAGCCCTTTATGTTTCGGGCCAGCGGTAACCCTTTCGGACAATCCCGCTGAAGAAGAAGCAGAGGATTTTCAGAATCGAAAATGGTACCTAATTACATGAAACTCCTGTGTACGCACGACGAAATATAGAGAACATAATTATTATACAAGCTGCCTTCTCATTGTCCGAAAAGTCTATGCAATACGAGGTCAGCTAAAACCGGAAATGTATAGCTTGATATGTCGCCGTGTGTACCTCAGTAACAAAAGTCGATTTCGTTTTCTAAACCTTCCTTACTGAGCAAATGATTTTATTATACTAAGTAATATATAACATTTTAGGATTATTTACTTTTAGCTATTTATTATACGAAATGATAAAACCAGCCAAGTGCGTGTCGGGCCACACACAGTGTAGGGTTCTGTAGTAGCCCGTTATCACAATGTAGTACGATTCTGTTGTTCTTTATTCTGAATAGAAAAAAAAAACATATTTTATTTTTTAATGCAAGTCTTTACCCGTTATAAACAAGCAACTACTTCATCTTAGTCACTTTAAAGGATTAATGCTAAGGATTTTGTATTTGGTACAAAATTATCCAACACCCAAGTTCAACGACTATTACCGCTAAACTAAAAAAGTTATCTTAACCGCTATAGTTTTCCTTTAAAGTTCATGACATGCACTATCATCGTGAAATTTCCCAGATTTTTCAAACCAGCAGTTTAGGTTTTAAAGTGGGGGGGGGGGGGGGGAAGGGGCGCCCTACTGGAACAAAATATTTTGCACTTTAACGTTTAATATTTCGTAAATGGAGCATTAAATCGAAAAATAATTTTAGCAACCCCAAAGTAATTTTAGAAGACAAAATTTTATTTTACCACTTTGTCGGCGTAATTGATATGCGCACTCCTACAAAATTACAGCTTTCTAGTACTAACGGTCTCTTAGCAAAATCTCGGACAGACAGACAGACAGACGGACATGACGAAACTATAAGGGTTCCTTGTAGGAACTACGAAACCCTAAAAAGCAGATTATCGAAACATCTGACTCAATTTAAATGACCTGTAAATGTTTGTGTAACCTTTTTTTTTTGTTGTCGGGGGAAGACCTCCGGGGAGTGAGGTCGGGGAGTGTGGGATTTTTACCTCACTAAAACCACCCCGGTGACCATCAGCACATAGGGGTGGTCCCGGTTCCTCTTAAAAGACCAATTCCGGAACCGGAGACTGTAAAGGGGCCTCCCCTGAGCCGCGCTATGCACGGCAGCACGTGACCACTGTGCCACCGTCTTCCTTGGGGTCACTTGGTGGGCGGACAGAGTCCTCATTCTGTGCGCCCGCAACCCCATGCTATCTTTAAACAGTAGCAAAAAAAAATATGTAAAGAAAATATTCCCGATAATAATCACGATTATTGCGCGATCACCATAAAAAAGTCCCCTGTAGGTATCAATATCAGTATCATCTAACGCCAATTACAAATACCAACATATAGTACGGCGACGAAGTCATAAAAACTCGTTACAGTTTTTACAACACACCGTGGAACCCTAAATTTGATTTACGATACATACGTATTACATTTGGCTCTTAATGATACTGATTGCGTTAGGATTATTTATCTTTACGACCTACCAGTCAGCGGGTAGGTAGGCATGCTACAACGAATTTTATGGGGCCATGAATTATGGTTTTTGGTGTATGGCTTATTGGCGAAATGGTGTCAGCTTTAGTCATTTTTGAACTAGTGTTGGTGGCTTTATGGGGATTTGGTGTCTAATCAAAAATACAATTTAAGTTAATAAATTTTGAACAGTGGTAGTCCAGTGCTAACGGCTTACGAGTTGTAAGGTCGCGGGTTTGAAGTCAAGCAGGCAATTTACTTTGTGGAAATTATTTCATCACCACTGCTCTCAAAACGGTGAAGGAAAACTTCGTGATGGAACCGGAATTTCCTAGAACCAAAAAGGGACCGGAAAGGGATCGTCACCGTATCAACTCGAGCCGTTCAGTATTCTTTGTATGAAACTCCCTACTACAACGCACACTAATCAGAATCGTAACGTAATCGCCTCGCCTCGGGACAAGCTCACGAACCGCGGTGCCGTGCATTACGGCTGGTCGTCCCCGCGCTTACGGTTCGTCGTCCCTGCGCTTACGGCTCGTCGTCTCCGCGCTTACGGCTCGTCGTCCCCATGCTTACGTCTCTTCGTCCACTCTTGCCCCTCTCACCCTTCCAACCTGCCTGCTGCGCCATCAACCAGCGGTCGTCGCCTAGCCGTAGCCGAGTCGACGTAACGGAGCTTCTGATCCCCTTTGTTACGTGCTTACGTTAGGTTAGACTGTTTGACGGCGAGGCGAAAGGCGATACAGTGCCGATGCCTTTCCTATTTGATGCGTGTGCCCTATGGCCTTTAGGCTCAATTTCTCTCAGATAAAGAAGAGGTGTGCCAGTATTGGGAACATTATAGGCTGAAGCTAATAAAACTTGTCTAGAGTCTCTTTTTCCATGATAACGTGTAGACTTGTTATCGTAAATGTGGTCATCTTCAATCAATCAGGTACATATGCATTTGTTTCGAGCAGTTGATGATACTCAATTTTCACCTATTTAGCTTAATGTTTAGCATAAAGCTTCCTAGATTTTATTTCGTCGTCGTCGTTCAGCCGATAGACGTCCACTGCTGGACATAGGCCTCCCCCAATTTTGGGAGGGTTTGCCATAATTGCCACGCTTGGCAGGCGGGTTGGCGATCGCAGTATGATATGATGGTGGAATACATAGAGAACGCTGCTGCCCATTCTCCGATACGATCCTTAGTCGCCTTTTACGACACCCACGGGAAGTAAGGGGTGGTGGTATTCTTTAAGTCCACACCACCACACAGACAATTATTTATTTATTCACACAATTTATTTATTATTACAATTTATTTTTTTACAGAGATTTTATTTAGTATTTTATAACTTAGACATCTTTGACAGAAAAGTAAGACTGTGACATGGAAGTAAAGTAATCATAACTAAACATCATTCAATTCAGATATTACAAGTAAAAAAAACATTGTCGATTAAATAAAAATAATATAAATAATCGACGATAATAAATTTAAACATAAGTCAAATAATAATCAAACAGAAACAATTAACTAAGGGCTGATTTTTCCAACGACAGACAATTTTATCCGAGAAATAATTTTGAATTTTTGTCAGTATCCATACAAAATCTGTCAGACGTCAATTTTATTCCACAAATAAAAATTATCTGTCAATTGAGAAATCCGCCTTAAAAAATATAAAAGTCATAATAAATTAATGCACATAATTTATCACATGTCAAAATTCTCACCTCGCGGTAACTACAGGTATAATTACTCAATTTTAAAATCTGGTGATTGTGGTGATATTCCCCTAATGTTGTTTAGTATAGCTATGATTTAAATCTTATAGTCTATAATTAATTTCATCACCATTTATTTCGCTCACCACGTATTTTACTTTAACTACAAGAATTTAACTACCTTTAAATCATTTATCAAAATAAACCGGTTCTAAAATCGGCCCGCGGTGACTTTTAGCGGTAAACTAATCTGTTATCATAGGCGCCATAATTATCAATCGGTGGTGAAAGGCGAGGTGTCGAGGAGACCAGCTCTGACCTATCACGATGCTTATATCTGAAGGTGCATTTAGAAGTCGTTTGTGTAGGTACTTGACTATTTTTGATATGGGTTTTATCTGGGAGGAGATCTGCATAGCTATTCACAACCACTCTTTAAGCTTCCGTACATACAAAATAATCATAACATACCATAATCATACATACATAATCAGCCAATAATGTTCCCACTGCTGGGACACGGGTCTTCTCTCTGTGAGAGGGAGGTTCCGTACCGTATCGAACATCAATCAATGTTATCGTAGGAGTCCTCTTAACGCTGTTTACAAGTCCAAAACCCGAAAATTCCGGAAAAAATAGTTCATAAAAAAAAACCAGAAAAAAAAATGTTCATCAAATAGCCGGTCGCTATTTTTCCGACAGCTGTTTGTTGTCGGGTGCAAGGATAATCGGGTTATCATATCTCGTCGTATGGTTGTGAAAAGCTTTGAAGGGCAACAATGGTGTATAATGTTCATCATCTAGGTACCTAAGATGATGAACATTTGTGAATGAGATAATTTTAAATTGCCACCAATAGGTTGATTACTAGCTACTATTTAGTTTTAATATTTAGTTTATTTCCTATATCACATCTTAGTGTGCATACACACAAACGACACGAGTCAACGGCAGAAGCAACTGCATCTGTCGACCCGTCGACGCGTCGTGTATTTGAGTACGGTGTTCAAATACACGAGCGGCATGTTGTCGATGGCTGCCGCGACACGCCTTAACGGCTGCAGTTTCCTCTGCCGTCGACGCGTGTCGTTCGTGTTTGAGCACTTAACTGTTTCATAATACTTTTCAGTACTTTGGCCTACTCACTTATGTAGGCCAATATATCACTGATTAAAGTAGGATTTGGTTAATTAAAAATTGGGTTCCTTTCCTTCTCTATATGAGTAGGGCTTTTTTTTTTTTGGATGGGAAATCATCAAATGACGCCTACCACTCTGGGTGGAGCGGAAGGGAGTGTCAGACTCTTACTGACTAAAACCCACCCGTGTTCCTTCCTTAGCCCTTTATGTTCCGGGCCAGCAGTAACCCTATCGGACAATCCCGCTGACCCGGCAGACTTCGGCCCTAAGGGGGGCCCCTCCTCGATGCTGACATCTCTTTGAGGCGCGCGTGGAACACGTACGCGCCGTCCGGTACGGGCCTGGTCCTGATCGGGCGGTGAGCTACCCATTACTCTCCGCCCGCAGGCCCGCGCCTACGGTGGCCGGGGGTCGTCACGCGGCTCCCGACGCCGGCGGCGTCCCCCGCGGCGCCTAAGACGGGAGGCTCTCTCCCTGAACCGTCCCGCCACCTCCTTCGCTGCTTCGCAGAAGGAGGTGACTGCCTCCCACTCCCTCTCGTCCCGGAACATGGCTTGCACCAGGGCCGGACGCGAGAGGTCCCCGCCGCTGCCGATCGCCTCTACGAGGACACGGCGGTGCTCCGCCCAAGCGGGGCAGACCTCCACCGTGTGCTCCACCGTGTCCTCTGGGCGATCCTGGCAATGGTGCACGGTAGTATTTTAACGCAATTACTCTATTTTAATCGCTAAACACTGCCTACCTAAGTTATACACAACTAAGCCATAATTAATACGTCTAGGCTCGTTCACCTCTCTAATCCATCTTCATCATAATCAGCTTGCAGCAGTCCACTGCTAAATGGCCAGCCCATTGTTACTTTGGCTTGCATATTCTGTGAGCTATGTCGACCCATTTGAATCTAAGCCAATCGCGTTACCCTTATCGCATCTCCACAGCATTATTTCTAACCATAGTTTGAATCGACGGTATCACTAAGCCCACTGCACCAGATGGGAATAGAATCTGTGCACTGTCGCAATACCACCCGCCGAGTGCCGTCCTGTTTGCGTTTATAGTAAAATCTATTCATACTTGATCAGTACTGGTATTGATACTGTGGCCTCGATAACGTTTGATTTAGAACATGGTTTTTGTCGGTTCTGTGGTTAAATGTAAGGAAATAAACTTTGAAACCGTTTATGTTGATATTATATTAAGAAGATGCTCGTAAGATCTTCTTAAAATATTGGTCTGGGATCGTCATTGTATCAACTCGAGCCGTTCAGTATTCTTTGTATGAAACTTCCTACTGTAATGCACACTAATCGAAATCGTAACGTAATCGCCTCGACTCGGGACGAGCTCACGAACCGCGTTGTGGTGTGTTACGGCTCGTCTTCCCCGCGCTTACGGCTCGTCGTCCCCGCGCTTACGTCTCTGCGTACCCGAACTTACGCCTCTTCATCCACCCTTGCCCCTCTCACCCCTCCCGCGGCCTGCCTGCTGCTCTATCAACCACCGGTCGGTGAGCCGTAAGCGCGGCGTCGCCTAGCCGTAGCCGAGTCGACGTACCGGAACTTCTGATCCGTTTTGGTTACGTGCTTACGTTAGGTTAACGCCTGTTTGACGCCGAGGCGAAAGGCGATATGGTGAAGATCCCTTTCCGTGTTGATATGTGTGCTTCGACCTTTCTTTAGAGACAGTCTGAAGAAGAAGTTGAAGATCCTATAGAAATGTAAGCAGATAAGATAATTACGTCTTTTTTTAACGTAATTATTAGTTACGTTTCTCCGTAGTGGTTGTGTCTTTGCTTCATCATCATCATCATTATCATTTCAGCCCGGAAGCACTCACTGCCCATCTTTTTTTTCTGCGATACTTTCCACTCTCGGTCTCTGGTTGATCATTTCAAATTTAAAGATTTACACAGTGCGGCTTCAACAATACCAAATAACGAACGACCCATTCTTTGAATCAATCAAAACCATTACATATTGTGTTACATGCAAATTTTATATTATGCATCAATATAGTCATCTGCCTTGCCTTTTCCCAACTATGTTGGGGTCGGCTTCCAGTCTAACCGGACGCAGCTGAGTTCCAGTATTTTACATGCAGCGACTGCCTGTCTGACCTCCACAACCCAGTTACTGGATAATACGAAACCCCTTGGTAAGACTGATTGTCAGACTTTCGAGCTTCTGGGGTGTAAGGACTGTCAAAGATCCACGAATGACATCCGGGACCAACGGCTTAAACTAATCGATAGACCCGAGCGACTGTTATTACTTACCCACAAGCCCCTCTTATTATGCATCAATATGATACAAAAAATTGGCCTTAAAAAATCCAAAGCCTTGTCCATAAAGCCCTACATCCACGATCACATGAGTGAATAGAACCGATTACACGCGTCCGCCTCGAAGTCAAAGTAACTTACACAAGTTGAGGCGTTCGCTCACTGTGTGGAAACTTTTGACTCAAGACTTGCACCGTGAGTTGGGCTCTTAGTTTTTGTGATCTCTTCACTTATGTAGTTGTTCGGGATTTTTTCTTTAGTGTCAAATTAGGTTTGTGTTGTAACAGTTTGTGTAGTTGTAGTGAATAACTAGAAATACTGTTTCTTAAATCTTTACTGTTTACTAGCTGCGCCCCGCGGTTTCACCCGCATAAGTGTCGATCCCGTGGGAATATCGGGATAAAAGGTAGCCTATATGTTAATCCAGGGTGTCAGCTACCTCCATACAATATTTTATCAAAATTGGTCCAGCTGTTTGAGCGTGAAGAAGTAAAAACATATAAACACACACACTCACAAACTTTCGCCTTTATAATATTAGTGTGATGTGATGAACTCATTTACTGCATTCGCAACAGAAAACTTTTGCCTTCTTGATCTCTTCTAAATTTTTTATTTCGCTCTATTTCTGTCAGATTTCCCAAGTCGTTATTTAAGGCCAATTTGTGTTAGGACTGATTTGGACCGGTAATTTCTAGAATTAAATCAGATCAGGGGGCCTAAAAAGGTCACTTCGGCAGAATCATAAAAGGATAACATAATGGAGGGAAGCACTTCCCACTTTGGATCCCCGCCTCACGAAACAGGTTCTCCGTCTAACTAAACAAAAGCTGCGTATAGTTACGGCAGCTTTAACTGGCCACGGGTCATTTAATAAATACCTCTATGTCATAGGAGTAACAGACAGTCCGCTGTGCAGGGCCTGCATGGAGGATGACGAGACAGCGGCACATGTGCTTCTAAACTGCCCGGTGATCACCACGTACAGGGCAAAGTACTTCGGTTACCTAGGTACCCTACGCGAGACGGTCAGCAACATCAAGGCGTTGCTGGCCTTCCTTGAGGAGCTGGGGTGGATCGAATAACCGATTTTCCCACCCGTACGCAAAATACGCGCATTGACGTGGAGTTGCGGAAACCAGCCCGTAATACCAATTACCAATTAACATAATGGACAGTTAACTGTTAAGTAATTCGTATCAAATCCCATTGGTGAAGCATTTTTCAGTTATTTTTTTTGTCTGTGCTAAAATACCAATCAATCCAATCCAAATCGAATCCCGATCTCTTTGATTGTACCTACGTAGTGCAGCGAAAAAAAGAAAAACTCGGACTGTCTTCGCCATATTATAATTCATAATGTTATCCTTTTATGATTCTCTAAAGTGGCCTTTTTAGGCCCCCAGGTAATCGAAAATTTCATTTTGTTTGTATTGTTATGTTTCCTCATTATTTTTTCTTTTTATTCTCAAAATGACTTAAAAAACAATACAACCAATTCAATGACCCACGTAGTTAACCTTTAACAAAGAGTGCAATTTCAGGTCAAATCAAGACTCTCAGATCAAAGCGTATATATCACAGTCGGAAAATGGAAGCGCCCGGGGGCAGTGCCATACGCCGCGTATGTCCGAACTACGGACAATAATTGGTAACTCTTGTATTCCGCGGGGCCTCGGGTCCTGCCCTACCTGTTGTGGTTACGGATTCATAATTGGAAATGCTGTTGATCTCTAATGTTGTGCGATATTTTCTATTTGGAATTTGGAATGGTATGGCGCCATATTGGTTTCATGCACGGTTGGTAATGACTGCTGGGTATGTTTATTTGGACAGGGTTAACAGAAATCTGTTGAAAGTTTCAAAATATTAATGATGTATTTGACTACGAGATTATTTTAGTTTAATAGGTACCTTCCATTTAGGGATCCGTGGCTAAATAATAACAGCCGCACGGGTCGATCGATCAAGTTAAGCTGCGCTTGCTGCGGTTGATTGGTGGATGGGTGACCATCTTTGCATACCGTGAGCCTCCGTGCCTCGGAAACCACGTTAAGCCGTTGGTCCCGGCTGTCGTTCGAGGATCTTTGACAGTCGTTACGGGTAGTCAGAAGCCCGAAAGTTTGACAACCAGTCTTACCAAGGGGTATTGTTATACCCAGTAACTGGGTTGTGGAGGTCAGATAGGCAGTCGCTCGTAAAAAACAGGTATTCAGCTGCATCCGGTTAGACTGGAAGCCGACCCCAATTTAGTTGGGAAAAGGCTAGGCAGATGAGGTACCTTCCATTTAAACGGATATGACTGGATTAGCTGGACTTCTTCAACAAGAACTTGTCCTTAGCAGCTTTATTCAGAGAGAAGTCGGAGGCCTTTGGCCTGCAGGGGTTCATCACTGGCTTTTAATAATATATTGGTACCTTGCTAGTAGTAAGTACATCACTGGACCTATGCAAGGGACTCTCCAATAGCTAATTTCATAGAGCAAGATTTTTTTAAGAATATTTCGATGTCCTCGCATGATTCTTAAAAAAACATTTAACTTTTTTGCTTTTCAACACCTGGGGTCTAGTGATAAGCATCTGGTTCCTTATTAAAAAGGCAAACAAATTGTCATGAATAAGTGACTAAAGACGATAAGCAAAATGTTGGAACTTTTACACTATAATATCTAGTATCAATTTTCTTAGTTCTTTTAATCAATTAGTTGATACTTTCCATCTTCTCGTCTTCCGCCAATACCCTATACATCTACTCCAGACATTGCTTGTCGAAGTAACTTGAGATATTGCGCTATGTTCGCAGTGGGGGCAGCAGACTTGGTGTTGGAACAGGAAGCAATCTTTCATAGTCGATGTGCTCAGGAAATTGGTAGCTCGACAACAAATCGATGGGATGTTTGAATTGTGTTTAGAGCTTCGGCCAGTGTGTGGCTCATGTTTAACTGTTTTTAAAAGTGTCGGGGATGTAGTTGAAGAGGAAATTTAGATAGATCTGTTGGAAGCAAGAATTTTGTAGTTTAGGTGCTAGCGTTAAGGTGTCTAAGACAAGATGGTACACGTATTTTGCAAGATTAGATAGGTAGGCAAAAGGTTGGACTAACAAATTACAGTGCTTGCAATCCAGCTAATGTGGATCACTGGTCGTTTGTGTTGTCCTGCAGCTCGTTCCGCCATCTTCAATAGTGGGTTGGAACAGGCGTTTTCCTAGCAGTGCACAGTGGGATGATTTTGCCAACAGTAACAAACTACAATCTACAGTTCATTTACATATTTGTGAGTTATTGCGGTCAGATTCCCTGAACCCCCTCCCCCCTCCTCGATCCCGTGCTAGTTCTTCTTCTGTTTTAATCTCTGTCTTATCCACTATAAAAAAACAAATCATTGTTAAGACATTAATTCTACATTAAGTCAATATAAAGCTTATTTACATTTACAATATTCTGATCTGCTAGACTGACGATTTCACTTGTGGGATCAAACATCGTAGTAGTTGGTTAGATCGTGACAGTTGAACCATTACAATATGAGATAGAGGTCAATTGTTATCAATCGTTCTGCCAGATTAGCTTTTATGTTTAACTGTATATGACCCAAAGCTCCGTTGGCACCAAGAGGTCAACGGCATTCAAAATAACCAAAACCTTCAACCCATAAGGAAATACACATAATCTCATGCACAGTCAATATTTCGCCAACAAAAACCCATCTTCACATATTAAAACGTAATTGAATGCCCATTTATCACCAAACCCTTGCAACCATCAATCTTTCTCCTCTTAAAAGTCGAAAAATTTCAACTCAATTTCAAAACCCGACGTCTAAATAAGTCTGAAGAACAGTTACCATAGTCCTCATGCCCTTTACGACGACGAGATGAAAACAGATTTAAAAACAACCCACCCAAGCTTACATCACCTTTATTTTGTTCTTGATAGAGTTGCGGCCGATCGCAAATATTGGAGGTAAGTTTGTAACAGGTCGCACAAGAGTTGTCCTACTACCGAACTACGCATTCAATAGTATTCAATGTATGTATATGTTGAGGTTTATTTACTTTTGCGCTTTGTTTTGTATGTAAATTATATGTAGTTATGAGCATGTAAGTATGTACTATTGTATGTAATTGTTAGTTTAACATTTGATTATGATTTAAGATATACCGATGAGTGAAACAGCATCTTCATAGTGTTTTAGCACAGCATAAAATGTAAGTTTATCATTCCTTCGTTCAACCTCCTCTTAGAGAAACTTTTTTGTTTTGAGCATATTAAAAGTAGTTACTTAGTTTTGACCTGACTTTTTTTCTAATCTTATCTCAATATTTTATATTTTCCCTTACTACACTAGCCATTCCTTATTTTTAACTCACTGTTGCATGGTCTCCAATACTCCAGGGATGAGTACTAATATTTCATCTGTCAAAAATAAGTTGATGTCAAATATTAGTTTATGCTCAGTCTGATATATTTCCACCACTACATATTATTATAAAAAGACCTGTTCGCAGGACTAATGCAAATCTGACTTATTAATATTTATATTAATTAAAACAGCTACACAAACCAAGACACTGGCAAAATTTTGCATAATCATAAACGGAATTTAATAGCCCTATATATTCTTGTAGATTTATAACTTCATTAAAATTATTTCTTTGAGAAATACTTGTTTTCTATAGTCACATGATCACATCTTGAGAAGGTTCCGTCTCAAGATACAGACACCGTCATAAATACGCTGAATATGTATATATTCTTCTTCCACAATAACTCTGAAAGCTCAACTGTAATAAAACGAAAATCGTTTTAGCTAGGGAAAGTGTCATGATTATGAGTTATGATGATGAATGTGACAAACTGCAATGAATAGGTAGCCCAAGTATTTTCAAAGGTGATCTGTGATAGTATCAAACAGTCATATAAAAGACCGAAGAAGACATGAATGGTATATCAACAAAGAACTAATATACAGTTACTTTACTGCAAAATTTCATTTGAATCTTCTTATTCAATATAAATAGAATGTATAAGCGTCAACTACTTCACTCATGTTCAATTCTTGACTGTGACCTCTTCTAACAGTAGATAAAGAATCGACTGTAGAACATATTGACACAATTGCTAATATTTGTAGTAGTTGCATCGGTGATCCCTGATCCCTGCTGAAGAAGGTTCTGCTTGTGTTAATAGAGATATAATCAAGATATTATTAAACTTAGATGTAGTAATATCAGATGAGGTTTAAGTCATACATGCAATGCATTTAGGTATCTAGTTCAAATCTCTCCATAGCAACCAAACCTTGAATCTAGAAATCTTACGTCAGAGCTCAAGAAAATGTCGAAAACGCCCACAAATCCTACCAAACAGGTATATACGAATGTTTGTAAACCAGGAATAGAACCCAAAACCTTGGTCACGACGCTTATCCAATAAACCATCGCGCTCTCTCGGGCACTGCCGTGTGCTAATAAAAACCAGTTTGGGAACTCTTTATAGTGCACGACTTGGTGAAAGAAGTATGGCTCAATTTTTTGTTAGTGATCAAGTCGTGACGTTTATAGGTGGGTAATAAATTGGGGGAATTAAAGTAAGGAGATCGTTCAAATGTGTGTTACAGAAATAATGATGAAGAAGTTTATGTGATTTTAAACTTGCCCCAGAAAACGTCCGGTGATATCGAGTCAGGCCCAGGAGAAGATACGGGACAAACTTAACGCCTACAGACAGTCCACACCAATTCAAGACATAAAGTAGTTAAAACGAGAAAGGGAGACATTTGCACTGCAGTGGGACAACATAGGCTTGAAATAAAAATAAAATAAACCAAAAGGTTCCCAGAATATATCTTCATAATAGGACCCGTAAAAAAATCTTACAGGTGTTTATATCGAAACCTCAGACAAGCAAACAGATAACAGAAGGGAATCAGCAAAATATGTTTTGTTAGAACAAGTGGATTCCTCCGATGATATTAGCGGTGTCCTCAGGGATCTGCTTTTTCGGACGGTGAATTTCCAATTAATGATTTCTAGAAGAAAATATTAGGAGATAGAACTTATTAGATAGATAGACTGCAAAAAATAGACACCAGAAATTATATCCAGTAAAACTTACGATGAGAATTTAATTATTATGTCTCTGTTATAGCGGCATCTATAACCAGATCATAACTGGTTTGATTTGATGAAACAAAGGATTTACGCTGTAGCAATTCGGATCAGAGAGTCGTCCCGTCACCGCATCGTCAACTCTAACGCAACCTCAACTCGATCACTACTGCGCTACGCAAAACGTGTTTCTAATACGATTCCGACTATAATTTATGTATATTGCTTTTTGTTTCTGGTCACTCGATATGTTAGGCGATTAAATCTCGACGATTTCGAGACGTGGCGCCTCGAAAATTTGGGTCTCGGAATTATGAGTACTTCGGTGTGTTCTTCATAAAAATGTTGTGTCGTGAGGTGTCCTACTTTGTTTGGTAGATAGTTGTTGATGATTTCTTCAACGTTGTTGTAGGGCCCGAATTAGTGACAGTTGTGTTCATTTCAAAGGTACCTACTATAATTATTGTTTAAATAAATTATTTTCTAAGAAAGTAGGTTTGTACAGACGCCAGCACATCAAGCTACTAAAATCTGTTAAATTTCTTTAATACATTTTCAACTTTATCACTAAAGCGTAAGGTTCAAACTTGATTGAGAAAATTTGACAGTTTCGGGTAGCTTGATGTGCTGCGTGTACAAACACTTACACGTCAATCATATATTTAAAACTAGATAAGGTCATCGTTTCGTATCTGACTACTCTGAAAAGAAAGGCCGAAACAAACTCAGAGGTCACAGTCTCTTTTAAAGTCCAGACATAATCTTGGTCGGATAATGTGAAGACCAAATAGATAATGTGTCTTTTACGGAAACTGTTGTATTATCATGATCACTCATAAATCATCGCTTGCATTATTTTGTTAGTTTCTGATAGTTTAGTCGAATGTTGAAATTGTGTTATTATTAATAGGTACAGCGGCTCTTTCAGACTTATCTTCATTACAAAGCAAGATCACTCTAATGAAGGCATCGCAACAGTCTTACACATGATGTGCGCCAGATTAATCTGTACGATGCTGAGCCTTACTAAGTAGGCACTACAATGTAATCCACACCCTGTGAAGTCAGCCTCGTTCCTATCCTAGCTGACTAGTTAATCTTTGACGATCTACTAAGAACCTACAGCATGTGCCGACAAGACAGAAGAAAATCCCTTACATGATATCCTTATGTTTGACAGAATTTCACTCTATACAAGAAAAAAGGGGCTTGTGGCGGGTCGATTGATCAGGTTAAGCTACGCTTGCCGTGGATGGGTGACCATCTTTACATAACAAGACCCCTCTGTGCCTCTGAAAACACGTTAAGCCGTTGGTCTCAGCTGTCATTCGTAGATCTTTCACAGACAGTCGTTCTGGATCGTCAGAAACCTGAAATTCTGACAACCAGTCTTAACCAGAGGTGTCGTATTACTCAGTGACTCGATGTGGAAGTCAGATAGGTAGATGATGACAAGGAAAAAGCTCAACTTACAAACCAAAACACGTGTTCACACAAAATCTCCTATCTTTACAGAAAACGGTATCTGTGAACACTTCATATAATACATAAACGCCTTGCAGAACCCCTTATGCGAATTCCAAACTCATAGGCAGAGTTTGTTACGCCAATAAGCCGGGCAATTTCGAGCCAGATAAGTGGCAAAAGCCACATAACACCTCGTGAGCAGCCGATAGCATATCTAAATAGCTTTGATTAGCCGTTAAAAGATAATATCTATTGGCTATAACTTAATTAAGGACAGTTATCTAGAGATTATTGGGTGATGCGTAGGGATGTGCGTAGGTGCGGTAATTCGATGTTTTGAATCGATTATTATGAACAGTTTTTTTTTTTTTTAATATCCATAAAATCACGCCTGCTTTCCCCGAAGTGATGGGTTGAGGTGTAGCTATAGGTACCTAGTACACCCACATTTTGCTTGTTGTGTTTAAGTTCCATTTAATAGGGGGGGGAAGCCTATTGTCATCAACCAGGCACAAAATCAGACTACGAGCTGCTATTGAGAAATTCCAGATAAAAAATGCGAAACCCGAAACACGTGTGTAGTATTTTTATGTAAAGAATCTATGTACAAAATTTCAAAACTGTATCATGAAAAATCACAAAGTTATAAGCTTCTTTGTCCGTACAAAAACATGCTCACCCGCGCCGCCGCGCCGTCTTGCGCAGTACCTAGGTACCTAACCGTTCGGCGCGGAGATTGGATAACCTACTTAGTGTCGCTCGATGTCCAACTTTTGACCTTTTTTAAAATTTTTTTTTTTGGACAAAATATAACATGGGGTAAAAATTATTGGAATCGATTCAGTTACTTATTCTGAACAAACTATATTCAGGTTTCGCATAGGTATATTAAAAAAAAATATTATATAAGCACTTGCAAAGACTAAAAGGTTTAATTATGCTATTTGGACGCAGCATGACCTAAAAACATAATATCAAAAGTATCATAATCTAAGTTGTACGGTATAATAAACAATTTTCGATATTTATGCGAAATCAACACCGATCATTAATTTCGAGCAATTATGGACAGTTGCTTGATTTTATCAGTAAACTTAAATATTATACACTTATTCATTTTACTTACCGCAAATTGAGCAAGATACCAAAAACAACAAATTTACTTCAAATTATGAAACATTCGTAGAAATCTTGTGGTCCTATGTTGGGATAAATCTTTCACAATTTTTACACGTGTAAGTTAAAACCAGTGTTAAAGGTCAATCAATCAACTCAGCCTATTTCAGGTCACTGCTGGACATAGGCCTCTCCCAGGCTGCGCCACAGCACCCTGTCCTCCGCCTTCCGCATCCAGTCTACCCCAGCCACCTTCTTTAGGTCGTCCGTCCATCTAGATGGGGGCGTCCCACTCTACGCTTGCCGATACGCGATCTCCACTCCAGGAAATGGTGTATCTATCTACCTACCTATTTGGGTCCGAGTGCTCATGGTCTTTTTAAAGAAATTTCGAAACGGCTGGTTAATACTCCCAGTGACCATAGGGCTGGCTTTTACCTTGACCAGAGGCTCGCCATAAAACGTGGTAATGCCGCCAGTCTCTTGGGTACATTACCAGTCGACAGCGATGCGGATGAGTTTTTCGACGTTATTTTCTAGTTTCTGTATAGTTTTAGTTAAGTTAGAATTTTATTTTGTTATTTTCAAGTTCAGACGCCAGCACATCAAGCTACCCGAAACTGTCAAATTTTACCAATCAACTTCAAACCTTGTACTTTAACGATAAAGTTAAAATCTATTGAAGAAATTAGACAGATTGTAGTAGCTTCATGTGCTGGCGTCTGTACCTGTCTAAATAAATTTATCATTCTACCTAACGTCACCCTTATTGCGTAACACACTATTGATCTCAAACTGAATAATTTTGCAGGATATTGCTAATCCATTGCTTCATATGTTCGCAAAATGTGTCTGCCCAACAATGTAAATAACGGAATGAATGTTGTTGAACAGTCAAAGTGAAACCCATTGCTACTGATAGAGTGTTATGCAACTACCCCGCTGGTCCCGAATAAGCCCCTGATGAAATTAAGTGACAATATGACATACTTTGAAGTGCGATGTGCGTCTCAAGGTTGCACCAAATGGGGTCCTTAGTTACAGTCCCCGGCACATAACTTGGCAAGAGTCGTTAGATGAGTTTTTCCTTTCTTTAACTTTCTTGTAAACAGACATCTTTAAAAATAATCTATGGCAATAACCATAGCATAATGACAAGCAATAAAAGTGACCATTTTCTTATTGGATTAAGTGTACATGCGCTAATTTTTTTTTTTTTTTAATTTACTCCAACTACATCAAAACCTCGCCAAGTTACGTGCCGGCGACTGTACCACACTTACCAATAAGCCAATAAAGCTGTCGAAAATCAAGAGCCATATTTCTTTATGAAATAAAAAAATGTATAAGGTTTTAATACTGCACCTTCTATGAAAATCACTCTTTAGGTATTCAAAGCATCTGGTTACCACATAAAAAAGCAATTGAAAACAATCTTAGTCACTTGCGGTCAGCCACCTCATTATATCAAACCTTTTTCTTCTCTCTAAAATAATCCTTTTTCAAATAATGAGTCAGTTTATTCAGTTATTTTTTATTTATTCTTTGATCGATTTCCGAGTAGCCGATTATTCGGATTCCAAAGTTGTCGAATAATCACAAGTCACAACACTAGTGAGTCATCGGGCGTTCGAAATCGATCACCTTTTATGCTCGACACTGCCCTATTTACGCAACCGTATTGTTTTTGTGTTGCCAACTGAACTATGATTAAGTGAGTGCACACACTCTCGACAATGTGAATAGTCAGCGAATGGGAATTTAGACATTGTGTGGGCGTATGCTTATGCCCAGCTGTGGACCAGTGATTAATGTGTTTAAGATGGCTTACCATTGGGCACTTCGATAAGGAATACTGCGCCTAAGGCTGCCAGCGTGTTAGGTTTTTATTCATCTGTGATTAAAGTGGAGTCTCAAGTAGTTTCGAACTATCTCTCTGTCTAGTTTCAACAAAATAGTTTGTCAGTTTAGTCTTTAAAAACACTAAAGTAAACGAAAATGCAATTTAGTATTTATATAAGCCTGCATGCAGTATCTAAGAAAGATACCGCACTATGACTAGCCCTCTTTATTTAGAAAAAAAAACTTAGCGATAACAAGGCACTTACAATTTAATCCGTTGCCTACATCTCCAGACACTTCCATATCAATTCCTAGAATTACACACCCACACACATTCACAAATCTACCTACAAACACAACACACACATAGACATCTGAAGAAACCGCGTTTACGAGTCGTCGGCAACACGATGTTTTTTGCATAATTTAATCAACTGGCAGCGATCAAACGTATGTGTTTACAGAAGGGGGTATATATCATATAAATCGACACATTACTCCTCCGTACTGGTGAGTAAAGGGGACTACAGACGGTTACTGGATATGCAGCGATTCTGGACAAAGTTTTCGAATAAAAAATTCATGCATGTGTATCATGAAAGGCGGCTTCAGGTTTTAATGCGTTAATTAAGGGCGTCAGAGGGCGTGGGGATTGGCTTAAGAAGAGAGAGGCATATGGTCAGCAGTGGGTGAAATCGGGTGAATCGGGTCCCCGGAAATCATCATCATCATCCACAGATCACAGATGATGATGATGAATTAAGTCAGTAATTATAGGTGAAAAAACTGGTCTTGCTGTTGCTACCAACCAATACATTCAGCATACATGCCTAGCCAGTGCAACGCTTGCAAACAAAAAAATAAAACAATCGACTTCCAAAAAAGACACTACAAAGTGAAAAATAACTTTAATTTCAGGTCGGAATCATAAATTCTATACTCTCAAACCCCAGTGATCTTTTGTTTAAACTATTATCTTCTTAAGTTAAACTAATGATTGTGAATAAGATTAATCGACTGACATATGACAATATATGGAAGTCGGTGTCGTTGGGTTCGCATTTTCGTTGTTTGCTACCGACTTCCGTAATTAAAGTGATGTTTAACTTTGTACTGTCTTTTTTGAAAGTCGGTTGTTTATTTTTGTAAAAAAAAAATTTTTTTTCACTTTTAAGTTGTACTTACTCCACAAAAATTCATATAACACCAAAAAAAATATCAGTCAATAAATATCAGTGA
Organism: Mesoligia furuncula; assembly: GCA_916614155.1. Taxonomy (NCBI): domain Eukaryota; kingdom Metazoa; phylum Arthropoda; class Insecta; order Lepidoptera; family Noctuidae; genus Mesoligia; species Mesoligia furuncula. Next base: position 1,801,188 of record OU744809.1, on the reverse strand, counting down.
CAGGAAGTTATTCAAACATCATCAATATAAACCAACCAAAAACTACCTAAGCAAAGTTAATAAAATTTACATGGGACTACCCCTGAGGCATACCCTATCCATTAAAAAATTAATCTTTGAAATCGATTTACAATTGTCGGAGATATCGCGTAACACGGAAGACCGTTGTTTTTTTTTTTTTGTAAAAACGTCTTTATATTATATTACTTTAGATAATCTTAACCCTATCCATCGCAGCAACGTTTCCACCTCATGTGAAGCTCCCTAACAAATAGGTACGCATTAGTAGCGACAAGTTCCCGCTCCAGGCTAATTGAGATCGCTTCACAGTTGATAAAGATCCCCCGGTGTGTGTACGAGAACATACTTATTTCATGTGTAGCTGTTTAGGGTGTGAAATACTTATTAAAAGTTTTTAAGACAGGAGTTTTTGGTTCGTGGGTATGTTAATGTTGGATGAATCGACTGATTTATGTATTAACTTCCGCGACAAATTGCAAAATGGCTGTAGATATTTCAAGCGAGAAGGCTTGTTCACATCTCGAAAAAATAAATAAATAATAATAATATACAACGCGGTCACCTTAACTCGACGCATCTCTGGAATGCGAGGCCTGCATTCCTTAGCTCGCCCAGCAAGTGTCAGGCCTTTGTCTTTGTTTCCGATCCGCGCGTCGATAATTTGGCTAGTTTTCTGTTGTTTTATTAAAAAAAATATTAGGTATATTTAGGTATATAGGTATATTACAAAAAAACCAAAATGACGTCATCAACGCCAATCGTTCTTTGAGTATTAAACCATGGTTTAATACTCAAAGCAAGCGTTGAGTTAATGTGACCGCGTTGTATATGTCACAAATGATCAGAAACCTGAATATTTGGGTACTGCTGCGGGGTAATTGCGCTATCAGTAGCAATGGCTTGCATTTCGACAGTTTAACAACATTCATTGCGTTATTAACGTGGTTAAGCAGACACACTTTTCGAACATATGAAGCAATGTCCTTCAAAATGTTCAGATTGCGATTGATAGTATGTTACGCAAATAGGATGCTGGTCTCAACTCCGGTTTCTGTAGTTCATTCCTATCTTTGTTTATTTTTCTTTTTCAAACCCTATTGAATTTTTAAGGATAGATAACGGAAACTCTTTCCGTAGTTTCTACAAGGAACCCTTATAGTTTCGTCATGTCCGTCTGTCTGTCTGTCTGTCTGTCTGTCCGAGGTTTTTCTAAGAGACCGCTAGTACTAGAAAGCTGTAATTAGGTAGGAGTGCGTATATCAATTTCGCCGACAAAGTGGTAACATAAAAATTGGTAAAATATTTTTTTTTAGGGTAGCTCTCCTACATGTGAAGTGCGGATGAATATTTTTTTCGTCGTCCACCCCATCGTGTGGGATATCGTTGAATAGGTCTTCTAAAATGATTTGGGGGTTGCCAAAATTATTTTTCGATTTAATGCTCCATTTACGAAATATTAAACTTTAAAGTGCAAATATTTGTTCCAGTCCCCCCCCCTCTAAAACCTAAACTGCTAGCTTGAAAAATCTGGAAAAATTCACGATGCTAGTGCATATCATGAACTTTAAAGGAAAACTATAGCGGTTAAGATAACTTTATTAGTTTAGCAGTAATAGTCGTTGAACTTGAGTGTTGGATAATTTTGTACCAAATACAAAATCCTTAGCATTAATCCTTTAAAGTGACTAAGATGAAGTAGATGCTTGTTTATAACGGGTAATTTAAAATATACATAGTGTAGTGTTAAATTGTCGCATATCGCAATTTAGATTGAATGCTCATGATTTGACAACTTTTTGCTTAAAGCTACGAGGGATCGCTCCACGCTTTTTGGGGTGCGAATGCTTAGTTCGATACTGTAAGGGTGCAAATTGCTTACACGGTTTTCAACGCATGTGTTTTGAAAGTTATTATAAAGGGTACCTGTTATTTTGCATAATTTGTAGGAATTACATCGGGGTAACTTATGGGGTTTCAATGAAGGATGGAACATAGATCATGCATATTGCATGTTGAAAATTTCAGTTGTCTTAACTTAAGTAGGTATGTACCGTTATTGTTACTAAATTCCTTATCACACTTCGCGATATTCAGGGATTCTTTTCCCAAATCGGGATGGTATAATAAGAGAAGGGGAGAGAGAGCCCCTATTAAAAAACATCACCTAAATATCGGGCGATAAACATCGTGGAGTGTAATAGGGGTTTTAATATTAGAAATTCTTAGGATATTATTTATAGTGCCCGTATTGCCCCATTGCAACCCAGCCTCTCAACTCTCTTTCCACTTCTCTGGATGTAAGGCGACTAAGAACTAGTTTTTGTTGAAGGAATCTAGCTCATCCCGCTATTTACATCTGGGCCTCGATTGCCACTGCAAGCGATATCGCGGCGACAGTGATTAGGGATCCATTTTCGGGTCAGGGCCCGAAAATGGATCCCTCTGACATATATACACATACATAAAATTTTGCAAACTTACTGTTACCCTGCATCATCCCAAAGCTGAGCAAAGGCCACTCCCCATGACTTCCAGCTCTTTCGATCCAGAGATAAAATGGCCCACTGGTCGTTTGTTTTCACCAGCTACGGTGTCTGCCACATAGTAACATTGAAAAAAATTTAATCGGATGGCTCAACCTGCGAATTGATGTTCTGTAAGTAAGTTACCCACTTACTTTCTTATTCTAACCCACCATGAAAGACTACAGACAATTTCATCATCTTAACGTAACATTGAATCCATTGGTAGGTTAGTTTGATCGTCCATCACACATTTAGTGTCGGTCGCCGCGTGAGTCACAGGCTGCAGACGGCAGTTCAGACTTTCACCCAGTATCGATACAACGCGCTCTCGTTATCGCCAGCGTTGAGGTGGTGGTGTTTTGTGTACATTGCTGGTTGAGATTACAGGATTTTAAGTACCTAATTATTGTGAGTGAACTAGAGAAGTTTTAGTGCCAAAGAAAACTAACATTCTATACCGGACGCAGTTTAGCAGAAAGGCCTCAACCCACAAAAAGTAATTTTTGAGTTATCGAGGTTTTAAGTTTAGGTGTGTATTGCTGCAATCATCTTGAATCTGGAATATTTTGAAATATTGTCACCTATATATAACCAATAATATTTTCATAAGTCAAGCTGTATTACACAGACTAACGCATTTTTTTGTTTGTCATTTTTTTGTTGAGTCCGTTCTGCTAAATTATGTCCTACTATTACTGTGATTGATTCTATTTTCATTAAATAATAAATGATTTTATTTCTGCAAGTAGGTTTGTACAAACACGTTTACACGTCAATCATATTTTTAAAACTAGATGAGGTCTGCGTTTCCTATCTGACTACTCTGAGAAGAAAGGACGAAACAAACTTAGAGGTCAGTCTCTTTTAAATTCCAGACAAATTCTTGGTCAGATCATGTGAAGACCACGTAGATTAGTGTCTGAAATGGTCTTTTGAGGACATAGAGGAAAAAACCATGGAGATTGTTTGGACCAGTCCAGTCAGTGCACGCATTTGTCAGTAATTGTGTAGCTCAACTCAGAACTTAAGAGGAAATGTGGTCCTAAGTAAAAGGTCGTAATTCGATGTTTAGCTCTCGCCTATTTCCTCCTCCAATATTGGACCAATTTAAAAGATATTTCATATACTGAGTAAGAAGAATATACATACCTACTGTGTCCCTATGTTTTTCTTTTTTCACTCATAGTTGTCAAATTTGTACACTAGGCCTCTGTTGACAGCGGTTTAAATCGGCATTTTTTGAGGGTTCTAGTGCTTATAAAAATAATGTATCATCAAAAAGGAAATTAAAGGAACATACGATATTCTGTGAAAAGTCATTGATTTATGGTCATTAGCCAAAAAGAAAACAGGCGAGAGCGTTTCTATAGAGAAACGACCTCCCGCATTTCCTCTTAAGGAGCTTATTATATAGTAGTAGTTTGCAAGTTATTTTGAGTATACTTGGAACACCTGGTGGTCATGAGTTATATCTAGTGTATTCTGTGCAATGAGCCCAAACAAATGGTATTTAGATAAATTGACATAGTACTGTATCGAATTTTGGAAACTTCCTTTTCCAGCGATTTGATCTCTATATTTAAGTACAGAAAATAAAAGAATTCTATAACAGTCCAAAGCCGCCTTTTTAAAATAAATACTGTAACCGAACTAAACATCACAATCATTCCGAAAATAAAATTAAGCTCGTAAAGATACAATTTAGAGTCACAGTTTTTTACACTTTAAAGTTACGATCGATTATAGCATCAAAAATTGAAATAGTCATAATCTAGCTAACCAGTCGATGTAAATCATCCATTTCTGTAGCTTGCGCATGAGTCACTCACATGCGTGCGCGCATCGTAAGGTGTTACGTACTGTGAGTCATTTTGTTAGCTTTTTATTACTATCGTGTTCACTAGAGTTATCTTTATTGCCGGTTTAAGTGATGTAACTTAAGTAATAGTTTTAGAATGATTAGCTGAAAGATTGTTGGAGAATTTTTCATAAACTAAGGTAATGAAACAAGGCTGATTCATCTCAAAGTGTCTTGAACCTTGAACTGTCATCTACTCCACCCAACAAGTGAAAATCTAGTAATTTATTAGTATTATATTGTAGAACATACATAGGTTTCTTTTATTACAACCAAAAACGAAAGTTAAAAGAATGATTACCATGCTTGATAGCTATAAATAAATAATATAAAATATTTATTTTATTCTTATAAATAATTTTATTCTTTTACGTTTGTGTATGCAACAAGCGTGTTTTTTCGGCGTTTTTGCCTTGTGGTATGGAACCCTTCGTGTGCGAGTTCGACTCGCACTTGGCCAGTTTTTTTCTTTTCTTAAACATAGTGAACCTCGTAAAAAGTCAACCTCGTACTTGGAGATTGTACCTAACTTGTAACAGTGGCAACCCGCTGCCAAAGAATCAGTTCGTGGTTCACCTAAGTACTTACCTGCTTAAAGTAATCGTCCTAGATGCTTTCAACCCAAAATGAAATCAAAATTTTCTCAATAATGTCCTATCCGATACCGGACCACCTATACTTCCCAATCTACGGTAATAGCCGTACATTCGATCATTTTACCTGCGAAAGGCCAAACAAGGCTATGTATGTTTTATGTTTATAGCGTAACCTTAGACCTTGCAGGGGAAGGGCGGGAGGGGGCCGGCGCTGATTTTTAATTTAGATAAAAAAACGTAAAAAAGTAGATGCCATCACTTAGCATGCGTGCCGGCGGCGCGCGGACTTGTGCAAAGAATTGTGGCGGCGGGATAAGAAGTTATTTAGTTCGGTTGAGCATGCTTTTCGTTAGTATTTATGGATTTTTGTAAGGCACGCTTTTGTTTTTGATTCTTGTATAAACTTTGGAGTCAGAGTCACAAGTAGTGTTGTATTATTTTTAACTACTTATTATGATTTTCATTACAAGATAAAGTTTCCTTTTGCCGTTGGTCCCGGCTGTCATTCGTGGATCTTTGACAGTCGTTACGGGTAGTCAGAAGCCCGAAAGTCTGACAACCAGTCTTACCAAGGGGTATCGTATTACCCAGTAACTGGGTTGTGGAGGTCAGATAGGCAGTCGCTCCATGTAAAATACTGGTATTCAGCTGCATCCGGTTAGACTGGAAGCCGACCCCAACATAGTTGGGAAAAAGGCTAGGCAGATGATGATGATGAAGCTGCAGATATTTTAACTCTTGTACCAAACTGTTGTAATGAAAATGAAGTACTCTGAATCTGACCATAAATGTTTCAGATATTAATTTCTAGTAAATGCCACGAATTTACGGGGAATAAAACCAACATGACTGGCGAAATATAGATAACTAAACACCTGTGCCTACCCCTTCGAGGTATCACACATCCATACTAATATATACTATAATACTAATCCATACTAATATTATAAATTCGAAAGTAACTCTGTGTGTGTTCCCTTTTTACGCCTAAAACACTGAACGGATTTCGATAAAATTTGGCATAGAGATAGATTGCATCCCGGGGAAGGATATAGGATAGTTTTTATCCCGATATTCCCACGGGATCGACACTTATGCGGGTGAAACCGCGGTCGCTGCTAGTAATTATATAAGTACCTACTAACTTCCGCCCGCGGCTTCGTCCGCGAGGTATGTCGATAAAAACTATCCTTTGTCCTTCCCCGGGATACAATCTATCTTTATACCAAATTTTATCGAAATCTGTTCAGGCGTGAAAAGGTAACATACAGATAGACAGGCAGACAGACAGACAGTCAGACAGAGTTACTTTCGAATTTATAATATTAGTTTGGACTAGCTGTGCCCGCGACTTCGTCCGCGTGGAATAGTGACTTTTCGGGCAGCATATTTTAAATTACATATACCGTCTACAGACCGGGCATTTGCTGTCCGAACCCTCTGAGAACTCAGGCGAATTTCAGTGAAAGTCTCAGACTCTAGTGCTTGAGCTTCACGATCGGCAGTGAGACGTATTTCTCGTTCTTCCTGTGTTTCCTGAGACCGAACATTTGCTGTCCGAACCCTCTGAGAACTCAGACGAATTTCCCTATCAGTGAAAGTCTCAGACTCACGCGATAGTGTATGAGATTCACGATCGGCAGTGAGACGTATTTCCCGTTCGTCCTGTGTCTCCTGGGATCGAGCATTGTTGTCCGTACTCTCTGGGAGCTCAGGCGGGTTTTCCTGACAGCAAAAGTCTCAGACTCACGCGATAGCGCGTGAGCTTCGCGATCGACAGATAAACGTGCCTTTCGTTGTTCCCCGTTTTCCCTATTTCGAGTTGTCATCATTCAAGAACGATTTGAACTCAGTCGAGATTCTCGCTGAGTCGAAGTTTCTGCAGCACGAAACCTAGCCTGGTGCAGAGAGCCTTTTGCCTCACGACCTTCCTCAGATTCCTGTGATCGAACTAATCTCATCCTTTTAGCATTTCTGCTACATTGGGAGAGGTTGGATCTTCTTCGAGGCATTCTTACAATAAAATAGTACTTACTACTTAACACACAGTTATTTAGTAAACACGTATTATCGTAAACAATTAAATTATAAATACTTACAGATTATTATACAGTCTGAAATTATCACAGTTTAAGTAATAAGTGTTAAGACGTGTAAACCAAACGTCATTATCATCATCATTTCAGCCGATAGACGTCCACTGCTGGACATAGGCCTCCCCCAATTTTGGGGGGGTTTGCCATAATCGCCACGCTTGGCAGGCGGGTTGGCGATCGCAGTATGGTATGGTGGTGGAATGCATAGAGAACGCTGCTGCCCATTCTCCGGCGAGACCCTTAGTCGCCTTTTACGACACCCACGGGAAGTAAGGGGTGGTGCTATTCTTCTACACAGACAAACGTAATAACTTTATAAAACAAAAGAATTGCTAGAAAAAATAATTACTAACCTAAGCTAATGAACTTATACTTAATAAAGAAAATCAAGAAAAGAAATGCCTAACCTATACCAAATACTTATAATATTTATATACAAACCCTACATACAAATTAAGATAAGTATACCGAAAATCAGGGAAAGAAATGCCTAACCAATAATAAATGCTTACAATATTTATTTACAAAACCCTAAATAAAAATTAAGATAAGTAAATACCCAAAAATCAAGGAAAGAACCGCCTAACCTATACCAAATACTTACAAAAATTTAAATAAAATTAAGAAAAAGAACCTAACCTAAAAAACCCTAAAATATAAATAAAAAATATGCAAACAGTCAGTATTCAAGTGAATCGCAATAATCGAATCCAACTATTCGCCTATACTCTCCAGGATACGTGCGTTCGCTACGAATAACTGAATCCTTACGGCAGCGGCGCGTTTTCTTTTGAAATGGTCATCTCGCAGTTCAACCTGAGGGGTTGTCGACTGCTTAACCAGGCTTTCCTGTGGATGCCTCAATAAATTAAGGCCTCCAGCCAGGGCATAATACACAACTTAACTACACAATATAAAATTAAAAACGAAGCGACTACACGCTAAGGGCACCCCCTGTGGGGTACGGACCTCGGCTTAGGGCGTCGCTGGGAGAGGGCAGCAAGGGACAGGCTGGATCGGAATTATGGCAGCGGCGCGGCTCTCAGCGCGCTTTATACAAGGTGTAACGGAAAGGGGGTATCAACCCTGAAGGAGGTGAATGTGCTCATGAAACTGAACAAATTTCCCCAAAGAACATAGGTCGAAATATGAAAAAAATTTTGGACCTCCCATAGTAATAGTAAATCATTGATGTGCTATTACTATGGGAGGTCCAAATTTTTTTTTTCTTCTTCATTCACCTCCTTCAGGGTTGATACCCCCTTTCCGTTACACGGATATAGCCACGGACGCGCAGGCGCGAGGCGTTTACGTACTCTGATAGAATACCTTAACAAATGTTCGCCGTGATTCTTTAAATTGACATAACTTTTTTATTTATGAACCGATTGACATGAAATAAACACTAAATGTTAAGTGAAGCTTACTACAATATATTAGTGAAAACCGCATCTAAATCGAATAAGCCGTTTCTGATATTAGCGTGCACAAACACAGCAGACAAACAGACAAACAGACAAACAGACAAACAGATAAACAGACAAACAGACAAAAAAAATTTAATTACAATTTCGGGTTCGGCATCGATATAATAACAACCCCTGCTACTTTTTTTTAATATATTTCCATCGTACAGACACCACTTTTCTACAATTTTATTATATGTATAGATTAGTACCTATATAGTATGGATTCTTATCCAACTAACTGGGTACTGATTCTATACACAAATACACACATAACTATTCTTATCCATCTATCACAGCATCCACGCTGTTACTGCTCCATACTTCACATCCTCGTGGCCAACATTATGGGAGAATGTTTACATGGCCCATTACGAGCCATGGGAACAATGACGGAGGCCATCATCGCATGACGTCATTAACGTGACAATTGTACAACGCCACGGGGAAAGCCTTTGTTTGTTTATGATTAGACTTTTTGTTTATGGTGCTAGAAAGTTATGAAGTGTCTTTGGTTTAATTTTGTAATTAGAATTGGGTTTTTGGAATTACATTATGGTTGTCTAAACGTTAGTACCTGCTCTCTGTAATAAAATGGCTATTGTAATTTGTTATTGCGTTGTTAATTTCAGAAAATTGTCATAGCGGTCAAGGAATACATTGGGAAGAAACTAGAGTTTTATGAAGCGAAGTCGTAAACATACTGTGAGTAAGGGTAGTTATCAAAACTCAGTCCCTTAGGTACTTACCAAGAACATTACAGACTGATATTGTAAAATACCCAAAGGGTAAAAACGGGACCCTATTACTAAGACTCCACTGTCCGTTTGTCATCTCATGAACCGTGATAGCTAGACATGTAGAAATTTTCACAGATAATGTATTTTTGTTGCTGCTATAACAACAAATACTAAAAACAAATACTAAATACTACATACAACAAACGTATTTTTTTCGACGTTTTTGCCTTGTGGTACACCCTTCATGTGCGAGTCCGACTCGCACTTGTACAGTTATTCAAGTCATTTTTACTGAAATGATTGGTATCTATTCTGTAAAAATGACGTGAAAAATTTGATATAAATTAGCCTGTGTGCAGTGAGCTATCAATAGTGTCAAAACCTAACATTGGGTGGAATGACAGCCCACTTCAAAGTCTCTTCACCTAAGTTTTCCCGGTGAGATTTTTAAGGAAACTACAGGACCTAAAAGCAAAAAACGCAAGTTTTATAATGCCTAAAACTATATGATCGACTACAGTAAACAAAATCAGAAAAATATATGACATTATTCAGGATATATGCTAGTTAGATAGTGTGTCGAAAACATAATACAACTAATTTGATAGGATAGAAAAAATCATGAAGATACCTCTAAAAACTTTCTTTTTACAATAAAAACCATACATACAATAATTCTGATTTTTTGTCAGATTATTCTACAAGCAACATACTAAAGCACTAGGGTCTAACCACAAAAACTTAAACACTTGTTCAACGTGTGTCTAATGTCAGTGTTACGTCAAAGTCCATATAAATATGTCGTGTTTAAAAGGTGTTTAGCCTAAACAACTGATAAACACTGTTTTGTGGTAGTAAGGCTAGTGTTTTAATTTTTTAGTCCAAACAAAACATTTTTTGTAAATAGATAATTGCTTCACATTTTGCAATAAATTACCAGCGTTGTGTCATCGCGCTTCTCTTTCTTTTCTATGCAGTCCGACAGTGACCGAGCTTTAGGTCATATAGTCCCCTTAAAGAATAGACCAGGGGGCCTAAACAGGCCACTTTGGCAGAATCATAACAGGATAACATTATGAATCATAATATGGCGAAGACAGCCTGTGTTTTTTTTTTCGCTGCACTACTTATGTATAATCAAAGAGATTGGGAATGGATTTGGATTGGATTGGTTGGTATTTTAGCACAGACAAAAAAAAATAACTGAAAAATCCTTCACCAATGGGATTTGATACGATTAACTTAACAGTTAACTGTCCATTATGATTAATAATGTTATCCTTTTATGATTCTACCAAAGTGGCCTTCTTAGGCCCCCAGTTGTAAAGTAGTTCACTTGTCATAATTACTGTGATTGGTTCAAGGAAATACCAACAGCCAATCAAATTAACGGAATCAGTTTTCAAAGGATTAATAATTTGCAACAGCCTAACAGAAACAAGCTTAGTCTATATGTAGGTTAGTTACTATAAAACTATAATACTGTGTGACTCGATTCCCTGTGTCATACAAACTAGTATAACGATCACGTGTGCGGTCCTCCAATCAGCGATTATTTCATTTTCTCTCCACACAGTTTGTTAGCTTTTTGCAACACTAGCGAATTTTATTATCTACTACTATGTTTCTAGATTGGGCATTTGGAAATTCAATTCATAATTTCAAGTTTTTCTTGTATTTTTATAGGGTTAGATACTTATTTAAGGAACCAAAGAGTGCTAATGAAACCTTGTCATCTAAAACATGTGTCGCGGAGCCGGCCTCGATTTATCGTCGTCAAATTCCGCGTCAGCAGTTTCGTCGCCAGCGCACCCGTCGTTTGCTGAGATTGCAGAGCGCCCCGCCCGCGCGCACCGCAGCCCCGCACCCGTCATCGCGGCTCCTCCATGCAACGCCGCCCGAGCCCCTCGCCCCGTCCCGCTGCCAGTGTCTGCAGCCGTGGCGAAGCCCCAAAAAATGGAATCCGCTAGCGTCACCGCGAGTGCCCCAGGAGCTCCAAGTAGGAAGCCCATGCCACAAAAGGCACCGAATAGGGCTGATGATGAAGGTTTCGTGACGGTGCAAAGGAGGAAGCGCCGGTCACGAACCAACAAGAACCGCTGCGGCAAAGCTCCTACGGAGCCCGAAGTCAGCTTGCGTGCCGCAAAGCCGAACACACCGGTGTACATCTCCCGCCTACACTACACCACTACGGCGGAGAACATCGTGGAGTACGTGCGCCAGAAGACGAGGTACACACCGAGGGTGCAGTTACTAGAGTCGCACCGCAACGTCAACTTCAAGGCGTTCGTGGTGCGCATACCAACATGCTACCTGCACCTGGTGATGGAAGAAAGCTTTTGGCCGCAGGATGTGGTATTCCGCCGCTTTCGCGGACAAGTGCCACCAGAATGCACAAAGACTTAGTGCAACTAAGTGATACTAACATAGTTATTAAGTTTTATTTACTAACAAAATTGTTACTATATTATTATGTATACTTAGGTTAAGGTATGTATCTATGGGTCTTTGTTACCTGATAATAAATGGTTTATTATTATTATTATTATTATTATTATTATTATTATTAAAACATTTGCAAATGTTTAGGAGGATGTATACGCTAAAGCCATTCAGGTGCAAAACAATTCACCTAACTTTTTTTTTTTTTTCGGGTGTGAAATCATCAAATGACCCCTCCCACTCTGGGTGGAGCGGAAGGGAGTGTCAGACTCTTACTGACTAAAACCCACCCGTGTTCCTTCCTTAGCCCTTTATGTTCCGGGCCAGCGGTAACCCTTTCGGATAATCCCGCTGACCCGGCAGGCTTCAGCCCCTTCCTCGATGCTGACATTTCTTTAAGGCGTGCGTGGAACACGTACGCGCCGTCCGGCACGGGCCTGGTCCTGGTTTACCAAACTTATATAATAACTTTCGATCACCATGTTCAAGAAAAAGCTGACAGGTTGGTTATTGGATACCTAATTGTTTTCAAGATGACATTGGCAAAAATATCCAATGTGACATTTCATTAACTTTGACATTTATTTTTCCTATTTATAATAATATTAATTGATATTGGAGATATTGTAAATAACAAAACTTAATAAAAAATGTACCTACTTAGTGCAGACTGAAAGTTTAATGTATGTGTGTACATCATATTTTGTGGTAGAATGTACAGATCTTATAAAATATTAACATCATACTAACCTCCTTACTAATAAACGTTGTATAGCGTCTGTATAGTTACACAACGCTTTGGCTTCTTCTTTCGAAAATCAAATTACTGACGACTGAAAGAGAGAAATCGGTGTGTAACTATTCATCTCGGGGCCTAAAATACTACTTTGGCAGAATCATAAAAGGATAACATTGTGAATAATATGGCGAACACAGTCCGTGTTTTCTTTTTTTCGCTGCGCTACGTAGGTATAATCAAAGAGATTGGGATTGGATTTGGATTGGATTGATTGGTATTTTAGCACAGAAAAAAAAACTGAACAATCCTTATCCGATGGGATTTGATAGGATTAATTTAACAGTTAACTGTCCATTATGATTCATAATGTCATCCTTTATTGACGTGTAAAAGTGTTTGTACAAACCTACTTACAGAAAATAAATCATTTATCATTTATCGTTATCATTTATTTATCATAATGATTCTGCCAAAGTGGCCTTTTTAGGCCCCCTGATATAATACGTTTATTATTAAGGGGGTAAATGTATAAAACTACATTCATACAAATAAATAAATTCTGATTTGATACTTTTCGATTAGCCTGAGATTTCTGACTGTCAAAAGCTAATTTGTAAACTATAACAAAATATTTTAAATTCACACTTAACAACAAAAACGCCGAAAAAACACGTTTGTTGTTTGGGACCTTAAATATTTATTTTATTCTGTTTTTAGTATTTTTTGTCATAGCGGCAACAGAAATACATCATCTGTGAAAATTTCAACTGTCTAGCTATCACGGTTCTTGAGATAGAGCCTGGTGACAGACAGACAGACAGACGGACAGTGGAGTCTTAGTAATAGGGTCCTGTTTTTACCCTTTGGGTAAGGAACCCTAAAAATGGCAAGACGCTGCAAGAGGCGCTCTCATTTGATCAAAAACGTTAAAAATTTTAGCTTTTGTGTGATTTATTGTAGAATTATTGAATATACGTCATGGTCGTGGAGACGCGTGGGCTGGTTTCAATTAGTTTTTTGTTGTTGTCATATTAACGTAGTCATTGGATCGTTTAAGAAAAAAATATAATAGGAAGTGCATGATGCTCATTATTTTTGCGTTTTTATCCGACATCAGAAAAGGAAGAGGTTATGCATTTGGCGAGTTGCTTAAAAGCTCTGAAATTCATTAATTGTCACGAGAAAAAAATCTATTTTCATCATGACTAATTAGCAGTTGAGTAAGAATAATACATATGTATACATATATAAACTATGTTTATGTATCTTGTTTGTGTTTGTTTATGTATATAAATTATGTTTATGTATCTACATAATATCATGTTCATAAACATTATTATGTTGTATATTTTACTGTGTGTACATTAATAATAAAATAAATAATTTATTAATTACCTATAAAACCTACAAAGATCTATAAAATAAGGTAGTGCGCAATGTTTTGCCAATGTCATCGGTTTACACAAACTATTGCAAGCAATCCACATTACATTACATTTAGGTAATTTTACAACATTTACAAGCACAGGTACCTATTAGCACCTGTGCTTGTAAATGTTATAAAATTACCAGGCTACAGGTAATCTTAGAAAATTACCACATAATCCAGAAGATCTTATAATATTTATCCGGATAAGTACCTAACTAATTAAACAAGTACAAAGAGCCAAAGTAAAGTCAGCACAACTTCCTCAATTATTAAAACACAGCAATTCATCGCCTCCCCCGGCTCTCCTTTATTCTCCACGAAATTGCTATAGAAATATTAAAGAGTAACACGCTATATAAGACTGATATAATAAAAAAAAGTTTCTTAGTAAAAAAAGCAGTAAAAAGTAAGTAATTTATTCAGCAGCGCGGAGTGTGACTGGTGCCGTTTCTTATGCAAATCACTCAGATATTTACGAGGTAAGGGGTTGCGCAGAGAGTAACTTTGTAAGCTTAACAGATGGGGCACTCGTTTAGACAGCTTTTTCGGCTCGTTTGGTTGAAGTGTCAAGGTTAGCGGGAGATATTTCGGTTTAAATTACTTTTTGTATGTGTGAACATTCGTTAAAAACTTTTTAGCTTACATTTTCTCGCTTTAACAAGAGGGTAAAGTTGTGCTGTTAATCTTTGGTGGGTACAGACGCTACCCAAAACTGTCAAATTTTCCCAATCAACCTTGAACCTTATGCTTTAGCGATAAAAATGAAAATCTATTAAAGAAATTTGACAGATTGTAGTAGGTTGATGTGCTGGCGTCTGTACATAGATCATTGATTACTTACTTTTGTTGAAGCTGTAGGTTGTAAATTAATTGTTTACAGGAATACCTGTTAACTTCTCCAAGACCAAGTAAGCTAATTATACATGTGTAGGAGTCTTCTCCTCTCGAGTCGATGGCCGTATAATTATTATCTATCTATCCATCAGCCGGAATTTCTTTTTGGTCGTGTATATATTACTGTCCCTGAAGGGCTTCCGTGCCTCGGAAAGCACGTTAAGCCGTTGGTCCCGGCTGTCATTTGTGGATCTTTGACAGTCTTTACGGGTAGTCAGAAAGTCTAACAACCAGTCAAGGGGTATCGTATTACCCAGTAACTGGGTTGTG
The DNA here is from genome assembly GCA_916614155.1 of Mesoligia furuncula. Lineage (NCBI taxonomy): Eukaryota > Metazoa > Arthropoda > Insecta > Lepidoptera > Noctuidae > Mesoligia > Mesoligia furuncula. Next base: position 1,786,112 of record OU744809.1, on the reverse strand, counting down.
GAGGTCAGATAGGCAGTCGCTCCTGCATCAGGTTAGGCTGGAAGCCGACCCCAACATAGTTGGGAAAAGGCTAGGCAGATGATGAAGGGAAGTCGTAGCAGAGAGACCAGTGAGGGTGGTTACTTGGCCTGACCAGCGATAAGGTGGCCGGCCACGAGGCCTTTCTCCTTCTACCTTTCCCATCACCAAAACCGTAGCTAGCATAGAACGATACGACCGGGTTCAATGGTGGATCGGGATGAAACTAAGCCCGATGCACCAGTGGGCTATGACGATTTCAGGGCATCGAAAGCCAAAGGGGGAGATGGATGAGGTCTATGATAGAACGAGCGTATCCAGAAAATGCCAAAGGCATTGGAACTCCCACGCATCGACGAAACTCAGCAGGCTGCTTGACGCCGGGCTCCGGTGGGAGGGTGGTCGCAAACCAGGCGGGCGTTAGCCCTACCCCAACTGACTGGCCAATTCTTCCCGCAAGGGAAGAGTTGGTCAGTCTAATAAGGTGTTGGGTGTGATTGTCCAGGATGCGCCGAGCGCGAGCGTTCAGTTGAGTAACTGACGGAACAAACTGCGCTACACGAGGCGGCTTCTTCATGCATCCCATTGGCTTTTGACGCCCTAAATTCGCCTCTCCTCATTCTCCTCATAAGTCATACTTTTCGCTGCTTATTTTGACCACTTATCTGCAATGTAACCTACTTCCTAGTTCTAAAGCAGTGTCGCGTCTGCCCCACTTTGATCGCATCACGCTCAGTGCGCGCGTGACGTCGTGGACGCGTTTTGTGAATAATTGTCGCGTAGTTTAACTAGCCACACCTTTACTAGCGTATGTTTGTTTTAATATACAAGAGACTAACTGTGACTGCGGCTTCGTTTATGTTCTAAGTTTATTTTCTGGTATACTGTAAAAAAAAAGAAAATATTGTTTATTCTGCACAAACTAAACGCACTTTAAAAAAAAAACATTAAATACACGCGTAACATGCGAATTTTTGGTTCTAGGACATGCCGGTTTCCTCACGATGTTTTCCTTCGCCGTTTTGAGAGCAGTGGTGATGAAATAATTTACACAAAGTAAAGCGCCTGTCTGGGTTCGAACCTACGACCTACAACTCGTAAGTTGCGGCCATTACCACTTGGCCACCACTGCTCTACACTACATACATACATACATACCGGTTAAAATCATAACCCTCCTTTTTGCTTCGCCGTAGTCGGGTAAAAAGTAGTCAAAAGCCTCGTATTCGACCAATTAAAGTTTGACAATGTGTGTTTGTGTGTCTGTTATGTACATGTAGGTCCGGCGCCGCCGAGGCCGGCCCAGAAAGAGATGGCGGATGACCTGGATGCGTACCGCAAGTGCTGGTTCGAGGTGGCGCGGGATTAGATTTCCTGGAAGGATTTTGGGGACCCTCTTGTCCAGCAGTGGGACCTTAAAAGTTACCAAAAAGACTGCCGACAGAAGTGAAAACTTAAACAATTACGTGTGCATTTTTTTAATCGTCTAATAAACAAAACCCGCACGGTGTCGGTTACGGTAACAGTGTCGCGAGTTCAATAGTTTTTTCCCATCTCAAAAAATGCCTAACGCGGCTTAAGAAATTTTCCCTTAAAAAAAAGTATTGTAATCGTCTACTCGTCGTCGGTGGAGGTCTGCCCCGCTTGGGCGGAGCACCGCCGTGTCCTCGTAGAGGCGATCGGCAGCGGCGGCGACCTCTCCCGTCCGGCCCTGGTGCAAGCCATGGTCCGTGGTGAGAGGGAGTGGGAGGCAGTCACCTCCTTCTGCGAAGCAGTCATGCTAGCAAAGGAGGTGGCGGGACGGCTCAGGGAGAAACGCCCCAGGCGTCGGGAGCCGCGTGACGACTCCCGGCCACCGTAGGCGCGGGCCTGCGGGCGGAGAGTAATGGGTAGCTCACCGTCCGATCAGGACCAGGCCCGTGCCGGACGGCGCGTACGTGTTCCACGCGCGCCTCAAAGAGATGTCAGCGTCGAGGAGGGGCCCCCTTAGATCCGAAGCCTGCCGGGTCAGCGGGATTGTCCGAAAGGGTTACCGCTGGCCCGGAACATAAAGAGCTAAGGAAGGAACACGGGTGGGTTTTAGTCAGTAAGAGTCTGACACTCCCTTCCGCTCCACCCAGAGCGGGAGGAGTCATTTCATGATGTCCCATCCTAAAATAAAAAAAAAAATAATCGTCTTCTCCTGAGCATAGATGAGAATAGTAATGGTTATTCTGCGTCCAGTTAGACTGGAAGCCGACCACAAAGAACTTGGGAAAGGCAAGTCAGATAGATGATTGTGATTGCTGTTCTTTTGAGCAGAGGATCCTGCTGCTTATTTTTTTTAAGTATATTTTTTTGTCGGAATCTACAAGCCACGTGGCAGGAAAAGGTCGTACCCACTGATTGTTTTAGTTAGGAAATAATGATTTATTCCGGGCTAATCCCCTGAACCCCCCCTCCACCCTCCTCGATCCTCTGCTAGTTCGTCTTCTGTTTTAATCTCTGTCATAATCACTTTATCTAGATTACTCTTTTTGACAGGTAAGTACAGTCAAGTGAACGTTTCATAATTTACAAAATTCCTTTCAGAGATTTACTTTCTGTAAGGTTAGGTAGCTTACCTTAACTTATTCACTTTTTCACTTTTTTGGCAGAGATAAGGTGACCTTTCCTTAACGGAAACTACCAGCCACGTGCCAGAAACAAGATGTACGACTGTTTTATTATTAAGTCATTAGTTTCTAAGGTGAAAAAAAAATTAAAAAGTATTTATTCACAGAAATTATTATTTACAAAATTTATCTCCGCCAAACTGCAAAGCAGATTTCTAGTTGTCTAAGGGTAGCTAAACTTGTGTTCAAATCATCTCAATTAGTAACTGATCATAGGCAGCAAACATTCAAACACGACTACTAACGCATCCATTCATATATGAATGTGGTGGATATGTCGCAGTCGGATTGTATAATCCGGCAAATTACAGCTAGGCTAGTCGTTATCAAAAACAGGGCCGTTTTGAAATGCGGCGGTTCAACGATTAGCCGTATTGAATGCAGCTGAATAAAAAACCGCCGGAATGTATTCGCCGCCATGCGTTATTCAACACGGCTAGCCATAATGAAATACTGCGAGACATTAGCCGCCTCTTTGACAGGTTTTAGTTTCGATTCTTAACACTCGTGGCGCTGCGTGACATAACAATAACAATGCCGTCGGATACAGAACTACGTCGACATAGGATACAAGAGCGAGCGAAGGTCATCCTGAGGTTCGGTTTGGCTAGGTTACTTTAAACCCTTTACACAGAAATAGGAGCCTCGCGAAGCGGGGCTACGTCGACATAGGATGCAAGAGCAAGCGAAGTAGTAGTATGATACGGCTAAACGTGGCCCGCCTTATTGAAGAACGTATCGCAATGATAATCCGGCTAATCGTTGAACCGCCGCATTTCAAAACGGCCCTGTTTTTGATAACGGCTAGCCGTAATGTAATATGGCGGATTATACAATCCGACTGCGACAGATATATCTACATTCACCCCTGCAGTATGCTTGATATCAATACGCTTGTCCATTCACGGCGATCGCCCTTTGTAATGTTCCACTGTTACTAACACAAAGCGGTTCCAAGAACGTATCGTTTATTACAATTACTGACGGATTGATTTTCTAGTTTAATTGCAGAAAATATAATAATATATATGTCAGGTACTACTGGGACAATGGTAAACCGATGAACATAATTAATATAATGGTTCCGACAGTTAATTTGAAAATGACTGTCTTCTTTATAGCCCAAGAAATAAGTCTTCGTCGTAATTTTGGGCCAACTGTGCCCAAGAAATAGGGCTTCGTCTGCTTTGATGAACTGCAGATCAGAAAGCAAAGACAATGTGACATTCTATCAGTGAAAACGATGATGGAAATGCCAAAAATGTATAAGACTGACATATGCTATCGAAACGCTTATGTCAGTCCTGTTGAAAGTCGTTATAGGAATACGAAACGTTTTAAAAGCGATTGCCATTTGTCCAGGGCCTCTGTAAATTAGGTTGATAAAAATAAATGGAAATAGATAATATTTATTGTCCAGGTAATAAAATAATCAGGTTCACATGTTAATAGTTGAGACGACATAGGTAGCTTAAAGTACTACCTACAGCTAGGTTACAACATAAATAAATAAATAGATAGACAATTGTATGGTGGGAAATAAATAAATAAATAATATTTACCAGTGAGCCCAAACTAGGCAGTTACAAATACTTTTATTAGCCATCTCTTGAACTATCTAATCAAATTCAAATTCAAATGTTTATTGTTCAACACAGTACATAATAATAAATTCCTAGATGTCAAGTGAATGTGCAGTCCACTGTGTTGCACCAATCCAGGCATGCAAAATTATCTTTAAAATTATACTATGTCATAAATTCCAATTAATACCTTACACAAAGTAATTATTTCCAATTAATACCTTAAAAAAATTGATTGAAATTACAATTAGTACCATAGACAGTGTCATAAATTCAAAACTATATGTTCATTAATTAATCTATAATAAATTCTAAAATTAATCCATAATTAATCATTAAATTAATTCTAATTTATTCTAATATATTCTAGTTTAATTAATTCTATTAACTAATCTATATGTTTCATTAATTCAAAATAATACCCTGTAGAATATCATAAATTAAAATCAATAAGTAAGTAATGTCAGAGTATATAATGTCATAATAATTAAATAATGACAGTCAACACATAATTATGTGTTGAAAAAATATTTTATTTGTATTGTTAATTAACAATACAAATAAAATATTTTTTTGTAAAATAAATCTGACCCAAGTATTCACCATAATTATATTATGTAATAATATTATTCACACAAATTTCTACAGGTATTCATTAATTGTGTAGTATGTCTTACTTATCAGTCGATTATTGAGTTGCTTCTTAAATACATTGATATCTGTAATACTTATCAAAGCATTAGGTAATTTATTATAAATATGTGGTACCATTCCTAAGAAGTTTTTTTTGGAATACTGATTTTTTTTGTGTTGCCTGGTGCTTATTTTATTTCTATGTCGCGAACTGTGCAGTTTTTCAAATAGGTGGAAGTTTGTTTTGACAAATACAGCCACCTCACATATGTATAGGCAGGGTACTGTTAACACATTGAAGGACACTGAACGAGACACAATAGAAGTTTTATTGTTATTACGTCTATAGGCGTTCAGTGTCCTTCAATGTGTTAAAATACTGAAATTCACAAAGAACGGTTTGCAGCTTTCCGTGCTTTGAATACCGCATATCGACCTAACACATCTTTTGCGCTCTAAATACTGTCTCAATGTTGGTGGAGTTACCCCAATATATGATCTCGTATCGTAATGCAGACGTAACTTAATTATGCACTATACGCCATAACCAAAACCTTTTGATTTACCTCCTTTACGAGATTTACGGAAAGCATATGAATATTGACTCTGGCGTTTACATACACTGTCATTATGAGGTTTCCATGACATGTCTCTATCCAGATCAAGCCCTAAAATTGTTGTAGTCGTCGTTTCTGAAATTGTCTTGTCTCCATATTATAAGTCAGGTTTTTTATGATTTGTCCTTTGCTCAAAAGTCATTATTTTAGTTTTGTCAATATTATTTTTTTAATTATTAGCCCCCATCCATTCTACTAATACATGGAGACAGTGGTTTATCTCTCCCTCAAGTACAAACAAAACCATCGGATGATGTGTTTCTCTGGGCATGTCATTAATGTAAATAATAAATAATAAAGATCCCACAATACTTCCTTGGGGTACACCGTAGCTAGTAGCACACCTTATCCACGTTAGTAACTTGTTTTCTGTCGGACAAGTACGAGTTCAAAAGGTTCAAAGCATTGCCCCTAACTCCATACCTTTCCAGCTGATAGAGATGATAATAATGCATTGACGGTTTGGAAGAAATCATTAACATTATTTCTTCCATATAAACTTACATAAGAAGAAAGATAAGATTAATTCCGAATATGTATAATTCAACTAGCTGAGCCCCGCGGTTTCACCAGCATATGTTTTGATCCCGTGAGAATATCGGGATAAAAAGTAGCCTATACTATGTTAATCCAGGGTGTCAGCTAGCTCCCTTCATACAAAATTTTATCAAAATTAGTCCAGCCGCTTGAGCGAGAAGAAGTAACAAACATATAAACACACACACACTCTCAAACTTTAGCCTTTATAATATTAGTGTGATCAAATCATTCACCAGCCAGTAACCTAAATTCAAAGTGGACCAAAACTACGCAATAACTCTGAAATAACAACACAGGAACATAATATATTCACCAGCGCTGGTTTCACGTCAAAACTCGATAATATTTTTTTGAAACCTACTCGACTGGAATGAGCAGTCAACATAGCTATGTTTTTTGCCCGACTTTTGGTCCTGTCATGTCACCAAAGACCAACTTAATTTCAACGCCCCAAAAATCGGCGTCACTCATAAAAATGTTTGTGAAGCTCACATTTTCAACTGCAAAGTTATATTGGTGTGGTGCCAAAGAATATTTTAGGGTTGTTTTTCGTTTTGTTGGTTCTCTAAATATGTGATTGTTGATTTTATTACATAATGCAAGCATTAGTGAGGGCTTGATTTGTCATGATAAGGGTTTTTTATTTTTCAATGACAAACAAGTTTCAGCTTTTGACTGGAAAAATCTGTTTTAAAATAATAATTATTATTTTACTACTTTTTTTACCACGGTAAATTTTTCTATACATGCATAGACTGATACAAAATAAAGAAATATTAATCTAGCTGGTACTTTTAGAAGAACTAGGTACTTATACCTAAATAAGTGTGTGATGACTATATTCATAAAACCTGTCAAATTTTTTGTTAATACAATAACTTACTAACAGGTAAGAGACAACAACGGCCTATATTCTTGACCAAATTGATCTTTAGCCTTTCATGTCCCAACTCAATAAAAATATTACAAATACCTGAATACCGTACACCTCGGGAACAATAAAGCATTAATTACTGACAAAGCGCCATTTGTCGCAAGCACATTCTTACATGCATTATCTTCTTGTCCTACAGGAATATCTTCAAGCCGCTGCAGCACTGTAGAGCGGGACTCGGGAGTGTCCAGGTGTCTAGCGAGCCATTGTAGCACAAATACATACTGGAGCTATTATAAAAGTACCCTCAATTAATTTAATTGGCCTTAGTGTTAAGGGGATTGCGCACTGACGGACTAAGCTGAGATGTTGACTTGGAAACAATAATTTCGCCTTAGAAGATCGCTTTAGCAGATGAAAGTTGGATAGCCAGATATACGAGATTGGCTATATAAAGCAAACTTTGCTTTTCGTATGGAGAAGAAACTGCTCAGTGCTCGTTAGCTATTTCAGACCAATTTACATTTTACATAATTTACACGAAAGTACAGACGCCAGCACATCAAGCTTACCGAAACTGTAAAATTTTCCCAATCAACTTTGAACCTAATGCTGTAACGATAAAGTTGAAAATCTATTAAATAAATTTGACAGATTGTTGTAGCTTGATGTGCTGGCGTCTGTACATCAGTCAGGTATGAATTGTTATGCTTTACTGAAAGACGTGGTATCTACTGATAACTTCTAATGACATTCAACTATTTATCTATTCAAAAGCAATCGGCACCCTTATGGAGTAAGTAGCACACTATCAATTGAAGGTTACCTAATCCATTGCTTCATATGTTCGAAAAATTTGTCTTCTCAACAACATAACTAACGCAATGAATGTGGTTGAACTGTCAAAATGAAGCGCCATTTCTACTGTTAGTGTGTTACGTAATTTCCCTACTGGAGCTTGAGAAACGTATATTTTAACATCTACACAAGTAAAATACCAAATGATTTATTAAGAAAGATTTTTCTATAGTCATTTTTTATCCGTCTCCATCATCGTCATCGTCATCGTCGTCGTCGTCGTCATCGTCTCATCCATCGTTCGTCTCATCGTGTCGTCATTGCAGCCGAAAAACATCTGCTGCTGGACTTATGTCTCCCCAAGTACCCTTACTTCTGCCGTCCCTGGTGCCGATTATCCGCCTACTCACTCATAAACACAAAAAAGAGCATCCAACAATTCGGTGACGCTCTCCAATTAAATCTTGCCACATCATCCCATGAACAGTCCCCTTTAACCAGACAAGTTTACAAGACGCAACAAAACTGATGGTTACCATTTAAGGACCATTAATTACCCATACAAACGAGCCACCATTAACAATGGTATAATGGTTCGTCGCCAGTTATTTAGATTGATTCCATGCACCATTCATTAGCGATCGGAGTTCGGATTAATTTTAGTTTAACTTGACGATTAGTTAGATTGTGTTGTGTTGTTAGTTTGTTACGCGTATCGTTGGTTATAATCTTTTCTAGCTATACTCTATTCAGTTTGGCTTGAGACAAAACGTAAACAACATTTGACTACTCTTTAATAAAAAAATATTCTGTAAAATGTATCAAAACATTAATTTCTAACAAAAAAAGTCTGTCTAAATGTCTCTTTTTGTGACATAAAAAGATTTTTTTTTTTGTTAAAAATGAATTTTCTGATATATTTTACAGAATATCTTTTTTTTAAGAGGAGTTAAATGTTGTTTACGTTTTGTCTCAAGCCAAACTGAATAGGGTATAGTTAATTTGTTGAAAGTAGGTATTAAAGAATGTTTAGGGCTCCCTGGGCTAGAAACTTTGCTGTCTAATCTTATTACCTCGACATAAACTGTTCTTGTAAAGCTCGCGCCGACATACTTAAGGCGCTGCCCAAACGTAAGACAACGTAAATCGCTCAGTTGTTTATCGCACAGTTTGGTGTATTGGTACATATTACAAGCCAGAAAAAAAAATTGTGTATTGTTAAATGTACAAAGAAAACACTTTAATAAAAATAAAATTGTAAGTATCATGATTTAACAATCGTAAAACAGAGCTCAAAAAAATATTCTTCGTTGCATAATTCTCAAACCTTGAAGCGTAAACTATCATGTTTTATGTAACGATAATAAAGGGAATTTAGTCAACTGAAGATATATCATAAAATGATTCCACTGAGACGTGCATTTATTTTTTAATGTAATTAAACTGCGATTTTTTTTTATCTTGTGGTGATCATTTGATTCAACTAAAATGAAACGCAACGCTACTTTAAACCTTATTTGTTGCCCCGAAGCGCTATCAACATTTTTTTTTTAATTTTCTTCTTACTGCGCCTTAAGGGAAAAAAAATAAGTGAAAGCATCTTTAAAAGTGGAATTTATTAACAAGTTTTTGTTGTTGAAGTTGCAACTAGTGCTCCTTCTAGAACAGTTCACCAAGGGAAGTAGTAAGTACTACGGTCTAGGCCAGTTGGAAAGTTATGGATGTCGGTAGGTACGGTAAAATCCATAGCACATAAGACTGTCAACTTTATCTCTACGCGGTGTCACTCTGAATGTCAAAAAGGTATGTGGCTACTGAAAATGGGCCCTAGGCCCGGTATCTATCCACCAAAGCGGAGAGGAGAGAAGACGAGAGGAGATGTGTTTTGAATAACCAATCAGATTTCGTTACTTCCACATCTTCTCTCCGCTTAGCTTCGGTGGAAATGGATCTAGCGGAGAGGAGAAATGTCTCATTTTTCTATAGAATTTGTGCCCTGAGCGAGCACGCGGCGCGGCTGAGCGGAGATGTGTGTAGTCGGTCGGCCGGGCGGGTGGCGGCGCTCGCGCTCGCGAACCCCGTTCCCCGCTGTCTTCTCCCCGCGCCTCGCACACCAGGGTCCGTACTCCTTCAATAATGTCCTCACTTTCTCCCACTCGTCTTGCAGCCTTTTACTTCCCAAAGGACCACTAAAATCTCCGTTAGCGTTAGCTTTGGTGGACTATATGTCCACAAACCCTTTGTGGACATATAGTCCACCAAAGCTTTAATTTGAGCATGCGTGCTTCTTACTCAAGCACTCCTCAAGCGCTTTTCTTTCTTCTCTCTTAGTTAAAAATGATGTTGTTTATAATGCTTATTGCTATGTCTATTCTATGTTAAGTAAGACACAGCTCACCATACGAGTAAGCGCTAGGTATTTTAGTTACCATTAGAAATTAAAAATAGAAACGTCTATGTATGTACTTACATCTTCTTTCGATCACTCATTGCGACGAATTCGTAATATGAAACAATGATTCGTAATAATGATTGTAGATAAAAGGTAATTCTGTGCACTTTGAATTTTAAATGAATTTCATGACAAAAATAATTTGACATTGACAGAAAGAAACAAACAAGCACAGAGTACATCAAACAAGCCTGTTATATTTAGACTAAATATTACTGTCACTTTAGCCATTTAAGAAGTATCGGTTGTCATGTAATCACAATTTGTTCGGGTTATACCGGGAATATAATTTTTCCTAATATAGCAACACTAACGGAGACAAAGTTTATACCCGTGGAAAAACTTGTCTCTATGCGTCACCGTGCTAGCTGAAAGGAGAGAGAAAATGGGAAAGAGATGGTTTTGTCCCCTATTTTTCTCTCTCCCCTTTTTAGCCGTGCTAGCCCTGCTGATAGAGTAATTTCCATCACACATCTTCGCTACGCACAGCTCACATCTTCTCTCCGCTACGAATCTCCTCTCCGCTTTGGTGGAAATAACCTGCCAGCTTCGCAGCTCATCTCCTCTCGTCTCCTCTCCGCTTTGGTGGATACCGGGCCTTAGACCTTATCTACTACAGTAAAAGGTACACAATACAGTGAGGTGGTGTCTACTACGTCCAGCTACACCGCGCGGCGCTGCGCGGCCCACCTCACTGCATTGTGTACCTTTTTGTGTAGTAGATAAGGTCTATAATACTATTGCTGTCTTGAAAACTGCGCGCCGCGTCGCGTCGCGGTGTGAACTGGCCCATAGAGATTTTGAATTTGGATGAACGCATCCACATACTATGTGAATACCAAATTCTTACCTTTGTGATTATGCTAATATTTCCCCGGGACTGTTTGCACAGTCAAAATTAACCTAGAAAAATATATTTACATAAAAACAAAAGCAAAACCTCAACAAAAAATTTAATCTCAGAAATGAATTATTTCCTAATTATAACTATACGGTACGTACGGTATTTTCCACGTAGCCAGGTACTATTGTAGTTTCCGGTAAGGACAAGGTCACCTTAACTTTACCGACAAAAAATTATGAATACTTATGAGGGAATAAGCAGCAGGATCCTTTCTGCTCATAAGAACAGCGATCATCATCTGCCTAGCCTTTTCCCAACTATGTTGGAGTCGGCTTAAAGTCTAACTGGATGCACAGCAGCTATCAGTAATGCATCTATCCCACCAAAAACATAAATGTAAAAACCGGGCAAGAGCGAGTCGGACTCGCTCACCGAGGGTTCCGTAACATCCAGGTTCATGCATAAGGTTTATGTTTATGAAATTAAATGTTTTTTTATTTTTTTAGTTGGTTGAATAAAAGGTAAATTGCGGTTTACGATTTATGACGTATTAAAAAAAAACTACTTACTAGATCTCGTTCAAACCAATTTTCGGTGGAAGTTTACATAGTATTGTACATCATATATTTTTTTTTGTTTTATCATTCTCTTATTTTAGAAGTTACGGGGGGGGGGACACACATTTTACCACTTTGGAAGTGTCTCTCGCGCAAACTATTCAGTTTAGAAAAAAATGATATAAGAAACCTCAATATCATTTTTGAAGACCTATCCATAGATACCTCACACGTATGGGTTTGACGAAAAAAAAATTTTTTAGTTTCAGTTCTAAGTATGGGGAACCCCAAAATGTATTGTTTTTTTTCTATTTTTGTGTGAAAATCTTAATGCGGTTCACAGAATACATCTACTTACCAAGTTTCAACAGTATAGTCCTTATACTTTCGGAGAAAAGTGGCTGTGACATACGGACGGACAGACAGACAGACGGACAGACAGACAGACAGACAGACAGACAGACAGACATGACGAATCTATAAGGGTTCCGTTTTTTGCCATTTGGCAACGGAACCCTAAAAAGGAGAGCCAAGTTCAATACAAAAATTATGCTTGGCTGTGGGCTTCGTCGCAAAAAGAATGGAGATCTAAATGAGTGCCAAGTTCTATGCAAAATCCAAATACGTATTTATAGGAACAAAATAACATTATGAACAAGTATTAAACTCTATTTCTTTGCTTTATTGGACCTATAACAATTGCTGTTATTTAAAAATGTGAGATCTTAAAGTAGGTTAGATTTGACTTGGCCAGTTTTCATTACATCAGTCATTTTATAAAGTTATTCAACATATATATATATTTTTTTAAATTCTGACAAGAACTGGCCAAGTCTCACATTTTTGAATAACAGAAATTCCTAAATAACAGCATTTTTTTTTTACTTTTTTTATTTTTAGATTTTTACCTACGCTTACACACAATTATCGAGCTGGATTCCAAATTTCATCCTTCTAGGTCATCTGGAAGTAGGTTAGACTTAGGTACTATATGTCAGTCAGTCAGTCAGTGCTAAAATTTACGACTTTTTTACCTTCATATCTTTATAACCGTTTGAGCTAGCTTCATGAAATTTGGGCTTCTAGATGTCCTTATGGTTTTATGTGTTTACGTTAAAGAGGTTTTGAGTTATAGAAGGGTCAAAAGTGGCACCAAGTGGTTCGTGTAATATTACACTCGGCGCTGGCTAGCCAGTTCCTTTGCTTGAACTTGGCTTGACACGCTGCCGCGTGTCTAGATATTCAGGAGTAGACGATTACAATTCTTTTTTGAAGTGAAAACTTCTATAGGCTCGTTGGGCATTTTTTGAGATGGGAAAAAACCATTGAACTCGCGCCACTGTTACCGTAAGCGACACCGTGCATGTTTTGCTTATAAGACGATTAAAAAAATATCGGATATCGTCGGATGTGTTCGGCTATCCTCGGGTTTTTTTTTTTTCCCTTGTCCTAGGGTTCAACAATAGGATGGACCCTAATCTAATTACAATCTAGCCTTTTAGATAGACTAATAAGTAATTTAATTATAACCTAAACTATTAAAAATTGTCTTTAGTAAGAATGTGTCCAATAGCACTTTTCTTATTGTCTCTATTAAGGCGAATACACTTCGTTCTTGTGTTTGTTTGGCACTTTTGTACTTTACACTATTAACTAACACTAAACACTAGCTCGAACGGTTTTGTTCTTTTTGGTCTTCTATGTTAGTGTGGTCAAGAAGCTGGATTGCCTCGACGTTCACATGCTGATGAAGTCTCTTTTCGTGAGCTTCTGCAAGTTTCTGGATCACTTTTTCGATGAACTCAACTTATAGGTCCCGGTGGAGGTCATCATTTCGTATGTACCAAGGTGCATTTACAATTTCCCTTAGCACTTTGTTTTGGAATCGTTGTATAATTAATATATTGGTCTATTTGGTGCAGCCTCATAGCTGAATACCATAAGTCCAAACTGGCATCAGGACTTGTCTGTACAGCAACAATTTATTTTGCACGGACAGCATGGAGTCCTCGGGATGTACTCGATTTTAAAGTATATATCTGATATGTCAGTGAGTGATGGCAAAGTATTCTGTTGGTGTTTTGTTTTCACTTCTGTCGGCACTCCCGGAGTACCACTGTTTTTTTTTTATTGGCCTATATTCTCCCACTACTGGGCAGAGCCCTCCCTCAGTTCCTTCCACGAAATCTTTTCCCGCGCTACCTCTAACCAGCCCTCGTGGTACGCGTCCAGGTCATCTCGCCACCGCATTAAGGGCCGAGCTCGGCGGTACCGTCCATCCTCCGGCACCCATTGTGTGAAGACTTTCGCCCAGCGGTGATCCTGCATGCGGTTGGTGTGGTCCACCCAATCCCATCAAAATAACATAACCTTAACACTATTCGAAATTAATTAAAATAAAACTTTAACGAATGAAATAAAAGTAATTTATATTTGAAATTAAACGGAGCATTACAATTACAGCGTGCTACTTTGAACAAACCTTTTTCTTGTTAAATTTACGGGTGGCAACTTATCACTATATATTTTTAATGAAAACAAAACACAACTGGAAACATTGATCCTTTTAATATACTTCTGATCGTACTTTTTAATTAAATATCCTATAATATATTGATGGCCTTACACATAAACTTGGAAAGCAAATAAAGTTCTTATTACTTTAAAATAAAGTTTAAAATGGTCTGTGAAGTGGTATCAGCTGTTGCAATAATATTGGCTAGAGTACGCTCAAGAATTTCACTTTCAATCTATCTATATCGATAGTGTGAAATGGATTGGATTGTCTGTATGTAAAAAAAATTTTTTTGGACATTGAATAAAACCGATCTTTAAGATTCTCTGCCCTAATATAAAAAAATGGTTTACAAAATCTTGACGATAAATCATTAAAAAAAAAATTATAAGAAACCTTCAGCCAACAGCGTCGCAAAACAAAAGCGTGTTTTAACAACATTATTTTTACGCCAAACAAAACCGCAGCCGAAACATAGTTATCAATAAATTCCGTATTCGCGTGACACAGGCAGATGTTCCGCGGCTTATCTCATCAAAAAAGAAAGCATATGTAGGAATAGTCCTACATTTCTATATAGGTCATCTACCTTATGTATATTCCTTCATTATTACATATATTTTTTAAGTGCACGCCTCCAATTTACATCAGGATATTCGGAATGGGATTGAGATGTTATGTTAAGATTAGGTCCGTAATTACGTAGTTTTTAGTCTTTACATGTACTTAATAATATGTGATTATGACATTCTTAATGTGCTCGGTATTCGGATAAGATTATTTTGTAGAAAATATGGTCCATTGGAGGAGGCCACCTGATCGAAATGGGATGTCGATATCTTTGACATTGTGGACACCTGCAATACTTTGAGGATTGCTCCTTCTTCATCTTTTTCTTTGCGTCGCTGGCACGACTTTTCTCAGAACTTGTTGTATGTCGCCAACTGCACCTCCTATCCTGCCCTGTGTCCTAAAACCTGCAGTCAAAGCACATGAGTAGACAAAGTGATCTCTGCGCTGCCACTAACGACGCCGTGGAGTTGGCGAAGTTTTGGGCCAACAAGATCTGAGGACTGCTGATGAGTAGATATCTGTACACACAGCTGGATAGTCTCATATGCTAGTGATTTCATCGGCATCCATAGTCTTCAAGGACAAGGGGAGACAGAAGTGCAGCACAGCGGAAAAATTAAAACAGTGGTCGTGCCTCCTATGGTTGGAAGAAGACACTCATGAGACGCTCTAGATCACAGATATAGATAGACCTAAATAACGCAAGTATCACGATCTGTATGAAAACTAAGCGTGCCATTTTTTTGACTACCTACTATGACGTCACAAGCACTATTTAATGATGGGAAAATCAAAACGATTCAAAGACGCCGCCGCCGCGTGCTGCGTCTCGCCTCCCGTAAGCTGGGCATGCGGAGTAGTTCTTACTAACTCGTACAGTTAAAAGATTAAACACGTAGATTCCTTTTTTTTATAATGTCCCCTCTTTTTACACTTATTAAGCAATGATGGGGGTCCATGGTCGTCACCTGCGGCCATTGAAACTACCACCACGACAGGCGATACTTAGATGTATGAACATACGTCAAGCGCACCCAGACAGACACCCAGATATTCTTGTAAATTTTGACGTTCTAAAGCGCCTTTTAATGACCTAGTTGAATGAATGATTTGACTTTGGCTTTTAATTAAGAATTATAGTTCCTTTTCTATGTCACTAGACTGACACCTGGCTGTCTGGAAAATATTTTTACCACGACATTTACACACGCATTCCTTACACAACAACACACACAGATACACACACACATTATACACATACATTTTATATTGTGTGCCTTTCTGCCTTTTAGTCTGTGCCAAATAAATATGTATGTATGGTCTCAACTGAAGCGGCTCTTTGTGCATATCACGGATATGTTTCCTCCGTACTATCATACGGGCTCTTGTTGTAGGGTAATTCGGTAGATGCCAATAAAGCGTTTATGATACAAAAAAAATGTGTGCGTGCAATCTGTGGAGCTGGGTACATGGATAGCTGTAAGCCACTATTTAAAAAGTACAACATTTTACCCTTAGCGTGCATGTATATTAAAGAATTGTGCCTATTAGTACGACAACATCCTGAAAATTTTATTAAGCATACAGATATAACCAAAAGGAATGTTGCCTCTAGAGATAGGCATAGGCTCTGCTTGCCACAATGCAAGCTCGATTTATATAAAAGGAATTCATTTATAATGGCTATTAAGGTATACAATAAATTACCAAACTCCTTTAAAGAACTACCTTTGCTAATGTTTAAAAAAAAACTGATTCAGTGGCTCAAAGAAAAATGTTTTTACACAGTAAATGAATTCGTGTCACATGTCGAAGAAAGAAAGTAATGTCAATAAATTTGGTTATATTTGTTTTTTATTTTGACATTTACTATTATTATTATTATTTTTTGACATTATAACAATATTCATGGACATTAAATTTTTTGACATTATAACAATATTCATGGACATTAATTAACATTTCAAATTATTATATAAAATCTGACATTTTATAACAATCATATTATTATTATTGGTAACTAATGTAATGTTATGATATTTTTAATTATTTAATGTAGGTATTGTGAAATTGAATATTTGCAATTAATTTAATATATAATCAGACATTTTGTAAGTCCATAGCTGAAGGAATAACTATTATGATATTTTTAATAATTTAATGTATTCTAGAATTAAATATTTGCACACCACATGTAATGGTAGAATGTAATTGGGCCACATTTATAATAAGATCATACTATTTTGTACACCTACATTTTGGCAAATAAAGTATTATTATTATTATTATTATTATGTTTTCTATCTTTTCTTTAATTCTCAACCGTTCGTGCCAAATACGAAGGGAGAAGAATGCCCACACAACCATAAGTTAAGATGATTGACTTCTTCACAATCGCCGCAGCTGTACTATTGTATACAATATTATTATTTTGACACTATTAACATTATAACTATAACACTAGTACAAGCTGCTGTTAATGATTAACATCATTCAGATATTATCTCGAGAGCAATCAGCAGCTATCGACACTTAACACAAGTTTAATGTCGATCGAAAATGTATTAAATATTATTTACTCGTATCTTATCTTTTAAGTTAGCTATTTTGTAGTAGTAATATATCTTATAGTAATATAATATCTTATCTTTTAAGTAAGCTATTTTGTTCATTATTTTGATCTTCTTGTTCAATATGGTACCTACTATATTGGGTGAGTTGAGATAAAAGCATGAGGATTTTAACTGGGTGACCAGCGTGCAAAATCAGAAGTTACCAAATGGGTAATCACAAAAGTGACAAGCATCAGACCACTATATTCTAACAATTCATGTTAGACTTAAGCATAATCATGCCGTTAATGTTCCCACTGCGGAAGACATTGGCCTTTTCTTTGTGAGAAAGAATGGGCCATAATCCACCACGTGGTTTGGTGCGGTTTGGTGGATGTTACATGTCTTCAAGTTTTTAGTTCTAGGACATGCCGGTTTCCTCACGACGTTTTCCTTCACCGTTTTGAGAGCAGAGGTAATGAAATAAATAACACAAAGTAAAGCACCTGCTTACCTTCGGACCCACGATCTACGTCTCGTCCGTCGGGTATGTTATACTTATCAAATCAAATCAATAAATATTGTATAATTATTCTAATTTATTTTTCATGTTATAAATGCTAATTTAATTTAATCTAATTTCTAATTTTAATGTTTAATTTTAATTGAATAGTTTATCCCTGTTACTTATGTTGCTGTGCCCTTACAGGGTCCATAACTGTATCTTAGCTTTAAGCCTACTTGTAACATCTTAATTCACATTATGGCATGCAAATAAATGAATATGAATATGAATAAAATCAAATTATTTATTTGCTAGAATGCAGGTAAGTATACAAATAAGGTCGTGAAGAATTAAAGTAGAGTCATACATTCTGCCCAAGATTCGACATGCAAAATTTAAATCAATGAATACGATGCTATAACTAATAAAAAATAAGAACATTTAAACACAATTATCGGATAAAAATTAACAGTGAACAATACAATTAATAAATACTTAACAGTCAAAAGAAGATCAAAATGTCAAAATACAATTCCAATGTCAAACTACAATTAAAATTAGTTAAGTAGTTAATCATTTATGACGGCACGGTTGGCGCAGTGGTTAAGCGATTGACTGCTGCGCTGCGTGTCGCTGGTTCGATTCCTGCACGGAACAAATATTTGTATGACCTACAAGTAGTTGTTCCGGGTCTGGCTGTTTGTGTATGTGAGTTTAAATGTTTGTAAACGCACCCACAATACAGGAGGAATTCCTAGTGTGGGGCAAAGTTTAAAAAAAAAATTGTATTAAAAAAAGTCATTTTAGTCGAAATTTTAAAACATTCTATAATAATCGGTCTATAATAATCGGTCATTTAGAAATTCAGAACTCCTCCCGCTCTGGGTGGAGCGGAAGGGAGTGCCAGACTCTTACTGACTAAAACCCACCCGTGTTCCTTCCTTAGCCCTTTATGTTCCGGGCCAGCGGTAACCCTTTCGGACAATCCCGCTGACCCGGCAGGCTTCGGCCCTAAGGGGCCCCTCCTCGATGCTGACATCTCTTTGAGGCGCGCGTGGAACACGTACGCGCCGTCCGGCACGGGCCTGGTCCTGATCGGACGGTGAGCTACCCATTACTCTCCGCCCGCAGGCCCGCGCCTACGGTGGCCGGGAGTCGTCACGCGGCTCCCGACGCCTGGGGCGTCCCCCGCGGCGGCTGAGACGGGAGGCTCTCTCCCCGAACCGTCCCACCACCTCCTTCGCTAGCATGACTGCTTCGCAGAAGGCGTTTCCTCCCGCCTGATGATGTGCAGGAACCTCCCGAAACGTCCGTGTCCGGTGAGGACCTGCGTCAGGCGGTAGGTAAGGGCGCCGTGGCGCCTCTCTAGCCACTCCTCAAAGAGGGGTCTTATCGCCGCTATCGCGGCGTGCCCTGCGCTGGGTTGCGACAGTCGCTCTTTCCATGCCGCCATGAGATCGCGCCGGAGATCCGTCCGCTCCGCAGCGATTTGCCGCGGAAGCGGATCCTCCCCCCGGCGTAGTGCCTCCGCGCGCCACTCATACAGGCGCGCGAGGACTATCGCCTCCAGATCCCATGGCGGCAGTCCGGCAAGGAGGCTTGCCGCCTCGCCCGAGATCGTGCGGTATCCCGGATAACCCTTATGGCTACCACCTTCTGGGGCGCGTTCAGGTACTGGGCGGCTCGCAGCCGCCGCCGCAGTGACCGCGCCCACACCGGGGCCCCGTATAGGGCCATGGACCGCACGACCCCCGCGTAAAGAAAGAAAGAAAGAAAGAAAAAGTATTTATTGCGACTCGTACAGGAAGATCACAAACTAAACTAAACACAGTCAAATAAAAATCCAAGTTATATAAAAAAAAGAAAAAGTATCAAAAGGAAAATAAAACAGAAAGTCCTATACGAGGCCAAAAGGCTCCAATCTCAGCATGATGCTGCGACATTTAAAAAATAAATTTCACAGCGCTGGTATTCTGATAGGGCCCGCTGTGATGTCACGGGCAGTTACAGAAACAGAAATAAATAATTATGTAAAATATTAGCAAATAATAAAATAAATTAATTTTTTAATCTGCGCCAGACGTAACCTCATTACTTGTCTATGCCTTGCACTCTCTGGTGTGTCTGTGGCATAGCTGTGACAAGTAAAGCCTCCGGCAGGAGGCGTTTGGCCCCCTCAGGTTGGGCAATAGCCGCTTGAAGGCGGCCCCGGCCCGTTCCAGTTTGGGGGCCAAACGTCGGAAATGCTCCACGAAGTTCCACCGGCTGTCGAGGACGAGACCCAGGTATTTCATCGTCATCCCGACGCCGATGTGAACCCCTCCTACCGTTAGTTGGGATCCCGATGGCGGCGCGTTCCGCGACCCATGAAACGACATGGCCTCGGACTTGTGCAATGCCACCTCGAGACCAGAAAAGCCTTAAGTTTGTGTTTGAAATGTTGAACTGTGTAATTTTTTAAATATTCCGGTAATTTATAAAATATGATTGTCCCATACAAATAACACTTTTCCTTAAATGTGCAGTTTTATAGCCACCGACATTTAAAAGGTTTTGATATTGGCTTCTCACGGGACCTTTTCTGGTTTCCGAGATCTTATATAGATGTAATATAATGATCACGTCAATAAATAGGTACACCTCTGACTAAATTTTCGGAGAAGCCAGGCGTGATGGTATGTATGTGTTATCATCATGAATGCAACAGGAGAGATTCGAATTCAGATCCCACTAATGTCTTTCTCCTTTTGCCTCTGACTTGCACATAAGCCACTAGGCAGTAAGCTTATAAAAAAATCCGACTTTGGTAGTGTACTAGCTAAAATAGAATACCTGCTGTGTTTATTGAAGAAAAACTGCAAATAAATGGGTGTACTAGCTAAAATAGAATACCTGCTGTATTTATTGAAGAAAAACTGCAAATATATGGGTGTACTAGCTAAAATAGAATACCTGTTGTATTTATTGAAGAAAAACTGCAAATAAATGGATGTACTAGCTAAAATAGAACACCTGCGGTATTTATTGAAGAAAAACTGCAAATAAATGGATGTCTAGGATAATCTTCTTCTTCCGTCCCTGGTCCCGTTATTCAGGGTCGGGCCTCCTCACTTTTCTGGGCTTTTTGAGGTCTCTTTTTATATTTGACCACCAGGTCAATGGCGGGTGGACTCTTCCTCTCTTTTACTCTGGCAGATTTAATGCAATTTGTGCCACATGATCTTCATTGCGTCTTTTAATGTGTCCATACCATCTGAGGCGGTTTTCGGTCATTTTGTCAGTGATGGATGTCTAGGATAACAAATTGTAATATTCAAGTGGTCCATAAAACGACCTGATAAACAGTTAAATTAACCAAAAAACTTCAAATATTTTATTGAACGAAAATATCGTGTTCAACATTATGAAAGGGGCAAAATCCAGCTTAATTTAAAAACAGTTCACACTTCTTCTTACATAAAACCACACATCAGACCTTACATTGCCGCCAAAGCCCTAATGCACAAACGCAATCAAACTCAAATCACCAAGCACCATTCACTCTAAAATTAAACCCTAATTCAGCGCAAGAGTCGACGTTATGCGAAGTCCTATCACCAATTACTGACATAAATTGACCTGTGCCACGGCAATCCAGACGCAAAGCCAAGTCTAGTGAAATAAACCTCTGGCACTTTGTCTATGTACCAGTATTAAACCCCGTTAAAGCTTGTAAGTGGTGCAAGTGGGGAGATTATGGGGATTTCTGTAGGATGGTGGAAAGTCCAGGATATTGGAATAGCTAGGTTGTTTTGTTTTTAGTAGTGTTTGAGTGGAGCTTTTCACATTTTATAGTTTAAAAGCTGTAGAGTCCTTTCTAATATTAGTCATTCATCACTCAATTTAATAAACCTTGTATGTAGTACTTTGTCCTACCATAAAAATCAAGTGAGACTCCTCTCATCAGAGATTAAGGCAACGTTTCTCTCGAAGCCTTGTGAACCACAAACTATGTCTCACCTGCTATTATTATATCTATAGGTAATCTGGTCTCTGTGCTGCCACTGACAACGCAACGAAAATGGCAAAATGTTGAGTCAGTAAAATAAAAAACCGGTCAAGTGCGAATCCGACTCGCGCACTGAGGGTTAGGTATGCAGTAAATAGTTTATCACGGATTTTTTTTAATGTATCTAAAAATTTACAGTTTTCGGATTATTTCCTTTACTTGTGCAACATGACCTTGCTTCTAGCCAAATTTCGTGATTCTAGGTCAACGGGAAGTACCCTAAGTTAAGGTTTTGATTTCGGAACATAAACACCCGTATCTTTTGATTGAGTTGACTTAGAAGCTTAATTTTTTCACTGCTTTAAGGGATTGCAGCCTTGAGTATTCGATATTAATTTCAACTTCATAACTCCACGCGTTCTTGAGAAAAAGGGTCTTGACCGATGGACAGACAGACAACGAAGCGATCTTATAAGGGTTCCGTTTTTCCTTTAGAGGTATGGAACTCTAAAAATGACGAAGATAGAAGACACAAGGAAAAATTCTTGCCCACGTTATAAAGTGATCTAATAAACTTAATCCCAATTTCGATGTCAGCAACTCCGTCCACTGGCTACCAGAACATTCTACTCCCCGCTTCCACTTATCACTGATACCGCTTACAAAGAGCAACAGAGCGGGCACGCACGTCCGATACGCCGCGGGGCAATCCGACCAGGGCTGGCTCGCACCTGGTATTAAAATGTACTATTGTTACATACACAGGATTTATCTAACATTGGTTAGCTAAGCTGATGATGATTGAAACATGAAATAACAAGGTGCTCTGAAACGTAAAAGTGTTTAAAGACGAGGGATTTGTTAGGGGTGGCGTGATCGCCCTTATGCGAGAAGCACAGAACCGGTCGAAGTGGAGGTGCTTGCGAGAGGCTTATGTGCAGCAGTGGACGTCTTTTGGCTGAAATGATGATGATGATGATGACGTAATCTCCCTTCTAGTATTCTTCATCATTTGTGTCAGAGAAAATAGCTGGTTTATAAAGCCAGTTAGGACGGTTGGTGGTGGAGAGGACTTAGGTGTCGAAAGTAGAGGTCCATTTAAAAGAAGCCATTTTATGACTGTTCTTTGTATATACGTATTTCGTGCCGAAACATGAGAAAAAATAAACCTATAGCTTGCTGTCGACAGCAGTAGACCTCATCTGAAACGGAAACTATTAAGCTTATGGCTAGCCACTGTAATTGCGGATATAAATTTGATTTTACCAACAACAGAAGGCAAATTCCCAATCATAATAAAACGTTCTTAATCAATAGTAACAATGTCATCTCAGCGATAATCAACGTGAAAAAGTTGTCAAAATTTAGGAAAATTAGGGGATTTTTTACAAATTGAGACTGAGATTGAAATGGGAACGTTCGTCTATGGGAATAGCCACTCTGATCAAATATCATGTAACCTGACTCTTATGACTACTCTCTCTCTTATGACTACTCTGACTACTCTCTCATGACTTCTTACTTGCACATCCCTGCGTTTTGGGCAAAAATTTAATGCAAATCATCTGAAGCTAGAAAACATATCCGTTGGTTATTCAATTACATTTGAATGCAAGAATTGAGCCCACGATCTTTATCACAGAAATTGGATGCGTATAACCGCTATGATACTTGAATTGCCTGCGTAATAATCATAATGATAAAAATCATACTTTTACCAAGCAAAATTATCGTTCGGTAAATATCAAATTAACAATTGTAATTATTGAATTCGGTATAGCGATATCTTGCTAGTAAATTTGTGTTTTATGAGAATGTGCCAACGATAGAGATAATGTAGCAAATGTTAATATATGTGCATATATACAGGCTTATCAGACTGAAGGCGCGAATATGAGCTTTTACCAGAAACCGCTTATTAAGGATATTCAAGGAATATTGCGTTAATATCGTAATCGCCTTTTCGGCAGGTGGATCGGAGGAAGCATTAAAATATATTAAGGTGTACTTTCATACAGTGGACATTTATGAGTAACATGGAATTATGAAAGTCTAACTTCTTTATGTTAATTACAAGTCAATGTGACCATGACATCTGCTAAGTTCAGCTCGTTTTGAAAGTTACTAATTCTCTCTCTATAATAATCAGGAGTATTCAGGAGTGGACATTAACGGTTCGATGAGAACATCCATGAGCACAGCCATTTCACCCACATGTAATTTAAAAAAAATAAGAAGTATGTATTGTTGCAAGAACAATAGGAATCTAAAACTTTAATTTCAGCTACATATTATGATGCTATTTATTTTGCAAATTCAGTAACAATAGTCAAAACTGTCTCAGCAGTTGCTCTGGAAAGCAAAAGCAGCCAACAATTGTACTTAGAAGTTGTCCTGGTTATCCAGAGTCAGCTCACCTTAGTTCAAACCTGCAAACCAACTAAACTTGTACTAAATTATGTCCCAGGGCCATTGTAAAATTTATCAACAGAAATGATCAGCTACAAAACAAACCTGACTAAAGAACTAGTCCACACAATCCTAGAGTTGCCAAACTTTCTACAACAGCCAGAAACTTCGTGTATTGTCTCTATTCAAAGGCAACTAATCTCTTGTATGTGAAGGTAATATTACAGTATTATGTGTTACTAGCGGCGCCCCGCGGTTTCACCCGCGTATATGTCAATCCCGTGGGAATATCGGGATGAAAAGTAGCCTATATGTTAATCCAGGGTGTCAGCTACCTCCATACAAAATGTTATCAAAATTGGTCCAGCCGTTTGAGCGTGAAGAAGTAACAAACATATAAACACACACACACCCCCACACACACACTCACAAACTTTCGGCTTTATAATATTAGTGTGATACTATAAATTTGTGACAGCCTCGAGCATGAGATCCTGGGTTTGATTCCAGGATCGGGCAAAGTTATAATGGGTTTTTCTATCTGAAATTTCTTAGGTAGCACCCTGAGTCTGGTTTGGTGTCTAGTTGACATACAATAGGCTCGTCCCATATTACATGGGACTTAAACATAACTGGTGAAAACCTGTAGTACATCCACACCTGCAGAAAAGCACTACAGAAAAATGTAATATGAAGCAATCGGAACATACCTAAATTCTGGTTTTCCCTTAAATTTTAGATCACCTAAATCCCTTCCAAGAACACAATTAATCATCCGACACCTCTTGAAATGGAATCACTACATAATGTGTTACAGTCTAAAGATAACAACACATCCTACGTAAACCTAGCTACAGTATGCAAATACAAACGGAGCGGAATCAGACACACTGTGCACAATGCATTGAGATCGTGGCATGTCGAACTAAATCCTCTTTGGAGGAGCCTCGTGTAGGAAGTCATCGGGTTCTATATTGTTATGTTGATGGACTTGGCTTTAATTGATGCTTAGTCTTTGAAGGTGGAAGGGGTGTGAAAGCCGAATTCGGCATTTTGATGTTTCAAGCGTTCCCCTGTAGATGACAGTTGACAGAAAAAATATAGCTATAACAGGAGGCACAGATTGTTCGTCGTGGCTAGGAGTCGAACCGTCGCTCGATCCCCGTCTCCTGTCCCTCGCACACTCTGCGCTCGACGCACGTTTGGACGCAAAGCCTGACTGTGATGTGGTCGAATCTATGAAGATCTTGTCAGTATGATTGAAGTATTGTGAGATGAGCGTACGACTGTGGAGTATTGTATACTTTCGTTATTGTTCGTAAATTATGTGTTTGTGTCTTTCACTAATGTAACTGGTCTTGGCCGTTTTATGTTAAAACAAAAAAAATAAACACTAAAACCCATAATTATTAAATTTGATTCTCGCATTGAAAATGACTGTACGTGCCATGCTTGTTAGTAGCAAAGGGTACTGCATTATAAACACAAGTACCTAATTGCAATCTTTCGAATTTCGAATTAGTCGAAAGAATTCGGGTTCACGTAGGTAACGATTTTTATCATAAGCCTACTCGAACACTGAAAAAAATCACTAAATCGGAAGTTATCCAGAAGTAGTAAAACAGGTAGTCTGATACAAAGTCAGCCTATAATGTTCCCACTGCTGAGACACAGGCCTCCTCTCATCTAGATGGGCTGTAATCTACCAGGCGGGCCCAGGGCAGGTTGGTAAATGGCACATGTCTTCGAATTTTTGGTTCTAGGACATTTTGATCGTTTCCTCACGATGTTTTTCATCACCGTTTTGAGAGCAGTGGTGATGAAATTATTTACACAAATAAAGCACCTACCTGGGCTCGTAGCCACGACCAGACAAGTGAGACGGGGCCGTTACCCTGGGCCAGCACTGCTCTAACAGTTCCTTAACCTTTTAAGCGCTTGGCTAAATATCAATTGCCTTGGCTAAATGTAATTGCCTAGCACGCGGCTACAAATCGATAAATAATACCTACATTAAATAAGGAGGAGCAATCGCTGAATAGAACTAAAAAATCATGCATGTTCTCTGTCGCAGAAATACGACATGAGCGGTAGGGGCACGGAAATATATTTGTCGCACAAATGCGACACAAGCGGTGAATGGGTTAGTGAACTACAATTTCTAGAATAACGCTATTGACAGATTCTTTGCATTGAAAAACAAAATCACAAAATCAACATCCTTGTTATGTTGTGTATGTTATCGCCAGTATCTACCTATGCTAATAACATCAGGCCTCGATCATCAATCAGGCTGTGAACCGTGGTTCATTACGGCATTATCCCTGGCTCATCCATCCGATGCTAATAGTGTCCCGATTATCAGGGTCACGGGATCGCACTGATTCCTGCAGCTCATTAAGACGAGAGTAGGTAGTGGTTTGATTATTGAGGGATACCTGAGTACTTCATAAATTATAATCGGTCTTAACATCAGCCATATTGTGTTGGTTTGGTTTTGAAACAGCACTTTTTACCCGACTGCCAAGAACAACTAAAAATAACAAAATAACGTGACTTTTCTAACACTCGGATGCAGTTGGTGTCATCAAATCTGAAATTGAATTAAAATTACTGCCACCAACTCCATCAGACTGCTTGAAAAAAGATATAGTTTTTTGATCTTTCATTTATTACAAGTTAAAAATATATACACTGACTTTGCATAAACTTCTAACCGATAGTATCCATACCTACTAATATTATAAATGCGAAAGTGTGCCTGTCTGTTACCTCTTCACGCTTAAACCGCTGAACCGATTTAGATGAAATTTGGTACAGAGATAGTTTGAGTCCCGAGGAAAGACATATGATAGTTTTTATCCCAATATTCCCACGGAATCGATACGTATGGGGGTGAAACCGCAAGGCGCAACTAGTAATATTATAAATGCGAAAGTGTGTCTATTTATATTTATATTTTAAATTGTTAGTTATTTTTTTAAATCAAGGTCCATTCATCATTATTATTTTCTTAATGGTAAAATTACAAAATATAGACGTAAATTAGTTCTTGCTTTAGTGATGGTGCCGCTAAGTGTTGAAATTACTGATTTACTTTACGAATTACTTAACTCTGGGTGACGAAGGACTAACATCGGAATCGAATTCTCAAAAGCTTACTGGACTGTCTACCTCCGTCAGCCATTACTATACGCATAAATACGAATTTATTTCTCTGCCGAACCCCCCACAGCCGTCTCACTTACGTAACAACCACTCCGAACCAACAAGTCATGCTCCTGAACTTAAGTGCAGTTTCTATTTTTCACACGTGCTCCGTAAATTCACATCCACAGCGGATCAAATTAAAGTGTACACCACTTTCACATAGAATTACAGTGCATGCCACTAGCACACCATCAACGGCCTTAAAAGGCGCTATATCATTGCCGAGTTATTTTGTACGCCAGTGTAATTTGGTGTGGTGTACTTTATGGGAATTCTCCCGTATATGACGGTCTTACGAAAGTGTACAGACACCTTTATGGCTTTAAGTCTACGTATGTGATGAAAATTGAGCTGGAATTTACTGACAATAGATTTTGCAATTTGTGATTCCTTGTATTTTTCCCCCAAGACGATAAAATCTACCAAATTATGTGAGCTACTGCAGTGTTCATAATCTCAGATAATTTACATTCCATCGCCTCTTAATCTGTTATTTACTTTAGTGACATGTATTCTAAGTTGCTTTTTGAGTGACCATTTGTAACAGAAAGGTCCTAATAAGATTTTGGTTGCAATGGAATTTGAACTTTGTGAAAGTATGACAACACCATCCATAACTTGAAAATATTCTCAAATTCCTCGTTCAAATCTATACATATAATAAATCTGTAGAAGGGTCAATTCTGTACATTGAAAATATTGAAAAAATAAATAGCGGGGGGTGTTGCTGGATCGATACCAAACCCAAATATGTGATTAAAAAAATTTTTGTCTGTCTGTCTGTCTGTCTGTATATGCAGGCATCACGTGAAAACTAACGGTTCGATTTCGATGAAACTTGGTATAATTATACCTTATTACCCTTGGCATAAAATAGGATACTTTTTATCCTGGAAAAATACGTAGAAAAAAAAAATCTTATTTTTCGGTTTTATTCATAGACGTTGTTCTGTAGAACCGCGAACACACGTTGCATTACCCGTAGTGGATAATTTTCCATTTCAATTTAAGAGAATACAGTTTCCTGTAGCTTTGTGTTACGCCATGACAATAAATAAGGCTCAAGGTCAGACCCTAGGAGTTGCTGGCGTAGATCTTACCGCGAGTTGTTTTTCACACGGGCAACTTTACGTAGCTCTTTCCCATGTGAGCAGTCCAAGAAATCTTCATGTTCATATTCCGGACGAGTTCACTATCAATGTTGTGTATGCTGAAGCTCTCAATTAACTTTCTGTCGCATTGTCACGATCAATTTTTTATTATTGCAAACTTTTCGTCATTGTCAGTAATTTACTGCTACATGCTACTTATCAAGGTCGGAATTACTATGAAAAAAATACTTACTACAGAACGCGAGCTCAACAGCAGTAGCTCAATTGAGGGATCTCCTTAATTATTATAGGCTTAGCCGTATTTGGGTCCAATAGATATTTATAAGATGTCATTGTCAGAGTTACTCAAAATGGAGAAATAAACCATCCACGCGAAGACCGACATCCGCGCGGACGGAGTCGCGGGCGGAAGCTAGTATAAAATATAATCATTCGGCATTGCCATTCTATAAATTAATTTTGTTTAAATTTTTTGTAGCCTGCAGAAATATTATTAGATAAATGATAAATGATTTATTTTCTGTAACTAGGTTTGTACATTCACTTTCAGACGTCAATCATATTTTTTTAAACTAGATGAGGGCAGCGTTTCCTATCTGACTATTCAGAGAAGAAAGGCCAAAATCAGAGCAGCTAAAATTATGGCAAGCCGCATAGTCCCGATTGTTGTTATTTACCAAACCATACTTATCGGTGATCGCAGTATGTTGTTATTCAAAACCTTAACTCCGACAGAAACTCGTATAACAGTAAATAACATGAATATTCTAGAAACTACTGTATATTTTTATTTTCCTAATCCCATTAATATTCATATCTGGTCCTGAACCTAGAAATGCACAAACGTAAACTTTAAAGAATGTACTAAACTCGTAAATATTTTAAATATACGCTCTTAAAGTAACAGTCGATACATTGTGCCGTGGATTAGGAGGGGCAGGATAAGAAGTGAAGAAAAATTGTGTTAGAGAGTAAATTGGAGATGTTTATCATAAGCAATTTTTTATTTAATTGTCAGTATGTTTATACTACATCATAATTATGATGTTTATTCACGTTTTTTTTAAATCTGAAGACGGAAAAAATGTTAGTGGCACATTATACAAGGATCTAAGCACAACATTTAGTGATAATGTTGGTGATTTTGTTAATACATACTACAAAGTGCTTCAAAATAGATTTTGATACAGCAGCAGTTTCCATTATCCTCTTTTCCTATGACTGATCAATTATATTACGATTAAATGAAAACATTGTAAACTCACAGCAAAACCTATCTGAATTCAAAAACTCCATAAAACACAAAAATATGTCATTATTAGTTACGTAACAACAATGGCTTGAATATGGACAAAGAAAAGATTACCAGTGTATTGAATCCATGTTCAAACCCAAGGAAACGTATAAGGGTTCAACATAGTCGGGGGTAGAGATTGTGGTGGTTGAACATGGACTAAACCAAATAAATAAGAAAGAAAGAAAGAAAAAGAGAAAAAAAATCTTTCTTTCTTTTTTCTTTCTTTCTTTCTTTAAATAGGTACACAAAAAGCTTTTCACCATGACAACAACCACCAATATCAAGATAATCCTCACTTCTGATCCAAAATATTAATTCCGCGCACAAAATGGAAGCAATCAAGGTCCGTACTGGCGACCTCATAACTCGATAGAACATAAATTTTTACAAGACGCTAAAAGCATGGAACATGGCGGTGTGACACGTAAATTGTCATCAGACTTTTATGTACCCATGAAACGTGCTCCGTCATTACTTTAGGAAACGTTTCATGAGATCTGGCTTGACTGGGAACGGTTGAGAGGGTTTTAAGAGGTCGTGATGTTTTGGAGTTCTGCGGTTATGGCAGACAGTTTAAATATAAGAACCTAGAACATTCGAAGTAGAAAATGAATACGATAGTAACCACTTTTAATACCCATCCCACCCCTCCTTCAAAAACGCAGTCGGGGGACCCCTGTCAGGAACGAATGTCCTTCTGCAATACTCGCATGAACACACACTATGTACGAGTGTGTGTGCGTGCGAAGAGACGGAAAGAGAGAGAAAGTCGCATGGATAACGCTTTTTCGTTACGTAACAATTTCTACCAGTGTAGGTACTCCAAAAAGCTCGGTTTTCGGCACGTTTGTTGCATAGGGAGAGCGGCTATTTTATACGCGACTGATTTGATGTCCGCACGGCAAAAGTATTTCTATGGCTTGCAGGTCGCAGTCTTCCACATAAGACCCCAGATTCTGTGAAGGTACAGCGGCCAGAAGACCTGGTAAATTATTTCTCTAACAAAATATATGTAAGTCCTTAAAAACATGGCCTTAACTAATGAAACAAAATAACAACCTCCTTTTAAAAGCATATAATTTCCTCGAAGCCACAGCCTACTTGCAACACCAACAATTTGTTGCCCCACCTGATCTTTTCCTTTGATTACAACCAGCTCTGTCGCCAAGAAATAATCTCGGCCAGGTGGGCAGCTATTTATCAACTTTCTTCACCTGCTGATTAGGGGGTGATAGTGATAAGTGTACTTACTGATTATATGGACTTGTAGACGATGTAAGTGGGATGTGTGGTTACTTGGTTAGTTTGTACTATAAGTGTGTTTCTAGTTGTTGCTAATAGGTTTGAAATTAATAGTAAGTAATCATCACTTCAGCCGAAAGACGTCCACTGCTGGACATAGGCCTCCCCCAAAAGGGGGGGGGGGGGTTTTGCCATAATCGCCACGCTTGGCAGGCGGGTTGGCGATCGCAGTATGGTATGGTGGTGGAATGCATAGAGAACGCTGCTGCCCATTCTCCGGTACGCCCCTTAGTCGCCTTTTACGACACCCACGGGAAGTATGGGGTGGTGGTATTCTTTAAGTCCGGCACCACACAGACAAGTCTTATAGTAAGTAATATTATCCGTGATTTCCCTGCGTGATCGAATTAGGAATGAGGAGAACCAAGGTATCCGGCATAGCTCGAAGAATTGCCAAACTTAAGTGGCAGTGGGCAGGGCACATTGCTCGCAGAACAGATGGCCGATGGGGCCGAAAGGTTCTGGAGTGGCGACCGCGTACCGGAAGACATAGTGTTGGAAGGCCTCCCACAAGGTGGTCCGACGACCTTGTGAAGGCCGCAGGAACCCGTTGGATGCGAGAAGCACAGAACCGGTCGAAGTGGAGGTGCTATGTCCAGCAGTGGACGTCTTTCGGCTGAAATAATGAATGATGAATGATGATGATGAATATTATTCGCCTCGTTGGTCTAATAGTCGCTACAGCAGAGCATGAGGTTCTGGGTTAGCTACACAGGTGGGGCAAAGTGTTATTGGGTTTTTTCATCTAGAATTTCGCAGTAGCAGTCAAGAGTAGTGTTGCCAGGTGTCCCGATTTGGGCGGGACGTCCCGATTTCAGGGGTCTGGGGACGCGTCCCGATTTGTACCTGATCGGGACGCTAAATGTCCTGATTAATCAAAAAATGAAAAAAAAAATCTTAAAAAAAATGTATATTTACGCTACGTAATTTTTTTAACACGGAACGCCATCCATTGGCTTTGGATATATTCAAATATTGAGAATTTCGAAACTGTGCAAAAAGACTTGTTGTTGTTGTTGACCCCTTGTTTTTTTTTTTGTTTACTGTCCCGATCTGCAACCCTAAATCCCGATTTTTTTGACCTCATATACCGATTTACAACAAATCGGACCTGGCAACACTAGTCAAGAGTCTGGATTCGTGCCCAGTTGATGGCAATAGGCTATTACATGGGACATAAACATAACAGACTTTAAAAATATAGGTGTAAGTACTATTATTAAATTCTTTATTTCGAGTAACCATGAGACTCATACAGTGTTAGTAACAATAAAATAAACTTACAACTATGTTAGTGATACAATTACACAAACAAACACAATAAAACAATCACTGCTTCCGCATTCTAGCTGAGATACTGGAGCAGCGACTTATAACACAGCAGTCCAGCCTATCAGCGATAACTCCCAGGATGCTGTTGGAACTGGCTCGCACCCTGCGCACCAAGGACGTACATCATTAATGCATAAAATCAATCAACACGCAATTCCGCAATAATGCGCTACAGAAGCGAGGCAGCCCCATCAACACTCTGAAAGCATTATTTTATTGCACGCGAAGGGCACTGTACGATCTCTGCGTAAAATGTACCCACAGGCTACAGGTGTCAAATGAGGAACAGAATGCTCTAAAAAGTGTTTTTTTAACCGCCGTAGAAGCACGCTTAAGAGCGTTTACGCCGAACGGCATTTCATACAAACTTTCAAGCCCTTGTTTTTCGAAGAGAATGAACCGATTTTAATGAAAATTCATACGCATAAGCAGGATACAATGGTCTAAAAAGTTAGTAGAGAACATTTTCGAAAAATAGTGTTACAGGCAAATTAGACCGATTTTAAACTTTCTATAGAAACAGAGATTTCCATTTATCTTTATTTAAATAAGACATTTCGTAAATGTTTTCTACTAACTTTTTAGACCTTTGTATCCTGCTTATACGTAGGAAGTTTCATTAAAATCGGTTCATTCATTTCGAAAAACAAGGGCTTGAAAGTTTGTATGAAATGCCGTACGGTGTAAACGCTCTTAAACCTGCGGGCAATCATATTCGCTCTGACCGACAGCGCCCTCCGCTTTCTCTCGATATCGTCATCATCCTTAAGGCTAGTGGTCAAAACATGCCCAAGGCACAGGTTAGGAAGAGGTGTACATGCTATGTACACCTCTGCCTAACCTTTTGGGAAAAACTGCAGGTGTGATATTATATTTATGTTTAGTTTTCGTTCCCGTTCGTATCTACTTCATCATCCAAATCAATGAAAACAAAGTTGTATCTACATAAATTTTTCAGCATATTCATTTATCAAGGTTTCGGAAACCTAAAGTTAATCCTACAAAATGTAAAAGCCTTTATATTCCATAATCCGACCATTCCTCTACAATACCAGTAACTCAATAACAGACACACGCAGCCAAAAACCAGACAGACAAGTTACATTTCAACAAAATAATCCGAACTTACCAATAAATACTGCATCACCATTTGATTTATTATTCGATAAAAGCAACGCTAGGGAGGCGAAAAACTATAATAAAATAATAATCGTTATGCAAAAAACTGTAATGGAATCACTCAATCGGAGTAATGTAACGAATGGTTGATTTATTACTTGTCGAGTAAGAAAAATGACTATAAAATACAATGTGGGGCTTAGAGCTGACGGGACGGGTACGAGACGGGGTTTTTGAGAGATTTTTTGATGATTTTTTGCGCGGTCACTGTTGGACTGCATAGAAAAGAAAGAGAAGCGCGATGACACAAGGCTGGTAATTTATTGCAAAATATGAAGCAATTATCTATTTACCAAAATCTATTGAATGAACTAAAAAAATTAAAACACTAGTGCTTTAGTAAGTTGCTTGTAGAAATAATCTGACAAAAAATCAGAATTATTGTATGGTTTTTATTGTAAAAAAGAAATTTTTAGAGGTTCTTCATGATTTTTTCTATCATATCAAATTAGTTGTATTATGTTTTCAACACACTATCTACCTATCACTATCTATATATCTATCACTATCTACTTTGTAATCCCCTTAAAGTAATTTGACAATTTGAAATGGAAGTAGTAGGTAGGACCTTAGTCAAATAACTTATCAATTAGTTAACTGCAGCAACATATTTCCTCTCATGATTTGAATGCAGTTATAAAATACTGTTATAAAATTTTGAACCATCTATTATAAGACTTATATATAACCGTTTATTATAGAAAGTTTTGAGTATTAATGTCGATGGCTATAATAGTAGGGAAGGCCAAAGAAACGATGGATGGACTGTGTGAATGATGATTATGCTTAGAAAGGGACACACAGGGCTTACAGAGATGACGACTAATAGAGAAGTATGGAAGAAAAATACATGTGGCGTCGACCTCAAAAAGATTGGGATATGAGAGCAATGATGATGTTATAAGACTTATCAGTGGTGCAAACAGTGTCCTGTTGTCTGCACGTTACAGCGACTGAAGGTGCCAAAGTCGGAGCCAAATTCTGGGCTGACTCTATTTAGATTGCAATCGACATACTATGCATTCCACCGGCCCCCTTCTACCTTCATATCCAGACGCACTGCAAGTTACCATACCTGCTTAGTTGCTATTCCACCGATTCGCACTAAGCGTTTTCAAATGTCCTTTATAATGAGTATAGCAAAAGAGTAGAACTCTCTACCTGCGTCTGTGTTTCTGAGCGCATACAACCCGAATCTCTTCAAAGTGAGAGTGAACAGGCTTCTTCTGGGTAAGCTCACTGCATCGTCGACAGCCAACAACCAGACAGACAACCTAGACTAGAGTCAAGAGCAAACCCATTTCAAATAAAAAAATTAAATAAAAAATTAGAAGTGTATCTACGCTTTCTGGATTCATATAGATTCATTGATAATCTATACATATAATAAAATTGTAGAAAAGTGGTGTCTGTACAATGGAAATATATTAAAAAAAAGTAGCAGGGGTTGTTATTATATCGATGCCGAACCCGAAAATGTAATTAAATTTTTTTTTGTCTGTTTGTCTGTTTGTCTGTTCGTCTGTTTGTCTGTTTGTCTGCTGTGTTTGTGCACGCTAATATCAGAAACGGCTTATTCGATTTAGATGCGGTTTTCACTAATATATTGTAGTAAGCTTCACTTAACATTTAGTGTTTATTTCATGTCAATCGGTTCATAAATAAAAAAGTTATGTCAATTTAAAGAATCACGGCGAACATTTGTTAAGGTATTCTATCAGAGTACGTAAACGCCTCGCGCCTGCGCATCCGTGGCTATATATACAAAGTGTAACGGAAAGGGGGTATCAACCCTGAAGGAGGTGAATGAAGATGAAAAAAAAATTTGGACCTCCCATAGTAATAGCACATCAATGATTTACTATTACTATGGGAGGTCCAAAATTTTTTTCATATTTCGACCTATGTTCTTTGGGGAAATTAGTTCAGTTTCATGAGCACATTCACCTCCTTCAGGGTTGATACCCCCTTTCCGTTACACCTTGTATAAAGCGCGCTGAGAGCCGCGCTGCTGCCATAATACCGATCCAGCCTGTCCCTTGCTGCCCTCTCCCAGCGACGCCCTAAGCCGAGGTCCGTACCCCACAGGGGGTGCCCTTAGCGTGTAGTCGCTTAGTTTTTAAGTTTATATTGTGTAGTTAAGTTGTGTATTATGCCCTGGCTGGAGGCCTTAATTTATTGAGGCATCCACAGGAAAGCCAGGTTAAGCAGTCGACAACCCCTCAGGTTGAACTGCGAGATGACCATTTCAAAAGAAAACGCGCCGCTGCCATAAGGATTCAGTTATTCGTAGCGAACGCACGTATCCTGGAGAGTATAGGCGAATAGTTGGATTCGATTATTGCGATTCACTTGAATACTGACTGTTTGCATATTTCATTTATTTATATTTTAGGGTTTGTAGGTTAGGTTCTTTTTCTTAATTTTCTTTAAAATTTTGTAAGTATTTGGTATAGGTTAGGCGGTTCTTTCCTTGATTATTGGGTATTTACTTATCTTAATTTTTATTTAGGGTTTTGTAAATAAATATTGTAAGCATTTATTATTGGTTAGGCATTTCTTTCCCTGATTTTCGGTATACTTATCTTAATTTGTATTTAGGGTTTGTATATAAATATTATAAGTATTTGGTATAGGTTAGGCATTTCTTTTCTTGATTTTCTTTATTAAGTATAAGTTCATTAGCTTAGGTTAGTAATTATTTTTTCTAGCAATTCTTTTGTTTTATAAAGTTAGTACGTTTGTCAGTGTAGAAGAATAGCACCACCCCTTACTGCCCGTGGGTGTCGTAAAAGGCGACTAAGGGTCTCACCGGAGAATGGGCAGCAGCGTTCTCTATGCATTCCACCACCATACCATACTGCGATCGCCAACCCGCCTGCCAAGCGTGGCGATTATGGCAAACCCCCCCAAAATTGGGGGAGGCCTATGTCCAGCAGTGGACGTCTATCGGCTGAAATGATGATGATAATGACGTTTGGTTTACACGTCTTAACACTTATTACTTAAACTGTGATAATTTTAGACTGTATAATAATCTGTAAGTATTTATAATTTAATTGTTTACGATAGTAGGGTGTTTACTAAATAACTGTGTGTTAAGTAGTAAGTACTATTTTATTGTAAGAATGCCTCGAAGAAGATCCAACCTCTCCCAATGTAGCAGAAATGCTAAAAGGATGAGATTAGTTCAATCACAGGAATCTGAGGAAGGTCGTGAGGCAAAAGGCTCTCTGCACCAGGCTAGGTTTCGTGCTGCAGAAACTTCGACTCAGCGAGAATCTCGACAAAACAAATCAAATCGTTCTCGAATGATGACAACTCGAAATAGGGAAAACGGGGAACAACGAAAGGCACGTTTATCTGTCGATCGCGAAGCTCACGCGCTATCGCGTGAGTCTGAGACTTTTGCTGTCAGGGAAACCCGCCTGAGCTCCCAGAGAGTACGGACAACAAATGCTCGATTCCAGGAGACACAGGACGAACGGGAAATACGTCTCACTGCCGATCGTGAAGCTCATACACTATCGCGTGAGTCTGAGACTTTCACTGATAGGGAAATTCGTCTGAGTTCTCAGAGGGTTCGGACAGCAAATGTTCGGTCTCAGGAAACACAGGAAGAACGAGAAATACGTCTCACTGCCGATCGTGAAGCTCAAGCACTAGAGTCTGAGACTTTCACTGAAATTCGCCTGAGTTCTCAGAGGGTTCGGACAGCAAATGCCCGGTCTGTAGACGGTATATTATGTAATTCAAAATATGCTGCCTGAAAAGTCACTATTCCACGCGGACGAAGTCGCGGGCACAGCTAGTACTAAATATTAGATACGATACGGAAGTAAAAAAAAATCGTGACCTATAAAGCTCCTAATTTCATTAAAATGTTAGCTCTTTAGCAGATTATAAGCGCCGACTTTTGGAAACGATTCCCTGCTCATCATAATGAATCGGTAATGTATTTTTATGGCGAAGTGAATGAAGGTCGATGTTGATTAATGGAACTTCATGTATTAAGCAATTTGGGGAACTTATAGGGCCATTATTTTCCTGTTATATATATATGTGTGTATGTGCATAATAACCCGTAAACGTTTCCTAAATTAACCGATGAAATGATGGTTCATTTCATCGGTCGATTTAGGCCAAACACGTTTACCGAGATGGTTCTCGGTAACCGCGTTTGGTTTTATTGGAGGATCTATTTGTATTGTCTTATTAAGTGTCTTAAAAGGGGTTTGTATATTTTATCTGACGTTAAGTCGTGACGTTATTTCATGGCCAAAATGAAACAAAAAAACAATTAAGTATGTCCTTTTTGATGATACATTATTTTTATAAGCACCCTCAAAAAATTAAAATTGCCGCTGTTAACAGAGGCCTAGTATACACATCTGACCACTAATAATTAAAAAAGACAAACATAGGGACACAGCATATATCCTTCATAATCTGTTTATGAAATATCTTTTAAATTGGTTCAATATTGGAGGAGGAATTAGGCGAGAGCTAAACCTGGACTTATGACTTTTTCCTTTGACTTTTTCAAAAAGTCTCGCCGACCACATACTAAAATTAAGGTGAATTGTGACGAATACGTCTAAATGTGTAGTTAGTTAGCATCTCAATTCTCCCATAGACGTAAGGACAAACGCATGTTCGTACATGCGCGCCGCACCGTCTCTCCCAATATTACCTTTGAAATGTCGCCCCAGTAATTTCCAAGCTATATTTTAAAAATGACAAATGAATGCCATTGAGTAAGTACCTAATGATAGGAGCACAGGACGGCAACTTATCGGTACTATAATCAAGGCTAGCTTCGGTGTACTTTGACAACCTGTGCGGAACGTCACACAGGATGGTCTAATGTACAAACACTATACTTTTCTTGGAGTCTAAAGTTAATGAATGAAATGTTTATCAAGGGTAAAGACGCTTAATTTTTTGTACTGTTTCTCATTCGTTTAACTCGAAGTGAAAATTCTGAACACAAAATAAATTAAAAATGAATTCATTCGTGAACCGATCCAAAGATGTTGGATTTCGGCATTAGGCATCTTTCACTCGCCTACCGAATGATTGAAAAATGACACCGACAAAATGATATAGAAACTCTAGCTTCCCGCGACTTCGTCCGTGTGAAATTTCTTGTACCCTCGATCCACCTCATCTGACACTCCCTTCCGCTCCACCCAGAGCGGGAGGGGTCATTTGCTGACTTTAAAATTCGTTTATTTTCAAAAAAAATCGTCAAAATTAGATTTTTTTTTTTTAAGTTATCCGTGATCATACTTACAATCCAAAAATTCAAAGACATTTGTGACAACTACCAACCCGCACTGGGCCCGCGTGGTGAATTACGGCCCACTTCCCCTCACCGAGAGGAGGCCTGTGACCTAGCAGTGGAAGAACACATGTGGCTGATAATGCTTGAGCGTCTTACTATACAAAAAAAAAATACGCGTCTACGAGAACCTTCGTTTTTCGTCGGTTAACTTCGACTGCGTAATTTTTTTTTTAGTGTAGACGGATATTAGCTTACTATGAAGCTGCAAAAAGCCTTTATTGTTTACCATAGGTAACTGTATAATCCATATCTACCTCACTTCTCACAGGTACCCAATGTGCTCGATCTCCAAGCCTCGCCGTTTGATCGACTCCAGGTTCAAAGCGTTCGTTGTGACCTCTTGCAACAGCCCGTCGCTCGAACAAACGAACCGTATTGTTAGACTGAATGCGAGTTGTAATAAATACGTTACCAGCATTTAATCTACTCAGATTGTGCGAGATTCTGTGATAGATTATCTGATGGGAGGCTCCGGTTATCGTGGAGTTGGGTACATTTTTGAATACCAATTTTAGATTATGAAGACAAACACACATAACATCACGCTTGTGATCCCCGAGGAGATTCACAGAGGTGTACTTATAGTACATTCACATTTCGCCAGTTATGTTTAAGTCCCATGTAATAGGGGGGAGGGGGGGGGGGGATAAGCCTATTTTGCCATTAACCGGGCGTGAATCAAGACTCTAGGCTGCTATTTAGAAAGTTCTAATTGGAAAACTCAATACACTTTGCCCGACTCTGGAGTCAAACCCAGGACCTCATGCTCAGCAGTAGCACTTGCGATACAAGACCAACAAGGTAGTTATGAAAAATGACATGGAATTAGAATTAGACGCGTCTGGGAAATTCAGAATGCTATGGTGACAAATTGACAATGTTAACAAAATATATATGTAATATTTTTTCTCTCATCAAATCATAAGGACTTGTCAGTCCAAAAATTGATCCAAAGATTCACACCTTCCGTTTTGTCATTAGTAATTGCAGCATAGCTATTCACAACCACTCGATACGCTTCTGTACCGTATCGAACATCAATCAATGTTATCGTAGGAGTTCTCTTAACGCTGTTCACAAGTCTAAAACCCGAAAATTTTGTCAGTTTAAATCAAATACACGACCGCTATTCTTCTGACAGCTTGTTGCTGTCGGGGGCAAGGTAAATCAGGTTATCGAAATGTGTCTTTCGATACGATAGCCTATCGGATGGTTGTGAATAGCTATGCTGAACTAATATTTAAATACACGAGCTCCTCAGATAAGTAAAATCTGTTCTTATAGAATTAAGAACAGATTTTACTTACCTGAGGAGCTAATTATAATAGTATAATTATGTTCAGGGTTTTGGATTAGGAAACAGGCCACGAGATTGTTTTCCTTAGCTGGTGTCGCCGTGGTGGACAAGTGCGCAGCTGCTCCTACCCGCTTTATTTTCCAAAACACGCATCCAGTTTTTGGTCCTAAGTCCCTCCATCCAGTGGTGCTGAAACTTCCAGTATTTCACCTAACCCTATCTATCTCGCGGGCCATTCATCATGGCTGGCTGTTTGTACCCCCCCTGTTTGCCGTGCACTTAACTAGTAACACTTCTCCAACCATCTCAAACTATGATGAATAAGTTTTTGTCGTGGCGTTCCCGATTTCTCGGAAATTAAGGAAATATTTGTTTCTTTTTACAAGTGTCAACATGTGGAGTGTTTTCTTAAGTTAGTGACTTGTCGGTGTCCTGACATGACGGTAATGAATTGTGGTGCATCTGAGCTTGGTTAGAGCTAAAGGTTTAAAAGCTGTAGCCATTAACTTAGATAGGGATTGTCTTTTGTTTTATTTTCAACCGACTTCAATAAGGAGGAGGTTCTCAATTTGGATGTTTATATTATTTTTTATGTATGTTCGCGTTCGGGCATAACTCCCTCATTTAAAGACGGATTTGCAAAATTCTTTTTTGTTCGAAAGAAGTTTATTCCAAAATGGTCCCATTTAAATTTCGTAAAGATCTGATGATGAGTTTCGGAGACAGACAACGGAACTCTTCAATAAATGCTAGCAAATCAACCACGATTAATGTTATCGCATA
This sequence comes from Mesoligia furuncula, assembly GCA_916614155.1. NCBI lineage: Eukaryota > Metazoa > Arthropoda > Insecta > Lepidoptera > Noctuidae > Mesoligia > Mesoligia furuncula. The sequence goes on along the minus strand of OU744809.1, from coordinate 1,745,141 downwards.
TGTATGGGGTAGGTAGGTACCTACAACGAAAAGGTGAAAAATAAAAGCGTATTTATGTTTATGCAAAAAAAAAAAAAAAACAAAAAATCAAAAAAAAAATTATTTGCTAAAATATGGTAGGTACATAAGGTGTTACAGTGAATTTGTTTCAGCATATCCTGCCATAACATGGCGTGCAAATGTATTCACAATCAGCGATGTCAATTAATCTAGCTTACAAATTACAGCTTCTATAGATTGGTCTTCTAAATAGTCCTTAATGGTATAATATCTTTTAAATAGCAATAGTTTGAAAAGTATTTTTTTAAACATTGTCAGCGGTAAGTCTTGCAAACTATTTGGCAAATGATTGTAAATAATAATCGATATACAGTATACATTTTTCTTAAATAATTTTAGTTTTATTGGTGGCAGCCGAAGTCTATCTTTATGCCGTGTTCGGCTATTTGGCCTGTCCGTGCACGTTTCAAATATATTGTAGTTCCTCTTAACAAAAATACATATTTCAAAGATATATAAACATGGCAAAGGTAGAATGTTAAGTGGCTTACAGCTGTCTAAAAAGTGAGCACCACAAATTGCTCGGATACATTTTTTTTGAGCTTTAAAGACTGTCAAGATCTACTGAGTTACCCCATGCTTACTGTGTGTACTTTATAAGCATCTGGTAGCTCGATTCATGGCGTGAAGGTGAATAGCTGTTGATCTATCCCGGTATTAAACCTAAAAAATTAAATTAAAAATTTAAAAAACCCCCGACACAAAAAAATAATAAAATTAAGTAAATGTAAGTAATTGGAAAAGGATCAAATAATTTAAAAACCCCCAACTTAAAGAATCTAGGTAACGAGACTAAAACAGATAAATTCATATGGCAGTCGGGGACCTCTTAGGATAGAAGGTGTTCCACAGAACGGTCCCCCGACTTCCATATGAATTTATCTGTTTTAGTCTCGTTACGTAGATTCTTTAAGTTGGGGGTTTTTAAATTATTTGATCCTTTTCCAATTACTTACATTTACTTAATTTTATTATTTTTTTGTGTCGGGGGTTTTTTAAATTTTTAATTTAATTTTTTTATTTCATGCTTTTTGTAGGGACTCCTTAATTTTTGTACATATTTCATTTCTTTTATTTTCTTGCGTTTTAAGATTCTGGTAATTTGGTGTATAATCAGTTATTTTATCTGTCAAAAAATAATTATTAATGTATAGTTGAAGAATAATTTTTAAGACTAAACGGATTTTTTTGATTTATTGTATCCTTTTTCTAGTTCTTCTTTTAGTTATTTTTGTACAAGTATTTCATAGCTTTTAGATATCTTAGGTATTTCAGATCTAGTTTATAAAATGGGACTGCGACACTATCTGATGTAGAAATACCTAGGTACGCTTTTTAAGTAGGATAATTCCATTCGTAGTAAAAATAGTCAAACTCAGTGATCGTAGGTACCAGTCATCACTCCACTTTCCTCATCATTCTAGAGCATTGATCAGACAAAAAAATATTTTCAAGTTTTTAGTTTTCATTTCGTTAGTTAATATTCCTCATTCCCTTTCAATATAGTGTACATTATTCTACTTGTCAAGCCCTTTCATTTGATACCTATATTGAAGGAGTTGTGCAAAATAAATATAATTCGCCATTTTGTGGTGGCGGCCATCTTGGATTTGAAATTTGTAATAGCGTATAGTACTATTAGTCAAGCCCTTTTATTTGATACCCATATTCAGGGAGTTGTGAAAAAAAAATGTAATTCGCCACTTTGTGGTGGCGGCCATCTTGGATTTGAAATTTATCATAGTGTATAGTATTCTACTATTCAAGCCCTTTCATTTGATACCCATATTAAGGGGGTTGTGAAAAAATATGTAGTCCGCCATTTTGTGGCGGCGGCCATCTTGGACCGATTTTCATCAAACATAGCTAAGAACACTCCCGACAAATTCACCTTTCAAACAAAAAAAACAAAATTAAAATCGGTTCATCCGTTCGGGAGCTACGATGCCACAGACAGACACACACACACACACACACACACACACAGACACGTCAAACTTATAACACCCCGCCGTTTTTGCGTCGGGGGTTAAAAAGCAACAACACTCATTTATATATTTTACTAGTAGCGCCCCGTTTCACCCGCATTAGTGTCGATCCCGTTGGAATATCGAGATAAAAAGTATCCTATGTGTTAATCCTGGATATAAACTATCTGTGTGCCAAATTTTATCCAGATCCGTTCAGCCGTTTGTGCGTGAAAAAGTAACAAACATACGAACACAGTGACAAACTTTCGCCCGCACTTAATATTAGTGTGACTGCCTGCGACTTTGTCCGTGTAAAATGCATGTTCTCCCGATCCACCCCGTCACATCGCATCGCCCGCGCTAATACTTCGGTTTCTGTTTTCGGTAAGGGTCCCAGCGTGATGTTAAAAAGTCTATAACCTTCCTCAAGAATTGGGCTATAAAATGAAAAAAGAAAGTTCGATCAAACCCGACTGGTAGTTCCAGAGATTAGCGCTTGCAAACAAATAAACTCTTCAGTTTTATTAATAGTATAGATTTCTAGATAAGATTTTGAAAAACACTACACACAAAATACAAAAAGGAGAATGACCAAAAGTCGTACCGAAAAGTCTCATGCATCAAGATCGAAATATTGTACTTATTTATTTTTATATTTTTTTACGACATTACGCGTCCGGTTTCAATTTTTGAACAGAGAGTTTAATTTAAAGTAAAAAAGTGTTGATATTGTTATATTCCCTTTACATGACGTTCTGTTTCAAATGATATGAAATGACCTTATATTTTGAAAGTGCTATGATGTCTTACAAAAAACTATTATAAAATTATATTGTAAAAAATTATTATACTTTGTCGATTCTACATTAATTCAAAATAACTAGAATAGATTTAGCTGTTTTTAGAGCAATAATGGCCATTCGTGTCAAACAAAATAAAGTACCTAGTTTTAGGTTACTTCGATTTTTTTGAAAATCTCCGAAACCCGGGTTTTGTTTACAAAAAAGCTTTTGTAGGAGTTAGTATGATAAGTGTAATCTATAAAAAAACAAATTTTGACTTTGATACAGCATGCTACGGGATTCCATACATCCATGAGCATTGTCCTTATACTTAATCGTCAATCAAAACCCATAAATGAAAAAGCAATATTCCGCTGCAGCAAACAGGCTGCATTCTTTCTCGTAGCGGCTTAAAACCAATATAAACAAAGTAAATGCGAACCTCCCATTGTAAATCTCACCTACCTACATTAACCCTTCGACAATCACAGGGTTACAATATTATTTATACAGTCTGTAAACTATAAATCCGATAAATGTCTCCGAACAATTCTGATGTTCTTGCCGATATCATTAATAATTCTGTTGACCCCAAGCAATATAATGAGCGAGAAGATATCATAAGGTCACCCATAGATCATGAGCATAGTTCTCGGAATAACAAATATTCAATAAACATACAATAAACCTATTTATTACGCTATTTAGATTTTTCCTTTAGATTGAGAGCAAATCAAATTGTGTAATCAAATACAAAGTTATATTGAACACATCTGTACCTAAAGACCAAACAAAACTAACCCTTACAGCAACATAACAAGATCCAAAATTGAGTGTTTGAGCAGCAAAAATTAATTTTGTCAACGTAACAAGTATATTTTTTAAGGCAAAGGCAAGCTATTCGGCCTACATGCGTGTACGCAATTGTATTGTGTTAAAACAATAGCAATGTTAAGGTTAGGAATTGTTTTTGCTTACTCGACTTAATCGGAGGGAAGTAATGCTTTTGGTACCAATGACGTAAGCCGTCCTTAAGAACTGTACATGATAGTATCAAAGACCTTGAAGATGCGACGTAAATTACGTTTTAAAATTGGTGATAATGTCATTTTCTAATTCGAAGAATATCAAATTAGCTTGTTACATTTTTGCTACAGTGTACCTACATTTAACCTACACTATATAAAGAAGTAAAATTTGTAAGTTTCTATGCAGGAGATAATCTTCGCAATGACTGATCCGATTCCGAAAATGCTTTCTCTTATGTGACGCTACAGTATTACTGAGTAGCATAGGATATATGTTATGAATAAGCAAGAAATTCCACGAGGACGAAGTCGCACAGAAGCTAGTCGCAGATTAAATACATTCAGATCATGATGCAAAAATCTGGAAACCTAAAGATGACATGATCTGGAAATTTAAATATAATATGACGCTCGTAACGTGTAACGCTCCTTATAAAACCAATCATTTTGAGACAGATGCCACAAAACTCCATCAAACAAACGAAACCCTGAAAGGACTACAAGCTCTAAGAACCAAAAATAAAACAATCTGCAATAATGGGGCTGTAACAGCTGATCGGCTCCTACATGTACAGGCTCAGAGCAATGGACTATTGTGTGGAACAGGTAGGCATTGAGCTTATAAACCTGTTCCATGTCAAAGGCCTTTGAACACAACATGTTACGGCATCAAATGACTTCTGCAAGAACCCTCAGGCGACCAGTGTTTAATGTGGAGCTTTTTGTGGTTATCAGCTGATAGGAGTCCACTACAAAATAATGATGGGTAAGATGGTTAGCTATAAAGTAAAGAAGTAAATGGTAATTGCAGTAAATTGTTCTTAAAGTACCTACAGCTCGACAATATATCTTAAAGGACCCAGAAATCTTGGAACACGCTTAAGTATATAATTAATAAGTATACCATCGTCATGATGAGACAGGGCTGGCCAAGGTTATAAGGTCATCAACTATCATAACGATAGCTTGAAAAAACTATAATCATCATTAATTTACTTTATGATGGTACAGAAACCAGATTTAATGCCATAAAGCATGCATGCATTATCATTAATCCGTTCGCTTTTAAAGATAACAGTATTAAGCCTCCATAATCTCAGTGAAGTTATAACACAGGCATATAAAAATCAACATTGTTGGTTGTTATAATATAAAATTGAAAAATGTGTTGCCGGTACGGGCGAAACGGCAAGAAATAATAATATCCTTGTGTAAGCTAACCAATCGTGACTTGAAGCTTTCGCCGACTAGTGACGTGCCGCGCATGCTGATCGATAACTGCACGGATATTGTGCTGGTGCTTTTAAAAGGTGGGAACTATCGTTTGTCTAGGATTATTGGTAGCTTTTAATGGCTTTTCCAATTTAGAATAGGCTGGTAAAGGATCTCGATAAGGTGGAAAGATTAATTACATCACGGAAGTGCATCTTTTGAATTTGATGAGTCCTCGAGATTTTTGCTTGGACCAAATCTGAATTACTTTTGTAAATCCCACCGTATTGTCATTTACAGTTAACAAAACATTATAAACTCAACAATCTTATTTGCATATTCTAATAACCATTGCCCCAAATAATCTGAATAGCGAACACAAATAACCCAAAGGAAATCCAACAGATGAGATAATTCTATAATAGAATAAGTTTTTGAAGAATCCTTTTGTAACCCGAGGGTCACTACAATGCGATACACATACAGTATCTTTGGGAGCCCGTTTGAGTCCTTTCTTATTTATTCGTGTATAAAAAATAAGCGGGCTTACGTACTTACCCTAAATTTATAGTTTTTCGGGTCGAGTTTCTTTGGTTGAACGGTAATGAGTATTTTGGAATTACCCTTTTACTATCCTGGGTAAGTGAATTATTTACTGCATGGGATCACACTTGGATGGGTTTGAATTTAATTAGTGAGTATATGACATGAAATAGGCAGCTTTAATTGTTATGGTAACAAGGTATAACTTTCATACAAAGGGTCGCAGAAGTCTGATGCCGGGGCACTACTCTTTAAGCACAGCTAAGCACAAAGTCCGTAGTTTTGGCTGAAGTTACAGGTGTTTCGTACTCCGTATCACATAATGAATGGAAGCACATTAATGATTTGACAATTTGACAGCTGTCCGTACTCCCGATGTGTTCTTGCCGGATCTACTACTTTCCGACAGGCCCGTATCTACGTTGTCGGACTTAGAGAGAGACCCCCTGTCCACATCGAAGTCAAATATAGAAATCATACAGTGGATTAGGCTCATCATCATACTCTTAGACTTCTAATTTGGAGTTTTTCATTCAGTTACATACATCATCATCTGCCTAGCCTTTACCCAACTATATTGGGGTCGGCTTCCAGTCCAACTGGATGCAGTTGTATACCAGCATTTTCCATGGAGCGACTTCCTATCGAACTCCACAACCCAAGTTACTGGGTAATACCATGTCCCTTGGTAAGACTGGTTGACAGACTTTCGGGCTTCTGAAAAGCTGTAACGACTGTCAAAGATCCACGAATGACAGCTAGGACCAACGACTTAACGTGCTTTCCGAGGCACGGTCATTTTCAGTTACATACATATAGGGTTTCTCGATTGATAATGATTGGCAAAATTATAAATGCTTATCATGTTGCTATGTGTCTAATACAAACCCTCTTAGGTTCAACAGATTTATCGACAACTCGAGCACCATACGCAGCACTAAACGCTCGGAGCGATCAAATCGTATCCATACATTAAGAGCATTCATAGCTAGTAGAGGCCCTGTCGCTTAATGCAATTCATTGTACAAGGATCCTTGCAGTAACCAGAATTACATGACCTCCCGCTCCTCCCGCAAATCCTTTGCATCCGTTCTACAGAAACGGGAAAAGGTTCAACATGAGGGCTCAAGTTATATTAGCCAACGGATCGCTTGCATACATTTTGGCTCCCATATCCTGGCCTTTCCTACCCCTCTCGTTCCAAGTAAAATCAGGTTCTAAGGAGCGAAACTTGGAAAAGCCTGGGGTCAAGACGTTCTGGTTGCCGTCAGTCAGATGAAGCCTGCACAGTGCTTCGATTTACAAACTTAAAAGGACTGGCGTCGAGATTTTTTAAATTTTAAGATTAAAAGTTGTTTATAGAATGCTTAAAGACTGCGAGAGAAATGGGGAACTTCGCGTTATTGTTTTTTTTTTTTTTGTAATTTGTTGATGGATCTTAGACGATTTTTTTTTTGGTGAATTGTTTTTTAATCATTGCTGGCATTGCATTTATGGATATTGAAGATTGTGATTTGAATTTTACTTTTTACTAGCTTGCGCCCGCGGCTTCGCCCGCGAGGTATGTCAATAAAAACTATCCTATGTCCCCGGGATGCAATCTATCTCTTTGCCAAATCTGTTCTGTGGTTTAGGCGTGAAAAGGTAACATACAGACAGACAGGCAGAGTTACTTTCGAATTTATAATAATTAGTATGGATAGTATAGTATATAGAATGGAGTATGGATGGCATCAGCAACCTTGTAAGAGAAACTTTGAGAGCTTCTATAGAAACATAATCTACATCTTCTCTATTTCAGCAATAAAATTACAATAACCGAACTGTCACGTATTTTATTTCCTAGACTATTGTCAAACTTGTTTACAAGAAAAAAGTAAGCACAAAAAAGGAAACAATAAAAACCATATATGTCATCGTTATTATACGATTTCAAGGTACGCACTAAATTAGAGTATAAACATAAAAATAACACAACGCCACAGGTAATGGGCCGTAAATAAAATAAAAATAACTACACAGCACACATTGGAAATCAATAAAAAAACGACTCAATAGCTCAATAAAAAAAAAACTTATTTTGTCATATAAATCTTTTTGACTGACTCGAATAGTATGAGCAAATGTTTTTAACGCCTGGCGAGACTTGCTAAACCATTTTCAGCTATAACGTTTCTGTTATAAAGTTGAATATTGATTTTGCTAGCGTTTTTGTAACATTGTAGTAAATAGTTTTATGAATACAGGCTGTTTTATTACCGCCAGCCGAATGTCTAGGTGGTAAGATAGTAGCCTCAACCCTCACGCAGTTCTCAACCTTATACTTATAGGATTAGAGTCGTATTTAGTACTTTAAATCCATTATTAAGGGGTCGTTCGGTAGTCTCCATTGTCAATCAATAGATCTGTTGCAAGAATGTAAGGATTCATTCAGTGACTTTGATGTCTGACGGGAAGGAACATGAACTTTTAGTTTATTATGGAGGGCCACGTGTATGAATAGTTGGCGGACGAGGTATGATCAAAGGACATGGAGGAATGTTTTTTATTATCTTCTTCTTTACGATAATAATATCGAAGTTTTTTGTCGTCATATTCATCATCATCATTTCAGCCGAACGACGTCCACTGCTGGACATAGGCCTCCCCCAAGCACCTCTACTTCGACCGATTCTGTGCTTCTCGTATCCAATCCTGCGTATATTTTTATGTTTAAAATATTGATGGCATGGTTTCGGCTGCATAATTGCCCACTATGTTCCCACTGCTGGGACACAGGTCCTCGCTCTCGGTGAGAGTGAGTGGGCTGTAATCCACCACGCTGGCACAGTGCGGCTTGGCAAATGTCACATGTGTGATTTCACATGTCTTCGATTTTTTCTTTTTATTTCTATCATGTTTTCCTCGCGATGTTTTCCTTCGCCGTTTTGAGAGCAGTCGTGTTGAAATAATTTACTCAAATTAAAGCGCCTGTCAGGGTTCGAATCTACGACCTACAACTCCTAAATCGCGGTTGTTACCACTGGGTCACCACTGGGACACAACTTTTACTATAGGACCGAACTTGAAATCGCGAAAAAAAAATCAGCTGCTGGGACATTTTGACGAGTTATACGAACATAAATGTAAGGAACAGCTGATTTTTTTTTCGCGATTTCAGGTTCGGTACCATAGTAAAGGTTGTTCATAATGATGAGTACAATGACCTTTTAAGAGGTTGTTAATGTTTTACCAATAAACCTGTATATTAATCCAGTGTGTCAACCTCCATACAAAATTTTTATCTAAATTGATCCAGCCGTTTGAGCGTGAAGAAGTAACAAACATATAAACACACACACACACTTTCGCCTTTATAATATTAGTGTGATTATCCACAGGACTTATATATATTACTGCAGGTATAATTTTGTATTGCTTGAATCGTAATATTTGTTTTGATAGGTAGGTACTTGACTGCAGTCAACCAGATTAAGATTCGATCGTAATTTTTGATAATACTGCCTAAATTGCATTGCTATTGCCATTATTTACCCCATAAGAGAGGATTCTTAAAATACAGGAAGAGAACTCTATTTCCCTCCAGATATGTTAAAAACTCGTATTTTGAACTATTCAGGAAGATTATATGGGTAGCAGTCAATGGGGGGCGCTCATTTGAGTAATAGTGAGTGTAGCCATCCGGGGGGCGTCGGCAAAAAACGCACATAATAAGAACATACCTCACGTAAGATAAGTGCGGTCAACGTTGGGTAAGATGTAAGGGTAGCAAAAAAATTTAGACACAAGTAAGTAACTGGGTTTAATAATAATATTTGCCAATAGTTTAGCATCATGGGTTGTGGAGGTCAGATAGGCAGTCACTCCCTGTAAAATACTGGTATGCAGCTGCATCCGTTTAGACTGGAAGCCGACCCCAACATAGGTACTTTCCCAGGTACCTGGGAAAGTACAGGCAGGTGATGATGATGAGTTTAGCAACAGCACAAGGTCAAGCATGACTATGTTTTGCATTTCTATAATGAAGATAACTTATTAGCATTTATGATTGGATGTCTAATTTTATAGTCCGAAGAAAGTATTGTGTGATCAGCGTATAATATGAACTTTGTATACCTTACTTATTAATATTATAAATGTGAAAGTTTGTGAAGATGTTTGGATGTTTGTTACTCAATCACGCGTAAACCGTTGAACAGATTTGGTTGAAAATTGGCACATAGGTAGATAAACCATTTCTTGGATTAACACTTAGGATACTTTTCATCCCGATATTCCCACGGGATCTAAATTTACGCGGGTGAAACCGCAAGGCGCTGCTAGTCACTAATATAATTGGCTGAAGGCCGTTTTAAGTTAAAGTAAAATAAGTAAAAGATTGTATATTTTTACTTAGGCCGTTACTTGCAGAAAATTGGCCTGTCATTGTACCTACTAGTCAAAGGAAAATAAATTCTACTTGTCAATCACTTAATTGGTGATTGCAGATTATTTTTGCCACTGTGTTTGACGTCATCTCGTTTTCGTTTCTTTTATCAATTATATTTTTCGAACAGATTTTCAGTTTATTTATTTCGGACACTATTTTGAAATATATAGATTTTCCTGATTTCACAGTCACGGAAATCACAAAAACCATCATTTAAAAATATAAAATAAATATTATAAAAAAAAAAAAAATATTATTAAAAAAATACACAAAACTGTTATTCTAAAAATACACAAAACCCATGGTTTTTGCGCTCAGTACCTACTAAGGTACCCGCTGACCAAGCGAAGGGCGCGATCTAAAATAAGATATGTACGGGGGACCTACCGGTCCGCATAAATACACCTAATATCAACCTTTTGCTGTATGTATATGTCGGAGGAAGTATAGTGTGTCTCGTTATTATCAGCCATATTTGAATTAGAGTGGGCTACAGTGGGCTACAGTGGGTTGTGTGTTGGATAATGCGCAATAGAAAAACGGTTTACAGTTCAAATGAGATTATAATTTCACAAACAATCTAATCACGCTAGCAAATTACACACTAGGTAGGTACACGACACAACCAGATACGGAACGCCGACAGTTTCTGAGCACATGTTGTTCGTACGATGTCCAATGTCCAAGAGAGCTCCACCGTTCTTCTCGCGCTGCCTTCCAGCGTCGACCCCCCACGAACTCAGGCCAGACTCTGTCAACGCCACCAGATGGCGCTAGCGTTCCGATTCCGGTTGTCAAGTCAGCTCCCGTACTAATGACGTTTCCGACACGGTCATCCTGCGATACACACGTCCTCGTGTGTTAATCTGTAAACAAACATCCCCGCAAAGTATCACATAGCTCGGTCACTCCTGACCAATATGGTACAGGCAAAAACACAATGAAAATTCGAACAACCTAAAAAATTACAGAGTTCAAAGCATTACTCATTATTTGATTAACAAATCTCAAGGTCACAAACTAAATAATCAACTAAGGTGCATGTGTCTCATACTATCAAGTAACCTCCAGTTACTCAACCATTCATTTGCGCATCCCCTCGGATCGCCAAGTCACTCACGGACTTTGTGGTTTCTCACAAAACCCTACACAACACACACACACACACGACTTAATCTCTGCTCTGTTTCATCAACAAGACTTTTACTTGGCTTTCCTCAAATTCGTCAGTAATACTCTGATCCCTTGGCCTGTGCCATGGCATGTGCCTTAGCGTCATGAGCGTACTTGATTCAACCAGAGCCATGTAATCAAACTGTAATCAATCATAGCAAAAAAAAAACATCAACCATAGCCATGTACCATCGTTATCCACATTACAACAATAATCTTTTTCACTAAGAGCCTTAGGCACCTGGAAACCCCACACACGAGTAAACCACTCTAACGCCACGGCGCTCCGGCCGACCAGCAATCCACATTGCTCTCACACATCCAGCGCATGGATCCACATCCATCACCCTGTACACACAACTTTACTACGCCCGTTAGAGAACACCTACTCGCGTGGCTCCCACTACATAGGCTTGCTCATTGCTCATCACCACTGTGATCACTATCTACTTCGACTGGTACATGACCTACTGACATCATTCTTAAACTAACGTGAGCGTATTTAAAATTGCATTGTAAATTAGATTGGGCTACACCCAACAATGTAACCATTTTTACTGTTATCTACCAGGGAAGCACTCAGTACCAGAGTCAAAACAAAATGAAAACGGCTCACCAGATTCGGTAGACAATCCACTCGTCGTCACTGCCTCCCTGGCAGAAGTCGTGAAACCTCTTGCACGAAAAGCACCGTCTCTGATCAGCGAGCACTCCTACAGGAGATCCAAAGAATGCAGCGCCGCCCGACACTGCCATCCCGCCCGCACACGCCGCCGCGCGCCAACCTGTAACCACAAAAAAACAAACAGCAGTGCATGTTCCACTTGGCCAATTCTGACCACTAACACGACTTCTAACTTTTGAAAACAGAAAGCTTTAATCCTCTTCTCATTGTTTTTACAAAAAAATACCTCTAAATTGAATAAACAAACTTTGATTAATCATAGCAAAAACATCCAATGACCAGAGCCATGTCAACAAACTTTGATTATTTAATCAAAGCGAAAATTGTTGTAATTGTATTACTAACTGTAACTGTAACTGTAAGTTTAGTTTATTGTTACTAACACTGTATGGGTCTCATGGTTACTCGCAATAAAGAATTTAATTTTTATGAATTACTTTTAATGAAAATCATTACCAACTCTTTCTCAAAGCGACATGTTGAACGACACCCATACTCATTCAAATAATAGAAAGCTCATTAAAATATTGCAGCGCTCATGCTCTGTCCATCGGGTCTTCATCGTCACACTTATAACTTCCATCCAGTCATAAGCATCAAACCAAACGACCTCCATCCGGTCTTCAACACGTAACCTCCATCCGGTTACTAACACAACAGGCAACCTCTATCCGGTCACCTCCACATGTAACCTCCATCCGGTTACACACCACCCAAACGAGCCACAAGCCTACGAGCCTTTATCAAAATAAACTTAAACTAGGTCTGTTCAACATGTTACTTTATTTGTCCTATCATAATATTACTTTGCCAGTAAATGTCGGGTATAAAATATCAAGTCTTTGCTCGCTAATTGCAACGCTACATATGATTTGTTCTGTGCTGAATACACGCGTTTGACCAATACTAGTCAATGCAACAACGTTATTAACTCGTTTGCCACTTAATTTGGCTGCACAACTCACTTTTACTAACGAGCATTCAGCACCAGAATCGTAAACAAAACAATACAGCTCACCTTTATTTTCTAACGTGCCTGAGAGTAGCTGTACGACGCAAACGTCCACTCGCCGCTGCTGCTTGCGGCACGCGGTCCACCTCCACCATCTGCCTGGCTGCCACTGCTCGTGCACCTGGCCGCGGCTCATGACATGTCGCGACTTGTCCTGGATTCCCTCACTTGCAGCACACGAAGGGCTTCACCGACGGCTGCAGGCTGCTTGGCTCGATTCTTCAAGTCACCCCACGTCACTGGTAGCTCTACGCTATGTCCTTGGCTCCCTTTGTGCGCCTTAATGAGGGTCACACACAACAAGTTGACCTCCTTGCAGTGAATTTTCAGCAAAATACAAATCAGCTATTGTACTGTGTGCTGTTACGTTTGCACATGACGCGTCCTACCGTGTGTTCTTATTACGAAAACAAGATACGACGAACTTAAACGCCGGTTACAGACACACTTGTTTCTTTTTTTTTTTTAACATGGCGGTAGGGCGCAACTGGCGCGTCACTGTGCAAAGGTATTTCTGCATACAGCCTATGCCCAAAACAACATGTACTATGATCGCGCATCCGTATCTGGTTTGTCCGGGTCGAACTTGGACAGATCCACACGATTATTTAATAAGCGTTCGCATGTTTGCACTTTGTCTATCAAATATCAACGGTCACTTTAATTATAAGCGTTCTGATTTTGCGCATGAACCAACACTAATCCCAATTCTGATGTCGGAGGAAGTATAGTGTGTCTCGTTATTATCAGCCATATTTGAATTAGAGTGGGCTACAGTGGGCTACAGTGGGTTGTGTGTTGGATAATGCGCAATAGAAAAACGGTTTACAGTTCAAATGAGATTATAATTTCACAAACAATCTAATCACGCTAGCAAATTACACACTAGGTAGGTACACGACACAACCAGATACGGAACGCCGACAGTTTCTGAGCACATGTTGTTCGTACGATGTCCAATGTCCAAGAGAGCTCCACCGTTCTTCTCGCGCTGCCTTCCAGCGTCGACCCCCCACGAACTCAGGCCAGACTCTGTCAACGCCACCAGATGGCGCTAGCGTTCCGATTCCGGTTGTCAAGTCAGCTCCCGTACTAATGACGTTTCCGACATATACTAGTGTGGGCCTTCTATGTAAGGGTTTTGTATCTGGTCGTGTGGGCAGAGACCTTCAAAACTGAGGGCAATAAAGCTAGCTGGCAACATTTTACTGCACGGTAAAAACCTCTTCTTTCCGATAGAACAAGCCACTATTTCTCCGCGATACCCACATTCGTAGGTACTGGTGTTCTCACAATGTCGAAAAGCACCAGAGGAGGAGACGTAGCGTTGGAAAGCCACTCACAAGGTGGACAGATGACCTGGTGAAGGCCGCTGGATGGAGATGCAAAGAACCGGTCGATGTGGCGGTGCATGGGGGAGGCCTGTGTCCATATCCGGCAGTGGACGTCTTTCGGCTGAAATGCTGCTGATGATGACCTGAGACTTAGACAAAGTAACATTCTATCAGGAATAACTATGACGACAAGGTCAAAAATTTATTGGATTCGCTTAACTAAGCTATCGAAGAACTTACATATGTCTATCTTGTGGAAAGTCGTTGTAGAAATACGAAATGTTTTGAAAGCGATTGCCACGTCTTGTCTAAGCCTTGATACTCGCTAGTTGCTAGGTTTAGAAGACGCACCTGAAGGCCAATTCCTGAACGTTCAAAATCTAGTTGCCATCTCATCTCAGTGACAATCAATGTCAAAAACTGACAGTGACAGATTGAGACTGGGATCAGACTGTGAACATTGTTAAAATTACGAGAATTGCCCATCAGAGGTCGTCCGTTCTTAAAATTGAAGCAGGACACTTAGACAGAAAAAAGCAGAACGGTCACCCATCCTCAAAGTTACCGCAGTAAGTGCGGCTTAACTTCGCATATCGGTTACCTTCAATTGCATGATTGTTATTTAGCCACGAGGCATTGAATTTCAAGATAAGCATATTAGTATTATGTAAAACTGTTTATCTCCTAAACATAATCACACACAACCTCGTTCAGCCATTGTACTAAGAACATTCTTCCACAAGGTTACAACACCATCTAAATTTTCATTAAAAAGGCCTCATTCTTTACGAAAGAAATATGATAATCTATTGAACCGCGGGTCGAGTCGTGATCTCGATATAATCGCGATACATCTCGATAGATCGTATCGATTTAAAGAATCGATTCGAAATCGTTCGACCTTGATATTGATGAGTCGTAAAGATCCCGATTTTAGATTAATGGTGAACAATACTGTTTTAGGCGCATTAAAATTCTTTTGTAGTATTTAAATTATGGTTTTGGGACAGTACCTGCTTATTAATGATCAGCTGATCGCAATATGTTCTCGGTTAAGTTCGGGTGGGGTAAGTTCGGCGCTGGGATAAGACCGTGCGAATCAAATTCACGACTAATTTGGCTATTTTATTTAAAGGTCACAACATTGTGTCCTGCGCCATTATTTATTATCCTGTCCGGAGCATCGGAGCAGACTAAAATTGGCGCAGAATTTTATTGGAACGATCTTATCTCAAGACCGAACATACCCAAGCATAGCTTGTGCTATGCCAATAGTAACATTGCACATCAATATCTCTGTAAAGCATCGTAGATATCGCAATTCTGAAGGTCTCCAATAACCGCTTCAATAACAAGCTACAGAAACAGCTGTTATCGAGGCGTTCAGTCGTAGAGACAACGTCTAGTTGACATGATATTATAGTCCATGTTTTGTCTCTTCTTAATCAAAGATTCTGCCCTAAGGCATCGACTTGAAATGTTGATAACCATCATGCTACCGACCAGCTGACTTGATAAGCTTTTATCATGGCATGAGCTACATATTCCTATTCTCAAATAGCTAATACTTAGGTAGGTACTAGTGCCGTGCTTTCACTGGAGAAGAAGACAGCCTACAGGTCCACTGTTGACTGTATTCAAATGTCGCAGCTATAATCTGAACAATGCATTGACAGTCAGATAGGAAACGCCGACCTCATCTAGTTTTAAAAGAACATGATTGACGTGTAAAAGTGTTTGTACAAACTTACTTAAAAAAATAAAATCATTTATCATTTGACTTTTACCCTTTTCCTCAAACCACACGAAAGCTAGAAACGTGTCTGAAGTCAACAATCAACAAAACATGATTACTAACGAGGACACATTTAAACTAATCAAAGTTGAAAAGTTAAAAAGTTTCTCCTCAAGCGGTACGGTACAATTAGCGGCTGTATGTAATTATCTAAAAAAAAGCAGGCATAAAGATGACCATTACAATGGCTGGTCGTGACACGCGCGCGGGTTTGGACACGACTCGCGACACGCTGCCTCGGGACCGGCACTACATACAGGTACGGATTGGATACAAAAAGAAAGACAACACAATTAGTTGACTCCCAAACAAAATAAATGCTGTTGTTGGAAAAAAAAAAAGACAAATTAAGGAATAATCATATTCAGAGCAGTAACAATCAATACGAAAATCAGACTAATATTTTAAAAGCCACAGTAAATGAAATTAACTATACTACACCCGATAAGGAAAATGGAAAATGAGATAAGTGATCGAAAGGAGAAGCAAAGACATGATGAAAAAGAATCCCCTCAGTCATAATAACGTCACAAGAAACCACAGTCAGTACGAAGGAAAAACTGACAAACGAAACCAAATCAGAAGTGACAGATAATGTTAAGAAGGTCCCACTCTAGCGAGAGAACAAAAGCGAGATAACAGTCACTCAACATCATTTTCCATTGCAACTGATTCTTGAGACAGGGATTAAAAAAAGAAATTAAACCCAAATCCTTACCTTTAATCCACCTTCTAATTTGCAAACACAGTACAGTCACCAACAAACAATAAAATACACAAAAACTCGTGAGTCCGGTCCACAATCCATTTAGAGAGATAACATCGACTAGAGAATTATTAAGTCATTATAAGTACGCAAAGGTCACAACTTTGTATTATCTAAGACTTGGATCGTAAATGAAGCATTGTACTCTGTAATGTGTGTCGCTATGCGGTACATAGCTGGGTTAGTGTGACTTTCATATCTATTTGTACAATAATTGATAAGTTATGTGCAGATAATTGTAGGTTAGTCAAAACATTTTGATATCTAAATTCTATATCAAAATGAAGCACCTTTCTGCTTTTGACTCGACATGGATGTAATTTGTCATATAGTCTCTTTCGCTTCATGTTTAGTTTTACTTTTGTTTTAATTTTCTTGAAATTTTCCCTATTCAGTCAAGTTTAGAAGTAAAATGCGAATTAGGTTTTTATGGAAAGAAAAGTTAGAAAAGTTTCCCGGAAAATTTCAAATTCGTGAAAAACTGAACGTCGAACGTTTTTATGGGATTTATGAATTAATTATTAAGGACTGGACATCTGTTGGGTCAGTTAATACTAGTATAAATGATGTATTTAGCTACTTATCAGCTAACAAGCTGGTGATAATAATAATGTCCTTCAAAAAATTGTATTGGGAACACCGTATTTGGCACTAAAATTCATTAAAGACCTGATGAAAATGTTAATGAACACAAAATCGATTACATAACATAACATACATAATCAGCCTATAATGTTCCCACTGCTGGGATACAGGCCTCCTCTCTGTGAGAGGGAGTGGGCCGTAATCTACCACGCGGGCCCAGTGCGGGTTGGTAGATGTCACATGTCTTCGAATTTTTGGTTCTAGGACATGCCGGTTTCCTCACGATGTTTTCCTCTACTGTTATGAGAGCAGTAGTGATGAAATAATTTACACAAAGTAAAGCGCCTGTCTGGGTACGAACCTGCGACCTACAACTCGTAAGTCGCGGCCGTTACCACTTGGCCACCACTGCTCTTCTTGCTCTGCGCAAAATCGATTAGCAAAATAATATTTTCCGAAGTGTCCATCAACATTTAACATCTTCAGATCAAATCAGAACCTTTGAGTTTTATCACACTAATATTATTATAAATGCGAAAGTTATATGTTTGTTACTTTGTCACGCTCAAACGGCTGAACCAATTTTAATAAAATTTTGTATGGAGGTAGCTGACACCCTGAATTAACATATAGGTTACTTTTTATCCCGATATTCCCACGGGATCGAAACATAAACGGGTGACACCGTGGGGGCACAGATAGTGCCTTATAAAAATCTCGAGGCTTTCTGTAAATTTTTAATGAAAATGAATTAAGTAGTCATAGAAACAGTACCTTTTTAATTAATAGCTGTCTGAGTGCCTAATCAATTATTCAATTAGATAATGCGCATAATGGTCTCTCAGACTAATGTATGGATGTGATTACATTTGGTATGTATTAAGAGATTAATTTTGGAAATGTTCTAATATTGTTACAGGGCAAATTCTGACTCTAAAAGATGCGTTATTTGCAATACTGTAGCGTTATCGCTAGCTATATAACTGCCTAGCTTTTTCACGCGGCTTCGTTCGCGTGGAAGTCGTAAGATACACAACGCACTAAAATAACAGCCACATTTTTAGGGATCCGTACCCAAAGGGTAAAAACGGGACCCTATTATCGGGCTCCACTGTCCGTTCATCTGTCACCAGGCTGTATCTCATGAACCGTGATAGCTAGACAGTTGAAATTTTCACAGGTGATGTATTTCTGTTGCCGCTATAACAACAAATACACACATCAAAAGTGTCTAGGGATCAAGCATTTTTATGCGGATTTCTTGAGATTGAGATGTGGCTTTGTAATAAATTTATGATTTTATAAATTTATATGGATCCTTTTTGGTGCATTTCATAATTTGAATCAGGAACTGTGAATCAAATTCGAATAAAAGATGAAAATCAGCTGTCAATATTTTCCCTATAAAAACATACAACGCATTGAAGACATTATTAGTGCTACTGTTTCCCTACTACTGATTAAAAGCAACGTTATTATGGAGCGGCGACGTCATTTAAGCAGGGAAGAAATGCTCAGAGCCGTGGGAATGATAGAAGCTGGTTCCCGGCAACGTACTGTGGCTTTAGCTCTGAATACAAGTCAGAGTGTTATCAGTCGACTTTGGACACGTTACCGAAGCACTGGTACCGTGGCTGAGCGCCATGGAGGACGGTATCGCTGCACCACACGGAGACAAGACCGATACATTCAAATCTTAACTCGAAGAGCTCCAACAATAACCGCCATGATGTTAGCCGTGAGGCTTCATCACTCTTCAGGGAACTTAATTAGCGACCAAACAGTCAGAAACCGCTTGCATGAAGTGAACCTTCATTCCCGAAGACCGCTACGGGTACCACCTATAGCAATGCACAATCGTAGGATTCGATATCAATGGGCTCTTGAACACAGAAATTGGGCAGAAGAACAATGGCGTTTCGTGTGCTTTTCTGATGAGTCTCGTTTTGGTATGAGACCGGATACAAGACGTATAGGTACGACACTGGAGAACCCCTGGACGCCAACAGCGATTAAAATCCTGCCAGGAAGTCCATCCTTATAGTGGTGGAACCATCATGGTATGGGCGGGTATTTGGATCGGCGGAAGAACTGAGTTGATTTGGATCAGAGGCAACCTCAACGCTCAAATTTATGCTGAGACGATTGTATCAGACGTCATCGTTCCTCTACAAGTGCAAATCGGTCCCTTATTTCAGTTAATGCATGATAATGCACGACCGCACACCGCAAGAGTTGTAAGACAGACTCTCGCCGCAGCTAACATCAATGTCGTGCCCTGGCCTGCTCAGTCGCCAGACTTGAACCCGATTGAGCATGCATGGGATATGCTACAGAGAAGAGCTCTGCCGAATATGGAGGGTATCCAGTCGCAAGAAGACCTTTTTTTGTTGTTGCAACGAACATGGGCGGCCATTCCACAGCGTGATTTGGATGAACTCATTTTGAGTATGCCAAACCGATGTTCTTGTGTTGTTAGTGTTCGCGGTAGAAACACGGATTATTAATTGTTTAAGTTACCCAATACAATTTTAAAGAAAACTGTTATTTCAGTCTTTTTTTCGGACTTTTGTGTTAGTGGTTCAAATGTCAAAAATCCCTTTATTAGGAAAATGGCAAATTTCTTTATTAATGCAAAGGTGACTTGGTTTATCGTTACTGTGACAAACGAAAACACTTTATTTGATGAATCCTTAAAGAAAATTTTAATTAATATCAATCAGGAGAAAAGTTATTGCAAAAATATATGTTGATCCCTAGACACTTTTGATGTGTGTACTAAAAACAGAAAAAAAAATATTTAAGGGGAGCTCCCTTAGAACAAATGTTTTTTTTTTCCTTTCCTGTGCAAGTCCGACTAGCACTTGGCCAGTTTTTTATAAAACCCCCTCGGCCCTTGACCCACTGCATCGCATCGCATCGGCCGCCGCGCAAAATATTTCTTCTTGCTTAGCGTACTTTCTGTCTTGTTTTTGCTCGGCTCCTAAGGGTCGTAGCGTGATGATGTGCTCCTTAAGAGAAGGGCTATCAAAAGCAAAAATATATTTTTAAGGCTCCTGCAAACAGGCGCGACACGCGATAAAATCGCGCGCGACACAAAGGCACCGCAAGTCGCACAACGGGCGATGCCAATCCGTCTTATTACAAAACGAGATCTAATTTTAGACCTAGCCTAAACCTTCCAGCCAGTTATTCTATTTTGAACTTTATTCCGGCAAACGTAAAGTTCTTAATGCAAAATTCACAACTTAGACTCGGGTTTAACGTCAGTTTTTGTAATATGAACTTTAGCTTCGTCGGATTATAGTTCGAAATTTAAAAATGGCTGGATGGTTTAAACCTGGGTCTAAAGATAAATCTTGTTTTGTAATAAGGCCGTTAGTGTCGCGCGCGATTATATCGCGTGTCGCGCCTGTATGTAGGAGCCTTAAATCTGACTTTCCAGATAATCGCTTGTTCAAACAAATTCTTTAGCTTTATTATATTCGTATAGAAGTAACGATGTACGATATCAAATAAGTCAGGTTGAAAGTAATAATCGGTATTATCCTCATATTTTGCCTTTCAAGTTATGAGAATATTAAAATTAATTGCAAAATAAATTATAATTACTACAGGTAATGCGGGCCTAATGAATTGTGTAAAGTTGAATAATATGAATAAATTAATACCAGCTTTGAGTTTTTTATTGGTATTAAGTTACATGCCCTTATATTATTTGTAATGGAATCAGAGATGGTATCAGCAGACTGTTGCCCCATATAGGTAGTAAAACTCAACCGACCAATAAATATTATTATATTCTTATTAGTTACCGATTCAATGGGTCCTGGACATAACTTTTGCATTACAATAAACTGTGCCTACCGGCTGTCTCGACGTCGTAAATGTTCCACTTTTCGTAACTAAAAGTATCCTATATTAATTTATAATTGTTACATCTATCCCCCCCCCCCCCCCTCCGTGCCTCGGAAAGCACGTTAAGCCGTTGGTCCCGGCTGTCTTTCGTGGATCTTTGACAGTCGTTACGGGTAGTCAGAAGCCCGAAAGTCTGACAACCAGTCTTACCAAGGGGTATCATATTACCCTATAGCTGGGTTGTGGAGGTCAGATAGGCAGTCGCTCCATGTAAAATACTGGTATTCAGCTGCATCCGGTTAGACTGGAAGCCGACCCCAACATAGTTGCGAAAAGGCTAGGCAGATGATGAATTGTTTCATCTATTTCCAATTCTCTTGGAACGTTAAAAAGTTTTAAATCTTTCAGTTTCTACAGAAGGCTTAGGTATTCATTTTAACAAACTAAGTAATTTAATTTTTCTGATTAGGATTCACCTTGATGTTTATTATAGCAAAGTATTTTTTTAAACACTCAACTTAAACATAAATAACTCGCTTTAAAAGTGCTCTTATTTGTCTGTATTAAATAATTATTTTAAAACACAATGCATTTTTGACATTTCACAAAGCCCAAAAGACTCATCGCCAAAGGACAGGCTCTCGAAAAATTACTGAAAAAAAAGCTTACCTAGTGATTGACGGGAAAGTCGTGCCGGATTCCACTCACAATGCCTCAATTTAAGATTCTCTTTCATAAATATAAACCGTTACAATTTTTGTGGAATTTTAAACGAAACCGTACACAGTGTTTCGGAAGATTTTTTTTCTGGGCAAAAAAAAAACAGTTAAATTTGCATGAATTACGTAATTTATATCTTTTCCGCGTTCATTGTCATTCGGGTGTTGTACGGTTTTAACAATCACGGCCTTTTGGTGTAAAGAATTTCTTTGCTTCACATTTTTTTGGTTAAAATCGCAGCAGCAGTACTTAAAATTTTTGGTAATTTTTGAATTCAATTTTGACTCGGATTTTACCTAACTACACTAAAGCAATGGTGACTGGGCCACCATTGCTTTAGTGTAGTAGATTTTACCTAACTACACTAAAGCAATGGTGGCCCAGTCACCATTGCTTTAGTGTAGTTAGGTAAAATCCGAGTCAAAATTGAATTCAAAAATTACCAAAAATTTTAAGTACTGCTGCTGCGATTTTAACGGTAACGGCCTTGACTTACTAGTTGTAGGACATGCATTCGAACCCAGCCAGGTGCTTTGTGTAAATAATTTCATTACCACTGCTCTCAAAACAGTAAAAAAAAACGAAGTGCATAAGATTTTCTTTACCAAATGTCAAAAGTAGTAATTGTGAGATAGTATTGAATCAAGAGAAACTAGAATTCGTCGATAGTACTGTTTTCCTAGGGATCACGCTCGACTCAAGGCTTCAATGGGGTCCCGTTTAACATCCCTTGCAGGACGGCTAAGTTCAGCAGCATATGCTGTGAGAAAAATCCGTCAATTTACTGATGTTGATACCGCGAGACTGGTCTATTTTAGTTACTTTCATAGTATCATGTCGTACGGTATTTTACTATGGGGACGGGCTGCAGACATCGAGTCTATTTTTATTCTGCAGAAAAGGGCTGTCAGAGCCATATACAGCCTCCGCAGGCGTGACTCTCTAAGGGAACTGTTTAAAGATATTAACATCATGACGGTACCTTGTCAATATATCTATGAAAATATCATGTACGTAAGGAAAAATCTACATCTTTTTAGTAAAAGAGGTGAAAGACACAATTATATCACTAGAAATAGGGACCAATTAGTTCAACCAGGTTTCAGGCTGGCTAAAGTAGACTCGTCTTTCATGGGCTACTGTTTAAAATGTTACAATAAAATACCTACCCACATACTTGAACTGAATGAAACGAAATTTAAATCTTGTATAAAACGCACACTATGCAGCCAGGCATATTATAAATTGGGGGATTACATCACTGATAAAAATGCTTGGCTAAACGCTGGTCCTGCTCCATAAGGACGCACAAATAAATTGATTAGCATTGAAAAACACTGTTGGAGCTGCTGAAGATTTTAAAATACTATTTTTGCATTATATAAATTCAATCACCTAGTATTGTATAATTGCATAGCACATGTGTGAGTACTATGTACATACTATAAAGCTTCCATTTACTGGGTACGCCTTTTATTGACTTGAATGTGCCCTGGCAGCTGAGAGTATTTCACGCTCACTCAAATGTCTCGCTGATGGTGGCGCGTGTGTTGGATCATTTAGCTCCCTTCAAAATGGTTGAGCTGAATGGTGCTAATACATGCGTCATGTTCGTGTACGGGCGCCGTCAGTAGGGACTGGTCATCTCTTTGCTGCCATGGCTTATTTTAATTTAATACCTATTTGAATTGTTTTATTTTTTTTATTTCGTGTTTTCATTACGGACGCTTTTAACGTTCTGCATCGTTCTCACATGTATAATTTTTAACATGAATGATGTTAACAAGACATTGTAACCATATTATTTTGATTTAAAAGAGTGTCCATGGAGTTTCTTGCCCGTTCTTCTCCATAGGTACCTACGCTTTGGAATGGGCAACTAGCTTCATCTTTCTGACTGACCGACCCCTTGACAATTCAAAAGTGCCTGTAATTGGTTTAATTGAAATAAATGCTTTGAGTTTGAGTTTGAGTTTGAGTACAGGAAAACATCATGAGGAAACCGGCATGTACTAGAACAAAAAATTCGAAGACATAATGATATCAACCAACCAGCACTGGGCTCGCGTGATCTACAGCCCACTCCCTCTCACAGAGAGGAGGCATGTGTCCCAGCAGTGGGAACATTACGTATAGGCTGACTGTAGCATACTACAGTCAAGGCATGTACAGCGTCATATATTATATGTTGTCACATTAACTCACCTTGCGAACAATAATATTAATAAATTTTGAATATAAAATAGAGAAAAATAACTTTCGCCTATTATAATCACAATTTAAGCTTGCTTGTCGTTATAAAATAATAATAGTTCATTAGTAGCGAAGGACGTTTATTCAAACTGTGAATTATCTTTAATGAAATATTAGATTTTGCTTTCGAAAATTTTCCTCTAATTTTATATTGAAATCAAAAGGGAATTATCATAATGTTTAAGTAAGAATAGTTTTAATTTAGCTTTTATTAAGACATTTTTGAATAGTTTGCCTAATTCAATTTACGTGTTCATTACATTTTTTTCTATGCCCGAATGACTCGAAATTCTACTTGAATTTGAACACCCCATGAAACCTAATAAGTCGAAAAGACTAACTATTGTGCCGACTTTATTATTTTACATAAACACTGAAGTTTGACCACAAAACGGTTTAACTGCTGGACCACAAACGAACAACGAGTTTAACAAACTGTTCGAGTGTACCAAGCCGACTAATGAGTGTGGGGACACTTTGCAACTAAACAAAGTTATTATATGTAGACCAATATTAAATACAGACCTTTTATTTGTGAAATATTAAGAATAATGCACTTAAGGTTTGGAAGCAATATCCAATTATAACCATGAAATGATGAAGAGGTGTTGAAGATATTGAAGATGATACTGCTTAAAATTATGATAGACTAGAAAACAATTTTTACTAACGAGAGATAATTCGGAATTTAGAGGGGTTCGTTACTGAATGATAACAGCAACGCGTTCAGATCAAGGGTTAAGATACATATCGAGCCCCTCCGTGCCTCGGAAGCCACGTTAAGCCATTGTTGGCCACGGCTGTCATTTGTAGATCTCTGACAGTCGCTATGGGAAGTCAGAATCCCAAAAGTTTCACAAGCAGCAGTCAGCAGTCTTACCAAGGGGTATCGTGTTAACCAGTAACTGGGTTGTGGAGGTTAGGTAGACAGCCGCTTCATGTAGTATTTAGCTTTATCCAGTTAGACTGGAAACCGACTCTAACATAGTTGGGAAAAGGCAGGCAGATTGACCTATTTCTGAAAGCATGCGGCTTTCTGTGTCCTTCCACCATGAAGAAAAGGGAACAACACCGTGACACCATCACGTAGCAATGTCCCCCTTTTGTAGTCAACTTTTGCGACATACATGTATGGACCGTAAGTAGAGGAAATTATATTAAAACATGTTACAACGATATTAAACCAACCAAACTGTGCGGTTTCCGTTTTATGGGACCACCCTGTTCGTTCCCATTGATGTCAAGAGATGATTGAGCCACTGTCAAATGTATAACATCATACATATTACGTGTGGTCCCGATCTAGCCATGGTAGGAACTCTATGCAATGAATACCCGGTTTCTGGAAGACAAAAAGGGAGCGTTAAGCTTACCAATGGTTACTTGTCGGGAATCCCGCGAAATATAAATTTTCTTAAATTTTTTGCAATTTGCAGGTGAGTGTCAGATGTAGTAGGTAATGAGTATGTATTTACAGAATTATAATCGTCGTAAAAATAAGACTCTCTAAGTTCATTTTAAACGTATTGAATGACTGTTTCATGAAATAACTGACCTGCAAATTGCAAAAAACGTAAGAAAATTTTAATTTCGCGGACTTTCCGGCTTGGTCCTTAAGGGGCTTACCTGACCTAAAGCGCGGTCACTGTCGGACTGCATAGGAAAGAAAGAGAAGCGCGATGACACAATACTGGTAATTTATTGCAAAATATGAAGCAATTATTTAATTCGAAAAAGCTATGGTTTGGACTAAAAAATTAAAACACTAAGTTGCTTGTAAAAATAAAGTTTTTAGAGGTATCTTCATTATTTTTTTCTATCGTATCAAATTAGTTGTATTATGTTTTCAACACACTATCTACCTAGCATATATTCTGCAGAATATCATATATTTTTCTGATTTTGTTTACTGTAGTTGATCATATACTTTTATTGTTTCTAAAACTTGCGTTTTTGTGTTTAGGTCCTGTAAGCCCCTTAAGAACAAAAGAAATGCTCTGATGAGGAAAAGAGGATTTATTTTTACATAATTCTACTTAGTAATAATAAGTATTACGAGCTCGAGAAACAACGGTTTATCAGTAAATACTTACACGTGTCTTCATTCAGCCAATTACGTGAGCAATTGGAATATGGGAATCAAATTAATGATTCAATTATTACAAGTTAAGATTTTATAACAGTTTCATTGATGCCAAGGACTGCGATGCAACAATTCTGTTTAGTTGGACCATCAGCCTGTTTGCTAACCTATCAAATGACACTTAACATCAATTCCTTTTTCCTCGAAGGGTTGTATATAACTGTATTTTTCTTTATTAAAAACTGAACTATGAAAGACGTTCGATCAATTAGGTTTAGCTACGCTTGCTGCGGTTGGTTGACCATTTTTAAATACTCCTCCGTTCG
This sequence comes from Mesoligia furuncula, assembly GCA_916614155.1. Lineage (NCBI taxonomy): Eukaryota > Metazoa > Arthropoda > Insecta > Lepidoptera > Noctuidae > Mesoligia > Mesoligia furuncula. The sequence continues at coordinate 1,718,527 of OU744809.1, read as the reverse complement.
TTGGTCCCGGCTGTCATTCGTGGATCTTTGGTAGTTGTTACTAATCGTCAGGAGCCCGTAGGTAGTCGCCCCTGGCTGACTGGAAACTGACCCCAACATAGTTGGGAAAAGGCTCGGTGATGGAAAAAAGACGTTATTAGACGATTAATCTCAATTCTATAGTTACATTGCAGTTTTATGTTACATTTAAATTACTTAGAAATAAAGCTAGATTGTACAGACGCCAGCACATCAACCTACCTGAAACTGTCAAATTTTCCCAATCAATTTTGAATCTTATAATTTAGCAATAATAAACTTGAAAATGTATTAGAAACTTGACAGGTTGTAGTGTACTGTATGTACTGTATGTACTGTACAACATACAGTATATACAGTACAGTACATACAGATGTACATCTGTATGTACTGTACTGTATATACTGTATGTACGATGTCTGTACATACAGTATATACAGTACAGTACATACAGATGTGAATATAGTATCGCCAACCGTGATACCTACTATATAAAAAAAACTCATATTATTATAGTTTGAATTACAGAACGGTTTCAAGACAAAAAAAAAGGATACCTATGTAAATATTAATAAAAACAATATAGCCAGTATACAAAACGTCTTAGGTATAAAATATTGCAATGGCACTAGTAATGACAGGTTGCGAGCACTCGCTCTACTTACTTGCAATATGTATTTACATCGAGTGACTTGCGTGGGAAAATATTATGTACGGCCATATTGTCACGATGCTAGTATACAAGTGATTTACTGTAACGGAAAACAACGTGAGGATATCTGGACTTGATGGTTTGAAATCGCCAACAACCTGGATCTCTTACCATAGTAATATAATTATTAAGATTTATATATTATTTCTTTTGTATATTATCAAACTTTACTTTAACCAAATCTAGAAATAATAATTCAATCCTAAGTTACCTTAAAACTATACAGAAACTAAAAAATAACGTCGAAAAATTCATCCCCATCGGTGTCGACTGGTAATGTACCCAGGAGACTGGCGGCATTACCACGTTGTATGGCGATGCTTAGCCTCTGGCCAAGGTAAAAGCCAGCCCTTGGGTCACGGGAAGTGTCGTTTCGAAATTTAATTTATATTATTTTACTCTATTAGATATTCTTCATTATTTTTCTCAAAAAAAATAAAACCTTAAATTATTTTTGTTTTTAAGCTCAACAACATGCTTTATCATTCAAACAATAAGTTAGGTTTCACAATGTGCCTGGCAGGGAGGAACGCTGACGCCTGAGACACAGGACACGTTCTAGTTTGGGTGTCAGGAGTTTCACAAAATCGAGCATGTACTTAGTCTAATTACTATAAGGATCTACGTTACTTATGTAATTCATTATTAACCGTTTTTCCCGTCCTACCTAAGCGTATGAAAAAAATCCATACTAATATTATAAATTCGAAAGTAACCCTGTCTGTATGTATTACCTTTTCACGCCTAAACCACTGAACGGATTTCAATAAAATTCGGTAGAGAGATAGATTCCATCCCGGGGAAGGACATAGTATAGTTTTTATCCCGATATTCCCACGGGATCGACACTTATGAGGGTGAAACCGCGGGGCGCTTGTGGTGCTGCTAGTAAAATTACAAATGTAAATCGTTGGATGTTGGTTACTCAAACACGCAAATCTTTTAAAATTATTGAATTGTCCACCTGTTTGTTTTAAATAGGCCCCTGGTGATCAATGCTCATTTCTTCTCTGTAATGTTATTCATATCTACCAACTGCCGCATTAGATCTACCAACCCGCACTGAGCCCGCGTGGTGGATTACGGCCCACTCCCTCTCACCGAGAGGAGGCCTGTGTCCCAGCAGTGGGAACAAAAAAAAAGGTTTCATAAAAGGTTAGACAGCTGCAGCCTTTTCCCTACTATGATGTGTCAAGGTCTTTTGAACTGTATGAGGTCTCCCTTAGGTATTCAGTTACACGCTGTTTCTGTGCTGAAATCTGAAATAGAAAAAAAAAACAGATTGTATTTTTTTGCCTTTAGATATTATACCAAGAATATAAGGCAATTATAAAATAAATAGATCATGTATATTTTTACAGGAAAGTTGTCTTTTCTGTAGTCATAATAAACAGCCGGTAAATGTTCGCAAAGTATGGACTACTCCATAGACTAATAAATGGACATAGAAAAGGCACGAAAATTCCTTTAAAATATATAGAAATAAAAAGACATGAGTACATAGTGAGGAAGAAATGTTGCACATTGCAATATTTACTTGTAAAAAAACATTTGTGCTTTCCTAATTTTGGCAATGCGTAATTTATTGAGTGAAGTTGACACATCAACAAGGAACTGCAAGAATTGATCGTAAATTTGAAAATGAAAGTTAAAAACCTCTTTCCAAAATTAGCAGTAACGACTTGCACGCGTAAAAGCACTCTGACGCCTCAATCATTCGGCATCTCTACCATGCAACGACAATAAAAATAATTTTAAACGCATCATAAAACCGAAATCGAATTTCAAAGAACTTTTCAAATGCATACAGAACAAAGATTCCGAAAATATTATTTTTATGAGTACAAAAGTATAATACAAGTTTATACTGCGTATTCTTCTGTCGCTCATAAGGCGGTATTAGCGCGATAATTTACGATAATTTTTGGCATTTATCGTTCTATGTCAACTGTGGGTCGATGAGTTTTTATGCGCGAGCGCAACAGTGAATCATTCGCGGGCACAGAATATTATTGTAGAAGGGACTGTTTTATTTTTAAAATTCGAGATAAACATGAAGAATAGTTATTTTAAACAAGCAAAACATTTTGTGTTGATTTTCAGCATTTCATTGACACAGGATTAATTTCAGAGTACTAAGAAATTTAATAATGTCGAGACGAAGCTTTGTCACTGTAGTTCATTTACACAGACGATGAATTCCAAGAAGTAGGTCTGTCTGACACATTTGATAGATAAGTAATTAATTAAATTATACTCAATTAAATTTTAAGAAATCATTTAGCATTGACATTGGCTGATTATTGTTGACAAAGGTTTGCGTGGCATTTAAAAATATATTATAATAAAATACTAAATTAACTTTTAAGAAGTTATAGAGTTGGAGGAGGGGCCCCCTTAGGGCCGAAGCCTGCCGTGTCAGCGGGATTGTCCGAAAGGGTTTCCGCTGGCCCGGAACATAAAGGGCTAAGGAAGGAACACGGGTGGGTTTTAGTCAGTAAGACTCTGACACTCCCTTCCGCTCCACCCAGAACGGGATGAGACATTTGATGATTTTCCATCCGCAAAAAAAAAGAAGTTATATATTATGTATCTTCTGGTGTGTGGCCAAAATCGGAAACAACGCTGCCATCTTGTCTTTTCCATCCATTTTCTGAGACAATTCCACAAATGTTTAACAACAACGCCCCCCTGTCAATTTCAAGCAGTGCACTAAAGATCCATGTAGCACTACACCATGCTCTAGGATTGACATTCATTATTTTATAAAGACCTAATAAAAAAATCACAATACATCTCCAAAAAAAAATTATTATTTACTCTATGACATAAGCTTTCCAAACATGAGATTAATCCATGTCAGTGTAACCTCTACATTGTGCGCCCGCGGGAAACTTTACGACATGCCAGTGTTGGAAAAAAGTCGAATTTATTCCAAAAAAGTTGAATTTATTCGAAAAAAAAGTCGAATTTATTCGACTTTTATGCCTAACAGCTTTTGTAAGGGAGGATACTGAAATGGCTAAGGAATCCCTTTTGTTCGAGACGTTTAGTGTAAGTGTGTAATGTTACAGCTGTCATGCGCGAATACAGTACGTAGCGCAAGAAAGGTCTTAAAGAATCCAGTCATTCGGTATTTGTACCGACATTGTAGCTTATTGTGAAAAAGTTTGTCTGCAAAAGTTCTACTAGCATACCTGTTCTGCCGCCAAGCTTTTCTACTACGCTTGTGAGTGACGGTTGCAATGCAATGACAGTGTAATGGAATGTTTATTACAATATTTTCTGTAAGGAGATCTTGTTAAGCAATTTTTACAAGTCAATTTTTTGGTCAATATTTCAAAACTAGTGCAATGCAGTTGTATTATGAAGGGGTTAACGTAAAATCAGCTGCGTTTTAACAAAAGCAAAATCTACGTAAAAAATCCAGAAGAAAACAGAGTTTTGCAGTCTGAAATTACCAACTCAGGGAGGGAGTAAGGTAAATGATTCCAATTCCTTTTATTTTTAAGAATAGGCCTTTTTTTGTTGAGTGTGGGAAATCATCAAATGACCCCTTCCGCTATAGGTGGAGCTGAAGGGAGTGTCAGACTTTTACTGACTAAAACCCACTCGTGTTCCTTCCTTAGCCCTTTATGTTCCGGGGTAGCGGTAACCCTTTCGGACAAAACCCACAACTGGACAGGCTATTCTAACGTTAGCTCCTGTTTTATTAAATCTCTCAAGCACAAAGCAATGATCATCATTATCACACAAGCACCTACGAATTAGCTCACATTCACAGCACAGCTGATACTCATAAACTTTCCTTCGTTCCCATTATCACTTCACGGTCGTAACTCCCCGACTTGTCCATTGTATCTTTATCTAATTGTATGATCAGTAATGTTTACATTTTTATTGTTACACGCCGTATACAATTTATGGTGTGGCTTATCATATGGTTTGTTGGCAGTTCAATGGTAACGGTTGATGGTCGTCGTAAATTAGGAGCTTTGTCAGGTTGGTCATGGGGTAGGTTTGCAAAAGGGCTGGGTGGGAACTGGGAATGGGAGTATGAAATTATATCGATTTTGAAATGTATTGTGATAGTCACATTCAAATTGGTACAGTCATACGCAACTCTCAGACCTTAAGCTGGTGTAGTACGGCATTTTAATAAAAAAGGAGGCCAACTTGTTACCACTGACTTGCGTTCTACTGTATATAAAGTTAACAGTCTAAAATTTATTTTAGACATTATGTTCCGAGTTAATTTTGCAGGCATGACACTACCTAGTCTATATGTTCCCGTTAGAATACGGAATAGGTTAATTATGCGCATTAACTAGGTAATCTGTAAATTACCGGGTACAAACCGTTAAAGTGTGAAATATGTTACCGGCCAAACCCGATTTTAGGATGAACTAGTTTGGCCTAGGCCAAACCAGTTCTCATGCGCTCGCTCTTGCATCCAATGTCGACGGAGCCCCGCTTCACGGGGCTCCTATTTCTGTGTAAAGGGCTTAAAGTAACCTAACCCCTGGGTGCCGTTCACTCGTTCTTGCATCCTACGTCGCCTATCGACCGACCGTAACCATGCAACCCGTGTAGGGAGAAATGGTTTGGCCTAGGCGAAACTAGTTCATCCTAAAACCGGGTTTGGCCAGTAAAACACATTTTTTCCAATTCAACCAGGTAATTGTTAATCTGTACTCCTGTACTCTAACTGATTTACGCACATTAGCGGTAACTTATATGTAGACGAATTTTACCATTGAAGCTGAACGCTCCCAGCACATCTCCCAACCCCGTCCAAGAGCTGTCAGTGTCATCATTGCGATGAAATACTGACACTGACAGCTCTTGAACTCGGTTTAGTTAGATGTGCTGGTCGCTTTCAAGTTTCAATGGTGAAATTCACCCTTAGAAGTAAATAGACATAGTTATAGTATTACTTAATTCAAATTAAATACACATTGACCCAGTTTCCTATTTCCCGTTTTCCTTCAACAGTGATCCCTTATTGTGCCAAGCATTGGGCAAAATGGAAATGAAGATGAAATCGTCTCAACTAAGCTCAGGCTCCTACAGAAACCGTTACTCTATTTGTATAAGCGCTCAATTTCATCATTAAACATAATAGACCCTAAATGTTAATGTATGGTTCTTCGGCGCCCTTCGGTTCATGGTTACCAACTATACAAACAAACGTACTTACATCTACATCAATGCAATTTCAACTCTATTTGGACGTCTAAAGAGTTACAGCAACCGCAATAAAATTTTGCTAAAGTAAGTGAATACAAAGTTAACACATATCTGTAATTTATTCGAATGTCAGCTTAGAATAGTTGCGATAAAGGTGTTAGTGACAGTGTATGTACGTTGGTGAATCAAGCAAGGACATCGGTATTGGCAATAGAGGTATAAAATAATTGTTAGATTGTTCGTACTATATACATAATGTGAATCTGTGGATTATTTCTATATTGCTAGTTATAAACGCAGTTTGGTTTATATTATATTTTATTATTTACCTGTTAATTGGGCATTTGGGAAGGGAATAGGAATAAAATGACCTATCAACCCATGGAAGGTAGATGAAAAATGGGGCTTATCTTACCTACTTGCTTACTACTAAATGACCTAAAGCGCGGTTACTGTCGGACTGTATAGAAAAGAAAGAGAAGTGCTATGACACAACGCTGGTAATTTATTGCAAAATATGAAGCAAATTATTTACAAAAATCTATTGTTTGGACTAAAAATTTAAAACATTAGTGCTTTAGTATGTTGCTTGTGACACAAAATCAGAATGATTGTATGTATATTAGTATGGTTTTTATTGTAAAAAGAAAGTTTTAAGAGGTATCTTCATGATTTTTTTCTATCGTGTCAAATTAGTTGTATTATGTTTTCAACAAACTATCTAACTAGCATATATCCTGAAGAATATAATATATTTTTCTGATTTTGTCGATCATAAACTTTTTAGCATTATAAAACTTGCATTTTTTGCGTTTAGGTCCTATTGTCCCCTTAATAGGATAGATATCAGAAGCAAATACCATAAAAATTTAATGGAAGCAGTATATAACGGTTCGCTTCTTTCTACAGGACGGAAATCCCTAGGTTTTAGAAAGAAATGCAATCATCACCATTTATGCACATACTTATAAGTAACTAGCTTTTGCCCGCGGCTTCGCTCGCGTTAAGTATTATTAAAAAAAACTAATTCATTTACATCCGCCATCATCCCTTATTTTATCCCCATGGGATTTGAATTTATCAAAATCCTTTCTTAGGGGATGCCTACGTCATAGTAGCTATATGCATGCAAAGTCAGCCCGATCGGTTTAAAATTGACAAAGTTTCATACAAAGTTTCATCCCCTATTTTATCCCCTTGGGGCTAGAATTTATCAAAATCCTTTCTTAGGGGATGCCTACGTCATAGTAGCTATATGCATGCAAAGTCTCAGCCCGATCGGTTTAAAATTGACAAAGTTTCGTACAAACTTTCATCCTCTATTTTATCCCCTTGGGGGTAGAATTTATCAAAATCCTTTCTTAGCGGATGCCTACGTCATAACATCTACCTGCATGCCAAATTTCATCCCGATCCCTCCAGTGGTTTGGGCTGTGCATTGATAGATCACTATGTCAGTCAGTCACCTTTGAGTTTTATATATTTAGATTAAGCTTAAAGGTTCTGCACGTTTCCATATAAAATCAACACAAACTGTTTCACTATTACCAATCCCCGAGGGCCACCGAAATAAAACCTTTAAAAACGCAAAGGACAATGGCGAACTCCCAAACAAATTTTTGTTGACACTTTTTTTTTTGCGTCAGCTCTCGCAGGTTCTAAGTAGTTTTGTCTTCAGTTATACTTTTATAGGGAGTCAGGAATTAAAGATATTCCATATTGAAGTTCTAGAGGTTATATCTTATCAACAGCAGACCCTAATTATCATCTTCCTGCCCTTATCCCATGTTACTTGGGGTCGGCGCAAGACTTTTTCTTCTTCCATTCTCTTCTATCAACCGTCATGCTAACATTCATTCCCACAGATACAGATATACCTAGATAACGCAAGTATCACGAACTGTATGAAAACCAAGCGTGCCATTTTTTGACTACCTACTATGACGTCACAAGCTCGCGATCTCGCTCACACTTACCCAGCCAGCAGTACAAAGGACTGAGCGCGAAAGGGGCGGCTTACGATTTGTAATCATAAGTTGGTGCAATTTTTGGCACGCGAAGTAGTTACTTTTGCGTTATCTAGGTAAATCAGCAAAATAAACTGCGGACTACGTACCTATTCAGAATTATAAGTCTATCCGACCCCCAGTAGGTCTGCCACATGGCTGGCAAATATCACCCCCTTAAGGCTTTGTATCCAGCTTCCAAACGTGAACCTTATTTTTCCCCCCTACTCATTCTGTCGAATCGCATCGCCTGATATTACTTTGGTTTCTGTGTTATCTATCACAGTGACACAAGTAGACGCTCAATAATTCCACCAACAAATTCCTTGCCATTGTTCATTGTAGTTTTAAAAAACTGGCCAAGTGCGAGTCGGACTCGTACACGAAGGGTTCCGTAACACAAGGCAAAAACGCCGGAAAAAAACACGTTTGTTGAATGGGAGCCCCCCTTAAATATTTATTTTATTCTGTTTTTAGTATTTGTTTTTATAGCGGCAACAGAAATACATTACCTGTGAAAATTTCAACTGTCTAGCTATCACGGTTCATGAGATACAGCTTGGTGACAGACAGACGGACGGACAGACACCGAAGTCTTAGTAATATGGTCCCGTTTTTACCCTTTGGGTACGGAACCCTAAAAAGAGTTCGCACTGAAAACTTCAATTAATTCGTTTGCTTAGGATTTCCAACAAAAATATACACTAGACCGTTAAATATACATATAATTAAAATCAGAGTTGTACTCACACAGAACAACTAACATTTAGCCATCCATGTTTAACTTTCATACCCTACATAATTATTTTCTGTGTTTTCACTAACATCATCTGCCTGCCTTTTCCCAACCATGTTGGGGTCGGCTTCCAGTCTAACCGGATGCAGCTGAATACCAGTATTTTACATGGAGCGACTGCCTATCTGACCTCCACAACCCAATTACTGGGTGATATGATGCCCCTTGAAAAGACTGGTTGTCATGCAGACTTTCGGACTTCTGACTACCCGTAACGACTGTCAAAGATCCACGAATGACAGCCGGGACCAACGGCTTAACGTGGTTTCCGAGGCACGGAGGGGTCACGGTATCTAAAGATGGTCACCCATCCACAGACCAACCACGGCAAGCGTAGCTTAACCTGATCTATAACTTTCTGAGGCACGCAGGAGTCTCGGTATGTTATGGACCCATCCACACACCGAACTGGACAAGCATTGCTTGACCTTGAACATCGACCTGTGTGACTGTTATTATTTAGCCAGGAGCCCCTCTTCATATGACAAGGATTAACTTGCGACGGTGGCTAAAGAGAAAAAAAAAAGTGTAGCCAAGGTTTACATTAGCCGACTGTTCTACAACACTTCATCATCACCATCATCATTTCAGCCGAAAGACGTCCACTGCTGGACATAGGCCTCCCCCAAGCACCTCCACTTCGACCGGTCCTGTGCTTCCCGTATCCAACGGGTTCCTGCGGCCTTCACAAGGTCATCGGTCCACCTTGTGGGAGGCCTTCCAACGCTACGTCTTCCGGTACGTGGTCGCCACTCCAGAACCTTTCGGCCCCATCGGCCATCTGTTCTGCGAGCAATGTGCCCTGCCCACTGCCACTTAAGTTTGGCAATTCTTCGGGCTATGTCGGTTACCTTGGTTCTCCTGCGGATCTCCTCATTCCTGATTCGATCACGCAGGGAAACTCCAAGCATAGCCCTCTCCATTGCCCTTTGGGTGACTTTTAGCCTTCTTATAAGGCCCATTGTGAGCGACCTACAACACTTAGATCTTAAGATTTGGTTTTCTGCATTCTTGGAAAACAAGTAAACACTTTAGAACTGTAAATAAATAATAGAATTAAATATTAGTATAATGCCTGTAAAGCCCATCAACAAGAACCATATAACTAAGTCATAGGTCAATTCATTATAAATGCAGACTAATTCAATAATCACACGCTTGTAAACAATACGAGTGCTGTTTAATATTCATGATACATTAATTATCTTGTTGTGCTGCAACAGCTCTGTGGTCTTAAGCTCTGTAGGTAGGTACTGCCTATGCTGTAAAAATCTCACTGTGGTTAATTAACTGCACGCGGAGGGCACTAGATGCCCTGCGTGTGCAATATAATAATGGTTTCAGGGTGCTGTTGAGGTTGCCCCGATTCTGCAGCGCGTCTGGCATGTTTGCTATAGCGCGAACCGACGACTTCTAAGCCATTCTGAGGAAAATACCTCGTCCTTAATACGCAGAATGAGGGCTAGCACCAACAGCATTTTGAAAACATTAGTCGAAAAACACGATGCACCAATACTTAGACACTGTCTGGTTGCTCGTGCGGCAGGGATGAATAATGTTTAATTAATTAATATTAGTTGATAAGTTATTGTTGTACTAACCATTGGACCTATGTTGTCAATTTAAATAAATAAATAATTATTATTAGCTGAGGTGAGCTGTCAATCTACCTGATGCTAGGGTTTGACTATTGACAGCTCGCTTCAAGCTCACTTCATTATAGGAGGCGGCTGCAGCTGCATGCCAGCGCCTGCGATTATTATTTAATGTAATGTGTATAAATTTTTAATTTTGATTTTAATTTTGTTGTTTTTTATTGTATTTTAATTTATGAGCTTAATTTTGATTTGAATTATGATTTTAATTTTAATTTTGATTTTAATTTAGGTTTTTTTTTATTTAGATTTTAATTTTGATTTTAATATTTGATTTTAATTTTATAAGTGTGCAATTTTATTTTGATTTGTTTTGATTTGATTTGTATGGATATTTATCTGAAATAAATGATTTGATTATATTTTTTACGATGAAATTTTTACATAGGTACCTAATATTTTCTTTTAATTTTAGGCACCTAACCGTAACCTTATCACTAAACACAACACTACGACAATAAATGAAAACACTGGAAAAACTAATGTCTTAAAAGTATTTTGGAATTATTGTCAAATAAAGCTTAAAATCGAAATAAAAATATGATTTTCGAACAAACTAGTAGTGATGGGCCGACTATGGATTTTGCCTCATCATCTACCTATCCTTTTCCTATGTTGTTGTCGACTTCCATTCTAACGGGGTGCAGCTGAGTACCAGTATTTTACATGGAGAGACTGCCTATCTGACCTCCACAACCCAGTTACTGGGTAAAACGATACCCCTTGGTAAGACCGGTTGTAAGAATTTCGGGCTTCTGACAACCCGTTGCGACTGTCAAAGATCCACGAATGACAGCCAAGACCAATGGTCTAACGTGTTTTCGAGCCACGAAAAAGTCTTGGTATGTAAAGATGGTCACCCATCCACGGACCAACCTAGGCAAGCGTAGCTTAACCTGATCGATCGACCCTTAAGGCTGTTATTACTTAGCCACAAGCCCCTCTAGTGCCGTCTATAGTGACTAAACTATTATACATTTGATTAAACATATATTACATTTGATTAAATTAACGTATGCAGACTTTGAGCGTCATTAAATACCTATATGCTAAACAGTTTAATTTATTTAATTGTCGTCTACACCTTATATAATGACAGAAAACAGAGGTTTGTTTTTTGTTTTCCTTAAAGACTCGAGTAAATGGGACTAAAATCCAAAACGTCAACGTCATTGCTAATTCCTATTCTGCATGAAAAGAGGTGTTGATATAAATTACTAGCTAATATATTCGTGCAAGCCATAAATAAATGCAGCTGTAACCTTTCGTTATCCAATTACAATTACTGACAGGTAGCCCCCAATCCAAAGGTAACTTGTTCCCAATAAAGTTGTATAGAAATAAGTTAACAATCTACGGTTCAAGTAATATGTAAATGATACTGACTGTAGTGTTGACTCGCAGTTGTAGTGTGCAAAGAATATTTTGTGCTTACCAGTAGAGAGGACAGTTACTGTTTCGGTGTGAAAATTGCTGCATTGAAAAATTGTAGGATGATTCGGTAAAAGAACACACTATCCCCGCGTTCCGAATTGCGTCAAAAGCGATTATATCGCGAATCCGACCAACGCGCAACGTCACAAATAGTACTCAATAGTCCGTATATTTTATGACTATTAAATTTGGTCGGATTCGCGAAATAATCGCTTTTGACGCAATTCGGAACGCGGGGCATCAGTAGGTTCAACAACATTAATTGCGTTATTTACGTTGTTATGCAGACAAATTTTTCGAACATAAGAAGCAATGGATTAGAAACATACTTCAAAATCATTTAGATTGAGATTGATAGTGTGTTACGCAATTAAAGTACAGGGTATTTTCACAACTGGTTTTTATCCGTTTATGAAAAGGATTATGGTAGTGTATCTATAGAAAAGATACGAAACACTATCTCATGCAAATCCGTAGGTAGCTGTCATTAATGTCAACAGCAAGCACAAACACCCCACACAACTCCCGCTCCACACAACTGTGTGGAGCGGGAGTGGAGATGCTTGCTGTTTATAGTTTCGGTGCCAGAGTTCATCGAAATCACTCTTATCTCTCAGTTGTAACGCTGCATAGTGTTAAGATAAGTGTTTTTGTACAACTGAAGTTAATCATCATCATCATCATTTCAGCCGAAAGACGTCCACTGCTGGACATAGGCCTCTCCCAAAAGGGGCGGTTTGCCATAATCGCCACGCTTGGCAGGCGGGTTGGCGATCGCAGTATGTTATGGTGGTGGAATGCATAGAGAACGCTGCTGCCCATTCTCCGGTACGCCCCTTAGTCGCCTTTTACGACACCCACGGGAAGTATGGGGTGGGTGGTGCTATTCTTTAAGTCCGGCACCACACAGACTGGAGTGAGATGCTTGCTGTTTATAGTACCTATACGGGATCAACGGGATTCTACAATTATGATAATAGGAACAATACGTTGGCCAATGGTTTCCTACAACAGAGGAGCAATTCTCGTAATTTTAAGAATGTTCACAGTCTAATCTCAGTCTCAATTTGTCAAAATACCTCTAATTTCCCTAAATTTTTGATACATTTTGACATTGATTGTCGCTGAGATAGACGGGAATTGGCTTTCTGATGTTACAGAGACACCTATACGTACAGACAAACAGCCTGTCACAACAGTATTTTATTTTCATTTACAAAATTATTTTAATTACTCATTTATCACGACTGCAGCAATATAAACAATAACAACCCAAACATACCTACAACCTTTAAAGAAACCCATACAAACCACTATTGATAAAAAAAAAAACTACAGTACTCTAGAAACCAGACAGAAAAACGCTTTTATGAAATTGGAAAAATACTAGGGTAGCATAACGCGATCGTGTACTGCGGAATAAAAACCCGTTGAAATAAATATTGGAAAATAATTCCAGGAATTCAGTTCGGTACGGCAGCTATTGAAAATATTAAAATTATTGACTTGTGTATAAAAGTTTCCAGGATTCTGGTTACATTGTAGCGATGCGTGTGTTTTTCGAATGGAATGGGATTTCGAATTTTTTGTACTTGTAGTTACATTGAATTTTGAGAATTCTATAGGTAGCTACATATAAACCGCTGTAGGACAAAGGGTTCTTCCCATTCTGAAAAGAACGAGCTCCAGGAACCGTATTATGACGTATTAATGCCACCATTTTTCCAGTGTGAGATAGAGACGAAGCTATAGAAGGCCGATGGTACCATCTCTTTTTTGCAATGAAATAATGATTGTGATTTTTTTTTGCTGTTGTAAAATCTTCAAATGACCCCTCCCGCTCTGCGTGTAGCGGAAGGGAGTGTCAGACTCTTACTGACTAAAACCCACCCTGTTCCTTCCTTAGCCCTTTATGTTTCGGGCCAGCGGTAACCCTTTCGGACAATCCCGCTGACCCATCAGGCTTCGGCCCTCACGGGCCCCTTCACTGATGTTGACATCTCTTTGAGGCGCGCGTGGAACACGTACGCGCCGTCCGACACGAGCCTGGTCCTGATCGGACGGTGAGCTACCCATTACTCTCCGTCCGAAGGCCTTGATTGACATTACTTCATAATACGGCTCCAGATTATTCACACTCACACAGTTACACCCCAAGGTTCATATTTTGGCACCTATTCGAAAGTTTCTTTTAGCATAAAATTGTGGGCTTAAAATCATACTTGTAACTTACTTTTTACTAAAGCACAATGCGCCAGCATGGTAATCAAGGCTCTTCTCTGTATCAGAAGATCTTCTTCTTTTTTAGTAAGTATAACATAACATCACGCCTGTAAACCCCGAAGGGCTTGAAAAGGGGTGTGTATAGGAAGAACCCACATTTAGACCAGTTATGTTTACGTCTCATGTAACCGGGGCGAACCTATTGCCATCAACCGGGCAAAAATCCAGCCTCCGGGTTGCTGCTGAAAAATTGCCGATGGAAAAACCCGATAACACTTTGCTCAACCAGGGAATCGAACTCAGGACCTCATGCTCAACGGTAGCGCTTTCAACTACTAGATCAACGAGGCAGTTAATTCGAAAGAGAATAAGAATAACTAGGTCATGACTGACATCAGGCGTCATTTAAGTATCGTCATTACAAATGGCGACTATTTTAATGCATGATTACCTACAGTCGATGTTTTTAAAAAATCTGCTAACCCAATTAAACGTGTTAACATCTAATTAAAACAATAACCAATATCATAACATACGTTTGAGTGAATGCAGTATCAGGACGTGACAATTGGCCGGCCAGGTGTGTTCGTATCGTGCGCGTGCGCCGATTGTGTCATATTGATATTACACGTGTTTTACTTGCTGACCGTATGATCTGCACGTAGGTACGGAAGTGGGGGGAAGTGGGGCAGTGGGGTGGCGGAAGTAGTTTGTTAAACGTGGTTACAAGATTAAACATGGTTTGGAGATGGTTTTTTCTGGGTGGTCTGTTCTTGGATGACTATCTTTACGTGACTTTCAAGATGACATCTTATCTTGCTTCCTGCATCTTGCATGATGCCTCATCAGGCTTTAACATCATTCTGAGTTGTCCCTTTGATGACTTGAGAATTATTTTTCTTCCTTATGTCAAATCGATCTTCGTTTAGCTTAATTTGTGAGTTCCGGGGGCCTCGGGAATCCGCTGTATGCCAAAACCTCTGGAACGGTCGATGTGACCGCTTGGGGGAGGCCTATGTCCAGCAGCACATCATTCCAACCTACTTCTTTAGGTTGGAATGATGGTTATTATGACAGGTATCCACTTGGCAAAGACCCTTGAATCCTACACGAAAATGTATAAACTATACTTCTTTCTTTGTCTCCTTTTCGTTATACCAAGTATGGCCAAATATGGCCAAGTATGGTCGCAGTCTCATCTCGACGACAAACAAATGTCAAAAAAACTAGTCAAAATGTAGGGAAATTAGAGGTAATTTTGACAGATTGAGACTGAGATTAGGGGGCCTGAGAAGGCCAATTTGGCAGAATCATAAAACATTATAAATCATAATGGACAGTTAACTGTTTAGTTAATCGTATCAAATCCCATTGGTGAAGGACTTTTCAGTTATTTTTTTTTTGTCTGTGCTAAAATACCAATCAATCCAATCCAAATCCAATCCCAATCTCTTTGATTATACCTACGTAGTGCAGCGAAAAAAGAAAAACACGGACTGTGTTTGCTATATTATAATTCAAAATGTAATCCTTTTATGACCTGCCAAAGTGGCCTTTTTAGGCCCCCTTACTGTGAACGTTCTTAAAATTACTAGAATTGCCCCTCTGATTGCTTTACTCTAAATCTACAATTTCCTAGTCTATGGTTGTGAATTGATGCCAAGGTCGGCTGAGCTTGCGTATCTTCCAAACTTGTAACTTTCTAACCCGAAGCTGCGTCGCGTGTTGAACCTTAAGGTACTGTTTTTTTTTAATAGTACCTACCTTCTAATGTTGTTAAAGATTTTAACTCTTATGGAATACTTTAAGGTGTATCATTATAGAGAGGATGGTTGGCTATAAGAGCAGAGGAAGACGAAAGAAATGATAGATTAACTGTGTGAAAGATGATAAGGCCAGAAAGGGAGTGACTACCGAGATGACGACTAATAGACAAGTATGGAAGAAAAAGACATGTTATGCCGAACCCAATAAATTGGGATAAGGACAGGAGAATGATGTCATTATAAGAGAGGATTTGCGAGAGAAACTGAGCTTACTAACTTAGCTTGAGTAAATCATAAGATACACATACATACATATTTACTCAAGCGAAATGGTTATAAACTTATGTTTATAACCATTTTATGTATTTGTGTACCTTTTTTATTTATAACTCATTGACATATAATTTAATAGTTTATATGTAATAATTGTTCCTCTCAACCAAAGCACCTGCCACTTAATCTCTTCACCACCCTTGGTTGACTGGTAGAGAATGCCTAAGGCACTAAGTCCGCCTTTATACCTTTTTTGTGAGCGAAAAGTTTAAAGAAATAAATACTTAACTAAAAGGATTTTAAAGTTTCTTCTCATAAACTAACGAGATTAAAGTTAAACAAATCCATGTAAACTAACTTACTGTGATCATAAATTCGTTAAACCACGTGTGATAAGAGTAGGTAATGATATTGTTAACAGTTTTTTCAGCAATCTTTTACGAGCTCCATCCTTACCTAGATAAGATCTATGGACTGATCATTATGTTAATGATGATAATAATGAGTTTATCTCTTCGCCTCGTAGGTATAGAGGTCGCAAGAGCATGAGGTCCTGGGTGCGATATCCAGGCCGGGCAAAGTGTTATTGGGTATTTCCATATGGAGTTTTTTCAGTAGCAAACCAGTGTCTGGATTTCTACTCGCTTAATGGCAATAGGGTCGCATATATTGCTGCGAAATGTGACTGTACTATAGGTGCATCTCTGCCTTACCCTTCGTGTATTTAAGGCGTGTTGTTATGTGTATGTTTTATCTCTCTTCCTTCTATTGTAACAGGCAATAACTATGACCTTAGATCACTAAGGCTCTAATCACCCCACGCAATAGGTAGCAAACTGGTTATCATTCGAGTAGGTGGCACCAGCACCTGCCAGTATTATGCCTAATTGGCATCGTGAACTCTGGCCTTCGAATGCTTGAGTCGTGTAGCTAAGAAAGCCAAAATAGACTCGCCTTTAATGAGTTCGTGAACAGTGCGTCAATAATTGTACACGTGGTTGCGGATTTCCTATTCAGTCCTGCTGACAACTCGGTAAATTATCATCCGATGTGAGATAGTCTCGTATACCTGTTTATTACTAGATTTGTTACATGGAACATAAAAGCGAAACGCCGGCATCCCAATGCCTACCCCTTCGAGAATATAGGTGTGGGTAGATGGTGATGATGCATACCTATGGTTTGATAAGGAATGTATCTATATATTCTCTTTAGTTTTCTGTTCCCTGCATAAGGTGATGTGCCAAATAGAATAATTTTTTCTTTCTTTTTAACCAAATAGAGCCATGATTGCAGTTCATGTTACACAACTCCGTTAAACCCAAGAGTGTGAACAGCGCAAAACCTTCGGGATTTCACCAGAAAACGCGTAACAAAAATGTTCATTAAATTTTACAGCCAATGAAAGTTTCGGATGAAATTCCTGTCGGTACCTGTGTTCAGGTAGTTTAGTGCTGAAATACATATTTCTAGCGAAACGCCAGGGGCCGCAAAACGGGGAACTATTCAAATATGAGCCAGCTAGGGATATTTAAGCGTTCGTTTTTTCATTGAGTATGACGTTAGGTTTTTGGTTCCGCGTTGCGAGTACGACGCGACTCGGTATTAATTTGTGTTCAGGGGTGAACAGAGATTAAGGGTATTTGAGAGTGTGAAACATGTGAGTTTGAAAAAAATTATAAAGATACTGATAAGCTTGCTTCTACACTTTTCTGCAACTGACAAACTGAAACCTTATTTATTTCAAGGAGTTTTATTTCACGTTAATAAGAGGCGTCTATTTAATATATTCTGACATTAATCACAGATTTTAAATAATCTTAAATTTCTATTTTTATCAACAATATTTAAACTGGGTCTAAAACTTGGTTTATTTGTCCAATCTTAATCTGTATATAACAAAATCAAGGTCTTAAAAGGATAAACGATTTGTCGTAATCGTAACATATAGAGTTCCCTACTCTACAATGAACCCCTAAAAACCTTCAGGAGAACTAATTTCGTCCTGTTTCAATAACTGGGGATGAGTGGGTTGTACTTCTAATTGAAACAGTTCACTTGTTTCACAGTTTCAATTATGACTTTTGGTTCGATGATGTTTTTTTGTTTTATGAATGATTGAATCAAGCTTTTTTACAATGCTCTATGATTATGATTGTGCTCATATTAAACTTCAAAGCCCAATGGACCTCACTGCACCTGACCCTATGGGGCCAATGGGAATGACCGTGCATATCGACGCGGAATCGGCTCGAGCCGATTACGTATCACGACACTTGTCGCATTAACTGCGACGTAGTGTCGAGTCGCATCTTCCGAATCGAAACAAGGCGAATGATGTCTTTTTCCTTTTATTGCATGGACATATTTTTGAAGTGAAAGCTTCTTAAGGCGCGTTGAGCATTTTTGGGATGGGAAAAACCATTGAACTCGCGCCACTGTTACCGTAAGCGACACCGCGCGTGTTTTGTTTATAAGACGATTAAAAAAATACCCGCTTCGGATGTGTTCGGCTGACCTCGGGATGTACTCGGTTTTAATGTAGGTATACCCGATTTTTCAGTGAGTGATGAAAAATCAGATCGTTTGTGTTTTGTCGGCACTTCCGGAGTGCCACTGTTTTTTTATTTTCTGACCAGCTCAAGCCGATTATGCGTCGGTAAGTATAGCCACTCCCATAAACTAAACGACGGACGTTACCTTTTTTTTTTTTTTTTGTTTGGATAATCTTCAAATGACCCCTCCCGCTCTGGGCGGAGCGGAAGGGAGTGTCAGACTCTTACTGACTAAAACCCACCCGTGTTCCTTCAGCTGCCTGTGCAAGGGGCCACGGTATCTCTTTCGAACAACCCGCGACCCTGGCACAACCCGCGACCCTGGAACGACGTTACCTCTAGTTACACTTTGAGCTACCATGAGTTATTTTTGTATATCGTTATACACGAAATATAATGATAATAGGATAACGACGTCAGCATGAGATACAAAGAAAGGCATAGCGCCATTAACACCACATTTGGCCAACTAATTGGTAATTGTGGTATATTATTATTTTATTGGCAATTCGGGAGAGTTGATGATTATTGGCTAAATGCTTTATTTTTTCAATAACAACAGCCATCAGAAGAGAGCGGCTTTTCATTATTATTTCAAAAAACACATTCTAGAAAACAATTTAAGTAAATTCTACGCCAAAGAAGAAAACTCATAGTTACAACAAACAACCTCTTTTAATTTGAAACTGGACAAGGTTACAAGTTTCAGGGCCTATTATAAGTTAGGTAACTATAACGACACGACATGCGCACGATATCTTAACTTTGTACCTACAGTTTTTGTTTCATTTATGTTGAATTGCCGTGTGGCCAGATTGACGTAGGTACTAGAAGTAGGGCTGTCACATAGAAGAATATAAATAAAAAAATAAGATATTATTTTGTGATCTAAGTAAAGAAACTATTCAGATTTGTATCCATCATCATCGGCAACCTTGTTCCACCTACTGCTGATTATCGGGCTCCTCCATTTGTGCCATGCTTCCCTGGTCTGTACGAGTCTCTTTCTTTCATTCTTTTTTTTTTTTAGTGTCATCCAGGATTTCCCCGCGATCTTCTGTAGGTCAACCTCGTAGACTTGAACAAAAACTCTTGTTTTTTTTTTTATTCATCATTATCATCATTTCAACCGAAAGACGTCCACTGCTGGACATATGCCTCCCCCGAAAGGGGGGGTTTGCCATAATCGCCACGCTTGGCAGGCGGGTTGGCGATCGCAGTATGGTATGGTGGTGGAATGCATAGAGAACGCTGCTGCCCATTCTCCGGTACGCCACTTAGTCGCCTTTTACGACACCCACGGGAAGTATGGGGTGGTGCTATTCTTTAAGTCCGGCACCCCACAGACCAGTTTTTTTTTATTACTTTTCTTTATTTCGTGAATAATAGATGAAAAACTTTTACAAACGTTCTAAATAATCTATCGAATAAAACATTAAAAGCATATTAAGCATAATGAGCATATAATGTCCCCACTACTGGAACACAGGTCTCCTGTCTAAGAGAAGGACTGGCCTTTAATGTACCAGGCGGGCCTAGTGCGGAGTGGCAGGTATCACAATGTCTTCGAATTTTTGGTTCTATTTTTGGTTTTTCATTAACCAATGAAAAAAAGAACAGGATTTGATGTTGTTGCTAGAGCCAATAACCTTCGCAAATAGCTTCAGGTACAGAGAGAGATCTTTGTAAGGAACACTTACGCTAACAGTACAATACCAGTGGGCCAATATATATCAATCCCAATATGGAAAATCGTGAAGCACCTCGCCATTTAAGTAGATTCACGGAAACAAAACAAACGATATTTCCACTCACTAATGCCGTCACTAATTCTCTTTAAACTCTCTCCAATTGTAATTCACAAACGTGTTAAAAATCTCGTGCCATCCTTAATGCTCTCAGTTCGTTCGGGGCTCACAGAGCTCCAGGCCTTGTACAGATGGCAGAAAAAACGTTGAAACATCGACAATTTTTTTTTCTAGTACGAATGCTGGAAACAAATCCCTAGCTGGGGCCATACATATAGTGTGTCTACGTATTGCTATTTTTTGGGGGATTTTCCTTTGGTATCAAATTCTGTTACCGTTTCTGTATTGTTTTACATGTAGATAGTTTGGTAGAGATCAAATGTTGAGGTAAGCCTGGATTTTTTGTTTGTGATTTTCTTTGGTGTTAAATCTGTAAAAGGTTGGCTTAAGTCTGAACATATCCTGCCTTCAAGGTAAACAGACTATTCGAAAAAATAAATTGGTTTGATAGTCTGAATAATTTTGTCAGAACGTTTTTTTATGTTTTTTTTTTTTAATATTATTACAAAAAGAAAGATCGTGGTCGTATATTTGCCCGCAACTTGTTCTTTCTTTATGCCTGTGTCCTTTCTCTGCGTCATGTTTACGGAAAATAAACGAATTTTCTTTCTCTCTTTCTTCTTTCAAAGAAAGAATATAAAACTTATTTTACAGCTACTTCAATGCTACCAAAATAAATAGGTAGATGGGATGGATTCTATTTAACTGTTTACTCTCCGTCCAATAGCTGGTTAGAAGCTTTTGTCAATTTTTGTCCTTGGTACCTAGGTATCTTCTCCACCATCCTGGATTCACTGGATTCCTGGATTTTTTGGTTGTTTTTTCTTATTTATTTTCTTATTTATTTCCCCATAATAGAGTTACAATAGTTCCAATTCCATTACCAAACACATTTCAAACTCCCCCACAAAATTATCTCAATACGTTCACTAGAAAGCGCCAATTATAAACCCGGTCGTCCATCTATAAAGACGTTCTGCCCGTAATAAACGTACAGACAGACACACTAATTAGCGACGACCAATAGGCTCATTTACGAACCATATACGGACGAAAACTTACGAATGCTAGCGATATTTAGCGAACCAGCCAATAATTTATTGGACAAGGCATATATTGAAAATGAACTTATTTAATTAGTAGTTTTTTACGAAGAAAGCTATAATTCTTGTCGGTTGAACGGCGATTAAGTTAATCGGGGAGTTAAATGTTAAGTAAATAGTTATAAGAACGTTCGGGGACGTTTCCTAGTGACAGACGGTTTATAAGTGACTAGTTTCTGCCCGCGACTTGATCCGCGTGAAATTTCTCGTTCCCCTGACCCACGCCTACCCGCGCTATTACTTCGTTTCCGTTTAGCGTTTCTGACTTTTTTTCTTTGGTCGGCTCTTAGCGTGATGTTCAATTCATTCGGCTATCAAAGGCTAAAAATTTTTTTTCAAATTCGACAGGTAGTTCCCGATAAAAGCGCGTTCAAACAAACATACAAATAAAAAGACAAGCAAACTCTTCAACTTTATTATCAGTATATAAACCAGATATGATATATGACAGATATGATATATGACAGATATGCTATATGACAGATATGATATATGCCAGATATGATATATGACAGATATGATATATGACATATATGCTATA
Source organism: Mesoligia furuncula (assembly GCA_916614155.1). Taxonomy (NCBI): domain Eukaryota; kingdom Metazoa; phylum Arthropoda; class Insecta; order Lepidoptera; family Noctuidae; genus Mesoligia; species Mesoligia furuncula. The sequence goes on along the minus strand of OU744809.1, from coordinate 1,696,447 downwards.
TGACAGATATGATATATGCCAGATATGATATATGACAGATATGATATATGACAGTTATGATATATGACAGATATGATCAGATCTGACTAGTCGGACTATTCTGGAAAATATCACTGTGAATATTGGTGTTAGCTGTCAATAGTCTCAATCCCCAGCTTAAGGTGGAATGGCAACTTACTTGAAGCTCACTTGACTTAAGTTTTCACTATGCGATTTTTACAGAATAAATCGATTGTACAGACGCCAGCACATCAAGCTACCTGAAACTGTAAAATTTTCCCAATCAGAACCTTATACTTTAGCGATAAAGTTGAAAATCTATTCTTCTTCTTAGCGTGTCTTCTTAGCGTGTCGATAGCAATCTAAATGTACTCGGCCCAGAATTCGGCTACTTGTTTGGCGCCTTCATCACCGTCCATCAGTTCCTGTAACGTGATTGGCTAATCCTTTCTCCACGATGGCAATCCAAAGTCCACTTATCAACAAAACCGGCTCTGTGCGTAGTCTCGATTAACATCGAAGGGTTCTCACGAGACAAATCAGAAATTCTTTCTGATGTCTACCGCAAAACTCACTGCGTCATTCTTTGCGTTCAAGAGACCCATCGAGATGAAACACAAAGCCGGCCACACATCCCTGGACTTACGCTTTTCGCCGAGATCTGTCACCCAAAGCACGGTAACGCAGTGTTTGCTGCTCCCGGCATAAGCATACTATCCACCAAGTGTTCAAACGAGAACGGCATAGAAAATCTATTAATGAAATTTGACAAATTGTAGTAGCTTGATGTGCTGGCGTCCGTACGTACCGTAAACCGTTTGAATTTGACACTGCCTTTATTTTGTATCAATACGTAAGGATGGTTTTCGTAGTTCAAGTGTCCGCGTACGCGCTAACTTTTCTCTTTGTATATGCACGTGTTTCTGTGTGTAAATTTTTTTCTTTCCTTCTTTCTTGATGTGCGATTGAGCGTACCACCCTAGTGACGGATTTATTCCTTTTTAACTCTCAGTGCCTAAGACCCCTCTAAATTATGTTTGATTAAGATGAGGACACACTGTCAGGTATGCTCGACAGCATCGAAATATATCTATGGCTCGACCGTGATCAGAGACTATAAATAAAGCCTTGCCTGCACGAGCACATAGATGTTGTAAAACAGACTTTCTGTGGTATTTTCACAACAGGTGAAACGTAGCTATATCTTAGGATTTTATGCTATCGTTTATCTATCCCGTCGAACTCATTAGGCTTGTGGGAGATAGTTGTAGGCTTTAAACAGCTGATTAGCAGTTTGTTTTTTATGTTATTGGGTGGCAATCAAGTAGATGGGTCGCCTTATGTGGCTACCACCGCAGCTGTGGACATCTGCAACGCTAGAGGATTCGCAGGTGTGTTGCTAAGAAGCTGAAATGTTTTATGAGCCTCTAACATCAGCACCCGAATCCTTCATCCGAGTCTACTCCCTAAGCACGAAATCGGTAGTTTCGTATCACTTACGGACATATGCCTAGTGCGAGGCTCGAACTAAGAATGAATGACATCACGATTTGACAGTTGTCCCTTCTACCGATATGTATTTGCCCGTCCAAAAAAAAAATTGATTCGTCGTGTTTTGACCGATTAACTACTATCCCGTATCTTCATTGACGGACTCCAAGAGTGGACTCCCCGAATTAACAACGCTGCTGTACGGCAGATTAAGTCAAATTCTTACAATAGTTATATAAGTCACTAGCTTCCGCCCGCGGCTTCGCCCGCAACGTATGTCGTTAAAAACTATCCTATGTCCTTCCCCGAAATGCAATCTATCTCTCTGCCAAATTTTATCGAAATCCGTTCAGTGGTTGCGGCGTGAAAAGGTAACATACAGACAGACAGACAGAGTTACTTTCGAATTTATAATATTAGTATGGATTCGTGTTACATTCTTTATCAAAAGATCTCTCTCAGATCAAATTTAAAATCTCATTTTACGCCATATGATCTGCAAATCTTAGCCAAGAAATTACAACACTATACAAAAAAATATTCCAATACATAACAATTACCTATTAAAAAGAAACCTACTTGCTCCCAAATAACATAGTGTTACCTAAAGGTAATTACCATACAATCGCTTATGCAAGTACTGTAGAGAAACTTGCTATAAGTAATTAGTGACAGCATTTTTGACCGTAGTGACCAAGACTTTGTTTGCGTGTTATACATAGTCGACCTTATTACAAAATAAGATTTATCTTTACGGGAGGAGTCATTTGATGATTTCCCATCCACAAAAAAAAAAAAAAAAAAAAAAAAAGACCCGGGTTTAAACCATCCAGCCATTTTTAAATTTTGAACTAAAATCCAACGAAGCTAAAGTTCTTATTACCAAAACTGACGTTAAACCCGAGTCTAAGTTGTCAATTTTGCATTAAGAAATTTACGTTTATCGGAATAAAGTTCAAAATAGTGTAACTGGCTCGAAGGTTTAGGCTAGGTCTAAAATTAGATCTCGTTTTGTAATAAGACGGAAAGTGTCCTTATGCCAATTATACAAGGTCAAATTAAAATAGCTAGCGATACTCTACAGACGTGATGTATATCGATACCTCATCATCTGCCTAGCCTTTTCCCAACTATGTTGGGGTCGAGTTCCAGTCTAACCGGATGCAGCTGAATACCAGTATTTTACATACGACTGCCTATGTGACCTCCACAACCCACACCCAGTTACTGAGTAATATATCCCGTGGTAAGACTGGTTGTCAGATTTTCGGGCTTCTGACGACCCGTAACGACTGTCAAAGATCCACGAATGACAGTAGGGACTAACGGCTTAACGTGCTTTCCGAGGCACGGAGGGGTCTTGGTATGTAAAGATGGTCACCCATCCACGGAACAACCGCGGCAAGCGTAGCTTAACCTGATCGATTGACCCGTGCGGCTGTTATTACTTAGCCACAAGCCCCTCGATATCTAAAAACGATAAAATACAAATGACTGTTTTTTTAACCGACTTCTAAAAAAGGAGGAGGTTCTCAATTCGGATGTTTGTATTTTTTTTTTTTTTTATGTTTGTTCGCGCATAACTCCGTTGCTTGCCAACCGATTTGAAAAATTCTTTTTTTGTTGGAAAGGGTATGCTTCCCAAATGGTCCCATGAAAATTTTATCAAAATCGGACAAGCGGTTTTTGAAAAATCAACAAAAACCTAAAAATTTATCTACATTAACGATCTTTTCATATTTCATAACTCCGTCATTTACGAACCGATTTGGAAAATACTTTTTGAGCATTTGCTCTCGAAAATCATCATTTGGTAAAGTGGAGCTGATGATAAAGACCACAGATGGCTATCGGAACTACTCAATGACAAATATTTCACGGGTTGCGATTCGATTACTTTAATATGGTTGCTAAGCAATTTATGCTCTTTACAAGCTCCATTCCACCATATGCAATGGTGAAATGGAGCTGATGGTGACTTCTCAAACAGCTCCAGTTCTCCTGGCTTATGGGAACTCCTCAACAATTAACGTCCCTGCATCGGGTAAAGCAATATTTTGTGAAAGGGTGATAAGCAGTTGACATTAGGCTATTGTAACTTAGATAAATTACAAACTGACCCACTAAAAAGTGAAAAATAAAAACTTTTTTACAAAAAAAAAACAACCGACTTCCGAAAAACACTATAAAGTGAAAAATAACTTTAATTTCGGAAGTCGGTGGCAAAAAACTAAAATACAAATCCAAAGACACCGACTTCCGAAATTAAAGTTATTTTTCACTTTATAGTGTTTTTCGGAAGTCGGTTGTTTTTTTTTTGTAAAAAAGTTTTTTTTGGGTGAACGACCGCTGTGCTGGTAGCTTTGTCTTGAAGTATCAGTTGAGAAAAGTAAGTTTTCTTTTATTTTATCGTGTTCAGTATCGATAACCATCACGACAGCGGAGTTTTGCTAGCTGATTTCATTTGACCTTCTATAGTGTATTGTTTTAGGGTCCCATACTTTAAAAGTAAAACGGAAAGCATTATGGTCTGCATGTAGTCTATCTCACATGTATTTTCTGGTCTACATGTAGTATATCTCACATGTATTTTCTGGTCTACATGTATATATCTCATATGTATTTTCTGGTTTTAATGTAGTATAATCTCACATGTATTTTCTGGTCTACATGTAGTCTATCTCACATGTGTTTTCTGGTCTACATGTAGTATATCTCATATGTACTTTCTGGTCTACATGTAGTATCTCTCACATGTATTTTATGGTCTACATGTAGTATAATCTCACATGTATTTTCTGGTCTACATGTAGTCAATCTCACATGTATTTTCTGGTCTATATTTAGTATATCCCTCATGTATTTTCTGGTCTACATGTAGTCTATCTCACATGTATTTTCTGGTCTACGTGTAGTCTATCTCAAGTGTATTTTGTGGTCTACATTTAGACCATGTACATGTAAATGTACATGTGAGATATATCTCAAATGTATTTTCTGGTCTACATGTAGTCTATCTCGCATGTATTTTTTGTTCTACAAGTAGTCTATCTCACATGTATTTTCTATGTTCTGTGGTCGTGTTCGTCTGCTGAGCGTAAGATTCTACGTCGGGTTGTGTTAATGTGAATTATGACAATGCCATTAGGACATTCTTATAAGCAGCAAAGAATGTTCTGAACACATCCAAAGGCTGTGTGGTCTCCGGATAAGAATTTTCATCACCTATGCTTCTTTTACCAAGACAATCTATTCTGCACAAACCTAATATTTAAGAGAGTCAATCCAAGAGGCGATGTTTGTGACATTTTAAAAATCACAGTTCTATGTCTCAGTCTGTTCAGGTTTCCTGGCGTAGTAATTGAACCCAGAGTTTACGATCAGCAGCCGGTACTTCCAACCATTTAACCATTAAGGCACTAATAGACTAATAAAGATTCAATTCCAAGTAGGTAACTATTTATATTTTTCTACTAAACAGCAATTCGTTCTACCATTTATGGAGCATCTAATGTCAAAAATATTCAAATAAATATAATTCATTACTTAAAAATGTTTCCTATAACTTGTCTATACCAATATAGACATATGTTAAAACAGGAGTGTATTGTGTATGGCCATATATGCCATATTGAAATAACTCGAACCTTGAATTGATAAGCTGTCAGAAGTGGTCCTGCCCACACAATACATAGTTTATTTTAATAACTATTCAACTTCGATTAAGCCGTTCAAAGTAGAATATTATATGCCTTATTTGGTTGCTTTTTTCTTTGTGTATATTTAGTTTATTATCATTTGTTACTTTTTTCCGGATATGCCAAAGGTTTAGTGCAGGGCACTACCTCCAGCGATGATTCGGAACACAAAGACGTAGAGGTACCTTCAAATATTTATTTTACAGACCATGGAAATCGAGGGAAACCCTCAAATTTTATAGGCAAAGCTATAACGATTTGGGTATTTTTTTAAATAACTTGAGCATTTGCTCTCGGAAATCATCATTTGGTAAAGTGGAGCTGATGAAGAAGACCACAGATGGCCATTGGAACTACTCAATGACAAATATTTCACGGGTTACGATTCGATTACCTTATTAAGGTTGCTAAGCAATTTATGCTCGTCACAAAGCGTATGGTGAGTGGTTGTTGAGGAGTTCTCCTGGTTCTTACTAGGAGAACTCCTCAACAATTAACGTCCCAAGATCGGGAAAAGCAATATTTTGTAACAAGTGATGAGCAGTTGACATTAGGCTATTGTAACTTAGATAAATTACAAACGGACCCACTAAAAAGTGAATAATAAAAACTTTTTACAAAAAAAAACAACCGACTTCCGACAAAAACACTACAAATTGAAAAATAACTTTAATTTCGGAAGTCGGTGTCAATAAACGAAAATGCGGAACCAAAGACACCGACTTCCGAAATTAAAGTTATTTTTCAATTTGTAGTGTTTCTTTCGGAAGTCGGTTGTTTTTTTTTGTAAAAAGTTTTTATGAATGAAAAATTTCAAAGTCAAAGTCAAATCGTTCATTGTGAACTAAGTGTACAATGTTGGTGTTATGTTATGTTAGTACATAATTAGGCTGCTAAGTCATAAGACTTAGCAGTCTTTTACAAGCATTGCAATTATCATTCGCCTGCCCTTATCATCATAAATTAGCACATGCTTTATACATTATTATTACTTAATTATTTTCTTTAATATACTACAATTAAATTATGAAATTATAGATATGTCAAAATTAAATGTCAATAATAATGAATTTAATTCAATCATTCAGCAATATTAATGTCATCCTTGTCATTTCAAACTATTTGTCGGATTAAGATATCTGAAGGCCAATGTAAAATCAAAATTCAAGTTACAATCTCTTCTCAACGACTATCAATGTCTAAAACTTGTAAACACAATAGTTAAATTAGGTTTTGTTGAAAGATTGGGACTGAGATTAGTATGTGCCACAACGAGTAAAAAATTCGGGAATTATTGTCCTTCTGACGTGGTAAAATCTGTGACAATACAAAACAGCATTACAATAAAAAAAAAATGATAATCAACCATAACCTAATAAAATAAAAACCCGTCATGTGCGAGTCGGATTCGCGCACAGAGAGTTTCGATTTGTAGGTATGTAAATAGTTTTTAAAAGTTTTTTTTTTTTGTGATGTTACTACATTTTTTTTTTTTTGTAATGTAAATTTACGGTTTTCGTATATTTTCCTTTTCTTGTGCTACATGACTTTACTTCTTGCCAAATTTCGTGACTCTAGGTCAACGGAAAATACCCTATAGGTTTTGATTCCGGAACATAAATGCCCGTATCGTTTGATTGCGTTGACTAAGAAGTTTTAAACATTTTCACTGCTTCAAGGGATTGCAACCCTGAGTATTTGATATTAATTTCAACTTGATAACTTCACGCGTTCCGACAACGAAGTGATCTTATAAGGGTTCCATTTTTTCTTTTGTGGTACGGAACCCTAAAGATAACGCTAATGACGCAAATAAAAGTGGTCTAATTAAAAACATCCGCGTTCGTTCGTGACTGCGGTAAACATAAACATCACTCAACTGTGGCTCGACATTACTCGACATTGCTCAACAAGTTCAGGCTCAACTTGTCTCGAGTGCCTGTTCATGGGAAAAGTTCCCTTTGTTTTTAATTTTTAAATACTTAACTTTGAGGGGACTTGTCAAAGTGCTGTATATCTTTCTAGATATAGGGAGAAGATTTAAGTATACTGGAAGGGAGAAGAAACATTAAAAACAATTACTCCCTTAGGTGCCAAAAGACCAGAGGATACATTTGTTTATTAAAATTTTATGCACAAGTAACAAAAATACTGTACAAAAGCGGACTTAATGCCTGAGGTATTTTCTACCAGTCAACCTTAGGGTGATGAAATGAAATGAAATGAAATTTATTTGCTAGAATTGTAGTACATTACAGATGGTCGTTTGTTTTAAGTTTCTAAAACAATTCGCTAAAACTAGCATGCAAAATTATTGATAACATGAGTTAATAAATGAAGCTAATAAAATTGGTACATATATCATTGTTATTAATTAGATTTTAAATGTCAAGTATTTGTCAAATTGTAATAGTTACATGTCAGTATGAATCTTTAAAGTCTAAATACTCCTTCACAGAATAGAATGATTTTTCTATAAGCCATTTGAATAACGATGTTTTAAATCGATTGATCGGAAGTTCCCTATACGATTTTGGTAGTTTATTAAATATCCTTATGACCATTGGAAAGCAACTTCTATGGTATAAGTGGCTTTTCATCGGAGGAATAATTAATCTGTCAGGATATCTTGTCTTAAACGTAACAGTGTCTCCAAGACGTTGAAATAAGTCGGAGTGCATTTTAACAAATTTACAGCATTCAAATATATACATACCGGGAACAGTTAATATTTTCAGCTCTTTAAACAAAGGTTTACATGAAGTCAATGGTGGCACATCACAAAGAGCACGGATACATTGTTTTTGGGCTATAAATACCCTATTAATTAGAACAGAATTTCCCCACAGCACAATTCCGTACCTAATGTTTGAAGCTACATAACCATGATACGCTAGGAGGGCTGTTTTGAGGTTAGCTATTTTACAAAGTCTCCACAAGGCAAAAGCGAATCGATTTATCTTATTTGTGACCCTTAGGCAGTGAGGTTTCCATGTGCAGCCACTGTCCACTGTTATACCAAGAAAAATGGCCTCGTTTGCTTCTTTAATTCTTTGATCGGAATAAGTGATCTGAAGGTCAGAAACAGATTTTCTATTGTAGAATTGAACGATGGAGGTTTTATCAATGTTAACTTTTAGGTTGTTATTATTCAGCCATTCTATAATAGCATTAACGGTTTCATTAATTTCAGTATTATAATTAAGCATTTTATTCTCCGTGATAACCACCGCAATATCATCCGCAAACAGAGAGTAGAAATGATTAGTAACGTTTGGTAGATCGTTAATATATAACAGAAAGAATAAGGACCCTGTAACGCTACCTTGCGGAACTCCTGTATTGTTGCTCCTAATGTTTGACTTACATAATATTTCTTCTTTATTTGGATTTATTTTGGTAATGGCTGTATATTGAGTCCTGTTTGAGAGATAACTTTGCAGCCACTTCAATGCCAGACCGCGAAAACCGTACCTTTCACATTTAGTTAGCAGAATACTGTGATCAACAAAGTCAAAAGCTTTGCTCATATCAAAAAACACAGTACAGGTTCGTGTATGTTTATCAACATTTTCTGTAATTTTTGACAGCAGTTTAAAAGCTGCTAAAGTTGTTGATTTGCCTTTTTGGAATCCATTTTGTTCGGCTTTCAATATTTTATGCTTAGTCAAGAATTGAGTCATACGAGAATGCATAATCTTCTCAAATACCTTAGACAAAACTGGTATTAAGGCAATTGGCCTATAATTGTTTAAATCCGTGACGTCACCTTTTTTAAAAATCGGTTTAATTACGGAGGTTTTTAATTTATCCGGGAATGTGCCCTGAGAGAATGACATATTAATAAGGTACGTTATTATTGGAGTGGTCAAATTTGCAGTGTGTTTTAAGATATGTGTCGGGATCTCATCATATCCGACAGAAGACGTATTGTTTAATGAGTGTATAGTTCTAAATGTTTCATCATTATTAACTGGATAAATGAAAAAGCTTGCGTTGAGTGGTGAAATTAAATGACGATGTCCCCTTGTAGATTTTGTCCCTTTTTGTTTGTCGGTCATCTCGATAAAATAATTATTAAACGCGTCTGCAATGTCATTAGCATCCGTCAAAATATTATTATTAAGTTTTATTTTTGTAATACATTTTTTATCATTATTTGAATTTGTCATTGTATTTTTTTTAATTAATGTCCAAGATGCTTTACAAATATTCTTTGATTTTTTAATATATTTTACATTGAATAGTTTTTGCGCTGCAAAGATAATTTTTTTAAATAGTTTATTGTATTTTCTGTAATTAGTTTTATAACCTGATGTTTTGAATTTATAATACCTAAATCGCAAAGTTCGCTTTGTTGCGCAAGATTTTTTTATTCCTCTAGTAATCCAACCAGAGTTTTTATTTGGTTTGTTTGTACATTTCCGTTTACATACTGGAAAACATAAATTGAAGAAGAGTATAAAAGCATCATAGAAGGTGTTAAATGCAGTGTTAAAATCCTTTTCCGCATATACATCCGACCAGGACATATTAGAGAGACAGTCACAAAACTTTTTTAAATTTTCGGAACAATAGTCACGTTTGAATACGTACCATACCGTAAGAGGTTTTATCTTTTTGGAAGTAGGGATGTATAAGATTTGTGCAGTTTCATGATCCGATAAACCAAGTTTGAGAACCTCACTCGAAGCTTCCGAGATGTTACTAATAAATTGATCAAGGCATGCATTCGCGCGAGTAGGTTCATTAATATGTATGTTGTAGTTATAATTATGAACTATTTTCTGAAATTCAGTCAACACTTTACTCTCTTTAAGTGAATCGATATTGAAATCCCCCGTTATTATTATTTTCATTTTTAGTCTGCGTCTTAGTGTTGTAATTAATGTTGCAGTCTTAGTGTTAAAATTAGTGATGCAGAGACAAAACATGGCAGGTGTAACATACGGGATAAATAGCTAGGAAATTACTATAAAATACTAATACACGGATCACCTACATACATATATAAACAAAATGTACTGTCAGGAGAACAAAATATCGGTAGAGGAGAAAACGAATCCAACAAATCAGCACTTTGATGTTACGACCAACTTCTGACTGATATGCTCACGTGCTTTTTTTTTCTGCGGATGGGAAGCCATCAAATGACTCCTCCCGCTCTGGGTGGAGCGGAAGGGAGTGTCAGACTCTTGCTGACTAAAACCCACCCGTGTTTCTTCCTTAACCCTTTTTGTTCCGGGCCAGCGGTAACCCTTTCGGACAATCCCGCTGACCCGGATGTCGACGTGCCTTCACTTACACTTAAATACATCATGACACGTAGCAGCGTTTTTATGACTTTTATAACTTAGAAGTCACCATCATCATCATTTCTGCCGTAAGATGTCTACTGCTGGACTTAGACCTTCCCCAAGAGTCGCTATATCGACCGGTGATTCTCGCATCCAGCGGCTTCCCACGACCTTCACCAGGTCAAATAAGTAGTGATCACCAATCTGTTAGCCAACCGTGGTAATTATTGCAGTTATCTTATTTGCCGTCTTTGTTGACCTGACAAAACATGACTCTCCTTCTGGACGAGTCGGGTAAAAACATAGTTGCAGGACTTTCGAATCCATATCATTATGCTCTGGAATATTATCACGGATTACAAACATTATTTATGAATACCTACATGAATTATAATAATCTGATTTTCAATATCAGCTTTAACTGTTACTAATAATCCTTTCAATAAATACCTTGATAAAACCCCATTCTCCGCTTTCCACAAAAGTACAATATTTAACATAAAATAAATGTTTAATTCCTTTTTGATACGCATTAATCCTCGCTCTCAGAGTATCTTTTTATCTTTATGTAAAATGCTTAAGCCTCTCATTTGCATATTTCATTGAAACAAGCATTTTTTTCTCGTCGTTTATTTTCCTCTACTCATTTTTCTGTTATTTTAAAAGCTTTCAACATTTTCTGGGTACGCGTGGAATAGTGTTTCGTAATGTGATTTACAGAAAATATTATCGAAATATTTTTCGCCAATAGGTACGAATTAATTTTTGTATGCGAAATGAAAGCTCGTGTTTAATTAAGGGAAAAATATATAGTAATTTAAATATTCAATCAGTTTTTTACTTGTGCTTAACTGAAGTGTAATATATTTTGTTTTTATTGTTGTTTTAATAATAATAATTGTTATTTTTGATACGTTTTTTATCAATGCAGGTACATAAAATAGTAATTATTAAATCATGCGCCTTTAAAACAATGTGCAAGTTGATCATTAATTAGTTAAATAGAGGCTTAAGGTATGAAAGACCAACAAAGCAAGTACCCATATAAATAATATATAATATAATAATAATAATATATATAATATAATAATATATACACAGAATACTTGATCACGTTAAAATTCCCCAATAAAAAGCAATAAGACCTCGTGGTGAACCAAAAAGCCGGCGCCATTCACGTTTTTTGCAAAAGCGCAGCGTCAACCCATTTTCTAAGCCAACTTTTACGCGGGAATAATGCAGCGCCATGCTCTATTTTCACCCTCACAAAAACCGACACAAAGCGAATATTAAATATTGTTCACGATCGATTTAATACACTCTTTCATTTTGCCCATATCCGGTCGCAGATCCGGATAAAAAATGTTATCCGTGTACAAAACAATACGTGTTTTTTTTTTGTTTTGCGTGCAGCATGTACAAAGTATTGATTAACACCCAGCTCTCAACGGACCCGGGTATAAAAAATAAAAAATCAACAGGACTGCATCGCCTCCGGTTATGCACTCGCGATCGTGCAAACATAGTACGGACATAATGTATACTGGAAGCGGCTAGCTTAAGCTGACCCGCCGTGATCCCTTCTCTTGTATCAAACCCGGGTATTTTGGCACAGAGCTGTCAGAATAGCCGGGTTTTTCGACAATTGGTACCTTTACATGGCCAGAAGGCATGGTAAATGGATTTTTTATTTCCATTCAACGAATCATATGTGTTTACTTTTTTTATTTGTTGGGTTAACGGAACAGAGGATCTATATTTGGCAACAATTTTTTGAGTGTATTCAGTTTTCATTTATAGTTAGTATTGGATTTTAAATTGAACTTGTATTTTGTTTTCAATGTATTTTAACCTATATGAGATTGATAAATTGATTTTCGTGTGTAAAATTGTTTTGTAAGAGTACGCTGAATTTTACTTTAACGTTGAATATTTATTTGTTTATTATTTTGTATTCCGACTACAGTGCTTCATTGGTTCCGAGAATTCATTATGGGATAGTAAATCTGACAATGTATGACATGAATACAATATCATTGGAAATTGAATTTACTGAGAACCAGAGACGAGCTTCTGTGGTCATCTATAATATATCGTATAGTACCGAGATAATTCTGTTTAAGTATTTTATTATTCATAATTTCCACGAAAAAAAAAATAGTTTATTTCATTCAGCTACATGTAATGGAGAGGGCTATGCTTGGAGTTTTCCTGCGTGATCGTAGCAGGAATGAGGAGATCCGCAGGAGAACCAAGGTAACCGACATAGCCCGAAAAATTGCCAAACCATTGCTCGCAGAACAGATGGCCGATGGGGCGGAAAGGTTCTGGAGTGGCGACCGCGTACCGGAAGACGTAGCGTTGGAAGGCCTCCCACAAGGTGGACCGACAACCTTGTGAAGGCCGCAGGAACCCAGACAGGCACTTTACTTTGAGTTAATTATTTCATCACTACTGCTCTCAAAACAGTGAAGGAAAACAGCGTGAGGAAACCGGCATGTCCTAGAACCAAAAAATCGAAGACATGCAACACATCATACACATATAGCAAGCCCGCACTGGGCCCGCGTGGTGGATTAAGGCCCACTGCCTCTCACCGAGAGGAGGCTTGTGTCCCAGAAGCGGGAACATTATAGGCTGCTTGTGCTAAGTGAGAAATTCACCAATGAAACTGAACGCAATCAGAACGTCTAAACGACGATCAAGAGGTATCAGTGTCATTATTGCTAAGGAATATTACTGCCGGGGTAGCGGGATTGTCCGAAAGGATTACCGCTGGCCCTGAACATAAAGGGCTAAGGAAGGAACACGGGTGGGTTTTAGTCAGTAAGAGTCTGACACTAACTTCCGCTCTACCCAGAGCGGGAGGGATCATTTGATGATTTCCCATCCTCAAAAATAATAGCTTATCGTTTTTGAACTTGGACAAGATGTTTAGTTTCATTGGTGAAATTCACCTTATGTGTGTTATACAGTATAAGTGCTCATAAACACGAGCGACTCGCGTCTACGTCAGAGGCAACTGCAACCGTCGACGAGTGTCGATCGCAGTCATCTACACCCGTCGACGCGTCGGCGGCTGCCGTCGACAAGGCGCCCTCGTGTATTTGAGTACGTTCTCATACCCACGAACGACATGCGTAGTCATAATTTTGTGTATTTTATAAATATTACTAACATAGTTTGTTAATAAATTGGTTTTAACACTATCAGGCCATGTTACTTAAATATAAATATTTTTATTTATTTAGATAAAATCCCAGAAATACGGACACGAAACAACTTCATTATTGTATACATATATTACTACATTAGCATTTTGTCTAACAAATACATGTAACGCGCTGCACTAGGTCAAAATAACCCTTTCGTATCGGAAAGACATTTATAAAGGTAAAACGTCCTATGAGCACACAGTCTGGTATGTCTTTTAACAAACTCATAATTAACAATAATATTAATAACTTATTTTTCAGATTCATTACATCCATATTTGTTAATATAATTACGAGCTTACAAAATAGTGTTAGTAATAATTCATAATAATTGATTGACCTATAATAATAATTTAATTAAATAATATAGAATAATAACAATTTTTTCTTTAACATCAACATACCGATTAAAATAAAATAAAAATTTTAATTGAACATTATTATTATATTTAAATTGACAATATACCTACATTAATTAAGATTACCTCACTGGTCTAGTGGTCGCAAGCGCTACAGCTGAGTGAGAGGGCCTGGGTTCAATTCCCAGGCCAAGCAAAGTATTTTTGGGTTCTCCCATCAGGAATTTCTCAGTAGCAGCCCGGAGTCTTTATTTGTGCCTGGTTGATAGCGATAGGCTTGTCTACATACGGACTTAAACATAACTGGCGAAATGTGTTTTGGAATGCATGAAGAAGCCTCCTCGTGTAGTGCAGTTTGTTCCGCCAGTTACTCAACTGAACCGAGCGCTCGGCGCATCCTGGACAGTCACACCCAACACCTTATTTGACTGGCCAATTCTTCCCTTTGATAGGGCTAACGCTCGCTTGTTTTGCGACCACCCTCGGGAGTCCAGCGTAAAGCAGCCTGCTGTGTTTTGTCGTTGCGTAGTTCCAGTGCCTTAGGCATCTTGCGGGCGCGCTCGTTCCATGATAGACCTCATCCATCGCTTTCCAAAAATGTGGGTATATAAGGTACTCATCTCCGCATAACCTTTAGGGGTTTACAGGGGAGATATGTTATGTTAAATTCCTAATACCAATATACTTCCAAAACTCAACCCGCACAATACAAACATAATACCTATAGATTCGCTCATTAAAGTTGTCGCGTGATTTTAATATATAAACCGTTGGTGGAGCGATTGCAATTAAGCGGAATGGCTTCCTCGACGGTGCCTCAATTTACATATTTTTATTGTAGCCGGAAAGCGGTGTGTCCTCACGAAATGTCTAAAACGACTCGGCTAAATGTTTTCGGGGTATTCCTCGAAACGCACCAAATGAAACGTCTAGCGATATCATTTATTACGAATCCGTCATGCTCTTCTCTGTTTCATCGTTGATGCATTTCGAGGAATAAAATTATATTTTTTTTTTCCAGTACCTATTTCTTTTGGTGCGTTTCGAGGAATACTCCATATTTTCTACGCATTTCAGTTAAGTATTTGCGGTAACTCACCACAAATTGTAATTGATTTTTCCTCGTGCTTAAGTGTTTCAAGGCCAATGGGTCCACCCATTGGCCTTGAAACATTTAAGTATAATATAAAAATACAATGGTTAGGTATCTGTGAATTACATAGTTTAAAATGAACTCGCTTTTCGTATCCGTCTGTGGGACCACTTACTCCTTTTAAACTACACAATGAATATTGGTTCGTGTATGACCTGAAGGCTAATTCTCATCAGCGGGATTGTCCGCAAGGGTTATCGCTGGCCCTGAACATAAAGGGCTAAGGAAGGTACACGGGTGGGTTTGTCAGTAAGAGTCTGACACTCCCTTTCGCTCCACCCAGAGCGGGAGGAGTCATTTGATGATTTCCCATCCAAAAAAAAAAAGGCTAATTCTCACAATTAAAAACTTTCAAAATCTAGTCGCAATCTCATCTCAGCGACAATCAATGTAAAAAATGGAGGGAAATTACAGGTATTTTTGACAGATTGAGACTGAGATCAGACTGTGAATGTTCTTAAAATTACGAGAAATGCCTCTCAGATGTATGAACGTAAATGAAGCAAAAGAAGTATGTAATGACTAGCAGCGGCCTACGGTTTCACCCGCATCAGTGTCGATCCCGATGGAATATCGGGATAAAAATTATCCTATGTCCCCGGGACTCAAACTGTCTCCGTAACAAATTTCATCTAAATCGGTTCAGCGGTTTAAGCGTGAAAAGGTAACATACAGACAGACAGAGTTACTTTCGAATTTATAATATTAGTATGGATAGCTGCTGGTGGCGTTCGGTAGTATCTGCCCACCCCCTTGGGAAAAATGCGGATGTTTATGTATGTATTCACCATCATTTAAAAAAAATCTATTCCAAAAGATTTATATTATACTAGCTTCCGTCCGCGGCTTCACCCGCGAGGTATGTCAATAAAAACTATTCTATGTCCTTCCCCGGGATGCAATCTATCTCTCTGCCAAATTTTATCGAAATCCATTCAGTGGTTTAGGCGTGAAAAGGTAATATACAGACAGACAGAGTTACTTTTGAATTTATAATAAATATTAGTATGGATGTATAATAATGCATTAACGTCTTAGATATAGCACAGAAATCTGAATATTTTTACGTGCGAAGCAGGGTTGGGTCGCTAGTCGCTTATAAATAGGTAGTAGCTTATCTATAGTATCGGAAAACCTTGGTTTTAGCAGGTGCAATAGTAAGGTTTTCCCAGGCTTTAATAGCTTGGACACGTAGGTGACAATTTTTATAATAGGCTTATTATTTTATCGATACCAATGAAACTGCAGCACTGCTTCGTACAAAAAAGACATATGGCGATAGTATAGTGTCCCGTATAAAGTATCTCTCAAAAGCAAAATCATTTATTCAAACTAGGCTGAGAATTAGCACTTTTTTGAACGTCAGAATTACTTAATACAGTCCCACATAACGCGGCCCTTCACAACCTTTTAGTGCTTTAGGTGGAACGGAAGTGCCACAATGAACTCTCCAGAAGAATTCTCGGATTGCTAAAATAATAGACACCTAACTTTGTAATATGTTGTTAGTGTAAGATTAGAGCTTGGAACTTAAGTGGTTCTGAAAGTACCACCTGCACTGCTTAGCATACAATTATGCAAAGAAGCTCTTTCTATGTGCATTCATTTTTTTGTAGAAGTAATAAAAAATAATTAGTTTTTACTAATAACTTGTATGATACGATTTGACCAATGTTCATGCTTCAGTGAATATTATTATATCATCAAACCAACGACAATCACATTGAATTGAATTTTAAATTGAATGTGATTGTCGAGAGATACAACAGAAATTGGTACCTTTACTTATAAAGGTACCAATTTCTGTTGTATCTCTTTGTCAGTCACATAAACTTATTTCTTCTTCTTCTTGTGCACAATAAACAATTTTTCTTTCTTTCTTTTTATTTTAGGACCTAGTACTATCTAGTTGAAAGACGTCTATTGCTACGTTTGCCTATAAGCTGTCTTGACTCCAAAACTCGTCTGATATAACGAACATAGTCTTCAGGAATCCTTCAAAACACCATAGCCAGCTCAAAGTCAAATCATTTATTTCAAATAAGCCATTAAAGAGGACCTTTGAACGTCAACATTTACAAGAAAATATAATTTATTCTATTTGTTCTTCCAAAGGAAAGTTTCGTATGTAGAAGAATGAGCAAGAATCTGGATACTGTTACAATTTTAAAATGCTTTACAATATTTTGTTTATCAGTTTTATATAATCAAATCTAATATATCCCGGCTATTAGGTAAGGTGTGATTAAACCCTCAAGCCAGACTAGAACGATCCACAATTATCAATATTCCGTCCTTCACTCCAGCGCGAACTCATTCGTTCCCCAATCACGGCCAATGAGCGTGAGTCTGTCAATTGTATCCTCAATTCTGTAGTGATGGGGAGTTGTGTAACACGGAATGTTGGTGTAGGTATTAACGTGGCTTTAAAGATATCTCGATAAACTGTTTGGATATCTATTATTTTACAATGACAATTCTCCGTTTTAACGCTGTTTATGTATGTCTAGGATGTAAGCTAGCTTCACCAAGATTACAATAATAATAATGTTTATTTATCCAAAGCAATATATAGGTGGTTAAGCACAGTGGTAGAGTACTAAAATGATACATAATTGTTTCTACAACAGGCTACAGAAATCTATATAGTATAATAGAAACAAAAATATAAACCCCGTCTTTTATACTAAGAGGCTTGTATCTTAAGAGACAGTGATTTGGCCAGATGGTCGCGTAAATTAAGTAATAAGCTTAAGAGTGAAGTAGTGGCGAACTATCTAAATGGTGAATAATATTCACCATTTAGATAGTTCAATGGTGAATAATATTCGTCGTTCGTTTCAGCCGATAAATTTTTAGTTCGTTAAAGCCAAAATTGGGGGAGGCCTATGTCCACTGCTGGACATAGGCCTCCCCTAATTTTGGGAGGGTTTGTCATAATCGCCACGCTTGGCAGGCGGGTTGAATACATAGAGAACGCTGCTGCCCATTCTCCGGTACGACCCTTAGTCGCCTTTTACGACACCTACGGGAAGTAAGGAGTGGTGCTATTCTTTAAGTACGGCACCACACAGACCAATAATATTAAATACCTACAAACGGGGTGAATAGGGATGCAGGGGTGAATTGGGACGAAACTTTAAATATATTAAATTTAATAACGTTGATATAATATATATATAGTTTGTCACCGAAAAGGGCACTTAATCGTTAATTATAATACAATAAACACATTAGAGTCGTTTTTGGCAACATACTATATGATTTCAACACTAAAATCCATTTTAAAGTTTTGTCCCAATTCACCCCTATTCGCCCCGTTTGACGGTAAGTATTTGTAAATTGTTTTTATTTGTGCAAATTGTTAGATTGGTGAAGGCATTAGATACACAAGGAACTATTTATTCTGAAGTTGTTTGGTGTAAAGTTGCGTTAAGATAGTACAGTAGTTATTTTCACTAACATAAAATTTTAGCGTTTTCCAGCTTTCAGTCATAATAATTAACAGTTGCTTTTTTCTACAAATGCTGGGCACAAGAAAGTGTACGTTAGACATACCTTTAATAAAATTAGGTACAAGTGTCAAATTAAACGACGAGCAGTTAAGATGTCTCTTAAAATACAGGATAGCCTAGTTTAAGAGGCAGGGTTACTATAATTATGCACAGAAATTTTTGCAACACACTGTAATACCTAGAATAAGTCTAC
The DNA here is from genome assembly GCA_916614155.1 of Mesoligia furuncula. Lineage (NCBI taxonomy): Eukaryota > Metazoa > Arthropoda > Insecta > Lepidoptera > Noctuidae > Mesoligia > Mesoligia furuncula. The sequence goes on along the minus strand of OU744809.1, from coordinate 1,677,526 downwards.
CCACTAGTTATATCTACTGTGTACATTTGTGTAAGTATTTTGGTAAATAAACTTTATTATTATTATATCGAGGGGAGAGACTATCTAAATATATAAAATTCAAAGTCCTAACTGACTAATACCTATATCTTCGCATAGCCTAAACCGCTGGACCTAGAGACACGAAAAGTGGAGGGTGTGTTCTTTGTGAAGAGTAGGAACCCCCAAAAAAAGGGTTTTTAAATCATCTATTTTTACAATATTTGTAAATAATTTGTAAATATGTGAGCACCATGTATCTATCACATAGTTGATTTACCTGTCATTGCTACATTTTTAATTATTTTTACCTTTTGTGGTAGACTACATTTATTCTAGGTGCATCGTCTTCACATATAATTATATACCGTGTTTTTTGCAAATAAATATATTATTATATTATTATTATTATATTATGTATACAAAACCTTGTAAAACATTTTAAAAGAGTAACGGTAGAGTTTCTTGCCCATTCTTCTCCATACGAAAACTACCTTTTGGAATGGGAGACTAGAATCAATTCTATTTTGTTGTAATTTTTGACGTTCAAAAGTGCCTTTAATGTGCCTATTTGAAATAAACGATTTGACTTTGACTTCAAAATTTCACCCCTGAATGAGGGGAGGGTGAAATTTCACGCGGACGAAGTCACGGACAGAAGCTAGTTCCAATATAAATCGCTTTCACACTAAACACCATCTTTAAAAACAACCTACATAACCTCTACGGTTTCGTAAATATCAATTTGGTTAAAAGCAATAGAAAATTGTAGGGAAACTTTATATTGTTTTGTTTTACGCTCGTAAACGCGTAGTAAACGCACAGTATTTAACGGTCGCCGTCACCGAATGGGACACAGTGACAGATATGGGATTTTATCACGCTACCACGGAGGGGCTGCTGAAACTTGGGACCTGGGACACTTGATTGATGAAGCGTCGAACCTGGTTTGACGAATCAATTTTCTGTTTGAGTGAAAAATCCATCTATTTGCGTAGCCTTTTTCCATTTCCTCGTATGTTGGAGTCGGCTTCTAGTGTGATCGGATACAGCTGCAGCTGAATACCTGTATTTTACATGGAGCATGGAGTGTTTGAGTGGAAAATGTTGAGGCCAAAACACTTTTAATGTGACTTTGAATTTGATTGTGAAAACCTGAAGTTTCTCTCACAGAGAGGCCTAAGGCCTATGGGGAGGAGGAGTGTTGTGTGACGTTGCAAAATAGATACGTTTGTTGTCGTTCTGTGCAGGCTCGTGGAGCGTAGTCTCCGCGTCACTAGATGGCGTTAGGGTCGTGGTGTATCATGAACATTTATAGTAAAGTCACAAATCGATAAGATTTATTTAGTCTGTGGAGGAATATTCTGGAGTTCGAACTGAGAGATACGTTTGAAAAGCAAAAGGAGGTTTCCGTGATTTGCGACTCTTTACTCGAGCGAAAAGGCTGATTGAGCCAATTGAGCGGGACTTATTCCTGGTGGAACCTGAACGTTCCCAAATAACCCGATGGGGTTTTGTTAGGAGTGCTTGAAGCTGAATCCTGTCTGGCTGTTAAGCTAGCCTTTTAATTTTCCGGTCGGGGCTATGCGCGACTAAGTCGTGAAGCCTTGGAGCAGCCCTGAGATCAGAAGATTGGAACTTGATCCGGGCGCCGGCAACTTTAAGGTTGTCCCTTGTGGTGTGGTCCTCTGTTGACGAAGAAGGCCTTACCTAGCCGAATCCAGGCGATGAGGGAAGTTCGCCGCTCCAGGTAACGCAAGCGTCACCATTTATGCCCGTAGGCCACGTTCTACGTGTGTTCGCAGGTTTATCCTGCGAGCGACGCTAAGGGCCGGAAAGCCGTCAACTGATAAGGTCTGAGAACGTTAACTGACGGTTTTATTTATACCGAGAGAACATTTAGTTGATCTATAGTGTCATAATTTAATCTATGAGAGAGTTAGGCCTTTTGTAGGAACTAGGTGATAAGACCAGTTGTTATAAAGTATTGTGTCTCGGGTTTGCTTTGCCTAATCTTTATTTTCCCTATATGAGCACAATCCAATAGGTTGATACTTGTACGGTTGAGCTAAAGTTATTAAGTGGTTCATCTCACGGACTCGATATAGCGATTCTGAGAATTTGTCATTGTCTCATGCAGGCGTACACTCCGGTACGACCAGGTACGGAGACTGGTTGTATGGGAGTGAATGCCCAGGTGTTTGGGGAAAGATAGTTATTACTTTGGTGGCTCGCCACATTCTTTATAAATGTACCTTCATTTGTGTTTTGTTACAATAAACTTTGTATTGTGTAATTAGGTACTTGTTTAATTGAATCTTTCCCTAACCGATTATATACCTTATAAATTTACTGAAGCGTGGCCAGCGCAGTAGGTAGAGCAAAAGCTCTTTCATCCTGTAAAGGTCGGGTTACAGTTGGTATGACGTAAAATTGGCAGGCAGCGGGGCCAATGACCTGACTCGTCGTAAGGGGACCAAGGGTGCCCAGACACGGGGTCATCTGGCGCCCATGTGGTGGTTTTGGTCTCTGTGGTGGTCACGGAGTGCTATTTGTTCTGGTGCGCCGGTGATGAGGAGTACTCCCCAGAGGAGGGTCCGGTGAAGGACAGCCGCGGCGGGTTCACGGATGAGTGCTAACGCGTGCCCGTGTTCCCGCCGTAAGCGGCAGAGGAGGACACCGTGGAGTTTTAGTGGGTTAGAGTCCCACATAACTGCACTATCTCCCCGTGGTAGCTATGTCTCAGCAATGGAAACATTGAAGGTTGATTTTATGTACCTGCGACTTCGTTCGCGTGCTTATGGGTTTCATGATTTTATTTTTTTGCTCGGAACCTTAATTCTTTTTCTACAATAGAAGTAGCCTAAGTTACTCCTTACATCAGCTATCTGCCAGTGAAAGTTCCGTCAAAATCGGTTCGGCTGTTTTGGAGATTAACCGGAACAAACAGACAGACGCATAGACAAACAAAAATGTTTAAAAAGGTTTTTTTTTTATGAGTAGGTACCGTATATACTTTCATTGTACTTATTCTATCTAAAAATATATACTTTACATGTGTGTCTTGTTATCAAATACTGGCAGCTTGATAACGCGCAAAATAGCAGCTGAACACACAACAAAATTCAGAGTTGGAAATTCTAGGAAACTCTGATTGTGTACTTGAAACGTAATAGCTCCATGAAAACCTTGAAATTCACAGGAATACAGGGCTTTGTTCAATATTTTCTGTTATGTTGAAAATCAAGTTACGTAAGGATTTTTTTTTATTGTGTACTAGCTTCCGCCCGCGGCTTCACCCGCGAGGTATGCCGATAAAAACTGTTTTGTGTGTTTTTCTCCGGGATGCAATCTATCTCTTTCCAAATTTTATCGAAATCTGTTCAGTGGTTTAGGTGTGAAAAGGTAACATGCATACAGACAGTTACTTTCGAATTTATAATATTATAAAATTAGTATGGATTTACTATTGGTAGGCCTTGAGAATTTCAATTGTTTATTTTATAAAAAGGATATCGGAACCAGTTTTATAGGTCATTATATAAAAAAAAACTTATCTTTTATACCCCATTAAATTTTAACTTTATTTTGTTTTTATTATTTTTTGTTACAGCGGCAACAAAAATACATCATCTGTGAAAATTTCAGCTAAATGTCTAGCTATCACGGTTCATGAGATGCAGCCTGGTGACAGATAGACAGACGGATAGTGGAGTCTTAGTAATAGGGTCCCGTTTTTACCCTTTGGGTACGGAACCCTAAAAAAAGGTAAGGTAATTTTTAAATAATAAAGCAAAAAAACATCCATTATTTATTTTAAAGCAATTATTTAATGTTATGTTTCTTATGATTTCATCAAAAAAAACTGTTGTTCATTTTTTATAAAAAAACTCCTCCTTTTGGAATTAGTACCTACATATCTATACATATAATAAATCTGTAGAAGGGTCAATTCTGTACATTGAAAATATTGAAAAAATAAATAGCGGGGGGTGTTGCTGGATCGATACCAAACCCAAATATGTGATTAAAAAAATTTTTGTCTGTCTGTCTGTCTGTCTGTCTGTATATGCAGGCATCACGTGAAAACTAACGGTTCGATTTCGATGAAACTTGGTATAATTATACCTTATTATCCTGGGCATAAAATGGGATACTTTTTATCCTGGAAAAATACGTAGGAAAAAAAATCTTATTTTTCAGTTTTATTCATAGACGTTGTTCTGTAGAACCGCGAACACACGTTGCATTACCCGCAGTGGATAATTTTCCATTTCAATTTAAGAGAATACAGTTTCCTGTAGCTTTGTGTTACGCCATGACAATAAATAAGGCTCAAGGTCAGACCCTAGGAGTTGCTGGCGTAGATCTTACCGCGAGTTGTTTTTCATACGGGCAACTTTACGTAGCTCTTTCCCGTGTGAGCAGTCCAAGAAATCTTCATGTTCATATTCCGGACGAGCTCACTAACAATGTTGTGTATGCTGAAGCTCTCAATTAACTTTCTGTCGCATTGTCACGATCACTTTTTTATTATTGCAAACTTTTCGTCACTGTCAGTAATTTACTGCTACATGCTACTTATCAAGGTCGGAATTACTATGAAAAAAATACTTACTACAGAACGCGAGCTCAACAGCAGTAGCTCAATAGAGGGATCTCCTTAATTATTATAGGCTTAGCCGTATTTGGGTCCAATAGATATTTATAAGATGTCATTGTCAGAGTTACTCAAAATGGAGAAATAAACCATCCACGCGAAGACCGACATCCGCGCGGACGGAGTCGCGGGCGGAAGCTAGTTATTAAAAATTTTGAAAAAAAATTAAAAAACTAAACACAATTCTTAAAGCAGGCTGACTGGTGTAGGTTGGCAAGCTCCGGTGACCATACTTTTGACATAAAACCATAGTCTCGTTACAAGGTTTTTATTCTACAAAACACTCTACTACAATGAGGCCACGCACGTTCCGAAGTCCCTATTCTACCTTGTAGCAGTATGAAGCAGATACATTAAAAAGTTTAACTGCTAATTTTGGGGCCACACCGTCATTCGTGACTGGATTGATGTGAAAATGGATTTCCTTCACATTTCCACACAACTTGTTGTTTACTTTGTATTTATATCGTACGGCCTATCATGAAGCCGTTGTGACTTAATTTAAACGCATTTATGTTTGTTTATCGTTTGTATAAATATTATACGAAAATATCGGTAATTGTATTTATTTTTCATTATAATTATCACGCTAATATTATAAAGGTGAAAGTTTGTGAGTGTCTGTGTGTTTATATGTATATTTGTTAAAATATATAATAATATTTAATAAAATTTTGTATGGAGATAGCTGACACCCTGGAATAACATATAGGCTACTTTTTATCCCGATATTCCCACGGGATCGACATTTACGCGGGTAAAAGCGCGGGGCGCAGCTAGTCGATAATAAATTAATAATAATTATCAGATTTGATAGTACACAGATCATAGTATAGGTTATGGAAAAAATATTTATGCCTCTCTGTTTTATCCAGAACTTATGGTGAAGAGAATGACTTAGTCACGTTTAAGGTGGTAACCCGCCCAATAAATGTAAAATATCATTCTTCTTTATTGATTATTATCAGGTAAAATACTTGCCGTTCTATTAAGTACTTAAACTAATTCTAAAATCAACTAATACCTTTATTAACACTATCGTGTGACCCAGTATTAGGTAATAGCTTGTAAGTAATTGTAAATTGAATACCGCGGAAGCCCATTAGAAACGAGAATTAGATGTACAATTTACACCAGTACACACAAAGATTAGTTTAGTACATTTTACGAGTATCTCTATAAACTGCGAACTAATAAACTTATAACCTCCGCGAGGATTCGCTAAACCGTCAAGCTAAAGACTTGTTTAGACGACACAAGAGAGATTCACAACTTCACATATTATTGTACAAGTAACTACTTAGTTTATACATATAAAATTCAAAGTCCTGACTGACTGACTGATATATCAACGCACAGCCTAAAGCACTGGTCCTAGAGACATGAAATTTGGAGTGTGTGTTCTTTGTGAAGAGTTGGTATTCACTGAGAAAAGATTTTTAGAAATTCCACCCCTAAGAGGGTGAATGTAGGGAGGGCGAAATTTCACGCGGACGAAGTCGCGGGCAGAAGCTAGTAAAAAATATTTTAAATACGCTAAACTATAAATTTTTTCAACGTTAAAATTTAATCTGTATTGCGAACAAACAGGTAGGTAGGTACAGCCAGGCATATTAATTGTATATCAAATTAAAACACAACTTCAATTTGCGGTGTTATTGCCATTTCAGTACTGTATATAAACACAGTTATGATTTGAATAAACGGGTGATTTGAGTTGGTTGTCAATTTAATATTCCTGACTTTACCTACCGCTACCAATGATTGACTTATGCAAAGTAGCTTCAAATTTCTTTATTCACATTTTACATCACACTAATATTATAAAGCCGAACGTTTGTGAGTGTGTGAGTGAAGGTATGTGTGTGTTTATATGTTTGTTACTTCTTCACGCTCAATCTGCTGGACCAATTTTGATAAAATTTTGTATGGAGATAGCTGACACCCTGGAATAACATATAGGCTACTTTTTATCCCGATATTCCCACGGGATCGACATTTACGCGGGTAAAAGCGCGGGGCGCAGCTAGTCGATAATAAATTAATAATAATTATCAGATTTGATAGTACACAGATCATAGTATAGGTTATGGAAAAAATATTTATGCCTCTCTGTTTTATCCAGAACTTATGGTGAAGAGAATGACTTAGTCACGTTTAAGGTGGTAACCCGCCCAATAAATGTAAAATATCATTCTTCTTTATTGATTATTATCAGGTAAAATACTTGCCGTTCTATTAAGTACTTAAACTAATTCTAAAATCAACTAATACCTTTATTAACACTATCGTGTGACCCAGTATTAGGTAATAGCTTGTAAGTAATTGTAAATTGAATACCGCGGAAGCCCATTAGAAACGAGAATTAGATGTACAATTTACACCAGTACACACAAAGATTAGTTTAGTACATTTTACGAGTATCTCTATAAACTGCGAACTAATAAACTTATAACCTCCGCGAGGATTCGCTAAACCGTCAAGCTAAAGACTTGTTTAGACGACACAAGAGAGATTCACAACTTCACATATTATTGTACAAGTAACTACTTAGTTTATACATATAAAATTCAAAGTCCTGACTGACTGACTGATATATCAACGCACAGCCTAAAGCACTGGTCCTAGAGACATGAAATTTGGAGTGTGTGTTCTTTGTGAAGAGTTGGTATTCACTGAGAAAAGATTTTTAGAAATTCCACCCCTAAGAGGGTGAATGTAGGGAGGGCGAAATTTCACGCGGACGAAGTCGCGGGCAGAAGCTAGTAAAAAATATTTTAAATACGCTAAACTATAAATTTTTTCAACGTTAAAATTTAATCTGTATTGCGAACAAACAGGTAGGTAGGTACAGCCAGGCATATTAATTGTATATCAAATTAAAACACAACTTCAATTTGCGGTGTTATTGCCATTTCAGTACTGTATATAAACACAGTTATGATTTGAATAAACGGGTGATTTGAGTTGGTTGTCAATTTAATATTCCTGACTTTACCTACCGCTACCAATGATTGACTTATGCAAAGTAGCTTCAAATTTCTTTATTCACATTTTACATCACACTAATATTATAAAGCCGAACGTTTGTGAGTGTGTGAGTGAAGGTATGTGTGTGTTTATATGTTTGTTACTTCTTCACGCTCAATCTGCTGGACCAATTTTGATAAAATTTTATATGGAGGTAGCTGACACCCTGGATTAACACATAGGCTACTTTTTATCTCGATATTCCCACGGGATCGACACTTATGCGGGTGAAGCCGCGGGGCCCAGCTAGTTAATAATAAATACGAAAGCTACTGAATAATATAAGATTGCCTACACCTTTTATTTTCTTTAATAATTGAAATATAAACACGCTAACCAATTATTATAAAAATGGTAGACGCGCCCATTCCTGTTTTATTTGATTAATACCATTAAAATATTTATTATTTCAATCTACTTAAATGACAATTAAAATCCATCTGTACCCGCACCTTTCTCAATAAAACGAACCACGCATATACCTAATTCTAGAATAATTTAATTTGTTAACCCTTAACCCGTTTTATGGTTAACGGTTAAACTTGGGTTAATTGCACAAAATATATATGAGGATATATATTGTAAATATAGGTCTGTTGTTTATGCCTAGTGGGGTTTCGAGTAGTAGTGTTGTCGCATTAATTTTGAGTACAGTGGGCTGCATCAATTGAGTACCCCAGGTGTATGAAAATTTTAATACAACTGGGGTACCCAATTGATGCAGCCCACCGTACCTATAACACTCTGTTTTACTGATTCATTCCGAGTTGAGTGAATCGTTCAACCATTAAAAAATATTTATGTAAATTATGGATTTCATTTAAGGTCTCCGCTGACAGGCACGGAGCGACGGTGCGACGCGTTTCTGGTAGAGCAATTTCCATGAGTTTCAGAAATTGTTCTACTACAGTCGCGTCGCGCCTGTCTGCGGGGGCCTTTCACTATATTATAGACAGCCAATGACTGTCCTCTGTTAAACTGTTTTATTATTTTACGACACCACTGGACACGCAGTCGTTTCTGGTCCTCCATTAACTTATACGGTATCTATCGAGTGCAAAGCTTCCGAACCTTCAGATGCACATGTAGAATGTTTTAAACTTGGCTCATTCCAATGCACGAATTTGCTGGCAAGTAATTTTTTTGTCGGTTTCAATAAGTTGTCTTACGGTGTCAATATTAGAGTCTGTAACCGCAGTCGCCGGCCGACCTTCACGTACCTCGTCATGGAGTTGACCACGTCCACGTCTAAATTCTCTAAACCACGAATACACAGAGCTGCGACATGGTGCTTCATCACCTAATGCCAATTGAAGTCTCTGGCAACTCTCTTGTTGACTTAAGCCACAACAAAAATCATAACAAATCATTGAACGAAAATGTTCACGAGTTAAATTCATTTTGTTTTTTTTTACACACAATTTTCTGAAGGACGTCACAATGAAAAAACAAATGACAGTCTCGCACGTTAAAAAATAACATGTTCCCAAAGAGTTCCATTTTCGAATTCCTTAATTGTTTTTTCTTTATTTTATTGTAAGTGGCAGAAACGTTAAGTATGCCCCACGTATGTGGGTCTTGTCGTGCAAGTGACATTCGATAATTAAGACGACATCTATATTATCCTCTCTACCGGTACACCCTGAGTAGTCAGCCACCCTACTAACCTGCACCCTAACTATCGTAACACACTTTCAATCACAATCTGAATCATTTTAAAGGATATTGCTAATCCATTGCTTCATATGTTCTAAAAATGTGTCTGCTCAACAACGTAAATAACGCAATGAATGTTGCTGAACTGTCAAAATTAATACCATTGGTACAGTTGCCGGCACGTAACTTGGCAAGAGTTTTTGTAGTGGGGGAGGTTTGCGCACGCACAATTTCATACATTTTTATATGCGCGAACTTCCCCCACTACGAAAATCTCTTGCCAAGTTACGTGCCGGTAACTGTACTGTAAGTGTGATACGCAATTATCAACCAACCTGCCAACTGTCTAATCTTTATTAACTTACTTATTTAGTGTTACTATGGAGCTTCTGTGTGGTGCCGGACTGTCTGTGTGGTGCCGGACTTAAAGAATAGCACCACCCCATACTTCCCGTGGGTGTCGTAAAAGGCGACTAAGGGGCGTACCGGAGAATGGGCAGCAGCGTTCTCTATGCATTCCACCACCATACTATACTGCGATCGCCAACCCGCCTGCCAAGCGTGGCGATTATGGCAAACCCCGGGGTCCCTTTTGGTGGAGGCCTATGTCCAGCAGTGGATGTCTTTCGGCTGAAATGATGATGATGATGATGGTGCTTCTCGCCCAATCTTCTAAATACGAAACTACATAGAATCAATTCTATTTTATTGTAAATGTTGACACTTAAAAGTGTCTTTTATATGCCTTATTAAAATAAATGATTTTTTATTTACTTTTTTATCACAGCAGGAGCTAGTACAGCTCCTGCAGACATAAGATAAAAAACTGGCCAACAGCGAGTCGGACTCGTACACGAAGGGTCCCGTACCACAAGGGAAAAACGCCGAAAAAAACACGTTTGTTGTATGGGAGCCTCCCTTAAATATTTATTTTATTCTGTTTTTATAGCGGCAACTCAAATACCTACTACACCTGTGAAAATTTCAACTGTCTAGCTATCACAGTTCATGAGATATAGCCTGGTGACAGACGGACAGACAGACAGTGGAGTCTTAGTAATAGGGTCCCGTTTTTACTCTTTGGGTACGGAACCCTAAAAAGAAAATTTGGATCTCCCCTACCATACCTACTTATAAAGTGCAAATGTTCCAACAGGAGCAGTTGTTGGCGCGACCGAGATAGCCTGTTTGAAATATAGCAGGCATTTGTCATGAAAATATTCGATACAGAACCAATGAAGCTGATTTCACGGAACATTTGGACTTCGCTTCAAGATTTGTATGGATTGTTTGTTGTTTGGTATTTTAATGGTTAGCTATTTGCTTAGCTATGTTCTAATTGGTAAAGAAAAAATGTTATTTAGTTGTTTTCTTTTTGTTGGATTCTTCGAACTACACTGTATTAACAGCAAATTCTTTCACAACACAAGAAAGTTCTAAAAAAATAAAACGATAATATACGTCTTTCACGAGAAATGATCGTCTTCGTCTTCGGCTTATTAGTCAAATAGTCAACTTAATTGGCATATTTTGAATTCCATGCAATAAAGTTAAGAAAAAGTACACGTTTTTTAATATAGAACTCATATCACTTCTGTGCGCTAGTGTCTTTTTAGGGTTCCGTACCCAAAGGGTAAAAACGGGACCCTATTACTAAGACTTCGCTGTCTGTCCGTCCGTCTTCCGTCCGTCTGTCTGTCACCAGGCTGTATCTCAAGAACCGCGATAGCTAGACAGTTGAAATTTTCACAAATTATGTACTTCTGTTGCCGCTATAAAAACAAATACTAAAAACAGAATAAAATAAATATTTAAGGGGGGGCTTCCATCTACCGCACGATCTCGGGCAAGGCGGCAAGTCTCCTTGCCGGATTGCCGCCATGGGATCTGGAGGCGATAGTCCTCGCGCGCCTGTATGAGCGGCGCGCGGAGGCACTACGCCGGGAGGAAACTCCGCTTCCGCGGCAAATCGCGGCGGAGCGGACGGATCTTCGGCGCGATCTCATGGCATGGAAAGAGCGACTGTCGCAACCCAGCGCAGGGCACGCCGCGGCAGCGGCCATAAGACCCCTCTTTGAAGAGTGGCTAGAGAATCGCCACGGACCGCCGCCTGACGCACGAACCGCCTGACGCAGGTCCTCATCGGACACGGAAGTTTCGGGAGGTTCCTGCACATAATCAGGCGGGAGGAAACGCTCGGGTGTCACCATGGCCAGGATCGCCCAGAGGCCATGGTGAAGCAAACGGTGGAGGTCTGCCCCCTTGGGCGGAGCACCGCCGTGTCCTCGTAGAGGCGATCGGCAGCGGCGGCGACCTCTCGCGTCCGGCCATGGTCCGGGGCGAGAGGGAGTGGGAGGCAGTCACCTCCTTCTGCGAAGCAGTCATGCTAGCGAAGGAGATGGCGGGACGGCTCAGGGAGAGAGCCGCCCGTCCCAGCCGCCGCGGGAGACGCTCCGGGCGTCGGCCGACTCCCGGCCACCGTAGGCGCGGGCCTTCGGGCGGAGAGTAATGGGTAGCCCACTGTCCGATCAGAACCAGTCCCGCACCGGACGGCGCGTACGTGTTCCACGCGCGCCTCAAAGATATGTCAGCATCGAGGAGGGGCCCCTTAGGGCCGAAACCTGTCAGCGGGATTGTCCGAAAGGGTTACCGCTGGCCCGGAACATAAAGGGCTAAGGAAGGAGCACGGGTGGGTTTAAGTCAGTAAGAGACACTCCCTTCCGCTCCACCCAGAGCGGAAGGGGTCATTTGATGTATTCAAATCTGAAAAAAAACAAGGGGGCTCCCATACAACAAACGTGTTTTTTTTCGGCGTATTTGCCTTGTGGTACGGAACCCTTCGTGTGCGAGTCCGACTCGTACTTCGCCAGTTTTTATTTCTATACTTTTTTGTATAAAATTATTAAAAATTAAAATATGCCAATTGCCTATTAGATACTTGTCGACTCGTCCTCAGTTAAATTAACTTCGTGCGAGTCGTACAAAAAAGTATATTATTAAAATTTAAAAGTGACGTAAATTAGTGCGAATCGAGTATCGAGTAATAAGCCTCATCTTTGTATCCAGTTCTTATTCCAGTGATTGTTGTTATACACCTTATATTTTTAGATATCCTAGAAGACTGCAATATTTACAATAAACACATAGCCCTTTAAAGATAATTCTAACACAAATAACAATGTTTTCCCTTTATTTATAAATGTTGCATAAAGTCATCTAATGATTAGCGTCTGTTTAACCATACAGTTTTGACGTTTAAACGGCTTTCAAATTTAAGCAAAAAAATATAAAATATATATAGCGTTTAATGAAAAAAATATGAGTGTAAACAATTGATCTGCAACCATTAGACTTAGGAAATAGCAAGGCAATTTCCACTCCAACATTACCACTCGACGGCTAACCAGTAACTCTGCCTACACCAAATAGACTATAATAAAGAGTCCCACCGCACTACGGACTATACTTGCATTAATTTAGATCTGAGCGCAGATTGTATTAAGTAAAGGGCCCGATTAAACTGTCTGTCTTCGGGTGCTATCTCATCACTATGAGGAAGGAGGTTTGGGTGCACAAGCGGAGCTGGTTGCGTGTTCTATGAAAGAAGGTACGCTTTAAATATCGCATGGTCACTTTTGCTCGCACTCCTTTCATAAAAGGATCAATAAAACCTCTTATACCATCTTACGTAAGGCGTGTTATCTGCAAATATCTTGCCAATCGGTTCTTGACTTAAGTTTTGTTAAAACTTTAAGGAAGTCCAGCAGTTAAACACTTTGATGTACGGATGATGCTGTGAAACTATGGAAGGTCTCGTTTTATCAAACTTCATAAAAGAGAGATAGACAACTACAAGGCAGTATGCTGTACTTATGAGGTCAGACGTTATCAATTTACCTAGATGCTTTTTCTTGTCTTTGTTTTAAGTTAAGTGAGCAGGCTTAAAATTAAGGGGGAAGCGCTAAGGTAACCCGCAGAATTCAAATTTTCTTACGTTTATAATAAATCTGTAAGTACATATTTGTTACGGTTGCGAATCATATTTTTATCAACGTACAATTTATTACTGACCAGAAAATTGCAAAAAAACGTAAAAAAAAATAAAAATTTAATTATGCGGGCTACCCTGGCGCTTTCGCCTTAAGACTTTGTTTTTTACACACTGCTATTTGAACAATACTTCTTAACAAGGACTCGGTAATGGAAAACAGTTCCATAAAATATAACAGTTATAAAAAAATATATATACATAAACATCCGAATTGAGAACCTCCTCCTTTCTAGAAGTCGGTTAAAAATAAAGTAATCGCTCATCTACACCACTAAGTATCGACCCTATGTTGAATTTGATGTATCTACCTGACCGCTTAGAATTTAACGGAGTACTGGTTTGGTTTACTTTTGTAATTAAAAATGGCTACCGTGGTGCATTCACTCGTGATTGTTGCTTCCAAATGACTTGCTTTTAGCTGCTGGTTCCTGCCTGCTACCAACTTTTTTCTCTTTTTAACCGACTTCAGGAAGGAGGAGGTTCTCAATTCGACTTTATGTTTTTTTTTTTTTTTAAAACGTTGCCCCACACTAAGAATTTCTCCTGTATTGTGGGTGCATTTACAAACATTTAAACTCACATACACAAACAGCCAGACCCAGAACAACTACTTGTAGGTCATACAAATATTTGTTCCGTGCAGGAATCGAACCCGCGACACGCAGCGCAGCAGTCAATCGCTTAACCATTGTGCCAACCGTGCCGTCGACTGTTCCGGCTGTCATTCGTAGATCTTCGACAGTCGTTACGGGTATTTAGAAGCCCAAAAGTCTGAGAACCAGTCTTACCAAGGGGTTACTTTATTACCCAGTAACTGGGCTGTGGAGGTCAGATAAGCAAAAGTGGCTGAATGCCAGTTTTTAAATGGGGTGACCATTTAAAAACTGGCATTCAGCCACTTTCGGTTAGAGTGGAAGCCGACCCGATCATAATTGGGAAAAGGCTAGCCAGGTTGAATTCAGCTTGTTACAGTTCTTTACTGGACATGTCGGATGGCCGAATGTGGGAATGGGAACACACCCAGAGGTATGAAAGAGCAAGATGTAGTGTGTGTGAAAGAGAGAGAGAGTGAACGGAAGGAAAAAGGATGAAGAAGTGTCCTTCTTCATCCGCAATGGCGCACTTCCTTCTGTCGAAGGAAGTGCGCCATGACGAGACTAAGAAAAAAGACGGTTTTTTGCTTTTACAAAAATTAAAAGATTGATAATTACTACTGAAAATTGTGGGTTAGAATGGGTAAAGTCAGTCTGACTTTACCCATTCTAACCCACAATTTTCACATAAACTGTTTCGCAAACCTAGCTTGTAGCATGTCCCTAATTACAAGTCCGCGTACAGGCAGAATTCGTATCTTATTCGTGCGAGCAGAAGTTTTAATAAACTAACTAGTAAACATGATTTGGACATTTTCAATACCTGTGTTTCTCGGCCTAAGCATTTGTTGGTGAAAAGCTGTTTTACAGAAAAGTATTTTTTTGGGTCTGAATGACTTTTAGTTTGTGTTAATCGATCGTGTTATTTTATTTCCTAATTTATGTTATAGGTATTGTGTACCGACCTTTTTTGTTGTCTTTTTTTGTTTGAAGTGTTTATCAGTGGAAACTTGTAAATGACCTTCAAATGCATACTGTTTAAGAACACTGTTTATAGTAGCTGTAAGTTTCCCGAAAAGAATGAAGTAAAATAAGTTTAACAACATACGCTCGGCCAGTACCTACTGCTTAGGTTTTTTGAAATTGTAATGCATTGCGTTTAAACAGGAAGATTTTTTATCACCATCCATATTTTTACATCCATGAATATGAACAACTTTCACAATGGGAACAACTCAGAAATCACGAAAAAAAAATCTGCTGTTTAATACAAAAGTTCAATACCTACTTGACCAAAATGTATGAAACAGCAGATCTTTTTTCGTGATTTCAGTGTTGGTCTCATAGTGAAAGTTGTTCATATTCATGGGTAGAACACCCTGTAAAAATTTGGATGGTGATAAAAAATCTTGCTGTATAGTGCGAACATCATAATCATCTATGCAACGTTATCTTTACTTACATCATAATCAAACTATAATGTTCCCACTGCTGGGACTCACGCCTCAGAGGGAGTGGGGCATAATCCACCACGCGAGCCCAGTTCGGGTTGGTAGATGTCACGTGTCTTCGAATTTTTGGTTCTAGGACATGCCGGTTTCCTCACGATGTTTTCCTCCACCGTTTTGAGAACAGTGGTGATGAAATCATTTACACAAAGTAAACCGCCTGTCTAGCGTTAATTACATATATTTTGTTATATAAGTAAAAGTCTAACCCCCTTACTAATAAACATATTATATCAGATGAATAGTTACACACCGATATCTCTCTTTTAGTCGTCAGTAATTTGACTTTCGAAAGAAAAAGACAAAGCGTTGTATGACTCTACAGAGGCAACGTTTATAGAAAGGGGGTAAAATATTATAAATATTTCTTTTTATTTTTGTAAATTTTTCACCTTGATTACGATACTTTACACGATAACGAAAAAGAAACAATTCAATAACCATTTATTAAAAAGGAACAATCATAGTTTTACTTTGAGTTAGAAAACGATACTTTACCATAGTTCCAGTCCAGAAGTTAGTGAACGGTATCAATGAATAAGGAATCTCAGGCAAACGTCGGTAACGGCTGTAATTACTGACAAACTAACTGGTAGTTGCTGGCCTATTAACTGATCTAATATTTATACAACCGCTTCAGCTTCGAACGAAACTAAGGAGGAATTGTTGTAGAATTATATCGTGTGGCGGAGTGAAAAATTGCAAGCATAAACTGTCGCATATTGCTACAAAAAAGTCATGGTATGTTATTACTAAGGGAGTATGACGAAAAGATAAGTCTTCTCGTGGCGCTACTAACTAATATCTATACCCCCTTACTATTATAACAGATGAATAGTTACACACCGAATTTCTCTTTTAGTCAATTTGACTTTCGAAAGAAGAAGACAAAGCATTCTGTAACTCACAGACGCTATACAACGTGTATTAGTAAGGGGGTAAGTGTCCCAGTAACTATACATTATAGAATCCTTTCAAAGCTTTTTACTTACATCAAACTAAAGTTGTCAAAAAATAAAAGGCCCGTTTTGACATTTGAGAAAGACCCTAGAATGTAACTTGGAACGAAACTGAAAGAAACAATAAAATAATTATTAATTACAAAAAGTGTTTTGAAAAAATACATACATTTTTTGGCGCGTAAATAATATGATGGAATATATTGCGAGTATTCTTTTTCGCTTACTTTATAGTAGCATGCAATTTCTAATTATAACGAAACGTCTCAAAAATAGTTAATCTTTTTTTTTAATACTTTTGTTGTTACCAATTAATTACTGAATTTCACCAGCTTCATTCGATTTTAATAGTAATTAAATATTGTGTAGTGATCTTTACTGAAAAGAATGAGCATGGCGCTCAAAGCCGTAAACAAAATTTTGAATTAGCGACACTGGTTTCTGTAGAATTGCTTGTCTCTGACCAAGCGGCACGGCTTTGCTTTTGGACTATTTCTGTTTACTATCACGTTAACCTTGGCTCTTCTACATCGACATTGATTTAATGATAGTGATTTGGACTCAAAAAAAAAGATTAATATCACTTTACGATAAATAATCAAATCGATCAAATACTCATACAAACTTGAATCGATTTATCGTGAGTATCGAGTACCGAGTCATATGGTTACTTCACTAGTTACGTCGCGATGACAAGTGTCAAAACGGGCCTTTTATTTTTTGACAACTTTATTACTAACTAAGTAGGTACTATACCTACTTAGTAATAGTTTGATGTAAGTCGATTTTTTCAGGGTGGCAGTTGGATGAGAGTAAGTAGCTGACGATCGGGTTTAATTTCGTGCCATTTGATGCGATTCGAAGACCATGCCTTGGAATGTTATAAGCTGACGAAAAAGGCAATAAAAGTTTAGGTCGTACCTCAAGTTATAAGAGGGTTTTGGAATAAAATGTTAGACTACTAAGTCTGCATAGCATTGTTTTTTTAATAGGTAATATAAAATAATAATAAGCAATAACAAATCGTTCACTATAATTAATCAACGAAATATAATTGATCAATACTCAGAGATTCCTTTTGAGGGGCCCGTGGCTAAATAATAACAGCCGCACAGGTCGATCGATCAGGTTAAGCTACGTTTGCCGCGGTTGGTCTGTGGATGGGTGACCATCTCTTCATACCGTGGCCCCTCCGTGCCTCGGAAAGCATGTTAAGCCGTTGGTCCCGGCTGTCATTCGTGGATCTTTGACAGTCATAATAGACAGTCAGAAGTCAGAAAGTCTGACAACCAGTCTTCAAGGGGTATCGTATTACCCAGTAACTGGTCAGAGGTCAGATAGGCAGTCGCTCCATGTAAAATACTGGTATTCAGCTGCATCCGCTTAGACTGGAAGCCGACCCCAACATAGTCGGGAAAAGGCTAGGCAGATGATAAAGAGCCTCTGTCACAGTCAGGACGAGCCTGATAGACTGATAGAGGATACCTGATACCAGACACCCGCTATCTGGCGCACAGCGCAACCAACGCAACAGCTGAAAAGCAGACACAACTTCTTGAAATCAACAGCGTGTCTGTCAGGAAACCCGACCGATGCCCGCTGCAAACTATGACAGGACACTCTTCCCCCTCCTACTCACTACCTACCACCAAAGGAGCACCTCCCTGCAGGGTGTAACCTTCCGTGGCCCACTTGGAAGTCTCTGAACCGTCTCCGGACACAAGTGGGAAGATGTAAGTCTAACTTCAAATCCCTCCCTACCCAGTCACTTTCGACCCATTTCCATTCTCCCATTCCTGTCTAAAGTGCTTGAGGCTTGTGTACACAAGCAGTTTACGGGGTTTGTTCATCGGAACAACCTCGTTAGCTCCTTTCAATTTGGGTTCAGGCCTGGGCACAGTACAGCGTCCGCTCTCCTTAAAGTTACTGGTGACATTAGAGAAGCGATGGAGGATACCAAAGTTACCGTTTTGGTTTTAATTGATTTCTCCAATGTCTTTAATGCCGTCAGCCACGACATTCTCCTTTTTTTCCTCTCTCACCTTATGGTTTCGTCCGAGGCTCTGAAATGGTTTTCTTCTTATCTTCGGGGACGTCAGCAGTCGGTTCGCGTTGATCAGAGTTCGTCGATTTGGCGTGACCTGGATGCTGGTGTTCCACAAGGCGGTATTCTTTCTCCGTTGTTATTCTCCATCTTCATTAATTTTATAACTCACTGTCTTCGATGTTCGTATCATCTATATGCTGATGATCTTCAATTATATACAGCTGAGCGGGTAGAAGGTTTATCGGACGCTATAGCAGATGTAAACCGAGACGCTATCAAAAAGTGGTCTGATAGTTTCGGGGTGTCAGTAAACCCCTCGAAGTGTCAACCCATTGTAATTGGAAGCTCACGCATGATGGGTAGGGTGACGCTTAGCTCTCTTCCTCCTCTTATTTTCGATGGTACCGTCATACCCATTACTCCTACTGTGAAAGATCTCGGTTTGCATCTTGACTCTACACTTAGCTGGCAACGCCAGGTCTCTAGTGTTAGTCAAAGGGTCAACGGTAGGTACTCAGTGATCCCTGTATCGTCTGAGGAACTTTTTGTCCGCTAAGACGAAAACCATGCTTGTGCAGACTTTGATTTTTCCTATAATCGACTATGCTGACGTGTGCTACTTTGACTTGAACGCGGTTTTGCTGGATAAGCTCGACAGATTACTCAACAATGGTATCCGGTTCATATTCAACCTCAGGAAATATGACCATGTATCGAGCTATAGGTCTGAGCTCAAATGGAATCCATTCGTCAAAGAAGAAGTTTGCGCGCTTTTACCACGCTTTTCTCCCTTCTTAACTCTCCCACTCCTCCTTCTTATCTCGTGTCTCACTTTCAATATATATGTTCTTCTCACGCTAAGAATCTGCGTTCTTCTAACAATCTTCTCCTACTCTGTCCTTCTCATACTTCTGACTTTGTTCATTCTTCCTTTCATATTCAGTCCATTTTTCTTTGGAATGCACTTCCTCTTGATATCAGGACGGCCACCAGTCGGTATGCATTTAAGTGGAAATTGCAGAGTTATTTTCAAAACAAATATAGTAGAGTCATCTCAACACCTCTCTCCCTTGAATTTATATGTATATATATATACATATATTATAAGTATATATTATAGTAAATAGTATGTATGTGTATATAATCTATTTATGTATTTGTGTACCTAGTTTTAATAGTTTTTTTTTTTAATTTTATCATTGTTCCTCTCAACCAAAGCACCTGCCATCCAATCTCTTCACCACCCTTGGTTGACTGGTAGAGAATGCCTAAGGCATTAAGTCCGCCTTTGTACCTTTTTGTGCGAAAAGTTTAAATAAATAACCTGATAAAGAGGGGCTACCTTGACGGAACGGCAGAAGGGTGTGATTGCGGAGCTATGTTACAAACCATGCTCCACCTCCTATCCTGCCCTCTGTGTCCCAAAACCCAGTCAAAGTGACCTCTGCGCTGCCACCGACAACGCCGTGGAAATGGCAAAGTTTACGGAAAACAAGATTTAAAATACAGTCGTGCCAGCAACACGAAGAAGATGAAGGACGAGCCTGTAAAACAGTGGACTTTTACGAACTAATACGATCATAATTTAATGAGTGCAACACAACTCCGGTAGCAGCTGTAATTAGCACCAAGCTAACTAAGGGCCCTCTCTATTACTCACTTAATTATTTATAGCAGCCTTCTTGTACTTTGAGCGAGGCCAGTCGAGCATAAAACTTTGAAGGAGACATGTCTTATTTATGTCGACGAAACATGTATTAAGGCAAATAAGTGTTTGCTTAAAACAGTGAAACAAAAATTAATATTGATCTGTACTAATAACTGGCTTTTATGTTCATGAAACATGTATTAAATTAAGGCAAAAAAGTGTTTGTTTAAAACAATGAGACAAAAAATAATATTTATCCATACTAATAACTTACTTTTGCCCACGGCTTTGCCCGCGTGGAGGTTGGAAATTATTCATAGAAAATTCAACCCCACATTTCTTCCTCTTAGAGGTGGAATTTCGAAAAACCCTTTCTTAGTGGATACCTATTTTTCACAAAGAACACACCCTCCAAATTTCATGTCTCTAGGACAAGCGGTTTAGGCTGTGCGTTGATATAGTTATTAATATACGACAAACACAAAACAGTATTGGAAAAGTAATAGGAAAAGATTTATCAAACGACATCAGTAAGGACCAACCAATAACAAAACATCTTCCTCTCCATAATCACACCTAATATAGCAATCATAATAACTGGGGGCCTAAAAAGGCCACCTTGGCAGAATCATAAAAGGATAACATTATGAATTATAATATGGCGAAGATAGTCCGTGTTTTTCTTTTTTTCGCTGCACTACGTAGGTATAATCAGAGAGATTGGGATTGGATTGATTGGTATTTTAGCACAGACAACAAAAAAATAACTGAAAACTCCTTCACCAATGGGATTTGATACCATTAACTTAACAGTTAACTGTCCATTATGATTCATAATATTATCCTTATATGATTCTGCCAAAGAAGCCTTTTTAAGCCCCCTGGTATCATCAGAATAAAATTACACAGGTGGGGAAAATTTTAACTCAATATGATGAGGGGAATGTGTGAAAAAAACTCATTATAAATAATAATTATACTGTTAAGTAGACTGGAACCTCAAGTGTGAAAGTAATAAAAGTCATACTTCCCCTGCGAAAGAAATGAGAAGTTAGCACAAAACCTTACGACTTTAATAAAATAAAATGAAGCCCTGTTTAGTCTAGTAACAAATGTTGACTAGTCAAACTGAGAGGATATTAAACGTTACATATTAAAATTGTGCTTTATTGCAACAGAGATGTGTGCCCTTTGACGTACAGAACTCTGAGTTGAAGGGCTCAGGGCCCACGCAGGCGCAGGCTTGCTGTTGTGTTGTGTCAATATTGTTGCGTAACAGTCTTCAACACGACACTGTTGTATTACGTGTTTAGTATTATGTTACGTCCCATGAATGCGTACTGTTATTGAAAGTACTCGACTTTTGTCACAAAATAGGTACAAAGAAGTGGTGGTAACGGTCGCGACTTAAGAGTGTAGGTCGTAGGTTCGAACCCAGACAGGCGCTTTGTGTAAATTATTTCGTCGCCTCTGCTGTCAAAACGGTGAAGGAAAACGTTGTGAGGAAACCGGCATGTCCTAGAACCAAAAATGTATTCGTAAGAAGTCATTTTAAGGCCATTCCCTAATAGAAAGCGATCTTTAGTCACTCATTTGTTTGTAAAACTGGCCAAGTGTAAGTCGGACCCGTACAAGGCAAAAACGCCGAAAAAAACACGTTTGTTGTATGGGAGCCCTCCTTAAATATTTATTTTATTTGTTGTTATAGCGGCAACGGAAATAAATCATCTGTGAAATTTTCAACAGTCTAGCTATCACGGTTCATGGTGGTGCCTGGTGACAGACAGACAGACGGATCATATTTCAGCCGAAAGACGTCCACTGCTGGACATAGGCCTCCCCCAAAAGGGGGGGGGGGGGGTTGCCATAATCGCCACGCTTGGCAGGCGGGTTGGCGATCGCAGTATAGTATGGTGGTGGAATGCATAGAGAACGCTGCTGCCCATTCTCCGGTACGACCCGTAGTCGCCTTTTACGACACCCACGGGAAGTATGGGGTGGTGTTATTCTTTAAGTCCGCCACCACACAGACAACAGACGGATAGTGGAGTCTTATTAATAGGGTCCCGTATTTAACTTTGGGTACGGAACCCTAAAAACCCGAGCGCGTCCTCTATCTGCGCGATGACGCGTTCCGGTTGGCCGACTCGTTCGCTTAATTAGGACAGTGCCTTAAGGACCACTTATTATACAGGGTGTTATTGAATTAACGCAAAACCTCTTAAGGGGTCATTGTACTCATCATTTATCTGTCTAGCCTTTACCCAACTATATTGGGGTCGGCTTCCTGTCTAACCGGATGCAGCTGAATACCAGCATTTTACATAGAGCGACTGAGTATCTGACCTCCACAACCCAGTTACTGACTGATTGTCAGACTTTCGGGCTTCGGACTACCCATAACAACTGTCAAAGATCCACGAATGACAGCCAGGACCAACGGCTTAACGTGCTTTCCGAGGCACGGAGTGGTCACGGTATGTAAAGATGGTCAGCCATCCACAGACCAACCGCGGCAAGTGTAGCTTAACCTGATCGATCGACCTGTGCGGCTGTTATTATTTATCGACGGGCCTCTCCTCATTGTACTCATAATAAAATTATAAACAACTTTTACTATGGGAACAAACCAGAAATCGCAAAAAAAAAATCAGCTGTTGCCTACATGTTGACGAGTTATGCGAACATAAATGTAGGGAACAGCTGATTTTTTTTTTCGCGATATCAGGTTTGTTCCCATAGTAAAAGTTGTTATAGTATAACATACTAAGTCTTGATCTTGTCATACTCTTTGTATTCTATATTCCAAGTTTTCAATCCATTCTCTTTTCGTCAAGGAAAACAGCAGATAGTAAGTACATTAAATCCATCTCTGCAAATAATTTTGAGGTAAGTACTTATTCAATAATTTGTTACTTTTATTTCTTTAACAGCTTATTATTCAGCTATGTATATCAAAAGTTTCACATTTCTAAGCACGCGTAACACTATCCGAAACACGTCAATTCCCAGCGTCTACGCAGACAGACATCTGCAACAGTACAGTTACCATTACAACAAACAGCGCAATGACGCGGGACAGGCGGCAACAGAAGTGATTCATGCCGTGATAAACCACGTAGCACTTGCGTAACAACTGTACAGCCGAGCACAAAGTACGTATGGAGAACAGATTATGTTATTGTGGTTGTAATTGTTTTAGTGCCTGGTCTACTGATAATTTTGTTCGCGGGTCTTGTTCGGCTGATAAGGATACAGGGCAAGTAGGGATTTCTTAGAAAAGCCTAGCCTATTAGCACAAAATACAGATAGTACAGAAGTCAATCTACATACAAAGTGCGTTCGAGCAACGCACACATAGACACCGCTCACGGACACGTTTTCTCAGACGGGTTGGGAGCAGTGCGAGCGCGCGTGTCATCCGCTTGAGACACGTGTCTGTGAAGTGCAAAAATGGAGCAACAAAAAAATGCTTATCTAAGCTCGATTTATATAATAGTTTCTTAATTTGAATCAGTATAAACAAAGTAACTTTTTTGTAAGGTAAATTCATGCCACCAACTATTACGTAAAGTTGAAAACATGTTTTTTTTGTTTGTGTAGATATTGTGTTGTGTTTAGTGTCATTTAATAGGTTTAGGTCTAAAACGGATACGGCAAAATAATTTGTGTAAATAGGGTAATCCGTTTTGAAGTTATTAGGGATTTTCGATAGTGAAAATTGACAAATGTAAAATTTTAATTATGTATTTGTTCTGTAAACTTTTTGTATTGTAATACTATGTTTATTGTTTTGTTTTAATATTGTAGAATAAGCTCAACAATAAATCAAACAACTAGATACGAGTGCCACTACCACAATAGTTTTTTGTGTATAAGCCAAAGTTGACAACCATAGCGCGATCGCCGAGCGTAGGTATGAAAAGTGAAGTACATACACGTGATTGACTTCTGTACTATCTGTATTTTGTGCTATTAGTTACTATGACAATAGGCTCACGCCCCTATTACATGGGACTTAAGTATAAGGGCGACACAAGGGTGTAGGTACTAGAGGTACACCTGTGCCTATCCTTGAGGGGGATGCAGGCGTGATGTTATGGTATGTTACGTGTACTATAGCATCACATTACTCTGGAGTAGTTTAACGTTTATCTGTCACCTAGAAATGTTTATTTTAAATCCATCCGGGAGTATTATAAGTGACTATTCATACACTAATGTGTGTATGTTCTTCCATTTAAACATGGGTCTCAAACTCTTGTTAATCTTATTCAAAACAATATCAAAACTCCCAGCATAGCTAAAAATTGTGTTCCACCAGAAAAAGGCAGCCTTTTTCCGCAATATTTCCATACATGTTACATGTTTATTTCCCCCACGTTGCCACAGCCGAGAAAATCTACATTTAGCGGCTACCTAATATTTTTTTCACAACACAGAAGGTGTTTTCCCCTAAAAGCAAAAAAGTTGGCGAAACCCACCCTTTGTGACGTGTGAAACCCGGATCGCGCCGGATTAGACCAGTTCTAACCGCAATGTTTATTTTTTAATAACGTAAATGGGACGAGAGAGGTGCAAGAATAGGTATTTTGTTCAGTTTTGTTGTTTTATTAAATGATTAATGAAATGTGTGCTCTTCGTAACTGTACGAAAAGAAATAACGCGTGTTTTCACCAAATTAGAGTGGAGCTCGCTTGTGCCTGTCCAAATGAGTAATAAAGAGGAGGGCTTTTATTTTATGCTTTGCCATCACAATGTTTAATATCTGCTTTTCTAGATTTTATTTTAGCTAATTAAGTACATAAAGGTAAAAGTCGAGTACCTTTGTGCTATATGTTCTTTTTGCCAGTCAGCTAAACAAAATTAAGTCCAATGTCTAGGAACTCCACAGATTTTCTATCCTAATAACTTACACTTTTTCTCATCCTCACATCATCTGCGTGGTAATTGGGTAACTTAATTTGCAAACCATTTTTTCACCATTTGTTGGTATCCAATTGAGCTGAAATTTTGCATACACCTTCAGTTCTGGTAATAATACGCATGTGCAATACTCAATATTGTAATAATTTTAATGTGGCTGCCGCTCCAAGATGGAGTACATATTATTTTTTCTCAACCTCCTTAATATGAGTATCAAATCGTCGCTCGCATGACTGAAAGCCCTATCTCTTTTTTCTTTTTTTGGCTGATTTGGTTTGGGATAGCTACATATTTCTATTCGTGATTCTTTACACTTTTCACTAACCGTCGTACCTCTATGTTATTTGGATCTCAAAATACAACCATTTTGAAAGGCAAAAAAATATAAAGAATCACGAATGGAAGAGTGTAGTTGTCCTGACTCACATCGGCTAAAAAATGAGATAGGACTTTTAGTCATGTGAGCGATGAAATGAAAGGGCTTGAAGTGTAGAAAACGATAAAGTTAACGATAAAATTAACATCACACTAAATTCAATATGGCCGCCGCTCCAAGCGCGCGTCTATGGTGTCTCAAGCTTTTAAAATTTATATATATTTTAAAATGACAGTGTCACTTAAATTTATTTTTTCTTTTTAGTTCGCTTTATTCTTTCTTTTTTAGGTTACGTTTTTATTTAAATAAAAGCTTGTTTTTAAAAACTTTTTTTTATTTTTATTTTTTTTCAACATATGGAGCAATGGATTGAAAGTGTGTTGCGCATTCACGGTGCTGGTCTTTATCTGTATCAAATCAAGGCGAAATCATCAAATTTTTTCATAATATCATATCGCTAATTAGATAAACTTCATCACTGACCATCCCTCCCATTATTCTCGCCTACAGAGTTAAGCACGGAACCAGATTAGATCACAAAATGGACCAGGCAACCGGCCGGTACGAAATAGGAACATAATTGTTATCAACATGAGTCACCGGCACAACAATCGAGAAATCACATAAATGCCTTTATTGCAACAGCTTTAAGTTTCAATTTGTTGGGTTGCTAATCAGGATTGTGGGGGTTCGAAGGATAAAAGACAAGCGAGGAGGAGAGACATTAAGGTTTGCGAAATTGGAATATTTTCAGAACTTGGTGTATCGAGTATCTTAGTGGAACGAAGTATACTAGGTGTTAAACTCACAGACCGCATTAAGAACTCTATACTTCGTTCCAAAACACAAATAGCGGACTCTGACCGCACAGCTGCTGGACTAAATTGGAACTGGGCTGGCCATATCTGTCGCATGTTGCAGCAGCAATATGCAAAAGCCACCACTCAGTGGATCCCCAATGGCAGGAAACGATTGCGCGGCAGGACCAGAAAGAGATGGCGGGATGAGCTGAACTCCTTCTTAAAGGATTGGCCCACAATCGCAGTAGACCGGGAAAAGTGGAAAGAGGGAAGGGAGGCCTGACCTGCAGTGGGACAACACAGGCTCATAAAAATAAAAACAATAGTGTATCATGAAAGAGGTCTTAGCACTGATATAGATACACCTAGAAACCACAAGCCAGCCATTACGGATAATTGATGCCTCTGACGAGCCGCCTGCCAAACCAGAGGGACTGCTCTCTAAGCAAGAAATTTATAGTTATACCCGAAGTTACGGAGGTTTCCTACTCCGTACCACCTTCGGATATAAGATTAGTTCGGGTTTCGAACTAAGAATTAATCATAACACGATGTGACAGCGGCCCTTACTCCCGGGGTTGTTTTTACCGTCCGAAAAAAATTGTTTATCAGGAGTAGACTTCATTCCAAAGTATTAACCTATTTTCGAAACGTTCTCGACATGAATCTTCGTTGACGGACTTAGAAACTTCCAGAAAACTGTTACAGCTAACTCAACTTGTAAAGCCAACCAAAATCAAACAGACCAAATCTCCGAGCCCAAAACTTGCACCACCAGCTAACGGTCCCAGAGTTAGTCATATTGGCTTATCGGCACGTACGGAATAACCTTATCAAATGTGGGCCACAGATCTGTTGCCTGGTCTAGGGCTATCGCGGGTCTTAACTGGTGTCAGACCGTTTAGTTAAGGTGTGCTGGTAGAAAGTTTGGGAGGGGTAAAGATAAACGAGGCTTCGATGGTAGGAAGTAGATGAACGTATGTATTTCAATAAACCCTGTACGTATATTTTGTATTTTGTTGCTGACGATCTTTCAGGAATAAAAACAAAAGAAAAAGCGGATCAAACCGGAATGAGAAAGTTTATAGTGGATAAGACAGAAATTAAAACAGAAACAAAACTAACAGAAGATCAAGGGTAGAGGCCCCCCTCTACCCTCCCCCTCCCTCCTTGATCTTCAGGGGATCAGACCAGAATAACTCGTTTAAAAATGGCACTTTTGTTTAAACTGTCCAAGGGAATTTTCTCTTATCGACATCGGTGAAAGACAACATCGTCAGGAAACCTGGACTTAAATGTGTGGTTAATATAAATCTGAAATCGTCTTCAACAAGCGTGGTGATAAATGCTTATGCCTTCTTTGTATGAGAAGAGGATTTTGCCCTTCAGTGGGGCAAAACAGGTAAAATTTATTGTATACTAGCTTCTGCCCGCGGCTTCGCTTGCGAGATATGTCGATAAAAACTATCCTACGTTCTTCTCCGGGATATGTAGTCTGGATGGTGGATGTAATCTCTCTGCCGAATTTTATCGAAATCCGTTCAGAGGTTTAGGTGTGAAAAGATAACATACAGACAGAGTTACTTTAGAATTTATAATATTAGTATAGATAGTTAATACATTTCTATATATTTTTAATATTTTTAAAACAGGTTGGATTATTATTTGATTACCTTTCTCGGTTTTTTTATTTTTATTATTTTATTGCGAACCTGGTGTAAAGCGATGGATGAGGTCTATGATGGCACGTGTTTTATTTATTTATATCTGTTTAAAACAGAATTTAATAAATAAAAGGCGTTCTCTCTTATTTTTAACATTGATTGGGACGACATGTTCCTAATAATTCGCGGCCTTTCGTACCTCTAACTACTGACTTCATCACATTCCTGAAATTATTATTTCGATCTGTGTTATGAAGTTATTACATGAAAAGTTAAATAACTAGTTCCATGAATTTTAAAGGGCATTTGAGTGTCATTTCAAATTTTTCAGGTCTAAAATTCCTGAAAGTGGTGAATCAAGTCCTGGATCTGGCAGGAGGCGTTAAAACCACCATGGAGCGTCTTCGTCGAAATTCCAATTTTCAACTCTCTGAAATATAAACTGTCTAACATTTAGAAAAGGGTTGTTCGAGTAGGCAGGGCTGTCACGCGTATACCACATATCATTATCATGGTTCAAATTGTTTCTACAGATTTTAAAACAGATTTACTAGTTTTTGGAACATAGAGATAGGCTTAAATAAAGTAGGGTTCTGTACCCACTGTTAAACCTAGAAAAATTTGTTTTCTATTTACTCGGCTATCTTTCGGACTATTTTAAAAGATATTTTATATTTTCAGAAGTCAAACCAGATAAAAAGGAAAGCCATCATAAGTGCAATCGATAATACAGCAGAAGCTAAAGATGTAAAGCCTTCTGAAATAAGAATGAAGTTTGCGCTAATTCACTCTGACCACTTAGGGGGCTTATAAAATATGAAGAAATTATCTATTCACAAAAACGATTTATTAATGAATAATCCATCACTGAATGCAGTTTGGCATTACAAATTTAATGGCATATTTTAAATTATAATTAAAATTGTTAATGAAGGGATAAACTGCTTTTAAAGACAATCAAGAGGTGTATTTGAAGATTTTTTGATTCATTAGTGTATGTTTAATTATGATTTCAGTTCCATCACTGTATAAGACTTGAAAATATATTTTTTTTTTGGTCAAAATTATTTACGGTTTATGAGATACACTGCTTTCAAAAACCAACTTTTTGACCGTTTTCAAGGAATCTCCGCCTTAATGATTCCTTACTTCGAAACCACGTAAAACGTAAATCCCGACAATATCGTGTTCATTTCGCGCGGTTTCATTCATTGTGTCATAGAGAATAAGGCCCCTGGACTTAACTGTGTGTGTATCCAGGGTATCCACTGTTGTATCCTACTCTATTTGTGCTGGGCATGGTAGGCTATAATAAACTGGAAGTAAGAAGGGAAGTAGCTCTCGCCACTTACTTATTTAAGATTATGCGTGGTAAAATACACAACCCAGGCGTTCTACACGCAGTTGGTTTGTGTGTACCTGATGGGCACGTGGGGCGGCGGAGGCGGCCGCCGCTGCTGTGGGTGCCGCCCGCTCGCACCAACCTGCTGCAGCACGCGCCGCTGACGCGCGCGCTGCGTACACTTAATGCGGTATCGCAACAGATTGACTGCTTCAACTGTACTCTGAGTGAATTCACACGGGCCGCATTTTGTAAGATTACTCTTGGTTAAGGCAACTGCATTACCTAAAGCGTGGTCTTTGTATTATTATTATTTTTTTCTATCGTATCAGATTGGTGTGTATATGTTTTTAACACACTGTCTATCTATCTTGAAGAATATCATATATTTTTCTGATTTTGTATCTGATCTGTTGTTGTATTTTGTATCTTTTTTAGTCTATCTTATACCTTGTTGTTATTAAAATGTGCGTGCACTATTGTATTAGGTAAGCCTGTGATGATAGTGTATGTGTTTTTAAATAAATAAATAAATAAATAAATAAAAAACTATTTATTCCAAAAGTTGCGATAAAGCATTACACTAATATTATAAAGGCGAAAGTTTGTAAGTGTGTGTGTTACTTCTTCACGCTCAAACGGCTGGACCAATTTTGATAAAATTTTGTATGGAGGTAGCTGATACTCTTGATTAACATATAGGCTACTTTTTATACCGACATTCCCACGGGATCAACACTTAGCGGGTGAAACCGCGTGGCGCAGCTTGTCAATAATAAAAATAAGTAACGACTTATTCTCATGCTGAACAATAAACGTATAAAGAAAAGCATTAAAATAATTTGTTTCTACCTCTCCATAAAACAATCTACATACAATACCACCACGTAATTACACTACCAATTCCATTCGCTTCTCCAAAGTCGAAAACTCCAAACTGACATAGAAATAACAGCATTAGAAATAATATCGAGTTTGAACCCCAAGGCTACCCCTGCGAGCCCCTGTTACGCAACCCCTGGTGAATTTGATATATAATGTATAACAGTGGTATTTCACAGACAAGTTTTCACGCCACTTCTGGCACTAATTATATTACGTATCTACCTAAATGTTTTGGAGTTACGTAGCTCAATTTTTTTGTTAGGAAACCTTATGAACTTTCAAGTAGAACACTTGATAGATTGTCTTTACAAATGAACTTGAAATGTGCATTGCAAGACTATCGTTGTCTTCGATCAAGTATACTCAACGAATGCGTATGCTTGGAGCAGTGCCAGTGATAACGGCCGCGACTTGTTGTAAGTCGTAGGTTCGAACCCAGACAGGCACTTTACAATACGACCGACGTAAATTGGCGGGCCTGAACATAGGCACTAAGAACTTTCGCACATGTTCTCTTAACTCGCCTCATGTCACCATTTGGTTCTTAAAAAATCTTACTGCGCAGCCTTCTGCGCAAAGTTCGGGCTCGTCAAGATACATCAGTCGTATTGTACTTTGTGTAAATTATTACGTCACCCCTGCTCTCAAAGCGGTGAGGAAACCGGCATGTCCTAGCACCAAAAATACGAAGACATGTGACATGAATTATCAACCCGCACTGGGCCCGCGTGGTGGATTACGGCCTACCCCCCCTCCCTCACGGAGAGAAGGTCTGCGTCCCAGCAGTGGAATCATTAGAAGCTGATTATGCGTAAGCTGGGTAATTTTAAAAGTTGTTTTTACACAGTTCCGTACTTAAATGTTAGTCATAAACACTTTTTCCCAAAGATGGTTTTTCCAATGTCAAAGGGCTAAGGAAGGAACACGGGTGGGTTTTAGTCAGTAAGAGTCTGAGACTCCCTTCCGCTCCACCCAGAGCTGGAGTAATTTGATGATATACCATCCAAAAAAAAAAGTCCTTAGGCTTTTGATTCTTCAAACAAATCACAAAATATATACATAAATACACAAAATATCTTCCAAATATATATGGAGACCATGCACGAAGTAAATTATATTAGGGGTTATTTTGGTCCGCATTACGCAGCGTGTCCTTCGTCCTATTATTATGCAGGACGGCTTACCGAGGACTTGTTAGGTAATTGTATAATGGGCATATAAGTTTACCACGCACACGTACTCATAGATCATTATGTGGGTACAAACATCACCTTTGTAACATTAGGGTAGACAGAAAATATAATTATACAGTATGTTAACTAACAGAGGGCGTTCCCGTTAACCCGCAATAGCATAGCATCCATACATGCTAAAAAAAATATTACCATTCGAAAACAAAATGTTTTTATTTTTTTTTATATCAAAATATTCACTAAAAATGTTAAATTGATACGTTAAAGAAACACTCTGTACACGCGTACTTGAAGGACAGCAATATCGCAATTTATTTATGAATGACGGGCCGCGTGTGCGGCGATCTAATTGATGCGCCTAACCCCGCCCCCTGCCCCCGAATGTCCACCTAATTTTATTCGGAACTAATCTCACGCGCTGACCGGACGTGCATTATTTTCGCATTGCAACATCTTGCGTCATTCTTGTGTGAAAAATGCCGCATTAGCAGTTCAGTGCTCAGGAGTATGTGAACATGCTGAGTTGCATTTATGCTGAGTGTAATTATGATGGTGCACGTGCTCTGAGGATGTATGCTGAGAGGTACCCCAATACACATCAACCGCGGAATTCTCGTGTTATTGTGAGTGCCGTAACAATGAACCCGTAGTGCCGCGTCGTTCTGGTGGCCCCCGACCCGTGATCTCTGTGCGGCAGGAAGAGAACGTGCTAAGGCATTTTGAGGAGGAGCCCGGTTCAAGCACTAGAAGAGCCGGCCGCCTATTAAACATGAGTCACGTCGCAGCCTTTAAAATTTTAAAGAAAAACTGCCAGTGAGCACTTCAGTGATGCGTGTTATTGAAACGTGGCTTAGATAGGTAGGTACATGAATGTATGTTTTTTTTTATTTACTATGTTTGCGAATAGGTCCTTCCAAGCCCAAGGTTGTCAGCCGGGCATTTGAGACGGGTTGTTAAATGTTATTGCTAAAACTAAACATACTTACATAAATGTCTTTGTAATTCAATATGCCGCCTTTATCAAAAATGCCGCTCGCCATTCAGCGCGGCGCGCGGCGCGGGCGGCGGGCGGTCGGCTCGCTCGGGTTCGTGAACTCTCGGAGACGCTCGGTCGGCTTCGTGCTACGATAGCGTACTACAAGTACTATTCCGCGCTACTATTTTGATTTTAAACAGGAGGTTTCGAATTTATTTTCAATTAATTATTTTTTTGAATTCGGATTATTTTATGCTTATTTTTTTATGCTGACATTTTTATTTTATTCTATTAATGATATAGATTAACGAGTTTAAGGGAACGCCCTCTGTTATTTAACATACTGTATAATTTAGGTAATTATATAATTACATGACACTTTTGTTCTTTCCAGAAAAGCTTAAGCACGTCATCATCATCATCTTTTCAGATTCATGGATTATATGAAATATAGTATGGCTAAGACTAAAACTAATAAGGGTTATAGAGATACAGAAGTCGAAGACGTAATGCAACAAGACAGGACTCCAACCAAAACATGAATAAACACTTTGGAGCCTAAAGGTACGCTTTATCAACTGACACAGGTCCTTTTGCCCCGTTTACGTTTTTATATCTGTTCATACACGCACGCGCGTTGCGAGGACTACTCACCTGACCTTTCTGAAGAACATACACAATTGAAAGAAAGAAAAAGTTCAGTATTTGTCCTCCAAGGGCGTGGTTCCGGCGATTCCACTCGAAGCTAAAGTAGCATGGAAGGATTCTGCCTACCCTTGGAAGAATTCGTGAGTTTATCTATGTATTGGTATACTAATCATATTTACGGACTTACACCAGGCTTCTGATTTCAAAATTTGAAGTTGAAAACTTGCCAAATTTAACTTAAGGACTCTATAATGTAATTTTGAATTTCACGGGGGTAACCTCAAGTAATGTCAAAGTAGAGTTTGTCAAAATCTCACCTCAAATTCTCAACTCAGAAAGCGGGCCCGAGATCATGTGTGATCATACAGTTTAAGCACCATTTGAACTTACGCTAACAAGTAACAATGTACGATAACTATTCCGAGTTCTATGACAACAAGCAGTGTCAGCTTCCCCTTAAAGCTGACTGTTGACTGTCGACAGAGGTTACGAGTAGTAAAGTTAGTAGCTCGTATGTAACTGTAATGGCGAATGTATTCCTAAGTGTTCGACTCTTGGAAGTGAACAGGCCATTTCTGATGTTTATGTCGATGCCGTAAAAGATGAGTAAGGGATTATGACATCATGAAGGCTGGGAACATACTCCTAAGATCCAGTAACAGCATACAGTTGAGGTTGCCAATCTAGTGTCACATCGTTCAGTTTTGGAGATATTTTCTTGTCATTTTATGGCAATCTGCTTCCATTTCTGATCAACATCTTCTTATAGAAGATGTTTCCCATTACTGAGACACAGGCCTCCTCTCTTCAAGAGGTAGTGGGTTGTAATCTACCACGCGGGCCCAGTGCGGGTTGGTAGATGTCACATGCCTTCGAATTTTTGGTTACATGCTGGTTTCCTCACGATGCTTTCCTTCACCGTTTTGAGAGCAGTGGTGATGTATTAATTTACACCAAGTAAAGCGCTTGTCTGGGTCCAAATGTAAGTAGCGACCGCCACTGAGCCACCACTGCTCCTATAGGATACCTGGCTCTCTTCTAGGAGGCTTGAATTCGATTTCTGGTATCCAAGCGTTCTTATCAAAATATCAGAACATAACCCCAAACTAATTGAGCAAGTAACTTTTAACTGTTATTTCTGATATCCCTCTTCATGGACACCTAACATTACTTATATCACAAGAAGATATTCGACAGCACTTTCTATTTATCTTTCTAAAGTCCAGGAACTTTTAACGACCAAAATCTGGAATGCCCTCCACCCAAAACCCACAGAAAAATCCCACGGAACCCCACAAAATCTAAAATTCCCTACGACTACCACGACACGACTCACACCTATTTAAATGACGTCGGGTGACACGTAATAGTGCTGAATGTTTTACGAGCTGCCGTCCAATCGATCTGATCGTAAACGCTGGGGCGGAATAATTGAGGGTTGGTCGAGGAGTTTTCCTATCAGGTGCAGTTATTACATTTAATTTTGATATCGTAAATGGCGTTGTTGGAGGTTTTATTATTTATGGAATGGCAAGAAGTTCTTGCTAACAGGGAAATACGGTCACCATAATAATATTTTTACTGCAAAACAGCATTTATGTGGATCACTTAGTAAGAGTATGGTTGCTCATGAAGTTGAAACTTTTCCATTTGGTTTCCAAGATCAAAGTCGCACCTTCAATTCCCTTGGTTATCAAGAACAAGTATGAAGATTTTGTTTGTTTGTTGTTATCTGCCAGTGTCATTACGCAATGTGTATTGTCTCTGGTTTAGATAACTAACTATTTACACTAGTTACCTACTAAACTAAATGACTAGGTAACTGATGTACAAATAAATGCAAGAACAAAAGGATACTTAGGCGTCGAAGTACTCGTACGCATCGCTGTCATCCGGAAACGCCACGTGGAATGGCAATGCTAATTCTTTTGCCAAAGAACAACCCAGCCCTCTGGGGGCCTAAAAAGTCACTTTGGAGAATCATAAAACATTATTTCATTATTTCACTAAACATTATTTCATTACGCGAAAACAGTATTTTTCGCTGCACTACGTAGGTACAATCAAAGAGATTGGGATTGGATTTGGATTGGATTGATTGGTATTTTAGCACAAACAAAAAAAAAAATTCTTTAAAGGACCAACCGACGCCGACGGCGTGAAATTTCTATATAGGAGACGTGCACTCGGGCGGGCCCCATGACCCGAGCGTTTGGTTTTGAGGTGAAGTTCCCAGATACTAATTTGACAGGTGCAGTGTCAAACTTCTATACTATATAAACACAAACGACTTAAATGTCAGATTACTATCTGGGATTAATAAAACGAACTTTAGACCCGTAAATTGTGACCTGCCCTGATATCCAGCAACATTATCAAATTACTTTTAAGGTTTTGAATACGAGGCTTGTGTCTACTTTGTATTAGTGTGTGTATATTTTTGTAACATGCGTCTTGTTTGTACAGAATAAACAATTTTTCTTTCATTCTTTCCTAAGACAACAAGGAGTTTCGTAAGGGGGTTTCCTCAAAGAGTTTCGTCATAGAGTTCTGCTACTTCTCAACTCTTTAGGTACTTACGAAAGTGCCGATAACGATTAAATCAAAGTGCAAATCATGACTTAGTTATAATATCTTGAACCCGGATCTAAAAATCGGAATAATGATTGTTCAAGATGTCGTGTCTGTGTGGTGCCGGACTTAAAGAATAGCACCACCCCATACTTCCCGTGGGTGTCGTAAAAGGCGACTAAGGGTCGTAGAGAAGAATGGGCAGCAGCGTTCTCTATACATTCCACCACCATACCATACTGCGATCGCCAACCCGCCTGCCAAGCGTGGCGATTATGGCAAACCCCCCCCTCCCCCATTTGTGGGAGGCCTATGTCCAGCAGTGGACGTCTTTCGGCTGAAATGATGATGATGATGATGAAGTTGTCGTGAACTACCTACTACGCATCAAAACGTTTAGAGCAACTTTATTCAAAATACATTTTATTTTTCTTTTCCATTTCAAAATCACAAAGAGATAATGTAAAAACATCCCGGTAACACAGTAGTTATTTACAAACTTTTATAAATTACGTCGAAAAAAATTGCGTTTTACGTAAAACAATATGAATCAAAGTGCGTGTAAACTAAGTGCTAGTAGTTAGACGCAAAAACATTAACTAAACATGAGCAGACAATGGATTATTGTATGATGGGATATCAACAATAAGTGGGTAGAAGAAAGCTTTTGTAGTACTAAAGAAAATCGATAGTAAAGAATGATAAAGTTATGAGAATATTAAACTACGCTTCTTTAGGGGACTTCCAAGGGTTCCGTACCACAAGGCATAAAACGCCGAAAAAACGTTTCTTATACACCCCTTTAAATTTTAACTTTATTTTATTTTTACTATTTGTTGTTATAGCAGCAAAAGAAATACATCATCTGTGAAAATTGCAACTGTCTAGCTATCACGGGTCATGAGATACAACCTGGTGACAGACAGACGGACAGAGGAATCCTTAGTCCCGTTTTTACCCTTTGAGTACGGAACCTTAAAAACGCAAGTTTTAGAAGCAATAAAAGTATATGATCAACTAACAATAAACAAAATCAGAAAAATATATGATATTCTTCGGGATATATGCTAGGTAGATAGTGTGTTGAAAACATAATAGGTAGGTACAACTAATTTGATACGATAGAAAAAAATCATGAAGATACCTCTAAAAACTTTATTTTTACAATAAAAACCATACTAATATACATACAATCATTCTAATTTTTTGTCAGATTATTCTACAAGCAATATACTGATGCACTACTGTTTTATTTTTTTGGTCCAAACAGTATTTTTTTTGTAAATAGATAATTACTTCATATTTTGCAATAAATTACCAGCGTTGTGACATCGCGCTTCTCTTTCTTTACTATGCAGTCCGACAGTGACCGCATCATGTAGTCCCCTATATAACAGGCAATGTAAAAATCTGGCCTAAATCAAACCTAAAATGAATTTTGGCCTATCAACATTGCGTTCGATATAATTATTTGGGTCTTTTCATACATACAATAAACATACATGAACTCATGCCTTATTCCCATGGGATCGAGCAGAAACTACAAAACGCCACTTGCTACGATCCTTTTGCCTATCCTTACACAATTATCCATTTTCCCTCGTTTGGATTTTTTCAATAAAACATAAATTACTTTTATTCGGTAAGCAATATAAATGATATTGATGATATCTGTCTTTCTACTTTTGCAGAGTATTTTGAAACAAACTCAATGGTCTAGTCCTACCATTTTTCAGTCACTACATTTTTCAGTCATTACATTTTCCAGTCACTACAGTTTCCAGTCACTACATTTTCCAGTCACTACAGTTTCCAGTCACTACATTTTCCAGTCACTACATTTTCCAGTCACTACATTTTCCAGTCACTACATTTTCCAGTCACTACATTTTCCAGTCACTACATTTTCCAGTCACTACATTTTTCAGTCACTACATTTTCCAGTCACTACATTTTCCAGTCACTACATTTTCCAGTCACTACATTTTCCAGTCACTACATTTTCCAGTCACTACATTTTCCAGTCACTACATTTTCCAGTCACTACGTTTTCCAGTCACTACATTTTACCACACTTTCACCAACTAGGCTTATCTTTCAAATAGTGGGTTCTATTCCCAAAACTCTCACACAGAAACAGCCGGACCTGAAACAACTATCTGTGGGCCAGACAAATATTTGTTCGACTCGGGAATCGACTCGCAGTGCAGAAGTGAAACACTCAACCACTTCGGCAATTCAGCCATTATATGAATGCTTAAAGGCAAATTCATGTGTGCCTAAAAGCCTCTGTTTACATAATACCCCATCAACAACTTGACGGAGGGTTGAACTTTTCATGATAAACAAAACACTACTAAACTTAAAAATTTCAGTATCACTAAAAATAAGTCATAGTTTTATATTTTTTTAGTGTACACTGTCTTCACAGACGTGATTGATAGAAGAAAAATCCCAATTTGAGTAAACAATTTCGAACGAAGGCAGAATGCTTTTCACGCGTTTTTTTTTTATTTTCCACATTTTTTTTTTAATTTGGCTCGCGCGCGTTTTACTTTACCATACAGCCAGTTACTTGTTCATACAATGTTCGTGATTGATCTCTTTGGTGATTGGAACTTTTACTAACAACATCCACATTTCAAATTCAAATCACTTTTAGTCGCTAGGGACTAAAAGTGATATAGTGGTAGTCTAAAGAGCTAATTTAGTTTCTGCTTACGAAGAAAACACTAGCTCTTTTAATTAGATGTGATAAAAACATTATTTTCTCAACTCATACTTCAAGTAACGACACTGCCAGTCTTTGACCCCTAAAAAAACATCAAATCTTTATTATTTTCATTTTATCGTGTTTAGATATCCATACCCTGATCGTCTGCAGAGTTTCACTAGCGAATTTAATTTGACCCTGTATTTTAAGCAACCAGAAAATAATAATAATTAATAATAATTTATTTCTCTCTCAAAGTACAACAAAAACTGGTCCTTTTGATCACACAAGCCCATAGTAAGGGTTACGGTATCACAACAAATGTCACATTATGCGCAGTTGACCATCGGCGTCGGGTTACTATCGTAATATTATTGTGTTACCATAAACACCGCTATTTATGTTCAAATCACTTTTTTGCACGGTTATAATTAAACAGCTGGCGAGTGTCGGGTGTACAAAACAGTAGTACGTGTTTGTTGAGCTTTTTAATAGTTGCCAACATTTATGTTGAAGTTTTGATGCTATGAATGTTGGAAAGGCTGTGTTTGAGAACCAAATTATTACGACTAGCCAAATTATTCACCCGTATATGTCTCAACCCCTTGGGAATATCAAGATACAAGTCTTATGTCCATAATCCAGGTCATGGTCTACCAATGCCTCGTATA
This sequence comes from Mesoligia furuncula, assembly GCA_916614155.1. Classification (NCBI taxonomy): domain Eukaryota; kingdom Metazoa; phylum Arthropoda; class Insecta; order Lepidoptera; family Noctuidae; genus Mesoligia; species Mesoligia furuncula. The sequence goes on along the minus strand of OU744809.1, from coordinate 1,638,591 downwards.
GCACGTTAAGCCGGTCTACCAATGTGCCAAATTTTATTCAAATCCGTTCAGCCGTTTTAGCGTGAAAGCGTAACAAATAAACAGACATAAAATCAAACCTTTTCTCGTTATAATATTAGTTTATTTCTTTACAATCAGCTAACTCACAAACTTAACGAGTCATATAATTATTACCTGCTTTATAATTGTGTGATTGTATTTGCCAGTTAACAGCTTGTAGAAATAAAAAACCAATAAAACATATTAAGTGTAGGCACCTAATACAATATAGAAAAACTGAAGTTTAATATTCATGGTCAGTAATTAACATTCACGTAATAATACTGAATGGAATTTCTTATCTAATTTTTAACACGCAAGACCATAATAGTTTTTCTGCAAGCTTTCTTTAATGCGAGTGCATAAACCAACCGATTCCCAAACATTAATTTCACAATCAAGCTATAAAGATAATACTAAAACATTTTACATCCGACAAAGATTACCATCAAAACACACAATATAAATAGAATAAAAAATTCAAAATTTATGATCTCACTAACATTGCACAAATGTTGACTGCCCAAACGCGGTTTGTGGTTCTACACTACGCCTTACCCCCAGTGTAACACGGTCTTCCTCCCCTCGCCAAACACCAGCAAAGCTCGAAGGACCGGGGAATTTCTATCCGTATCGAAGGACCATGTTATTCTGGGTGGTAGTCAGACTTTGACGATTTAGTACCCACTTTGATTTACTTTTAATGGGACTGAAGTAAATTTACACGTGGTATAAATCAATACGGTACGGTTACGTTTAGAAAAACTACGCCCTTTGAGTTTAATTGAGAACATTTTTATTTCAGGTTTCCGGTTCCGACTTTTATTCATGTTATGTAAGTTGGTAAAGGATTACAGAAAGGGTGGTGGGGGGCCGTCTTATGAGAAAACATTTTTGGTGCTTATGACCACCCAAACTACAAAGAAGTTAGTGTAGAAACGGGTTTTCGAATTACAGCAGCACAGAGCACTTCTTGTTCGTCCTATCCATAATTTCATTTGTATATACAGGTAAAATATTAACAACCTCTTAAGAGGTCATTGTACTCATCATTATGAACAACTTTTATTATGAGACCAAACCTGAAATCTCAAAAAAAAAATCAGCTTTTCCCTACATTTTGACGAGTTATACGAACATAAATGTAATGTCTTAAGAGGTTGTTAATGTTTTACCAATAACTCTGTTTATACTAATCTATTTATATCTATATAATAATTATATAGCTGAAGGATTTGTTTGTTTTTTTGTTTTTTTGAACGTGCTAATCTCTGGAACTCCACGTCAGATTGAAAAAATATTCTTGCATTTATTCTGATTTCTGATTCTGATTAGATCAATTCTTGAGGAAGGAAGTTAAAGGCAACATCACGCTGGGACTCTCAGGAGCCTAGTAAAAAGAAACAGAAGGAAGTAAGAGGATTAGCGAAAACGAAGTAGTAGTGTGAGCAGGCGATGCAATGCGACGGGAAGGGACGGGGGAAGACGAAATCTCACTCGGACGAAGTCGCGGACAGAAGCTAGTTTCAAATGAACATCGACCCGCAGGGTAATTGCGTAACACACTATCAGTAGCAATGGGTTTCATTTTGACAGTTCAACAACATTCATTGCGCTATTTGCGTTGTTGATCCAACACATCTTTTGAACATATGAAGCAATGGATTAGAAATATGCTTCAAAATAATTCAAATTGATAGTAATAGTGTGTTACGCAATTAGGGTGCGGCACCCTAATTGCGTATCACACTATTACTATCAATTGGAATAATTTTGAAGCATATTGCTAATCTATTGCTCCTTATGTTCGAAAAATGTGTTGGATCAACAACGTAAATGACGCAATGGATGTTGTTCAACTGTCAAAATGAAACCCATTGCTACTAATAGTGTGTTACGCAATTACCTGCAGAATAAGGTACTTCGACAGCGTTAGCTGGCCTCGCAAAGGCCCTTCATAGTGCAGGTATTTTTGTACAGACAAATTTCTTTAATAGATTTTCAATATATCGCTAAAGCATATTATTATGGTTCAAAGTTGATTGGGAAAATTTGACAGTTTCGGGTAGCTTGATTTGCTGGCGTCTGTATCACGATACAACAAGAGCACGACAAGAGATGACGCATCGTTTGTGATGTGGCTCCACAGACGCACTGTGGCTTATCGGAGTATCCGCATTTTAAACATCCTAAGTAAATAGTTTATTATTTTCTTCCAAAATGTACCTTATTGCCATTTATCAATAACTTAAAACCATTTCAAAAGCATATTCACTCCACTACGCCGCAGGTACTCGTTGTAAATCAGTCATTTAACAATAAAACCCAATCAACACTGCGATAAAGGCGCTTTAATTGAAAATTGACCTGTCCAGTGCAGAGCGTGTGTCTTGTTCCACCCTGTCTGCCGTTAAATGAAGACATGTTTGTTTCCTTCGAGTAGTCTGGATGCCGAGCAGTTGGATTTTGTTGGTTCAATACAGTTAGAGTATTTCTCTAGCCTGGAGAAACGTAATTAGGAATGTAGTCTAGAATGTTCGAACTTTGTCTGATTTTATAAATGGAACGTCACACTACATATTTTCTTCTCTAAATATCATCAAGAAATTCACTTTTCGTGTCTGTCTGTGTGACCGCATTATTCTTCTAAACTCCGCATCGGATTTTGTCGTGGATTTAACCGTCATTTGAAGAATTTATCCTGGAAGGTTTATGTGTAGAATAAACATATTTAAGTACAGTCACAAGCATAAGTATGTATACACTTGGCTTTATTCAAAGGCAATTTTCTCCTTAATTTTTTGATGAAATTGTGTTATTACGAACATAGTATTTTCGAACCCATAGGTTTATGTAAAGTGTCGTATTTCAACTTTGCATTCGTCATTTCGTGAGAAAATCGCTACTAAACGTTGCCAAGGGTTGACATATTAGTGCTCGTGACTGTACATCAAACTTACATACAATAAAGAAAGTATATTTTGTCAAGTCGTAAAACCGTGAGAAGCAGGGGCGGTTCGCTAGTGGTTTTACAAAAACGAATACACAAATTCTGCCGTCATAAATAAAAAGGGCACAACTAAAATTCTTTTCAAAATTGAGTTATATACCATAATTGGAATCAGAAAAAAAAGGCGTCTAAGACTGTTTTTTTACTCAATTTTGGAAAAAAATTTAGTTGTGCCCTGTTTCTTTATGACGGCAGAATTTAGGTAAAAGGTAATTATGTGTGACTAATCTCCATATTTTTAGGTAACGTTGGGCTAATTATTAAAATGAAAACGTTTACCTACTTCTACATTCACAACAATTATGTCAAAAGATCTTTTCTCCCAAGCGAGACAGTTACCTCAGGATTATGACGCTAAAATAAGGTCGTAATTAAATATTTCTCGCGCTAACAAACAGTAAAGCTAAAGTGCCTCAGTTTAAACGATGAGTAGTAAATTAAACACTTTACACGGTTTAAACTAGGACACAGCATCCAGCCGTGGAGCCGTATACTGAAGGAGTGACGGCACGTTTCTCGAGAGGAAAAAGGTTTTTCTTAGATTTTATTGGATTCGTCTTATCTAATGCTTGATCTTCAAAAGCCACAAAATGGTAATTCATATTATCAAGATACTTACATGTCCTTGCAATATCGGCAATATACTGTGGGAGTGGTACTTCAATAAAAAAAAACGCTTTTGCAATGTTTATATGTATGTTCGGGTCAAATCTTGCAAGCTGAACAAGAACCACTTCCTCTTATCCTACGGAGTTGAAATTTTACATGTTGATTTTGTTTCGAAGACAATGCATTTTTATGATCGAAGTCGTGGACGAGTATGTTTACCTAGTCAAACAAACTGTCCAGTTAGGTAGGTCTAACTTCGAGAAAGAGACCGCGCTGCCCAGCCGAGTCGGATTCGACGATTGACCAATCGTCGAATCAGACACGGCTGGGCGGCGTTCGGGAAGCTACGCAATATCTTCTCGTCCCAGATACCGCAGTGTCTCAAGACGAAAGTCTTTGTTGCCAGTGATGACTTATGGCACTGAAACGTGGTCGCTCACAATTGGCCTTATAAGAAGGCTTAAAGTCACCCAAAAAGCAATGGAGAGGGCTATGCTTGGAGTTTCCCTGCGCGATCAAATCAGGAATGAGGAGATCCGCAGGAGAACCAAGGTAACTGACATAGCCCAAAGAAATCCCAAATTTAAGTGGCAGTGGGCAAACTCAAACTCAAACCATTTATTTCAATTAAACCATTACAGGCACTTTTGAATTGTCAGGAAGTCGGTCAGTCAGAAAATATGAAGCTAATTGCCCATTCCAAAAGCGTAGGTACCTATGGAGAAGAACGGGCAAGAAACTCCATGGACACTCTTTTAAATTATATTTTTACAAAAATATTAGTTACATCATTAATGTTGAATTTACAATTAAATGTGAGAACGATGTTAAAAGGAACGCGTACGCGTTTAAAGCGTCCAGAGTACAGCAAATAGTAAGAAAACAACAATTCAAAATAAAATAATTAAAAATAAGCCGAGGCAGCTGAGTGATGACCAGCTCCAACTGACGGCGCCCGTTCACGGACTTGACGCATAGATCAGCACCATTCAGCTCAACCATTTTGAAGGGAGCTAAATGATCCAACACACACGCCACCGTCAGCGAGACGTTTGTGTGAACATGACATACTATCAGCCGCCAGGGCACATTCAAGTCAAAGAAAGACATACCCGGTAAATGGTAAATAAGGTATAGTACATACACAGAACTCACATCTGTGCTATGCAATTATACAATACAAAGGAAATTGAGTCTATACAATGCAAAGATAGTCTTACAATCTTCAGCAGCTCCAACAGTATTTTCAAGTGTTAATCAATTAGTTGTGGTTGTGGAGCAGGACCAGCATTGAGCCAGGCATTTTTATCCGCGATGTAATCCCCCTAACTTATAATATGCCTGACTGCATAGTGTGCGTTTTATACAAGACTTGAATTTTGTCTCATTCAGTTGAAGAATGTGGGGAGGTATTTTATTATAACATTTTAAACAGTACCCCATAAAAGATGAGTCTACTTTAGCCAGTCTGAAACCTGGTTGAACTAATAGGTCCCTATTTCTAGTACTATAATTATGTCTTTCACCTCTTTTACTAAAAATATGTAAGTTTTTTCTTACATACATGATGTTTTCGTAGATATATTGACAAGGCACCGTCATGATGTTAATTTCCTTAAACAGTTCCCTTAGAGAATCGCGCATGCGGAGGTTATATATGGCTCTGATGGCTCTTTTCTGCAGAATAAAAATAGAATCGATGTCTGCAGCCCGTCCCCAAAGTAAAATACCGTAAGACATGATACTATGAAAGTAACTAAAATAGACTAGTCTCGCGGTATCTACATCAGTAAATTGACGGATTTTTCTGACAGCATAAGCTGCTGAACTTAGCCGTCCTGCAAGAGATGTTAAATGAGGACCCCATTGTAGCCTTGAGTCGAGCGTGATCCCTAGGAAAACAGTTTTATCGACGAATTCTAGTTTCTCTTGATTCAATATTATCTCACAATCACTACCCTTGACATTTGGTAAAGAAAATCTTATGCACTTGGTTTTTTTTCCATTTAATACTAAATTATTAGCAGTGAACCAATTTTGGACCTGCAGTAGGGTGTTATTTACGTCGTCAAAATTTGTAGCACGTCTCCTGCGTTGTCACCTTAAAAATTAAGGAAGTGTCATCAGCAAATAACACCATTTGTGGTTGATTTTTTAATAAATGGAGTAGATCATTTACATACACTAAGAAGAGGAAAGGACCCAATATCGAGCCTTGTGGCACACCCATTTTTACTGTTAAACCATGTGAATTGACACCATTTATTTGAACTTGCTGTTGTCTATCATTTAAATAAGAACCAACTAAACTGAGCGCAAGTATTCCAAGTCCGTAATGCTCAAGTTTCAAAAGCAAGGTTTCGTGATTGACGCAATCAAATGCCTTGGAGAGGTCACAAAAGATTCCTATAGCGTCTTGGGCATCTTCCCACGCGTTAAAAATATGTTTTAATAAGGTTACACCGGCGTCGGTCGTACAACGTCCTTTGGTGAAACCATATTGTTGATCGTGAAGGATTTTATTCGTGTTAAAATGATTGAGCATCTGATTATTTTTTCAAACACCTTACTGAAAACCGGCAACACGGATGCGGGTCGATAATTATTGGTGTCTTTACTGTCCCCCGATTTGTAAAGTGGTATTACCTTACTGTATTTCATTAAATCGGGGAAGACTCCTTGATCTACACACGAATTAAATACTAAAGCTAAGTAAGGTGCAATAGTCTCAATTATGGAGGCACAGACATTAATGGACATTCCCCAAGCAGGGCACATTGCTCGCAGAACAAATTGCCGATGGGGCCGAAAGGTTCTGGAGTGGCGACCACGTACCGGAAGACGTAGCGTTGGAAGGCCTTCCACAAGGTGTCCAACGACTTTGTGAAGGCCGCAGGAACCCGTTCGATGCGAGAAGCACAGAACCGGTCGAAGTGAAGGTGCTTGGGGGAGGCCTATGTCCAGCAGTGGACGTCTTTCGGCTGAAATAATGAGTACAATAAACGACCGTGATCTCAAACTTAAATACATGTTTCATGTTAAAATAGCCCTTAATTCTTTTAATGTAATGTTATTGTTCATTCAACTCGAATTACAATTGAAAACTTGGCATTAATTAGTTCGCAATCTGCAGCTCGCAGGAGTTAATTGAAAATAGCTGTCAAGTGGTCTACCTGTCGGAAATGAGCGAGCGTCGGGTCGCTACTTAGTGCCTGCACGTGTAATTTGCATTGTTCGGGGGTGAGCAGGGATGCAGGTAATTTGTAAAAAGATTGTGAAAATTTTGAGAGAAGATTTAATTTGGGGTGTTTTTTACAAGCTTTTGTTTTTGTTGTTGTGTTTTAATTTGGTTAACAAGTACTTTTATTGCATTTATTAAGTAGCATCAAGGTTGTTTCAGTATTTGAGTTTCTAAGGCTTTTAGTAAATTACGAAAAACGAGTTAGAGAGAACTAAAAAAGGAGCCGTACAGTGTTGCTAACAGTAAGATCGGCTCATAAATGTAATGTCTAAATTTTATTAGGTATATCTTCGATGCTGGGTTCTGGAAATCCGAAAGTGCGCTAGATAATTATGCCAAAACACCTAAAAAGGTGCTTTAAATAATTATTATTGGGTTTTTCAAAAGAGTCAAACTCAAACCATTTATTTCAATTAAACCATTTACAGGCACTTTTGAATTGTCAAGAAGTCGGTCAGTCAGAAAATATGAAGCTTTTTGCCCATTCCAAAGCGTAGGTACCTATGGAGAAGAACGGGCAAGAAACTCCATGAACATTTAAAATATTTTATTACAAAAATATTAGTTAATGTTGAATTTATAATTATATGTGAGAACGATGTAAAAAAGAAGTACGCGTTAAAAGCGTCCAGAGTATAGAGACTATAGATAGTCTATAGATGTTGAGATTTAGAAACGTACACAATATAATATCTATGATTCCTTCCCCTTATTTTTTTTTTATATATACATACATATACATTTCTAGTTTTATTATTATAAGTCTATTAGCTTATATATTATGTAAATATTAAGTATGATCAAAACAAAACCAAATGGAAACCATCCTGTAAATTACTTTTTTAACCCTAACAACCCCACAAACTCCTCACGCCTCTAAACACCAAATACCGAACCCATCAAAAACAATCCACCAGCAAAAAAAAAACCCTTTTACGAGTAAATCCCGCTTAAAAACATCCAACCACTGAAAGATTTCCAGTTGAAAACGGCAACTTTATTAAAATTCAGCCAGCGTCAAAAACTTACTTCTCTTCTAACGTCGTGTTTCACCGTGTTTTAAAACATGATAAGAACTCGTAATTTCCGGAATTACGTTGGATCGTATCTGGCTGGAGCACTTGCTGCAACTTTAACATCTCTGTGTGGTTTTTCGGGAACATGCGACGTCATAAGTTATACTGTCTAGACGGTAGGAAAAAATGTTTGCGACGGCGATATGTTGCGTTTTTAAAAATGTTTTTCTACAAGAGATTATGCAGAATACCTATATCATCACCTCTTATTATCTGGAAGGGTAAAAGGATTATCGACAAAACTTATTATAATAAGGATTATACACTATCAAAAGCGAGGTAGTATTGAATTAGCTCGTAGTTTGGTAAATGTGTTCAAGTGTCCTAGTAGTTTCTAGCCCGTTCTTCCGCTTTGGAATGGGCAGCTTACTTCATCTTGCTGACGCACAATACTGGTCACTACGAAAATCATCCTTACTGCTACGACATAAAAGCGCTGTCAGTGTCAAACTGTATCGACTGATGTGCGTATGAATGTACCTCGTGCCAATATTAATTCCTCTCCGATCTCCATATCAAAATCTTCGACGCATCAGTCACCCCTTTGATCGTACGCAAACTTCATAACCTGGATATTGCAAACATTTGCTGGTGGTAGGGCTGACACTTTTAGGTTATTGGCTTTTGGTCTTTATATCCGAATGAGTGTAAAGTAATTATTGGCAAGCATTATTTGCTATCATAACATCACGCCTGTAAATTCAGGAAGGGTTAGGCAGAGATGTAACTACGGTACACCCACATTTCTACAGTTATGTTTAAGTCCCTTGTAATATGGGGTGAGCCTATTGCCAGCAACCGCGCTGAAATCTAGACTCCGGGCTGCTACTGAGAAATTCAAGATGTTGAAACTCAATAACACCTTGGCCGACCCGGGAATGGAACCCAAGACATCATGCTCAGAAATAGCGTTTGCAGACATTACACCAACGCATTATCACTTGCCCCCTTTTTTTTTGAGAGTGGGAAATCATCAAATGACCCCCTCCCGCTCTGGGTGGAGCGGAAGGGAGTGTCAGACTCTTACTGACTAAAACCCACCCGTGTTCCTTCCTTAACCCTTTATGTTTCGGGCCAGCGGTAACCCTTTCGGACAATCCCGCTGACCCGGCAGGCTTCGGCCCTGACGGGCACCTTCGCTGATGCTGACATCTCTTTGAGGCGCGCGTGGAACACGTACGCGTCGTCACTTGCCCCTGCCATGCTTAGCACGGTTTTTATTATACACATAAACCTTTAAATGGTGAATAAATTCTTTAAACGATGTTGAAAACCTCATCAAATTCCGTCGACTAGTTTAGAAAAACAACGCGGACAAACAGACAGACACAAACAGCGACTTTAATTTATAATATTATGTCTGTTATAGATAATATAAATTAATTTTAACTAACATAAACAGAAATAGGCGAAGTTACATAACAACACACGGATAGACCCATCTAAGTTTCATAGAAATACAAAACAGTTTCTTGAATTTGTAGAGTAACTGAAAGCCTAAAATAACAGCACCAACTTTAATGAGGCAACCCTACGTAGAACCAAGTTTGCGGAAACGATATCATCAAAACACACGCAGCTATCAAAGAGATAAACAAACAGATAAACATTATATATACCTACTTATAATACATAGCTTTGATCCGTCGTCGGTACAAACCTACAGGGTATTTATTTTATTCATTACCTTATATTTTTAATAGTCAATGTTTGTATTAAGCCTGTTAGGGGATGAAAAAGCGAGGACTGTATGTTTTCCCGGGAAAAAATAATATGTATAAATACACCCTTTCAATAAAATAATATGTATAAAAACCTTCCTTCGTCTTTGATATTTATTTTTATGTTTAACTGAAATTCTGATGACAAAAGAGTTACAAGTACTTACTCCATTTACTTTGTAGTGTTTATAAAAAAATAAATAAGTAAAATCCTTTTAAAAAACACCCTTAATAATTAACTAAAAAGTACTAAATAAAACTTGAAGGCGTGAACGATCTTAACACTTTGAGATAAGCCCCAAGCTTTTAATAAAATACTAGCTTCTGCCCGCGACTTCGCCCGCGTGAAATTTGTTGTATCCCCGGACTCACCCCGTCGCATCGCATCGCTTGCCCGCGCTATTACTTCGTTTTCGCCTTTCGTTCTTTCTAAATCTTTATCTTTGTTCCCGGCTCCTAAGGGTCCTAGCGTGATGTTTTACAGCCTCCCTCGAGAATTTGGCTGTCAAATGCAAGAAGATTTTTTTAAATCCGACTGGTAGTTTCAGTGACTAGCATGTTCAAACAAACAAAAAAAACCGGGCAAGAGCGAGTCGGACTCGCGCACCGAGGGCTCCGTACCATCATGTTTTTAATTTTTTATCGGTGAGGCTATATTTGTCAGAGAATTTTAACACTGTACACTGCGGTGTAGAATATTGCAGTTTTATGTCAGCGCCATCTCTTGACCGATAGTGGAACACATGTAACTTTTGTATAGTTGGACAAACGTCATCTATAACTATTCCAAATTTCAAGTAGATAGCATTAATAGTTCTTGAGATATCCAGCTGTGACAGGCAGACAGACAGACAGTCAGACAGACAGACTTATTCTCACCATAAGGGTTCCGTTTTACCATTTTGGTATGGAACTCTAACAAACAAACTCTTCATCTTTATTATTCTACTATCTAGGTTAAAATTAACGTAAATTTAATTTCGTACTTTTAGTTAATTAAAAAAAATATTGCATTGTCTTCAAAACAGAATCAACATGTAAAATATCAACTCCGTAGTATGAGAGGAAGTGGTTCATTTTCAGCTTGCGAGATTTGACCTGAACAAACTAACATACATACATACAAAAATTGCAAGTTAAATAAAAGCTTGTAAAAAGGGTTAAGCTCGAGCGTCACCACACCAAATTCTTGATAGATTATTGAGCTCAGTAAGTGCAGTAATAATGTCCCAAAGTTTTTACTATAATATCAATGATAGATGACAGTGGAAAAGACGCCACTACCCCAAAACCTTATTGAAATTAATGGTCCTTAGAAACTTGGGAAAATCCGTTTCCCCCTCCTCAGTAACAGTTCTTGTGGAGTGATGATTAACGCCCCGGGATGAAAGATCACAAGTGATTGTAATTACTTGTAGCTACTTACAGATTGCTGAACCATTACTTGCAATATTACTTAAGGAGTAATAGGTTTAGTCCGGGAAGTATTACCGCAAAACTGTGTTGTGTTTGCCGTTTGGGTTTCAAGAGTATGGATGCCGGCGAAACAATATCAGTGTGCTCCACAAATGTTTGTTCGGAGCAAGAATTTCATCGCTATCAAAATCAAACAGAACATAGTTACGTTTGCACTCGAATCATCTAGATATTACGATACGCAAACACAAAACGCATGTCAAATGAATTCCTGGCCGAACTAGAAAGCTTAATATCAGCAAATCAGCCAAAGACATAATCAAAAGGCTATATTATCCGGCTCCGCATACGCAGGTTAACATCAAAGGCTAAAATCTCGCTCTCAAAACAGGCTATAGGCGAGCAATCTCTCCAAAGCACAAATTTCCAAGAGCATTGGAAGCCGAAGCCGAACCATCAAAGAAGAAGCCTGTCCGGCACGAAGCCGGAATGGCACAGAAGCCGATATAGCATTTGTTTATTAGACAAGATTGGGTCAAAAGCAATTTCTCTATACTAATCGTGCAGACAGAGGGATTCTATTGTTAACGGTATTGTTTTACACGAGCGGTATCTAACCCTGTGTTCGGGGGGGTGGTGTGAGCTGTGAGATAGCAGCGTGTCGAATTAATCACACTGATTTTATAAAGGCAAAAGTTTGAGAGTGTGTATGTGCTTTTATAAGTTTGTAACTTCTTCACGTTCAAACGGCTGTACTTATTTTGATAAAATGTTGTATGGAGGTAGCTGGATTAACATAGGCTAGTTTTATCCCGATTTTCCCAAGGGATCAAAACTTATGCGGATGAAACCGCGGGGCGCAGCTAGTAATTAATATTTTGGGTTTATTTTTCACAAGTATGGGAGATGTTTAGGAATTTTACTGTTTGGGTGCTTTTTCTGCTTTATTATTTTAGTCTAGGGTTATGTATGTCGCTATTGTATTACTTTGGACCACTTTTTACACATTCATAATGTATGTTTCGTCAAGTTTGATTGTAATTTTGCCATGTCAAGGGCTTATAATAAAAAAATGTAATGGTAGATATTATGAGGACCTTCAGTTTTTTTTTTTTTTGATGTATGTAGATAAATAAATAAATATCCAATTGACAATGAAACATTATGCAACAAAAATCAGAAAAATCCTTGTCATTTCATCGACTTTGCAAGTATTCGTAAAGTATATAAAACTCATTGCAAAATTCAAAAACTGTTTTCGCCAACTTTTTTTACACAGGCTTTCATAAACGACAACGGAAATATTACTATGAAAATAATAGCAGCGCCTCGCGATTTCGCCCGCGTAAGTTTCGATCCCGTGAGAATATCGAGATAAAAAGTACTTTGTGTTAATCTAGGCAATAATGGTCTATCTATGTGCCAATTTTCATCCAAATCTGTTCAACTGTTTATGCGTGATTGAGTAACAAACATCTTATCTTCATAAACTTTCACATTTATACTATTAGTAGGATTAAACGAACTCTGTTGTAGGTACTAAGTTATGAAAACTAATCTGAACCCGCTGCCTCCCTTCCCTTGTCCCCAATAACAATACGGGTTCATTATCATTTCATGGCATGTGTCGGCATGAATATTTCTGTGTGATTAATTTGCATGGCTACGACGCTCAGCGTTTATTAGCCTTCATAGGTGAGCGTATATCGAGCGTACATTCAGCGTATATTGGGCGTACATTGAGCGTACATGTGCCGTTAATCTTTGAACTAATTAAGCTGTACACGTGCCGTTTTGTTGTTCTATTTGTGTACTGATTTTGGAAGCAGGTGAGGTTTATATTTTATCTGTATTGTGTTGATAAATTATGTACCGAAGTTCGAAGGAAACGTATCTACCTTTAACATGTTATTTATTATTTATTTAATACTTTAAGCACATAAATGTACAGAGGCGGACTTAATGCCATTGGCATTTTCTACCAGTCAACCTTTGGGTGATGCAGAGACAAACAGTGGTAGGTGCAATCATGAAAATTAAGAAATAAATATTTTAAATATAAAGATACGCATAAACCTATTAAAACTGAATATAATATATACCTAATTATATATAAATAATACATAAATACATTAATATACTTACTAAAAAGAAATAAGACATACCTACAATGAGAAAAAAAAAAGTTAATCCAGTTCTTATAAATTTCACAAAATATGTTTGTCAGATGCAGGAATCGAATCTTTAAATATAATGCCGTGTTTATTTCTTAATGGATATCCTGTTTAAGTAGACAAAAGTGTGCCATTATAAATGCCTTTGGGTGTTAGTTTACCTAAAACCTAAAGAATATGTGAGGAAAGTAGAATCGTAAGCATCGTAATCTATCACATCCTATCTATTATGTTATTAACAAATTAATTTTACATAGTTCTACCACTTTATGATTATCTCAAAAGTTAAATTAGTGTTAAAAGTAAAAAATTCGACAATGTTAATTAAACATTATGTATTTGTACGCCTCTGGCCAAAACATAGAGGATCTACCTACCTGTAACATCTCGCACACTATTGTAATTTGACCTATGTTTACAAATAAAGCATTCTGATTCTGAAATCCATTATTGTACAGACGCCAGCACATCAAACTACCCGAAACTGTCAAATTTTCCCAATCAACTTTGAACCTTATGCTTTTGCGATCAAGTTGAAAATCTATTAAATAAATTTGACAGATTGTAGTAGCTTGATGTGCTGGCGTCTGTACATGGCTAGCTACAAGTTTTCCAATATATTTGTGCAATAAATATTTTTGAAAAAAATTATTGCTACGAGGTGTGGGAATGAGCCTGATGCCGAAAATATATTTTTTTTTTTTGTCCGTTTGTGTGTTTGTCTGGATGTCTGTTCCAGATTGGTGCAAAAACGGCTGAACGGATTTGGATGAAATTTGGCACACAGTAAGTTTATAAATTGCATTAACACATAAGCCAACATTAATCCCGGTAGTAGGTTCAAGTGGAATAGTTTCTGACATCCACGCGGGCAAAGCCACGTGCAATTTTAAAATAAAATACCGACCTCCATATTCATATTTTATTTGCATTCCATGTTGTAGAGGTGTTACAATGGCTTAAAGCTAAGGTACAATTATGAACCCTGTAGGGCACAGCAAAAAGTATAAAATTAATTCTTAAAAGACATACAACTGTTGAACCTTATAAACATAGAACGGTTTCCTAACTGAAAATCGTCGTGTTGTCACCCAAACCCTTCACTAAACACCATAAAACACAAAACGCCGTACATAAACCACCCCCGCCCCTCGCCCCTCGCCCCGCACATCTTAACGGCGACGGCGGAAACAATCTCACCATGACTCGCCTCCATTGGATCATAATTCATCATCATTATCCGCACATTTGGCATCTCTGCCCTCTCCTGAATTCATTTAGCTACAATATGTTTTTATATTGTGAGGATAACAGATGGAGTTTCTTTAATTTACGGAGTGTTACACTTTTGTTATACAGGGTTACTTGTAATTCGACGTTTATCCGTCAGTCAGGAGCTGATAGGGGGGCCAACATGCAACAAATTGAACCCCCCATATGTATGGCCGAAATTAAAACATTTTTGAAGCGTAAAATGAAAATATTGGTAAGATATTATTCTTAAATCGCTCATCATTTGTTTCTTTTAATTATGTTCATTGCTTAATTGAAGGGCCAGCTACAATATAATTTTTTAATGGTACCCATTCAATATGTAGTTTTTTTTTATTTAAAATTATATCGATATTACGTTAAAATTCAAATACCTACCTCGAAAACTATCGAATTTCGGCCATACACGGGGAGTTCAATTTGTTGCATTTTGGTCTCACTATCAGCTCCTGACGGACACGTCTGACAAGTAACCATGTACGAGTAGTTTACTACTTACTAATATCAGAGAAAGGGAAAGGTTGGTCCGTTCGTTGGTTTTGGCGCAAATTGTGCTTTAGTACCTAAGCGTATAATTATGAGGAGCAGTTGGTACGGGTCGTGGGTACGAACCTAGACAGAAATTTGTATAAATAATTTCATCGCCAGTTCTCTCAAGGAAACATCGTGAGAAAACCGGCATGTCCTAGAACCAAAAATAACGTGTCATCTACCACTCCCTCAAGAGAGGACGCCTGTGTCCCAGCAGTGAGAAGATTATAGGCTAATTATGTAAGTATCAGACCTGAATCGCATAGACCAGGGAAGTATAGCACAAAAGGAAGGAGCTCAGCAGTAGGTAGAACAAGGCTGCCAATGCTGACGATGATGATGAAGCCTGTATAAAAAGCCATGCTTGTCACCATGTAAGCACTGGTTAAAAATAGGCTGTTCCAAAAGCTTCTGAGGCACTTGTAGTTGGAAAACAATACAGCCATAACTCCTATACATCCTTATTAACATTATAAAGGGATAAATTTATTGGATCCTGGAATGTGGCAGTTGTATGCAGATGAAAATGCTGGAGTTTTATATTAATGCTCAATAAATATTAGTTTTACTATCAACACGATCATACCAATGCTCATTGGTGTATAGGTGCGATGTGTATTGCTATGTATGATAATTTTGGGAGGTCTGTAGACTTCTTTTTGTTCTTCACGGTGATGGCCCATTGGTCTTACCTCTCATGATGGTTGTGGGTTCAAATCTTGGCAAGTAGCAATGTGACTTTTTTAAATTCATATATACTTTCTACGTTTATCTTGGAAACTTTCAAGGGTTAAGCCCTGCAGTCGGACAATAATGGCCTGGTATTATAATTGACTTCTTAAAAGTTATTCTGCAGAGGAGTCGAGTAGCGTCAGAGCATAGTCGTAGTCATCTTAAACCTGCTGCAGCCTACCTCCATCTTGTGACATGGAAGAAAAATAAAAGACAGTCAAAAAAAACAATTCTAACCCCCCCAAAATCCGCTCTTCAAGCTGTAGAAGTCGGTAACCCTCCAAGAGAGATCGAAGCCACACTGCACAGTAGCATCTAATCCATTTTACTTTAGCATCGAGTGTGCCATTAGTTAAGGTCTCCTTAACTGGTCTAAACTGCATCTTAAACCGTACATTAATTGTAAATTAGTGGTGGTCTAAAATACGGCTATTTGTTACAAGTTGTTGTTTAGATTTGTTGCCGCGTTAGCAATTTGTCGTTGTCTCTTATCTAATTGTGGAGTTTTAACTGCTCTTCGTATTTATGTACCGTTTTTATGTGGTCTGGTATTGTCTGGGATATAAATTAGTCGTTATCGTAAGAGTCAATTGGGAACGGTTCCTGGTGGAAGTTGTGGCATAGTTTTATTTTAATAGAGATAGTTTTTGTTGATTGTTAGTTACTGTTTTATGAGCATTGCTTGTTTAGGTTGTAAATTTTGTGAAAGACCCGCTTACGATCCTGCATACATAAATAGGCTGAAAAGGTATTTGAGTATGATGGCTGTAGATAAAGTTGATTTATTTGAAAACCCTCTAAAACCCACAGGACGTTTATAAGCTTCGATTAACAAAGATTGAAGTTTACAAGCTATGATTAGCTGAGATTTTAATTATGTTGTGTGGAACCCAAGCTCTTTGAGTAATTTCTAAGAAGGCCCATGTTCAGCTGCCGAATCGAATGGTAATTTGATAAGAATGAAGTTATGCAGATAACATTACCCATTGTCCCCAACAATCATTGAAATGAGCAAAGATTTGAATTCACAAACACTCCATTCTGTCCAAATAATTTAAACAATCCCAAAACAATGTGACACGAACAGGTAATTAACAACCAATACACTTAAACATTCAAAGACAACTCGATGCATTAATAAGCCACAATGCACAGTTTGTGCAAATTGCGCAATTTAGCCAGAGTGCACAAGCGGCGCAGTGCGTCGTTAAGTTGACAATAATTTAAATTGGTTCTTACAGTCGATATGTACTTGTAAATGAGCTAGAATACAAGTACACAGAGTTGTAAAGCAGTTTTACTCTAGACATCAGTTGTGTGAGCTACGAAGGGAATTGGAGTAACCATTGGAAAATGTTTTATTTAGGTTTTATAGTTCACGTAATGCCCGGAGGGGCCCGTGGCTAAATAATAACAGTCGCACAGGTCGATTGCGGTTGGTCTGTGGATAGGTGACCATCTTTACATACCGAGACCTCTCCGTGCCTCGGAAAGCACGTTAAGCCGTTGGTCCCGGCTGTCATTCGTGGAATTTTAACAGTCGAAGCCAGAAAGTCTGACAACCAGACTTACCAAGGGGTATCGTATTACCCAGTATCTGGGTTGTGGTCGTTAGATAGGCAGTCGCTCTATGTAAAATACTGATATACAGCTGCATCCGGTTAGACTGGAAGCCGACCCCAACATAGTTGGGAAAAGGCTAGGCAGATGATGAGTGAGTTCACGTAAGGAGCAGAAGAAGATGATGGGATGAACTGAGGGCCCAGACAAGTAGCAATCGCTTTCAAGTTGTTTTTTCGTTTCTACCTTAACAAGATTTCAACAAGATCGATATAATCTTAATCGATAATTTACATCAATTCACTATATTTTCCATCATTGTTATCACTGATAGAATGCTACCTTGTCTAGGCGCTTAGGACTCAAATATAGATTTCGACTGCACCCAGACTGCAGTTGACAGTGTCAAGTCGAAAGAAAGGCATATGATAGCAATAATAAGCATGATCTTGCACTCAAAATACGCACTTGATATGGAGTTGCGGACACCAGCCCGTATTACGTAAACAAGCATGCTTTTGGTAATAAGAACGGAGCACCCAAAAGATAAATTTTTGGAATGATCCTTATCCAGTCCAGTTTACGTAAAGTGGACCTTTAAAGTAAAAGTAAAGTCAAAGTATTTATTAGTGCTATTTTTGGTGATATAACAGGTCTTACAGATATTTTATAGAAACTCAAAAATCTACCCTTTAGGGCCATACACTACTAATTTAACATTATTAGAAATTAAATAAAACATTATATATGTACGATACAATTCTAATAAATTAAAAGTCTAGGAATTACATCATAAATCATAAATACAGGATCAGTCACTGCAAGAAATTTTGTCAGCAAGAAATTCGTCAATGATATTAGCATTTGTCTATTAAAAAATTATTTAGACTGCGTTTAAATTGAGTCAAGTTTAAATCTTTTAAGTCATTTTGTAGCTTATTAAAAAAATTTGGAGCCATGCAAAGTATGCTCTTATACATAAGGGCCTTTTTGACCTTCTTAGGCATAATTCATGTCGGTATGTTGGTTTAAAACTTGGAATAAGACCTTGACAATGAAAGTTTGGAGAGTAATCCTGCCACTGATACTGAAACACTGGAGGCAAGTTGATTCGCACGTATTGTGACATGTGCAGATAAGTGCTTACTTAACCCATGACTTGACTTAGGTACAGTTAATGTTTCACTACTCTGCTACTCACATGACAAGGCCTAGCAGGCTTTACTATTGAAGTATAATGCCCCAAACCTAGGCGTCTTGTTAATTTACTCCCAAAAATGTTCATGTCCCCTTAATAATAATAATAATAATAATAATAAAGCCATTTATTCCAAATCACACTCTTCATATATACTACAATGTTTGTTAGTTGTTGCTTAAATTTAAGAAAGGTTACTTATAAATTAATGTTAGTATTATTTAAGAGATTTGGACCCCTGTTTGGGTAAAGGCCTCCTCCATCCTTTTCCATGACTCCCTGTCCTTGCCTGACCTTATCCAGTCATTCATTTGGAAAATGAGGTCTTTAAATGTCTATACGACCAAAATTTAGCTGACAAACTGCCGACTATATCCCGAGATACTTTTATGACCTCAATCAAAATAAGCCACAAATCTGGGAGAAAAGATGCTGAAAACTGCAATTATATACTAGAAGTTCCAGCCATCATTCGGAAGGTCATGATCACCCAGGAACGACTATTTATTAATTGGACCTCCTGTCCAGTACGTGACTTCACTCTGGTAACCAGATGTTACAAGTGCCAGCAGTACGGCCACGCAGCCAAGTTCTGCAAAGCCACTGCCCCTACGTGTGGTCATTGCGGTGAAGAAGGGCACACCATTCAAGACTGCACAAAGAAAGCAGAAGCGCCAAAATGTGCAACATGTCTGCGCTTCAAAAAACCAGCGAGCCACAAAACGGGAGATCAGGATTGTCCAGCTAAAAAGTCTGCCGAAAACAGGTACATTAACTCAATCGACTATGAAGGCGCCTAAGAGCGCCACATACCTGTTTTTATTGTAGACTTTACTTTTTATTTTTATTTTTAGTATACTATGGATAGTACCTTAATTACGGACATAGATAATAGTTTTCAAACTGTTTCAAAGTCATGTAAGGTTGAGGACTGCAGACAATATCTTTCCGCGTATCAAAAGTCACTAACCATATTAACCCAAAACATTCGTAGTATTTATAAGAACATGGATAGCTTTAACATTTTTCTTCATAGACTTAACTTTAATTGTGATATAATAATACTAACCGAGTGTTGGTTATCTAATCGCCAGAATAACCTTCCAGCAATACCAGGGTACAACGTATCTTTTACCAGAATCAATAACAATCAAAATGATGGTGTGGTTGTCTATTCAAAAGATTCTTTAATGGTCACAGTCGAGGAACCCAATCTATACGACTGTAAGAGTAATTGCTTGATTATTAAAATTGGTACAACAGCAGCAATAATTGCTATATATAGATCCCCTTCTGCTAGAAACTTGGATGCTTTTCAAGCTTCCTTAAACCAAATTTTTCAAGCAGTAGCCACTTTTAAGAATGTTATACTAACAGGTGATATAAATATAAACATTAACTCTGATAACTGCAATGCGGGAATCCAAGACTATCTTAATATCTGCTCATTCCACGGTTTTCTGTCCGCACATACACTGCCTACTCATCAAAGCGGTTCCTGCCTCGATCATATGATAATCAAATCCAGTTTTTCGTTTATTACGCTTGTTACTAACTCTACAATTACCGACCATCACGCAGTTTTACTGACCCTTAACTTAACGCTGCCTAAGCAAAATCGCCCGCTGACCAAAACGCAACTAAACACAAACAAACTTGAATATGATTTATGCAACATTGATTTTAGCCCAGTTTTTAATACACCTGACGCTAATTTTGCTTTATCGTACTTAATAAAACATGTTCAATCAGCTATATTACACAACACGACCGTTATTACAGTAAACAAGAAAAATTATAATATAAAACCTTGGATTACTCCTGGCCTAATTCGGTGCATAAGACATAGAGACAAACTTCATCAAAGACATAGGAGAGACCCAGACAATCTCGTCACTAAAGTCACCTATACCAGATACAGGAATTTTTGCAACAAACTTCTAAAGGACATAAAGAGAAATTACGATAAAAATGAATTAAATAGAGCGGGAAACAATAGCAAGCAACTTTGGAAACATATCAAAAACGTCACCTATATGTCAAATCAGCGCGAATCAAATTCAAGTTTACTGCTTTCTAATCCTTCACCTATCCTGTCAGCCAACGAAGTGAATAATTTTTTCGTAAATGTTGGGAAAACTCTTGCTGAGCAGATTCCAAAACCTGACTGTGTTCAACCTTCTTCCCAAAAGTGTGAAAATAGATGTACCCTAAAATCTTTTGCCTTGCTAGACACCGACGAAGACGAAATTACCCGAATAATCTGTGGACTAAAAGATGACTGTGCTGTTGGATGGGATAACATTAGCAATAAGACCCTTAAACTCTTTAGGCATATCCTTGTACCTCCCTTAACACATATTTTTCGTATGTGTTTTTCTGAAGGCATTTTCCCTAAATGTCTAAAAAAAGCAATTGTAATCCCTATCTTCAAATCCGGAAACAAAGACCTAGTGAGCAATTATCGGCCAATATCATTACTCCCATCAATATCTAAAATACTAGAAAAAATTATAAACAGCAGATTAGTTAACTATCTAGAGAAAAATGAACTCTTATCATCTGCGCAATTTGGTTTTAGAGCCAAATTATCCACAGCCGATGCTGTGCACAGTCTAACAGATTATGTCTCAGAAGAACTTGGTAAAGGAAACCAGACCCTGGGGATCTTCCTTGATCTGGCGAAGGCTTTTGATACAGTCTCCATTTCGAAGCTTTTGTACAAATTAGAGGCCTTAGGAATAAGGGGAACGCCGCTGAAACTTTTTGCTGACTACTTAGACGATCGTTATCAATGTGTTAAAATTGACAATATTAGTAGCGACGAACAAAAAAACACAGGTTTTGGTGTTCCCCAGGGAAGTATTTTGGGCCCCACCCTTTTCCTGATTTATATTAACGATTTGTGTAGTTTAAATATTAATCAAGGCAAAATTATATCGTATGCAGATGACACGGCGTTAATATTCACCGCTAAAACAAATACCGAATTGTACGAATATGCTCAAACTGGTTTCAATACTGTGTCTAACTGGCTTCAAAGCAACTTACTAACATTAAATGCCGACAAGACAAAATATATTCACTTCTCCATCCGCAAACCGCATTTAAATATTACTAACTCTCATCTGTATGCCCATCATTGCGGACTCCGCTCAGTCAGCATATGTAAGTGTCCTTTGATCCTTAAAACATGTAACATAAAATATCTTGGGGTTCAAATAGACGAGTTGCTCTCATTTAGACCACATATTGACAGTTTGGTTACAAGAGTGCGCAGGTTAATTTTTGTTTTTAAAAAATTGCGAACAATTGCAGATAAAAAACTAGTGTCACAAGTTTACTTGGCCCTAGGTCAATCTGTAATACAGTACTGTATTACTTCATGGGGTGGAGCACCTAAAACTTACTTACTGCCTCTTGAAAGAGCACAGAGAGCAATTTTAAAAGTAGCTAACTTCCATCCCTTTCTCTATCCTACAGATCTGCTATACAAATCCTGTAACGTGCTGACTGTTCGCCAGCTTTTCATAACGCACTTGGTATTAAAACAGCACACCATGCTCTCCTTTAACACTGAAAGTACTAATAAGAGACGGAATGATATTGTATGTGAGTCAAATGCATCCTCTAAATATGTCTTTGTAAACAGATTTTATACATTTTTAGGCCCATTTCTATACAATAAATTAAATAGGAAATTAAGTATCTATAAATTAAATAATTACGACTGCAAAAAGGTTATTCTGCAATTTTTACTTAGCATATCATACAGTGAGACAGAAGATTTACTCGTTGTCTGTAAATAGAACATGCTAGTCTTTTAAGTTAATATTAGTTTTAATTAGTTTTCTCATTTGTTATTTATATATTTTAAATTTCTAAGCACCTTTCTAGCCTGAAACACAGGTCCTACCTAGTTCAGGCAAATGAGCAACTGTGTTCTTTATAATTTTTAAGATAAATTATTGTAAATCTGCACCATTTTTATAAATAAACGATATTATTATTATTATTATTATTATTCCCTGCGACGTGTATTATGTCATCAGCCCACCGTCTTAATTGTCGACCAACATTCCTTTTCCCAATTGGTCCTTTCCATCGTGTGGCTTCAGTAGTCCATCTTCTGTCTGGGTATCGTGAGATGTGTCCGGCCCATCTCCACTTAAGTGAGAGTGCGTGCCTGAGAGCATCGGTGAGTTTAGTTTTTTGACGAATGTTTTCACTCTTAATTTTATGTATTCTTCTAATTTTCAACATGCTCCTTTCCATTGCTGTTTGACTGCATTTGATTTTTTGTTTTATTTTATTTGTAAATATCCAAGTTTGGCAACCATACAACAAGCAGGGTAATAGGCATGTCTCAAATATTGTCCTTTTCATGTGCAAGCTGTAGTTCCCTTTTAGGATTTCTCTTAATGCCCAGAATTTCTTCCAAGTTGCGTTGATTCTTCTTGTTACTTCTTCCTCGTTGCTTGACGTTTTAAATGAGATTTGCTTCCCCAAGTAGATGTATTCGCTGACGTATTCTATATTGTTACCTTTTATCACTATCGGGCGTTCTCGATTGTTGGTCAATATCTTAGTTTTATTTACATTCATTTCTAGGCCGATTTTGGAGCTTTCGCAGTCCAGTGTCCTCATCATTTCCTCTAGGTCTTTGGCAGTTTCGGCAATTATAACAATGTCATCAGCGAACCGCAGATGGCTTAAATAGTGTCCGTTTATGTGCACTCCCCTGTTTTTCCAGTCTAATTTTTGAAAAATATTTTCAAGTACTGCTATGAATAGTTTCGGGGATAGAGGGTCTCCCTGTCTAACTCCTCGTTCAATGTTTATTTCGTCTCCTCTAGTTTCTAATTTAACTCTGCTCGTACTTTTTGTATATATATATTTCAAGATATTGATGTATTTATAGTTAATATTTGATTGTTGTAGTGCGTTCCAAATTGAACAGTGGCTGATGCTGTCAAAAGCTTTGCTGTAGTCAATGAAGGCCACATACAGGGGTCTATTGTATTCTCTGTATTTTTCTATGACCTGTTCTAATGTATGTATGTGGTCTATTGTGCTGAAGCCTGATCTGAAACCTGCTTGTTCCTTTGGTTGCTGCTTATCAATGTCGTCGGATATTCTCTTTAAAATTATGGATGAAAATAGTTTGTATATACTTGCCAGCAGGCTTATCGGTCTATAATTCCCTATATCCAAGGGGCTTCCTTTCTTAAAGAGTAGAATTATGTCGGAGGTACACCATTGTTTTCGTACTTTTTCTTCGTCTAGTATCATATTAAACAATTGCGTAAAATGGTGTATTAAAATTGGTGCTCCTATTTTAAGGGCCTCATTGCTTAATCCATCTGGTCCGGGACTCTTCTCAGCCTTCAGCTTTTTTATATGTTCGTAGACTTCGGAGTCTTCAATTTGTTCGATGCAGTCAGTCGTGTTCATATGGGTTGCCTGCGCTTCCGTTTCAGTGTTATTTTGTTTCCTGTATAAGTTTTTATAGAAGTTAGTTGCATGGTTTATTACATCTTTTCTAGATTTTGTTTCTGGTGTCTTATGCCCAAGCTTTTGAATCCATGACTTGTGTGTAGTTAACTCTTTGTAGGCTTTTTTGGCACTTCTAAAATGTTTGATATTTCTTGAAATAATCTCATATCTGTGGTTGTTGTAGTCCTTACGGATTGACCTACTAGTCTCTTTGTATATTCTGCTCAGTTCTTCTTTCATATCCTTGGTTTTATTCTTTGTGTGTAGTAGTTCCGTGCGCCTTTTTATAAGTTGGATTGTGTCTTTAGAGAAAATGTTGTGTTGATGAGGATGTGTACTGTTTTTGTATTTTAAGCTCTCCGTTATGCCTCTTTCCAGGATATTGTAGTATGTTTGGATATCAATACAGTCTGTTTCTATATTTTCTGTGTGTGTTCGTAGATTTTCGATGTAGTTTTTGATTTCTGTTTCTGTCTTGGGGATATTAGATGGTGTTGTGTAGGTTTTTCTGCTCTTCACTGGACGACTTAAAAGTAATGTTGCTCTCACTAATCTGTGATCGGAAGAGAAATTAAATTTGCTTAGTACCTCGATATTAGTTATAAGCTTATGGTGGTTTATCATTATGAAATCTATTTCATTCTTAGTTTTTTGGTCGGGTGATAACCATGTCCATCTGCGGCTCTCTTTCTTTTTGAAGAATGAGTTCATTATTGACAGTTTGTGTTGGTAAGCATAACTTAAGAGACGTTCACCTCTTTCATTGCACACCCCGTAACCATGTTTTCCCATTACTGGATAATAATTTGTTTTTGGACATCCTATTTTCGCATTGAAATCTCCCATGACTATGACCTTTCCTTCTGTCTTGGTGTGAGCATATTCAATGTCTTTATAAAATTTTTTAATTTCTTCTTCTGTTGATCTCTCCGTCGGTGAGTATGCTTGGATTATTGATAAGGAGAAGCATTCAAATTTCACTTGTAAAAGTGCTACTCTTTCAGAGATTCCTATAAAGTTGGTGATGTTGTTTTTATATATTTTCTTGATTAGAAATCCCACTCCATGTAGTCCTTTAGTTTCACCGATGTAGCAAAAGATAAAGTCGCTATACTCTTCGATCTTACACCCCATTTTTCGGATTTCTGCAAGGCCTAGAATGTCCCAATTAATATATTTTAGAGCGTTAGCTAATTCAAGGAATAGTTCTGTTGATGCAAGTGTTCTTACATTATAAGTGCAAATTTTTAGTGTTTGTTTTATATCTTGATCTATTTCTGTATTTGGTGGAGGGTTGCAGTCTAATTCCCCACGAGGACAAGTCGGGTTGGGGAATGTTTTGTTTCTGTTATCTTCAAGTTCTTGTTTATTTAAAGTTTTGTTCCGGTGGCTGATGGCAGTATCCTATGCATTCTGATCAGTTGGCAAGTTGGCAGAAAGCAAGTTGGCAGAAGGCAGGTTTGCAGAAAGCAAGTTAGCAGAAGACAAGTTGGCAGAAGGCAAGTTGGCAGAAGGCAAGTTAGCAGAAGGCACAGAGTTACTTCTATTCCTCATTACGTCAAAGGCATTTCGACGATGTGTTTTTGCTGACAATTGTTGTTTGCGAGGGTGCTCTTTTACATTGGGCGAGGTTGATGGTTCTCTTTTCCGTTTCTCATTTCCTGGTTTCCCCTGTTTGATAACTAGCTTGTCATAGTTTATGAATGCATAATTGCCTTTCTTCCTTTCTTCTTCCAATTTTGGTTGTAGTTTCTTTCTCGTGTCGAGGATTTCTTTCGGGTAGTCTTCGGACACATAAACATTTTTTAATTTCTTTTTATTTGCCACTATCTCGTTTTTCTTCCAGAGGTTGACGAATGTCAGAAGGATTGGCCTTTCCTTTCCATTTTCTGTGTTATTTTTGCCAATTCTGTAGATCGTGTTTACATCCCTGTCTTCAAAAGTGATATTTAAATCATCTTTAAATTTCTTTTTAACGATTTCGATGAGATTGACAGTCGATTTTTCGGTTTCTTTTACTCCATATAAAATTAAGTTGTTAAGTCTTTTATGTTTTTCAAGATTGTATATCTTTTCCTTTAATTTCTCATTTTCTGACCTTAATTCCTGCATTTCTTGACTAAAAGGAACTAATTTTTCATCAATTCGTGTCATAATGTTTTCGGTTTGTTTTGACATTTCTATTTTCATTTGGTCAAAAAAAGATTGAAGGTTATCCATTTTTGCTGCTGTCCCCTGCGTGGAGTGGAACGTAGTATTGTGAACGCAGCTTAATGAAGTTGTTATGTTGGTAGCACTGAGCAATATACTCTATCTGTGGCACTGAGCTGACGTTGTCGAAGTGTGTGTCTATGCTCAGTTGACAGGTAACCTCTAAAGTTTTTACGGTTTTTACACTGAATAATTATTTTGATAGCACAGTTTACACTTGGATTTTATGTTTGCAATATAGTTTAGCACAATATGTATGGAGTTCAAATGTTTTTACACAGGATTTCACGGTATGTTTACAGTTTAAACGTCGAAATTCGGAGCTTTATAACACTATGTATTTACGTGAACACAACCGGAACCGGAAACCTCATGTCATGTCATGTCATGTCCCCTTATCCCAGTGCAACCTTAAGAACTCGATTAGAAATTAGCAGTTCAGTATTCGGCTATAAGCATGGCCCGGAACCCGGAGTTTGAAACTTGGCGGTGTGACACCCCCGCAAAGCAGCCTCTGAAAGCATGTTATGCCTGATCTCTCTCCGGGCGTGTCGGATTGCCGTCCCATCGGACACTGTGAGTGAGGGAAGAGAGAGTGCACCTGTGTCTGCGCACACATTGCACTATTATATCTCCCGCGCCGAAGGCTGGTCTCCTATTAGATTGGTGGCCATGGCCGAAATTCGGCTTGGGGCTTCATTTTTTTATAAGGATGGCACAATTATTTTTTTGTAAAGTTCGGGGTCTATATTGCGTCGCCTGTGTCCCTAAAACCTGTATCTCTTTCCAAAGTTCAATGAGTCACAATTATTTTTTATTGCTGAATGCCGCTCCTGACCTCGATCGCGCCTGATGGAAAGCGATGGATGAGGTCTATGATGGAACGAGCATGCCCAGAAGATGCCTAAGGCACTGGAACTCCCACGCATCAACGAAACACAGCAGGCTGCTTGACTTCGGACTCCTTTGGGAGGATGATCGCAAACCAGGAATACTGCAAATAATAAATAGTAATAATATTTACGCTTGAATACTGCATCTTACCTTATTACTGCAAACGGGCTGCAGCCTGTCTAAAAATATACACCAAAACTAAAGCGCAAAAACATTTCTCGTCCGCCATTCGTAGCTCAAGTCCCGCGACACTACCGCCCGACCCGGAAAGTCCCTTCAATTAATTGGCGTGCCGTTTCCCCGATTTAACTTGTAAACGAGTGCAGCGTATAGTGCAGGCTCTGCAAGCACCGCGCCAATTAGAGGGCAGATTAATTGTTAATGCGACTGATTTGTTCACGTAGGCAGGTACACGTGTGGGACTGGGAAGGTAGATGCGAAAAGTACTTGTGATTATGCAAAATGTAGTTCTTATGTGGGCGGAACATGGATAGAAAGTGCTGAATTATTTTAGTTTTTTGCTTAAATTGTCAAAGGGTTTTGATAATTGGCTAGAGGTTCTGGTTAGTGGATATTGTCAAGTTGGAAAGAAACTTAATGTAAGAACAAGTGGCGCCATCTATCACAAATCGGGTGTGATTAAACGCAATAGATTTTAGTGCGCAGTTCTTTTGATCGTTTCCGCTGTTTAGCTATGAATCTTACACCCTTATTAATAAACGCGAAATTAATTTACAATCAGTACAACCTTCAGATTATCCATAAATTCGAGGTGAAGTTTGGCATACTTAACTTTACTCCGCCTTTATAAATAAGGGTAACCCTTACCGGGTTACATTCATGGATAACAAAACCATTAAAACCGACTTTCCACTCAACTGACTTTCTATTCTTGTGACAAAAAGTCGCTCACATTCTCATATACATAGTTTCATTTCATTCCCAGATCATTAAAATACTTCCAACATTTTAATAAAAGGATTAAACGTCCAAAATTATTCATTCCCATTCAAACACATACCCCTTTATTTTTATGAACAAGCTTCTAGCCGGAGTACAAAACCAACGCAAGCTCGACTAAATCACAACCGTATCAAACAAAGGAAATACAACTGTATCACTTTATAATAAGGTTAGAGAGAACTGCAGAAGTAAGTTTGTCCGGCTGTCCATACAACAGATGTTACAAACACTTTATAGAAGACTAGTTGAAGAAGTTGGTTCAACTTCCTCAGTTCGTGAGATGAAATTTTATTTGGCAAACCTTTTTTGAATATTCGCAAAAGTTTGGAGCTCTCAGTGGCTCTACCAAGCGTCTGATTTGGTCCAAGTTTGCAACTCGACTGAATTTTTGGCAGTCAATGACTTTTATTGGTTTCCGAGGTCTGTTTGTCTGACTTGTTGTGTTTAATGCTGCGGATTTCTATTGAATTGCTGTTTTGTATGGCGTGATGCAAGGTTGTTTTTTGGGACAGAAGTCAGTTGTTTTCTCATAACCTCAGTGAGAAAATTAAATTCGTTTTAAGTTTAAACTCAGCGAACAGTAACCAGTATAATTTTATTGACCCAAGATCTACCAAGGATTCTAGAGTCTAGAAGGTATTTGCTCTCGTAAAAGCACAAGCACCAATTTCAATGATGAAGAAACTAGCCATCCACTTTTCGAAGAACACACTGAAGTAGAAACAGATGTGTCAGCTGTTGACATCATCGCAGACGGAAATCAAACCACTTCAAAGGAACAATGGTGTTCACTTTATTCGGGTCTTTCACTTCATTTGCACCTGTATTCTTACTTCCTTTCCTTTCACTTAGTTTTTGCGTCAATTTTGGAGAATAGCCTTTAGTACCCTTAGAATACATATTATATCAATCGATTAGCTTAAAATAATCACATCATGCACATTAATTCATTTGTCTATAACTTCTTCTACGGGTTACAAAGAAGCATAAAATATATTTTCTTAATCCAGAATCTATTGATAAAATTGGTTGATTTTTAGATTCAAGAATAAAAACGCTTGCTGTGTTGTTGTTGCTTCTTCCGATATTTAGTTTAGTCGTAGTTTTTCTGTTTCCTTGATATTGTATTTTCTACAGTATTGTATTTAAAACATACGGGATAACCACTGTTTGTCTTTGCATCACCGAAATGTTGACTAGTAGAAATGCCTATGCATTAAGTCCACCTCTGTACATTTATGTGCTTGAAGTATTAAGTAAATAAATAATAATTAATATGTTAAAGGTAGATACGTTTCCTTCGAACTTCTTCTTCTGTCTGCCTAAATGATTAAATAAATAACCTGAACTTCCAAATCATAACAAGTCGACTCTACTGTTCCATTTCTCATTCTACTCTAGATTACAAGAAATAATTTTAAAGATGGATTTTGTAACAAAATCGCCTGCAGCATCAGCAGGCAGCATCCATCTTCCAAAAAAACGTTATTTAAATGTCTATAGCTATTCGATTCCTTATTGATTTATGGAGCCCTCAAGCCCTGTGATCTTTACTTTTGTTTCATTTCTTTCCTTAATTTTTTCATCCACCCACCCCCCATTTGAACTGCTGCCACGAAACACGTAACCATGCCAATTTGAACTTTGCTTCTTCCAGATATGAGTGTACAAGTTTTTTACAGTTGCAAAGTGATCTTGGTATAAGCGAAACAGTAACATAAAAACACTTTAGAGTATTAGCAGGTAGTTCCAAGAAATTCTCGGTCGTTTCTCGGAAGTTTTTTAAGAGAGGATTTCCTTGTACCTGTTTTTATAGTTTTTGGAATATTATTATTTTTATACAGGTTTTACTTCTGAAGTTAGGCAAGTTTTAATGTTGGTATTGATGGTGTTTAATAGGGGTACTTTTATGGCATCCCGACCTTCAGCTTTGAACTGAAGTAATTCATCATTGTCTGTGTGGTGCCGGACTTAAAGAATTGCACCACCCCTTACTTCCCGTGGGTGTCCTAAAAGGCGACTAAGGGTCTTACCGGAGAATGGGCAACAGCGTTCTCTATGCATTCCACCACCATACTATACTGCAATTGCCAACCCGCCTGGCAAGCGTGGCGATTATGGCAACCCCCCCCCCCCCAAATTGGGGGAGGCCTATGTCCAGCAGTGGACGTCTATCGGCTGAAACGAATTCATCTACGAACACATGATATGAAATACAGCAAGATGGTGATCAGAAGAAATTCTTAACTTCACTAAAATTGTTCAACTTACGTTGATCAAAGGAAATTTTAATATTATTGCAGAATTTCTGCACCTGAACTTTATGACACACTCGTTATCAGAATCGCTTTTATCTTACCATTTTATGCTTAACATGTCAAGCATAAATTCAAATTGATTGAGCCAGAAGTTCAGTAGCCCTTAGTTCTGCAAGTTTAAACAAATACGGTGTGGTATGGTGTGGTGTTTGTGTGTGAGGGTGTGTGTGGTGCGGACATCAACACACAAACTGTAACCATGAATTTAGCTCATAATTCTAGACCCCTTAGCGTAGAAATAATTCGATGGGTATAAAAAAAAATAGATGCTGTTTCATAGAAATGTGCAATACCTACCAGTAGCGAAGGGTTAATTTTTGTAAGAGGTAAGCCGGAGTAGATATCTTTAATATGATTATATTATTTGTCTATAGAATACTGACTGTGCCATTTTTCACAGGGAAGCTGGTAGCAATCAAGTTGTATAGAACCTTCGCCACTGAAACTTACCGATATTGACCGATCTTAAATAATACATATTATGTGTCGAAAGAGACTGGATCCTGCGACACAGGGTATCCTAGTGCGGGATCCAGTGTCATACCTAAATATTGTAACTTGTTTATGAATCAATAAACTTTATACCTACTTGGTCAAAATGTATGAAACAGCATTTTTTTAACCGACTTCAAAATAGGAAGAGGTTCTCAATTCGACGGTATGTTTTTTTTTTTTGTGTGTTTGTTACGCGATTACTCCGCCAATTGTGGACCCATTTTCAAAATTATTTTTTTGTTTGAAAGGGTATACTCTCGAAGTGGTCCCATTATCATCAAGTTGGAATCTAATGAGAGGATCCCATGGAAATCGAGGGAAACCCTCAAATTTTATAGGCAAAGGTATAACGATTTGGGTATTTTTTAAAATAACTTGAGCATTTGCTCTCGGAAATCATCATTTGGTAAAGTGGAGCTGATGAAGAAGACCACAGATGGCTGTAGTGTATGCGCTGGCATTGGCGTGGCAGTCGCTTACCGGCCGTAGGCGCGTGCAGACGTTCTCTGGGTTTCGCATAGACTACTCACCTAACTGATCTGTCAAAGTGTGTTTTATTAACCCAGCGAACATTACAAGTGGCGACGAGGATAAAAGTAAGTGCTGAAAACATTTACCAAAAAAAGGGGAAGAATGCACGCTGGAAAATAATGCACGTTGAAAGTTGTTTACGATCTGTCAAGCGACTATATTTCGATAAGGATCGTTTTTAGTTGGATTCTAAAGTAAAAACAGAACGTAGTCACGCTGTACCTACCTACCTACACGTAAATAAATCGTTACCAAGGTAGATGGTTACAGCTAATGATTGCTTTATTGCCTGTTTCGTATGATTAAGTTACGAAAAATAAATTCTGCTTCGACTGATGTAAACAACAAAAGCGTAGGTAAATGTTAAATAATAAATAATAATAATAAATCTTTATTTTCAGACCATTGATCCATATAAGATTTACATAACACACGTTAAATAAAAAATAACAAATAAAAACTAATCTAATTAAAACATACAAAACAAAAACCTAAAAAATAAAAATAAAAACCTACCTTACATATTTGAATGACGGTCTGTGCACCGCCATCCAGTGACCTATTATTTGGCCATCCACCCTGCCGGCTACAGTAGCCACGAGACTGTTGGGGCTGTCGCGCACCCGACGCATCAGTGATGCAATTCGCAGACGCAGCAGCGACCCGAAATCCGGAACGCGTGCGTCCGCGAACATCCCCGAGGCGCTACAGAAGCGCGGCAACCCCAGCATCACCCGGAACGCATTATTATACTGGACTCGTAAAGCGTTGTACGAGCCCTGTGCATAACTGACCCACAGGGCGCACGTATACAGCGACTGGCAGTAGGCCCTGAACAATGTTATTTTTACCTCTCGCGTACACCGTGCGAACCTGCGGGCCAGCATGTTACACCTGACAGCCAACGCTCTACGTTCCCTTTCTAAATCATCGTCATCCGACAGCCTATCGGTGACCCAGTGCCCCAGGTATTTAAAACGAGTTACTCTTTTCAGCGGAACTCTGCCCAAGGTAACCGGTGGAACAACGTCATATATTTTATTTTGCGCCCTAAACACTAAGAGCTCGCTTTTAGTTGAGTTGTACCTGAGACCATGACTCACCGCATAGTCTTCACAGATTCGGAGGAGCTTTCTTAACGCACTGATCGATGGGCTCAGCAACACCATATCATCCGCGTAACTTATATTATTGATACATTGTCCGTCAATGGAGCAACCGACTTGGGTGTTGCTGAGCTCACATATCAGCCGATTGACATACAGGTTGAAGAGCCTGGGCGAGCTAAGCCCCCCCTGCCTCACGCCGCACTCCAACCTGTACGCACCCGACATGGCACCTGCCCATCTAACGTAATTGGACTGGTTGCTATACCAGTACTTCAGTACAGCAATCAGTCCCCCAGGAAGGTTAGTGTCATGGGTGAGTTTCCGCCAGAGGCAGTCATAAGAGACTAGGTCGAATGCCTTGGAGAGGTCCAAAAAACACCCATAAACAGGTGTCTTCCTTGCTGCATAGTATTGGACAGTATGCTTGAGACAGAGAATCGCTGTTTCAGTCGATAAATGTGGCCTAAACCCAAATTGGGCGTCATGTAGGGTGATATATTTATCCAACTGCCTGTCAATCAGACCGTCCAACACCTTTGCAACAATGGTCGCCAAGGAGATAGGCCTGTAGTTATTCTTGTCACTCGTATCTCCAGTCTTGTTTTTTATTATAGGAACGACAATCGTTTTCATAAGGTCCTCTGGAAGATACGAGTGACTCATACATAAATTAAACAAGAGAGCTAAGACACGTGGCAAATGCTTACCTGCATATCGTACGTGTTCTACGCTTAAGCCGTCATGTCCAGGAGACTTACCCCGCTTCATCTCCTTCAAGACAGACCCAACCTCCCTAGCGGTGAACATGATAGGCGCGCCCTCGGACCCCTCCCTAACATCCGACCCGCCCGTCGATGGACCTAGTGGTGACTCTGTCCTGAACGAAGCCATAAATAAATTGGCAATAGCCTCTGGTTCGTTAACGCCACCGACGCACACTGGCAGGCCCGACTTGGGATTCAAGCTGTTGGTGGCTTTCCAGAAACTACTAAAATTTTTAGCTTCGTGATGACTCGCAATTTCGTTCATCTTTAATTGATCTGCATTGCTTTGGCACCACTTTAGCTTACTTTTGAAAAATTTTCTACTTGCTACCATATTTTCATATAGCGACCCCGTTCTAGGCTTACCAGCTGCCGCCCAGCTAAGAAAATGAAGGCGAGCCTGCCCGTGCGCATCTTTAACGTGTTTATTCCAACCCGGTTTATTATATTTTTTGCGCTGAACTTGGTAATTGTGACTAGTAGTTGCAGCTTCGCAAAGAATATTCACAATATTTTTATATAATTTGTCAACTATTCTATGATGTTCCAAGTTAAAAAGGCCATGCAGGGAATATTGTTCACAACAAAACAAAGGGCCATGCCTGAATAGTACGCAATTATTTTAAATGTGCTGTAATGCAAACAGTAAATTATTGTTAGTTATTATTATTGAGTAAGTGCATTTAAATAACAAGATAATTAAGTTATTTGCACGCTTCTAATTTTAAATAAAATTAATAACCGATTATTATCATAAATCTTGGACATACTTAACTTTTCTGTTGTAAATAACCTACATACCCACTTATTGTAAATATAAAACAAAATCAGTAGATACTATTTTAATCAGGTCACTGGTTTTGCCAGGATCAATTGTTTGCATTTCGACACAGAAATATCAAGGTCACGCAAATACTATTCGCAATACGACCATGCTTAACGGATAAATATGAGAAAAGACCGGGAAACGTTAGTGTAAGCAAAAATAATGGCTTAATTACTAGCATATTTACTGCCAACCAGTTAATAAACCTAATTTGTTAATAGATAAAGGTTATTATCAGTCAATTTCCATAATAATAGTAAAGTATAACACTTAATATCGTGTCCTGCGTGTCCTGTCAGCTGCACGTT
Source organism: Mesoligia furuncula (assembly GCA_916614155.1). Taxonomy (NCBI): domain Eukaryota; kingdom Metazoa; phylum Arthropoda; class Insecta; order Lepidoptera; family Noctuidae; genus Mesoligia; species Mesoligia furuncula. Next base: position 1,604,097 of record OU744809.1, on the reverse strand, counting down.
ACAGGAACTGATGGACGCTGGTGAAGGCGCCAAACAAGTATCCGAATTCTGGGCCGAGTCCATTTAGATTGCTATTCTGGGCTGAGTTCACTTAGATTGCTATCGACACACTAAAAAGAAGATTGTAAAGTAACGTTACTGAATAAAGTTATTCAGTATATTTAGTTAGTCATACTTACGCTTACGTCAAAGGTCATGCTGAATCCGAAATGCTCTAATGAGCACGCATACGAGTCTCAAAATCCTGTTACAGGACGCCACAAAAAATGACTCACGCAAAAAGTACTTACATAACATACATACATAATCAGCCTATATTGTTCCCACTGCTGGGACACAGGCCTCCTCTCGGTGGGAGGGAGTGGGCCGTAATCCACCACGCCCAGTGCGGGTTGGCAGATGTCACATGTCTTCTTGTCTTCAATAAGTACTTACAAAAATATAATAGGGCATGCAGTTGTGATACTGTTACCTACTGATTTTCAGTAAAAGCCACGCAAAAATAAGAATCAATACAGAGTAATGTATTCATTGTAATACTTACGAAACATAACAAAAATAAAAATAAAAAAAAAACCGTCCCACAGAGGATAATTTCCTGCATGTAGGAAGAACTACCTAATGAGTACTACTGATAATGACATATGTACCCAAGTTCTAGGGTGACATAATTTAGATTGCTACCTATCAACAGACTAAGGAAAAGACAAAAGCTATGTAATTGTTACTATAATTAAATACTAGTACCAACCAGTTAAAATAATAAGTATACATACTTTGAAATAAAATGTGGGCAAAGTGAAAATAAAAAGTCACAATAACAACAAACTGCTGTTTGATGTTATTGCAATGTTAACTAATAATAATAACAGAAAGCTGCCATCTTAAACACCTGCAGAATAGTAGGAAATTCAAGCAGTTAGAGGAAGAAAACACACTCTAATACACACCACACGTTGCATTTACTTGGTTTTGGCCCGTAAATGTAGCTAAAACCAGCCTAAGAGGTGAGAAAAAAGACACAAAAATTATAAAAATAATGTTTATTTCCAGAACAATGTTCACAAAGGTTACAAGTACAGTAATATGGTACAACATATAATACATAGAGTATTATCTCCTGGCACCCAAACTAGGTTTATAGCCTGTGACTTGGGGACAGATAGATGAACAAAATGTTTTAGTAAAACTGTTTTCACCAGTAACATGAATTAGAATGTCATAATATTTTCTTATGATAATATGGTAAATCGGTAAATCAATTTTGTAGATGAGAAGTTCCCTTCTTCTGTTGGAATTTTGTGGTAGTACCTTCAAAGGTCACTAAGTTACAGGTGCCATGTAACATTATGTGAAACCAAGACAATAATGTACAATAAAGCAATAAAGATTGCTTATCTATTCAAACATAGGTGGAAGAACCGGCGTGATGTGGTTATGAGATTATAATTCTTATTTATCATAAAGTTGATAATACTGCCCTATGTGAGGTAATTAAAATGTATTTGTGATGTAGCACACAACTCAGTGGCAACACTGCTCGAGTCAGTCACGGCGTACCCCCGTGTCGACCCCTTATGTAAATAATATCGAGAAAATATTATTCGATCAAATAAAAAAATGTTCCAGCGAAAATATCGTTAATGTACCAGTTTTAACAGAAGTTCCACTTCGGTGAAATCGAAGTAAAGTAAGAAATTATTATCTTTCTGTTAAAACTAGTGTTAAAAAAAAATGTATTAAGTAGCGAAGATATCGTAGCTTAACTCTTTGCGGGACACTTAACGCCTATAGACGTAATAACAATAAAACTTCTATTGTGTCTCGTTCAGTGTCCTTCAATGTGTTAACAAAAGTTCCACTTCGGTAAAATCGAAGTTAAGTAACAAATAAAATTACTTTCTTACCTACTATTAAAACTAACTAGTGTCATAAAATCTGTTATGGTTAATGATTGAACTAATCGTAGTCAAATCAAATGCATTTTGCACTGGCTATTGTAATTTGTAATCAACAAAAGAATTCATAGAATTCATTACTGTGTTGTAATGTCAAGTGAACATTTGCTTTAATCACATAGCCCACGTCGTCAAAGGACCTTTGTTCGACTTGCTGGCTAGTCAAATATGAACGGCGGTGATTTAGTTTAAAATAAACTTTAATTACAATTATTACAATTATAGGACAAAAAACATTGTGCAACTGTACTGGGTATGGTACAACAAGTCATATTTTGATATACATTAAAATAAGTGCGTGTGTGTGTGAAAGACACAAATGGAACAAGTTCCAACAAAACAACCTAATGGTTGCGAAAAACACAAATGGAACAAGTTCCAACAAAACAACCCAATGCTTGCCAAAAACACAAATGGAACAAGTTCCAACAAAACAACCTAATGGTTGCGAAAAACACAAATGGAACAAGTTCCAACAAAACAACCTAATGGATGCGAAAAACACAAATGGAACAAGTTCCAACAAAACAACCTAATGGTTGCGAAAAACACAAATGAAACAAGTTCCAACAAAACAACCTAATGATTGCGATTAATACTGGCAAGTTAACGAATGAGGTTTATTTAGTTAATAAAATTGTTTCTCCAAATAGTTAGTGGCAAAATATAGCATTATTGATTGACTATTTGGGAAACACGGGACGTACTGGTGTTATTTTCGGGAACATGCGAGCGTAAAATCTAATAATTCTAAATTTGCTTATATCTCGAAAACGGTGCGTCCTATCGAAAAAATAATGGAAAACTTGCCCCCCTTTTATAAACCCCTTGTCACAAAATTCGCGACATGGACAAAAAAAAAATGACTATGTTATTTGTACAGCGTACAGGCAAATAAGATCGCGGAAGTCGCGATACTGATAGATTATGTGGTTAATCGGTATCAAAACATTACGAAGTAATTTGAAGAGGTAAACAATCAAAGGAATAGTGGGTACCTAAAAGTTAACAATAACTTATACATTGGTATAACCAACCAGTGTATGCAATCAATGGGTGAAAACTCATCAAGTTCATACATTGGAACCGACTAGTTTACGCAATTTACAAAATAAATCATGGTTAGACATTAAAAATATTTTGATCTCTATTGCCAATCCTAGGTATGAGGGGCACGTGGCTAAATAATAACAGCCGCATAGGTCGATCGATCAGGTTAAGCTACGCTTGCCGCGGTTGGTCTATGGATGGGTGACCATCTTTACATACCGTGTCCCCTCCGTGCCTCGGAAAGCACGTTAAGCCGTTGGTCCCGGCGGTCATTCGTGAATCTTTGACAGTCGTTACGGGTAGTCAGAAACCCGGAAAGTCTGACAACCAGTCTTACCAAGCGGTATCGTATTACCCAGTAACTTGGCTGTGGAGGTCAGATAGGCAGTCGCTCCATGAAAAATACTGGTATTCTGCTGCATCCGCTAAGACTGGAAGCCGACCCCAACATAGTTGGGACAAAGGCTAGGCAGATGCCAATACCTAGGTATGGCAGTAGAAATCACAAAAGAGATAAAATTTCCTGACCTGTAAATAATGCAAATTGCATAAAAGGGTAAAAGTTTCCTGCCCTGTAATTAATGCAAATTGCATAAAAGGGTAAATGTAAAAGATGTAACTTCAGTAAAAATCACAAATGAGATAATAATTCCTTGCCCTGTAATTAATCCAAATTGCAAAAAAGGGTAAACGAAAAACGGTAAACTTAGTAAAAATCGAAAAGTAATAGACTAAGTAAAAATCACAAAATAATAATAACAATAATCTTTATTTCAAAAAGCCAAGTACAATTTGTCCATCTCAATCAAGAATAGAAAAAAAAAAACAAAACAATGAAGTACAACGCTATGCATTATTTGACACAGAGTGAACATCTGTGTCTGTGCTAGTATAAACTGTGTTACAGACACAGGCTGCAAAAGTGATAATAGTTCGTGCCCTAAAATAATGCTAATTGCAAAATTACCTTTAATCTCACTACATTTTGACAAGTTTTGACATTTGTTTATCGCCGAGATGAGACTGAGACTAGATTTTGAACGTTTTAAATTAGTAGAATTGACCTTCTGGTGTCATACCGCACCATGTCATACGTAGGCACATACACATAATAATAGCATTTAATTTCAGCACAACAGTGGTGGTGGTCTAGCCCGACTAAGTTCGTGGGTTCGAAACCAGGCAGGCATTTTGTGTATTTTCACTCATCACCACTGTTCATCAATGGTGAAGGAAAACACCGTGAGGAAACCGGCATGTCTGAGAACCAATACTTCGAAGACATGTGATTCATTAAATTGTACGCAATGGGCATCCATTAGATTGGACGCATTTGGACATCCATTAAATTGGACATTACAAAATGGTGAAGAAAAACATCGTGAGGACATCGTGAGGACATCATCGTGTGGATCGTGCCATATGTAACACTCCATTAAATTGGATTTATCAAAGCGAAAATTCTAGGAAAATCATCTACTTTTACAATATTTGTAAATAATTTGTAAATATGTGAGCACCTGTATCTATCACATAATTGATTTACCTGCCATTGCTTCATTTTAATTATTTTTACCTTTTGTGGTAGACTAATTTTATTCTAAGTGCATTGTCTTCACATATAATTATATTATATAAACAAGACCTTGTAAAACATTTTAAAAGGGTAACGGTGGAGTTTCTTGCCCATTCTTCTCCATACGAAAACTACCTTTTGGAATGGGCGACTAGAATCAATTCAGTATTTCAATAAACATGACAACAACAAACATATCAATTTAATAAAAATAAAGGAGGGATGTAGTGTATGCGCAGGCATTGGCGTGGCAGTCGCTTACCGGCCGTAGGCGCGTGCAGACGTTCTCTGGGTTTCGCATAGACTACTCACCTAACTGATCTGTCAAAGTGTGTTTTATTAACCCAGCGAACATTACAATGGCCATTGGAACTACTCAATGACAAATATTTCACGGGTTGCGATTCGATTACTTTATTAAGGTTGCTAAGCAATTTATGCTCATCACAAAGCGTATGGTGAGTGGTTGTTGAGGAGTTCTCCTGGTTCTTACCAGGAGAAATCCTCAACAATTAACGTCCCAAGATCGGGAAAAGCAATATTTTGTTACAAGTGATGAGCAGTTGACATTAGGCTATTGTAACTTAGATAAATTACAAACGGACCCACTAAAAAGTGAAAAATAAAAACTTTTTACAAACAAAAACAACCGACTTCCAAAAAAAACACTACAAATTGAAAAATAACTTTAATTTCGGAAGTCGGTGTCAATAAACGAAAATGCGGAACCAAAGACACCGACTTCCGAAATTAAAATTATTTTTAAATTGTAGTGTTTTTTGGAAGTCGGTTGTTTTTTTTTTTTTGTAAAAAGTTTTTATTTTAAATAACTGTAAAATGAAAAAATTCTATCAAATCATGTTCTGAATCCATAATACCTAATAGGTTGTTCGTCGATGTCCTGCGGGGTAGTTGTGTAGCACACTATCAGTAGCAATGGGTTTCATTTTGGCAGTTTAACGACATTCATTGCGTTATTTACGTTGTTGAGTAGAAAGATTTTTCGAACATATGAAGCAATGGATTAGCAATATCCTTCAGAATTACTGAGATTGAGATTGGGTGCCGGCCACCTTGTATATGACAGGACCACTAAAAAATTTCTTCCCATTTCCATTTTTTTTACGATCGTGTCCTGCAAAAATCTTGACTACTTCAAAACCGTGGTCAAATGGACTTGATAAACAATCTCGTCTGTTGTCCAAAAGTATGTATTACATAGGTTGTAAAAATCTTAATTCCTTTCTTAAGGTTCCGTTGTTAGGAAGAAAACCCTTCGTCATTGTTGTCACTTGTAAAAGAATTAAAGTTTCCTCAATAACTGTATCTTTGAACAATCGTCATTCCTATATTGATACAATCATCGTTCTCAAAACACACACATAAATGACAACTAACTGACTTAATAGAAATGTAATATTTTCTTATTATCCAAGGTCCAGTGGTGGTGGTGGTGGCAGTGGGCAGAGCACAGTGCTCGCAGAACAGATGGCCGATGGGGCCGAAAGGTTCTGGAGTGGCGACCGCGTACCGGAAGACGTAGCGTTGGAAGGCCTCCCACAAGGTGTACCGACGACCTTGTGAAGGCCGCAGGAACCCGTTAAATGCGGGAAGCACAGGACCAGTCGAAGTGGAGGTGCTTGGGCTCCCCCAAGCACCTCCACTTCGACCGGTCTGCTGGACATAGGCCTCCGCCTATGTCCAGCAGTGGACGTCTTTCGGCTGAAATGATTATCCAAGGTCCTTAGGTCCAACAGTTGTCTGCAGAGTTCTTCTTCATAGCGTGTCGATGGCAATTTAAATTGAGGCGGCCCAGAATTTGGCTACGAGTGTTAACAAGTCAGAAAATCTTTCGGCAAAACTCACTGCGACGCAGAGACATAAAAAAAGTATTTATACTTCTACGCTGCGACGTTCTTTGCCTCCAAGAGATGATACCAACTGCCAGATATCCCTGAACTTACGCTTATCACCGAGATTAGTCACCCGAAGCCCCATTACGCAGCGTTTGCTGCTCCCGGAGTAAGCATAATTATCCGTCATAAACAGAGTTAATTAACTGTTTAATATAGGCAACATACGGAACCGCCCTTTATACGAGCATCACCACTTGGACAAGTAACGAACAAAAAACAAGAGTATTGTAGGTTTTCATTTAAACTTCTTTGCGCGTTTCATAATCAAAGTCTGAAATCATTTGTTAGAGGTGTTGCCTACTGGAGTAACGTTTTGTTTGTCCGACATTGTCCACAGTTCGGTTGTTTTACGGCCACGGCGCGTATTAAACACGTGATGGCTGCACGTGGTATAAAGGCCAGAATGTTTTACGCGAGCATTTTGGAACGTTCGCGGTGGGTTAAGTGTTTCATGAATGCTAAGAAACTTTTTACTGTTCGAATTTGTCGAAATATTTATGAAAACTGTAAAACATCTTTCATTATTTTAAACGAATCAGATTACTTATTACTAGTTATACCTACATTTTCATATGTTTCAGCAAAACTATAAGTAACTAATTCGTTTTTTTTTAACTGGTGCAGAATTGCTGTTTTTTCCCTGACTACCATGACTGACTTTGCACAATGCAAGTTTCCTTACATGAAAATACTCCAAATCAAAAGGAAAATTATTGTCAAACTAATTTTACCCCGTCAATTAAGTCAGAGTACCATGGTTAACAAAAGGAGCTTTACTTTAAAGCAGGTTTCGATAGCGGATCTCGACGAATAGTTTCTGCCCATTCGCCGTAAACACCGCCGCGTCCTTACAAAACACGTGGCCGCTGCTCCCTCCCGAATAACAGGACAAAGCTAAACAATAGCCCTTTAATACTTGCCTCACACCATACGTGCAGTACTTGTGATAGTACCCAGCACCACGCAGCGCTGATTGTACCGGTCGCCAACTTATGCAAATGGCCTGGCCAGTTGGCCACTCTTTGATCCGTACTCCTTGGTCGAATACAATAGTATAATACTATAATAATCCCTATACGAGAAATACAATGGCTATAGTTCTATAAAGGAATTAATGGTGTGGACTTGTGGAGTAGGTCAGTTTGGACATAAATTAGAATTTTTATTTCCTTGGGGTGGAGGGTGCCCTTGGTATTGATACTGCGATTGGCATTAGTATTATATTTTTAGTGAAAGCTTTGAAATCCCTCGCCCTTTTTTCAAACAAGTTTGTTGAAGTAATTTTCGTTGATATTATAGAGATTGCTAAAGTAGAAGACTCAGGCGCTATGATGTAACCAAAGACAAGATGTATTAGACAGCTGTGAGAATGTATGTAGACCAAAATGCATTACCTGCATATTGTGTGTTGAATTTCTGAGCAGTCTTGTCGAGTGTGGTATTCGTCATACCTGCTGTACAATTTCAGTTAGTAATTCTGATTGTTGCATTGTAAAGACTTTTAAAAGCTCTCACTCAAACACAGTGGTCAAAAGAGAATTCTAAACTGGTTAGGTACACTTTCTTTCTTTTTCAATCCTGCCTCAAAACCACCCTAATCGTCTACCCACACACATACCTGGACAATTGTACGAGACGGGGGATTACAATACAAGATTCAAAACCAGACCCACAATAGAACCATAATAAAATCCAAGACGGATTGTCCAAAATAGTACAAATCGTACAAATCAAAACAATACATCTAACTTATGCAAGTAACGCGTTGTAGTATTTGTATGCCCACCCTTTCTTAGAGGACTGGTAAGGCCAGAAAATAGAAAAAAGCGAAGGGCGAACGCACACACACAAACATCTCACACGTGAGAGAGCAAAAAATAAACGATGCTGGGTTGTTTGAGAGCGCGTAGGAGAATCTAAACCCTAATGTTTTATGAATAGAGTTGAAGTTTCAGTGAGGTAGTAAATATTGTTTATGATAAAACATCAGCTGTTTAGAGTAGCTGCAAAGGGAATATGGTGCAGATAAATTAGTGTGCGCATTTGGTAACTGTCACGTCTATTACTGGGATAATATTGCTGGAAACGGGCGATGAAGGACTGCTTATGTGTTTAGCTAAATTGTATTATATTCATACTGTTTTTACATTAAGGGGAGTAGTATTCCCTGTTGTAATTACGAGAGAAGCGTTAGTGGCAGTTACGCACTGCGTCGATTGAAGATCGCAAATTGTCTGCACACTTTATTATTTCTCTTCTCGCATATTTGTTTCATGAAAAGAAATTCTCGTATGCTTTTATGTATAGTTGTGTATCTATAGTATGTCTACTGTCATATGTTTGTATCTGTTTTGAAAGCTACGAGATGGATTTAGATCGTGTTTTAAGGCTGGTTTTTGAGACGGATTTACGCCGATGAAATGTGATTTTGCCTTACAGATGTTGCTATGTCTTGCTGTTTTGTTTTATTATTATTTTTATCAGTACCTTCTTGTAGCTGCATAACATTTAGGTTCGATTATCTGTCCCCATTCTAAAGGGTGATAACCATATTATGCAAGTCTCTAAGGTCGATATTCCTGATCGTCCTTATTCCCCTGTTTATAAAGTCCATTATTTATCACAAAGTGTTTTAATCGCTTTGCTATAGAAAAAAATCTACCTGTCTCTTCTGCTTTCTGTTGGAAGTTTGTTCATAATGTCTTAAGCTTTTTTTGCAATACATCTTAAAGTTTCTTTAAAATGTTTTGTTACCTTGTTCATGGCGTATGAAGCTTTTTCGATTCTACGAACATCGGGTTCTGTCAGCTGATCAGTGTAACCGTCTTTTTGGGTCTATAGCAAGATGGATTTTGTCTATGTATATGAACTCTGCCATAGATTTTTGTACTTACTGTATTTCAACTGTTTATTAGTGGTTGTAATGGCAATCATATCATTTGGTTTTAGTTGGTTTTATTATTTAATTATTTATCTTTTTGGTTTTATTAGGCCTTGTAGATCATTTTCTGGTACTTTTTGACAGGCCTACACTGTCGTCCCATACTCATTAAGACTTTAATTTGAAAACTTTGTAAAAGTCAATTATTTTTAAAACGTGTAATCGTGGAGATTCTTGCCGACTCTTCTCCATAGGAAACGACCAACTGGAACCGTGCACCTAGTTTCTGACGTTTCATAAGTGCCCATGAAGGTTTGTGAAATAAAATATATGTCATTTTGTACTTGTTTTCACCAATTTAAGTCACAATCTTTGCTTCAAATACACCATCGCACACAGAACATCAATTCACAGTTTTTTTTTTCCATCAAATATACCGGTATAGCTCATCGTCTTGCGGAAGTCAGATGGCAATCGCCTTAAGACGCATGTGGTTATACTGGAAGTCAAGCCACTTTGAAATAGGATAGGATAACGATGATACTAATCATTTATTGATAGCGGTGCCATAATGTAGCCGTAAGATTATGAAACTGTGCTGAAACTCAAACTCAACTGTCACTAACGAGAGACAATTATGTACCTTTTAGGGTTCTGTACCCAAAGGGTAAAAACGGGACCCTATTACTAAGACTCCACTGTCCGTCTGTCTGTCTGTCACCAGGCTGTATCTCATGAACCGTGATAGCTAGACAGTTGAAATTTTCACAACAAATACTAAAAACAGAATAAAATAAATATTTAAGGGGGGCTCCCGTACAACAAACGTGTTTTTTTCGGCGTTTTAGCCTTGTGGTACGGAACCCTTCAAGTGCGAGCCCGACTCGCAATTGGCCAGTGTTTTATTCTATTGTTACCGAACTTAATAAGCTTCCCTAACCGATGAGGGGTTAAACGATTTGTAGAATCCCCAGCAGTATGCTCAGTAAACAATAATTTCTTAATGAATGGCTCTTTTCGAACGTACCTAATCTCATTTATAATCATCATCATCTGCCTAGCCTTTTCCCAACTATGTTGGGGTCGGCTTCCAGTCTAACCGTATGCAGCTGAACACCAGTATTTTACATGGAACGACTGCCTATCTGACCTCCACAATCCAGTTACTGGGTAATACGAGACGCCTTGGTAAGCCTGGTTGTCTGACTTTTGAGCTCCTGACTAGCCGCAACGACTGATCACATGAAAAATAATACTACACAATAATTCTACGAAAGAGCTGATTTTGAAGAGTTATGGGTCTTTGCTACATTAATCGCCAAAGCACGGCTTTTTAACTCCTACCCCAATTGAACAGAAACAAATGATGTGTAAAATGAAACAGTTAATGTGAGTTCAACCCCTTCTAACTTGACTATAACAAATGAACCAGCAGCTGACATTATTTTTTACATCCCAATTGTCACGAACACAGAAATAAACGCTCTAGTATTCTTCTGCAGAAGAATTTTGACAAAATATTTTAGTTTGAAGAGAAAACGTCACGTCATTCCGCAGTTGGCTTATTGTATATACATTTTGACTGATTGTTGTCTCTCTCAGTCCCTGGGTCCCTATTGGGTGATTAATCTAAAGCAATTATTTCGTAGATCCTCGTTATTGGCTTCAATAGAAACTTTATGGCATTGACACTTTTTGTGATGAGAAAAAATTACGTGTCAATTATGTTCAAGTTAAATTGTATTACTGTTTGTGAGAATGGTTGTGACAAGACACTAATCATTGGGACTTGGCATATTCTGGTAACTACAGGGTATTGAATACGAACAAGTTTCTCAAGAAAGTCAGATTCTGGGATCTAAAATTAAGTGTATTATTAAATGATGAATGACTACAAACTTAACAGTGTAATGAGTGGTCTCCAATAGCATTTCCTCTTAGTCATAAAACATTTCTTTTATTATTATCGACTTCAAAAAAAAAGGAGGTTATCAATTCGACACGTATACAGTATGTAATATTTTTGGAATTGCATTATTTTCACATATGACAATCTATTAGGGCTTCTAAACAAATATACCAAATTTTATAGACGTATGTATGTATGTATGTTTGTCCACGCATTTCTCCGCAACTATTAATCGGATCGTAACCATTTTTTTTATTGGCTTACATTTACTTCAACAGGAACAGTGCAAGTTTCATCAAAATCGACTCAGTAATTTTCAAGATATGGACCAATACGTGTAAGTGTAACGGCCTGGCTTATTGATACGAGCTGCGGGTGTAGTGTCAAAGGGAAAACATTTCAAAACCTTGGTCAAATTCTAGTGCAAAAACATAAAATTACGAAATAAAAAGTAATTAAAAAAAATTAAACCGACTTCAAAAAGAAAGAAATTAACTCAAAATGATGAAATAACTTTAATTTCAAAAGTCGGTGGCAAAAAACTAAAACTATAAAAAAATACAGATCCCAAAGACACCGACTTCCGAAAATAACTTTATTTCATAATTTTGAATTAATTTCTTTCTTTTTGAAGTCGGTGTAATTTTTTTTAAATTTATTTTTTATTTCATCATAATTAATAGTAGGCACCTAGAACTTCAACAAGTATCTTAGCAATAAATGAACCCTTGATTTCTAAGATTCTCTGTCTGTAACTAAATACAAGTTTACTAAGCTCCCACAACACATCCGAATACTATTAAATTCTTCAAAATTTATCTGATAAAGCTTCTCACGCACACACACACACACACACCCAGCACTACCCTAACTTACAAAACAGATGGATTGAGAAGTTTCACTTCACACAAAATTAGTTTGAAAAGTAAACGTTAGGTACTTATTCACCAAATGAGTGAGTGATGAGTGAAAATCTGGGAGTACATAAACTTTTTAAACAAATCTTGTCTAAAGTTTGTTTTTTTTGGCGGATATTTTTTTTTGCAAGATAGTTAACATGAGTGGGATGGGTGTATTAAAAAGCCCCCACTAGTAACGACGCCAATCTCACTGATTGTCTAATCTCGTCATCATCTGCCTTTTCCCATCTGTCGGGGGCAGCTACCAGTTTAGCTGGATGCAGCTAAACTGTATTTTACGTGGAAAGACTGCTTATCTGACCTAAACAACTCAATTACTGGGAAAAATAATACCCCTTGGTAAGATTGGTGGTTAGACTTTTGGGCTTCTAACTAACCCGTAATAACGGTCCAAGATCTACAAATGCGTTGGTCCTGGCTGTGAACATGCCTGGGCTTAACGTGCTTTCCGAGGCATGGTCAAATCTCGTATAACTCGTAAAAATCATGATCTCTCAAGTTTGTTTCCGAGTTTGGGTCCATGTAGTTTTAAAATCTTGACCAAAATGTGTCTTAAAAGATACACTTACAGATATAAACTTCATTGTATTTCATTTCAATAGAAGAAAATGTGAGCCTTCTGTAACTTTCTACCTGGTATTATTTAATCTATTCTTCGAAAATTATCTGGTAAAGCGTCACACACATACACCCTCCCTACCTTATAACTGTGTGGGTGTAGTGTATGTGTGTGTGTGACGTCAGTGTCAGGTAACATCAGCTGTTGTGCCGGCGCAGCCCATATGACTTCAAGGACATCGTGTGGTACTTTTTTTTGAATTCCCTAGAAATATGCCGATATAGATAAGTAAGTAATTTAATGGTTATTGTAGACATATAGTGAGGCGTGTGATATTTTCATAGGGTTGTTAGATAGGGTTTTGATTTTGAACGGATTCCTTTATATAACGAAGAACGTAACTTTCGTATTTTAACTGCTGGAAACGAAACACGAAACCTTTTTAATTTAGCATAGTGAACTATCATTGGAAGTGTTTCCAGGTTTTTGCTTTAAGAAATTTCTAAAAAATCCGATAAAGCCAAAGTTATCTACGACTGGTCATGAAAACGATCTAATTGCGAAATCTCGTAATTAAAAACGTTCAAAATCTAGTCGCAATCTCATTTCAACAACAATTTAGGTCAACAAATTGTCCAAAGTGTATTATTACGAGAAGTGTCCCTCTGATTTCTATTAAGAGCGTTTACGCCGTACGGCATTTCATAGAAACTTTCAAGCCCTTGTTTTTCGAAATGAATGAACGGATTTTAATGAAACTTCACACCCTTATGCAGGATACAAAGGTCTAAAAAGTTATTTAAGAACATTTTTGAAAAATTGTATTACAGTCAAATTAGACCGATTTTAAATGTTCCGTAGAAACAGAGATTGCCAGTTATCTATTTTTAAATAAGACATTTCGAAAATTTTCTAAAGTAAATTTAGACCTCTATCTGCTTATGCCTATAAAGTTTCATTAAAATCGATTCATTCATTTCGAAAAACAAGGGCTTGAAAGTTTGTATGAAATGCCGTACTGCGTAAACGCTCTTAACCAAACATCAAGATGCATCCCAAAATTTGTTTGTTTATAAATTGCACAGTACCTAGCGACATAAATAAACGATATGAGTAACCGTTTATCACAATGCTCAAGTTGAGCAAAGGACGCTTACACACTTACTTATGATGATTGATAAAGAGTAATTGGCGCAATAATAAAAACAGCTAAACTTACATTTCAAATGTTAAGTTTTTTATTTGAACAGTCAATTATTTTCTTTCAAATAATAATTCAATGACCACGGTCAATAATTATGTCACGCGAACTTATAATAAATAGACGTGTAAATGAAATGTCAATTCCTAAAGACATTTGAGACATGACATCAAAGGCATCCAATTTAAAATTACAGTGTAGTGAATTTATGTTATCCTAGTAGGCTAGCAAATAGAATAGCTTTAGTTGTTCCTGTTTAAAACTAAAATATATGTATAAAGTTCTTTGACAAAATATCGACGTTTTCATAAGTTCTTAGCAATGTTATTTACGATAATTTCTCCCACACTGAGTTTTGTGAAGGAAACAACGAGATTATTATTTGGATAACCGCAAACAAATTTTAATGCCTTTTAAATGCCCAAACTTCAAAAGCTTCGAGATCTTATGAAAAATCATCTAAAATTACATCTCCCATCCTGTACACTTCGACACCTAAACAAAACGCACACACGCACACACACAAGACACGTGTTGCTTCAAGGATTTACTCAGCTGACTACCCACACATGCACATCAACACAACACAAATAAACAAACACCGTGTGTTTACACAACTCAACTGCGCTTGTAGTGTGTGTAGTCCGTATAGTAATGAGAGGGTTTCGAAAAAAGTACAAGAGATATGGGGTGGAGTGACAGAGACAGGCCAAACATGTGATATGGAAAGTTCGAATGTACCAGAAAGGGATGGAGCAGTTTTATTTGTGCGACGTCAAAACGTTCCTTTTTTGTAAAGCTCGCCGGGAGGCAAGGTGCACGAATGCATTCGATTTTTAAATTGTGACCTGAGTGATGTGTGACGTTCAGTCATTTCGAACTATGTTCAATAGGAGTACTAGGAATGCAGAACTGTGTAACAGTAGCCAGTGGCCTTATCTTCTACCACTGAGGAAATGAATAAAAGATCATCGCCGAGCGATTAAGTTCATAATTCATAATATATGATTTCCTGGTTGGTTTAAAGATGAAGGCAATATCTTCCCCACAACATTGTTAACAACATTTGCATTGTTACTTGACTCTTAGTGAGTTATGTTACACGACACGACTTTTAGTTTTCTGTCAAAATCATTAAAATATAAACCCAAACTTCTAATTTCTTATCATCATCCTTACCTTTTCCCAACTACATAATATTGGGGTCACCTTCCACTGCTGTTTATAGGCCTTTCCTAAGTTCAGCCACATGGCGTCATGATGACGTAATCAGCTGTTAGCCGTCTTCGTCTAAAGCGTTTGGCATATTCGCTTTTAATGAAGCAAAAATTTGGTGCAACTGTTAATTACTTGGTAGCTACCTACCTACAATATAAATACCGTACCTCAATGTAAATACGTGCAGGTGGGTTCTAGTTAGATGGAGTTAGTTCAACTAACTTATAGTTTACTGTATTTAACCGGCTGGCCGCCGCAGAATACTAAGCTTTGCTATCAAAGCTTCCCGAGGTTTAGTGGTAAAAGCTTGATAAAACAAATGTTTGTAATATTAACATATTTATCTGGAATAAATGGATTTTTAGTGTAGTAGGTACCAGTAGTAAAACTTTGAGCTGGCCTGTAGGACGAAGTTTTAATAGTATAGGAGGCCAGCTTACACTGGTTTTTGTTACCTGTACACTATTAATTAATACTTTCCGAAAGTCTAACATGGTCTCTAATCCCTGTCTTTCTGCTATCTCATTTTCCGTGTTGCGATTGTTTAACTAAAAAATAAACAGCCACTGGTGTCGATCCTGTTGTTCACGAACTAAACTAAATTTAAGTTCAGTGCAACTTTTTCTTTCTATTTCACTAAGAAAAGGACAGAAGATAAATTTTAGTTTAGTCCAGTCAAATTACTCAGCGCTTGACGTAAATTGACGTAATTTTAGTCGGCAAGTTTTTAATCACGTCTAAACTTGTATGGAGTAGTGTCAGGCGCTGATTAATTTGACAGGACTAGACTAAAATTTATCTTCTGTCCTTTTCTTAATGAAATAGAAAGAAAACGATGCACTGAACTTAAATTTAATTTAGTTTGTGAACAACAGAATTCAATATCAATCACTCTAAAATAGTATTGTAAAACAGATTGAATAGAAAAGCAAAGATACAGAATTATGACACAATTACTTCACACTTCAGTCCAGTTTTTAGTTATAGCTAAACAGAAGACCTATCTATATATTAGGGCAGCTAAATATGGTACCCTAAATGTGGAAGGAGAACCGACAATTACTGCTTAGATAGCAACAAACCCACTGTTAGGTTCTAACACAGGCAGGCACTTTGTGTAATATATTTCATAACCAAAAACAGTGAAGGAAACGTCATGTCATATATCCAAAAATTCGAGGACATGTGACATCTACTAACCAGCACTGGGCATGCGTGGTGGATTTCAAATTACTCCCTCTCGAAGAGATGAGCCCGTGTCCCAGCAGTGGGAACATTTTAGGCTGTTAATTCTAGCAACAAACCTATGCATTTATTGCACAACATAAGTTGGCGAGACATTTTTATTACTGGCCACCCGCACGAACACCTTTCATAATGCTTCTTGAACAAGTATGACATCTGTAATTGAGGTAAAAGCAAATGCTTGTATTATCCATAATCATAACTTAAAGTAAAAAGTTAACTCTTTAAGCATTTAAGTTTTACACATTTTTTACTGGTATGGAACTTGCGACAGTGTTTTTCAAAGTAATAAAATTAATTGAGTATTAATTCAAGCTATTCAGTTACATACCATGTTTTATGTGAACACCTTTCACCTTTCGTTGTGCCCGGGCATTTGCAGAAACTATCACCTGCTACCTAACATGTTTATGTCAATTGAATTAATAACTGTTGTATTTATAACAATAAACTAGCAAATATCCTACTATTACTTACATTTTAAACTAATCTGTAAACTTGAAAGTAAAACATATGTAAAGTAGTGCCATCTATCGCAAAGATAAGGAAACAATTTTTCTGTGTTGTGGAAAGAAAACGTGTAATTTAAAGTGGTCGTAAATAAAGGGATTTAAATTTAAAAGAGGAACTTAAAAAGTTTATTAAGTAAGCTTCTGTAAATGAATTCGTTTCTCAACTTGATATAAGCTAGGCAAGACTTAGTTAATTTTTTCTTTTTTTATAGTAGCACGATCTAAGTTAAAAGCATGGTGAAAAGATTACCTAGTCAGCAAGTTGGATTTTGCAAACGTACTAAACTTTACTCCTTACTAGTACCTATTATGAATGTTAAAGATTGTAAAGATGTTAAATCTTACTAAATCGCTCATCAAAAATAAAATAATTCCCCGAGGATGCGAGTAGAATACATAAAATAGCCATATAAATGTTGAAAATAGGTAGGTACTTTCACTTTAACAACTTCGTTTAATTATTTAGTCGCCATAAACAGTTTGATTTATAACAAAGCATTATTAGTCGATGTATTACCTATTCCAAAAATGTCATTGTATTGTTAACTTATTCCCACTATGACGTAACTTTCACACTGCTGGTCGAGTTCCAAATGCAGCGCACACCTGGTCCTTTATACCTGCCTGGTACTTTATACCTGGTTTCCAGGAACAGTCCTAAACTGTTCATTCGTTAGTCGTAAAAGAGTAAGTTATTATGCCTTGATGATGGCAATACTGTTAGCCTTTATAATAAGGGTCATAACTTGGCAGTTATTCTGCCTAACTGCCCAATATAAAATAACAGTGTGATAATAAAAATTGGAATTGCAGCTATGTGAAAGACGCTAAAATCTAGTACTTTTTTAAATTTATTTATAAAGGTACACCAACAGTCTCTTTGTACCTATAATAAAAGGAAACTCATCGACACGTGCATCCTGCCCGTCCTATCCTACGGTGCACAAAGTTGGTCACTTACTGAACAACAGAAGTCCAAACTCAAGATTGGCCAACGAGCAATGAATCGCAGCATGTTAGGTGTTAATCATACAGATCGAGTTATAAACAGCACGCTGTGCTCCATAAGCCAAGTAGCGGATGTTGGAGAAAAAACAGCCAGGCTGAAGTGCGAGTGGGCCGGACACGTCTCACGAATGCACCCGGAGAGATGGGCAAAGATCGTGACTCACTGGACGCCTGAGGCAGGACATCGCAGTCGAGGCAGACCAAGGCGAAGGTGGCGTGACGATCTAATATCATTTGCAGGGCCAACATGGCCAGAGATCGCACAAGACAGGGAGGCTTGGAAGAAAAAGGTGAGGCATTTGCCCAGCTGTGGGACACAAAATAGGGCGACAAATAAAATAGTAGGTAACACTAACAATAGCCTTGGACTTACACAGTCGCCAATTACAGGTTAACTTAGCAATCTCAGAAATACATGATGACTGATTGATGACACATAGGTGATAATAATAAAACGAAAGGCTCTAGAATATAGAAATTATGGCAAAATACTAGTACATAACGAAAACGATAAATGCTTGGTGCATTTATCATTTACGTTGGCGTGGTTAAATATAGCATTAAATAGAACACATGTTTTAGTCAGAAAATAAGCAGTTAGGAAGTCAACAAGGTTGGTAGGTAGTGCTGACGTTCCAGGTTGTATCGGACATACCTAGACTATTTTATGGCCACTGTCTTAGGTTGCTTCACAAACAAACTACAACATTTTAAGGACTTTCTTTCATTTATCATCATAAACATAGGATAAGTCTCAAATTTGCCAGCGCAATACATATCAATATGCAAGCAACTATCCATCTGTCGAATACTGACTAAAATTTAACTTAAGTAATAAAAATAAAAACTGTAGCTTCAGTCTGCCACTTACCAAAAAGACCACAACATCAATTAGACACTCAAATTCCATCAATCCTTCTGTTCCCTTGGGCATACCTCCGCATTTCCTCGCATACCGACATTACGTATTTAAACCGATTGATCACACTACAGCTGTTGCCATCAGCTGATCACGCACACACGCATGCGTGCACGCACACCGGGCGCGTGCGCGTGTGCGTGGGTCCGAGGCCGTAGGGGCAAAAAAAGTGGGAACCAGTTTGACGGGCCCGCTTTTGTGCATCCGCTGGTGAGGGCATAGAGTAGGATGCAGATGGGGCGTTTTTGTGTTCGAATGGGGCGATGCGTTTTGGTAATAACGGTGGGATCAGCTGTGGCAGAAGTTACATCCTTTTGAAAACAATATCTAAAGGAGAGAATTTAATAGGTAGGTATAAAACTCTTGATTCGCGAAAGTCAAAGATCGAAAGATTAATTTGTTTGTGATCTGAATTAACTAATCTATAAGAATTAACTAATTAATACCTATCTTCCTTCTAAGAGGTTTTTTAAACTCCTACCGAATTGCATGTATTGAAGTACCTAACTGTAAGGTGACGAATTCAGGTTCTCTGTTTGAAGATTAACGGTGGAGTTTCTTCTCCATACGAAAACTACCTTTCGGAATGGGCGACTGGAATCATATCTATTTAGTTGTGATTTTTGACGTTCAAAAGTGCCTTTAATGTGCCTATTTGAAATAAATGATTTGACTCTGACTTTGACTTTGAGCAGGGCACCATAGGGCACAGGATACAAAATAATTTTGGTACCTACCTAGTGGTTTTACACTTTCGCTAGGTCAACTATTCTAAAGGTTTCAACGATATAATTGGTTGAAGTATAAAGTCGTACCAGCTCTTAAGAATGATTCATCCAAATACACTGCTGCATTTAAAGAAAGAATAACGTTTATTTGGACACATATCGTGAACACAAATCCATACTAGTCCATACTATCCATACTAATAATATTATAAATTCGAAAGTAACTTTGTCTGCCTGTCTGTCTGTAGTTACCTTTTCACGCCTAAACCACTGAACGGGTTTCGATAAAATGTGGCAGAGAGATAGATTGCATCCCGGCGAAGAACATAGGATAGTTTTTATCCCGATATTCCCACGAGATCGACACTTATGCGGGTGAAACCGCGGGGCGCTGCTAGTAACAAAATAAAATGTGAAAATTATTTTCAAATTATTTTCGTTGTTAAAACATTAGTTTTAACAACAACAGTTTGTGCCATTTCTCAACGAAAGCCTATAATAGTTACTAGCCAAAACGCTATCTCGACTTTAGTAACAGAATGCCAACTTACTCTTTGTCGGTGCACCATTTTTTTCATTTCCATGCCCTCTGTGAATGTTTTACAACGTATGTCCGAGGTATAATGATTTCGGGTACCTGCCCCGCACCCGAACGATGAAGCGTGAAGTTCACCCAAGTGCGACTACGCGAAATAAATGACCTAACTGTGATAGGCACGTTTGAAAACCATGCAGGTCTACTCGTATACAAAATAGAAGAAATAAAAACTGGCCAAATGCGACTCGGACTAGCACACTAAGGGTTCCGTCTCACAAAGCAAGAACGCCGAAAAAAAACACGTTTGTTGTATTTTTTTTTCATAAATATTTATTTTATTCTGTTTTTTAACTGTAAAAATTTCAACTGTCTGTAGCTATCACGGTTCATGAGATGCAGCCTGGTGACAGACGGACCGTGGAGTCTTAGTAATAGGGTCCCGTTTTTACCCTTTGGATACGGAACCCTAAAAACTGTCAAAAAATAACTATGTTCTAGTATATAATAATTATGTACTAATGCTAAACCCCGAAAGACCCGTTCAAGGTTTCAAAAATCAAAAGTCATTTAGTGAAACTAGGTTGAGAATCGGCACTTTTTGAATGTCAAAATAACAGGAGTGCTCCCAAAACGACCACCCTTCACACTTCCTAGAGCTTTAACTGGAAGAAAAATAACAATAAATTATATAAAAACTTTATTCAGTTCAGAAAAACACGGTACAATATATAAAACAAAAACTAGTTTTTACAGGGATCCTGCCATTTTGCCGAAAAGATTTTGCCAAAACTTCACTACCCAAACAAATTTTAGCAGCCTTTTTTTATACCAATGCAATGTTTGGAATAATTTTAATACGCACATTTTCATTGGGTCAAATTTTTACTTGGCAGAATATTATCAAGGATAATGTCATTTAGGCATTTGGTCTTTAACCAAATGATTTATTACAGCAAACAATCTTTAGACAATAAACATTTAGTCAAATGATTTGTTATGAAAAAAAAATATATAGACAAAAATTTTCTTTTTTGGGAATTACATGGTTTTACTTACATAATTACTTTTTTTAATTACATTGCATGGTTGCGGTCGTACGATGCAAGAGCGAGCGAAGGGCACCCCAAGGTTTGGTTTTGTTAGGTTACTTTAAACCCTTTTCACAGAAATAGGAGCCCCGCGGCACGGGGCTCCGTCGACATTGGATGCAAGAGCGGGCGAATGAGAATACAAATACCTTTACCTCATATCATATTAAACAGGGCAAATTGAAATCATAGGCAGACAGAAATAGGGGCCCCGACGGTACTAAATATTTGGCTTATTTTATTTTGCATAAAATATGTTATACCAACTGAAATATTTGAGGGCTGATTTTTCCATCGCCAGATAACTTTTATTCGAGGAATAAAATTAACGTTTGACAGTTTTTGTATGAAATAACTGGCCAAATTTCAAAATTATTCCTCTAATAAAGTTATCAGATGATTGAACAAAATTGGTAAAAGTACTATTTGGTAAGCAAGTTATTGTTTAAACGTTCACTTGCCAAACATTAGGTTTGCGTTACAATTTTTGTGTAAAGTTTATTTGCTAAGTAATGATTTGGATGAAATTATGCGGAAAATCGTTTGGGAAGTGATAATTTGTCAATATCTTTTTTATGAAACAAGGGAGACCCGTTTTTACAAATGCCTTGGACCCCACATTGGGATTGCCTGTATCGTGGGGTCCAGGAGAAGTGGCGAAACAAAGTTCCCAGATTTCATATTAAAAAAAATGCCTACATTCATCTTCATCATCTTAGTACTTACATCTCTACATCCTCTTTAACGCACCTGTACCTATATCTTCCAATTTTTATTATTTTTTAAATCTTCAATAGTTGTGTATTGTGTCTATGAAAATAATACTCGAGCAAGTTTTATAGTAGAATCTTACCTGCCATGCCTATCTCGGAGCAACAGAAAAAAGACGACGAGAATCAGCTGTTTACTATCTTGAGCACGTCGTAAAATTCTTGAGAAAAGATATTCTGTTACGCTAAGAAATAGTGCCTGTGAGAAGGGAATCTATCACTTGAGTTGCTACTTAGATTTATTAACTTTAAACTTAATTCTAGACAACATTATACTTAACTACGAAATTAAAATGATGCGATGCGGACGAGTACTTCGTCGCCTAGGTGTCCTTTTGTTTTTATATTTATTTGTATAGTTAGTTAGTCATTTAATTTATAACATAGTTAGTTATCTATACTTACATACAATACAGTTAACTAAAAAAATACTAAATTAAAAAATAATAATTCAACCACTTTTTTGAGAAAAAATATATTATGAATATTGGATTTCAGTGACAGGCTTCACTTGGGTTGAGCAAAGCTCAGTTGATTGCCTTTAAAATATATAAGGCCTCATTAATATTATCAGAATAAAATAATAAGATTAAAATTGAAATAACTTTAACGAATCTCATTTCATTCGTCCCCCCTCTTACATTAAAATCTCATTTCATTTCAATAGCTGAATGATTGGAGTAAATATCCGAAATTAACGTTCAATTATTACGTATGTAATTTTAACTTTCGCAAATTCTCAGTAGCGTATTCAAAATAATTAGTCCTTTTGAACATGTTTACATTCGCATTCACAGACTTTGATTATCGTTAATGAAGCATTTTGCTCGATTAATTTAGGCCATCCCTAGGAAATCGTAGTAAGTACACTGGTTAAATTCCAATTATTTACATACAGTACCTATGCAGAAAATACGATCAGTTAAGCATTGAGGGGTTTATTTATAAACGATGATTACAGTTAAGTGACGTTCGAACGTCAAAAATGTATGGTTAAACAGTCACTAAGCACTACCTAACTTTGACCAACGTTTATGAATAAAGGGGTTAAAGTCTAGTGACAATTCTTAGGTGCCTAATGGACAATCAGTCGTACCTCCACCTTCGCTAACAGCTAATATTTCTATCACGATATGAGCTATTCAAATATAAAAACTAAATAATGTAATAATGTAAACTCATGCTGACACGATAGAAGAGAATGAGACATAGACTTTCATTAAATTCGTATTCTCTTACTGCACTGTTACTTATTCAACACCTGTCAATATACTCCTGAGTTGACTATTCAAGTCAACGTTAATGATTCATTAACGTTAATCGACGTCTGTTAGTGCGGCGGTTAATATAACTACGCCTTAACCGAATCATCCAACTACTGCCTCCATCTTACATTTCTATTTAGCCATATTACGTGTCACATCAAGGGAATTCGATAGACATTCTGATGTCAAACGAGTTTAAATTGAACTAGAGCCCAATTACTAGATGGAGGCAAATTGTTATCGTATTACTTAATAACGTCGTGAATAGAGCTGTAATGGCTTCTTGCTGACATTTTAATCCTGGCTAATCCATGGAGACTGATGTTAGGAACGAAGTAGTGCTGTTGGGGGTAAAGTTCAATGGACTAAGAGTTAATGGAATACATGTTAAGAAACTTTGAAATAGTGATAGAGCTTAGTGATCAATACTTATGTTTTTTTTCATGGGATGAAGCCTTTTTCCAGTAACAAGAAACTGCTGTTAATTTTTGCCTTAGTTAGAGCAGGATATTGATCCGGTAAAGGGTGGATGGTATCAAGAACACAGGTAGTAAACAATCTTCGTGCAACCCTGACTTGGTGATTTGTCTTGATGCCATAAAAAACTTAAAACATTTCCAGGAAAATGAATGGATTCTGCAGCCTGCTGCGCACCATGGAGTATTCAACCCACTGACACTGTCAACGTTACTGGCTGGCCAGTCTTTTAAGAAAGAAAAAGTATTTATTGCGACTCGTACAGGAAGATCACAGACTAAACTAAACACAGTCAAAAATAAAAAACCAAATCTCCAAGACACCAAGACTTGAGCTATCCTCGTCAAGCTTGGGCACACAAGAAGAGCAGGGGTTTCTTGCATTGGCATATTGTCGTACTTTAGAATGTGTTCAAAATAAAAATAAGATAAAACAAAACATTATATTTCACATAAACCTGCATACAGGTTAGTGTGAAATAAAATATTTTGATTCAGATTTTTTTTTCTGACGTTTCATAAGTGCCCAATTGCCCATAGGCGATTGGGCACTTATGAAACGTCAGAAGCTAGGTGCACGATTCCAATGGGGATCCACACACAAAGCTCAGCGCAGATTTCGCCAGCGCAGCGGCGCGATAGCTGCTGTCAAATATGTTCGCTTTGTTTTCGTCAGTTTATTCGCAATTTTTTGTGTTGAGACCGGTCCACCATCGTTATCGATAACATGTATTGTATCTGGAAGCTTAAAGAATTGAAAGCCGAACTAAAAAAAATAATTTTGTGACGTATAGTCCTTTCCCACTTTTTTTTTTACAAAATGTATGTAAGTGACAGCTTTCAATGGCCATGTCGACGATGCGCCACCTCTCGTGAAAAAATGGCAGTAAAGATCCTCATTGGTCGTTTCCGATGGAGAGGAGCCGGCAAGAAACTCCACGAATACTTTTTTAAATTAAATAATTGGCTCAAGCCCTTGCCCTTTCTTCTAGCCTTTAAATGAATCAATAATAATCAGCCTACAATTTAATGTTACTTCTAGGACATAGGTCTCTCTGTGAGAGGGAGTGGGCCATAATTGACTTGTCTTCGGTTTTTTTTGGTTCTAGGTCATGCCGGTTTCCTCACGATGTTTTCCTTCACAGTTTTGAGAGCAGAGGTAACTAAATAATTTTACAACAAGTAGAGTGACTGCTTGGGATCGAACCCACGACCCGACACGTAAGCCGCAGTCTTCCAACCAATGAAGCTCATTATTCAACCACATCCATCGTTTCCTACATCCTCGCTCACCGCGACACACTCAGCACTTACATATTTCATAGCGCACGCGATCGTATCATTGCTAAGTATAAAACTGTACACTCATTGTTGAATGTTCATCGATTTTGTGTTTCTATGCACTAGTGTTGCGAACTTCTTGCTGTTGTTGTTGCAAGCTGGTGAAGGTTTACTGCTTTGTGAGTTGTTGTTGTTGTTGTTGCATGGGACTTTTCTACACATCTTTTGTTGAAGACATACTGGTGGCAGGGACATGTTACCATATTCATTACAGAATTCTAGACGCGCCGCTCTGGGCGGAGCGGGAGGGTGTGTCAGACTTTTACCGACTAAAACCTACCGTGTTCCTTCAGTTGCCTGTGCCAGGGGCCACGGTATCTTTTTCGAACAACCCGCGACCCTGGCAGGCATCGGACCTAGCGGACCCCGTCAATTAGTGCTGACATCTCTTTGAGGTGCGCATGGAACACAATACGCCGTCGACCCGGGCCTGGTCCTTACAAGCCTGCAAGCCCGCGTCTACGGTGGCTGGGAATCGGCTGTCGACTCCCGACGCCCAGGGTATCTCCTGCGGTGACTAGAGGCGTGAGGGCGGAAAGATTGCCTTTCTAGACCCCCTACATTGAAATTTTCCACCTTTCACTAAAAAAATCTGTTTCTTTCATTTTGACAGTGTAGGTATTGCACTTTTCTATGAAACAGCTGTTTTTAGGGTTCCGTTCCAAAATGGTAAAAACGGAACCCTTATGGTGAGACTAAATCTGTCTGTCTATTTGTCTGTCTGTCACAGATGGATATCTCAAGAACTACTAATGCCATCAACTTGAAATTTGGAATAGTTTTAGATGACGTATATTTTTAGCAACAGGGACTGAAAGGGGGTCTGAAAAATTCGAAGTGGGGTTACTAGGGCATGTGAGGTATCACATGAAAGAGCGCAGTTCGCACATTCTCAAACATGTTTCCTTTTTTTTTAGGTCGCATAGTTTTTGACTTTTTATGAAAAATGTAAAAAAAATACCGCAAACATTGGAGATAAGGGGGGGCTTATCTCCGATGTTTGCAAAGAGAAAAATCGGAAATTATTCTATGCGATAGAAGTTTATGTAAAGATTACAGGAAAAATAAAACGAAGTCTCTAAATAGCACACATTTTCAGAAATCATCAACAAAAGTTGCATTAGTTCCACTATCGGTCAAGAGATGGTGCTGACATAAAACTGCAATTTTCTACACCGCAGTGCAAAGTGTTAAAATTCTCTGATGAAAATTTAAAGACATATGATGGTACGGAACCCTCGGTGCGCGAGTCCGACTCGCTTTTGCCCGGTTTTTTTTTTATATCTGACGAAAATTTACTACGCACCCCTAGCTTGGAAATTTTTCAGAAATTTAACAGTGCACAATCATGATTCATATAGTCATGTGCTGAATTCATGGTTACCTACAATTTGCGCGTCGTAGTCCTTGCCACCCTGTAAATTCTAACAACATACATGAGAAAGCAAATTCTCGAAAAACTTTAAACGTTCAAAATCTTGTCACAATTTCATCACGGCGACAAACTTATGTCAAAACTTGTCTAAAATGTAGGGAAATTAGAGGTATGTTTGACAAATTGAGACTGAGATCAGACTGTGAACGTTCAGAATTCATCATTTCAGCCGAAAGACGTCCACTGCTGGACATAGGCCTCCCCCAAAAGGGGGTTTGCCATAATCGCCACGCTTGGCAGACGGGTTGGCGATCGCAGTATGGTATGGTGGTGAAATGCATAGAGAACGCTGCTGCCCATTCTCCGGTACGCCCCTTAGTCGCCTTTTACGACACCCACGGGAAGTATAGGGTGGTGCTATTCTTTAAGTCCGGCACCACACAGACAAACGTTCAGAATTGCCCCTAAAATATTCGTCTGTAGACACATTTTCTTTAACTTACCTAATTTCAAAAGAGTTTGTTTCTGATTTGTCTCTGATCGAGCTGACCGACTCCTAGCCAATTCAAAAGTATATGTCAATGTTCATAGTGGTCTTTTTGCAATAAATGCTTTGATTGTGCAAAGGCACAGGTAAAGTAAAGATATGCAGATATATATCATTACGAATTTTTGACAAATTTAATCTTTTGTCCGAGTTTCGGTCAGTGCCTTGAGTATTTTAATATAATGTTATCTAAGTTATCTTCAAAATTTGTTAAATTCTTCCAAAGATTAAGTTGCAGCAATAATTCTCCCACAAACCCACTATGATGTATATAAGCCTCACCACCAATAAATTATCACGAACATCATAATTAATAAAAATGCAAGATCTTCACGCCTTGCGATGGTATCTACCACCATAAATATGGTACACAAAGCCATACCATACCGGGCCTAGCTTCCTGCTTGACTCATTCAAAAAATTCCAACAATTAAAAATTATTATTATGATAAGTTCAAACAATACATTATGTACAGTTATGACGATATTAGTTTAATTAGGCGATGTGTGGCTGTACTTTAACAAAATGACTTAACAAACACTTTAAAATGTTAAAGTAATATAAAGTTATGTTACGGCCTATTTTTTGGTGGAAATTTTAGTTTTAATAATCAAAGTTTCGTTTTGTATTGTGTTGCAGCTGGCTTGGGATTTAAATATAGATTGTTAGTAGTTTAACCACTACTAAAGATTATCTAATTAGTACTATTTCAGTTTTACGAGGGAATTTGTGGGTATTATCAGTGTTACAAAAGGTATTAAGTTACCTTTTTTGGCAAAAATTTAATGCTTTTTAGGGTTCCGTAGTTCCTACAAGGAACCCTTATAGTTTCGTCATGTCCGTCTGTCTGTCTGTCTATCTGTCCGAGGTTTTGCTAAGAAGACCGTTAGTACTAGAAAGCTGTAATTTTGTATATCAATTACGCCGACAAAGTGGTAAAATAAAATTTTGGAAAATATTTTTTTTTTAGGGTAGCTCCCCTACATGTGAAGTGGGGATGAATATTTTTTTCGTCGTCTACCCCATCGTGTGGGGTATCGTTGAATAGGTCTTCTAAAATTACTTGGGGGTTGCTTTTTCGATTTAATGCTCCATTTACGAAATATTAAACTTTAAAGTGCAAATTTCAGTAGGGCGTCCCCCGTTCCCCCCCCCCCCACCCCTCTAAAACCTAAGCTGCTGGCTTAAAAAATCTGGAAAAATTCACTTTATTAGTTTAGCGGTAATAGTCGTTGAACTTGGGTGTTCGATAATTTTGTACCAAATACAAAATCCTTAGCATTAATCCTTTAAAGTGACTAAGATGAAGTAGTTGCTTGTTTATAACGGGTAAAGACTTGCATTGAAAAACAAAATATGAACATTTTTTATTTTTTTATATTCAGAATAAAGAACAACAGAATCGTACTACATTGTGATAACGGGCTACTACGGAACCCTACACTGTGCGTGGCCCGACACGCACTTGGCCGGTTTTTTTTTATATAGAGAATGAACAAGTCATAATCGCCAAGTCAATACGCTTGCTCACACTCACTTTTGGCCATTTATTTCAGGTTTTTTATGAAGCTTTCTGTCGCCGTAAATTACTTGTAGGTCCTCTTAAATAACCTGAGGGGAGGAGGTCTGTCCCAGCAGTGTGAACATTATAGGCTGATTATGCTACATAACATGGGATGATAAATGATAAATGATTTATTTTCTGTAAGTAGGTTTGTACAAACACTTTTACACGTCAATTATTTTTTTTTAAACTAGATGAGGTCGGCGTTTCCTATCTGACTATTCTGAGAAGAAAGGTCGAAACAAACTCAGAGGTCACAGTCTCTTTTAAAGTCCAGATAAAATCTTGGTCAGATCGTATGAAGACCGTGTAGATTGGTGTCTGAAATGGTCTTTTGAGGAAAGAACCGCACAGATTGAGACCTGTCCAGTGCACGCATTTGTCTATGTCGATGTCGATGTCTCATGGTGACAGATTTTCTCATAGATCTATTAAACTAATATGCTACCACAACGGTAGCTCTAAAGAAAACAACCTTTTAAGTCTTCAGAGGAACAATTCCCGTATTTTTCAGAACATTCGCATTCTAATCTAAGTTTCAATCTGTCAAAAGTGCCTCTAGTTTTTATACTTTTCGGCAAGTTTGTGACATTGATCGCCGCTGATATGAGATCGCGACTAGCCTAATTAGCCTTCAGGTGTTCACAAAAATTGCTGAAAAAGTTTTTGAATATAAAAACAAATACATAAAGTTTTCTGCCCTAATTATGTCACTATAATTAGTAACAACTGTCGAGTCCGTTTTGATTGTGTTATTTAGGTTCTTTTCGCGTGTTTCACTATACATTTGTTATTATTTATGTTTAAGTTAACGGAAAAGTGTGCAATCCGTCATTCTATACAATTACTAGGAAATGTGTACAATTCCTAAAATAGATATGAAATGTATGATATATTTTTAATATGCACTTTTCATAGGAAATATATACATTTCCTAAATAGCAATCGGAAATCTTAAAAATTCAATATGTTGTGCTACTAGACGACGTGGATGCAAGAGCGAGCGAAGGGCACCCCGAGGTACGGTTTGGGTAGGTTCCTTTAAACCCTGCCGACAGAAATAGGAGCCCCGCGCGGCGGGGTTCCATTGACCTGACGTCGACGTCGACGACGACGTCGTTAGAAATAAAACATGCAGCATGCTAAATTTATGCTTTTGAATGTTATGCTTAATCATTATTATGATTAGAGAAATTTACGAACGTGTTTTATTTCTTTTAGTCACAAAAAGCA
Source organism: Mesoligia furuncula (assembly GCA_916614155.1). Classification (NCBI taxonomy): domain Eukaryota; kingdom Metazoa; phylum Arthropoda; class Insecta; order Lepidoptera; family Noctuidae; genus Mesoligia; species Mesoligia furuncula. Next base: position 1,574,299 of record OU744809.1, on the reverse strand, counting down.
TTACTTTATATATATTTCCTTGGAATTGCATACAATTCCTAGGAAATACATACATTTCACAGGAAATGTGTGTATTATAGAATTTTTAAAAGATTATTTTACACGTTTCATAAGTAGGCTCGGAATTGCATACCTATATTTCCTAGGAATTGTGTAAAATTCCTAGGTTTCATACATTTCCGGTAACATTTACACTACAGCGACAATATAGTTGAATACGAATGTATTAACATAAATAAATAATCCCTTGATAAGTGTTACTAGAGTTTTGTTAGTTTGTATGTATGTTACTAATTGGCGAAAGAATTGCTGCTATAGTGATGAAACTTTCAGTCTGAAGGCCAATTCTCGTAAAAAAACGTTCAAAATCTAGTCACAATCTCATATCAGTGACAACCAATGTCAAAAACTTGTGATAAATGTAGGGAAATTAGCGGTATTATTTTAATTTTTGTGACCCAAACCGGCGTGTAAAAATTAAAAAAAAAGTGTCGCTATCTGTACCGTGTGACATGAAAGGGCTTATTGTGAGGATCTCAAATATATTTTTTTCATAATTTTAAAGTCAATTGTATTAAAGTTATTTAAGAAAATAGACGAAAATTGACCATTCCCCCCTTATCTCCGAAACTACTGATCCTAAAATTTAAAAAAAATACAGAAAATAGTTCTATACTTATAGATTACAGGAAAACCTATAAAAATTCTGTGGTCTTAAAACAACAGTAGGTAAATCTTGTTTTAAGACCACAGAACCTCAATATTGTGCGTACAAACTTACATTTTCAGTTGGAATGTATGGGAGAACATGTTTTTCAACTACAATGTTAAGTTTGTTCTTGGGATAAATTCATTCCAACTACGGACCCCTCATTGTGCGTGGTCCGACAAGCACTTGGCCGGTTTTCATAATAAACGGTTACACAAACTCGGCCAATTATTTATTTGGATCTTTCTTAGACTTAACTATTTCTATATTAGCCGCTGCTCATGAGCCAAAAACATCTACACGTTTTCTAAAATAGGAACCAAACCAGATGTTCCTGAATACGTTTTACTATTCTGATTCGTAAGCGAAAATAACAAAAGAAAATCATATCACTCAATACATATAAGTTTTAATAACTAATCAAATTAAAAATCCTTTCAGAAAGTGAGTTACACGCTAATGTGTCTACCATTACTAGTATAATACCAGTGTATTGCATAAAACCCCACAGCAATCTAAAGCAACACAGCCAAATCCGCGTGCAGCAGCTAGTATAATTAAAAGTAAGGTAAACGTCCCACTCGTCACGCAATGTTCATAAAAACGTAAATTATTAATGAACGCTTGAAGGCGATGTCATTAATCCTGTGGCTTTAACGATGTGGCTACAAAGATAGCGATTTGTAAGTAAATTTATGTTTTTAATATGATTATTAGAAGTTACTTTATTTTTATATACCCTACCTATAGAGGCAGGGTAGTTTATTTGTATGTTATAACTTTGCTCGCGGCTTCGCCCGCGTGGAGGGCGGAAATTATTCACAGAAAATTCAACACCCCATTTCACCCTCTTAGGAGTGGAATTTCGAAAAACCCTTTCTTAGTAGATGCCTACTCCTCACAAAGAACACACCCTCTAAATTACATGTCTCTAGGACCAGCGGTTTATGCTGTGCGTTGATAAATCAGTCAGTATGATGTATAGATTTCTAACATCGGTGACGTATAATTCTTTTTATGATGAATTGCTATTTTTTATTGATAGGCGCGGCGCTTTTTCACCCGCCATTTCAGGCCATTTCGTATTGGGTAGGTATTACCACTAACAACTTAATTTAATAAGGGACTTACAGCCTACAGTTTTATAATCGTGAAATTAATAAAGGTATTTAATTCGTTTCTGAAGTATGGAAAAATATCGGTCTAGTTTTCATGTGGAGTTGCGTCGCAAACTATGCCCTCCTGTCCTGCCCTCTGTGTCTTAAAACATGCAGGGAAGTGACCTCTGTTGCCACCAATGACACCGTAGAAGTGGTGATGTTTTGGCTCAACAAGATTTGAAATACAGTCGAGCCAGCCACAAGAAGAAGAAGTCTTGAAATAATAAAATGATGGTGTCCATTCACACATTTAGATCAATATTGTTTACTTACCTATGCTTTTTAATTACTCGAAGCAATCAAATTGAATGATTAAAACAAAAAAGCAAATCATTTAGGCCCGAGTTCACCAATATTCAAACGACCGGATAGGTATTTAACAGCTGGTTATGTCAAATTTCCTAAGGAAATTTTAAATATAGAACTGATTAAGTATTTTAATCAGTTGATTTAAATGTTGGTGAACACAACGCTTAATGTCCTTTTATTAATTTCTACTCCATTCTTTCAAAGTAAATCAATTTTATTGATTCGTGTAATATTGCCATAAGTTTGACACATATTCAAGCACTTTACATTATCGGTACTTTAAATAAAATGTATTAAATGGCTTGCTCCAAACCCGCTAACTTCGTGGCCTCAAGTCGTCAAAGCTAAAAATCAGTTAAGATGAGGTGTGCGATAGCGAGCGATGACTGGGACGAGCGAGACCCGCGGAATTATACCACATTTATCAACTTATTAATGACCCTACTTACGGAGGACGCCAGTAACGATAGAAGAAGTAGTTCTATGTTTCCTAATGAATAAGTATATACTTTGAATTGAACAGACCAGGGAAGGGAGAGCAGTGGTTACGGCCGCAACTTATGAGTTGTAGGTCGTAGGTTCGAACCCAGAAAGGCGCTTTATGCACGTGGGTGGAACAAGGTTAGCAAAGATGATGATGATGATGAAGTATTCACTTCTTGCGCATTGTGTTTGAGAAATAAAAAAAACCGGGCAAGAGCGAGTCGGACTCGCTCACCGAGGGTTCCGTAACATCCGGGTTTATGCATAAGGTTTATGTTTATGAAATTAAATGTTTTTTTTTATTTTTTTATATTTGAGTTGGTTGAATAAAAGGTAAATTGCGGTTTACGATTTATGACGTATTAAAAAAAACTACTTACTAGATCTCGTTCAAACCAATTTTCGGTGGAAGTTTACATGGTATTGTACATCATATATTTTTTTTTAGTTTCATCATTCTCTTATTTTAGAAGTTACAGGGGGGGGGACACACATTTTACCACTTTGGAAGTGTCTCTCGCGCAAACTATTCAGTTTAGAAAAAAATGATATAAGAAACCTCAATATCATTTTTGAAGACCTATCCATAGATACCTCACACGTATGGGTTTGACGAAAAAAAAAATTTTAGTTTCAGTTCTAAGTATGGGGAACCCCAAAATTTATTGTTTTTTTTCTATTTTTGTGTGAAAATCTGAATGCGGTTCACAGAATACATCTACTTACCAAGTTTCAACAGCATAGTTCTTATAGTTTCGGAGAAAAGTGGCTGTGACATACGGACGGACAGACAGACAGACAGACAGACGGACAGACAGACAGACAGACAGACATGACGAATCTATAAGGGTTCCGTTTTTTGCCATTTGGCATCGGAACCCTAAAAACCGGCCAAGTGCGTGTCGGACCACGCACAATGAAGGGTTCCGACTACGGAACTAACTAGTTCTTGGGAGAAATTCATTCCAACTATGGAATGAATTTCTCCCAAGAACAAACTTAACATAGTAGTTGAAAAACATGTTCTCCCATACATTCCAACTGAAAATGTAAGTTTGTACGAAGTATTGAGAGATTTACCCTGTTGTTTTACGACCACAGACTTCTTATAGATTTTTCTGTAATCTATAGGTACTTATAAAATTATTTTTTGTATTTTTTCAAAATTTTAGGCTTAAGCTTTTAAGTTTCCGAGATAAGGGGGGAATGGTAAATTTTCGTGTATTTTTAACCGACTTCAAAAAAGGACGAGGTTCTCAATTCGACGGAATGTTTGTTTTTTTGTGTGTTTGTTACGCGATTACTCCGCCAATTGTGGACTGATTTTCAAAATTCTTTTTTTGTTTGAAAGCGTATACTCTCGAGGTGGTCCCATTATCATCAAGTTGGAATCTGATGAGAGGATCCTATGGAAATCGAGGGAAACCCTCAAATTTTATAGGCAAAGCTATAACGATTTGGGTATTTTTTTAAATAACTTGAGCATTTGCTCTCGGAAATCCTCATTTGGTAAAGTGGAGCTGATGAAGAAGACCACAGATGGCCATTAGAACTACTCAATGACAAATAATTCACGGGTTGCGATTCGATTACTTTATTAAGGTTGCTAAGCAATTTATGCTCGTCACAATGCGTATGGTGAGTGGTAGTTGAGGAGTTCTCCTGGTTCTTACCAGGAGAACTCCTCAACAATTAACGTCCCAACATCGGGAAAAGCAATATTTTGTAACAAGTGATGAGCAGTTGACATTAGGCTATTGTAACTTAGATAAATTACAAACGGACCCACTAAAAAGTGAAAAATAAAAACTTTTTACAAAAAAAAACAACCGACTTCCAAAAATAATACTAAAAATTGAAAAATAAGTTTAATTTCGGAAGTCGGTGTCAATAAACGAAAATGCGGAACCAAAGACACCGACTTCCGAAATTAAAGTTATTTTTAAATTTTTAGTATTATTTTTGTAAGTCGGTTGCTTTTTTTGTAAAAAGTTTTTTTTTCTATTTGCTCTCCAAAAACGACCCCCATATTCAAAATTCATTTATTTACGTTACACGGCTGTGTTTGGGTCACAGAGATTCATATGTGTACCAAAGTTCAACTTAATCGGTCCACGAGTGATCCTATAAGGGTTCCGTTTTTTCCTTTGGAGGTACGGAATTCTAAAAATAGCTAGGTACCCGAACCTTAGTGTTTTTACCACGATGTTCAATTTCGTCCTGCTCTAACTGATTTTATTAAAAGCAAAATAAAAGCTAAAATATCTTTACCTTTCTCTACCCAAGTTTTGTAAAAAAATAATTATTGTGACATCGAATTCTAATCAACGTTACTTGACTTATTTATTGCAATAACTTACTTTTCTCTGATTAATCTCTGAATTCTCTAGCTTAATCGAGTGAAGATTAATCGAGAATCAACTAAAATCCTAGGGTTCAGGGTTTTAGTTGATTCTCGATTAATCTTCACTCGGATAGGCTAGAGAATTCAAAGATTAATCAGAAATCTGCCTCTTAATAGGTCATCATCTGCCTATCCTTTCCCAACTATGTTGGGGTCGGCTTCCAGTCTAACCGTATGCAGCTGTATACCAGTATTAGTATTTTACATGGAGCGACTGCCTATCTAAGTCAGACTTTCGGACTTTTTTTTTAATAGGTAACATTCTAATAAACGAGAAGAAAGTAGCCAGCGTTCAGTCATGACCATGCAATCGTCGCATCACCTGGCCTGAGAGTGTCCTACCTTAAGTTTGCCGAGACGTGGTCTCCACTTAAGAGCACGTCATCGCCAAGAGTCATCGGTTCTACGGCTAATCTGGCCGGCCTATTGCCACTTCCCGTGGGTGTCGTAAAAGGCGACTAAGGGGCATACCGGAGAATGGGCAGCAGCGTTTTCTATGCATTCCACCACCATACCATACTGCGATCGCCAACCCGCCTGCCAAGCGTGGCGATTATGGCAAACCCCCCCCCCCCCCTTTTGGGGGAGGCCTATGTCCAGCAGTGGACGTCTTTCGGCTGAAATGATGATGATGATGATTGCCACTTCAGCTAGCTTATTCTGTCAGCAATGTCGACAAATTTGTTAGCAAGTATTCACTCATAGGTTAGGAAGTCGTCGGATACCTACTTGTAGGTTAGGACGTCGTTGAGCTGCACGATTTCTGACAAATGCGTGCACTGACTGGACAGGTCCTCTCCATCTGTGTGGTTCTTTCCTCAAAAGACCATCTCAGATATCGATCTACATGGTCTTCATATAACCTGACCAAGATTTTGTCTGGACTTTAAAAGAGACTGTGACCTCTGAGTTTGTTTCGGCCTTTCTTCTCAGAGTAGTCAGATAGGAAACTCCGACCTCATCTAGTTTTAAAAAACATGATTGACGTGTAAAAGTGTTTGTACAAACCTATTTACAAAAAAATAAAATAATTTATCATTTGATAGGAACCTATACCTAGTTTTGCTGACCGTACAACTCCACACATGGCGTAATATTGAGGCATTACTTTATGTCTAGAACGGCAGTCGTTACCTGCCTCTGATTTGTATAGTTTACAGGTAGAAAGATATATCTGTTATTGTGTGTGATCTGTATGGCATCCATAATGAGCCTGGAAAGTTCCCGTTGCTGGGACACAGGCCTTCTCTCGGTGAGAGGGGGAGGCCGTAATCCACCACGCGGGCCCAGTGCGGTATGACCGAGGTATGACGGGTTACCTGAAATCTCCTCTAGATTGATCGCGAAGAACATGTTCTGCTGAGTCGTTGTTGTTTTCGTTATTAGGGTTCCGTAGCCAAATGGCAAAAACGGAACCCTTATAGATTCGTCATGTCTGTCTGTCTGTCTGTCCGTCTGTCTGTCTGTCTGTCTGTCTGTCCGTCCGTATGTCACAGCCATTTTTCTCCGAAACTATCAGAACTGTACTGTTGAAATTTGGTAAGTAGATGTATTCTGTGAACCGCATTAAGATTTTCATACAAAAATAGAAAAAAAAACAATAAATTTTAGGGTTCCCCATACTTAGAACCGAAACTCAAAATTTTTTTTTTCATCAAACCCATACGTGTGGGATATCTATGGGTAGGTCTTCAAAAATGATATTGAGGTTTCTAATATCATTTTTTTCTAAACTGAATAGTTTGCGCGAGAGACACTTCCAAAGTGGTAAAATGTGTGTCCCCCCCCTGTAACTTCTAAAATAAGAGAATGATAAAACTAAAAAAAATATATGATGTACATTACCATGTAAACGATCACCGAAAATTGGTTTGAACGAGATCTAGTAAGTAGTTTTTTTTTAATACGTCACGAATCGTAAACCGCAATTTACCATTCATTCAATCAACTCAAAAATAAAAAATAAAACATTTTATTTCATAAACATAAACCCGGATGTTACGGAACCCTCGGTGGGCGAGTCCGACTCGCTCTTGCCCGGTTTTTTTTTTTTTGTTTTTGTAATGATAATGTTCTTGACTATATTTATGGATAGATTATTGTTTCACAAATAAGTTTTTTTTTGTTGACTGTAGTACTTGTAATTTGGGACGAAACACAACTTTAATAGTGACATGGGACAAACTAGGATTTTTTTGGATTGTAGGACAAAACTTCGGGACGAACGAAGAATAAATCGTTCTTGATTAAGTACTAGTTTATTTATTTATGAGTATAAAAACTATGTATTATGTATGCTGAAACTGTGTGTACTCCCCGTCACTTTTCCCTAAAGGTTCATTAGAAAACCAGCGTCAGAGAACATATGCCTGGCATTAATGCTGAAATGAACCTTTTTGGCGCAGCCGTGAGGCACCCACACACTATTGTTGTTGTAACATTATTTTTATTTTGTTAATTTTGTATTTTGTGTTTCACGAACTGTGTCATAATAAACTTTTTTCTTTCTTTCTTTCTTTCTATGACATAGCCTATGAGTTTCCAAGCGGATTTAGGTTCCTAGTAAAGGAATTGTCGAGCTCAGTTATCGGGAGAAAGGTCTTTCCGCTTTTGGACTACAACACCAAGGGCGTTGCCAATGCATTTTCGACCTTAGAGATAAAGTTAACACATAGGTAAGTATGCCTATAATCCTTCAATCATAATGCTTGGCGGCACGTTTGTATTTCCCTGGTTGTTTTACTAAAATTATATTTTTTTCTTTATGGTTCTTTTGCCAACGTACAAGATACTTAATTATAAAGATGTCTTCAACAAACCTGTCATCAAGTTGTTAAAGAAAATTATATCTACTCTGAAACTTTCATACAACGTCGATTTTTTAAAGAAAATGTTATACCTAACGATCTAAAACTTTATGGTCTCGAGGAACGAGCTTCCTTTTCAGGATCCATTCTTGAAGCAAGTTCTTTTTATGTCCGTATAAAGTTGACCAGGAAAATGTCAATGTGTTAAAGAGAACCAGGACAAAATCTTAAAATCATAATTACATACTATTTCTAACAAAGTTAAATGATCACTATCGCGTTAAAAACTAGTTTTTAAAAGCCCTCATTTAACTTCAAGAAGAACTTAAAAACTAACCGGCTACTGTATCGAAGAAAATCTCATGTAAAAAGACATAAAAGCTCATAGGGTGGAAGTACGAATTATCGTCCCTAACATATTTACTTTTGCGCTAACACGAACCTTTCCCATAAACACGATACTCTGTTTACGTACAGACAAACAAATTAACTACTAACAATATGTTAGTAGTACTAACATGTCGCTATTATTAACAAACTCATTTTTTTTTTCTTTTATACTTGTTCGGTAATCTGAGACATGTGGCATACCGAAAATAGGTCGAATCATAATATGTTCCGAGGGTGACGACACTTATTATGAGATACTAGTTTTTTATGGTAATTTCAGATAAGTGAAGGTATGAGTACGCTTGTTATTCAAATACAGAGAAAAGTGTGTCGGTTTTATTTCGCATTTTACCAAAGAGGTGAATTGTGTTGTTACGAGAGATACCGCTAGATAATTATACTTTTGTAGAGATAAATGCAAAAAAAAATATGATAACACTTGAATTGTTGCTTCCAAATTCATCCCATTATAACAAATGACTTACTAGATATATGAGATCTCTTAAGCCCTTCATTATCTAACCCTATCTCGCATACTCGTACTCAAATCTAATCCGTGAACGCAATCATAAATCACTCACCATATTTAATCACAAATGAAACCCAAACTAACTTCAAAGCGAAACTTAATTAAAAACAAATCACGCCCGACAACTGTCCCGCGTACCCCATATCTCTTCGCTTAGGGTCAAAGCCCTTAGCTGTTTTGTCAGAGTTAACCAGATTAGGTTATTTTTTTTACTGTTTACTGTAACGAGGTTACGCGATAGTTGGCTTAGCCATAGTTTAACGGTGTCTGTATGCAGTAGTTTGGTTCACTGCGTTCGAAGATACGGCTTCATCATTTCTATGTTAATTCTGGAATTAACTGAGAATGTCAATCACAGGAACTATTAAAGTTTACGATGTTTTAATTAATATTTATGCCAGGTTATAGAATTGGGTCTCTATCCGGTCCATAAGGATGGATAAACTTGGATATAAATAACTGCTACATGTTAACAGTGGCAGGTGTTCAGCCTAATTAAAAGTGCCAAGGAAAGAAAACCTTTTAAACCGAGTCACATCAAGCTACCGGAAACTGTCAAATTGTCCCAATCAATTTTGAACCTTATGTTTTAGCGATAAAGTTGAAAATCTATTGAAGAAATTTGACAGATTGTAGTAGCTTGATGTGCTGTATTAGTTTCTTACATTAGTGCAAGCAAATAACATAACAGCACAGCGTATTTCCCAAAGGGTTATTCAGAGCTGACTATAGTACACCCAGATTTCGCCACTTATTTATTTAGGTTAGCCAACAATTACTTACACAATACATTATACAAGTAATTTCCTACCTATTGACCGCCACAGTCATGTAGGTATAGATGACAAACCAAAATGTGCCCAGCACGCCACGGTTCTGTGTGGTGTCTGTGTGGTGCCGGACTTGTCTGTGTGGTGCCGGACTTAAAGAATAGCACCACCACGTACTTCCCGTGGGTGTCGTAAAAGGCGACTAAGGGTCGTACCGGAGAATGGGCAGCAGCGTTCTCTATGCATTCCACCACCATACTATGCTGCGATTGCCCACCCGCCTGCCAAGCGTGGCGATTATGGCAAACCCCCCCCAACTTGGGGGAGGCCTATGTCCAGCAGTGGACATCTTTCGGCTGAAATGATGACGCCACGGTTCGACTACATGACAGACTTTGACGCCGTGGGCACGTTTTTTGAATTTTTGACGTGTAGCGGTCAAAAGGTTAATCACACTAATATTATAAAAGTGAAAGTTTGTGAATGTGTGGAGGTGTGTGTTTGTTTATATGTTTGTTACTTCTTCACGCTCAAACGGCTGGACCAATTTTGATGAAATTTTGTGTGGAGGTAACTGACGCGGCGGCTGGCGCTGGCGGATTCAATTCAAAATTCTCTTTCTCTATGTTGTTTTCTATTAGAAATACTTACCTATACATGTATTTTAAGCAAATCAGTAGAAAAAAATATAGCTATAAAACCTGCTTTCACACATGTAGGTACCCGAAATTACAAATACAAAAAACCGGCCAAGTGCGTGTCGGGCCACGCACAGTGTAGGGTTCCGTAGTAGCCCGTTATCACAATGTAGTACGATTCTGTTGTTCTTTATTCTGAATAGGTAAAAAAAAAACATATTTTGGTTTTCAATGCAAGTCTTTACCCATTATAAACAAGCAACTACTTCATCTTTGTATTTGGTACAAAATTATCCAACACCCAAGTTCAACGACTATTACTGCTAAACTAATAAAGTTATCTTAACCGCTATACTTTTCCTTTAAAGTTCATGAAATGCACTATCATCGAGAATTGTTCCAGATTTTTCAAGCCAGTAGTTTAGCTTTTAGAGCGGGGAGGGGACGCCCTACTGTAACAAAAATTTGCACTTTAAACTTTAATATTTCGTAAATGGAGCATTAAATCGAAAAATAATTTTAGCAACCCCAAAGCCATTTTAGAAGACCTATTCAACGATACCCCACACGATGGGGTAGATGATGAAAAAAATATTCATACTCACTTCACACGTAGAGGAGCTACCCTAAAAAAAAATATTTTCCAAAATTTTATTTTACCACTTTGTCGGCGTAATTAATATACGTACTCCTACAAAATTTCAGCTTTCTAGTGCTAACGGTCACAGAGATTAAGCGAGGACGGACAGACAGACAGACGGACGGACAGACAGACATGGCGAAACTATAAGGGTTCCTAGTTGACTACGGAACCCTAAAAATGACATAATCACATCTTAAAAAACGTGCTTACCCCAGAACCGATTTCCTATTTCTACCCCGTAGCTCCCAAATAAGGTTTATTTGTAAGGAAAATCTATTTTGAACTTTTTAAAGGACAGGGAAGGCTTCTTGCGACACGTTGGCATGGCAATGGGCCGTCACGTCTACACCATGGCACACAAACGTCCCCTGTCCGAAGGCATTGTGTCGTATGGGGGAAGGGGGCGACGGCCCTTCATGGGGATGTTGGGGGAAGCTGAGGTGTGAAGCGATAAGTCAGCTTGTAGTGAGATACGGATATTAGATACTGTATCTTTGGAAAATCTGTTGACTCTGATTGCAATAGTGCTGAGTCGATAAACACACAAAATAAAATAAATCAGGGTGACAGGAATATCGAAGCGCAACCTGGTAAGTACACGATTCTTGACCCGTGCCTTAAAATATTTAGTCGGTTATTTAAAAAAAAAATCTGTTCCATACATTGTGACATCATAGGCTTTTTTTTTCACAGCCTTTGAATAATTTCTGCTCTAGGATCGTGTGCTGATTTCATGGTTACAGTTCAAAATTGGTCGTTTCCTATGGAGAAGAACCTGCAAGAAACTCCACGGTTACTCTTTTTAAAAATAATTGACTTTTACAATGTTTCCAAATTACAGTAGGTATGGGAGGACAGCGTAGGCCTGTCAACAAGTATCAAGTACTTGATAAAATAAAAAAGTGGTCTACAGATCTAAAGTCTATAAGGCCTACAAAGTCCTCACATTTACAAAATAAGAATATATCAAAAGAATAAAAAAAAAACAGTGGCACTCCGGGAGTGCCGACAGAAGTGAAAACAAAACACATATTAATACTTTGCCATTTGATTGTATCCTGTATACTTGTAGCTAAGTTTCGCTAGCTAATTTAATTTGATCCTGAATACTTGTTTTCAATTTTTTATATTTTGGAATCTTACGAATTTTCGATCAGGGTCACGTGTCATCTTACGAATTTTCGATCACGTGTCCTGACGCGAGTTTTACATTTTTACCCATTACAAAAAAAGTGTACAACGCCGCTAAAGAAGTTTTCACTTCAAAAAAAAAGTTTACGCTGTCCCTACCCCCTGTCTAATCATTCTGAAAGACTGTGAAAATAAAGAGAAATTGGAAAATGCTGTTCGCACGCGGGCGCACTATACTTGTACTATTTATTCTGTGCTATAGGTGCAACTCAGGAAGAGTTAGAAACAGCCAGCTACATATCCTAACATATTATTATTTTCTAAAGGATTCTTTAGAGAATACAGTCTGTTATGTTATGTAGATGGCTGTTTCTTTATGCGCAATAATATATAATTTATTGATATAAACTTTATTGTACCCCAGAAAATATACATATAACAAAAAAAAAATACACTACAAAACATACAATGGGCGGCCCTATTGCTTTCTGCGATCTCTTCCAGGCAACCTTGGGAATGGACAGTGATTACATGGACATTATTATACTTACTTATAGGACAAGAAACTTATGGTACGTGGATGGGTGACCATCTTCATATTCCAAGACCCCTCCGTGCCTCGACAAGCACGTTAAGCAGTTGGTCCCGGCTGTCATTCGTGGATCTTTGACAGTCGTTACGGATCGTCAGATAGCCCGAAAATCTGACAACCAGTCTTACCAAGAGGTAACGTATTACCCAGTAACTTGGTTGTGGAGGTCAGATAGGCAGTCGCTTCATATAAAATACTGGTATTCAGCTGCATCAGGTTAGACTGGTAGCCGACCCCAACATAGTTGGGAAAAGGCAGGCAGATGATGATGATGATTATACTTATAGGACACTACACACATTTCACCTAAAAACACCATTGAAGATAATCTAATGCCCTCAGTAGACAGAAGCACTGTTATTGTTGAATAATAATAACATAGTATTGTGTGATATAATATTACGCTTTACACACAGTGATAATGGCGGCACAGGCGTAATATAAACACTGTATATGCACTGTAGGTCTTACTGTGTACATATATACTGTACGCCCATCATTGTTACGGCAAAATAGACCATCTCCATAAACAATCTTTGGGTACGCAATGTCTTAATCGCCACAAATGTCAATATATGGCTATTGTTACACAACTTAGAAATATAACTTAGTAAACAGAAATCTTCCTGGAAGGATTTTGGGGAGGCCCTTGCTCAGCAATGGGATAGATAGTGCATGAAACCATTAATTTTCATAAAATACATAATAATTTCATAGGCTAGTAAAATTCACGCTGCACTGGTCAAAAAAGTTGCTCTTTTAAGACATACATAGGTACTTGTAACAAGGTCTTGATTACAGTTGATGACCAAGTAAAATTATAGATGCACTATATTTTCAAACAGGTAATTTAAAAAGCGGCCAAGTGCGAGTCGGACGCGCACACGAAGGGTTTCGTACTACCGTACAATATTTTACATTACATATTTACAAAAATATATGTTATAAAAAGACACAGTTCTTTTGTTTTTTGTTATAGCGGCCAAGTAGTCCACACTCTGTAAAAAATTCAAGTATCTACCTATTACGTGACGGACGGACGGACAGCGAAGCCTTAGTAATAGGGTCCCGATGGAGTCCCTTGGGAACAGAATCCTAAAAAGATATCTACAACCCTTTCGAGCACAAAATTCCAAAACACCTACAATTTTCAACTCTTTAGAACAGCGAACAACCTAATTCAAAGCATGATTAATTTTTCGATGTGTATCTTAAAAATTTAGGGGTAGTTAAATCATAACTCAGATTTAATTGCCTCATATTTCATGGGGCACAATAGTGGGTCTGACAGCGAATGACTGTAGGCTATGGGGCTACAGCCTCCACAATACTGTCTCAGAAACAATTAGAAGATTTAGATGATTTTACAATGAAATTTATGAATGTATTGGATTCGGCTTTGCGTGAAGTTTTGTTTTGAACTCGTTTGTGCGTTGAAGGGGTACTTAAACTGCCAATTTGCATGTGATCATTTAAGGGGCTTATAGGACCTAAACGCAAAAAACGCAATTTTTGGAATAATAAAAGTAAATGATCAACTACAGTAAACAAAATCAGAAAAATATATAATATTCTTCAGGATATAAGCTAGGTAGATAGTGTGTTGACAACATAATACAACTAATTTGATTCGATAGAAAAAAATCATGAAGTTAATTCTAAAAACTTTCTTTTTACAATAAAAACCATAATAATATACATACAATCATACTGATTTTTTGTCAGATTATTCTACAAGCAACATACTAAAACACAACTGTTTTAATTTTTTAGTCCAAACAATAGATTTTTTATAATTAAATAATTGCTTCATATTTTGCAATAAATTACCAGCGTTGTGTCATCGCGCTTGTCATTCTTTTCTATGCAGTCCGACAGTGACCGCGGTTTAGGTAATGTAAGCCCCTTAATAAGCATTTTATCTGCATTAATTACTGTGCGTACATACGCCAGCACATCAAGCTACTACAATCTGTCAAATGTCTTTAATAGATTTTCAACTTTATTGCTAAAGAATAAGGTTCAAAGTTTATTGGGAAAATTTGACAGTTTCGGGTAGCTTGATATGCTGGCGTCTGTACATTAAAAATAATAACCTTGTAACAAAATAAAAAAGCTTTACCTTTTCTCGGATATTTGGCAAAAATGAGACACACCAAAAACGACCGAACTATTACTCTATTAAGTATTGTGTAAGATATTTTAGGTCAAATCTTGAAAGACGAGTGCGCAAATGTAAGGATCGAAGGCCGAAGGGAATCAAGCTCAATCTATCACGATCAAATGGGCGTGTAGCGTGAGAGCCTTGGACCTTCGCAAATAACGTACTTATTCATGTTAGACATAGTTTAGGTAGGTACTGAAAAAAGTAAAAAAAACTGGCCAACAGTGAGTGGACCACACGAAGGGTTCCGTACCACAAGGGAAAAACGCCGAAAAAAACACGTTTGTTGTATGGGAGCCCCCCTTAAATATTTCTTTTATTCTGTTTTTAGTATTTGCTGTTATAGCGGCAACAGAAACACGTCATCTGTGAAAATTTCAACTGTCTAACTATCACGGTTCATGAGATACAGCCTGGTGACAGACGGACAGCGGAGTCTTAATAATACGTTTTACCCTTTGGATACGGAACCCTAAAAAGAAAGGTCCTAAAAACCTAACTTATTACATACGCCTTTAGAGATCACAGTGACCTAAGCCGTGTTCACGATTAGGTTTTGTCTGGGATCGTGCAGATTTGAATATAAATATTGTTAAGAACACAGGCTAAATTGGTTTTTTGTTAGCCGAATGGGTGCGCCAAAGTTCACCTAAATTTTCAACTCCGATAATTGGAAATCCGAAAATGTTCTTCCTAAAATTTTTCATCCTAACAATCACAATTCCTAACTACTCTGTCTCTAATGTTCATAATTCCGAAGCATTCAACTTCATAATGTCTGTAGCAATAAACATCTATTATACTATTATTTGTTTTCCTATATTTTCTCAACATAACCATCTTTTACACTATTATGCAAAGTCATATCTTTTTTCTTTAGATTTCTTATTATAGATTTTTTTTTAGATTTTATTTATAGCGGTAACCAACATAATATAAAAAAGTAACACATTTGTAATGACAACTTAGGATGCAAGAGCGAGCGAAGCGAGCTCGGGACTTGGGGCACCCCTACTCGGACAGGTTAGGTTCGAAGGGGATGACGGGGGCTCGAGTGAGCGAGCAAAGCGAGCGAACGAGCCCCCGTCATCCCCTTCGTGTTAGGTTCCTTTAAACCCTGTAGACAGAAATAGGGCCCCTATTTCTGTCTACAGGGCCGCGAAGCGAGGCTCCGTCGACTACGCCTAACCACATATTTTTGTAGATAAAAAAAAAACTTTGGGATTTCTTTTCTCGGCCACTATGATTTTGCGAACTTTGCGGTTTTCAAATTTACACTAAAAAGAGTCTATTCTATCCAAAATAAATAGCTACTATCAAAAAGCGCCGGGTGTGGAAGTACAGTGGTTCCATAGACACAACTCAGTACGTTATGTAAAGCATACCCCCAAATAATAATCACACTCTCAAATTAAAACTATAAATATCATCTAATATTATGGTAATTATGTTTAGGGATAAAAGCGTTATGATAAAAAACAATAGGAGTTTAAATATATTTACATTAATGATATTATTAATTACAATTTTCGGAAACATGAGTGTTATGAACATCGCCGGTAGCACTACAAATAGTATGAATGAAAACTTTAGGATGAAAAATTTTAGGAAGACTAATCATTCGGATTACAAATCATTAGGAAGGACAATTTCGGGTAAAGAACTTTAGGTGAGCCAATATGGACCCTAGCCGAATAGATTGTCACAGTCTTCGTGTCAATATTAATTCTTGTTTAAAAATGTTTTTCGGTCTAAACACGAAATTTATTCTACTACAGTATTTTTATTTCGCCAAGTAACGCGCAATTTACTTGTGGTAACCAAGTATTCAAACACGCTGTGAATGTGTGCGTGAAGACGAGTAGTTTCGGCAGACTCAGCATATAACACAACACACACAATTCCGACTTTGCCATTGTCTCGAACGGTACAGAGAGCTCCTGCGCTTTTTTTTTATTACGGATGGCAAATCATCAAATGACCCCTCCCTCTTTGGGTGCAGTGGAAGGAAGTTTCAGACTCTTACTGACTTTAACCCACCCGTGTTCCTTGGTAACCCTTTCGGACAATCCCGAGACACACTCATTCACAGCGTGTTTGTACATACTTACTTGGTAAACACAAGTAAAGCGCGCGTCACTTCGTAAAATTAAAAATATTATACCAGGGACCGCAAACGACAACCAACCATCAACCACCACCCCTGAAAATGATACCTAATTACGCGAAAAATCAATTAAGCCAACAGGAAATGATCTAATCTCCCTAATGTTGATATTTTTGCGGTGTACCACGAATATTAATTATTAATTAAACGATTTTATACACAGTTCGACATCAAAACAAACAGACATGGCGGATAGTGGATAAATCGATACGCCTCGGTATTATTGGTAGCGGAAAAGCGGAAATCAGTGATTGCCGAGCCGTGGCAATATCCGCTTAGTACAGCTTTTATCCGCCGCGCCTCTGTAGGCATTGGGCCTACAACTGGGTGTTCTACCCTACTATTTTATTTATAGATATTGCTCAGTAATTAGGATGGAGCTCGCTCGGTTTATTTGTACTGGTGTTTGAAATGGTGCTGATATGAAAATAAATCGCAGTTACGTGCGTTTTGGGATTTGCTGGATGGTTTATTAATTTATGATCGGTTCGTTGGTTTAGGCGTGAAAAGGTAACAAACAAACAAACTTACTTTCGCATTTATTATTATTAGTTGGGATTGCGATTGGCAGTTGTAAATAGAAATCAAGAGATTATTAGGGTATATCCTCCGCTCGCCCCTTGGGTCTTGCCCCTTTCGATGAAAATGTTCAACTCACCCCGTTTTTTAGGGTTCCGTTGTTCCTACAGGGAACTCTTATAGTTTCGTCATGTCCGTCTGTCTGTCTGTCTGTCTGTCCGAGGTTTTGCTAAGAGACCGTTAGTTCTAGAAAGCTGTAATTTTGTAAGAGTGCGTATATCAATTACGCCGACAAAGTGGTAAAATAATATTTTGGAAAATATTTTTTTTAGGGTAGCTCCCCTACATGTGAAGTGGGGATGAATATTTTTTTAGACGTCTACCCCATCGTATCGTTGAAAAGGTCTTCTAAAATGACTTGGGGGTTGCTAAAAAAATTGTTCGCCCCCCCCCCCCCCCCGCTCTAAAACCTAAACTGTTGGCTTGAAAAATCTGGCAAAATTCACGATGATAGTGCATTTCATGAACTTTAAAGGAAAACTATAGCGGTTAAGATAACTTTATTATTTTGGTGTCGTGATTCGCCCCTTACGAAGGGGCAAGTGGCAAGAAGAAAATTGACATTTAAATTATTATTTTGATGTATCGATTCGCCCCTTACGGCATTTTGAAATTTAATCAAAAAGGGTACAGTTAGACAGAAAAAAATTGTTTTTTTTGTCTTTTGTCATCTGTGTTTTTTTATATTTTTATCTAATATCTATACTAATAATAAACTGAAGAGTTTGTTTGTTTGAACGCGCTAATCTCTGGAACTACCAGTCGGGTTTGAAAAATTCTTTTTGCATTTGATAGCCAAATTTTTGAGGAAGGCTATATTCTTAACATCACGCTAGGACCCCTAGGAGGCAAGAAAAAAGAAAAAATCAGAAAGAACGCTAAGAAAAAACGAAGTAATGATGACGCGACGTGGTGGGTCGGAGGGAATAAGAAATTTCAGGTAGACAAAGTCGCGGGCAGAAGCTAGTTATAAAACAAGGTCGCTTTTCGTATCTGTCTGTGACCGCGTTGTCCTTCTAAAGTAGGTACGCAACAGAGTTTGATGTGGTTTTCACCATCATTTCATTCAATTCCGAAAATATTATGTTTATAATACATTATTATTAAACTTACATACAGAAATCGCCATGTTTTGTGAAGCAGTAAAAGCCGTACGAAGCAGGGGCGGATCCCTAGTGAATAATAATTATATTTTCTTTAGAATACTCATCTGGGAAAAGGCTAGTTCCCAACTGTATTGAGGTTGGCTTCCAGTCTAATCGGATGCAGCTGAATACCAGTATTTTACATGGAGCGACTGCCTATCTGACCTCCACAGCCCAGTTACTGGGTAATACGATACCCCTTGGTAAGACTGGTTGTCAGACTTTCGAGCTTCTGACTACCCGTAACGTCAAAGATCCACGAATGACAGCCGGGACCAATGGCTTAACGTACTTTCCGAGGAACGGTATGTAAAGATGGTCACCCATCCACAGACCAACCGCAGCAAGCGTAGCTTAACCTGATCGATCTCCCTGTGCGGCTGTTATTATTTAGCCACGGGCCCCTTAATTTTTCCTTTCTTAGAATACTAATACTTATAATATTTAGTTAGTACTTGACGTTAGCCCAGTCTAGTCCAGTCCTATCACAAGTGTACCGATAACCCAATCACCATATTTTAAAACAATGTTGAACAGGTTAGTGTTTATTTATTGCACGATAACTAAGCAATAATACGTATAATAACGTTACCAGCCCTAAGCCACAGTTATCACTTGAGTTATTAAGTTCAGAGATCAACTGCAGTAGCTGATACCGACTAGTTTCTAAATTTCCTGTTTGACACAAAGTAGGGAATAAATGGAGTGGCAAGACGCAGACGAACTAAGTGAAAAAAGTGTCTGCGAAAACATAGAACATAATAATATCATCGTGGATATTATTTTTTTATTAAAATGTGCAGTGTTACGTAAGTAAGTTATCTTTTTCGCTGAATTCGCCACCAACATTTGCCATCAACGTTATTGGTTTACGGAATTATGTGAAAGCTTGTAGTAACCACCTTATATTTTCAAAACTTTCAACAGTCTGATTGACTAATTGACTGACGCGAAGATAAATAATATTCGTAATGTGACTCCATCATCATCATCATCATTTCAGCCGAAAGACGTCCATTGCTGGACATAGGCCTCCCCCAAGCACCTCCACTTCGACCGGTCCTATGCTTCCCGCATCCAACGGGTTCCTGCGGCCTTCACAAGGTCGTCGGTCCACCTTGTGGGAGGCCTTCCAACGCTACGTCTTCCGGTACGCGGTCGCCACTCCAGAACCTTTCGGCCCCATCGGCCATCTGTTCTGCGAGCAATGTGCCCTGCCCACTGCCATTGACATGATTGTGACTCCATCCATAGTTAATTAATTAGTAGGTATCTATTACCTCTCCACCTAATACAATCATAAGCGATCGTTGAGAGCTCTCTTTACTCACTACTCCATCCAACCTTAAAGCATAAATAGTATCGAAAGGTTCTCGCTATCGACACAGAAGTACGGACAGACGTGTAGCTATTGAGTTATTTATTATAACTGAGCTAGATGTACTAGATAGCCGCCACCTGCCCCAGGCTGAAGTTACGCCTAGTTAAGGCGTAATTACACGTAGTGTCGAGTAGCCATTGCGTTTAAAATAAACTGAGGAAAATTGCTAAGTTATAAAAATAAAAAGTTATATTTATTTTCTACAAATAATAAATTTCGCACTTGGTTTTTTTATCGATTTAATATATTTTATTAACACATCGTCGTCGTTAGCTTATGGTGGGTTTATTATAATGAGAAGTGTGTTGGAGTTTATTATTGTTAATTGTTCCGTCACGGTGTTTTTATTATTATTATTATACAAGCTGCGCCCCGCGGTTTCACCCGCGTAAATGTCGACCCCGTGGGAATATCGGGACAAAAAAGTAGCCTATATGTTAACCCAAGGTGTCAGCTACCTTCACACAAAATTTTATCAAAATTGGTCCAGCCGTTTGAGCGTGAAGAAGTAACAAACACCACTCACAAACTTTCCCCTTTATTAGCAGTGTGATACATCGAATTTTCGAGCAAAGTTACGTAATGCCAAATTCATCTTTATAGCAATGGAGT
This sequence comes from Mesoligia furuncula, assembly GCA_916614155.1. Lineage (NCBI taxonomy): Eukaryota > Metazoa > Arthropoda > Insecta > Lepidoptera > Noctuidae > Mesoligia > Mesoligia furuncula. The sequence continues at coordinate 1,553,686 of OU744809.1, read as the reverse complement.
CACATATTTTTTTGAATGCTCCTAGGATCAAGGACAAACCATGCCATATGTCATTTGAAATAGAACACCCGATGACAAGGTCAGATCATACTGAGATTGTAGGCAAGGACATCATAGTCTTTTTTTAGAGTTCCAATTTCAGACTCTAATATAAACGAACCCTTAGATCTATCGTAACTACTTGGAGAACACCACATTCACTCTTATAATCTAAACATTAAAGTTTATTTTAGCCCGATTCATCAGTTTTATTCATAGGTGAGTTGTTAAACAATTTCTCGTTAAACTAGTAAACATCACGCCAAGTACACAAATTCATTATGGCTCCTACAATTCAATTTGAATAAAATATGTGCGTTTAAAATTCTAATGTAACGGATAGTTTGTTCCTAGAGATAGGGTTTATAGATATAAACCTTATCTATGCCTATATTTTACTACCTATAATAATATATAAAAGTACGAAAGCATAAATTAAATTAAAATAATTACGGTGAAGGTGTAACAACAATTTTATCTGTATCACATGTTAAGAAATAAAAGCAAGTGCAAATTGCATTTAAAATGAAAACTAAAACATTTTAACTAACATGATCCTTTGATGGAAGTCATAGACTTAATAATGTGGTGTGCATGGTGATCCAAACGCCATGAGGCCTTTACAAGCACAAAAAAAATGTAATTTTATGTCTCTACTGACTAATATTAGATACTTGCTGACCCGAGGTTGTTGTGTCCGAATTTCAATAGTTCATACAACAATTCTATTGAAAAAAGAAGGTACGTTCAGTTCTTCCCGAATTTGAAAATTTTCCGGGAAACTTTGAAAAGTTATGACCTAATTCGGACTTAAAAAGTACCTTTGAAGAAACAAACAATCAATCTGCCTGCCTTTTTCCAACTTTGGTGTCGGCTTCCAGTCTAACCAGAAGCAGCTGAAAACCAGTATTTTACATGGAGCGACTGTCTATCTGACCTCCATATTCCAGTTACTGAGCAACACGATACCCCTTGCTCTTACCAACGAACAGAATTTCATTTTTATTTGTTTAATAAGGAGATAGTTAGGTAGATATGACAATGTAATCAATCTAATCAATTAATTCGACTTTCATTTGTAAAACAAATCACTCTCATACCCACCAGATATCCAATCTTCTTCAGACACAACCAAGAGTCTACCTCAATGTCCTCCGATACATCCAAAACAAAATATAATCACACAAAAGCTTAAAAAAAATCGATATTCTTTCAATTTCGCATCTAATAGACCTTCTTCAAAAAGCTATTTAAAATAAAATAGGCCATAATCTCCGTACGAAGGGATCGGGTATTACATGTTAAGTATTGTGCGATAGGCCGGTACGAAGGACCAACTTATTAATATTGCCTCCCTTGAATAGAAATGTCGGGATCATTATTGAGGGTTGTGTACTGGGCGTCGTGTTTGGATGTTCACATTGGGGGAGTTGTTTTTGGTGATACATAACATCCATACTAGTTACTATACTAATATTATAAATGTGAAAGTGTGTCTGTCTGTTACCACTTCACGATTAAACCGCTGACTTGATCTAAATGAAATTTGGTATAGATACATAGGATAGTTTTTATCCCGATATTCCCACGGGATCGAAAATTATGCGGATGAAACCGCGGGGTTCTGCTAGTTCATGATAAATGATTTTATTTTTGTAAGTCGGTTGGTACAAACACTTGCACCCGTCATGTTTTAAATACTAGATGAGGTTGGAGTTTCCTTTCCGACTAATCTGAAAAGAAAAGCGGAAACAAACTCCGAGGTCGCAGTCTCTTTTAAAGTCGAGACATAATCTTGGTTAGGAACTTGTGAGGACCATGTAGATATATAGCATTTGGAGATAAATAGCATTTGGAACATAGACTCAGTAGAATTTGGATTAGACTTCGTCATTGAATGGTAAAACCAATACAATCGTAATGTTACCTCAAGACCTCAATTCAGCGCCAGTCAGCGGGATTGTCCGAAAAGGTTACCGCTACCCCGGAACATAAAGGGCTAAGGAAGGAACACGGGTGGGTTTTAGTCAGTAAGAGTCTGACAATCCCTTCCGCTCCACCCAGAGCAGGAGGGATCATTTGATGATTTCCCACACAAAAAAAAATACCTCAATTAAAATTCGATGAGAAATCAACCTTTTGACACTTTTGTTTAAACACGCAAGATTCTATATTCTATGTTATGGGTTTAATTTCCGCACTTAGTCCATCAAATGGAACATTGTGCGTGGACACACGAGATTTTTAAAGTCTTTAGTAAATTGGAAGCAGTGGGACACAATGCAAGCTAACAAAAAAAAAAGTATATATTTTCAGGTTCAAACCACAGTACCAAAGAGGAGAATAAGTAATATGGTACAAGCGCAGGAGAAGATGATGATGGTAGTGATGGCACAGTACCAATATCTTAACTGGTGATTAATGTACTAAATTTCAGAGTATACACAATTTGCTGACGTTTTGAACTTTTTATATTAAGCTAAGTACAATACACTATCAGTTTTCTATCACAATAACAACTCGCACATGTTGAGAGCGAGCTACTGTTTCTCTTTGATGCTCAGATTACAATTACACAAACATATTGTAGTAAATGAAGCATCTTTAACACCATCTGATCAGCAGCTGCGCCGGCCTTTAATTATTTTAATTAAATCAGCGTGGCATTAAAATGTTTGGGATGAATCATAACAGATAGCATGGATTGTATAAAAGTTTTAATACTGACTTTGAAAGTTATATGAGTGTTTTCATGCTCAATTTTTAGGCTAACGATTGTGTGGTTCTTGGATTGGTACATGATCACCTATTTTTGTAAATTATCAAGGCAAAAATTACAAAGACAACTACAAAAAAAAAAAAATTACAAAAAAAATTACAAATTACAAAAACATACAAACTATGCCTCAATATATATTTGATGCAATTGAGTCATTGGCTAAAAGCTTTCGATGTTTCTTTTGTTATTTAATTTTCTAGTTGACAAGGTAACCTCTAATCTCTCTCAAGACATCAAAATTGCTTTGGTAGTTCACTGGTGTAACGTCCTAACAAAGGACATGATCAAAGACTTTTTTTTTTGCATTTTTGCAAACATCCAAGGAAATGGGGTTAGGGGTCGTTCGGCCCACTATGGAACTGGGACCGCGAACCAGTTAAAAAACCCTTTTAAAAATTGATAATGGTTACTGGGCCCACATCTGTTTTGCTTTCAATCGAGCTAAGGGTGGCTTAAAATGGTTTATATATTATTAAGTATACAATAGATTTTGTACAGATACACATATAAATATTATACATTATTATTATAACATACATTGCAAATTGCAAAAAATGTAAGAAAATTTGATTTCCGCGGGCTACCCTGGCGCTTTCGCCTTAAGAAAAACCTGAAATACAAGTCTAATTGGTCAATAAACCCTCATCTAAATACAAAATTTAAAAAAACTTTTCTATGTTCTACGTTTTTATCACACTAATATTATAAAGGCGAAAGTTTATGAGTGTGTGAGTGTGTGTGTAATATTATATAGTGTGTGTTTATATATTTGTTACTTCTTCAAGCTCAAACGGTTAGACCAATTTTGATAAAATTTTGTAAGGAGATAGCTGACACCCTGGATTAACATATAGGCTACTTTTTATACCGATATTCCCACGGGATCGAAACTTATGCGGGTGAAACCGCGGGGCGCAGCTAGTAATAAATAAGCCATTCGCCTAAAATAGTTTATATATTAATAGAGAATAGAAAGAGAATAATATTGCAAGGATATAAAAGCTTATACATGTTAATTTTGAGCCGAGTCTAAGCAGCTTGTATTCTCAATCAACTGCCCGTCTCATCGCCGGACGACCGGCATCTTGTCTTCCAGTCCTTGGACCCCACTCTATCACAGCTTTGCTGTTTTGCTTTTTTACTCCATAGGGACTTCTTGACAATGCAAAAAAGCCTGTAAATGGTTTAACAGAAATAAATGCTTTGACTTTGAGTTAGGTACTCAAAAAATACATTATCATACTCAAACTAATACTCAAGTTTAGTACCCACAATCGGAACACGTCGAAGTAAAGTCACGTTACAAATCCGAGTGTGAAAGCGAACGGAGGCACGAGCCCTTCAATTTGTGATCGATGAGTCCATCGCTCTTGCGTCTCGTAGGACCGCCCAATACTCGCGTGTGCAGCACTGGGGTCAGCAGAGTCGTGAGCCTATCTGTCTGTAGATATGTGAGTTTCATTAGAGACCATGTTTCACCTAAAATAGAAACAATAAGTTCTTGTATGTATCCATTTCAGTCAGAAAATAACGCACCCGTCAAGTCATAAATTCTTCTTGGGCTTATTGGAGATGGAGGTTTAACATATACAATATAGATACATATTTCTAAGCATGGTCACTAAAATTAATTGTTAAGCAAATTGACACCCTATATCAATTTGCCGTGTAATAGCTATTTCATACAATTATCAGAGTATAGCACTAGCGATTTTAATATTCACATTTAATACGGGTAATTTATGTTCGTAGTCAATTTGCTCTTAACTATAACTGAGAACCAAGTAGGTTTAGCTTTCTGAATTCTTGATTCTGATCCATCATACATTTTACTATGAAAACTAAAAGAACAAACCTGACGCCTAACACCTTGCAAACCTTATTAAAATATCTAAAAATATCCCAGTCTACCAACTAACTAATACTTACTAAATAAGGATAAAAATCATGAACGTAAATATACATCCAGCCTTTTCCAGTAATTTTTCGTCCTAAAAAGATCCTTAACTATACCTGGCTGTATCTAATACCTGCTTATTAGCATGAAGTGATGGTTTGAAGTCTAGGTAGATAATAGATGTGCTAGAAATACTGGCCACCTGTCTATGAGACAGTGTGTTAACTCAAATTAAGGTTTGCATATTTTTAATAATTGTTAGTTTTAAGTTTTGGCTTTCATACCTTGATCATATTTTATCTGTATTTTGTATCGAAATTGTTTATTTTTCATTGCGTGCAACACTAGTTTATTACTTGTGAATATCTATGGTTGGGTCACGAAAACGAACGGTTCAACTTCAACGCATCTCCTGCAAAAATTCATAGAATTTAAGATTATCAAGTTACAGTCAGTTGTGTGCTAAAATTGGTGATACTCGTACAATACAACCATTATTCAAGTAGTCAGTTCTTTCATTTCATCTCGCCACCAATGTTCACGAAAATCTGGTCACCCACCTCATCATACAAGCCGGTTGCGATTCGAACCCGCCAACCGGAGGGAACACAGTGTTGCAGGCAAATCGACACTTGTCATTATAAGCACTAGTTTACTTGACAGAATATACTGATATCGGTTGATAGTAATGCTGTTTTGGAGATAGAAATCTATCTATCTATAGAAATCTATATTATATTTTTAGGGAAATATTTACTTTGTAAAGTATATAATACTTTAGAAATTAAATGTTCCCCTATATTTAACCCCCGACGCAAAAACGACGGGGTGTTATAAGTTTGACGTGTCGGGGTGTGTGTGTGTGTGTGTGTGTGTGTGTGTGTGTCTGTCTGTGGCATCGTAGCTCCCGAACGGATGAACCGATTTTGATTTTGTTTTTTTTGTTTGAAAGGTGAATTAGTCGGGAGTGTTCTTAGCTATGTTTGATGAAAATCGGTCCAAGATGGCCGCCGCCACAAAATGGCGGATTACATATTTTTCCACAACTCCCTTAATATGGGTATCAAATGAAAGGGCTTGAATAGTAGAATACTATACACTATGATAAATTTCAAATCCAAGATGGCCGCCACCACCAAGTGGCGAATTACATTTTTTTTTCACAACTCCCTCAATATGGGTATCAAATGAAAGGGCTTGACTAGTAGAATACTATACGCTATTACAAATTTCAAATCCAAGATGGCCGCCACCACAAAGTGGCGAATTACATTTTTTTTCACAACTCCCTCAATATGGGTATCAAATGAAAGGGCTTGACTTGTAGAATAGGTACTATACACTTTTAAAAATTTCAAATCCAAGATGGCCGCCACCACAAAGTGGCGAATTATATATTTTTTTCACAACTCCTTCAATATAGGTATCAAATGCAAGGGCTTGACAAGTAGAATAATGTACACTATATTGAAAGGGAATGAGGAATATTAACACTAACGAAATGAAAACTAAAAACTTGAAAATATTTTTTGCCTGATCAATGCTCTAGAATGATGAGGAAAGTGGAGTAGTGACTGATACCTACGACCACTGAGTTTGACTATTTTTATTTATTACTTTAATTATTGTGAATGTCAGTCACTCTGGCAGTTTGAGTACTTGAGCGGCCTACCGAAATGTCCTTTCTTTGGTATTGTTCGTCGAGTCGTTAAGCTCCTTAAGGCGATGACTAGAGCCAAATAGGCTTGTCTCCAACAATTTTTTAGCCAAATCCAAGTTTGTGACGGCGGAAAAAATATAATTATGTTAATCTTGAACATATTTCCTAAAAATTCGTTGTTTCCGAAACTCTGCCCTGTATATATACGATTACTGACGAATGTTTCCTCTGACGGGTCAGGTTCACGCTCTGTGTAGTTCTTTCCTGAAAAGACCATTTCAGACACTAATCTGCACATGGTTAACCAACATTGTGCCTGGACTTTAAAAGAGACTGACCCCTGAGTTAGTTTCGCCATTTTTTCTCAGGAGCAGATGAAAGGATGGATTATTGGAGGCAGATAGATTATTTTTGATATGACGTCAAAATAGATTCCGATATCCTACGGGTATTTACAGAATAAACAGTTTTATTTCATCCTATAGTTTTTTAGGGTTCCGTAGTTCTGACAAGGAACCTTTATTGTTTCGTCATGTCCGTCTGTCTGTCTATCTGTCCGAGGTTTTGCTAAGAGACCGTTAGTACTAGAAAACTGTAATTTTGTAGCAGTGTGTAGACAAAGTGATAAAAAAATATAATTTTAGGAAAATATTTTTTTTTAAGGTAGCTAGCTCACCTACGTGTGAAGTTGGGATGAATATTTTTTCGTCGTCTACTCCATCATGTGGGGTATCGTTGAATAAGTCTTCTATAATGACTTGGGAATTGCTAAAATTATTTTTCGATTTAATGCTCCATTTACGAAATATTAAACTTTAAAATGAAAATTTTTGTTCCAGTAGGGCGTCGTCCCCCCTCTAAAAGCTAAACTGCTGGCTTGAAAAATCTGGAAAATTTCGCTATGATAGAGCATTTCATAAACTTTAAAGTAAAATTATAGCGGTTAAGATAACTTCATTAGTTTAGCAGTAATATTGTTATAATGACCCTAATATCTTTACCATTACTTATATTCAGAATAAAGAACAACAGCATCGTAATATATTGTGATAACGGGCTACTACGGAACCCTACACTGTGCGTGACCCGATACGCATTTGGCCGGTTTTTGAAGAAATATTTTGTTACACTGGACACGTTTTAACGCCCAAATTCTTTGTTTTGAACACAATTTAAGGAGTAAAATATAACTTTCCTGCATCTGTCCGTCAATCAGTATTAAATATCTAAATAACTAAGTATTTAATTTCAATAGTTTTAGAAAAAAATATATTTTCATAATCTCATAACAAACTAAATTAAAAGTCTAACTAACTATATAAATAAATACGTAAATAATAACCAAGTTGCATTCAATTAGATGCATGATTAGCCTAAGCTGTAGGGCTTGTGCAGATAGTGGACATATGTCCACCTCATATCAACATCGTATAATTATGCTTATAGATTTCAATCGCAAATTATTTGATGCCGTATATATAATAAAGACTAGGTTCTGCCCGCAACTTCGTCCGCGTAAACTTTCTTGTTCCCGTCGCATCGCATCGCCATCCAGAAATTAGCGCATTCAAACCATAGAAATGTAAAGAACTTCTTTCATATATCTATGGTTCAAACAACCAAACAAAAACCGGACAAGAGCGGGTCGGACTCGCGCACCGAGGATTCGGTACCATCATGTTTTTAATTTTTCATCGGTGAGGCTATATTTGTCAGACACTGTGCACTGCGGTGTAAAATATTGCAGTTTTATGTCAGCGCCATCTCTTTATCTTTTAACTTTTATTGATGATTTCAGAAAAAGTGTGCTATTTAGAGACTTCGTTTTATTTTTTCTGTGATCTTTACATAAACTTCTGTCGCATAGAATTATTTCAGATTTTTCTCTTTGCAAAGTTCGGAGATAAGGGGGGGAACGGTATTTTTTTTACATTTTTCATCAAAAGTCGAAAACTTTGCGGCTTAAACAAGAAAGAAAGAAACGTTCGAGAATGTGCAAACTGAAGAAGAAGAAGAAGGAAAGAATCTTTCTTATTTGCAACAGTTGGGCAAATGTCATCTAAAACTATTCCAAATTTCGATAGCATTAGCAGTTCTTGAGATACCCAGCCGTGACAGACAGATAGACTGAGGCTCACCATAAGGGTTCCGTTTTACCATTTTGATACGAAACCCCAAAAATACAAACAGACTGTTCAGATCTATTATTAGCACATAGATACTTATAGATATGCTATTGTTTAGTTACATAATCTGGAAAAGGTAGATTGCTATTTTTGTGTACCCGTAATTTGTGACACTTACTGACATGCTACACCGTAGCGTCTGACACACGCTGTAGTGTCCGACACTCACTAATACGCCTTATATGTGACACTACATAAGGCATTAATCGACCTCATTAGGCCTGTAGATAAGGATCAGCTGATATTCTAAGCATAGGCACTCACACTTGCGAGTTATGCCTGCCTAGTACGGAATAACAGCGAGATGCTTAACTTTTAGTAGGTATGCGATATTTAAATGGCTAAGCTTTATCGTTATCCCTAGAAATAGGGCAGGTGGGTGTTAGAAATAGATACTACCTTTAGAGGTCTGTCAGAATGCAGAAAAACGGTAGAGATTGAACGAAGCTATTTCTAAGGCAACAAGTACCTATATTGGAATATGCTTTTCCTTGTATTTTTTACCTTTTGGTACTTATTAGTCAGTCAATTGTTTTTATGCTAAATAATAACCACCACACAGGTCTATCGATCAGGTTAAGCTACGCTTGCCGCGGTTGGTCTGTGGACGGGTGACCATCTTTACATATCAGGACCCCTCCGTGTCTCGGATAGCACGTTAAGCCGTTGGTCCCGCCTGGCATTCGTGGATCTTTGGCAGTCGTTACGGTTAGTCAGAAGCTTGAATGTTTGACAACCATGTCTTACCAAGGGGTATCGTATTACCCGGTTACTGGGTTGTGGAGTTCAGATAGGCAGTCGCGCCATTTATAATACTGATACTCTCTGGAAGCCGACCCCAACATAAATAGTTGGGAAAAGGCTAGGCAGATGATGATAGCCAATTGTTTTCAAGGCAGAGTTTTCGCATTTTTGATTTAAGAATCTGATGAAGAAGCCAAGATTTTTTATTTTCTTTTCACCTATACAATTTTGTTTTTTATTTATTTTTTATGATTTTGTTTAGTTTAGTTGATTATTTTCCTATGCGAGTCACAACAAACACATGTTTATTCTTTCTTTATTTTAAAATTAACTTTAATAACTAAATCAGAGCCGAATTTAAAGATTTTTTTTGAGTAAAGAGGATTTGATATCAATGTACGGAAAACAGGGAACGGTAACCTAAGTTTCTTTACCCTTACCTATGCTCATGTTTCACCAAGAAAGAACTCTAAGTACATTTCACACTTGGCTACTTTTTATAGCGTTTTAATGGCCCGCATAAAGTGTGATATTATCTGAAGTCACATCTGACAGAGAATTGCTATCTGCTTAGCCAATCATCGTTAGGCTAGATAATTGTAGACTTTGTAGGCACTCAGGCAAGTTTTCAGGGGTGAAAAAAACAAGAAAATATAAAAAGATATGCAGGATAAAAGCAAGGCATGCATTATAGTGAAATAAACAATTTATTTCTGTCTTAAGATTTCATCATCATAAAATAAATGAAGTCAATTATGATGGATAGGATGTCTTCAAGGTTCTGGACTGGAAAGGGGCTGGCATTAACATCAATGGCGAGTATATAACTCACCTTCGGTTTGCCGAAGTCATGATATTGTAGTCATGACTGAGACTATGGAGGACCACGGTACAATGCTCGATGACCTCAGTAGAGCCTCCGAAAGAGTGGGTTTTAAAATGAACGTGGACAAAACGAAGGTCAAATGCCCATATAACACCCACTCTCATAAAGATCGGAGACGCTACACTCAAAGTCGTGGACGAGTATCTTTACCTTGGACAAACTGTCCAGTTAGGTAGGTCTTACTTCGAGAAAGAGGTCAATCGTCGAAAATGACTCGGCTGGGGAGCGTTCGGGAAGCTACGCAATATCTTCTCGTCCCATATACCGCAGTGTAAGACGAAAGTCTTTGACCAGTGCGTGTTGCCAGTGATGACTTATGGCACTGAAACGTGGTCGCTCACAATGGGCCTTATAAGAAGGCTAAAAGTCACCCAAAGGGCAATGGAGAGGGCTATGCTTGGAGTTTGTCTGCGTGATCGAATCAGGAATGAGAAGATCCAAGGTAACCGACATAGCCCGAAGAATTGCCAAACTTAAGTGGCATTGGGCAGGGCACATTGCTCGCAGAACATCTGTTCTGCCATCATCTGGTCGCCACTCCAGAACCTTTCGGCCCCATCGGCCATCTGGCCGATGGGGCCGAAAGGTTCTGGAGTGGCGACCACGTACCGGAAGACGTAGCGTTGGAAGGCCTCCCACAAGGTGGTCCGACGACCTTGTGAAGGCCGCAGGAACCCGTTGGATGCGTGAAGCACAGAACCGGTCGAAGTGGAGGTGCTTGGGGGAGTCCTATGTCCAGCAGTGGACGTCTTTCGGCTGAAATGATGGGAAATCATCAAATGACTCCTCCCGCTCTGGGTGGAGCGGAAGGGAGTGTCAGACTCTTACTGACTAAAACCCACCCGTGTTCCTTCCTTAGCCCTTTATGTTCCGGGCCAGCGGTAACCCTTTCGGACAATCCCGCTGGGAATAGAACGACTTCATAATAGACTAATAATAATAATTCACTCGACTTCATAATAATTCATTCATTAATATTATAAGTATTATGGAATAGAACGACTTCCATGATAATATTAATGAAACAACCATATTAACTGCTCGGTGTATACAGAAGCTGAGTCCACGTGTTGGCAGTGGTTTAGGACCAAATCTGGCACTATTACATAAGCGACGCAGACGACTTGCACGCGAGGTGTGACCAGGCACGCGAGTGGAAGAATATAAATTAATTAGTTTAAAAAATAAACTGCACTACAGTTGTCATGTTCCAAAACAATCGACATCTCCAAGAAAAAATATATGTAATATTGTATAAATCTACTGTCATGATCCTCACAGGATCTGACCAAGATTAAATTATGACTACAATTTAAAAGAGACTTTGACCACAACAATTTGACTTTTTCCTTTTTTAAGAGAGTTTGTTCCCCATTTCTTCTCAGAGGTAGTCAGATAGGAAATGTCGACTACAGCTTATTTTTTTAATATGACGTACATATAAAAGTGACTCCGCTAGTCCTATTTACTTACAGAATACAAAAAAAAATTATTTCATTTAGAATTAACGCTTAAAATAATTGTATGTGAGACGGAAATGGGGCCATTTTTTCCATATTTCACGCACTACACTAAACGAGGGTAAAATTTTATTACCTATAGCAACAAAACATAAGTAGTTCAGACATACATTACAATTATGAACATTCTCAACCGATGACACCCATTCTCAAGTATGACTCACGCATCAAACCTCATCTTCGTATCCAAAAATATCACCTAACTAATTAGTCGTAGTACTACGCCCCGCGTACCGCTTACCGCGTAGTAGAGTGTACGATACACGCATACGCTCGGTTTACCTAATCTGGTCGTGACTCACCGGGATGCGTCAGCGCAACGAAATAAACACCATGTATCATGTAGGGCTGCCCGTTCATAATCATGCATCATTGGTGTCAGTTATTTTAATGTTATTACTAGTATTACATTTCTATTTGCACTAGCTTCAGCCCGCGACTTCGTCCGCGTAAAATTTCACCCTCCCCCCCTTCACCGTCTTAGGAGTGTAATTTCGAAAAACCCTGTCTTAATGGATACTCTTCACAAAGAACGCAGCTTCCAGGTTTAGGCTGTGCGTTGATATATCAGTCATTCAGGACTTTGAATTTGATATTATACTAGCTTCTACCCGCGACTTCGTCCGCGTGAAATTTCTTGTTCCCCCGACCCTTTCCGTCGCGTCGCATCAACTGCCCGCGAAATCACTTCGTTATCGTTTAGCGTAGGTACTTTATGACTTCTTTTCTTTTTTGCTCGGCACCTAAAGGCCATAGCGTGATGTTAAATAGCCTATAACCTTCCTCAAGAATTGGGCTATCAATTATAAAAATATTTTCTCAAATCCAACTGGTAGTTCCAGAGATTAGCGCGTTCAAACGAACAAACTCTTCAGCTTTATGCTGGTATTAGTTCCTATATAGATATAGATGGATATGGTATAGGGAAGGGCCCGTGACTAAATGATAACAGCCGCACAGGGGACCTAGTCTGCTATTTTTATAAATTCGTCATTCCAACACGATCCCACCACCATCCCATTGTCATTTTGCTAAAAGTTCGTAATCTGCTAAATTCATAATGGTTGATCATTGGTCGGTCAATAGCACAGAAATTATACGATATTCTTAACCAATTAAAAGCAATGACTGCACAATGACGTTCTAATGGTAGGTCACTGATCAAAGGAACTGTCAAAATTTTTGCAGATTACCGCGTAAGTCAGTAATTCATTTTTCACTATGTACGAGATTACCATTCTATGCTATTTCTTTCAAAGGAGTGTCAGTGGTTGACCATTGGAAAGTCATAATGACGCCATTATATTAGTAGATTACCAAACTTGTCAAAATCAAAAATTATGAAATCAATGATAGACCATTCTGGCACTATTGTAATAGCAGACTTGAGGCCCAGGTCGATCGGGTTATGCTACGCTTGCCGCGGTTCGTCTGTGGATGGGTGACAATCTTTACATACCGTGACCCCTCCGTACCTCGGAAAGCACGTTAAGCCCCGGCTGTCATTCGTTACGGGTAGTCAGAAGCCCGGAAGTTTGACAACCAGTCTTACCACGAGGTATCGTATTACCCAATAACTGGGTTGTGGAGGTCAGACAGGCAGTCGGTCTATGTAAAATACTGGTATTCATCAGCTGAATCCAGTTAGACTGGCAGCCGACCCCAACATAGTTGGGAAAAGGCTAGGCAGATGAGATGGATACGGTATAGGGTGCTCGTGGCTATAATCTATATTCTATATGATATCAGCCGCTCGGGTCTATCGAAGGTTAACCTACGCTTGCCGCAGTCGGTTCGTGGATGGGTGACCATCTATTACATATCGAAACCCCTCCGACTTCGGAAAGCATGTTAAGGCGTTATTGGTCCCGGCTGTCATTCACAGATATTTGACAGTCGTTACACTATTCGACACGTAAAAGTCTGACAACCAGTCTTAGCAAGGGATATCGTGTACTGGTTTGTGGAGGTCAGACAGTCGCTCCATGGTATACTGGTATTCAACTGCATTCGGTTAGACTCGAAGCTGACCCCAACATAGTTAGGAAAAGGATAGGCAGATTGATTGATGCATATAAAAGATGTGATTGGAATTGTGATGTGTAATCTGCATTCGCGATTTATTTGCCAAAAATGTACAATAAACAAATATGAATTAATGGAAAAACTAACTTTAATTACTACACAATAAAGTTCAGCTTACGATACAACTTCAAACATTTTTAAAAACTTTAATTAACTTATTAATTATTATTATCTTATTAAGTTTTTTTTATAGTTGCGCTTTGAGGAATGCCCCTCTTTTTAAGTTACTCATTTTACTAAAATCACGAAAACAAATTATACCAACAGGCAGCCCTGAAATATGTCACGGACTATCACTCGACATCTATGTTCTAAAGCCGAATATTTTCCTACCTCGTCACCTCTAGATTTGAACAAACTTCCTTAACTCATTCAACGAAAATCCACCTTTAACTCTTCCACATAGAGTCAATATGAACTGCTCCTAAAATCATTGCAATACCTAACGTTCGGAAAACAAAATTCAAAATGCGGTTGCCATAAACAATTTTACTTTTAAAACGTTGAGATTTCAAATTTTTCGGCCAGTAATATAAAGTTGGCCACTCGTAAGTTATTAGGCTACATATTTTATAGTGATGCATCGATCTTGAGCCGTCAGCTTTGAATAGGACATTTTAAATTGAAAGAATAATACATTTCTTTTTATAATCCACGTGTATATTGCAGTGTGACGCAATGCTTTTGTTCCATTGTATGAGGTACATTTTTGTATGGATTTGGAGGGAAAAGTATTTTGCAATGATGATCGTATGAAGACAGTGATGACATGTACTGATACGATATGCAAAATTAATAAAGATTATTTCTTTGGCCTAGTGGTCGCAAGCCACTGCTGAGCCTGGGTTCGATAGCCGTGTGGGGCAAAGTGTTATTTGGTTTTTCAATAGGCTCGCCCTCTATTATATGGGGCTCAAACATAACTGGAAAAATTTGAATGTACTACAAGTACTCTGCCGAACCCTTCAAGGATTACAGGCGTGATGTTATGCAAAAATTATGATAGAAAAATACAGAGTTACAGAAAATTGATAGGCAGCTAAGTATTGTATTATTAAAATAATGGGCTAACATAACTACTCGTACTTCAAATAGATGTCTAGTTTAGATTCACCTGACAGTAATAGGACAGATAATGGCTTCGAAGCCTCTAATAAAATGACAGGTCTTTGAAAATTGAAAACTAATACATAGTTTCAGTCGAAAAAATCTCTTTGTAAAGAGAATGCGAAATAATATGAAAATGATGCCTTTGAAGTTTGTATTAGATGTAGACAGACGTTCGCACCTCGTGTCAAAATTATGACAGTTGCGTTCAAGCCCATCCTTAGTAGGGCTGTCACGTCTTATGTGTATCCGAATTATTCAGAAATAAACCTTACGTACAAAAAGAATGTTCGAACAAATTGTCGGTCAATATCACTTTTAGGCCATTACGGTTGAAGTACCACTTAAAAACCAACAAAACTCGAATGAAACGCTCGAAAAAACATTATTAACATCAAATCTGATCTCGTTATCGACCAAAACGTGGTTGCTGACACGGAACCACGAACCGCGTAGCAACCAAACGATACACGAACAAAACACTGTAATCTGCATTTCAACTATTTCCTAACATTACGTATACACAATTAAATGTTTCCAGCATTTTGAATAAAAACAATCGGATGTGGGCATCTCATTTTGAAAAAATGCCAACCCTACTTCTCACTTCATACACACTTTCAATGTCAATACCACTCTTATCTCCATCAAAATAAAGATCAATTTTCTATGCCCATTGTTCCAGGGATGGCAAATAAAGTTGGTTGTTATATTTATGTAGATCATTTGACACGCGTCGACAAGCGAGCGTGCGCGCAGGGTTAGCGACCTCCGAATCTATGACCTCAGTTTTGTAATGTACAAGTATTTATTAGTTAATGGCTTAATGATTTAATGGTAGGATTATGTTAATTTGTTGGTTATATTCGGTTTGTCATTACCAGTGATTGCAATCTCGAAATAACTGTTTTGTAGTTTTATAACCGATCTAGGAGATTTTCTATGCAAACGTGGGCTTAAATAAAGTTGTAACTGAAATAACAATCATTTAAATTAAGACTACAAACGCATTATTAACTGCAACATGGATTCTTGTAGAGATTTGCGATATAATTAGAGCCATGCTTGTTTTATAATTACCTATTATTATTATTTTAGGTTTACACCAAGATTGTTTCGATTGATGTCAACCCTGATAAAAATTATGCCATACATTGATATAACAATATGATAGTTCCACTGCTGATTAAGAGGCTTCCGAAACCGCTACACTTAACGGTAACCAAAAAAAAAAATTGCCATAATTACAATGAAAATATGCGGAACAAAGGTTTCTGGCATGAAGCCTAAAAGAAAAATCGCCTGTCTTAGCAAAAAAATAGTTCAATAAATTCTTCCTATCTATCTATCTATCTCTGCTTAACCTCCAGCGTGAAGTTATGTTCATAATTATCTCATAATTAGCGCCACAGACAATAAAACATCTCGTATACACCTCAAAATCTTAATTAACAAGATGTAAGTAAGCGTAACAACTTGATAATATGTCAGTGTACTAATTTACGTTATGACTTATAATAACTTTGTTAAAGTCATCAACAGTTAGTGATAACATTACGATTGTTAAACAAAGCCGGTAATTAGGTAAATGTTAGGCTGGGTGCACGTGAACGACTTAATTTCTATGGACGGCGACTTAATTGTATAATGTGTACTGATTTGATTCGAGGCAATTTTCAGATGTGTGCACTGTGCAGCATGTAATTTTTTCAACAAGCCGAACTTAATGGTTAATTTTTGCTAATAGCTTTAATAATAATTCAGTTTTTAATGTTGCTGACTATTTTGCCACAATTCCTACTTAGGATACTTTTCTACCCATCCTTCATAATATTATAAATTCGAAAGTAACTCTGTATGTCTGTCTGTCTGTGTGTGTGTTACCTTTTCACGCTTAAACCACTGAACAGATTTCGATAAAATTTGGCAGAGAGATAAATTGCATCCCGGGAAAGGACATAGGATAATTTTTATCCCGATAGAATCCCACGGGTTCGACACTACCTAATGCTAGTGCAACCAACGGGCTCTGCTAGTTTTATATAAATTATTGATGGTGTCTTAGCAGCTAAAGACAAATGTTTTTGAGAGTACAAATTAATGTCTACCTCATAATATAAATAGGTAATTGTTTTTGATTCTACAGATCTGTTTGCAGGTTTTTTTGTTTGTCTGAAATTGCTACACAAACCGACAAAAATTCATCCTAATATTATAAATGCCAAAGTGTGTCTGTCTGTTACCTCTTCACGCTTAAACTGCTGAACGGATTTAGATGAAATTTGGTATAGACATAGTTTGAGTCCCTGGAAAGGACATAGAATAATTTTTATCCCGATATTCCCACGGGATCGACACTGATTACCACTTACACTAGCTAAGCTACATACATGAATGTTACAATAACAAAATATTTTTGTCGAAGTCGCACCTACTGTAGCCGGTCTATGGCCGAGATCTATAAACGTTACTTAGCACGAACTTAGGCTAAGCGTTATTCCTATCACTGTCGTCGCAACTAACAAACTACAAGTGCAAGATAGTCAGAGACGGGAACATACCTAAGTCAAAGCATGAGCTAAGTAACATTTGTAGATCTTTGCCTTACTCCTAACAAAACTTAAACAAGAAATGTCTCACCTATAATTATGTAATTAAGTTGACAACTAGCGCTAAGTTAGCTTCAAGTAATGCTAAGTGCGTGGCGGGCTATTATCATTGTTGTTCGGTCAACGGGCTACATCTGTCGGCTAACTGACCCTGTGGTCAATTGGTCAGGCTATTTTTAGGATGGGAGTTGAAGAAATATATAAGAAAAAAAAGTGGCAACACTGCCCGGGTGACATGTCAAATCTTTGTTCCGTATTTTAAAATTAATTTTAATTAGTAATTAAGTAAAATTAAGGTGTAATTTTATGTGTAAACGTAATTCAATTGCATAAATACTCAGGATTATTGTTTTCCTGTAAATAGATAAAGTAATAAACAGTGTTTGTTACACACCGGTAACCTAAAACCAACAGCTGACGTTCGAACTGCGGATTAAAACGGGGAGTATTTGCTTACTTTTACTTTATAATAGCACTCAATTATTGTCACTGTACCTCTGTTACACATCCTCGTGAAGTTTTAGCATAAAATAGTTCGCTGATTAGCTTAGCACCCTGCATTGGCTTTAAATCGCATTGTTTACATCGTTGAAAACGAATCTTAGCGAAGATTCTGTTATTCTTATTCTGATCTTTAATATAATACAACAATAAAACGTTCATGTTCATTGTTTTCGCATTGCCGTTATACCAACGGTAATACATATATTTAAAAAAAAAATTGCTTTAAAATCTAGGCAACCTACCCACATACATTAAAGTAAAATCGTAAGGCAATAAAAATATATCCTTAGCCTTGAAAATAGCTCCTCAAACCAATTCAGTACATAACCAACCTAATTTCTCTACTGATCTACGATAACTTCTCCCATTTTCCCTATCATTTCCAACTTTATTTTATTTGTCTGTCCACTTTTCTCACCGTTACTTAATTCTAATTTCAGTAACAATTCCTGAAACCATGCCTGTGATGACCCGTAAGGCTACTGCTCAGGAGATGGACCTTAAATTGAGAACGGCCCTCCAAAAACTTGAAGCAACAAAACTCCAATGTGACCAATTGCTACTGGAGAATGATGAAAGTGAGGAGGAAATCAAGAAAATTGTTGACAAAAACTCAAGCCTTAAACGGGAGCTAGTAGACCTACATCAACAGTATCAGAATGTTGTTGATGAACGCGATCAACTGAAGGTAGTCACGGATGGTTTCAACACCTGTAGTAATTTGTATGAGGAGGCCTTAAGTAGAGTTAGGGACCTAGAAGATGAATTAATTCATGCTAATAGTCGTATCACTCAGTTAGAAAAAGAAATAGAATGTAATCAGGTTAAAGAAACGAACCACTTATATAATGAATTATTAAATAGTAATTGTAACCCTCATTCATTAACAACTATTGACCTTACTGAAGATTCCTTGTTAAAACAGAATTACAGTTGTAAATTAAGTCATAACAAAATGAAAAAATATGCAAGAATGAATAGAATAATTAAAAAATGTAATCAATTTAGAAAACAACAAAAACACTTTTCCAAAAATATTTCACTGAGGAAAGAACGTGTTGATCTAATTAGTAAATTAACCAATTATCAAATTAAATTAGAAGACAGCAAAAAAATCTATGAAATTGATACACAGCGCTTACAGTCTGACATACAGGAACTTGAGGGCAGACTTAGTTCTCTTTACATTAAATATGTGGGTTCCCAGAACCAAATTAAAGAACACATTCTTGCAGCAAATGAGTTAGTTATGTGTCAGTGCACGTGTCAGACAGTTCCACACCCTGTCGCTGTCCAGCCTGAGGTAACGGAGGACCCGTCCCAGACTGAGAGTTTGCCTCAAGAGTGTATCCTTAACCAGAATGTATCTGAAATAGTACAAGATCTTTCTCAATTGGGACAGCTTGAGACTGGTCCATCTTTCAGTAGTCATGATTGTTATGATTCGGTTATGTTCTCGGATAGTATAGGAAGAGGTTTAGGTAAATTAATTAGTAACAACCTGAGTTACTCTACTCAAAATAATTGTATGCCAGGGTCAACCTACAAACAAATAATGGCATCAGTAACAGGAAATGTATTTAATCCTAAAACTAACATTACTGTATTTGTAGGTAACAGTTCTAAGGTAAAAAAATATGAAATAACTGACTGTGTAACTGAGTTGTTAAAGTTAAATTGTAATAAAATAATATTGTGTGCTTTTCCATATTTTAAAAAATTAACAAATAGACAAAACAATAAAATTATATTCATATGCTTAATAAGCATATGCACTTTTTAGTTAGTCATTACAGTGACAAGCTTGTATATTTTGACACCAACAGTTTTGTAGAAACTTTAAAGTCGACTAGGGATACTGTGTATCTGCCTGTTAGCTTTAGACACATAATAGCAAGGCTATTAGCTTTTTATATAAACTCAGACATAAGTATTATGTCGAAGTCTTGTATTATTAACACCACAACAGTTAGTAATAATACTAATAATAAGGTGGTTTGCCTGAATGAATGTAGCTCAAATGCTATAAATATTTATACAAATTATACGAAGGAGGTTCCATTTCCCTCACGCACTATGAGCTCATTGCCTGGTGATGACATTGAAGTCTTGGGATTAACTCCGGATAATCATTTAAACTAGTTTGTAAGACAACAGAAGGTACCAGTAATAATATTCTTATACCTAACAACAACAAGGTATCTTCTTGCTCTAAAATAAGTAAATATCAAAAAGGAGATCAGCAGAATGCCTTGACATTATTTCATCAAAATATTCAAGGCATTTCTTCCAAATTATTAGAAATTGAAATGTTTTTAGAAAAAACAAAGTTTGACATTGTTTGTTGTACTGAACATTGGTTAAAGGATTACCAAATGTTAATTAATTTTGAAAACTATAGTGTGGGCAGTTGTTTTAACCGTAAATCTATGCTACGTGGAGGTTCCCTAATCTTGATAAAAAATTGTTTAAAATCTAAGCAACGAAATGACATAGTGGGTTTATCAATTGAACATTGCATCGAACTGTCCTGTGTTGAGCTAGATAAGCATGTCGTAGTGTGCGTTTACAGACCCCCTAATTATCAGAACTTTTCTGTATTTGAGTCAATAATGGAAGATGTCTTAGCGAAACTTGCATCCATTAACAAAGCCGCAATTATTTGTGGTGATTTTAATATTAATATTTTGGAAAATAATTCTAATAGCAGTAGATTATTAAGCCTTTTTAAATCGTTCAATTTATCAAATGTTTTTACAGAACCGACTAGAATAACTCCAACTTCTGCTACTTGTATAGATAATGTCTTTTGCGATTGTGATTATTTAGATAAAGCCATCGTCAACTATCTGCCGTCTGATCATAGTGGACAAACGGTATCTTTTAAGTTTAAAACACTTTTGCAAAAAGTGCAAATACAATTTAGACCAATAACGACTGGTAAACTAAATAGATTCAATAGTACCCTAAATAATAAGTTAAATGATCTGGGCCATGATAGGGATGATGCAAATAAATTGTACGAGGATTTCTTTTCAGTAGTGTACACTCAATTCAATACAACTTTTGAAAAGAAAACAAAAAACATTTGCCCTAATTTTATATTTAGTGACTGGGCAACTAGAGGTATTAGGATAAGCAGGGAAAGACTGTTCGAGCTGTATGGCCTTAAGCCTGACATCAATACTGTAACTTTCAGCAAGTATGTTGCTACATATTCCAAAATTTTTAGAAATACATGCAAAATAGCCAAAGCCCTGTACATTAGCAATAAAATCAAATCAGCTGAAAATAAAATAAAAACAGTTTGGAAAATTATAAATAACGAAACTAGTAGAAATAAAAAACGAAACACTGATTACACATTGGAGACTTCACGTGGAGCCATAAGCTCTAACTTAGAAGTAGCTCAGGAGTTTGTAAAAAAGGAGAAGGATAACGCTCCCATACAAGTATGGTCCAGCACGGACATTAATAAAACAATATTTAACATGAAGGAATATTTGTACTTAATAGTCCTGTTTATATTTTATTACTCCAGAAGTCGGTGGTGACGAGATATAAGACATTTTAGGTGAACATTCTGGTATGATATTTTGACGTTTAAATACAGTAGACAATATGTTCATTGTCGTGATGGTCCAGTGGTTAATGCCTCGCTTCTCATGCACGAGGTTGTGGGTTCAATTCCGGGCAAGTACCAGTGTCACTTTTTTAAATTCATATGTAGTTTCCGAGATTATCTAGGACATTACTGACATCGGTGAAGAAAAAAACATCGTGAGGAAACCTGGACTTCTAGTTAAAATAGATATCGCCAACCCGGTCTTGAGCAAACGTGCAATGCTCGTGTCTCTTCGGTACGAGATGAGATAATAATAGGCTGGTATTATTATTATTTACTTTTAATCATATTTAACTACGTGTGTACAATAATGTATAGGTATCACATAGACCGGTCCCGTGCTTCTCGCGAATTCCTGCGACTTCTACCGGGTCATATGTTCAGCATGTGAGGCTTAGGTACCTATGATCAGCAGTGGACTTCTTTGGCTGAATGATGATGATGACTATTATTTTAAAGAAAACTCTTTAGTTCGTTTGTAAGAACGTAATACTTATATGAATAAGTGTAGTGATCAATGCTCGTTCTTTCTCTGTATGAGGAAATCAAATCAAAAGTCATTTATTCCAACTAGGCTGAGAATCAGCACTTTATGAACGTCAAAATTACATAAGACAGTCCCCCAAGACGCCCGACATAAGACATTTTTGTAATATCTATGTTCTGGTATCCTAAAACAAAGCAATGTCTTTCTGTACTATTAGCTCTAGAGAATCTGGCAATGTGACAAATATTTCAACATGTGGAACTTCAGGGACTGGTGGAACTTCAGGGAACGGTAGAACCTCGGGGACTGGTGGCACATTTATATTTTCTTGTTGCTGACCGTCGTCGTTGACGCTGTTGGGCCGCCTAGGTACTGGAGATTGCGCTCTGTAAGCTCGTTGGCGGCAAGGGTGGCAAATAGAGGTTGTCGGTCTCACCTATATATACGAAAAAGTTCATAATGTATCATTTCATAACATAATAATTGTATAAACATATTGAAGCGCAAACATTTTTCATACTAACTTGTTGAGGAAAAATCCTTTCAGATATAACATCATGAATGTGTCTATTGCTCTCAGAGTTCCGTGTCAGTGTGTGAAAACGAACACGCATCAGGGATCTTCCACTGTTTACACACACATTACGATGGCAAACACTAGGGTTTGGTCTTCTACTTGTACCAGACTGTGATAATGTCTGCCTAGCCAGTAACTAGCAAGAATGGCACACATTATCAGACGCAGTGACCTAAAATAAACAACTTACATAAGTATAAACAAATAGCTACACCCTTACAAGACGTGCTGAAGACGTTACTGAAAACTCACGCGTGTTAAAACTCACCAATCGCGGAGTAATCCACTGTCTTATAACAGATTGTATTTCATCCGAATACCACAAATGTCTCCTTATGCGAAACGTTGCTATACCACAGTTAGTGCAGCGCTGGTTCTCCATTAGAAATAGGGCAAAATCAGTTGTCCAAAGTGCAAGTAGCCAAGGTACAACAACAGATATCCAGAAATAAAGCCAAAGGTCATCTAAAATACCACAAGAAATCATTCAATATGCGAGCCACAAGAACCTACACAGGAATTTGTGTATTTTTATCTATGACAGGAATGACTTAAATTGTCAAATTATTAATGAAAGGCAAATGTCTTGACTTTGTCATGACAATCGACATAAAACCCATATCACACGTACCTAGCTGCAATATGTATACAAACATACATAAACTACCTGCTTATGCCATGCGGGAAGGCAGAAACTATAAAACGCCCTCTACTATGTATTATGACCCTTACCTACTTACTCGTTTTGGTTTGTCCACGTTCATACATCTAGTTATTTAGGCGCGTCACAATAATAAAACTGATATATTGTGTTGTATACATAAGGTGCAGTCAAATATATAATTATTAGGTTTAGCTGTGCATGTGTTTAATATAACAGAAATTATAATAGGTATGGTAAATGTCACAAAAATATGTCAAAATATATTTTAAATCACCTTACTATAATAATACAATAATGTGTCCTGCACTAAATATCTGTTAGACACTATCTGTTAATTTCTATGTAATTATGTTATGTTGTATTGAGTTTCTCAGTAGCAGCGTGGAGTCTGGATATTGTCCCGGTTGATGGTAATAGGCTCGCCCTCTATGTCATGGGACTTGAATATAACTTTAGAAATGGGGGGGTAGGTACTATAGGTATACCTCTGCCTAACCCTTCGAGGATTACAGGCGTGATGTTATGTGGATATTGGGTCAAACACTATATCGAATTAAGATTTATTTTAAAAACATCTATTGCTTCGTCTGTAACTGCCTTAACAGAAGAATACAGTGTTTCCATTACTTTGAAGAAAACTACTACCACCTACTTGATTTATTGATTTTTAATTAGAGATAAATAAAATGTGTCTTTTTTACTTTTACTTCCGTTATCACTAAATGCGCATAAAAATATATATTTTTCTTACTCTATTATCTAAAATACAGGTAAATACATGTTGTTTCGAACGATGAACATGTACTAATTACCATCTTATTTCAAATAATTGCAACATTTGAAACTCACGGATGGAAGTCAAAATAAAACAAACAAAATAATACCCTTTTAAATAGATATTTTCCTACACACATGTGCGGAGAAATGAAAGTCATGATAGAAATTCAAGTATTATAAGTTTTTTTTCAAATATATTTAAGTCTTTGTCCGTGCAGGGCCACACTTTATCCATGTCCTTTCTTTACTAATATACCATCAAAAACGACGGAAGCCTTAAATTCCTCATCCGACGTATCAATTGATTTATTAAGAGCAAACGTTCCAGCCTGCCCGGTTGAATTTCAATTTACACATATTAACCCCGTAACAGTAATAAAAGCTTTTAAGCAAATTAAGATCAAATTGACCGAAGATCTTTGGGGAATGTCCATTAAAGTCTGTGCCTCCATAATTGAGACTATTGCACCTTATTTAGCCTTAGTATTTAATTCGTGTGTTGATCAAGGAGTCTTCCCCGATTTAATGAAATTCAGTAAGGTAATACCACTTTTCAAATCTGGGGACAGTAAAGACACCAATAATTATAGACCCGTATCCGTGTTGCCGGTTTTCAGTAAGGTGTTTGAAAAGATAATGCTTAATCAGATGCTCAATCATTTTAACACGAATAAAATCCTTCACGATCAACAATATGGTTTCACCAAAGGACGTTGTACGACCGACGCCGGTGTAACCTTATTAAAACACATTTTTAACGCGTGGGAAGAGGCCCAAGACGCCATAGGAATCTTTTGTGACCTCTCTAAGGCATTTGATTGCGTCGATCACGAAACCTTGCTTTTGAAACTTGAGCATTATGGGCTTGGAAAACTTGCGCTCAGTTTAGTTAGTTCTTATTTAAATGACAGACAACAGCAAGTTCAAATAAATGGTGTCAATTCACATGGTTTAACAGTAAAAATGGGTGTGCCACAAGGCTCGATATTGGGTCCTTTCCTCTTTTTAGTGTATGTTAATGATCTACTCCATTTATTAAAAAATCAACCACAAATGGTGTTATTTGCTGATGACACTTCCTTAATTTTTAAGGTAAATAGACGTGCTACAAATTATGACGAAGTAAATAACGCCTTACTGCAGATCCAAAGTTGGTTCACTGCTAATAATTTAGTATTAAATGGGAAAAAAACTAAGTGCATAAGATTTTCTCTACCAAATGTAAAGAGTAGTGATTGTGAGATAGTATTGAATCAAGAGAAACTAGAATTCGTCGATGAAACGGTTTTCCTGGGGATCACGCTCGACTCAAGGCTACAATGGGGTCCTCATTTAACATCTCTTGCAGGACGGCTAAGTTCAGCAGCTTATGCTGTCAGAAAAATCCGCCAATTTACTGATATAGATACCGCGAGACTGGTCTATTTTAGTTACTTTCATAGTATCATGTCTTACGGTATTTTGCTTTGGGGACGGGCTGCAGACATTGATTCTATTTTTATTCTGCAGAAAAGAGCCATCAGAGCCATATATAACCTCTGCAGGCGAGATTCTCTAAGGGAACTGTTTAAGGAAATTAACATCATGACGGTACCTTGTCAATATATCTACGAAAACATCATGTATGTAAGAAAAAACTTGCATCTTTTTGGTAAAAGAGGTGAAAGACATAATTATAGTACTAGGAATAGGGACCTATTAGTTCAACCAGGTTTCAGACTGGCTAAAGTAGACTCATCTTTTATGGGGTACTGTTTAAAATGTTATAATAAAATACCTCCCCACATTCTTCAACTGAATGAGACAAAATTCAAGTCTTGTATAAAACGCACACTATGCAGTCAGGCATATTATAAGTTAGGGGATTACATCGCTGATAAAAATGCCTGGCTCAATGCTGGTCCTGCTCCACAACCACAACTAATTGATTAACATTTGAAAATACTGTTGGAGCTGCTGAAGATTGTAAGATTATCTTTGCATTGTATAAACTCAATTTCCTTTGCATTGTATAACTGCATAGCACAGATGTGAGTTCTATGTAAGTATACCTTCTTTACCATTTACCGGGTAATATGTCTTACATTGACTTGAATGTGCCATGGCGGCTGATAGTATGTCATGCTCACACAAATGTCTCGCTGACGGTGGCGTGTGTATTGGATCATTTAGCTCCCTTCAAAATGGTTGAGCTGAATGGTGCTGATCCATGCGTCATGTTCGTGAACGGGCGCCGTCAGTTGGGGCTGGTCATCACTCAGCTGCCTAGGCTTATTTTTAATTATTTTATTTTTGGATTGTTGTCTTCTTACTATTTGCTGTACTCTGGACGCTCTTAACGCGTACGTATTTTTTTACATCGTTCTCACATATAATTGTAAATTCAACATTAATGATGTAACTAATATTTTTGTAAAAATACAATTTAAAAGAGTGTCCATGGAGTTTCTTGCCCGTTCTTCTCCATAGGTACCTACGCTTTGGAATGGGCAACTAGCTTCATATTTTCTGACTGACCGACTTCTTGACAATTCAAAAGTGCCTGTAAATGGTTTAATTGAAATAAATGGTTTGAGTTTGAGTTTATAGTCATTAAAAATTAGAAAATGTGGAGCTAGACAAGTTATACCAATCATTGTTTTTCTCATATTATTGCTGTTAACTTGACTTATGTCTAAGATAGCTACTTAGTTCATATGTTGGAACTTGTATCTAGTGTCTAAATCATCTTAAGTTTGAATCTTACCTCTTACGTAAAGGGCAAACGCTCACTTTTCTAATTTAGAATTAGTAGGAAGTTTAAACAGGAAAACTAGTAGGTACTTATAAAAGGAAAAACAATTAATCGTTAACTACTGAAAAAACTCCAGCCACGAGACTCATCTCCAAAACAAAAAACAATACAGTAATTCTAAACATCTATCAAGTTGCGTTGAAATTATTTCCAACCATTTTCAACATGAAAAAAAAATACAACCTGAGGTTGTACAATCAACTATCAATAACTAAATAACAATCGCTTCTCACATACTGATGCAACAAAGAGGAAATTGTTTCTTAAAACGTGATCAGAAATCGCTCATCAACATCGGATGCGAAACAACTGGGATAACTGATCAGAATGCTGATCATGAAATATTGTGGGGAAGATAGTCAAGTGAGTGCTTATAATGTTTTATTTTTCATGGTTAATCATGTAAGGGGACGAGCCTATTGCCACCCACCGGGTACAAGTCCAGACTCCAGACTGCTCTGTAAAATTCTTGATGGAAAACCCAATAACTCTTCGCCCGACCTGAAAATTGAACTCAGGACCTCATGCCTAGCTTAGCGCTTGCGACCGGGAACACCCAAATATTCCGAAATATTTTATTCCGTATTTCGATGTTCCGATTATCAAAAGTCCGAATTTCATAATACCTAAGAATTATAATCTCTATTATTAAAAATCACGAAATTTATTGTTCCGAAAGTCATAAATGCGATTTTCTTGTTTTCCGATTTTCATATGTTCGAAGAATCAAATGCTCGATGGGTTCTCGGTCCGAAAAACGTCATTCCGATTTTCAATTTTCCGAATAACCTGTTAAAATTGGTACTCCCTTTCTTCTCCTAAAATTGTTTGTCTGAAAGTCATTATCCATAACACGTTTTATAAACTTCAGTAACCATAATGTTCAAAAATTTGAAATTTTGTTTTACATAATTATCTTTACTTCTAAATCTATTCTGTCATAATATCGAGTACTATAATAATTGAATCTCCTAATTTTGCATGAAATAAAGTCATATGTCCTAAGTATTGTATTATGTAATGTGTATTATTCCTAATGTTCATTTATATTAAAATTGTTAGCTCTAAAACATTTGCTAAAAATTAGGTTTTAGTGACAGAAACGAATCGCTGTAAATCCGACTCCACGCAGTCTTGTCTGCCCTACCCCTAGAGTGTAATTTAAAATCGCGTAGGCGCGTAGGGGCGAGGCGGCCCGCGGGCTGAGGAGCAGGAGGCTGTGAGCGAGCCGCCGCAGCTGAGGTTGGCCGGCGAAGCCGGCCAGCAAGCCGAAGCCGTGGTGGTGAGCGAAAGCCGTCTGCGACGATTAGCACGCGTGGGGCCGCCGGAGAACCGTAGCGCCGGAGCCGTGACAGAAACCATGCCTGCTGCATGTCGCATGCTCGCTTGCATGCTGCATGCTTGCTGCATGCTTGTTGCATGCTTGCTTGCATGCTGCATGCTGAGTGTTTGCTTCCATGCTGCATGCTTGCTGCATGCTGCGTGTTTGCTTCCATGCTGCATGCTTGCTTGCATGCTGCATGCTTGCTGGCATGCAGCATGCTGCGTGTTTGCTACCATGCTGCATGCTTGCTGCATGCATGTTACTTTAAACCCTTTACACAGAAATAGGGGCCCCGCGAAAAATACCTTTACCGTGCATCGAAGTCTAGTAGTATCGCAGTGAAGATCTAAGCTATCGCGGAAACGTGCATTGAAGTGTAGTGGCGTCGCAGAGACGGGTCTTTCGCAGTTACGTGCATCGCAGTATTGTAGCATCGTATTAGCATTTATCGATATTTTGTGCGTATATTTGTCTTGCTATTCAGTTGTACAAGGCGTTTTTATTTCGGAATTATAATTAATTCGGAATTCTAATTAATCGGAATTCGTATTTTTGATGTTTCGAATTTTCATTAATTCGGACTTTTTGTTATTCGATCTATTGGAACTCGGTATTTTGAGAATAATACTTATAAACGTTAGGAATATTGAAATTTCGGAATTATAAAAATAGGATGAATGATAAATCGGAGTTGTTATATTAGGAATTTTGAACCATTCGGAATTATGAAAATCGGTATTTTGAAATTCGTATTTGTGACTGTCGGAATAAAGTTTTTCGTATTTATGTAGTGTACCCCTTGCGACCACTGTGCCAATGAGGCAGGGACCAGTTTCCATTCTCGTTAATTAGTCTTTAATTAATATGAATGAATAACGAATATCGTATTCTTCGATAAAAGTGATATTTAACTTCTAAAAGAATGCTTCCATTGTCGTGTAGACAGCGTAGACACCATAAAATAGCCTCTATTTGGTATTTCAAAATATTTGGTATTTTGTCCGTAACCGCCGCATAATTCGACGCCGCCCTTTAAAAGTTTATTAAAAGGAAATTACGATTCGATGCGAGCAGATAACTGCTTCGGTGAAAGTGCGAAATGTAACCGACAATTTCCGAACAGTTTTTGCTACATTTAATTGGTAATTTTTCAAGGTGCTAGCTTTCGTGGTGGGAACACTTCATGGTGGGTTCCTTGAGAAACGGTTTGTTTGGGAAAGAATCTTCTGATTGAGTACCTAATAAATAAGGCTTTAATCCCGGGAATCTCGGTCCCGAAAATTTCGTGTCTCCATGATTTTTACAGCGTTCTCTATGTATTCCACCACCATACCATACTGCGATCGCCAACCCGCCTGCCAAGCGTGGCGATTATGGCAAACCCCCCCCCCTTTTGGGGGAGGCCTATGTCCAGCAGTGGACGTCTTTCGGCTGAAATGATGATGATTTTTTGGTATTTTCGAGACCCGAGACTAACTTTTTCGGTCACAGGAATAACGAGAATTTTGAGACTTGAGCCGCGGGTTACTTTTGTAATAAAATTAGGTCCTCTCTGTCTGAAACCCCAACACTCGCCGTTTGTTTCTTACGTGCAAACTACAAAAATGAAAAAAACTTCAACAAATAAAATTTTAATTTGCGTTTGTTTAATAAAGTACTTGATTTAAATATCTTGTTTTGACTGCCTAATTACATAGCCTATAAGTAAGAAACCTAGTTATGAAATAGTCTCAAAAGTCTCGTTTTCTTCGGGAATTTCGAGACCACATCGAGGCCCCATTTTTTTCCCCCAGACCGAATTTCGGCCACGGCAGCCAATCTCATCGGAGACTAGCCATCGACGTGGGAGATATTATAGTGCACAAGCGTGTGCGAAGACACAGGTGCACTCTCTCTTTCTCCTCACTCTCATAGTCCAATGAGATGGCAATCCGACACGACCGGAGAGAGATTAGGCGCAGGACCCTTAACGTACTTTCCGAGACACGGGGGTATCACACCGCCATCTTCCAAACTCCAGCCTGTTACTGAGAAATTCCTAATGAAAAAACCCAATAACAGTTTGCTCAACCTACTATAAGGGCACCTACGATGCCTATGGCCAAGGTCAAGCCTTCGGGTAATATTGCTGTACCTATGCGTCACAGGAACTACAAACACACGCGCACTATCAAATTCCGCGTCAATATATTTGCAGGAATAACTGATCGCGAACCTATGCTGTTCTTTTGATATCACTGTCAAGGTTGTAACAGATTTTTACTTTTATCTTGAACTTTTTCACTAAACCATAACCTGTAACCAAGAACCAAAGAGAACCAAGGTAACCGACATAGCCCGAAGAATTGCCAAACTTAAGTGGCAGAGGGTAGGGCACATTGCTCGCAGAACAGATGACCGATGGGGCCGAATGGTTCTGGAGTAGCGACCGCGTACTGGAACACGTAGCGTTGGGTGGCCTCCAACAAGGTGGACCGACGACCTTGTGAAGGCCGCAGGAACCCGTTGGATGCGAGAAGCACCAAACCGATCGAAGTGGAGGTGTTTGGGGAGGCCTATGTCCAGCAGTGGACGTCTTTCGGCTGAAATGATGATGATAACCTGTAGCCTGTGAATCATAGATTGGTTCGATCTATATCTAGATCCTTTTTTCGAGATATCACTAAGAGATTGGTCGACTCTTCACGTGACAGAGGGCTAACCTATTTTTTGGCCAAAGAATCAGGATTGCCATACAACGTGGCCAATGCTGCTGGACTTTTGGGCACTGTTCCTGTTGACAGCGATGCGGACGAACTGTTTGATTCCCTATGATTCTTTTCCTTCTTTTTTTTACAGACATGTTACATATTATTAATATTATATTAAGTCTGTTAACTTAATATTGTGTAAATATTATCTTGATTAATATTTTCATATCCTCAAATGATTTTTTTTACTTCAACTGACTACAGTTTAACTCTCTACAAAATTGCTAATAATGTGACATTTTCTCATCAAAATAAGTATAAAGTTTACATTTATTGACTGTCTCGTTGGTCTAGAGTGGTCGCAGGCATTACTGCTGATCATGAGGTCCTAGGTTCGATTTCCAGATCATGGGGTTTCCATCTGGAATTTGAGTGACCAGTGAGTAATGGTGGCCCAATGGTAACGGCCGCAACTTACGAGTTGTAGTTCGTAGGTTCGAACCCAGACAGGCGCTTACTTTGTGTATTTAATTTCATCACCACTGCTCTCAAAACGGTGAAGTAAAACATCGTGAGGAAAGCAGCATGTCCTAGAACGAAAACTTGGAAGACATGTGAACTCTACCAACCCTTACTGGGCCCGCATGGTAGATTACAGCCTACTCCCTCTGGAAGAGAGGAGGCCTGTCAAACTCAAACCATTTATTTCAATTAAACCATTTACAGGCACTTTTGAATTGTCAAGAAGTCGGTCAGTCAGAGAATATGAAGCTAGATGCCCATTCCAAAGCGTAGGTACCTATGGAGAAGAACGGGCAAGAAACTCCATGGACACTCTTTTAAATTATATTTTTACAAAAATATTAGTTACATCATTAATGGTGAATTTACAATTATATGTGAGAACGATGTAAAAAAGACGTACGCGTGAAAAGCGTCCAGAGAACAACAAAACATCAATCCAAAAATAAAATAATTAAAAATAAGCCGAGGCAGCTGATTGATGACCAGCCCCTGTGTCCCAGCAGTAGGAACATTGGGCATAGGTTGGCTGATTATGCTAGCCCAGGGTCTGAATTTGTGCCCGGTTGATGGCATAATGCTCGCCCCTATTACATGGGCGAAATGTGAGTGCACAGCACATCAAGCTACTACAATCTGTCAAATTTCTTTAATCGATTTTCAACTTCAGCGCTAAAGCTTAAAGTTCAAAGTTGATTGGGAACATTTGACAGTTTCGGGTAGCTTGATGTGCTGGCGTCTATACTATAGGTACTCCTGTGCCTAACCCTGCTGGATATACAGGCGTGTGTTATGTTAATTTACATAAAACAAAAGCTATCGCCTGCGGTTTCGCCTATAGTCACTGTTAAAAGTTCACTGCAGTAACTAGCATCGGTTACCTTAAAGTTTTATTACTAAGGATACTTAATAGTTTTTATCCTGTACAGAAATGCCCTGAGGAAGCGAAGTGCATGTTTAATCTACGAGTAACATTACTACGTTAACTTTAAGACTAGGCGAAATGTTATAAAACTTATTAGAATGGTGCACTAAGAAAAGGTGTATCGTATTACCCTGTAATTGGTTCGTGGATGTCAGATAGGCAGTCGCTCCATGTTAAACACGTGTCTTCTGCATCATCTGCGTCAGCTGCATCCAGTTTGAATGGAAGCCGAAGCTAACAAAGTTGGGTAGAGGCAACAACAACAGATTGATTGGACCTTGTTGTAAACGAAAACATAAATAAAAGACTAAAAGAAAATATTGCTAAATCATTTACAGGTGATCAGAAATCCCTAGTAACTTACTACACCATTTACAACTATATTAGTTATAGGTCTATAATTTTATTAAAAGGGAAAGTTTTTATATCTAGTATCCCGTATAGGAAATCATTTAATACCCAAGTCAGACCCTAAGACCATAAAAATAAGTAATTAGTCTTATGATTAGATAGGTCTATTAATCAGTACAACTCACTCTGGGTAACAAGCAGCTGGTTATAGACTTAATGACTAGGAAATAAACAGTAAACGAACACATGTCAAAGGTGTGCACTAAGCTACCATAAACATCAAAACAACTGCTGCCACTTACATAATTTTTCAATCCACTCATACAACTCCATACATTTATCTAAACTCTGAACAATTGATTCGCAACCCTTATGACTCCTCAAAAATTCAAAACATCCATTCATATTTCTCAACGGGATCATTCAACTATCAATTGATAATGTCATACACACGTCAAAATCAGCTGTATAATGACAGATGCAAGAACCGTTACATTTACTATACTAGCATCTTGCTCATTCAGAAAATTCGAATTTTAAAATTTCGTGTATGCCCGCCCTGCCGTTGGTCGGCGGCTGCGTGCGCAAGCGATTACGCATCGTAGGTAGGGTAGTGTGGGGTAGAAGGGACACGTTGAATTGGAAATTATTTATGGTTTGAAATAATTTAAACGGTTTTCAGATAATATTGAAAATATATTATGACAAAACCTTATTTTTAGATTATTGATTTGTGGAATGTTATTTTTCTTTAGTAAAAACGCCTTTTGAAACAATTATGAAGAATTTAAAAACGAAGGTCTTAAAGATAAAAACCTTATGTGAATGAATTTATTACGCTCAGATGTTTTTATATTCTTGTGAGTGTTTTACGACAAAATAATCGTGTTAGTCATGGGGTGTAAAAGTAACAAGACAGTGAATCAGCCTTTAACGCCAAGACGCTCGTAACATTGATTTCAGGTATGCATTGTTAAAAATGAGTGCACCAAATACTTATAAATTAAAAAATACTAACGTAGGCACTCAAATACATTTAGTTTTATTTTACAATACTTTAATAATACAGCACGACCTTAAATTTAACTAGTCATATAATAAAATGATAGTACATGTTTAAAACGACTTTAAACAAGTAAAAACAATTAACTCAAGAACAAAAAAAAACTAAATACAAAAAAAATACACGCTATATAACGCAATATTCCATAGCACAAAACTATAATAAACAAACCCGATTGCATCTAAGACAGAACCAGTATAATTTAATTACAGACTTATAAACAGTAAAAAGAAATGGCCACTGCAGCCAACTACGCCGCGCCTCCTCATCTCTACTCACACACATACAAATTGCACTTGTCAATCGACGCGCGCGCACCTGGAGCAGGTGGTGGCTTATATCAGCTGTGAGACCGGCTTGTGCCAAACTACTACACCGCATTTTTGTGGTAAGTCGGTTAAATGACCTAGTTTTTGATTGGTGGAGTAATTGATTTTGATTAAGGATGTACTTAGATAGATATCGTGAAGGTCTTCCTATGGCTAGGTTTGTAGTTAGAGTTTCAGACTTCTGACTTAATGAGTAGTGTGTTGCAAACGACAGTTGAGTTTTCTCTCTGTGGCACGAAGCGGAATCAAATTAATTATGTAAAACAATCACTTAGTTACAGACACTAGTATTTATTACTATAGATAGTGGCAAAAGTTAAGTTTAGATTCTAGTTATGGATAAGCAGCATCCCAATTGCTTAACACCGAAGGATTTGGTTTCTAATCTATCCATACTAATATTATAAATTCGAAAGTAACTACGTCTGTCTGTCTGTATGTTACCGCCTAAACCACTGAACGGATTTCGATAATATTTGGCAGAGAGATGATAGATTGCATCCCCGGGAAGGATAAAGGGTAGTTTATCGACACACCTGTCGGGTGAAGCCACGGGCGGAAGCTAGTTACTTCATAAGTTTGAAAATTCGTCTGCTCAACAACGTACGCAGTGAATGTTGTTAAACTGTCAATATGAAAGGC
The DNA here is from genome assembly GCA_916614155.1 of Mesoligia furuncula. NCBI lineage: Eukaryota > Metazoa > Arthropoda > Insecta > Lepidoptera > Noctuidae > Mesoligia > Mesoligia furuncula. The sequence goes on along the minus strand of OU744809.1, from coordinate 1,518,900 downwards.
ATTGCCATTGCAAGTGTACATACTTTCCGCTGGTATGCCCTGTACAACGTCACTGTCAAAATTTGCGATCATTGTTAATCCCCGAGTGATAAAAAACCTTAAGTAAAGTTATAAAAATTAGATAAGTGCATAATCCAACTTTTGTTTTTTAAGGTTCCTTACCCAAAGGGTAAAAACGGGACCCTATTACTAAGACTTCGCTGTCTGTCCGTCCGTCTGTCACCAGGCTGTATCTCAAGAACCGCGATAGCTAGACGGTTGAAATTTTCACAAATTACCTATGTATTTCTGTTGCCGCTATAACAACAAATACTAAAACAAAATAAAATAAATATTTAAGGGGAGCTCTTATACAACAAACGTGTTCTTTTCGGCGTTTTTGCCTTGTGGTACGGAACTCTTCGTGTGCGAGTCCGACTCGCACTTGGCCATTTTTTTATTTTACTTAGGGCTGATTTTTCAATCATCTGATAACTTTATTCGAGGAATAATTTTGAAATTTTGACAGTTATTTCATACAAAATCTGTCAAACGCCAATTTTATTCCCTGACTTATTTTTATGTACCTACATTCTAAGCAAATAAAGACCTATTCTATTCTATTCTATTCTATTCTATTCTATTCTATTCTGAATAAAAGTTATCTGGCGATGGAAAAATCAGCCCTTAGTCTACTTTTTACTTACTTAGTCCCACAGCTAAGCACAGGCCTCCCCCAAATCCTTCCATGCATCCTCTTCTACCGCCATCTCGATCCAACCCTTGCGGTACGCATCTAGGTCGTCTCGCCACCTCTTCCTGGGCCGGCCTGGGCGGCACCGTCCTTTTCTCAGGTAACACTGTGTGGAGACTGTTGCCTGACGTGACCCTCCCAATCCCATTACAGCTTGGCAGCCTTTTTGCCTCCCCATTTTGGAGCGCAGCGTAGCGTTTTGTATTCTGCCAGTTCTATAAACACTCGTTTTAGATTAAAACACTTTAAAACAAAAATATGACTTCTCCACGCCATCCATTTCACACGTATCCACAGAGCAATTAATTCTGTAATCGTGGAAGTAGCGACACTACTGCTATTATTGCCATCCGTCACGCGAGCTGCCACGCGCCTGCGCCGCGTGTCAATCATCCACTCACTACCATTAAGGTGTCATTTAGCCACTGTTTACTTCAGAATATTACAATAATATTCTGTTGTTACTTCTAAAGCTTTTAGCGCCACGCTACGAATAAAAATTGAATAAACATAATCATCGGCCCATGACGTTCCCACTGTTGGGACATAGGTTTCCTCTCTGTGAGAGGGAGTAGGGTGTAATCCACCACATGCTCAGTACCCAGGGCAGGTAAGTAAATTACCTGCCTAGGTTTGAACCTCCTACCTACATCTCGTAAGTCACGGTAGTCCATTAAATCAACGCTGCAAAATACCTTTCTGGTCTGATAAAAATCACCAAAGTAATCAAACAAAACATTTGATATATTTTAAGAGATTGATAATTTGTTTCTATTTCCAAATTATTACTTTTTGGAATAATCCTACTAATATTATAAATGTGAATGTTTGTGAAAATGTTTGGATGTTTGTTACTCAATCACGCGTAAACCGTTGAACAGATTTGGATGAAAATTGGCAAATAGATAGACCATTTCCTGGATTAAAACATAGGATACTTTTTATCGCGATATTCCCACGGGATCGAAACTTACGCGGGTGAAACCGCGGTGCGCTGCTTGTTAAATAATATTATAAAGGCGAAAGTTTGTGAGTGTGTGTGTGTTTATATGTTTGTTACTTCTTCACGCTCAAACGGCAAGAGCAATTTTGGTGAAATTTTGTATAGAGGTAGCTGACATTCTGGATTAACATATAGGCTACTTTTTATCCCGATATTCCCACGGGATCGAAACTTACGCGGGTGAAACCGCGGGGCGCAGCCCCAATCATTAAGTTGAGATGAAAGAAGCTTGATGGCACTCAATGTGACCTTAATAAGCTATGTTTATATACATAAATACTTACTATTGACGCGTCTTGCTCTGCCTTTAGTTGAGAGGTCGCAAGCGCTACCTGAGCATAAGGTCCTGCAATCAATCCCCAGATCGGGCAAAGTGTTATTGGGTTTTTCCATCTGGAAGTTCACATTAGCAACCCGTAGAGTGGGTTTGGTTGGTGGCAATGGAGCAAGCCCCTGTTACATGGGACATAAACATAACTGGCGAAATGTAGGTGAACTAGAGATACACCTCTGCCTTACCCTTCAGGGTTAAAGGCGTGATGTTCTGTTTGTGTAAAAAGGGGGTTTATTTATAAACGACTAGCAGTTCTTAGCGGTTTCACCCGCATAAGTGTCGGTTCCGTAGGAATATCATGGTAAGAACTATCCTATGTCCCTTCCCGGGACTCAAACTATCTCTATACCAAATTTCATCCAAATCGGTTCAGCGGTTTAAGCGTGAAGAGGTAACAGACAGACAGACACACTTTCGCATGTAATATTAAGTATCGTTCGTTCGTTCGTTAAGTATCGTTCGTAGACGTCCACTGCTGGACATAGGCCTACCCCAATTTTGGGAGGGTTTGCCATAATCGCCACGCTTGGCAGGCGGGTTGGCGATCGCAGTGTGGTATGATGATGGAATACACAGAGAACGCTGCTGCCCATTCTCCGGTACGATCCTTAGTCGCCTTTTACGACACCCACGGGAAGTAAGGGGTGGTGGTATTCTTTAAGTCCGGCACCACACAGACTGTATTAAGTATGGATGGATGATTAAAGTTAAGTGACATTTAAGCGTCAAAAATGTACCTACGGTTAAACAATCGCTAATCACTATTTACCTTTAGGCAACGTTTATAAATAAAGGGTTACTTTATACATTATCTCTAACAAGACTGAACTATTGAGCCTTTGAAAATACTGTGTTTTCTAAATTTGTCTTTCTATAGAGCTGAGCAGCTGCCATAAAAGATCAAAATCAAAATCAAAATGTTTTATTTCACATAAACCTACATGGGCACTTATGAAACGTCAGAAGCTAGGTGCACGGTTCCAATTGGTCGTTTCCTATGGAGAAGAACCGGCAAGAAACTCCATGGTTACTCTTTTTAAAAATAATTGGCTTTTACAATGTTTCCAGATTACAGTAGGTATGGGAGGACAGTGCAGGCCTGTCAACAAGTACCAAGTACTTGATAAAATAGAAAATGGTCTACAGATCTAAAGTCTATAAGGCCTACAAAGTCCTCACATTTACAAAATAAGAATCTATCAAAAGGATAAATAATAAAAAAAATAAAAACAATAATAAAAACCTACTAGAACCAAGTGTTATGATTCCCATTAAAACCACTAATAAAGAGGTGAAAATTTTCAATTATCTGTATATAATGTCAAATAATAAAGAAATTATGTCAAAAAGTATATAATGTCAAATAATTAAGAAATTATGTCAAAAAGTATGTAAAAAAAAAAAAAAATTAATAAAAATTAAACATTGTAATTTGAGAGCAGTTAATAGACATTTACATAGTTATGCCGTTAATGAGAAGCCAGGGAAGCCACATGTGCAGAAGGAATTATTGCCAGGCTACCTTGTCTTCAACGTAGTCTTTAATCTTATAATATGCTTTTTTGATAAGGACACGTTTAATGAGGGTTTTGAACTTTCCATCGCTAAGTTCTGTAACCGGCTTTGGCAACTTGTTATAAAAACGGATGCTGTTTACAAGAAACGACTTGCTAGTTTTAGTTAATCTAAATTTAGGTAACACAATTTCATTTTTACTACGTGTATTTATATTATGGAAATCGCTTCTTATTTTGAAGAGTCCTAAGTTTTTGCGAACATACAAATAACTTTCTTAAAGGTCTCATCATCATCATCATCATTTCAGCCGAAAGACGTCCACTGCTGGACATAGGCCTCCCCCAAGCACCTCCACTTCGACCGGTCCTGTGCTTCCCGCATCCAACGGGTTCCTGCGGCCTTCACAAGGTCATCGGTCCACCTTGTGGGAGGCCTTCCAACGCTACGTCTTCCGGTACGCGGTCGCCACTCCAGAACCTTTCGGCCCCATCGGCCATCTGTTCTGCGAGCAATGTGCCCTGCCCACTGCCACTTAAGTTTGGCAATTCTTCGGGCTATGTCGGTTACCTTGGTTCTCCTGCGGATCTCCTCATTCCTGATTCGATCACGCAGGGAAACTCCAAGCATAGCCCTCTCCATGGCCCTTTGGGTGACTTTTAGCCTTCTTATAAGGCCCATTGTGAGCGACCACGTTTCCGTTCCATAAGTCATCACTGGCAACACACACTGGTCAAAGACTTTCGTCTTGAGACACTGCGGTATGTGGGACGAGAAGATATTGCGTAGCTTCCCGAACGCTGCCCAGCCGAGTCGGATTCGTCGATTTACCTCTTTCTCGAAGTTAGACCTACCTAACTGGACGGTTTGTCCTAGGTAAACGTACTCGTCCACGACTTCGAGTGTAGCGTCTCCGATTTTTATGAGAGTGGGTGTTACATGGGCATTTGACATGACCTTCGTTTTGTCCATGTTCATTTTAAGACCCACTCTTTCGGAGGCTCTACTGAGGTCATCGAGCATTGTACTGAGGTCCTCCATAGTCTCAGCCATGACTACGATGTCGTCGGCAAACCGAAGGTGAGTTATGTAAAAGGTCTGCAAACTTAAAAATAGATATTTAATTCTATGTCCATGTTAGTAAGAGGAATCGGGAGCAACCCTATGTGCTGATGGTGATCACCGGGATGGTTTTAGTGAGGTAAAAATCCCACACTCCCCGACCATCCCCGGACGTCGTCGGGTGCTTTTTGATGGTTTCACCCCACAAAAAAAAAAGGTAGGCAGGTACCTTCTACGTAAAACATAAATCTTCTACAGTCGACAACCACAGCCAATACTTTCTGCTTTCTTTCTCTAATTTACTGATCAAATTAACCGATCTAATTGATCTGGTGACAAGTTAATGTTATAACCCTACAACCGGCTTATTTTAACTTATGGCGACCTAATAAATTTATTTGTGACAAGTGACTTATATTACCGCCCATGCGACTGACATCTTGCTCCAAACATTAAAAAATAAAGACCGAATAAAAACCGAGTGTCAAACAAACACCAAACAAAGTTTTCAAACGATTAGCATGACGGGCAGACGCGTCTAATAACTAACTAGAAACATGCAATAAAAAATCTAATCTAAAGTAACATATTAAAAGGGACATCTGCTGGCCCTAGGTTCGACTCCCGGCGGCAAATTACATAGGCCTAGCAACTAGCCAGCTGCTCGAAAAAGGATAATTGTTTTAATTTATTGCTAGCACTTTCTCTGCGTTTTATATTACTAATATTAAAAATGTGAAACACAATTTTTTTCGTTTTGAATCAGCATTTTATTAAGTTGGAATTTGTGTTTCAGCTTATAAATTATGATAGTGATAAGGGTTACACAGGTATTTGCTTAATTTACAATGAAAGAACTTAGTTCATTACAATCTAGTTAATTAAGTTTGTGATTAATAAACTTTCAAAGAGTGTAACTACATGATTTCTTAAGCATAAAAAATGTAACGCATAATTTGTTAAACAAGATCGAACTTCGAAAGTTCACCCACAGTTCACCAGTTCATATCCCATGCTCAGACCAAATAAAAAAACAAGACAGAGGGCTGTCAACAGTAAAGTGAAGCCGGTTTCGTAAACATGTGTGCATATAGTGAGGTGTAGTTTGATTGTAAATGGTTGTAAATGTGTGCGTGTGAGCGTGTATGCACAGAGCGGAGGTGTAGTTTTTGCATGCTTCACTGTATTGTTCGCAGCGCTATGTCTTGACTTTTTATTTGGTCTGAGGTCCCATGTACAGGGGCTGGCCAAATCCAGACTGGGGCTGTTACCAAGAAATTCCAAATGGAAAAAACCCAAGAACAGTTTGCTCAACCCAGAAATCGAACCCAGAACCTCATGTTTGGCAGTAGTGCTTCTGACCATTAGACCAGGAAGACCTGTTTATAACTTACTAGACTGACATTGACTCCCCGAATAAGGCAACGCTGCTGTACGGCAGATTAAGTCAAATCTTACAATAGTTATATAAGTCACTAGCTTCCGTCCACGGCTTCGCCCGCGAGGTATGTCGATAAAAACTATTCCGTGTCCTTCCCCGGGATGCAATCTATTACTCTGCTACTTTTTATCGAAATCAGTTCAGTGGTTTCGGCGTGAAACACAGACAGACAGACAGAGACAGAGTTACTTTCGAATTTATAATATTAGTATGGATTATACGAGTAAATTAATCAGCCTCTTTTCTCAGCCCTAAATCGATCTCATAATGATAAACGACTCTCATCGAAGCGGTGATAGTTCAAACAGTTCAACTTACGAACTTGATCGGAAGGTTACAAGTTCGATTCCGACCCTATTAAACCTTAGCACATTTAACTTGGTGGTTAATCGGTATTAGTGATGCATCACGGGTTAACAGCGATCTTTATCTTAACCCCTTTAATTACTTTAGTTAATATTCTTAGCAGATAGTTAGCCAAGTAGGTTATAAAACAAATGAGGTTTGTTGGAATTTGGATTAGCTGAAGCAATTTGGGTGGGCTCGGTGCAAAAAACTTTGAAGATGAAAAGGGCGTTGCATAATGTTATTAATTTGTATTTAAATAACCTAATTATTATTAGGTAGGCCCTTACTATCCATATTTAAATTATAAACCATCTTTCCATACTAATTAACTAACACCACCCCGCGGTTTCACCCGCATAAATGTTGATCCCGTGTGAATATCGGAATAAAAACTATCCTATGTGCTTTCCCGGGACTTAAACTAACTCTATACCAAAGGAGAAGGATAACGCTCCCATACAAGTATGGTCCAGCACGGACATTAATAAAACAATATATATCATGAAGGAATATTTGTACTTAATAGTCCTGTTTATATTTTATTACTCCAGAAGTAGGTGGTGACGAGATATAAGACATTTTAGGTGAACATTCTGGTATGATATTTTGACGTTTAAATACAGTAGACAATATGTACATTGTCGTGATGGTCCAGTGGCTAATGCCTCGCTTCTCATGCACGAGGTTGTGGGTTCAATTCCGGGCAAGTACCAGTGTCACTTTTTTTAAATTCATATGTAGTTTCCGAGATTATCTTGGACATTACTGACATAGGTGAAGAAAAAACATCGTGAGGAAACCTGGACTTCTAGTTAAAATAGATATCGCCAACCCGGTCTTGAGCAAACGTGCAATGCTCGTGTCTCTTCGGTACGAGATGAGATAATAATAGGCTGGTATTATTATTATTTACTTTTAATCATATTTAACTACGTGTGTACAATAATGTATAGGTATCACAAAGACCGGTCCCGTGCTTCTCGCGAATTCCTGCGACTTCTACCAGGTCATATGTTCAGCAAGTGAGGCTTAGGTACCTATGAGCAGCAGTGGACTTCTTTGGCTGAATGATGATGACTATTATTTTAAAGAAAACTCTTTAGTTCGTTTGTAAGAACGTAATAAATGAATAAGCGTACCTAGTGATCAATGCTCGTTCTTTCTCTGTATGAGGAAATCAAATCAAAAGTCATTTATTCAAACTAGGCTGAGAATCAGCACTTTATGAACGTCAAAATTACATAAGACAGTCCCCCAAGACGCCCGACATAAGACATTTTTGTAATATCTATGTTCTGGCATCCTAAAACAAAGCAATGTCTTTCTGTACTGTATTAGCTCTAGAGAATCTGGCAATGTGACAAATATTTCAACATGTGGAACTTCAGGGACTGGTGGAACTTCAGGGGACGGTAGAACCTCGGGGACTGGTGGCACATTTATATTTTCTTGTTGCTGACCGTCGTCGTTGACGCTGTTGGGCCGCCTAGGTACTGGAGATTGCGCTCTGTAAGCTCGTTGGCGGCATGGGTGGCAAATAGAGGTTGTCGGTCTCACCTATACATACGAAAAAGTTCATAATGTAGGTATCATTTCATAACATAATAATTGTATAAACATATTGAAGCGTAAACATTTTTCATACTAACTTGTTGAGGAAAAATCCTTTCAGATATAACATCATGAATGTGTCTATTGCTCTCAGAGTTCCGTGTCAGTGTGTGAAAACGAACACGCATCAGGGATCTTCCACAGTTTACACACACATTACGATGGCAAACACTAACCCACTTGTACCAGACTGTGATAATGTCTGCCTAGCCAGTAACTAGCAAGAATGGCACACATTATCAGACGCAGTGACCTAAAATAAACAACTTACATAAGTATAAACAAATAGCTACACCCTTAAAAGACGTGCTGAAGACGTTACTGAAAACTCACGCGTGTTAAAACTCACCAATCGCGGAGTAATCCACTGTCTTATAACAGATTGTATTTCATCCGAATCCCACAAATGTGTCCTTATGCGAAACGTTGCTATACCATAGTTAGTGCAGCGCTGGTTCTCCATTAGAAATAGGGCAAAATCAGTTGTCCAAAGTGCAAGTAGCCAAGGTACAATAACAGATATCCAGAAACAAAGCCAAAGGTCATCGTAAAACACCACCAGAAATCATTCAATACCGCAAGCCACAAGAGCCACAAGAACCTACACAGGAATGACTTAAATTGTCAAATTATTAATGAAAGGCAAATGTCTTGACTTTGTCATGACAATCGACATAAAACCCATATCACACGTACCTAGCTGCAATATGTATACAAACATACATTACCTACCTGCTTATGCCATGCGGGAAGGCAGAAACTATAAAACGCCCTCTACTAAGTATTATGACCCTTACCTACTTACTCGTTTTGGTTTGTCCACGTTTATACATCTAGTCATTTAGGCGCGTCACAATAATAAAACTGATATATTGTGTTGTATACATAAGGTGCAGTCAAATATATAATTATTAGGTTTAGCTCTGCATGTGTTTAATATAACAGAAATTATAATATCGTAAATGTCACAAAAATATGTCAAAATATATTTTAAATCACCTTACTATAATAATACAATAATGTGTCCTGTACTAAATATCTGTTAGACACTATCTGTTAATTTCTATGTAATTATGTTATGTTGTATTGAGTTTCTCAGTAGCAGCGCGGAGTCTGGATATTGTCCCGGTTGATGGCAATAGGCTTGCCCTCTATGTCATGGGACTTGAATATAAGTGTAGAAATGGGGGGTAGGTACTATAGGTATACCTCTGATTAACCCTTCGAGGATTACAAAGTCAAAGTCAAAGTCAAAGTATTTATTAGTGTGTTTTTTGGTGATACAATAGGTCTTATAATTAGGATATGGTAACTCAAAAAACTACCCATTAGGGCATACACTATTTACCAATTTAAGAATATAAAATTAATATTACATACAAATTAACATAAACAATAGGTACTTCGAATACAATCTATTTTTATAATTAATAAGTCAAGTTTTTGAGTTGTCAAGCATAAATACATAATTATCATTTAGTTTACTTATTACATTTTGTCAAAAAGGAATTCGTCAATGGTATAATAGCATTTTTCAGTCAATAAGTTATTTAATCTCCGTTTAAATTGTGTCAAATTAAGATCTTTAATATCATTTGGTATTTTGTTGAATATCTTCGGGGCCATACAGAGGATGCTTTTGTGCATAAGGGCGGTCTTTGAGGGTCTTAGACATAATTCATGGCGATATTCTTGTCTTGTCGATCTATATCGTTGCTCTGAAGCCTTTTTAAACAGATCGCTATTTTTCTTGACAAACAATGCTGTCTCGTAAATGTAAATACACGGTAATGTTAGTATTTTAAGTTGTTTGAAATGCGGTTTGCAACTTTCCGTTGATTTGAGACTGCATATTGATCTAATGCATCTCTTCTGTGCTTTAAAAATGTTCTCTTTTTCGCAGGAATTTGCCCAAAAAATTACTCCGTAACGTAATATGGAATCTACATAGCCATAATACGCAGCTACAACAGCTGCCTGATTAACTATTTTCTTAAGTTTATATAAAGCAAAGGCGAACCTACTTAATCTTGTTATAATAATTGATGCATGTTGTTTCCAAGTCAGTTTTGAGTCAATTGTCAAGCCTAAAAATTTTATATGTTCTACTTTATCAATTTTGTTATCGTCAAAAGATATATTTATGTCAGGAGCGGTCAATCTTTGTCGAAATTGCATAATTTTAGTTTTATTTAAATTTAATTTTAAATTATTATGTTCAAGCCAGTTAATTGATTGTTGCAATGCGTCTTTGATGTCAAATTCATAATTTCTATTTTTATTATTTCTTACTATTACCGTGCTGTCATCAGCAAAAAGAACCATAGGAAAAGCGACGTGTTTTGGGAAGTCATTTATATATGCTAAAAACATCGGCGGACCCAATACGCTGCCCTGTGGGACGCCAAAAGTGATTTTACGTTTTCCTGAAAAATATTTAAGTTCTTTTTTATCCTTTTTGGAAATACGTCTAATTTCTGTACATTGCGTTCTATTGTCTAAATAAGACTGTATAAGAGAAAGTGCATTGCCCCTTATTCCATATGCATTAAGTTTATGTAGAAGTATTTTATGATCAACTAGATCGAATGCTTTCGTCATGTCCATAAATATGGCGCTAATGGGAGTTCTTTTATCAATATCTGTCATAATAGTATTAAGAAAATCATAGATAGCCGTATTTATAGATTTGTTTTTCCTAAAACCCTTCTGTTCCTTTACCAAGATGTTGTGTTTCGTGAAAAAGGAACACATACGGTGATAGATAGCCTTCTCAAATATTTTTGATATTACTGGTATTAGGGCAATGGGTCTATAGTTATTAATATCAGTTTTGTCATTTTTTTTAAATAAGGGCTTAATTATTGTTGGTTTTAGTTTATCAGGATAAATTCCAGAGCTGATACTAACATTAATGATGTGGCAAATAGGGCCAGATATCACATCGGAGACAAATTTTAATACTCTTGTAGAGATAGCATCATACCCTACACTAACTTTATTTTTTAAATCTTGTATTATTCGGTATACTTCATTTGGTGTAGTTGGGGCCAAAAACATTGATTCACAGCATGTATTCGGTATCTCATAGCTCGCAGATCTTGAAGCCTTCGAAAGTAATTCTGCTTGATTCACAAAGTGATCGTTAAACGTGTTCGCTATGTCACTGGGGTTTGTTATAGTAACCCCGTTATTCTTTATTTCTGTTATATGTTCAAAGGGAGGGCAATGTTTATTTTCATTTATGATCTTCCATGTATCTTTTGATTTATTTGTTGATGTCATTATCTTATGGTTATTTTTTGCCTTTTGCGTCAGTTTTATTATTTTCTTTAGTTTTTGTGAGTAATTTTTAAGTTTAGTTAAGTTATTGGTATTAGGTTTTGCTCTTAGTTGCCAAAGAAGTTGTCTTTTATTTTTGCTACAGCGTCTTATACCGGGTGTTAACCAATTCGGATTCCTTTTTAACTTAATTTTTTTGTTGATCAAGGGGAAACATAAGTTATAAAACATCTGGAATACTTCCATAAAATTATTGTACGCTACATTAGGATCATCAGCTTGATAAATATCACAAAACGATAAAGGAGTTAAACATGATCTAAATTTCGTAAGATTACCGTGACTGTAATCACGCGCTGTAATACTCCAACTGTTAATTGTACAAGTCTTTTTAACGGGGATCTTTAAGATTTGGGCTGTGTGATCTGACATGTCAAGGTCAATTACTTGATGGACACACTTTTGCGTAAAATTGTGCGCAAAATTATCTATACATGTGTTACTTTGTAACCTAGTGGGCTCGTCAATTTGCAATTTTAGATTATAGCTTAATAGGTAGTTGGTAAACTCAACGGAAGTTCTATTTTTTTTCAATATGTTAATGTTAAAGTCACCACATATAATGACATTCCTGCGTGCTTTGTAACAAATCTTAGGTAAGAGAATATTTAATTTTGAGTAAAAAGTATCAAGATTATTTGATTTAGGTACTCTGTAAATACATACAACGATAATGTTATGCTGTGTTAATTCGATTGCGCAGCACTCGAAAACTCCCTGAATCGAAAGTTTCCTGATATCTTCAAGTTCTCTATATTGGTGGCCGTTTTTTTTTAATATGCACGCTCCTCCTCGTTTTGTATCTCTAGAGTAGCACGCTGCCAAATTATAATTAGGTAAAGTGAGAAAGTCTTCATATCCAGTTTCCATGAAGTGTTCGGTCACACAGATAACATCGATGCTGTTTTGAAGGTCAAGTAGGTGCAAGAGTAATTGGTCTGCCTTATTTATTAATCCTGCGATGTTTTGATGCATTATTGACAGATAATTATAGAAAAAAATGGTTTGAAATGTCGTCAAATGTGTCCTTCGTGTCAATATTTTTACTATTTTCCATTTGGATTTCACAAATAGTTTTTTTGAGATTAATAAATACGTTTTCCATACCTGTGTCGTTTAGGCGACCTTGACGACCCGAAAACATTGTATTATCATAGCATAAGTCAGCGTTTGAGTCCAGCAGATAGGCATATTCATATGTTGTGTTATGCAAGTACAAAAGATTATTAAACATTTCAACTCGTGAGTTATATATTGTTGTGTAATCACCACATTGTCTATAGATTGGGAGACATATAATTACATTGGTATGGCTTAATTTTTCGATGGTTTCTTTGATATGGTAGACTAAATCGTGATAGTTTTTAGTTCTTAAGAAGTCTTTTTCTCCTATTAAAATGACACAATAGTCGGTTTTATTATAATGTTTGATCTTATTTTCTATACCCAGTAGGAGTTGTTCAATGCTACCATTTGGATATGAGTAGTGGCAGAAGTCATAGCCAGTTGCAAAAGAATCCTCTATAATGCTGCAAAGTCCATTTCTGTTGTTAGCGCTTATAATACATAGTTTATTTTTTATTGTTTCTTTGGTCAGGTGTCGTTTGTCGATGAACTCCTCACGCATTGAGTGTTTCATTCCAGAGGTGTCACATTGAGTTGCCTTATTAACCATCTGGGGTGTGGTTACCGGTGTTGATTTATTAGTCATAACTTTCTTCGTCGACTTAGGAGTGACGCTGAGATCTATTGTAGGAACTGTTTGAGAAGATTTTTTCTTTTTTGGAGTGATATTAGGCATGTCCGTTGTAAGTTTTTTGTAGATGTTTTCTTTTTTTGTAAATTTTTCTATGGTCTTTTTGAGATTTGTGTTGTCCATATTTAAGGATTCAACTTCGCGATGTGCAGTCTCCAATTGCAGAGTCAATTCTTTAATTTTGTTTTTTAGTTGAATAATTTCTTCACAGTCCTCATCGTCTGATAAGTTTGGTAGACTGTTACTAGTAGTGCCATCTAGTTCACTATTTGTTAAATTAAAATCTTCACTTTTTGTTTCGGAGACTCTTCGGTTGCGACGTTGCGTGATGTTTCCGAAGAAGTTCATGTTTTATTCAAATTTGAAATTGTACTAAGTCTCAACAGAAATTTTTATAATTCCAAAAAGACTATGTCGATAGTGAGGTTCGAACTCGAGACTTGTGACATCTAGGTGTAGACGTTATCTCAGATGAGCCACGGAGACAATTAAGTTGTTAATTGAAATGAGTGATATCTTGCTACTACTCAATAACAAAATACGGGGTCCGTGACGATGACTGTGACATTCAAATATTTTTCCCACCTACTGCCACTTCGATTTATAAAATTGTTTTGTTAGTTTTTGAGACACTTATTGATTATTTGCACAGTTTCTTCACAAATCGCAGCTATGTATACTATTATGGACTGTTAAAAACAATGTACTTTTATTTTGACACTGATTTTAGTTCGTATGTGGACGATATTGAAATGTTGTTTTTATTTAGTTTTTAATGAATATTATGTCCAGATAACACTTTCACACACTAGTTGCACTGTTTTCTTCACTTTTGTAGTACATTAGTCAATAAATAGTTCAATATCATATTTTTAAGACAATTTAATACGGGAGCACAATGTTTGCGTGACGACTACCGCCATCTATCTATTACAGGCGTGATGTTATGTGAATATTGGGTCAAACACTATATCGAATTAAGATTTATTTTGAAAACATCTATTGCTTCGTCTGTAACTGCCTTAACAGAAGAACACAGTGTTTCCATTACTTTGAAGACAACTACTACCACCTACTTGATTTATTGATTTTTAATTAGAGATAAATAAAATGTATCTTTTTTACTTTTACTTCCGTTATCACTAAACGCGAATAAAAATATATATTTTTCTTACTCTATTATCTAAAATACAGGTAAATACATGTTGTTTCGAACGATGAACATGTACTAATTACCATCTTATTTCAAATCATTGCAACATTTGAAACTCACGGATGGAAGTCAAAATAAAACAAACAAAATAATACCCTTTTAAAAAGATATTTTCCCACACACATGTGCGGAGAAATTAAAGTCATGATAGAAATTCAAGTATTATAAGTTTTTTTAAAAATATATTTAAGTCTTTGTCCGTGCAGGGCCACACTTTATCCATGTCCTTTCATCTAAATCGGTTCAGCGGTTTAAGCGTGAAGAGGTAACAGACAGACAGACAGACACATTTATAATATTAGTATGGAAGTAAGGATTATTAAAATTTGAGGACAGTGGTGGGCTAGAGTTAACGGCCGTGCATTGTAGGTCGTAGGTTCAAATCCAGACAAGCACTTTTTTTTAAGCACTTTGTTTATTGTTTCATCTTTACTGCCCTCAAAACGTCTGTGGGTCGAAATCCACCACGCAGGCCCAGTTGCAGGCAGGTTGGCACTGAGCCCGTGTGGTGGATTACGGCACATTCCCTCTCACAGAGAGGAGGCCTATGTCCCAGCAATGCGAACGTTATAATGATGATGTTATGATTACTAAACTTTAAAATTGATACAAAGATTGTATTTGTATCAAAGTAAAACAAGGAAAGTTATTTTTGCTTATAATTTCATTCCGATCATTAAATTGGTTTTAATAAAAATCAGAACATACTTATGAGCTAACATTTTATAAAGAAATCAATGCAAACAAAATATTGGAGGCAATTAGAGCAAACAGGCCGAGGGAGAAACAACAATAGGGCCATGAAACCAACAATATTCAATAAAACATCAATCATTATTTGGAAAACATATTAGAAAATGGTCTACAGTTATTCAGCTAAAGTACCTAGGTACTCGTATACTTCGATTGGCTTAGATTTTATATAAGGTTGCCTAAAGAATTACTAAATAAAACTAATACCTAGAAGAAATACTATTAACCTATGGTGTACGGACTTCGTCTGGACTAACATCCAGAAGTCTAAACTCAAGGTTTCCTAACGAGCAATCGAGCGCAGTATACTAGGCGTTAAATTAACGGATCGTGTTGGAAATACAAATACAGTCTGTGGATGGGTGACCATCTTTACATACCGAGACCCCTCCGTGCCTCGGAAAGCACGTTAAGCCGTTGGTCCCGGCTGTCATTTGTGGATCTTTGACAGTCGTTACGGGTAGTCAGAAGCCCGAAAGTCTGACAACCAGTCTTACCAAGGGGTATCGTATTACCCAGTAACTGGGTTGTGGAGGTCAGATAGGCAGTCGCTCCATATAAAATACTGGTATTCAGCTGCATCCGGTTAGACTGGAAGCCGACCCCAACATAGTTGGGAAAAGGCTAGGCAGATGATGATGTGTTGGAAATACAATACTCCGCTCCAAAACTAATATAGCTGACGCAGCTCAAAAGGTTGCCCAATTCAAATGGGACTCGTGAGGACATGTCTGCGCTGCCAGACATACTGTGGGCACAGAACTGGTGCCCAGAGACTGGGAGGCGGGGTCGCGGCACGCCACGTAGGAGATGGTGGGACAAGCTGGATAGGTTTCGTCCGAGGAAGGATAACGCGCGCACTCGCGATGATGGAAGGATTAGATGGAGATCTTTTCCGAGTAGTGGGACAGAGCAGGCTAAAAAAAAACACCTACGAGCAGAGCTTATCATTTAAACTCTACGAGCAACATACCTCATCCAATTAAATTAATATTCCTTTTTACAAAATACAAATGATGCGCTCGTTTTCCTTCAAATTATTTTAAGTAGATACACTTTATTGGTATCATATTTACGGGTACACTACATAAATACGAAAAACTTTATTCCGACAGTCACAAATACGAATTTCAAAATACCGATTTTCATAATTCCGAATGGTTCAAAATTCCTAATATAACTACTCCGATTTATCATTCATCCTATTTTTATAATTCCGAAATTTCAATATTCCTAACGTTTATAAGTACTATTCTCAAAATACCGAGTTCCAATAGATCGAATAACAAAAAGTCCGAATTAATGAAAATTCGAAACATCATAAATACTAATTCCGATTAATTAGAATTCCGAATTAATTATAATTCCGAAATAAAAACGCCTTGTAAAACTGAATAGCAAGACAAATATACGAGTAGAATACGGAATATTGAAGCACAAAATATCGATAAATGCTAATACGATGCTACAATATTGCGATGCACGTAACTGCGAAAGACCCGTCTCTGCGACGCCACTACACTTCCATGCACGTTACCGCGATAGATCTTCACTGCGACACTATTAGACTTCGATGCACGGTTAAGGTATTTATATTGTCATTCGCTCGCTCTTGCATCCTAGTATCGACGGAGCCCCGCTTCGCGGGGCCCCTATTTCTGTGTAAATGGTTTAAAGTAACATGCATGCAGCAAGCATGCAGCATGGAAGCAAACACGCAGCATGCTGCATGCCAGCAAGCATGCAGCATGGAAGCAAACACGCAGCATGCAGCAAGCATGCAGCATGCAGCATGCAGCAAGCATGCAGCATGCAGCATGGAAGCAAACACGCAGCATGCAGCAAACATGCAGCATGGAAGCAAACACGCAGCATGCAGCATGCAAGCAAGCATGCAACAAGCATGCAGCAAGCATGCAGCATGCAAGCGAGCATGCATCATGCAACATGCAGCAGGCATGGTTACTGTCACGGCTCCGGCGCTGCGGTTCTCCGGCGGCCCCATGCGCCTACGCGATTTTAAATTACACTCTAGGGGTAGGGCAGACAAGACTGCGTGGAGTCGGATTTACAGCGATTCGTTTCTGTCACTAAAACCTAATTTTTAGCAAACGTTTTAGAGCTAACAATGTTATTATAAATGAACATTCGGAATAATACATATTATATAATACAATACTTGGGACATAATTATGACTTTATTTCATGCAAAATTAGGAGATTCAATTATTATAGCACTCGATATTATGACAGAATAGATTTAGAAGTAAAGATAATTATGTAAAACAAAATTTCGAATTTTTGAACATTATGGTTACTGAAGCTTATAGCAAACGTGTTATGGATAATGACTTTCGGACAAACAATATTAGGAGAAGAAAGGGAGGTTTATTTTAATTTTAACAGGTTATTCGGAAAATTGAAAATCGGAATGACGTTTTTCGGACCGAGAACCCATCGAGCATTTGATTCTTCGAACATATGAAAATCGGAAAACAAGCAAATCGCATTTATGATTTTCGAAACATAAATTTCGTGATTTTTAATAATAGAGATTATAATTTGAAATTCGGAACATCGAAATTCGGAATAAAATATTTCGGAATATTTGGGTGTTCCCCATATTTACTCTTGCCGAATCTTCCATCACAATGGTAAGTAGGCAAATACCTACTTATAGCACGCATGATTCGCTGCGTAGATCACCAATTCGACGCTGTTTCTACATCGGTTCAAAACCCCACCGTTTCCATGGCCACACTAAAGATTCGTTCCGGAAATTATTTCATCGAGATTACCACTTATTCTCGAGGACCATCGAAGAGCCTCTTCCCATTCTGTTTGCTTCATTTTTCTCCTCATCGTATTAATTTCTTAGATTTTTTTAACACTCACTGAGTTTCTTTGTTGTGTTGTCTACTCGATATAAATGAATATTGGATTTTGAAAGCTTATTTTAATAATAATGATCTTAGTGTTGCCTTTTACGTTAATGGTTGATTGTTATTTTAGTAGACCTTTGAATGTCGTTACGGGTTGTCACCAACCCGGAAGTCTTACGAAGGGGCATCGTGCTACCCAGTAACCGGGTTGTGGAGGTCAGATAGGCAGTCGCTGCATGTAAACTGCTGGTATTCAGCTGCATCCGGTTAGACTGGAAACCCACCCCAACGTAGTTGGGAAAGCTAGGCCGATGACGATGTTTTTAAGTCATGAACCAACATTCAATGAATGAGTCAAGTCACAAGAGCGAACGTGAGGCTTTTATCTAGGTAGAGAAAGAAAGAGAAAGAGAGAAAGTATTTTATTTTTCAAAATATTTTTAGATATATACTCGTAAATAAGTCATTAGCTCAACACACAAGAGCACTATTAATTGATAACTAACTACATGAATATATGAAGAAAATACAAGGTTATTCATTAATTCATTATCAACATTAATTACTTAAAATCGGTGTACACATATTGGTAGTTCGAAATAAGAAGTTTCTTAAAACTATAATATACACAATGAATTAAGTAGTAAATAACATTTTTTAATTATTTAAAAGTGGAATAGGAGCTTTCACCTATGTTCATTCTTAAGACTCCTATTGCCATCTATTGCATACTTTGAGAACTATAAATGTAAACAAAGAATTTTTATCGATAAAATCGGTTAATCATGTTCAAAAACTGTATTTGTAATATTACTTTTGTAAGTTTTATAGATTTAAAAACATTGAAATGCATTTAATGAACCAAAAATAAGTTTCTTGTTTCAGTCTGATTCAATCGATCGACATGCAGCGCCATCTATTGATTTACAAAGACAACTATTATGTTTACTACTGATTATATCAATATTATTTGTGAAAAATAGCGTGTTTATCTAGTCTTTTATGATTATTTCATAAGGGCAGTAATGTACTTTTATTTGTCCATACATACCTATTTATCCAACGTGTGAAATCGATCAAAAAATCTACCAAGTGTGGAATATCTAATAGTGACAATAATTATTCTGTTTCAAATTCTGTACTATAGTTCAGCATTTTGTAACTTTTATTATTATTAAAGGAGCATTACTCTTTATTTTGGTGACTAAGTACCTACACATAGTATAGTATGTCTTTTTTAGGGTTCCGTAGCCAAATGGCAAAAACGGAACCCTTATAGATTCGTCATGTCTGTCTGTCTGTCTGTCTGTCTGTTGAAACTTGGTAAATAGATGTATTCTGTGAACCGCATTAAGATTTTCACACAAAAATAGAAAAAAAGCAATAAATTTTAGGGTTCCCCATACTTAGAACCGAAACTCAAATATTTTTTTTTCATCAAACCCATACGTGTGGGGTATCTATGGGTAGGTCTTCAAAAATTATATTGAGGTTTCTAATATCATTTTTTTCTAAGCTGAATAGTTTGTGCACACTTCCAAAGTGGTAAAATGTGTGTCCCCCCCCCCCCTGTAACTTCTAAAATAAGAGAATGATAAAACTAAAAAAAATATATGATGTACATTACCATGTAAACTACCACGGAAAATTGGTTTGAAAGAGATCGAGTAAGTAGTTTTTTTTTTAATACGTCATAAATCGTAAACCGCAATTTACCATTCATTCAATCAACTCAAAAATAAAAAAATAAACATTTAATTTCATAAACATAAACCTTATGCATAAACCCGGATGTTACGGAACCCTCGGTGCGCGAGTCCGACTCGCTCTTGCCCGGTTTTTTATCATTATGGGAACTCATCAAATAAGGGCTCCCCCTGTGGGTGGAGCGGAAGGGATTGTCAGACTCTTACTGACTAAAACCCACCCGTGTTCCTTCCTTAGCCCTTTATGTTCCGGACCAGCGGTAACGCTTTCGGACAATCCCGCTGACCCGGCAGGCTTCGGCCCTAACGGGCCCCTTCCTTGATGCTGACATCTCTTTAGGCGCGCGTGGAACACGTACGCGCCGTCCGGCACGGGCTTGGTCCTGATCAGACGGTGAGCTACCGCATTACTCTCCGTCCGCAGGCCCGCGCCTACGGTGGCCGGGAGTCGTCACGCGGCTCCTGCGGCGGCTGGGACGGGAGGCTCTCTCCCTCTGCCATCCCGCCACCTCCTTCGGTAGCATGACTGCTTCACAGAAGGAGTTGACTGCCTCCCACTCCTTCTCGCTCCGGACCATGGCTTGAGCCAGGGCCGGACGCGAGAGGTCGCCGCCGCGCCGCTATCATGCTTGGTAGTTATTGACCAGTCAGTCCCGCTAGCAACAATACTGACATGCTAAAGTGACTGCCTCGTTGGTCCAGTGGTTGCAAGCGCAAGGTACTGCTGAGCATGAGGTCCTGGTTTCGATTCCCAAGTCGGGCAAAGCCTTATTGGGTTTTTCCATTACGAATTTCTCAGTAGCAGCCCGGAGTCTGGCTTTGTGCCCGGTTGATGCCAATAGGCACGCCTCCTATTACTTACACATAACAAGCGAAATCATCATCCGCCTAGCCTTTTCCCAACTATGTTGGGGTCGGCTTCCAGTCTAAACAGATGCAGCTGAATACCAGTATTTTACATGGAGCAACGGCCTATCTGACCTCCACAACCCAGTTACTGGGTAATACGATACTCCTTGGTAAGACTGGTTGTCACACTTTCGGGCTTCTGACTACCCGTAACGACTGTCAAAGATCTATGAATGACAGCCGGGACCAACTGCTTAACGTGCTTTCCGAGGCACGGAGGGGTCTCGGTATGTAAAGATGGTCACCCACCCACAGGCCAACTGCGGCAAGCGTAGCTTAACCTTATCGATCGACCTATGCGGCTGTTATTATTTAGCCACTGGCCCCACATATCTGGTGAAATGTGGGTGTAGTAGGTACTATAGGTACACGTGCCTTACCCTTTAAGGATTACAGGCGTGATTTATGTTTTTTTTTTTAATAAACGTTTTCCCGCTCTAGGAATTCCTCCTGTATTGTGGGTGCGTTTACAAACATTTAAAGTCACATACACAAACAGCCAGACCCGGAACAAATACTTGTAGGTCATGTAAATATTTGTTCTGTGCGGGAATCGAACCCGCGACACGCAGCGCAGCAGCGCCCAACCGTCAATTATACCTATGTGTGTGTATATACCTAATATCTATTTTCACAATGGCATAAGTCGTCCTACAGCTCGTACTTAGAAGGATATTGAAAAGATGATTTACTTTTCCCGAACCCTTCACAGGATCTCAAAGCAAGAAGTATCACTTAGACTAATAATTATCATTAACAGTAATGCAGGAAGTTATAATATTCTAGTAATAATGACTTCGTTTTACTGGCGCCATTACTAACCATTTCCTTTTGTTAATTTTAATGGCACTGTCATGTGATCAGTGGCTGAAAGTGCAGCTGCTGAGTTTAAATAAAAGTCCTAGATTTGATTCTTTCCTTAGTTACGAAAAATACTACCTACGAGCTTTTAATATTGCATGGGTATTAATTAACCAAGTACAGTCAGGGAAATTAATTGTTAATCAAATTGACACCCTACTACGTCTATTCCACCAAACTTTTATACCTAGAATAAGTCTTATCCTGAGAATAAAATTTGAATTTTTGACAGTTGCTCCATACTAGATCTGTTAGACGTCAATTGTATTCCACGGATATAACTATATATCTGACTGGTGAAATCAGCCCTTAACCGTATAGCCATTACTCACAACTGTCAAAGAATGAAAGCTGTAATTTGAAAATACAGACAATTTAAGTTGTTACTTACTATATTATATCTACTTTGTTCTCTCAGGTATTGTTGGCAATGAGTACGCTGATTCGATGGCAAAGTATGTCCCATCAAATCCGGCTGATCGAAAGCAATACGTAGCTCATAAAGAACTACGATTTGCGAAATAGCGCCAAGCCCAAGTTGTTCGACTCGTAGGCAAAACATGGAGGAAGACTTCAAAAACCCAGGGCGCCTCCTCCGCAGCGATACAGCCCGACGGAAGCCTCAGTTTTTCAAATGCCCAAAACTGTCCTGAACTGTTTTGTCACTTTGTAGACTAAGATTCGGGACATTGTTGTAACCCAGTGATCCTGAACAAGATCCATGTTCAGGACAATTCACTATGCGAGTGTGATCTTGAAGAGGGATTTTGGATCATATATTTTCTACCGCTCCTTGAACTCCAATTCCTCCGAACTCTATCTAAAAATTTCCAAATGTAACATCCCTCTCCCAAAGTTCCAACTAACTTTCATTCCTTTCTATCCCATTTTCCTCCCAAAATCATACAAATTTTAGCCACATTTGTAAATGCAAATAATTTAAAATTTTAACTGGTGTGTAAAAGACCTATATATTGTCTTTTGTGTATATGTTGTGTCGTACAGACGCCAGCACATCAAGCTACTACAATCTGTCAAATTTCTTTAACAGATTTTCAACTTTATCGCTAAAGCATTAGGTTCAAAGTTGATTGGGAAAATTTAACAGTTTCGGGTAGCTTGATGTCCTGGCGTCTGTACTATTTTATATTTTTACCGACTTCAAAAAAAGGAAGTTATTAATTCGACACGTATGTATGTAATATTATTGGAATTGCATTATATTCACATATGACAATCTATTAGGGCTTCCAAACAAATATGGGTACATAACTTTATAGACGTATGTTTATCCACGCATTTCTCCGTAACTATTAATCGCATCATGACCTTTTTGTTATTGGCTTACATTTACTTCAACTTAGGGAACAGTGCAAGTTTCATCAAAATCGATTCAGTAATTTTCAAGATAAAGACTATAAAACGTATAAGACATAAAATACGTATAAGTGTGACGGCCTGGCTTATTGATACGAGCTACGGGTGTAGTGTGAAAGGAAAAACATCTCAAAACCTTGGTCAAATTCTAGTGCACTATTTACTACAAACCTATTTACCTATTTTTTTCAACCAAATATTCCAGTTTTAACTTAAAACTAAAAATTACGAAATAAAAAATGAATTTAAAAAAATATTGAGATAATTTCTTTTTGAAGTCGGTTTAATTTTGTTAAATTACTTTTTGTAAATTAGAATTCATGTTTTTACTAACCTCTGTTTTCGTCCTTGCAGCTACTAACATAACTACCAGAGACAAAGCTCGAGGGCACACCAGCCACCACTCTGCGCCACCGTCTCAACGTGTCGCTGGCAGAATAGTCGGCTCCGACTCAATTGTCAAGAAGAAAAAAAAAGTTGGTATTCAATTTGCTTAATGATTAGTTTCCCTGAAATTACACCCATTATATTATTGTCAGTCATGTTTTATAGGGGCCGAGCCTGCTACTGAGAAGTTCCTGATAGAAAAACCCAATAACACCTTGCCCAATCTGGGCTGGGCAAGATGTTTTTGGGGTTTGAATCGAACCCAAGTCCCCACGTTCAGCAGTTATGCTTGCGATCACTAGACCCACGATCGAGTCCGTCAACTTACCTACTATTGGATTAGTAGTAAAGCTGTTCATAATGATGAGTACAATGACCTCTTAAGAGGTTATTAATGTTTTACCAATAACCCTGTATATCCGTGAAGGTACAAGTTTCAAAACTACTCCTAACATTAGAAGGACATACATATCAAAGGGTTCAACAAAATCAAGATCACAATGAACAGCTTCATAGGCTGTTTCTCTCACAACAATCTATGTGTTAAACTGCACAGTACAAGTTATGATAATTCGCCTATTCATCGACGTCGCCTATAGAAACACACAAGCGGCTCTGTTCAATCAACTCGCTCATTCGACACGCTTATCATTCTGTCACGTTTAGGGGCCACACGCTTATTGTCAGTAGGGTTGCCGCGGGAACTTTTGATTTGAGGTTTTATTTTTGTAACCTTGGATTTAACAAGGTTGTGTCTAGCAGTAGTCTAAACTCCAGACCTAGTGAGACGGTAGTCCTAGCTAAACAAACATTGGGTCCATAATATGTTTTTTTTTTTGGGTTTGAATTTTTTATTACTAAGATTGTTTTAAACTTGACCTCTTAAAGGATGTATTTATATTTTTTATTTTTCTTTAAGGGCTGATTTTTCAATCATCTGATAACTTTATTCGAGGAATAATTTTGAAATTTTGACAGTTATTTCATACAAAAAACTGGCAAACGTCAATTTTATTCCTCGAATAAAAGTTATCTGGCGATGGAAAAATCAGCCCTAAGTTGTATTTCATGTTAAGATGTACTTGAATATCTAATACATTTCGACACAATGTAGAAATTGTTAATGAAATTAATAAATAAAAACCTTATGGACCCATTCTTTGTTTAGCTAAATACTAACAACACCGATTTTATGGTCAACCCATTTATGTCAGATTGAATCTTCATAAATCGACTTCACTAAAATGACTCTCTCCAAGGAATTCATTACGCCAAGGCAATATTTTCCGTTATTTTGAAAGACTATGAAAAGAGTTTATTTAAAAGCTCGCTTAAGCTTATCTACCAAAATTGAAAATTACTGTACTAAAATATTACCTATCAGTTCTGAAAAACGACACAAGAAGACATACCGAAAAGAAAAAAGCTAAGCTCAAAGCTCTCAGATTCTTACTTAAAGCATGACGTTTAAACTTCACAACACACAAAGTTGATGAGATAGACACACACAAACAGACAGGCGCAGACACACATCAAGGACATTTCCAAGCAGTGTCCAGCACATTGGCAACCCTATTCATTAGGCACGCTACTCGACGCAAAACGATCTATAAGCGTGACACACTACCGGTTTGTTGAGGGGTGAGCAGAGCTTAAGGGTGCCTCACAAAGCGGTGTGAACTGTGGTGGTAGCACTTGAAGATATAATAATGTATTGTAAGGACACTATTCTTTGGGTTTTTATTCAGTTTTGTACAGTGCGTATGTGTGCATATGTGTGCCCGAATGACCGGTTTTGTATTCATTGAGGGAGAAACTGGAGTGATGCTCTCATTTCAATCAGAAAACTCTTCAGTTATTTTTAGTATGATTTGAAAGCTCGAGGGAATGCCCTCTTTACCAAGACTGTTTTTGATGAATAACATTTATCATTACGCCTGTTTTACAGAAAGTGTTAGATGGTGGTGATGGAGGTGTACATTTCGCCAGTTATGTGTAATCCCATGTAATAGAGGGCGATATTATCACCATCATCATCTGCCTACCCTTTTCCCAACTATGTTGGGGTCGGCTTCTAGTCTAACCGGGTGCAGCTGAATACCAGTATTTTACATGGAGCGACTGCCTATCTGACCTCCACAACCCAGTTACTGGGTAATACGATACCCCTGGTTACTGGTTGTCAGATTTTCGGGCTTCTGACTACCCGTAACGACTGTCAAAGATCCACGAATGACAGCCGGGACCAACGGCTTAACGTGCTTTCCGAGGCACGGAGGGGTCTCGGTATGTAAAGATCCACAACCCATCCACAGACCAACCGTGGCAAGCGTAGCTTAATCTGATCGATCGACCTGTGCGGCTGTTATTATTTAGACAGAAATCAAGTCTATGACTCACTATCATCCTTTTTGCCGAAAGATGCTGGTAGACATACCTAAACCTGCCCCAATCCAGCGGATTCCTACGGCCTTCATAAGGACAAAGGTCCAACTTATGGGAGACCTTCCAACGCTACAACTAGAACTAATCACACTAATATTATAAAGGCGAAAGTTTGTGCGAGTCTTTGTATGTTTGTTACTTCTTCACGCACAAACTAATAAACGAATTTGAATCAAATTTAGCACACGGATAGTTTATAACCAAGATTAACACATATATGATACTCTTGTTCCGATATTCCCACAAATAATGATTAACTTTCAGCATTCTATGATATAAAGGGTTGATCAAAATGTAATAGGTTCTCTGAGTAAACGAGAAGAAGGGTGGTCACACACCTATCCAAGAGGAACCAGCAGTGTGCAGTATGCATTTCAGTAGGTAAACACTATTCCTATCTATTTTAGCCTGAAATTAGCCCAAAAATCAAGCGAAGTAGGTATCAATCCCGTATATAAACACTAGCACATAAAACACCCAGTGAGTATTCCCGAACGTCACACAATAAACATTGTTATTCCGCACAGCGCCTCCTTAAAAGCTGCCTCTCAGCTTACCGCGGTAAACTGCCGTAAAATGTTATCTTGACACATTTGTTTGTAGGTACCACGCTAGTAGGTATAACTTACATTTCGAGAGTATGTGGGTGTTTATTTTGTGGGTGAGATGTAACAAGTAATTGGCATCTTGAAGGAATTGAGAAAGTTGCTGTAAAATCGTATTTTTTTATGCAAAAGTAACTATTAAGATTTCTACATCGTACTAATAATAAGAGGGGCTCGTGGGTAAGTAATAACAGCCGCGAATTGATCCATCCGGTTAAGCTACACTTGCCGGGGTTGGTCCGTGGACGGGTGACCATCTTTACAAACCAAGACACCACCGTGCCACCGCTTGGACGGAGCACCGCAGAGTCCTCGGAGGTGATCGGCAGCGGTGGCGGCCTCTCGCGTCCGGTCCTGGTTAAGCCATGGTTTGGAGCGAGAGGGGGTGGGTGGGAGGCAGTCACCTCCTTCTGCAAAGCAGTCATGCTAGCAAAGGAGGTGACGGGATGGTTGAGGGACAGAGCCTCACGACCCAGCCGCCGCGGGAGACGCTTCGGGCGTCGCGTTGGGAGCCGCGTGATGACTCCCGGCCACCGTAGGCGCGGTAGCTCACCATCCGCTCAGGACCAGGCCCGACCGCGCGTACGTGTTCCACGCACGCCTCAAAGAGCTGTCAGCACCAGTGAAGGGGCCCGTCAGGGCCGAAGCTTGCCGGGTTAGCGGGATTTTCCGAAAGGGTTACCGCTACCCCGGAACATAAAGAGCTGAGGAAGGAACACGTGTTGGTTTTAATCAGTAAGAGTCTGACACTCCCATCCGCTCCACCCAGAGCGGGAGGGGTCATTTGATGACTTCTCACCCTCAAAAAAAAAAACACCGTGGCTCGGATAGCACGTTAAGCCGTTGGTCCCGGTTGTCATTCGTGGTGGATCTTTGATGGTCGTTACGGGTCGTCAGAAGCCCAAAAGTCTGACAGATTTGGAAGTCAGATAGGTAGTCACTTCATGTAAAATACTGGTAGGTATTCAGCTGCATCCGGTTAGACTGGAAGCCGACCTCAACATAGTTGGTAAAAGGCTAGGCAGATTGATTGACTATCACAATAAAAAGTTAATGAAGTGTTTTTTATTTTATCTTTTTGTTTATGAAAATATTTAAAAATGTAATTTATATGTACCTACTTAAATAAAATAAAGAAAAAAATAAGTTAATTAAAGCAACAAGCTTCGGTCAATTGTTCTAGCGCCCTGTTATTTTCTCACTGAAGGGTCTAAGGCTTCCGTGCATAAGAAACGAGCATTAATTTGTCAGTTTCCTCACTGTGCGTAGTTAATTCCAGGACTATACTTTATTAACTCTACTGTAAGTCACAGATAATTCTGTCTAAAAATGAATTTATTAAAAAATAAATAATATGAATTTCACTATATACCTTCTGGCTCCATCATGAGACCTTTGTTATCAAGCCCAATCTATTGGACTCGTTAAAACGAATCAGATGAGCCCAAACTCGAAGGTTTTACTAGACGCCACTGAAGAGTTCCACTAAACACTTCCTGATTTCCTCATCAGGTCAGCTCACCAAATTATTGTATTGTCATCGGTCCTTGATATGTGTACATATTTTCCCAGTTAATCGGACGTCTTTAAGTTGGGGAAAATTACGTTGAAAGATTCCATTACATAGAACGATATAGTTCAAGCTTATAATAAAAAAAACTACATCTAATAGACTGAAACCGTCGACACACAACGATATGAGCAAGCATGCTCTATTCAGTTAGAAAATAGACATTTTCCCCTCCCTGGGACAATTACGAAACATTTTGTTATTTACCTTTACGTACAAGTACATGATACTATAAAAACTCCACAAATAATTAATCCGAGGACAGGGCGGGCATTAAGGTGGGCGAGGACCGCCAGGAGTGCAGTCGTTAGCGAGCGGCCGCAGGCTACGTCTGACTACGCTAAGACAAACCCTTGTTACGCCCAACTTTGCACAAGTGCTGCACATAGTGACTACGTTTTGTTGCTTCTTTTATATTTTTCAAATATGAGACTCGTATTTTTATGTTGTAAAATTTTTAGTTGGGTATCTGTCGGTAAATCGTTGCTGGGAAAGAATTAATTTTCTATTCTCTCTGAAAGGGAAGAGACTATAAAATCAATTCTTTAGATAACCTGCGATCTTAACCGCATACGGAGAGCAGTGGTGGTACAGGCCCTGACTTACGAGTTGTCGGTCGTAGGTTCAATCCCAGACAGGAGCTTTACTTTGTGTCATCACCACTGCTCTCAAAATGGTGAACGAAAACATCGTGAGGAAAGCGGCATGTCCTAGAACCAAAAACTCAAAGTCATGTGACATCTACCAACCCGCACTGGGCCCTCGTGGTAGATTATAGCCTACGCCATCTCAGCCTGTGTAGGACACAGGCCTCCTCAGTGGGAACATTATGGGCTGGTTATGCTATGCATCAGTCACGTATGATGACTGATGATCATCATTATGCCGATTGGGATCTACAGACACTTTGATAATATTCATCCCTTCGGTGGATCCACACGTTAAATCACAAGTTTTTTATAAGGTTTTGCCGTCAGTTATTTAGATGGCTGGTCAATAGCGCTTCGTAAACCATATGACAACCGCAGATTCTGTCCATTCATTTGGGGACACTGCTGGCAATTTCCGGCGTAGCCTACCTCAGCAACTGTTTGTACACGACATGCACAAAGGTTCTCCACGCTTGCTGACTACAAGAGACTCATTGGCACAACTCATTCAGCCGATCTTTCAATCCTTACCAATTGACAACACACACCGTGCAAATATGACGATGGACGGTTGCACTACACAGAGATAATAACATAGCTAGGTAAATATTACTGGTAGTCCAACATACGGTCGTTTCGTGTTTGCAGGTACCTACGTCGGTGACACATCAAAGCCTGATTCAGCAAACTGATATAACTGTATGTTATTTGTACCTTATATACTGGATGTATATACAAACAAGCGTGTTGAACGTAATTGGAAATACCTGGAACATTGCCGTACGTTATTAATAGGAGCTTGTAAATCATGTCGGCTGTCAATCGGGCGGAATGCTGGTACTACAGAACTGTTAGCAGGCTTAAAACATATGTAGATGGTTAATGATACTGTATGCATCAAATAGGTATCTGACGGTCGATTCTGAAAGAATCTCACCGTGAAAACTTAGATGGAGTGAGTTTGTTTTTGCTAGGAATTGACACTATTGACAGCTAACTCGACGCTCACTTCACCTAAGTTTTCACCGTGAGATTTTTACAGAATAGCACCGCAAGCTGTTTATTTATTAAATAATGATGACAAGCTGTACTTGCAAATTCGTGCATTTACAAACTTGAACCGTTCAGGCGTGGTTGTTCCGTTGTTATCTCTGGAGAAAATCCGCCTCTCTATTTCCATACTTTGAGCACTGGTGACCCAGTGATAACGGCCACGACTTACGAGTTGTTGGTTGTAGGTTTGACCCCAGGTAGTCGGATTACTTTCTTACCCCTCACTCAAAACGGTGAATGAAAATAATCTATACATATAATAAATCTGTAGAAGGGTCAATTCTGTACATTGAAAATATTGAAAAAATAAATAGCGGGGGGTGTTGCTGGATCGATACCAAACCCAAATATGTGATTAAAAAAATTTTTGTCTGTCTGTCTGTCTGTCTGTATATGCAGGCATCACGTGAAAACTAACGGTTCGATTTCGATGAAACTTGGTATAATTATACCTTATTATCCTGGGCATAAAATGGGATACTTTTTATCCTGGAAAAATTCGTAGAAAAAAAAAATCTTATTTTTCAGTTTTATTCATAGACGTTGTTCTGTAGAACCGCGAACACACGTTGCATTACCCGCAGTGGATAATTTTCCATTTCAATTTAAGAGAATACAGTTTCCTGTAGCTTTGTGTTACACCATGACAATAAATAAGGCTCAAGGTCAGACCCTAGGTGTTGCTGGCGTAGATCTTACCGCGAGTTGTTTTTCACACGGGCAACTTTACGTAGCTCTTTCCCGTGTGAGCAGTCCAAGAAATCTTCATGTTCATATTCCGGACGAGCTCACTAACAATGTTGTGTATGCTGAAGCTCTCAATTAACTTTCTGTCGCATTGTCACGATCTCTTTTTTATTATTGCAAACTTTTCGTCACTGTCAGTAATTTACTGCTACATGCTACTTATCAAGGTCGGAATTACTATGAAAAAAATACTTACTACAGAACGCGAGCTCAACAGCAGTAGCTCAATAGAGGGATCTCCTTAATTATTATAGGCTTAGCCGTATTTGGGTCCAATAGATATTTATAAGATGTCATTGTCAGAGTTACTCAAAATGGAGAAATAAACCATCCACGCGAAGACCGACATCCGCGCGGACGGAGTCGCGGGCGGAAGCTAGTAATAATAATAACTTTATTGATACTAAATACCTTCGTTACAATAAGTAGTACATAATGGTAACAAAGAACAATTGGTTGTAAAAAGGTGTCTGGAATGGTGGCAACCCTGCCTCCTAAACTAGGGGAAACCTGTGCCTTAGGAGACAGTGTTCTACTGTAAAACATTGTGAGGAAACCGGCAAGTCCCAATACCTAAAATTCGAAGACATGTTTTTATTTTATTTATTTATTTGGGACAAAAACAGTTATGCGATACAATACTAATAGTTAGATAAGGTATAATAGTAAACAGACGCATAACCCACACTATTGTCCACGGAATCACATCGATTTTTAAACAAATAAGGAAACGGACGTATATAGAAAGGGACAGTAGGAAAATAAAAATAAACCTGAATGTGACATCTATCAACCGGCATTGGGCCCGCGTGCTGAATTATAGCCTTTTCACAGAAAGGAGGCATATGGCCCAGCAGTGGAAACATTATTGGCTGATTTAGGCCGCTTTCACATATAGGCGACTTTAGCAGCGCGACAGTCGCGCGACCGTCACCCATTCAGAATTTCATAATAAAAACAGAAGCGCAGCGGACGCGCGGCCGGTGCGCTTCTGTTTTTATTATGAAATTCTGAATGGGTGACGGTCGCGCGACTGTCGCGCTGCTAAAGTCGCCTAAATGTGAAAGCGGTCTAAGGTTATTTCCATCCTTTACAAGCCGATCCTGTCGGCCAGAATCTTTAGTGTTGACCGATCAGAAAATTCTCGGTAAATTTGACTCAACTGTCTTGGCTTCGCAGCGAAAATAAGCTGAAGAACATTGGAAGATAGGAAATAAACCCACAGCTCTCACTGGGGTGGAGTTAACAGTGAATCCTTTTTTAGCTTCAACATTCCAATTATACACTGAGAGTAAGCCCAGGGGTTCTAAAAAGGCCACTTTGGCAGAATCATAAAAGGATAACATTAGGAATCATAATATAGCGAAGACGTTCCGTGTTTTTCTTTTTTCGCTGCATTACGTGTGTAAGTATAATCAGAGATTTGGATTGGATTGATTGGTATTTTAGCACAGACAAAAAAATTACCTGAAAAATCCTTCACCAATGGGGTTTGATACGATTAACTTAACAGTTAACTGTATGATTCATAATGTTATCCTTTTATGATTCTGCCAAAGTGGCCTTCTTAGGCCACCTGTTCCTAAAGCTAGTTTCCTAAGAAAGCGGACAAGGGCCGCACAATAACGGCTGTCCAAAAATAGAGCGTTTTTTGATACCTTAATGTTAAATACTGGAAAAGATACTGGTGACAGATTTTCACGACGGCAGTTAAGATTATGAAACCACTTTCCTACAGGAAACGATCAGCTTTATGATACAGAATGTTTCTCTCCTAGTAACTAATCTCCTAGTTAATAATACCAGCCGCACAGGTCGATCGATCAGATTATGCTGCGCTTGCCACGGTTGGTCTGTGGATGGATCATGGAGTGACCATCTTTACATACCGAGACCCCTCCGTGCCTCGGAAAGAACGTTAAGCCGTTGGTCCCGGCTGTCATTCTTGGAACTTTAACAGTCGTTACGGGTAGTCAGAAGCCCGAAAATCTGACAACCAGTCTTACCAAGGGGTATCGTATTACCCAGTAACTGGGTTGTGGAGGTCAGATAGGCAGTCGCTCCATGTAAAATACTGGTATTCAGCTGCATCCGGTTAGACTGAGCCGACCCCTACATAATAGGGAAAGGCTAGGATGATGATGAGTAATGCTTACAAAATGGTTACCATAAGG
The DNA here is from genome assembly GCA_916614155.1 of Mesoligia furuncula. Lineage (NCBI taxonomy): Eukaryota > Metazoa > Arthropoda > Insecta > Lepidoptera > Noctuidae > Mesoligia > Mesoligia furuncula. The sequence continues at coordinate 1,486,423 of OU744809.1, read as the reverse complement.
TAGTTCATCAATTACATACATTTTAACTCACGCTTGCTTCCATGAGGGTAGGCAGAAACTACAGAACGCCACCTGCTGATCCTTACATACTTCTTTTGCCTCTTTTACGTTCATACATTTGGGCACACGCACGCCGGTTGAGAGTACTGTGCACGTGAACTTTGTGAAGAACATCAATAATTTATTCATTAGTTATCTATAAATCCAATTCCTCCCCCAACTTAAAGACACCCAAACGCATATTGTAAGCAGTCCCTTAATATAGAGTGCGGTAAATTGTACACGTAGTTAGCATAGTTAAACTAATTACAATACAGGTGGCAGCGGCATCAAAACATACGCTAAAGAGCACACGCGCCGCCAACTTGCTCAGAGTTTGGATCGCTATGGGTTTTTGGGTGGTGTAAGTGACGAGATTCTGGCGAGTGCGAAATGTGGGCTGGGGATTGAGTTTTGATGAAGAATATGCTGAAGTTTATCGTGAAAATTGTTTGTTTGCTTTCCTTATTTATAAGGCTAAATGAGGTGTGTTTAAAGAGGTGTCAAAGTATTTATTTCAAATAGGCACATATAGGCAATTTGGAATGTCAAAGTTTCGAATAAAATAAAAACCGGGCAAGAGCGAGTCGGACTCGCGCACCGAGGGTTCCGTAACATCCGGGTTTATGCATAAGGTTTATGTTTATGAAATTAAATGTTTATTTTTTATTTTTGAGTTGATTGAATGAATGGTAAATTGTGGTTTACGATTTATGACGTATTAAAAAAAAACTACTTACTAGATCTCGTTCAAACCAATTTTCGGTGGTAGTTTACATGGTAATGTACATCATATGATTTTTTTAGTTTTATCATTCTCTTATTTTAGAAGTTACAGGGGGGGGGACACACATTTTACCATTTTGGAAGTGTCTCTCGCGCAAACTATTCAGTTTAGAAAAAAATTATATTAGAAACCTCAATATCATTTTTGAAGACCTACCCATCCCACACGTATGGGTATGATGAAAAAAAAAAATTTGAGTTTCGGTTCTAAGTATGGGGAACCCTAAAATTTATTGTTTTTTTTCTATTTTTGTGTGAAAATCTTAATGCGGTTCACAGAATACATCTACTTACCAAGTTTCAACAGTATAGTTCTTATAGTTTCGGAGAAAAGTGGCTGTGACATACGGACGGACAGACAGACAGACAGACAGACAGACAGACGGACAGACAGACAGACAGACAGACAGACATGACGAATCTATAAGGGTTCCGTTTTTGCCATTTGGCTACGGAACCCTAAAAATTGAGTCTAGTCGCCCCTTTCAAAAAGGTAGTTTTGTGTGTGATTTTTCCCAGCACAGCTTGGCAGATTCTATTCGGCTAGTTATTTATAGTTACTTAGGTAAGTATAAAAAATATTTATTGCTGTTTTCCTGGGAACGTAAGTATGAGAATATAAAAATATGTAGAGAGTTTATAACAGAAGTTATGAACTGTGATGCATTCATAGAACTTTTCTTTATAATCGCTTCAATTCGAGTAGGTCATCTAAAATTGTTTAAAAGTTACTTTATTAAAACACAGTGATATCAACTTTATGATATTCCAGGTTATTGTTCTTCCTTGATTCATCTGCAAATAAAAAATAATATATTTTACTTCAAATCGGAATTGTTGCAACAATATTGTAATTGTTGGCGAAATGGAAGTGAACCAAATACAAATTAGAGGATTATATCCAAGATAAGAATGCTTGGAAACATGCTGGTCGTGCTCCTTAGGACAATCTAGAGTTTAGACAAAATCAAACTGATTCCTAATTTAATTTATATTTTTTTAAATTTTATGACGTTGATTTTTACAATCAGTGACTACAGTAACTCACACACTTGTTAAAATTTTAGGAAAATCATCTACTTTTACCATATTTGTAAATGATTTGTAAAGTAAACTTGCGAGCACCATCTATCTATCACATAATTGATTTACCTGTCATTGCTTCATTTTTATTCTTTTTACCTTTTGTGGTAGACTAATTTGATTCTAGGTGCATCGCATCGTCTTCACATATAATTATATTACAATACATTGTAAAACATTTTAAAAGAGTAACGGTGGAGTTTCTCGCCCATTCTTTTCTTTTGGAAGAGGCGACTAGAATCAATTCAATTTAATTAATTTAATTTAATTATTTTAATTTATTTATTTATTTCAATTTATGTAATTTTTGACATTCAAAAGTGCTTTTAATGTGCCTATTTCAAATAAATGATTAGACTTTGCCTTTGAACCGTATACATGATGGCAGGGACACTGACGCACAACCAAGGTAACCAACCTTGGTAACCAACGTTGCCAAGGATTCAGCACTCAGTCTAATTAGAACTTTTACGTAAGATTACAGTCATTTAAATCGCTTCCTCTTTTACTTTACGTCATCAATTAACCTAACATATTACACACATCAAAAGTGTCTAGGGATCAACATATATTTTTGCAATAACTTTTCTCCTGATTGATATTAATTAAAATTTTCTTTAAGGATTCATCAAATAAAGTGTTTTCGTTTGTCACAGTAACGATAAACCAAGTCACCTTTGCATTAATAAAGAAATTTGCCATTTTCCTAATAAAGGGATTTTTGACATTTGAACCACTAACACAAAAGTTCGAAAAAAAGACTGAAATAACAGTTATCTTTAAAATTTTATTGGGTAACTTAAACAATTAATAATCCGTGTTTCTACCGCGAACACTAACAGCACAAGAACATCGGTTTGGCATACTCAAAATGAGTTCATCCAAATCACGCTGTGGAATGGCCGCCCATGTTCGTTGCAACAACAAAAAAAGGTCTTCTTGCGACTGGATACCCTCCATATTCGGCAGAGCTCTTCTCTGTAGCATATCCCATGCATGCTCAATCGGGTTCAAGTCTGGCGACTGAGCAGGCCAGGGCAGGACATTGATGTTAGCTGCGGCGAGAGTCTGTCTTACAACTCTTGCGGTGTGCGGTCGTGCATTATCATGCATTAACTGAAATAAGGGACCGATTTGCACTTGTAGAGGAACGATGACGTCTGATACAATCGTCTCAGCATAAATTTGAGCGTTGAGGTTGCCTCTGATCCAAATCAACTCAGTTCTTCCGCCGATCCAAATACCCGCCCATACCATGATGGTTCCACCACTATAAGGATGGACTTCCTGGCAGGATTTTAATCGCTGTTGGCGTCCAGGGGTTCTCCAGTGTCGTATACGTCTTGTATCCGGTCTCATACCAAAACGAGACTCATCAGAAAAGCACACGAAACGCCATTGTTCTTCTGCCCAATTTCTGTGTTCAAGAGCCCATTGATATCGAATCCTACGATTGTGCATTGCTATAGGTGGTACCCGTAGCGGTCTTCGGGAATGAAGGTTCACTTCATGCAAGCGGTTTCTGACTGTTTGGTCGCTAATTAAGTTCCCTGAAGAGTGATGAAGCCTCACGGCTAACATCATGGCGGTTATTGTTGGAGCTCTTCGAGTTAAGATTTGAATGTATCGGTCTTGTCTCCGTGTGGTGCAGCGATACCGTCCTCCATGGCGCTCAGCCACGGTACCAGTGCTTCGGTAACGTGTCCAAAGTCGACTGATAACACTCTGACTTGTATTCAGAGCTAAAGCCACAGTACGTTGCCGGGAACCAGCTTCTATCATTCCCACGGCTCTGAGCATTTCTTCCCTGCTTAAATGACGTCGCCGCTCCATAATAACGTTGGTTTTAATCAGTAGTAGGGAAACAGTAGCACTAATAATGTCTTCAATGCGTTGTATGTTTTTATAGGGAAAATATTGACAGCTGATTTTCATCTTTTACTCGAATTTGATTCACAGTTCCTGATTCAAATTATGAAATGCACCAAAAAGGATCCATATAAATTTATAAAATCATAAATTTATTACAAAGCCACATCTCAATCTCAAGAAATCCGCATAAAAATGCTTGATCCCTAGACACTTTTGATGTGTGTATTTAGGCTAATATGAAAACTGCCGAACTAATATCAGAGGCCGCTCACGTATGGATCCGTTCGTCCGTCCCACGGATCCGTAATTAAACTTACAAACGACACGCCGAATGTTTTACAGAGATTGCGACGCGATTCTAATACGATTCTTAGTTTGTAAACGGCTTTATTTTGGAGTTCGGAATTGGTTTTACGTGCGTTCTTAAGCGAGGGGCTGGAGTAAAGAGTTTCTTTGCTGTTAGTGCCGTGAGGTGATTAAAGGATGAGGATGATGTCTTAAGAATTTTAATTTGAAATGGTGGAAATGCCTATCAATTTTGGATTGAAAAATCTGTTGTAGGTAAGGCGTGGTTTTCTAAGAAAGCGGGAAACAGTCCCAAAATAACAGCTGTCGGAATACTAGTAAGTGTCAAGTGTACCTTCAGATGATACTATTTAATGTTCTATTCTATTTGGAATTATGGCAAGTGAAGCCGATGTCGACTATTCTGCCAATGTCAAAAGTGAATTGGAAAAGCAAGTGTGCATTATCTAAAAAAATAATATATATATATATATATGTGTATGTTACAGTTGAAGTTTGTAGATCTTGTGGGATTAGTACTGGACTGAAACAAACAAAAAGATAAAATTACATATTATAATATTGGAATTGTTAGAACATTAAAATATACATACCACATTCAAACATAAATAATATTTAAGGAAACCTATTTAATGTTAACACTGCTACTTGATTAAAAACACATATATATAAACAAAGCGTTTTATGAGACCTTAATGTCAAATATTGGTGAAAATTACAGATTTTCCCATTAAGTTTGACATACTGAGTCAAGTATTCTATATGACAGCGCTGTCAGAAAACCAGAAAAGTGACAGATTTAGACGCGACGAGACGACGCGAAAGTGTACAATTGTGAAGTGTGTCATGTTAGCCCTGACGGCGGTTTAATACGACGGCCACCGACCTTCTAGGAACCTGTGTAGCGGTATGATCTACAACGCCACATGCGAACAACGCGTCATACTGACGTCACGCAAATCCTGCATCGCGCAAGCAGAGTTTACCGCGCAACTAGCATAGATACAACGGCCCGACATGAATCATGGGGCAGTTGCCCGCCAGACACAACACCCGTCTGGTCGGAGGATCCTCCCTTTTCTATAGAGTATGAGTGAACTTTACACACTGTTCCTCATACCTCTATACTGGTGACCCCGACGTGATCATCATCACTCCCGCAAGCTTTAGAGCGGCAAGTCACCCAGCCAGCCAGCACCCACGGCTTCAACGGGTATCCTGACCACCAGCATGCAGCGACCGCGCATACCTGGTCATCACCCTCAGCCTCAACAGCAGCCTCGTTACAGCATACTGCATTTTCGGCCGGTACACAAGCAGAGTCATAGAAACCCTCTCCTGGTCGACGCCAGCAGTCAGCCTCAACCCGGCGCTGTACCACATCCGACGCACTGGAGCATAACGCAGCGCCACCCCGACTCACTGGGGACATCTTCGCAGACACCGTGCACCTAGCTTCTGACGTTTCATAAGTGCCCATGTAGGTTTATGTGAAATAAAACATTTTGATTTTGATTTTTGATTTTGACAGTTCCGACTCACCGTGAACTATGCGGCAACCGGTTCCGACTCACTGGAACCTCAGCTGGCCTGGCAAGCATCGCAATATATACAAGACTCAGCCCACTATCGACCTCCGGTCTCCGGGGGGGAGTGATGTAGCGGTATGATCTACAACGCCACATGCGAACAACGCGTCATACTGACGTCACGCAAATCCTGCATCGCGCAAGCAGAGTTTACCGCGCAACTAGCATAGATACAACGGCCCGACATGAATCATGGGGCAGTTGCCCGCCAGACACAACACCCGTCTGGTCGGAGGATCCTCCCTTTTCTATAGAGTATGAGTGAACTTTACACACTGTTCCTCATACCCGCTTCACTTCAGTAGTTTCATTCATCATCTGCCTAGCCTTTTCCCAACTTTTACGTTTGTGGCATACCTATACTCTTTAAATATTAAGTTTTATGCTATAGGCCGACCACTTAACTGAGACGTTGCCTGAGGTAGCAGCGCGGTCCGGGAGGGGTGTTATACTTTTTTTTTATTTTTGCTCAGATCCTAAGAGTCCTAGCGTGGTTTTAAATAGCCTATAGCCTTCCTCAAGGATTGGGCTATCAAATGAAAAAAGATTTTTCAAATCCGACTGGTAGTTCCAGAGATGAGCGCGTTCAAACAAACAAAATCTTCAGTTTTATTATTTAAACAAAATCAAATATGTCGTATATGTCGTGGATAGATGATGCCACAGTATAGTGAACAGCGCCATCTAACAATTTGTTTGGTAAACGAAGAATCATGTGATCGGAAACGCAAGCGAGCCCTACCGCTTGGACACGATCGTCGGTGGAGGGGATGCAGCGAGGACTGGTGGAGAGACCGAGTGCTGCGACAGTCTACAGTCGACCGTCGTCGAGCTCGGACAGTCTCGGCAAACGCTCAATACCAACGCACGTGTTTGTTTCCGACGCACGTGTGCGTTTCGGTTGTAAATAGTTAGTTTATTAAAGTTACTGTAAATTCAAATAATCTTTTCGTTCGAGTACCCACTGCAGTGCCCACACCTATCTAAGCTATGTCGGATCGTGAAGAAGACCCGATGTATCGCATCTCGGCCACCCGGTGATGCGACATCAGAAGCGGGATACACTCGAGCTGAAAAAATTATGGAGAATTGAGCGTTGACGTCACGGTGCGATATTTCTTTGACTGGATTTCACCTAGATAAGGACATGGATTGACTTTGAGAATCAAGCCAAGCAGGCCCGCAGCTGTCAGTGAAACCCATCGTGTGCTTCAAGTGAGGGAAACCAGGACATATCGCGGCCCTGCACGAGCAGTGGCAGCAAGCGGATGGTGGTCAATGTGCTGGAAATAGTGAAGGGCGAGTGGACGTCGTACAACTACCTCAGACACGTTAGAACATAAAGGTGAGCTGTATTGTTTTGTTTACGATTCTAGTGCTGAATGCTCGTTAGTAAAGGAGAGTTGTGCAGCCAAATTAAGTGGCAAACGAGTTAATAACGTTGTTGCGTTGACTGGTATTTATTGGTCAAACGCGTGTATTCAGCACAGAACAAATCATATGTAGCGTTGCGATTAGCGAGCAATAACTTGAGATTTTATTACAGTTTTACCCGACATTTACTTGCAAAGTAATGTTATGATAGGACAAAGGCAACTATAGCAACATTTTCGATTGGCAATTTCGTGTTGTTAAAAAACTAAGAGCGAAATCAGATTATAAGACTAAGTTAGATCGGAAGTTCAGAGGTCTTTTTATTTGATGGTTTGGACGGTGATACCCATACGTTAAAAGCTTTCAATTCTAACCGTACTTCTAAATACGCTCATGATAGGTTATGAATGATGTCATTGTGTCGTTAGTGCGTGGTTTTCTCTTTGTCTAAGGCTCTAAGTGAAAAAGATGGTCGTTAATGTGGATAACGATGGTACATGGCTCTGGTAGATGATTTTCGCTATGATTAGATAATCAAAGTTTGTTTACATGGCTCTTCATTGGATGTTTTGTTAAGATTAATCAAAGTTTGTTTAGTTAAATTAGAGGTATTGTTTTGTAAAAAAACAATAGGAAGAGGATTAAAGTTTTCTGATTTCAAAAGTTATAAGCCATAAATGGTCAGAATTGGTCAAGTGGAACATGCACTGCTGTTGAATTTTTGGTTACAGGTTAACACACAAGATCGTGTGCAAGCAGGATGGCAGTGCCCCAGAACATCTGTTTTCGATGCGGCAACACCAGACATTTTGCTTCGAGAGGTCCACGAAGCAATAATGGAGGCGCTAGTATGGCGAGGTGCTCAGGCGGTTTCGGGCCAGCGCCTGCAGCAGCGGCTAGTAGCGAGTGATACGGTTCAAGTTTGCTATGTCAGCAATCCGAGCAGATGAATACTGGGTGAGTCCCATCCATTTTATTACAACTCTGTCGCTCTATCATCAAAGATTGTATTGCGTCAAAGTGTATTGGCTTAGCTTAGTGACAACTGATGATGAGTTGACTGATATTCACTTAGATGAGATAGTAGACCACGTGACAAAGGGTCTTAAAAAAATGCAATTACGATAACATTCGATTTGGCTAAAGTAAAGTTAGTCTCTAAGTTTGCTTTTAATGATTGTTTTAAAGGCGCTTGACTGAGCGAACCTAAGAATACTCTCATGATTTTGTGAGGAGGGTACCCGATCACCAAGTTACTCGAGAATTAGATGTTATAGTTGATGACAGTGGTAGTAAAACCACCTCTGATTAAGAATGGTTTGTATACTCAAACTCGAAACTTCAGACCGCACCTCATGAGTAACATGTGGCGATGGGTCTATAAGAAATCGTTGGTGCGATTTCTATCTGTGTTGGTGCACAGAGCGCTTCATGTGTTGTAGCACATATTGCGCTAGATATCTAAAGAGTCGTTGGTGCGATTCTTTTCTGTGTTGGTGCACAGAACCCCTCATGTGTTGTAGCATATGTGGTGGCAGATATCTAGAGTCGTTGGTGCGATTCTTTTCTGTGTTGGTGCACAGAGCCCCTCATGTGTTGTAGCACGTGTGGCGGCAGATATCTAAAGAGTCGTTGGTGCGATTCTTTTCTGTGTTGGTGCACAGAGCCCCTCGTGTGTTGTAAGCATATGTGGCGGTAGATATGTAAAGAGTCGTTGGTGCGATTCTGATCTGTGTTGGAGCACAGTTTACAATAAAAGTTTCATGAGCTGAGTATACATTGCCTATGAATTTTATTTCGGTAAATTCTAACTGATTTGTAACAACAATTGTGATGGTATAACTTGTTGATCGGTCGAGTCCTGTCTGTGTAGGTGCACAGAGCGCCTCATGCGTAGTAAGCACATGTGGTGATGAGTCTCGACCGCACCTTATGTGCAGTAGCATATGTGGCAACTGATCTGGTAAGAATCATTGGTTTCTGGACTGTGTTTTTGCACAGATTTTGGTAAATAGTAACTGATTCGTTACGATTTTGATTTTCTTTGGTTCAACTTAATGATCGAACCATTTCTAATGAATAATGTTGTATGGGATGTGAAACCTTGACAACAAGGCAGTGTAAATTAAGACTAGAGGAATTAAATTAACAATGAGATACAGTTACCTTAGTTATTAGGTATTGGCAGGATAGGCTGAGTTACCTTAGTTATTAGGTATTGGCAGGATAGCCGAGTTTGTTTACTCTGCGAGTATTTTTGGTCCGCAGGTACTACACCCGAGGACGGGTGCTAGTCAGGGATGGCCGTGTCGTGGATAGATGATGCCACAGTATAGTGAACAGCGCCATCTAACAATTTGTTTGGTAAACGAAGAATCATGTGATCGGAAACGCAAGCGAGCCCTACCGCTTGGACACGATCGTCGGTGGAGGGGATGCAGCGAGGACTGGTGGAGAGACCGAGTGCTGCGACAGTCTACAGTCGACCGTCGTCGAGCTCGGACAGTCTCGGCAAACGCTCAATACCAACGCACGTGTTTGTTTCCGACGCACGTGTGCGTTTCGGTTGTAAATAGTTAGTTTATTAAAGTTACTGTAAATTCAAATAATCTTTTCGTTCGAGTACCCACTGCAGTGCCCACACCTATCTAAGCTATGTCGGATCGTGAAGAAGACCCGATGTATCGCATCTCGGCCACCCGGTGATGCGACAAATAAATAAATACCCAAACACCGAAACGCTACTTGCTAGCAAAAAAAAATATCGGTGTAGTGCACTTTCCAGAGAGAACTTTTCACAAAAAAGCTCATCCATACGAATATTATAAATTCGAAAGTAACTCTGTCTGTCTGTCTGTATATTCACCCTAGGCCTGGGGTGGATTCTTGGACATCCCTACTTTTACGCGAATCCACCTTAGGGTTGATTTTTTGGGGTGGATAAACGGAATAACCCCCATACCCCACAGGTTACATTTTTACGCCTAAACCACTGAACGGATTTCCATAAAATTTGCCAGAGAGATAGATTGCATCCCGGGGATCGACATAGATCAACCACTGCGCCTCTGCTCAGGATCTGTTGCTCCAGAGCATGGTGCAGTGGTCGATCAACATCGCCGTGGTCGCTGAGCCGTACTTTGTCCCGCCCAGGGATTACTGGGTGGAGGACCTGAGCGGCTCAGTGACCCTAATTTCGTCGGCCGCCGCCGGTACACCGTCCCTCGAGGCTGTCAAGAGGGGACGGAGTTGCGTGACAGCACGCTTCGGGGAGATTGTTGTGGTGGGGGTATACTTCTCCCCGAACCGAACTCTCGCCGAGTTCCACAACTCCCTTGCGGAGTTGAGAGTCGTCGTCGTCGGGTTCCGTTCCCTCCCCGTGCTCGTCCTCGGGGACTTCAATGCCAAGAATGTGGCTTGGGGTTCCCGGTATACGGACACACGGGGCAGGATGGTGGAGGACTGGGCTCTGGAGACAGGTCTGGTCGTCCTAAACCGGGGTTCTGTCCCAACGTGTGTGCGGATGCGGGGTGAATCAGTGGTGGACATTTCGTTCGCCAGCCCCGCTCTGTTGCCGCACGTCGTCGACTGGCGCGTCATGGAGGGGGTGGAGACCTACTTCGACCACCGGTACATCCGGTTCGACGTCTCCGCCCAGACCTCAAGCGCGCCGGTCCGACAGGCCCCGAGTGGTCCGCGGTGGGCGCTGAAGCAGCTGGACCGGGAGCTTCTCCTGGAAGCCTCGATCGTGCAGGCCTGGGTGTCACCACCGGACAGGCCTGCTGACATCAACGACGAGGCGGAGTGGTTCCGGGAGGCCATGTCCGAAATATGTGACGTGGCAATGCCCCGGGTCCAGCCAGGACGCGCCTGGCGCCAGGTATACTGGTGGTCGCCGGAGCTGACGACCCTGCGCGAAGCGTGCGTCGCTGCGCGGCGCCGGTACGCCAGGCACCGCAGGCTCCGTATCCGCCCTCCGGATACGGAAGCCATTCAGGCGGAGCTGTACGAGGGGTACAGAGCGGCGAAAACCGCCCTCCGAGCGGAGATCCTGCGGGCCAGGGGACTGGCCCGCGAGGAGTCGCTGGAGACTCTGAACCGGGACCCGTGGGGACGCCCCTACAAAATGGTGCGGGATAAACTCCGCCCATGGGCGCCCCCGCTGACGCAGAGTCTCCGGCCCCAGCTCGTGGAGGACGTGGTGGGCGCTCTGTTCCCTTCACGAGGGGAATATACACCCCCGCCCATGGCTCCGCCTCCTGCGGTGCCCGATGCGGACCACACTGCCGACGACGACGATGCTCCGGAGGTGACCGAGGTAGAGTTGAGAGTGGCGGTACGTAGGCTGAATGCCAAAAATACCGCCCCAGGACCCGACGGCTTACCTGGGAAAGCCTGGGTTCTGGCCATGGAGGCTCTCGGGCCTCGACTGAGGGGGCTCCTAAGCGCATGTCTGGAGAGGGGCCAGTTTCCACTACGTTGGAAAACGGGGAAGCTGGTCCTCATTAAGAAGCCGGGGCGCCCTGCGGACTCTCCGTCCGCTTACCGGCCCATTGTGCTGCTCGACGAGGTGGGCAAGCTCTTTGAAAGAGTCATTGCAGACCGTCTCGTCGGGCAGCTGATGCGGGTGGGGCCGGACCTGGCGGAGGGCCAGTTCGGTTTCCGCAGGGGGCGCTCTACGGTTGACGCTGTCATGCGCGTACGAGCCCTCACGACGGGGGATGCTGTTGCCCGGGGTGGGGTCGTCTTGGCGGTGTCTCTAGATATTGCCAATGCCTTCAACACCCTGCCCTGGAGTTGCATCAGGGAGGCACTCCGGCATCACCGGATGCCGACCTACCTCTGTCGCGTGGTCGAGGCCTATCTGTCGGACAGGGCCGTCATCTACCCCGGTCATCAGGGAGAGTGGAACCGGCGAGAGATGTCGTGCGGTGTCCCACAGGGATCGGTCCTGGGGCCGCCTCTGTGGAACATCGGGTACGACTGGGTGCTGCGCGCCGACCTCCCTAGCGGCGTCAGCGTAGTATGCGAACGCGCCACCGTCGGGTTCCCAAATAACGGTAGGAGGGGTTCACATCGGCGTCGAGTCGACGATGAAGTACCTGGGACTCGTCCTCGACAGCCGGTGGAATTTCGTGGAGCACTTCAGACGTTTGGCTCCCAGACTGGAGCGGGCCGGGGCTGCGTTGAAGCGGCTCCTGCCCAATCTAGGGGGTCCAAACGCCTCCTGCCGGAGGCTCTACGCGGGGGTCGTGCGGTCCATGGCCCTTTACGGGGCACCAGTGTGGGCGCGTTCACTGAGGCGGCGACCAGCCCGGCGGTTGAACGCGTCCCAGAGGGTCATGGCCGTCCGGCTAGTCCGGGGTTACCGCACGGTCTCCGGGGAGGCAGCGAGCCTCCTTGCCGGATTGCCGCCATGGGATCTGGAGGCCAAAGTCCTCGCTCACATATGGGAGTGGCGAGAGGTGGTAAAACGCCGGGGCGTAACTCCGCTGCCGCGAGAAATCGCGGCGCAGCGGACAGAGCTCCGGCGGGATCTCATGGCGACATGGAGAGTGCGACTGTCGCAACCCAGTGCTGGGCACGCCACAATTGCGGCGATAAGTCCCCTCTTTGAGGAGTGGCTAGGGAGGCGCCACGGCGTCCTCACCTTCCGCCTAACGCAGGTCCTCACCGGGCACGGCTGCTTCGGGAGGTTCCTGTCCAGAATAGGGCGGGAGGAAACGCCCGGGTGTCACCATTGTGTGGATCGCCCGGAGGACACGGTGGAGCATACGGTGGAGATCTGCCCAGCTTGGGCAGAGCACCGCCGTGTCCTCACGGAGGCGATCGGCGGCGGCGATCTCTCGCGTCCGGCCCTAGTCCGGGCCATGGTACGGAGCGAGAGTGCATGGGAGGCTGTCGCCTCCTTCTGCGAAACAGTGATGCTCGCGAAGGAGGAGGCGGAGCGCGTGAGGGAGAGGCAATCCTTGCGCCCTCACGCCCCTAGCCGCCGCAGGAGACGCCCTGGGCGTCGGGAATCGATAGCCGATTCCCGGCCACCGTAGGCGCGGGCTTGCGGACGGCGAGCAATGGGCAGCTCGCCGTCCGGTAAGGACCAGGCCCGGGTCGACGGCACGTTGTGTTCCACGCGCGCCTCAAGGAGATGTCAGCACCAACTGACGGGGTCCGCTAGGGCCGATGCCCGCCAGGGTCGCGGGTTGTTCGAAAGAGATACCGTGGCCCCTGGCACAGGCAACTGAAGGAACACGGGTGGGTTTTAGTCAGTAAGAGTCTGACACTCCCTTCCGCTCCGCCCAGAGCGGGAGGGGTCATTTGATGATTTCCCAACCAAAAAAAAAAAAAAAAAGGGATCGACATAGGATAGTTTTAATCCCGATATTCCCACGGAATCGACACTTATGCGGGTGAAACCGAGGGGCTCAGGTAGTAAACTATATCTTCTTAAATTGGGTAAATTCAATATCAATGTACATTAGGTATGTACAAACTAAGCTGTGCTAAGTGACCACATGTATTAGCATAGCCTGCAGCCCTGAGCTTGAGAACCGATACCTTGATTAATAATTAATACCCACCGTACCGTAATGGACTTACATGAATATTTGCTCGTACTGAGCAAATTGTAATTAGACGTTTAATTACGTTTACTCTTCTTAGTAAATAGATGTTAAGTATATATGTAGAATTTGATAAAGTAAATGTTATGCTAATAGAAATGTGAATAAATGTTTTGACAGTGAAAACCAATTCCTCTAGAATTGGTTTAAATCATTCAATCACAATCACATTTTATATCAAAATCTCGAGCCAGACCTTGGGGATTAGCGAAACCTCATCACGGTTAAGATTTAGCTACGAATGTGTATTGATGTGGACTTTGTGATACTCATTTTAGATACCTATTGCACGTGTTTTGAAGAAGTTCCTTACGCTGAAAGAAAGAAAGAAAGAAAAAAACCGGGCAAGAGCGAGTCGGACTCGCGCACCGAGGGTTCCGTAACATCCGGGTCTATTCATAAGGTTTATGTTTATGAAATTAAATGTTTTTTTATTTTTGAGTTGATTGAATGAATGGTAAATTGTGGTTTACGATTTATGACGTATTAAAAAAAAAACTACTTACTAGATTTCGTTCAAACCAATTTTCGGTGGTAGTTTACATGGTAATGTACATCATATTTTTTTTTTTGTTTTATCATTCTCTTATTTTAGAAGTTACAGGGGGGGGGACACACATTTTACCACTTTGGAAGTGTCTCTCGCGCAAACTATTCAGTTTAGAAAAAAATCATATTAGAAACCTCAATATCATTTTTGAAGACCTACCCATAGATTCCCCACACGTATAGGTTTGATGAAAAAAAAAAATTTGAGTTTCGGTTCTATGTATGGGGAACCCTAAAATTTATTGTTTTTTTTCTATTTTGGTGTGAAAATCTTAATGCGATTCACAGAATACATCTACTTACCAAGTTTCAACAGTGTAGTTCTTATAGTTTCGGAGAAAAGTGGCTGTGACATACGGACGGACAGACAGACAGACAGACGGACAGACAGACAGACAGACAGACATGACGAATCTATAAGGGTTCCTTTTTTGCCATTTGGCTACGGAACCCTAATAACATTTATAAAAACCACTAACTTTTAAACCACCACCACCACCACCATTAACCATACCCACCACTACCACACCACCACACCATTCCACTAACTTTCTTTTTCTTTTCTTTTTTCTTTCTTTTTTTTCTTTTCTTTCTTACTTTCTTTTTGTTTCACTAACTGTGTTCAAATAAATTTGTCCAAGTAAATGAAACTGCATGGCAAATAAATTTGGACACAGTGAAACAAAAAATTCAAATATAAAACCCCCGTTCCCTGACCAGCGTTCGGTACCTTATGGCCCTTGGAACGTCACGGTTTCTTTATAGTTTTTTATCTTAATCGCGCCGTAAAAAAACTTCCATAGTGGTCCACGAATATAACACTGACGAACCGTGCCTACACACGGCGTATAAACCGTGCCGTAGAGAAAACGTGTCCGTCATTAAGCTTCCATAGTGATACATACAACGCTGATGACTGTGCCCACTCACGGCGAATAAACCGTAACTTTTCACGGCAAGAAAAACGAAAAACGTGGAAACGTGTATGTACAAACGGCCTAAGACATGATGACCTTTTGGCCTCGTATAGGACTTCATGTTTCATTTTCATTTTTTTTTTTTATATAACTTTGTTTTTATTTTTTATTTTAATGTGTTTAGTTTAGTTTGTGATCTTCCTGTACGAGTCGCAATAATACTTTTTCTTTCTTTCTTTTCTTTCTTTACACCTAAGGTACATCTCTCCACGACGCTATTCAAAACTTACCGTCTCCCGCCATCTTCCAGGCTGCAGCCTTATACTCCGCCGTATACTTCAAAGTGCAAATTGTCTCCAATAACAGTAGGATAACAAACAAAACTTGTGTAAAGTCGTGCCGCGTCAAGGATGCTCCTACCTTGACGCACTTCCGCGTCAGCGTCGACGTTACACCATTAAAACTTAACAAATTTTGTGAAACTAAGCCCTGGCTGTATACTTACTAGTGATGCGTCGCCAAGTCGCGAAAGATGTCGAAATTGTATATTTTCTAGTATGCTTACAAGCCAGTACATAAAACTGCATGGATAAGAGTTTCTTTTCATAAAAAAGAAAGAACTAGTATTGATCTCCTTGCTCTACGCTTCATCCCTTAATTTTACTATCTGGGGGCACGGGAGTGCCCCCACCAAGTCGAGCAAAAAGGGGCACGGCCGTACCATCCTTTTCTCGAAGCAGTTCAGGCCATTTTCGACACCCTATAACTTCGTTGTGGATAAAACTAGAGATTAAAATTTACATCTCGTCACTCTTTTTATACCTATATCTCTATCTATCTAAAGGGGCCCGTGGCTCTATAATAACAGCTGCACAGATCGATCGATCAGGTTAAGCTACGCTTGCCGTGATTGGTCTGTGGATGGGTGACCATCGTTACATACCGAGACCCCGCCGTGCCTCGGATTGCACGTTAAGCCGTTGGTCCCGGCTGTCATTCGTGGATCTTTGACAGTCGTTACGGGTAGTCACAAGCCCGAAAGTCTGACAACCAGTCTTACCAAGTACCAAGGGGTATCGTATTACCCAGTAACTGGGTTGTGGAGATCAGATAGGCAGTCACTCCATGTAAAAAACTGATATTCAGCTGCATCCGGTTAGACTGGAAGCCGACCTCAACATAGTTGGGAAAAGGCAGGCAGATGATGATCTCTATCTATTAAAAGGTGTCTCATAATTAAAAGAAATTGAAGATCCGGCATCCAAATTGCGTAACTCGCGTAAAACACTTTTAATCAGAATCTGAAGGTTTTGGAAGAAATTCCTAATCCTATGAAGCAATCATAGGTTTGAAAAGTTCATCTCCTCAGGAACGTAACTAACGCAATGTAAACTGGGTAAACTGCTAGGAGACATTGCGATCAATTGTAATTTTATGTTTTATACAATTACCTCGCAGGTTTAAAAATCGCGACAGAGAGTAAAGACGCAGGTTTCCTAAAAGTATCAATGAACACAAACATCCCTTCATTATCAGTAGCTATCGCGGAAGTTGATGGCGTGTCCCTAATACCAGCTAAAATATTATGTTTCTAATTTACCAACTTCGCGACATTAAAATGTAACTTATAACTTGGGAACAACTCAAAGGTTTATTCTAATTTAAGTATTATCGCGACGTGGATCCTTTTAGGGGTGAGATATCTATAGCTATTGTTTTATAAGCTTGTGATAAAAGGTGTTGGTATCAAGAGTGCAACTTTGGCTTTGTCCGACGACATAGCCATTTGAAGTGCTTTTTGTTTATTTATAAGTTTTTAGTAGGTACGATCACAAAACACGATCACCAGCATCATCTAAATAAAGACAGAATAATTCAATACACAGGCCTCCTCTCTGTGAGAGGGAGTAGCTAAGCCATAATCCAGCACGCGGGTTGGTGGATCTTTAAATTTTTCAATGGTAATGATATATACACAAAGTATAGTACCTGTCTTGGTTTGAACTCACGACCTACAACTCGTAAATCGGCGTCGATACCACTGCTCTTGATAAACATTAATGACATACACATATCAAAGAGGCCATTAAAAAGACATAACGCCACATTACCACTAGACACGTGCACTTCTTTATACCCAACATCTTTTCGAGCAAAAAATTGTCAACTTCAAAGAACGTCCCGACCAATAAAATTATCATTACGAGTATATTTTTGTCCGTTTCTATCTCAGAATAGATACAGAATGGAGTGATAACGCGAGCTTCATAAAAATGATTTCAGTGTACTGATAAACATAGCCATTTGTCAGCTACATTGCAACTTCACGATGATATTGCAATAATCACAGGAAACCATCAAAAGTGGAGAGGTAACTACTGCATGTAATGTTTTATTTTGCTTTGAAAAATACACAGTATCGGCACGAAACTTTAAAATGGATTTTAACGTTGAAATAATATAGATTTCTGTTATTACATTGGTAGTCATGTCATTGGGTCGCGAATTTCCTATTGACAATCGCAGTGATGTACCCTGATCCCAATAAGATTTGGCAGTGGGCACGCACTGTCTGCATGCTTCTGACTCCATGTGCTAACTTCTCATGTCTCTCATATAGGGCCCTCTGTAGCCACGGAAAAAATCACCAAATTTGAGTAATGACGTAGGCACAATATAATGGCTCTGGTAACGAGCCCGCTTGATACAATTTACCGTACAATTGAGGGTAGAAAAGAGTGTACAGTTTCGAGTTTACGTGTTGAGGAAGTAATTTGATAATAGAGTCGTGGAGCGTGTAAAGGTGACTTTTTGTTTTAAATTGCTGCCCTTTTCGTCCAGAAAATGTAGGACTTCTTCAATTTAACCAAAGCCTTCCTAGTCACACTTACTTTTAACCTTGACTTTGCTTTGTTTAAAACTTTACGACTGCCTTTTTTTACCCGCCTGTGGCGATGCCCAAAAGGTGGGTAATGTTTTCCACCCACTTCAGCTAAGCCCGAAAAGAGGGTATTTTTTCTATTCATTATTTTGTTGCCATAAATATCCACAAAAGACGTAAAATAACCATTAAAATTAAATCCCATTTTTCACATTTAATGTCGCACTGCAGCCTTTTCCCTGTCCCGAGCCACAGGGCTGTTAATGTAAATCTAATAACGACTGTATCGTCGTATCTGGAGGCTTGTTTTCGTACAACAGATCCCTGAAGCACACGGCTCCTACAAAACAACTCTGACTTTTTTATCAACAATTATGTACAGGCGCACATCAAGCTATTACAATCTGTCAAATTTCTTTGATAAATTTTCAACTTTATCGCTAAAGGATAAGGTTCAAAGTTGATTCGGAAAATTTGACAGTTTCAGGTAGTTTGATGTGCTGGCGACCTATCTTTCAAGGAGGATAATTATATTGTAAGGCCATGTTTTTTATTTGTGGTTAAGTGGAGCTTTTTTCCCGCAAAATTGTTGATATTTAGTAGATAGTCTGCTTCCTCGTCAAAACATCGTGAGGAAACCAGTGTGTCCTAGAACCTAAAATTCGAAGACATGTGACATCTACCTACCGACACTGGGCACGCGTGGTTGATGATGCCTATGTCCCAGCAGTGGGAACAAAATATGGTGATTATACTATGCTTAAGCTTAAGCCATAACAAACAGCTAAATACATTTATCAAAAGAAGAATACATTAAAATAGCATTCCTTATAAAATTAATTAGCAAACTAATAAAGAATTCATCGTCCCCGAAAATCAAACGGCCTTTAAGAAATTCGACGGAAAATATTATCTAACATAAGAATAAAAATAAAATGTTGAGATAAAAACCTTTTTATCCAACGCAGGGTGATGGTACAGGGGTCGTTAAATATTTCTTTATATTATCTCGTAAGACGGCAGCCTTGTGTGTGCGTATATCCCGCGTATTATACGAAACTCTGCGAGATACCAATAAGTTGATTTTAGCTAGCTTACTCGCGAACATAATTTTGTTTTCATGCTATAAAATATACATCCTGTATGTTTTAGGGTTCAGTTTAAAATAATGGTGTGTGAAACTGTTGATTGATGTAGAGATTATCAACAGATCTTCCGAGATTCGCAATGTTTAAATTAATTTCATCATTATTTGTAATACGTACACTCGATGGCTTAATGCATGAATAGATTTACCTAATTTGTCTAATAATTTCAAAAACTGGTCAAGTGCGAGTCGGACTCTCACACGAAGGGTTCCGTACCACAGGGCAAAAACGCCGAAAAAAAACACGTCTGTTGTATGGGACTCCCCCCTTAAATATTTATTTTATTCTGTTTTTAGTATTTGTTGTTATAGTGGCAACAGAAATACATCATCAGTGAAAATTTCAACTGTCTAACTATCACGGTTCATGAGATACAGCCTGGTGACAGACAGACAGAACGGACAGAGTCTTAGTAATAGGGTCCCGTTTTTACCCTTTGGGTACGGAACCCTAAAAACCGTCATGGTCATTAGTCCGTTGTTCAATTACAATTTGTTTGTCATCACTACTTATTATAAAACAATGTCCTCCCACCGGGTCCGTCATACAGGCAGACGGACCAAAATGAGACGGTAAATACACTCGAGAGCAATGAATCCGGGTCACTTAAAGAATCCTAAAAATCTCGGAAACTAAAAATGCTAGGTTAATGCAATAAATTGTATTTAATAGACAATGTAATACTCCTTAAATGAAGGTATTAAAACTTCTTAGTTATTGTAAAGTTATATCATAAAAAAATCAAATTTGAAAAAGGGCCACTTTCGAAGATGGAACTACGAAATTACAGCATTTGGTTTTTCTTTTGTTTGTAATCTGTCATTTATGTGGGTACATAAACCATGTTGATAGTGCTCTATGTTCATTATTCAAGCTGAAATTATGTCGCTTACGCCTGAAGAATGCACCAGAATACTTACAATGCTGGAAACCGGCCGGAGTCAGCGCGATACAGCCAGGACTGTCGGTGTGTCGCTGTCAACAGTACAAAGAGTTCTCCGACGTTACGAAGAAACTGGTTCTAACCTACGCAGACCAGGAACGGGCAGAACCAGGTGTACCACAGCACGAGAAGACCGATACTTGGTGAACACCATGCTTCGAAATCGCTTTCTCACAGGAACTGAACTCACAAATCAGTTTCGACGCCTCGGAGGAAGTAACCCAAGTGCATGGACAGTAAGACGTCGGCTTGCTGAATCTAACTTAAAACCCCTTAGACCTGCAAACGGCCCTAAACTGGAGCGTGGGCATCGTATTTCAAGACTAAGATATGCCCAGAGCCACGTAAATTGGAGTATAGAAGATTGGTCAAAAGTTATGTTCTCCGACGAATCAAAATTTATGCTCTACAAGCACGATGGAAGACACAGAGTGTATCGAAGACCAGGGGAAAGATTCAAGCAAGCATGCATCGAAGAAAAAGTAGCCTACGGTGGTGGGTCTGTACTTGTGTGGGCCGGAATTTCTTCTGAAAGTCGCACAGAGCTGGTGATCATAGAAAACGGCTCTTTAACTAGCGTAAGATATGTGGAAGAAATCCTCAATGATCACGTTGGTCCATTTATGGTCAATTTAGGTGAGGATGCTATATTTATGCATGACAATGCCCGACCTCATACAGGTAGGATTGTGAATGACTACCTTCAAGAGATGAACATTACTCGTATGGAGTGGCCAGCGCGCAGCCCGGGTATCAACCCGATCGAGCATGCTTGGGACGAGCTAGGCAGATGCGTAAAACAACGAAACCCTCCCCCAATCACGCTTCGTGAGCTCAAAATTGCTCTCACAGAGGAATGGGAGAATATTCCCCAAAATCGTATAAGGAACTTGGTGTACAGCATGCCAAACCGCGTAAACGCAGTAATGGAAGCACGAGGAGGCAATACGAAGTATTAAAATTCAAGAAAATCGTAATAAAGTTCAAAAATTTCATGTTTCCTATTTTTGTTTTAAGGAGAGATCAGCAGTTTTTTTCTTTATGTAATTTTGTGTTAATAAAATGTATGGTGACTCATATTTTTTTTACTTTCATTTAAGGAGTATTACATTGTCTATTAAATACAATTTATTGCATTAACCTATCATTTTTAGTTTCCGAGATTTTTAACATTCTTTAAGTGACCCGGATTCATTGCTCTCGAGTGTACGTTTGGGAGTTTTTAAGTTTATCACGTTCACGTGATAAACTTAAAAACTCCCAAACGGATTTCACAACCTTTTCACCAATGAACGGAGTGATTCATGAGGAATGCTTAGGCATACAATTCATTAAGGTTTTGTGAAAATTAACAGAAATATGACGATAATTATTGTTGAAGATGTCGGAAAAATATTATGCCGACTGGAAGCTATAACAGCGTGCGCCGCGTAAACCAATAGAGTTATATGAAAACAATGTATTACGAAATTAATACATTATTTACTTGGATTAACACACACACACACACACACACTTATTCAATTGATGGTGTTCTCTTTTCTTTTTGTTTTTCTTTTTCATCTTTTCGTTATTTGCCTACTTGTATGTTTATAATGTAAGGGAAGAGCGGAGCCTTCAACTACAGGCATTTTCTATGCCTAAATGGAGACTCCTCGTCATGCAATGTAAGCCAAAATGTTATGAAATAAACTTATTTTATTTTATTTATTTAACACATAAGGAACTTTTAATCCCGGCAGTACGTTCCCGTCGTATATTTTCCGACATCCAGGTGGGCGAACCCGCGTGCGAAAGCTAGTACATTAAAAAAATGACATGCGTCCAATTAAAAGTTCCTAACAAAATAAAAAGTTGAAAACCAAACATTCTTTTTCCAACAAGCATTTTTATCTCATTCTAAGTCAACATAAAAAATACAAATAACATTCTTCACACATTTCTATTATTCTTTAAAAATATAACACGGATTCCCGCAACGGCTTCCATTTCGCACTTGCCAACAATTTTTATGATTTCACGTTGAAAGTGTACAAAGCGGGATCCATTAGACAGAGCGAGCGACTTCCATCGACTTCCACAATACGTCGTTATGCTGTTATTAGTATGTTACACCCTGTATACTCTGTTTATATCACGCTGTATACACGCTAATCGGGGAAAGAAAATGTTTCGAGTTTAGGATGCTTGCATAAGTTTGTTTTGTGTTTACATGTCATTGTTTTTGGTTTTACAGCTTCGTTGGTCTGGTTGCAAGTGCTATTGCTAAGCAAGAGGTCCTGAGTTCGATTCCCAGGTCGGGCAAAGTGTTATTGGGTTTTTCCATCAGGGATTTCTCAGTAGCAGCCCGGAGTCTGGATTTGTGTCTGGTTGACGGCGATTGGGTCGCCCCCTGTTACATGGGACCGGCATAACATTACATAACTGGCGAAATGGCGATGTACCAATAGGTACATCTCTGCCTTTCCCTTCAGGGATTACAGGCGCGATGTTATGTGGTTTTTGGTTTTATAAAACTCTTGTATTGATATTGAATGATTATTTCATAAAATATCAATCAGTAGGGTTATATGAACTTAGAGGGTTGTATTTATGATTTTAATGATTATAACTAATAACGTATTATATCAGATGAATAATTACACACCGATTTCTCTCTTTCAGTCGTCAGTAATTTGACTTTCGAAAGAAGAAGACAAAGCGTTGTGTAACTATACAGATGCTATACAGCGTTTATTAGTAATGGGGTAATTCTGTAAATACATACTTTTTACGCTCGCGAATCATATTTTGTCAACCTGCTACTGACCTGGAAAACACGTAAGAAAATTTGAATATTTCGGCGTAGCCTGGCTTCCCCCTTAGGACATTTAATAATGTTTGTCTCTGAAATGGCAATGCTCTTGCTCCTGCGATGTCTGTGGTATTCCAGACGTCCATGGGCAGCGATGACTACTTAGGTACCATCTGGAGGCTGATTCCCGCAATAAAAAATGTTCAAAATCTAGTCGTAATCTCATCAACAATCAATGTCAAATTGTCAAAAATGTAGGGAAATTAGAGGTATTTTTGACAGAGATCAGACTGTGAACGTTCTTAAGATTTCGAGAATTGCCCTTCAGGTAGCCGCCAGCTTGTTTGCCGCCCATTATCACGACAATATATAAAAGACGTTCATATTTTCACTGTTACGTTATTGCGCAACTATAGTATTGCTAGTCTACGTGCAAGTATGGC
Source organism: Mesoligia furuncula (assembly GCA_916614155.1). Classification (NCBI taxonomy): domain Eukaryota; kingdom Metazoa; phylum Arthropoda; class Insecta; order Lepidoptera; family Noctuidae; genus Mesoligia; species Mesoligia furuncula. Next base: position 1,463,079 of record OU744809.1, on the reverse strand, counting down.
ATACTTTTTTTACGTTACTCAAAAGTAACGTGTTACAAACTCAAACCAACAATGAGTAGCCAGAATGTCACAGCAGTAGTATTTCAATGGCGGTTCGTATAAACGACGCGACTTACTAACGCGTTATTGGTGATTGGTTGGACTCCGGCGACTCATTGGTTATTTTAGTTTATAAATGTTACTTTTATAGAGGTAACAGCAACTGCGTGTAAAGTTCACTCATACTCCATAGAAAAGGGAGGATCCTCTGACCAGACGGGTATCGATTGAGTGGGCAACTGCCCGATGATTCATGTCGGGCCGTTGTATCTATGCAAGTTGAGCGGTAAACTCTACTTGCGAGATGCAGGATTTTGCGTGACGTCAATATCGTGTTGTTCGCATGTGGCGTTGTAGATACCGCTACACTTTTGACTGTGCTTTTGAATAATATCGTGGACCATCGACCTAAGTGGTATTTCTGTATCAGACTCCTAGGTTCGAGCCTTATCCTCAAATAGTCAGATTATTTACAGTATGTTTTTGATCAAATTAATAGTAACTTCATTTTTCCTATAATGATGTCACTGATAAGACCGAACGGACACCACCGCTCGTAGCGTATTGATAAGAATTTCCCAACTGATTATTATTAGCTTGATTACAGTCATATTTTGGATATGAATCAATGCCACACGTAGGTGGGTGGGTGGACGTTTTATCGATTTGAGGTGTCGATAAAAATAAAGCTAGATACATAATATGATACGTAAACAAGAAATATTTTATGCTGTAATTAGACAAAAGTAAAAACTTCTTAGCGTGTCGATAGCAATCTCAATGGACTAGGCCCAGAATTCGGCTACTTACTAACACCCTAAGAAGAAGAAGTTGAAACTTGAAAAACAGAGAGGTTTAACCGACTTCAAAAAAGGAGGAAGTTCTCGATGTTTAATATATTTTTTTTTTATATACCTAGGTATGTTCGGGTATAACTCCGTCATATACAGGGTTATTGGTAAAACATTAACAATCTCTTAAGACGTCATTGCACTCATCATTATGAACAACTTTTACTATGGAATCAAACCTGATATCGCGAAAAAAAAATCAGCTGTTTCCTACATTTCAGCTCGTATTTAAGTCGTCAAAATGTAGGGAACAGCTGATTTTTTTTTCGCGATTTCAGTTTTGGTCCCATAGTAAAAGTTGTTCATAATGATGAGTACAATGACCTTTTATTAAGAGGTTGTATAGACGAATTTGCAAAATTCTTATTAAGTAAGTCAAACATGCTTAAGCTACGGTTTCTTAGGGTAGCGTTGGCCGCTACTTAACGGCCGCAGTGACGTCTTGAAAATGAAGAAAGCTGTGTTTGACTTTACGGTGTCAAAAAAAACGCTCTCTGGGCCACATACCATCTTATTTTTATAAATATAAAGTTTCAGTGACTTTATTCAACGTTAAATTGTGGACGCTATGTGGGGGCACCGCTGTATTAAGAAACCCTAGCTTTATGAACATCTAATGCCCGTTTTAAGCTAAGCGACACCTAATTGAATGCCTAAGCGAATAAATGAAAACCTAAAGCGCACAGTTATTTAGGCATATCTTTATGTAGATGTCGCCTGTAAGAGAAAACGGGCATAACGGACTTTTCGTCTCATCGCGTTGGGTACGGTAGGCTTGAAACACCATTACAATATTGCCAATTATTATTTTTGTTTTATTTAAATTCCTGCCGGTCGATTCTGTAAAAATCTCACCGTGAAAACTTAGGTGAAGTGAGTTTGTTTTTGCTAGGAATTGACACTATTGACAGCTCACTCCACGCTCACTTCACCTAAGTTTTCACGGTGAGATTTTTACAGAATAGCACCGCTGTAACTTTTATTTCCACTTGCTTGTTATATACGTCATATTCAGAAGGAATAATTACTATATTTTCTTTCTTTAGTCATCCCAGGCCAAGTAGCGTGTAAAACTGAAACTCAAAACATTTATTTCAATTAAACCATTTAGAAGTAGGTACATTTGAATGATCAAGGTAGGCAATACAATTAGTAGTTTCCTATGTAGAAGAACAGGCAGGAAGCTCCACGGATACTCTTCTAAATCAAAGGTATATTACAGGCTACTATTATTATATTCCTCTAAACATCTAGCCAAAAGTTTACCACGATCAGATCTAACAACAATACCCTTTTTTTTTTTGTTATCGGGGGGAAACCTTCAAAATGCACCCGACCTCTGGGGAGGGAGGTCGGGGAGTGTGGGATTTTTACCTCACTAACACCACCCCGGTGATCACCATCAGCACATAGGGGTGGTCGAGGTTCCTCTTAAAAGACCAATTCCGGAACTCCCCCGTGCAACGCTTGTAAGGCACATCCCTGACCCTGGACGAAGAATCCACACAATTATTTTAACCGGTTGAATGCCGTAATTACAGAAACAATTAAAAAGTAATTGTGGCTCGCGTGGATCCACGTTCCGGACATACGAAGGGTTAATGAACCCTTTTATCTAAAACAAACACAGCAAACCAACCCCGTCCTCAAAGCTAGCCCATCTACTTTAACAGCCCAACAACCCACCGCTTGATAGTCATACAAAAACACTTTTATTTCGGTCTCTGCCGTTACCCCGTAGCTAAAAAGCGTGATACATGGTAAACGGCCTTAACAGCTATATCGAAATCCAGCTTTGAGTGTGTACCTGGTCGTAATCGGGTGACCGGGTTTGGTTTAAAATGAAGGAAAAAGCGAGTTGCACCTACGAAGGATTTTTGAACCTTTATAACCTCTCCGGTACCACGAAAATGAGCATTCAACGTGACATAAAGCCTATTTTTCGAGAAGGGGTAGGAAATAGTATATGGTACATCCGTATGTCGCTTGCTTATAGTAATGAAGTTCGATGTAATACGGGACAAGCGCATTTATTGCTGTTATCAAGCCCGATCCGGGCCCAGCCGACTTCTCTGTCAGGAAACCCGGCCGACGCAATCTGTGGCAGGATACTCTTCCCCTACTTACTATCTACCACCAAAGCAGCATCTTCCTGCAGGGTGACCTTCCGTGGTCCACTTAGAAGTCACTGAACGTCTTCGGACACAAGTGGGAAGATATAAGTCCAACCTGGTTAAGTGGGGCTACCTTGACGGAACTGCAGTAGGGTGTGATTGTAGAGCTATGCTCCACCTCCTATCCTGCCCTCTGTGTCCCAAAACATGCAGTCAAATTGAACTGCACTGCCACTTACAACGCCGTGGAAGTGGCAAAGTTTTGGGCCAACAAGATATAAAAGACAGTCGTGTCAGCGACACGAAGAAGAAGAAGAAACATGCCCGATGTCCAGAACAGATAAAATTTTACATTCCCATGTTTTGGATGAGTCCGCTACGTGACTTTGAAATATTCTGTAATTTCGTTTTACATTGACATGTTTGCACACGTTTCTCCCCTACCATACGAACAAACGTCTTGCTGTGAATGAATACTAATGCGACTAAAGATGCTTACAATACGGCTTTATTTTAAATCTCCATACATTAATTTGTTGTATGCACTATCATGGTGACAAAGCTATTTTTTGTCTGATTATCTTAATCGACATGATGTCGTCCGTTATTTATTTTTAGAGGTATACACGCACACACATACATAGGCGCACCACACGTGTTATTAAAAGTTTGACCTTTTAAATCATTACTCTTTGCTTGTTATAAGTGCTACATATTATTGGAACTACTGCCACTTTACTCGCGTGGATGTCGAAAACGATCCCTCGCCAGCTTACTATTAGGATATAAATTATCCTATGTCCTCTTAATCCAGGTCATAGTCTACCTCTGTGCCAAAGAAGAGGTCAAAAGTGGTATAATATTCCGAAGATGTTTAAACGCTAATGTGATGTGTGTGTATTAGAAAGCTTATTTATTTTGCTACTCGATTATAGTTAAATATTATTTTTTCAGGCGCCTGTTTTTGTAAAAAGTGAACAAACAAAACGCACATAGCCTTTATTTATTCATTTCTATGCAATAAAATTATTTTAAATGTGGCTAAAGTTTCCGTTTCTATTTTATTATAATTTTAGCTGCAGCTCCATGAAATTGAGACAAACAATATTGATTATCATGATAATGCAATATCTAAACGTCGAATAAAAGTCAAATCTGTAAATGTCAGAATGGCGTTGAAATAAAAAAAAACACCTTCCACTGGTACGTTAAGTCCGCGAGGAATCATTGTCACGTCATTTGCCACAGGGCTGCCAACCCTAAAATATAAATAATGTTTGTAGTTAATTTAATTTAATTATTTATTTTATATCAGACACAGTAATCCATATTTATGTTAGTATACTTAAAAATTATGTTAGTAAAACAAAAATTATAATTAAAAATTAAAATTATAAAAACAAAAATTAAAAATACATAGGTACCACAATTATACTATTATAAAATCAAAATTGAACAATCTTTAACACCAATTACTTCTTTATTATTAATGATGCAAGCATTTTATTTTTCAACCCTTGTTTAAAAAAAACGGGCGGCTGTAAAATTAAATTAAATGCCCACAGACATCAAAATAATTACCCTCTTTCAGCACATATAGCTCAGAAGGCTGTTTAAATTTTCAATTATTTTAGTATCAAGCCCCAAACATTTACTGAACGTCTCCTTTCATCGAAAAAAGTTTTTGCGTGAAACATTTACAGCACACACAGTTACACAACACACAGTTAGTAAAACATTAAGTAGTACCTATGAATGTGGTTTGCACAATCTTAAACCGAGTGAATTTATTAAAATATAAAATAAGAAATTGGGAATAGGAACTGTACAAAGGTGGACTTCTTTTTTTTTACTTTTCGTCTCGTAAGTTCACCGCATGATGAACTCATAAGTACTTTTCCTATTCGGGGTCTTAACTAGTTGGGAAAAGATGAATTTAGGTATTTTATATATTCATGAAACTTTTAATTTGTTGTGTAAATACCGACTTCATAAAAAATAAGTATGTATGTACTTCCCAATAATTTAAGACACCACTAAGTACTTAAAACTTAACAACACTTTTCATTAATAAAACTTCAAACGCAAACAAAGTCAACTCCAAGTTTATACAGGGTTTTTTGTAAAACACCAAAAACCTCTTAAGAGGTCTTTGTACTCATCATTATGAACAACTTTTACTATGGGACCAAATCTGAAATCGCGAAAACAAAATCAGCTGTTCCCTATATTTTGACGAGTTATACGAACATAAATGTAGGGAATAGCTGATTTTTTTCGCGATTTCAGATTTGGTCCCATAGTAAAAGTTGTTCATAATGATGAGTACAAAGACCTCTTAAGAGGTTTTTGGTGTTTTACAAAAAACCCTGTATATTAAAGTCCCGCTACCTCTTACAAATGGTCCCCCAACAAAGGTCCAGCCGAAATGGGCTCTCACAGTTTTCAGCGCACATTTGAATGGGAACGACTTTATTCAGATAACTACCCGTGATTTTATCTTGCTATATTTCATGCTCAGATTACGTGCTTGTCCCCCTTTGGCTTTGTTTTTTCACCGTCAAAACGCCAGGCGTTGAAACAAAATTAATTGGCTCGATATTTGAATTTTGGATGTTACTGGTAATTGGATGGGGTTATGTAAGAGGGGTGACTTAGTTGTTTGCAGGTAAAAATATTTTTTTTATAAATATAATTAATAGGAATCACCACTCCTATTACCTCTTTTATAAATTCACTCTTCGCCACTAGTACCTACCACTTTTTGTCTCTGCATCACCCAAAAGTTGACTGGTAGAAAATGCCTATTGCATTAAGTCCGCCTCTGTATAATCTTATGATAGTTTGTACCTGATTTTACATAAATGATTTTCATTAAAATACCAATACATTAATTTAATTGAAATGTAAGGTGATGGGCTGAAACACAGTTTTTTTTTATTAGGTTTGAATAAACCTAGCTCGGGCGGGTCGCTACCTAACGCTCTAATTCCGAACCATCATTACTTGCACCTGTAATAAAAAATATTTTAGTTTCTTTTTAGGCACTATAATTGTATGGGAAAGCCACATTCCGACATTACATTTTATCAATACTTTGTGTGTGTATGTATACCTATTGACTTGTACTGGTTTTTTTTAGGGTTCCGTAGCCAAATGGCAAAAACGGAACCCTTATAGATTCGTCATGTCTGTCTGTCTGTCTGTCTGTCTGTCCGTCTGTCTGTCTGTCCGTCCGTATGTCACAGCCACTTTTCTCTGAAACTATAAGAACTATACTGTTAAAACTTGGTAAGTAGATGTATTCTGTGAACCGCATTAAGATTTTCACACAAAAATAGAAAAAAAACAATAAATTTTAGGGTTCCCCATACTTCGAACCGAAACTAAAAATTTTTTTTTCATCAAACCCATACGTGTGGGGTATCTATGGGTAGGTCTTCAAAAATGATATTGAGGTTTCTAATATAATTTTTTTCTAAACTGAATAGTTTGCGCGAGAGACACTTCCAAAGTGGTAAAATGTGTGTCCCCCCCCCTGTAACTTCTAAAATAAGAGAATGATAAAACTAAAAAAAATATATGATGTACATTACCATGTAAACTACCACGGAAAATTGGTTTGGACGAGATCTAGTAAGTAGTTTTTTTTTAATACGTCATAAATCGTAAACCGCAATTTACCATTCATTCAATCAACTCAAAAATAAAAATAAACATTTAATTTCATAAACATAAACCTTATGCATAAACCCGGATGTTACGGAACCCTCGGTGAGCGAGTCCGACTCGCTCTTGCCCGGTTTTTTGACATTTCATTCATCACACTAATAAAGGCGAAAGTTTGTGAGTGTGTGTGTGAGTGTGTGTGGGTGTGTGTGTGTGTGTTTATATGTTTGTTACTTCTTCACGCTCAAACAGCTGGACCAATTTTGATAAAATTTTGTATGGAGGTTGCTGATTCCCTGGATTAACATATAGGCTACTTTTTATCCCGATATTCCCACGGGATCGACATTTACGCGGGTGAAACCGCGGGGCCTAGCCAGTAAATAATAAATATTATTATCCGCAAAATTACCAGTATTAGCTTACCTGTCTTCTGTCCACAGCACTGAAAAGTTGACCAGGAAAATGTTAGCCCCTTGCCTGGTTGACTGTGAAGTGGCGTGCTTGACCGACGCGGTGAACGCCTGGAAAGCGGCTTGCCCGGATACAGATCGGCCCGTAAACCCATCTTCCCAGAGACAGTGGGATGAGCCGCTCTGCAGGTTGGTACGGAATAATCTTATTAATACGTCCACCAATTCTGCTGAGCGTGCCCGCCTGCTGGCTGTGGGTGAGTGGGAGTCGGGGCTCTGGCTTCAAGCACTCCCGTCACCCAACATAGGCACTATGCTGGGTGACACCACCTTCCGGCTCGCTACCTGTATGCGTTTGGGCGCTCCTTGCGGAGCTCCGCATCGCTGTCAGTGCGGTGAAGCTGTCGACTGTCTCGGACACCATGGCCTATCTTGCAGTAGGAGCGCAGGCCGGATAGCAAGGCACGCCAGCATTAATGACATCATCCGTCGTGCTCTTGTCACCGCCGGGGTGCCAGCTGTTTTAGAAGATGGGAAGAGACCAGTCGGGATGACCATAATGCCCTGGAAGTTAGGCAGACCTTTGGTGTGGGATGCAACATGTGTCGACCCCCTTGCGCCATCTCATCTTCCTAGCACGGTGGGCTGTGCTGGAGCGGCTGCTGCAGGTGCAGAAAACCTCAAACGGCGAAAATATTCCAACCTGATTGGGAGTTATATGTTCGAGCCGTTTGGGGTTGAAACACTAGGGCCATGGGGTCCGAGTGCCCACTTGGTTTTTCGAGATATCGCCAAGCGGTTAGTCGACTCTTCACGTGACCAGAGGGCTGGCCTATTTCTTGGCCAAAGAATTAGCATTGCCATTCAACGTGGCAATGCTGCCAGCCTTTTGGGCACTGTTCCTGTTGACAGCGATGCGGACGAATTTTTTGATGCCCTATGATTATTTTTCTTATTTTTTCATATAAATGTACATATTATTGTATTTATTTTAAATACTAGCTGTGCCCCGCGGTTTCACCCGCGTAATTGTCGATCCCGTGGGAATATCGGGATAAAAAGTAGCCTATATGTTAATCCAGGGTGTCAGCTACCTCCATACAAAATTTTATCAAAATTGGTCCAGCCGTTTGAGCGTGAAGAAGTAACAAACATATAAACACACACACACACTCACTCACACACTCACACACACACTCACAAACTTTCGCCTTTATAATATTAGTGTGATTAGCATATATTATGTAAATAGATAAATATTAGAAAAATTGTGCTTATAAAACTTGACATTGTATAAAAATTACCTATTTTCTACCCAACTATTTTATAATTATATTAATGGGGATATATCTTCTTCTTAGCGTTTCTATGACAAACTGACTACTATAATTATATTGTTGCGGCCTAGAACTTGGCCACTTTGTCTTTACAGTTCATTTTAATATTTCTACATCGGCAACGGTAGTCTATGTGAAACTGTTTAATATTAATATCTTAATGTACAGACGCCAGCACATTAAGCTACCCGAAACTGTAAAATTTTCCCAATCAACTTTGAACCTTATGCTTTAGCGATAAAGTTTAAAATCTATTAAAGAAATATTAGGCCCAGAGGGGGAAGACGATTGGGACTCAAAGTTCAATTGTATTTATCTTCAAAACAATAAACAAAGAATAAAAAAAAAACAGTGGCACTCCGGGAGCGCCGACAGAATTGAAAACTTGAACAATTACTTGTGTATTTTTTTAATCGTCTTATAAACAAAACACAAACAGAATACTTTGCCATCACTCACTGACATATCGGATATAATACATTAAAACCGAGTACATCCCGAGGACAGTCGAACACATCCGAATGTAGCGCGGTGTCGGTTACGGCAACTCAAAAAATGCCCAACGCGCCTAAAGAAGTTTTCACTTTAAAAAAATCTCGTATTGGACTTTTTAGGGTTCCGTATCAAAATTCTGCAAATAGTTGCGACTTGGTCGCGCGGTGGTCCGTATATCTGTCAGTCACAGTTGCTGACCACTTGTAGATTATTTATAAATTATGTTTGCTCATACTTATATTTAACTAGCTTCTGCCCGCGACTTCGTCCGGGTGAAGTTTCGTCAGCTGCGCCACCGTGTCGCTGCGCCCCTGCTATTACTTCATTTCGCATTCTTTCTTTTTTCGTTTTGCTCGGCTCAGGGTCTCTTAGTGTGATGTGAAATAGCATAATTATAACCTTCAAAATAAAAAATCTAAATATGCCTCGTAAATCTTAATATGTATCTATACGAGTATATCTAAATATGTGGTTTTCACATAAACCTACATGGGCACTTATGAAACGTCGGAAGCTACGTGCACGGTTCCAATTGGTCGTTTCCTATGAAGAAGAACCGGCAAGAAACTCCATGGTTACTCTTTTAAAAATAATTGACTTTTACAATGTTTTCAAATTACAGTAGGTTTGGGAGGACAGCGTAGGCCTGTCAACAAGTAGGTAGTTACTTGATAAAATAAACAATGGTCTACAGATCAAGGCCTACAAAGTCCTCACATTTACAAAATATAGAAGAATCAATCGAAAGGATAAATAAAATATAGAAACCTATTAAAACCAAGTGACATGATTGCCATTACAACCACTAATAAAGAGTTGAAATTAAAATTGTCTGCATCATCATAATCAGCCTACAGCAGTCCACTGCTGGACATAGGCCTCCATCTAGCCTGAGGGTGTCCCACCCTACGTTTACCGATTCGCGGCTGTGGAGAGCGCGAATATCCACGACCGCAAATCGGTAATTAAGTACCTATAACAATTTTTTTTTTTCAAAATACGGAAATTTTATAAAAATCCGTTCAGCCATTAGGCGCGTAAAGGTAACAGACAAACTTGTATTTTGACATATTCCTTACAGGACGTTAAGCACCCCATAAAGCCTAGGCGAAAATTCATGGGATTCGAGGAAACTAAATTTTTATGTATTTTTGAAAATGTCCCAGAGTTCGTCACAAAAATTCGTCGTAAATATCAGTTTTCTTTGAACTCTCGAATGTAATGGCCTTCATTGCTTGCATTCCCTTTCCATATTCTATTGGATACCTGATACTATAACAAATCTCTCAATGTTACGAAATGTTCTAAAACATCAAACAGTTAAAAGTTAAAGGAAGGAGTTTATTCACCATTTCCTAAAATTATCTACGTACATGAACTTTGACACCGGTTATCTCAAAATTTTACTATGGCATTAAGCGTACAAATTACGAAGAATACATTTTCAATATCAGCTATCGATCAAGGTTCAAATATTTTAAAAACATATTTAGAGATGCCGATGAAACAGTCGATAATGCTGGCAAAGGTCGAATTTGCAAATTGATGAATTATTTAAAAATTGTATAATAATCGAATTAATTAACTGGTTTATGTTATCTTTTTACCTTGTCACCACCCAGCAACTCTTCCTACGTTATATAGCCAGGTTGTCGCGAACACTTGCATGTTGAGACGCCACTTTTGAGTAGTTAGTATTACTCGCAGTCGATAAGCTAATCACTGATCAGTTTGTGGCTTACGTACAAACTGTTTGCACCATAGTTATCACTATTAGCTGATATAAACCGATGTTAAGATAACCAGCCTTTAGTTCCGTTCAAACATCGTAACAGTGAACATGCCGCTCAAAATCTACAAATTCGACGCCAGTCCGCCGGTCCGGGCCGTCCTGATGACGACAGAGATCCTCAAGCTGAACTACGAGCCAGTACAGTGTAACATCTTGGCCGGAGAAAACTTATCACCAGAATACAAGGAGAAAAACCCTCTACAATCTATCCCTCTGTTAGAAGATGGTGATTTTTTGCTCTCTGACAGCCACGCAATCATTACGTATCTGGTTTCCAAGTATGGTGCTGAAAAACGAGCGACATTGTACCCCAACGAGTTGAGTGTAAGAGCTACAATAGACTCGAGGATGTATTTTGATGCTTCCATCCTCTATCCCGCTATCAAAGCGATAATGAAGTCAATCCTGACTCAAGGATTAAAGGAGCTCACTCCACAACAAGTCGCAGACGTGAATACTGGTTATGAAATTTTGGACAAATACTTGCAGAAGTCAAAGTTCGTGGCAGAAAACCATTTGACGGTAGCTGATGTGTCATGTGTTGCCAGCATATCTACTTTGTCAGTGTATGTGCCTGTGGATGGGAAATATGCTAAGCTGAAAGCATGGTGGAGCTCCCTGCAGGGAGAAGATTGGTACCAGAAGGGAAATCTACCTGGACTGACTCAGTTTGAACAGTTTGTGAAATCAAAATTGAATAAGTGAAAGTGAAAATATATATAATCTACCATCTATTTATTGTACAATCGCTTTTTTTATTAAAATAATTTATTTTTAGGAGTGTGCTTTCATTCTATATCAAATGAATCTTATTATTGCATCTTTTTCTTTATTTCTTAGTGGTTTGTGTTTCGAAACAGTAAAACATTGACGTAATATTTTTCAATCAACTCAGTCCATCGCAGTCCACTGCTGGACATAGGCCTCTCCCAGGCTGTGCCACAACACCCTGTCCTCCGCCTTCCGCATCCAGTCTACCCCAGGCCTCCAGCCACCTACTTTAGATCGTCCGTCCATCTAGTTGGGGGGCGTCCCACACTACGCTTGCCGATACGTGGTCTCCACTCCAGGACTCGTCTGCTCCACCGGCCATCGGTCCTAATAATGATAATAAATGGTAATATTCATAAAATGGTAATGATAATGATTAATATTAAAATAGTGGTATTGCTTTGAATTAACGTATGTTTAGCTAATTCTATAGGAATTCTGCATTGCTGTATAGAATTCTATGTTTAAGTTTTAATCAAACTTATAATATAAGGAAAAAGAAGGGAAGGGCTCATTGAGAAGGCCAGCCCCTCTGGTCACGAGAAGAGTCGACCAACCGCTAGTAGGTATAAAACATACTGTTGACCCTCCGTATTGCAAACAATTAGCAAGTCAGTATTAAGCAAGTTCACAACTATTTCAAGGTTGTATTTTTTAACCATCATAATAATGGCCAAGTACCTATCTAGTCATGTAAATATTTACTTAACACACTTACGGTCAGTATATTAGAAACATACTACTACGGTAGTCATAAACACAACATACTTAGTCTTAAAAATGGTTTTAGGAAATAAGACCTGAGATGAAGGGTTAGTTGGATAGAAGTCAGCTTGCGTGCCTCAAAACCGAACACACCGGTGTACATCTCCCGCCTACACTACATCACTAAGGCGGAGGACATCGTGGAGTACGTGCGCCAGAAGACGAGGTACACACCGAGCGTGCAGTTGCTGGAGTCGCACCGCAACGTCAACTTCAAAGCGTTTGTGGTGCGAGTACCGAATTATTACCTGCCCGTCGTCATGGAAGAAGACTTCTGGCCGCAGGACGTGGTGTTCCGTCGCTTCCGCGGACAAGTACCATAGAGCAGCACAATAACAAACTAGTGAAGTGCTAATTTATAATAAAAATAAGTATGTTTAGGTTAAGGTATTCATATATGGGCCTGGGTCGTTTGAAATTTTTTTTTTGATTTTTTTTTTTTTTTAAATTTTCTATCTGATCTCCACAACCCAGTAACCAAAACGTTGCCTCTTGGGGTAAGGGACTGCCTTAGAACTCTTTTACTATCAAAGACATTTGAAAACTAAGTTGAAACTAACTTTTTTTTCAAACTAGATATAGTTCGCATTAGCCGTCGCCGGACTTCGCACCGGCCTGAACCGGCCCGGACCCCTTACTTTTACACCCGATTAATTGTGTGCATTTACACTGTTAACTATCTCGGGGTTTGCCCTTCAAAGGTATGTGTGGTGATTAGATAGTTACTGAAACTATCTGTAACTGTAAATTGCTGTGGGCGAATTTTCCGGACGTGTTTGAAATTTTTGACAACTCATGATGACATAAAAATGTTTGTTAATGTGGGATGAGACTGTTAGACTGTTTAGTCATGACAAGTTCTGGATAGATTTTATGAACAAGGAACCAAATCATAATAATGTTTCTTTTTTTGTACCCAGGAGTGGGAGTGATGAACTGGATTTGTTCGGTATAGACTGGTCTCAAATAGCCCTAGACAGAGAGAATCATGGAATGACTGGATGGAATCGTCATGGAAGAAGACTTCTGGCCGCAGGACGTGGTGTTCCATCGCTTCTGCGGACACAGCAGCACAAGAACAAGCTAGTGATGTGCTATTTTATAGTAAAGATATGCATGTTTAGGTTTATATATGGGCCAGGGTCGCCTGAAATAAATAAATAAATAGAAGAAAAAGAGATGCAGGTTGATCCCACGTAAATTGGCCATAGGGTAAGATGATGCTATAAATATAACAGACTGTAAATGGTAAACTGGTAAGATAAATATATATAGAGAGAACTTTAGACTCATACCTGTTGTAGCGAAAATAGACGGAAAGAAACACTTTTCGCTAACTAAAACGTTTAATTTGTCTTTAAAAAATCCAAATATTGATTATAAAAAAAAGAAAATAATATAGGTACAGGTAAAAAATGATGACAAAATAATTTGGGAATCTGTGACGTGAAAATTGGAAGGAATACCTAGGGATTGTACCAAAAAAATTAAAATTTGAAAACGCGACGAATTTAAAACGTGATTGCAATCAATTTTAATCCGTACGCGTGCTTAAAAAGGTCCGCAAAAATAGGTAAGGTATCACACCCGCCGTATTTCAGTTAAAATAAAAAAAATCAAACTATCTACAACATACAAGGTAATACAAGAATAGGGGAGAAATAAAAATATCTGTTTAAAGCAGGCTCCTGTCCTTTGGCGAATACGATCGGCGAAACTGGCTCAGCACGGCTCAGCTCTTGCGTATTCGGTACCTACGAATCGGCTGTTGCTCCGGGGAATTTCAGGATGGAAAACTTATTGGCAAGCGACTGGGTGCCGGGGTGGAGCCGAGTGTATCGGCTTGCTCTTGAGTTCGGGCCTTAATCAATGAATAAGGAAAAGAACTTATTTTCCATCAGCAGTGGAGACTCTTTTAAAAAACGTCTTCTAGCGAGGAACCAAGATAATACAAAAACACTTTCAGATAAAATAAAAATCACGAGATTTAGGCGTTCAGATCGAGAAGAAAAAAATATAATCTTTCACGTCAACAGATTTCTTTCAAGTGAAGTTTTGCACCATAAAAAATGCCACCTGACGAATCAACGATTCGTAATATGAAAAAAAACTAAGTAATACATGGCCTGTATTAAAAACGAGGTTGAATATCAACTCCAAGAAGGCTTGATGACCAAAAAAAAAATAATGCAGGATTTGTTAATGCTGCAGTACCCCCTTTCCAAAAAAAAAAGGATTAGGTGAGGAAGAGGAAAGAAAAAAAAAATATTCAGAGGTATAAGAACCCTGTAAGAAATAAACTAACTTAGCCTAAATATCAAGACGATAAGATAAGAAATCGAAATTAAACCTAAATAAACGACATCGAAGTGCAGCTGATACTGAATAAATACGAATTCCGGACTTCAATCTAAACGTTATCAGTGCAAACTCCAGATGCATTGACTAAATCTAGAAAGAAAGTAAGAAAACTAAAAACTAATAAGACTAGCCTAACTTAAAAGCTAAAGACTTAAGACCTAAGTAAAAAGGATCCCAATGAAATATAACTCAAGGGCAAAAGTAACGACAAAAGTTAAATTAACGACTAAGTCGGAGAAAGGACTAATGAAAGACACTACATAAAACAACCAAGAACTTAAGTCAATCAAAAGACTTGAAATCAAAAAAGGAACCTTAAATCTAATATAGAACTAAAGCCGAACAAAGGACTTAGTCAAAGAACTTCGAAGAAATAAGAAGCTTATGCTTGCTTCTTATAAATAGAAAGAGGGTAATCAATAATAGCAATGATAAACAAAAGAAGTGAAAAAGAAAATTGTTAACCGTATAATTATTGTGATTTATCGATAAGAGTACATCGACAATGTCTCAGCACTAAACTAAATTATCGATACGTGTTAATCGTCCGTATCCCAACACTAAGCGCTGTCATTATGTCATTATGAGTATGACAGTCGTAACGACATCTCCGGGAAAAAACGGAACTTATAAGCATTGACATAACAGAGAAGTTGTAAACAAGTAGTTTCAATTAGAAACAACTAGATGACGCAGTTAATGTTTTTATTAAATAGACATTTATGAATGAGCTTTTTTATTTTATTAAATATTAAGGGAATTAAAAGGGGTGAAAAGCATAACAATAATTGGAATGGAACATTCCGAATGGAAAAAATTAATAGGATCAGGAGTTTTGAAATTACAAAGGAATTATTTAAGAATATCTTTGATATGATATCTACCAGAATGGGGGGAATCAAAATCATGAAGTTCATAAGTGGTTCTAGAAATAACTCTAGTCACACGGCATTTAATAAAACGAGGAGCTAACTTCCCGGAAAAATAATCATCACCAGAAGATCTGGAAAAATTCTTTCTCCATACAATGTCACCAACATTCAACGTGACGTCTGAACGATGCGAGTTATAAGCTCGTGAATTACGGAGGAAAGCCATAGAAAGATTATCAGCGACTTTCGCATAAACCTCTGCTAATGATGATAAGTTCGAAGCGTACCGAGTCCGACTTTCAGCTAAATTTACACCTTGAGTCTGACTATTAGTACGTGTAGGAACTATGATAACTTCTCTACCAAACATCAGGAAGTTTGGTGAGAAACCTGTGGCTAAATTAATACATGAGTTGAGGTAAAGTTTAACTTTATGCAACATTCTTGACCAATTTCTTTGATTCTCACCAACCAAGATACCTAAACATGTAACCACGCTTTGATTATAACGCTCGACAGTATTCGCCTGAGGTGTATAATAGGGAGTATAGGTCGGAGACTCTATGTGAAATGATCTTAGAAAGTTTAAAAACTGATTACTGCGGAAAACTGTTGCGTTATCGCAGAGAATACTACGCGGAACTCCGAAATTAAAAAATATTTCTGACTCCAGGGCTTTAATAACAGAACAAGCGTTGACCTTTTTTAGAGGTACAAGCCAAATGTACTTTGAAAAAACGTCAACCATAGATAAAATATACTTATAACCATAGTAAGCAACGGGCAACGGACCAATGACATCAATAGAGATTGACTGTAGAGGCATGGAAACGTCCTTCGGATAGCACATCTGGCCACGAGGTTGAGTATTTGCTATTTTATAAGCTTTACAAACCTCACATTGCCTTAAGGTCTCGGAAACGTCACGAAACATGTTCGGCCAGTAAAAGGTCTCTTTTATCTTAAGATATGTCTTTGTAACGCCAGGATGTATAGATGGGAAGCTATTGTGTACCTCCCTAATAGCGAGTGGAATCTTCTCCACCGGTAAAACTACGCGCCATGGATCAGAAGATAAGGGACTGGTGATAGGCATGCGTCTTAAAAGTACGCCGTTCTGTATGGCGTAAGCAGGAAACATTTGGGGTGAATCGCGAGCCCCTAAATAAACCTTTTTATACCATCTATTGGTGGTATGCTCGGGACCTTGATCGAAAGAAATAGGACTTGCATAAATCCTAGAAAGTGCATCTGGAACGACGTGCTGCGAACCTTTGCGGTGAACGATGTCAAAGGTATATTGAGAAATAACAGTAGCCCATCTAGCTAAACGGCCAGAGGGATTGTTTAAAGTAAGAAGCCATTTTAAAGCCATATGATCTGTTATAACAGTAAACTTGATTCCATCTAAATAACAACGAAAATGCTTTATAGAATCAAGAACAGCCAAAAGTTCCCGTTCGGTTGTACTATAATTGCGTTCTGCTTTGGAAAAAAGCCGCGAGTAATAAGCAATAGGATGCTCAATATTATCAATCTTTTGTGAAAGAACTGAACCAAGACCAAGAGCTGAAGCATCACACTGTAAAATGAATGGCTTAGAAAAATCAGGACAAGCCATCACAGGTGTGTTCATTAAAGCCTCCTTTAGTTTCATAAATGCATGTTCGGCATCGTCATCCCAACTGATAGGATCACGACCCTTCCTTTTTCCTATAAGGGAAGTGAGAGGAGCAATTATAGAAGAAAAACCTTCAACGAAACGTCTATAATAGGAACACATACCGATGAAGCCGCGCAAAGACTTTGCGGTGGTAGGAGTAGGATAATCCCTAATAGCATCGAGTTTACTAGAATCAGTCTGTAAACCCTTTTCGTTAACAATGTACCCCAAATACTTTAATTCACTCTTACAGAACTCACATTTATTAAGGTTAATCGACAAACCAGCTTCCTTGAGACGGTTCCGTACCTTTCTGAGGAGAGCGAGATGACTATTAAAGTCTTTAGAAATCAAAATTAAATCGTCAACATATCCAAAGACGCAGTCATCGCTAGTTGAGGTAAATTCGAAATTAACAATCATATCTGTAAGACGTTGCATCTCTGAAGCTGCATTTGTGAGTCCAAATGGCATCCTAACAAATTCAAATAAACCTCGTTGAGGAACTATGAAAGCGGTCTTCTCACAACTCTCCTTATCCGCAAGAGGGATCTGCCAAAAAGCACTCCTAAAATCGAGCGAACTAATGTATCTAGCACCACGAAGATTATCAAGAATATCCTGTATGCGAGGGAGAGGATAAGAATCCCTGATGGTAACGCTGTTTAATTTCCTGCTATCAACGCAGAAGCGAACAGAACCATCTTTCTTGGTGACCATTACCACCGGACTAGCCCACGGAGAACGAGAAGGACGAATTACTCCGACTTCTAACATCTTATCTATTTCTTCGTTAAGAATCTTTAATTTAACAGGAGACAGAGGGTAAAACCTCTGTCTAATTGGCTGTCCAGTTGTAATTATTTTGTGAGAAAGCCAAGTAGTCCTACCAAGACCAATATTGTCTGACGAGATTTCCTCAAACTCATCGATCACCTGTTGTAAACCTTTCTCTTGGTCAGGTGTTAAAACATTGCGAGGATGTATATAACGTACCTCACTTAAACAGGAAGGTTGGGAAGGGGAATGCTTTACAGAAGAAAGGTACATGTTACCTTTAATATTTTTATTGAAAGCCCTACTAAAAACTGATGTTAAACCAAATTTGTTCCAAAATTCAATGCCTAAAATAACAGAAGAAGACATACAACGAGCTACTAAAAACTCATGGTCAAAGGTCGTTCCATTGAACTTAACCGGAAGATAAACAGTACCAAGAATATCGATAGGCGAGTTATCAGCAGAAATAACACGAGAATGTGAATTATCTGACTTCAACGGGACACCAAAATCCTGAATCAGACTATCACTAATAAGAGACATTTGAGCGCCTGAGTCAAGAAGTGCCTTAACCAAACGATCACGCAATATTATTTCAATAAAAGGTCGATTATCTGTTGAATTAGATTTAATCACCGGTGACACTGTACGGAGAGAGACGTGCCGCCGGCAAGTTATACATTTTTTTGGGTTACACTTAGGGCAATCACGAGTAATAAAACCAGGAGTACGGCATTTGAAACACACTATACCGGGGAAATCTGGGCAAAAACGATGAGAATGACCGGTTTTATTGCATTTCATACATTGTTGAGTTTGTTCACAATTTGAACAAAGTTGGGTTCCGTTAAGACTAGTGCTTTGTTGGGATGGTTTATTTATACTCGAAACTGTTTTTACAGATTTTTGTAAGTAACATTCAAAATGAGTTACCGTTTCGATTAGTGTATTGAAATCGGTAAATCTATGTATAGATAAACAAGGGAAATAACGATGATGCATGTTATGAGTTATAATATCCAGAAGATTAGATTCATCAATAGGCTTGCGTAGAGTTTGGTTTAAATAAGTAACGCGGATAACAAATTCTTTTACTGATTGGTCCGATTTTTGTTTGAGATTTCTGACTTCATGTTCCGTTTTGAATTCAAAATCTACGGATCCAAACATACCAAAAAAAGCCTGCTTAACCTCGAGATAGGTTAATTCAGGTCGACGAACTGACCTAAAATATTGCAAAGCAATTCCAGATAGCACTTCATGGAAACGTTTTAGGAGGTAACAATCAGAAATATCATCAGCTTCTTTATGTTCTTCGAGGCTTGTGAAAAATTCACGTACACACGAATCGCCAGAATAACTAAGCCTCCATTTTAAAAGGGAAAATTGTTTTTTAAACGATTGATGTCCATCTTCGGATCTTTTCGGGGAAAGGATCATTGACGGAGAAGAGGAACAAGATGGCCTAGGAGGTATAGGAGGAGGTATTGGGGGAGGTCTAGAGATAATGGGACTCCTATGTCGCGGCGTCTCGCGAATAGAATATTCTTCTTCTGCCATGGTAGTACACCACTAGATCAAACAAAATTGGAACACGCAAATTTGCTAAAATGATGCAAGAACTTAATTAGAAAAAGTCAGTCAACCTCAAAAAATAACCCTCAACTGCCTCTGTAAAGACAAAACTAACAAATATACGGGTCAGATTCCATGTAGCATGAAAGTGTTAGTTAACGAGTAATATGGCTGATAGAGGAATGGTACGACGACGTGACATTACAGGAACAGCAGGGCTACGAATTCAAAGAAAAACAAATTGAAACTAGTAAACCATCTGCACCAAAAAAACATACGTACAGGTGGGCTAGAATCACAAAAAAGACAAATTGAATCTAGCAGACAACCGTGCAAAAATCAACGCTTACCTTAGCCACGAAGCCTAAATCATTCGCACACCAAACACACACAACAGGACACAAACTACTTCTAACTAAGGAGTGGAATAAAACCCAGGATAAAGATGTATTTAAAGGGAAGAAATAAAAGCGTTTTATATGTTTTATGGTTCTACAAAATTATTATTTATATTGCATCACAACATAGCACATTATAATAAAGAACACCATCAGCAACAGAAGGGTTAACCGAAGTTGTCAATCACAGCATATCTCTGGTAACCATAGCAACGATCTTGTTTGACAGAAGGAGAAAAATTCTTGTATTTCTGTTCTTGATGAACCTGTAAACATACAGAAATGAAATATTATTTGCTCGGAAGGAGCAACCACCCCCTCCCGACAAAAAAAAAGGTTAATTCAGTAATTAGAATCAATAAAATTACTTACTTCGGGCGCCATTTTGTAGCGAAAATAGACGGAAAGAAACACTTTTCGCTAACTAAGGCTAAGAACTCACGGAGCGATTTTCGCCCGCAACCGCCGCGGTCGTGGATCTGCGGTTTTATTTCAAAACTCACGAGACCGGTTATTCGCGCGGTTACGCGTCCGCCGCGGTTGCGATCATCGCCCGCAAACGTGGCGGGCGATGATCGCAAGATTGCAAGACGGGCGGTTAACGATCAGTTGAGGTCCAGACCGCCATGGACACACACCTGAAACGAGCCGTTGCGTTATACTTACTTCACAGAAGAATTAAAAAAAGAAGGCCCAAAAGGTTCTGGGTGCATCCACTGATTAAGGACAGAGATCGTTATCGATCGTTATCGTTATCGGCCCCCGCGGTCGCCCGCCAACCGATCGCAAAGCGCGCGGGCGCCACCCGCCGAGGCTGCGGGTAACCGCGGCCCGCGCGATTCTACTAGTTGCCCGCCGGTACAGCGGGAGCCGCATACAACCGCGTACACCGCGGGCGTAAAACGCGTCGTGAAATGTGCTTTAATTTTTTATACATATAAATATTTGCATTCTACAGAAGCTGCGGGCCCGCAACCGCAGCGGACGCGGGCGAAAATCGCTCCGTGAGTTCTTAGCCTAAAACGTTTAATTTGTCTTTAAAAAATCCAAATATTGATTATAAAAAAAAGAAAATAATATAGGTACAGGTAAAAAATGATGACAAAATAATTTGGGAATCTGTGACGTGAAAATTGGAAGGAATACCTAGGGATTGTACCAAAAAAATTAAAATTTGAAAACGCGACGAATTTAAAACGTGATTGCAATCAATTTTAATCCGTACGCGTGCTTAAAAAGGTCCGCAAAAATAGGTAAGGTATCACACCCGCCGTATTTCAGTTAAAATAAAAAAAATCAAACTATCTACAACATACAAGGTAATACAAGAATAGGGGAGAAATAAAAATATCTGTTTAAAGCAGGCTCCTGTCCTTTGGCGAATACGATCGGCGAAACTGGCTCAGCACGGCTCAGCTCTTGCGTATTCGGTACCTACGAATCGGCTGTTGCTCCGGGGAATTTCAGGATGGAAAACTTATTGGCAAGCGACTGGGTGCCGGGGTGGAGCCGAGTGTATCGGCTTGCTCTTGAGTTCGGGCCTTAATCAATGAATAAGGAAAAGAACTTATTTTCCATCAGCAGTGGAGACTCTTTTAAAAAACGTCTTCTAGCGAGGAACCAAGATAATACAAAAACACTTTCAGATAAAATAAAAATCACGAGATTTAGGCGTTCAGATCGAGAAGAAAAAAATATAATCTTTCACGTCAACAGATTTCTTTCAAGTGAAGTTTTGCACCATAAAAAATGCCACCTGACGAATCAACGATTCGTAATATGAAAAAAAACTAAGTAATACATGGCCTGTATTAAAAACGAGGTTGAATATCAACTCCAAGAAGGCTTGATGACCAAAAAAAAAATAATGCAGGATTTGTTAATGCTGCACTGTGTATGCATGCGCTCCACGCACACGCCCCGCCAGCACCTCTCCACCACCCTGTAACGTGTGCTGGCTAATGAGTAATGTCACAGAACATATAGTATGGTAATGTCCAAAAATTGACTAAATAAAGATAGAAAAAACATTTTAATATTGATAAATTATTTTATTTCTGTAAATAGCTTTGTACAAACAATTCTACACGTCAATCAAATTTTAAAAACTAGATGACATCGCGTTTCCTATCTGACTACTCTGAGAAGAAAAGCCGAAACAAACTCAGAGGTCACAATCTCTTGTAAAGTCCAGACATAATCTTGGTCAAATCATGTGAAGACCATGTAGAATTGATGTCTGAAATTGTCCTTTGAGGAATGAACCACATAGATTGAGAGGACCTGTCCAGTCAGTGTACGCCTTTATCAGTAATTGTGCAGCTCAACTCAGAACTTAAGGAACTCAACGATTCGACGAACAATACCAAAGAAAGGACTTTTGGGTAGGCCGCATAAAGTACTCAAACTGCCAGATTGTCGTTACAATTACAACTAGCTGAGAAAGAGATAAAATTACCTGAAAAATATGAATAATAATAATACACTTCACAAAGTAAATTGCATTGCATTATCTCCTCATAGACTAGATATCAACCGTTACTGTGATACTAGCCTTTAGTTCAGTGCAATGCCGCAAAAATATATAAAACTAGCTTCCGCCCGCGGCTTCGCCCGCAAGGTATGTCGATAAAAACTATCCTATGTCCTTCCCCGGGATGCAATCTATCTTTCTGCCAAATTTTATCGAAATCCGTTCAGTGGTTTAGGCGTGAAAAGGTAACATACAGACAGACAGACAGACAAAGTTACTTTCGATTTTATAATATTAGTATGGACGGTCACCAGTCCACCCGACCGAGCCGTTTTAATGGCGGCTGAACTTTTCAAACTCAACTATGTGCAATAAGAAGTAGGTAGACATTCAGGTCGGAGAACACTTATCACCAGAATACTTGGAGAAAAATCCTATAAAGTAAGTCTCTCTGTTAGAAGATGGTGATTTATTTCTCGATGACAGCCACGCAATCATCTGGCCGGTTTCCAAATATGGTGCTGAGCAGTGTGCGACATTATACCCCAACGAAGATTGATCCTGTTTCCCACCGGCAAAAGAATAGTGCAAGCAATGATGAGTGAAGTTAAAACAAAAAAAAAAAAGGTTGTATTACTTCTAAGGGACGGAACCCTCGTTGCGGCTAACCTTGGCTACTGTATAGTTTATGACTAACACATAGAAAACCAAACTGAATAGGTCCGAACCTGCTCCAATTCGGACTGAGACGTGCACAAACATAAACGAAATATGTAGTTGAATCAGTAAGAACAACATGGTTCTAAATATTATCGCTTCGGCCATCGGATTCAGTTGGCCTTGAGACATGAGACTCAATGAGTAAAAGGTATGGCGGATCTGTATGCCAATTTGATAAGGAATGGTAACCCATAACAATACTATTTTAGTCATCAAACAACAAACCAATATCTATCATCCTCTGAATAAATAATAGAAACGAACTGATCAAGTTACTTACAGGTTTTACGCTTATTTACTTACTTGCCTTTGCCCGTGATTTCGCCCGTGTGGACGCCGAATATTATCATAGGATAATAGGTTAGGACAAAGGTCCTAAGCCAGATTATGGTCTACCTGTGTACCAAATTTTATCAAAATCCGTTGAGCCGATAAGGCGCGAAAAGATAACAGACAGACAGACAAAACATACAGGCTGACTTATATTTTGACACTAGCTTCCGCCCGCGACTCCGTCCGCGCGGATGTCGGTTTTCGCGTGGATGGTTTATTTCTCCATTTTGAGTAACTCTGACAATGACATCTTATAAATATCTATTGGACCCAAATACGGCTAAGCCTATAATAATTAAGGAGATCCCTCTATTGAGCTACTGCTGTTGAGCTCGCGTTCTGTAGTAAGTATTTTTTTCATAGTAATTCCGACCTTGATAAATAGCATGTAGCAGTAAATTACTGACAATGACGAAAAGTTTGCAATAATAAAAAAGTGATCGTGACAATGCGACAGAAAGTTAATTGAGAGCTTCAGCATACACAACATTGTTAGTGAGCTCGTCCGGAATATGAACATGAAGATTTCTTGGACTGCTCACATGGGAAAGAGCTACGTAAAGTTGCCCGTGTGAAAAACAACTCGCGGTAAGATCTACGCCAGCAACTCCTAGGGTCTGACCTTGAGCCTTATTTATTGTCATGGCGTAACACAAAGCTACAGGAAACTGTATTCTCTTAAATTGAAATGGAAAATTATCCACTACGGGTAATGCAACGTGTGTTCGCGGTTCTACAGAACAACGTCTATGAATAAAACCGAAAAATAAGATTTTTTTTTCTACGTATTTTTCCAGGATAAAAAGTATCCTATTTTATGCCCAGGATAATAAGGTATAATTATACCAAGTTTCATCGAAATCGAACCGTTAGTTTTCACGTGATGCCTGCATATACAGACAGACAGACAGACAGACAAAAATTTTTTTAATCACATATTTGGGTTTGGTATCGATCCAGCAACACCCCCCGCTATTTATTTTTTCAATATTTTCAATGTACAGAATTGACCCTTCTACAGATTTATTATATGTATAGATATTCCGTAAAGGAAGTGATAGTGTGACCTATTTGCAACAATTAAGCACCCCATAAAGCCTAGGCGAAAATTCATGAGATTCGAGAAAACAAAATTTTTATGTATTTTTGAAAATTTTCCAGAATTCGTCACTAAATATCACTTTTCTCTGAACTCTCGAATGTAATGACCTTCGTTGCTTGCATTCCATTTCCATATTCTATTGGATACCTGATACTTTAACAAATCTTTCGAAGTAACCAAATGTTCTTACTAAAACATCAAACAGTTAAAAGTTAAAGGAAGGAGTTTATTCACCATCTCCTAAAGAAAAATCTACGTACCTACATGAATTTTGACACTAGTTATCTCAACATTTTACTATGGCATTAAGCGTACAAATTATGGGAAGACATCTTCATTTCATCAGCTATCGATCGAGGTTCAAATATTTAAAAAATATTTAAAGATCGATGAAACAGTCGATAATGGTGCGAATTTGCAAGTTGTTGAAATATAAAAAAAACGAGTGATAATCGAATTAATTAACTGGTTTATGTTATCTTTTTACCTTCTCCGCACCCAGTAAAGGCCTTAGTTGCCTGATAATTAAATGATCGGTTCACGTCGGTTTCTAGGAAATATTCCCTGACAATGCATATCTCGCGATTGTGGAGGGTCTTAGCGCTTAAAAACCCTCGACCTCCATACTTTCGCGGGATATACAGCCTCATTACCGATGACCGTGGGTGATGCATTCGATTTGCAGTCAGCAGCGTAAGTACCCTCCTATCCAGGGCGTCGAGTTCTTTCTGAGTCTATTTGAGTATGCCGAAAGAGTACATCAAAACCGGCATGACCCAACCGTTGAAGGCGCACACCACAGAAGACTATTAAGTACTTTTTTCAGGCAACCAAAGAAGCGCTCCTTTAACGATTGTTACATGTCAGTAACATTGATGCCTAACGCTTCCGACATACCTAAATACTTATAGGTTTCGGATGCGTGTGGCGTTACTGAAACTTTGAGTTACTTTCAGTAGTGCCATCAGTTGCAAATTATTGGGGGCAAAGAGTTTTATCCACTTAGAGGAGGTGCGATATACCCTGACCACATATCCTCAGCCGATAGCCCAGACCTGAATCCTCCAGCAGTATGCTTAGAAGATACCAGGCTAAACAGAACAAAAGCGGACTCAAACTATCACCCTGAAATATGCCTCGCTCGATCCTTATCGCTTCGCTATTTCTCGGATTTTTCGACATCCTGAATAGCGAAGGGCCGTCCTCTATTGCCCCATACATGACATCAAGAAGGTAAGCAGAGTTGCATCTACTTATATAACTCCAACACCCTCATGAGTCATGTATGTGGCACCTAGTCATAGGCCTTCTTATAATCTATCCAACATGTCGACAGATCCTTTCGGGAACAACGAACCTGTTGGCTAATGGCCATATCAATGAGGAGTAGCTCCTTAGTACCGCGGGACCCGTTCTTACATCCATTTTGAGAAGCAGATATGATGGTGTTGGTGTCTATATACGTTTGTTAATTTTAGTTCTCAAAATGGATGTAAGAACTTTATAGACCTTTGGTAAACACGTGATCGGCCTATAATTTTTGGGTTCCTTGCTAATATTTAATTTATTTTTTAATATTTAATTTTAATATTTATTTTTATGATTTTACATATCTCGGGACCATGGGGTTCCGGTCCTTTGGAGGGCGTACAAGGGGCCGAAGTCAATTCGCAGAGGGCCCTTAGGATTTTTTTATGAAATGCGGCACCAACCGACATTATTATTATTACTCGCAGTCGATGAGCTAAACACTGATCCCTTGTGGCTTAGGTCGCGTGTGTTTAAACTACTGTACAGTCACGAGCACTAATATGTCAACAGTTGGTAACTTTCAATTGCGATTTTTTCGTGAAATAACGAATGCAACCTTGAAATATGACACTTTACATAAACCCATGGGTTCAAAAATACTATGTTCGTAATAACATAAAATTTCAATCAAAATTAAAGGGGAAAATCGCATTTGAATAAACCCATACTTATGCTCGTGACTGTACATGTACATAATGTGTGACCATAGTTATCACTATTAGCTGAAACCGATGTTAAGATAGCCAGCCTTTAGTTCCGTGCAAACATCGTGGCAGTGAACATGCCGTTTAAAATCTACAAAACCGACGCCAGTCCCTGCGTCCGGGCCGTCCTGATGACGACAGAGATCCTCAAGCTGAACTACGAGCCAGTACAGTGTAACCTCTTTACCAGAGAAAACTTGACACCAGAATACAAGGAGAAAAATCCTCTACAATGTGTCCCTCTGTTAGAAGATGGTGATTTTTTGCTCTCTGACAGCCACGCAATCATTACATATCTAGTTTCCAAGTATGGTGCTGATAAACGAGCGACATTGTACCCTAACGAGTTGAGTGTAAGAGCTACAATAGATTCGAGGATGTATTTTGATACTTCCATCCTCTATCCCGCTATCAACGCGATAATAAAGGCAATCCTGAATCAAGGATTAACGGAGCTCACTCCACAACAAGTCGCAGACGTGAATACTGGTTATGAAATTTTGGACAAATACTTGCAAAAGTCAAAGTTCGTGGCAGAAAACCATTTGACGGTAGCTGATTTGTCATGTGTTGCTAGCATATCTACTTTGTCTGCGTTGGTGCCTGTGGATGACAAATATGCTAAGCTGAAAGCATGGTGGAGCTGCCTGCAGGGAGAAGATTGGTACCAGAAGGGAAATCTACCTGGGCAGGCTCAGTATGAAGAGTTTGTTAAATCAAAATTGAAATAGTGAAAGTGATAATATTGAACTCCACATAAGCCCCCATACTACCTACATATGCCATCTTTTGTACAATCTCATTTTTTTTAATAAAAAAAAATTATTATTAGGAGTGTGCTTTTATTTTATATCAAATTAATCTTATTATTGCATCTTTTTCTTTATAAATTGTGTTTTGTGTTTTAAAACAGTAAAACATTGACGTAATATTTTTCAACTCAGCCTATCGCAGTCCACTGCTGGACATAGGCCTCTCCCAGACTGCAACACAACACTCTGTCCTCCGCCTTCCGCATCTAGTCTCCCCCAGCCATTTTCTTTTGGTCATCCGTCCATCTAGTTGGGGGGCGTCCCACACTATGCTTGCTGATACGTGGTCTCCAGTCCAGGACTCGTCTGCTCCACCGGCCATCGTCCTAATAATAATAAAATTAATGGTTTTTATCAAAATAAATGGTAATATTTATAAAATGGTAATGATAATGATTAATGGTACCTAATATTTATACCTGTACAAAATCGACAATAACGAATTGTGTTATCATATTAGTGTTATCAGATACACGTGCTAATAAATAGGTTTTATCATAGAACGAAGGTTACGTAAGTGGAACACTTCATCAATTGTTGGCAGAGTAAAGGTTCTTTTTAATTATGTCATTTTGCAGCCTAGTTGTCAGTCTCTGGCCTCGTGTGTTAAAAAAGATTTTGAAATAATTTCATCAGCACTGCTCTTAAAACGGTGTAGGAAAACATCGCGAAGAAACCGGAATGTCCTAGAACCTTGATTGGTTCTAGGACACGCCGGTTGTCCAAATCCAAAAAAAAATCGTAGACATGTGACATCTACCAACTGGCACTAGGCCCACGTGGTAGATTATAGCCCACTCCCTCTCGAAGAGAGGAGACCTGTGTCTCAGCAGTGAGAACATTATAGGTTGATTATGCTCACCTAGGCCTGTAAAAAATATTGAAATTTTGACAAACTGTGGTGACCTTACCATTCGTCGCACAAAACTTTACCTCTGTTCAGCAAAGTACGTACATTGTACGAGTTTACGTCAAAACTGATCCAGTATATCATCAAGCAAATCCTCTGGTAGG
Organism: Mesoligia furuncula; assembly: GCA_916614155.1. Lineage (NCBI taxonomy): Eukaryota > Metazoa > Arthropoda > Insecta > Lepidoptera > Noctuidae > Mesoligia > Mesoligia furuncula. The sequence continues at coordinate 1,434,715 of OU744809.1, read as the reverse complement.
GATCGACCCAATAGAATGAAATCTTAGTCGCCAACTTGCTCCGTATAGTGGTTATTTTACAAATTTCATTTTCGAAGTCACATTGCATCTAATTTTTCGTATCAAATGGTCAAGAAGAAAATGAGCGCTGATTAATAGAATAATCTGTAAACAGTTAATCTGCCATCAAGATATTGTCTGAAAGTGCACAGTAACGGTAATGAAGAATTTAAACAATATTATTTGACGAGTTTCCTTTACAACAAGACTATTGATAAATAATGTAATTACAGGTTATCAAAAAAATATAACTTATTTAGACAGATATCTTACAGATAATAACTGGCTGAAGATAGTACCTAATGAAATGTCGTAACTAATCGTAGGCATATGATGATAACGATGGTGAATAAATACATATTACAAATCTGACCATAAATACTCACTGTGTAATCTTTATCGATGTAATGATTCATAAAGTTACTTAGTACCCAGATCAACTGCCCCGTTGGTCTCGTGGTCGCAAACCCGACTGCTGAGCGTTGAGTCTTGGGTTCGTTTCCCAGGCCGAGCAAAGTGTTATTGGTTTTTTCCATTAGGAATTTCTCAGTAGCAGCCCGGAGTTTGGAACTTGGCGGTGTTATACCCCCGTGCGTCGGAAAGTAGATAAAGCCGTTGGTCCTGCGCCTGATCTCTCTCAGATCGTGTCGGATTGCCGTCCCATCGGACTATAAGAGTAAGGGAAGAGAGAGTGCATCTGTGTTTGCGCACACACTTGTGCACTACCTATAATGTCTCCTGCGTCGATGGTTAGTCTCCGCTAACATTGGTCGCTATGACCGAAATTCGGTCTGGAGGACTTTACCCAGACTTAATAGAAATTAGCGCCATCTGTAAAATGTACTACAAAAACTGGACTGGAGTAATGAGGTATGTGCAAACCAGGTGGAAAGCACCCTAAAGGTAGAATAGGATTAACAATCAGAATCAGAATCGTCTATTTGCAAAAAAAGTGCTTAGGTACGTGAAAAATAAAGGTGTTACTAGCATTACATCATTGATATTTAGTAAACAATAAACAAGATCAAGAAACGTAGGTATATGAAAATTTTCAACCTCATCTCTGAGGTTTTGTCAACTAATAATTCTCCCTCAGATTCATCATCATCATCATTTCAGCCGAAAGACGTCCACTGCTGGACATGGGCCTCCCCATGGGTTTGCCATAATCGCCACGCTTGGCAGGCGGGTTGGCGATCGCAGTATGGTATGGTGGTGGAATGCATAGAGAACGCTGCTGCCCATTCTCCGGTACGCCCCTTAGTCGCCTTTTACTACACCCACGGGAAGTATGGGGTGGTGCTATTCTTTAAGTCCGGCACCACACAGACAACACACCCTCAGATTGGACAGGACCAAACCTGAAATCGCGAAAAAAAAATCAGCTGTTCCTTACATTTTGAAGAGTTACGACGAACATAAATGTAAGGAACAGCTGATTTTTTTTCGCAATTTCAGGTTTGGTCCCATAGTAAAAGTTGTTCATAATGATGAGTACAATGACCTCTTAATAGGTTGTTAATGTTTTACCAATAACCCTGTATAAGTCCCATGTAGGTAATACGGGGCAAGCCTATTGCCATCCACCAGGCACATATCCAGACTCCGGACTGCTACTGAGAAATTCCTAATGGTAAAACCCAATAACACTTTGACCTACCTGAGATTCGAACCCAGGACCTCGCATCAGCAGTATCACTTGCGACCTCTTGACGTACGAGGCAGTCCTATATCTAATCATTTACAACAGACTAATAACACTATCGATATGCACGTAATGCGTCAACGCCCATGGCACTTATCATCGGCTGATGGCATTATGGCCCATCTCCCTCACGTTTCCACTGCATTTGGCAACAATAGATGTTAATTGAGGAAACTTGTGACATGGTGCTGGTGGTCCTAAGAAACACGTTGACAAAAATTATGGCATAATTTGGGGGGAATGGCCATATTAGGAATGAAAGAACTGGAAGCATTCCTAATGAGTGAGAGAATGGAAAGACAAGGCTGCCTTACTAAAATAATGCACATTCTGCAACCAATAAAAGTATTAAATCGATAGAAAACCTAAGAAAATGTCAGACATTCAAAATCGTTTGTTGGAGCAAACAGCAAATTAGATCAAAAGATCAAATACCGCAAAAAAGTAAAAGTAATAAAAATGGCTTGAGAAATAACTTAATTTAATTAATCTCGCAACTCACCCGCTACTAAGCGTAAACAACGGAGTACCCGAGTTTAGGCATCGCCCTATACCGGCTAACGCGTATTTATAAAGGGAAAAGGACCCAAATCGTAATGATATACGCAGTAGATTTATCCCGGCCGGTCCGTTTGTCAATGTTCATGGCGAAATTAATTACGGATCGGTCATGGGTTCGAATCCCGTGCCACGTATTTGAATGGTCATTTGGGATGGAAGTAATTAAGATAAAATATTGTTTTATTTGTCAGATTTGTATTGGAGAACGGTTACCGTTTTGCGGGTAAACAGGTTTCTGTGCCGTTAATTTTTTTAGGTCAATATTGTTGATTTTGTTTACGAGTTATTGAATAGGGATTGACAAATTGATGGGGATTAAGAGATGAGAGTACGATCGACCGCGTTTAATGAAAATTGTGAATAGATCTAATGGGATGTTGTTAAATCGCGTTTATATGGGTCGGCCATTCCTTTTTGGTCCTTCTTTTTTATTTGGAAAATGGCACATAAAAGAGCCTCTTTCAAGCAGCAAGACTAGTGATAAGTCTACTTTATTGAATAGACAACAGCTTATATAAAAGGGACCTAAAATAAAATGTAAGTAAAAACAAGCATTAATAAAACAATAGTCGCCCAGTTTTATAAAGACTGGCAACTTCCTCAAAAATACTCACAAAGCTATTGCTTAACAAGCCTACTCCCCTAACAGAAAAAAATATCCCTAGCCTAAAAAAAATGATTAAGTAACTTATTTTTGTTCATCCCCAAATTAGTACAAAGGCGGACAACAAGTTTTATAAAAATAAAAAATTAGTAATAAAAGTTGTAAAAACGGGGCGAACTCAATAAAAGGGATGTTGCTACCCCCGACGTTGGCACCCACCGGGATATTTTCAGAAACACAACCCCTAAAGGGAAAAACCTCGAAGAAAATCTTGTCTATAAGTGTGGAAACCATGTTAAAATGTTTAGTAGGAAAGATGTTGATTAATTTTATTTTACTTGCAACATTTTTGCAGTGGCCAGCGCATCTTATATTTAGAATTAATTAAACAACGAAAAAACCTAATCAGCAAAACAATCAAGTTGCGTAATTTTTGGTGCTGTACTGGGGGCCTAAAAAGGCCACTATGGCCAAAAGTGGCCTTTGTAGCCCCCTGTTCTAAAATTCTGCAGTTTTAATGTCTAAAGTACCTATACTTTAGCATCCTCTGCACATGCCTACGGTAGCGAGGATGCCCATGTTTTTGGATTGGCCGATGATTTGATCGGAACCCAGCAATGTCTGACGCTTGCTGGACGAGCCTTCACATATGGAAGTGTCTAGCATATCACCAAAACAATGTTGAAGCAAGGCTGTCCCGACATCCCATCGACAGTGACAGTCACCCTACGTATAAGTAACAAATATATCGAGGCACCTTTCTTTGTTTTTCGCACAAATTCGGCCGTTGGTCTGAGTTATCGTTGTCTTACCTTTGACACCCCCTTCACCCCTCCCCACGCCAGCCTCACCCCCCCGGTCATTTGTCATGCCTGCAGTTATGTTACGTTATTGATTTTTATGATTTGAGGACGCGCTGGTCTCGTGTAGGTAAGTGGTCAAGGCTCTAGTGGGTTATTTGGTAGGCAGTACAATGATAGTTTACTGTAGGTCACTTTCGATTCGTCTTTTCTTTTAAACCAATGTTTGACCCATCTGAAATATTTAATTGTCATTATTTTTTTCCTTATCTTTGTTGACAACATGATAATTATGATCGACAGGTTAGTGATTTAGTCACCTGCCGTCCTGAAGTTTGAAGGGTAGAATCACCCCTTTGACGAATGCATTCAACTACATGGCCATCCTGTAGAGTCTGTCACTAATTGTGTCTACGTCTCAAACAATTTATATTAATTGCATCTAAACCAGGTCACACAAGTAGGGCTAATTTAGCAGCAGACCAGGGGGCCTAAAAGGCCACTTTGGCAGAATCGTAAAAGGTTAACATTATAAATCATAATAAGGCGAAGACAGTCCGAGTTTTTATCTTTTTTTGCTGCACTACGTAGGTATCATCAAACAGATTGGATTGATTGGTATTTTAGCCCAGACAAAAAAAAATAACTGAAAAATCCTTCAACAATCTGATTTGATACGATTAACTTAACAGTTAACTGTCCATTATGATTCATAATGTTTATCCTTTTATGATTCTGCCAAAGTGGCCTTTTTAGGCCCCTAGATCAGTTCAAGGAAGGGATAACATAAGAAACCTTCAGAAGCATGGCAACTAAACAAAACCTTACCTTGCAAAAATAGCAGCTTATATGATTACCAGAACTTCCATACTTGAGCGAACAAAACACAAATATGTTTGTCATAGTTAGCAACGGGGGGCGGCCCAGAAATAATTACCTAATAAAGATTTCTGATACGATACTGTTACAGGGAAAAGCTATTATCTGGTCGGAAGGCTGGGCAGTGGGGGGGACTGTCAGCACCAGGAGTTTTGATGAACACACGTAGTAATGTGCGACTGATTGTTTGGAACGCTGTTGCTGCGATTTCTTGGAAGTTGGAGTAAATATTGTTGTGAGATTCTTGGGCCGGATTTGTCTTTGTCACCAGAAATACCTAAGTATATACATGAAAAATAACTATCGTTTGTTTTGTTTGTGAACTCCTACTATCGTGGATCACTATCCACTACCTGCGAACGTGGGAGTATTTAAAATTAATATATACACACTTAAGGGACTACTCACACTTATTCAGCTCCGTTCAGCTTTTGTCCATAGAAAACAACGATTTTGTATGAGATACGTACGCATCCGTTCAGCCGCGGAAAGTTGAACGGACTCCATACAAAATCGTTGTTTTCTATGGACAAAAGCTGAACAGAGCTGAATGTGTGAGTAGTCCCTAAAACAGGTTTTCGCCAAAAGCCGTCAAAAAAGGTGGAATAAATGACTTTGGACTTCGTTTAGGATATTTTTACACCTTGTACTCGTATATTTATCTCATTTTCCTATAAGTGCTAAATAGAGATGACGGTTATCCTATACAGCTCTAACTCTTTTTCAAATTGAAAGTAATATAAACTGATAAATTCCAATACGACATATGATTAAATAATAATCTTGTAAGACTTCGATACTACCACAGATTATAGACCTAGATAAAGCACGAACTGTATGAAAACAAGCGTGCCATTTTATGACTACCTACTATGACGTCACAAGCTCGCGCTCTCGCTCACGCTTACCCAGCCAGCAGTACACAGGACTGAGCGCGAAAATGGCGGCTTACGATTTTTGAACGTAAGCTGGTGCGATTTTTGGCACGCGAAGTAATTACCCTTGCATTATCTAGGTGTATCTATATCTGTGGATCTACTCTATAAAATATGGCGCTGAGCTGTTGCGGTACGAATTTTATCTACTTATTGATTATATGACATAAAGAATGAGTCTTCGGGCTACGAAACTATGAATTTTACACCTGCACCCTAATTGTGTAACACACTATCGATAACGATCTGAACCATTTTGAAGGATATTCCTAATCCATAGCTTTATTAGTGAGAAAAGTATGTCTCTTCACAAACGTAAATAACGCAATGAATGTCGCTGAACTGTCAAGATGAAAGCCTTTGCTATTGATAGTTTGTCACGCAATTACCCGCCGATCATGCCATACCATTGAACCAAAGAGTTATTCCGTGAACTCCCTCCCCCCCCCCCCTTGATCCCCTGCTTGTTATTCTTCTGTGTTAATCTCTGTCTTATCCACTATAAACTTTCTCATACCGGTTTCATCCGCTTTTTCTTTTGTTTTTGCTCCTGAAGGATCGTCAGCATCAAAAATAATTGAACCCAGGTTCTTGTTGTAGTTTAACAGCGTTCACGGACCACTACCAAAATCTGCCCAGCCTGTTCCCAACTATGTTGGGCTTGGCTTTCAGTCTAACCGGAAACAGAATAATACCAGTATTTTACATGAAGCGACAGCCTACCTGACCTCCACAAACCAGTTACTGGGTAACAACAATACCCCTTGGTAAGACTGGTTGTCAGAGTTTTCGGCTTCTGAATACCCGTTACGACTGTCGAAGATGTACGAATGACATCGGGACAAACGGCTCAACGTGCTTTGCGATGCACGGAGGTGTCACAAAATATAATGGATGGTCACCCATCCACATACCAACTGCGGTAAGCGTAGCTTATCCTTCGATCGACCCTGCTTCGGCTGTTATTATTTTATGAAGACACGAGCCAATGAAAAACATAACTCAAACAGGATTGATTGATCCTTCAGTACCCACGAAGGTTTCCGAACATTATGGAGTACGTTTGAGTGATTCTTGAGAAGTTAGTGAAATTGTAAATAAAGCCCTTTCCTTCCATGAATTTGGAACGTGACCTCAATTATTGGAAATCTATGATTAGTAGGGGCAGCAACACTGATGTTCTTACCAAGTTGAAGTTGCTGAACCTTGTTTAAAGCTTGTTATACCTATTTTGTTTTACAAAGCTATTACCTACCTAAGGCACAACATTTACATTAATTATTTGTGTAAGTAAATAGCAAATAATTACAAGCCAAACATCCGTATTGTCGCCGTATCGTAATTGTAGATATTACACAAGCATGGAAACTGCACCATTTTTTATTCGATAGCAAAAAATCGATAATTGATACTACATACAAATTAAAGTGTAATATTGAAATGTGTGCTATTGACTTATAACGTTGCTACAATCACTAGTTCCATCTGTCAAAAAACGGTTAACCTAGTGGACAGAGTGTAGTCAGATTTATTGTTGTGACATATTATAATTATAGTTGTGACATATTATATAATATTGTTGTGACATATACATATATTACACCCTGACCTGGGAGTTGCATAAAAACTAAAAAAAAAAGAACAATTAATCATTAATTATCCTTTAAAATCGCATAAAAATAAATATTTAAGTACTTTAAATAAGTACTTACCGGAAAAATATAGTTTATTTTTTGTCTAGTTATACACAACTACAAAATCAACTCACATCCATAAATTCGAAGATAACTTTATCTATCTGTATGTTACCTTTTCACGCCTAAACCACTGAATAGATTGCATCCCGGGGAAGGACATAGGATAGTTTTTATCGACATACCTTGCGGAAAGCTAGTACTCTCATAAGAATAAATCCATCAAATGAGTCATTCATACAACGTGCTTACTTATCTACAAAAAACAGTCAAAATCAAAAGTCATTTATTCAAATTAGGCTGACAATCAGCACTTTTCGAACGTCAAAGTTAGCTCAGTGGCTTTGATATCTCATAAAAACCTAACACATGTGTCTTGGTGTCATATTTTACCAGCCATTTTGTCACCGCTTCTCTAGCTGTGCAGGGCAATTTGAAACATATGGCCATTACACTATAACTATTCATTACAGCCATAAATTGTTTAATAGATCTGTGATCAGTCTGTACTAACTACTGCCATTCAATTTATCACGTGCTGGTTTTAATCATTAAAAGGAGCTGACAGAGGCTGTTTGCAGACCTGCCGATGTATTCTGTAAAAATCTCACCGTGAGAACTTAGGTGAAGGGAACCGTCAGTAGTGTCAATTCCTAGCATACCTACTCTGGATTAACAGCGGTCCCATTCTGTAAAATTCTCACCGTGAAAATTTAGGTGAAGCGAGCGTGGAGTGAGCTGTCAATAGTATTCACCTAAGTAATGAAAACTTAGGTGAAGTGAGTTTGTTTTTGCTAGGAATTGACACTATTGACAGCTCACTCCACGCTCACTTCACCTAAGTTTTCACGGTGAGATTTTTACAGAATAGCACCGCTGTAACTTTTATTTCCACTTGCTTGTTACAGGCGTCATATTCAGAAGTAATAATTACTTTATTTTCTTTCTTTTGTCATCCCAGGCCAAGTAGCGTGTAAAACTGAAACTCAAAACATTTATTTCAATTAAACCGTTTACAGGCACATTTGAATTGTCAAGGTAGGCATTCCAATTAGTAGTTTCCTATGTAGAAGAACGGGCACGAAGCTCCACGGGTACTCTTCTAAATAAAAGGTATATTACAGGCTACTATTATTATATTCCTCCAAACATCTAGCCAAAAGTTGACCACGGTCAGATCTAACGACAATACCTTTTTTTTTTTTTTGTGATCGGGGGGAACCATGAAAAGGCACCCGATCTCAGGGGAGGGAGGTCGGGGTGTGTGGGATTTTTACCTCACTAACGGTGACATTTTTACAGAATCGACCGGCTGCTCACTTTAAGCTCACTTCACCTAAGTATTTTTACAAAATAGCACTGCTGCACTCAGCTGTCTTAGAGAAGTGATAGCTTGTAAAATTGTGTTCAGAAAATGAATTGATATCTATTACACTAAAAAGAGGGTGCATTTTTGCATGTAAACACGCACTGCTGTTCAAAACAATGTAAGTTATTAATAGTGGATTTGTATAAAAATATCATAGGTCCTTTGATTCGAACTACCTAACAAATAAAGTTATCTAAAAATAGTAAGGAAGAAACTTTGTCTGTTTGTCTGTTTGTGTAGATGTAGGTATATGTTCTGGATTGGCGCAAAAACGGCTGAATGGATTTGGATGAAATTTGGCACACATATAGTTTACTAGCTTCCGCCCGCGCTTCGTGCGAGGTATGTCCATAAAAACTATGTTATGCCCTTTCTCGGGGTGCAATCTATCTCTCTGCCAAATTTTATCGAAATACAGACAGACAGACTGAGTTACTTTCGAATTTATAATATTAGTATGGATAATCTGGATTTACACATAGGGTTTTTTTAATCCCTGTAGTACTTCCGAGTACCATACCGTACCCTGGGGATATCCGACATCCACACAGACATAATTCATTTATTTTTCAAACAAAGTCCATTACATTATTACATTAGAAAAACATAAGATTAAAATTGATATAATAATCACACACACAATAAAATAACACTCAGACATTCAAATCAAATCTAATAAATAAAATTCAAATATTAAAATACACACACACATGTCATGTCATTTAAATCAAAAAATATTTAAATTAAAATTCATAAATATAAATAATTAAAAGGACCAGTTGGAGTTTACCTAAAGTTACGATTGAAAAGCAACGCTACCTATACCTACTTGTTTAAACAGTAGAAATGGGGTTACAGAAAATCGGAATTATGCAGGAATTTCTTACATAATTATTCTGCCAATTTATAACTTTGCAATTTAAATACCCAATATATTATTTATTTATTTATTTATTTATTTAATACTTCAAGCACATAAATGTACAGAGGCGGACTTAATGCCATAGGCATTTTCTACCAGTCAACCTTTGGGTGATGCAGAGACAAAGAGTGGTAGGTGCAATCAAGAACATTGAGGAATAAATATTTTAAATATAAAAATACGCATATACCTATTAAAACAAGTAGTAAAAGTGTAGTGTGTGTAGTGTGTAGTGTAGTAGTAAACAAGTAGTAGTAGTGTTTATTTAAACATCAATATAAAAATTGTGATCATCCCTAATGATTAAAGATTTCACCTACATTTAAATATCAGTGCCTACCCACTATGTTCTTCACACCTTCAACATTACCATATGATTATACGCAGAGGTAAGCCCTGAGACAAGTTATAACATCATTAACATAAGAAATCGGCAGGTCATTGCATTAATCTCAGATTTCTATTAATTTATTTATCATCAACTGAGGTCGATGGTGGCGCCATCAATGTGCGGGTCTTTATGCTAATCCTATGAAGAATATTGCTATAAATATGTATAAGATTCATTTCTTGGTAATCTTGTGATCTATTGATGGAAAGATTAGAGATTTTAATTATTTACAGGTATAAGATAAAATGCTTTAACAGTAAACATGCTGTCATGTTTTTTAAGCATGTGCTTAGGTGTCGCATGGCATATTATTTTCTCAACCAGGTGGCCCTATAGTTAATCATCATCTGCCTAGTTTATTCCCAACTATATAGCTGAATAAGAGTATTTTACATGATCTCCACAACCCAGTTACTGGCCCCTTAGTAAGACTGGTTGTCCGACTTTCAGGTTTCTGACTAACCGTAACGACTGTCAGAGATCCATGAATGACAGCCGGGACCAACGCCTTAACGTGCATTCCAAGGCACGGAGGGGTCTTGGTATATGAAAATGGTCACCCAGCCACGGACCAACTGCGGCAAGTGTAGCTTAACCTGATCGATCGACCCGTGCAGCTGTTATTGCTTAGCCACAAGCCGCAAGTATGACTATTGCTACAACGTAAAAGTTTTTTTTGGCGCGTCACCAATATTATCGGAACTAAAGCCGCCATTTTGTTTTGTCAGTACAATTTCATGAGTATTTACCAACAACGCCGTGTCGATGTCATTCAGGCGCCAAAAGATCCTTGTAGCACTCTCAGACTTTTATTTCATGTCAATATTTATTAACACTATGACAAAAGCCTCCTTTCTTGAAGACTGTGTCGGATAAAGAACTGTTTTTTTTTATGAAACGTCCCTAAAGATATCAAAGTTGAAACAACAGTCGCACCTCTTGCAACTAGCCTGCGGCTACAGTACCGAGTGTCGACTCAAGCAATATGGCACCACCGTACAAAGGGCTTATTGTGATCATATTGCCACAACCTAAGTATACACAGACCATGTACTACCACAGACTAACTTACTACTCGAACACGTGCTACCGGAACTTAGGACCGAAGTCGCATTGGTCAGGGTGCATTGTATTAATATTATTTATTTGTTTTTAAGTAAATAAAGGTTTTGTAGTACATGAGGGACTTACAAAGTATGCGTTATTAATAACATGGTGTAGGTAGGTACAACAAAATACAAAACAAAACACAAATACAAAAAATTAAATACTTAAAATAAATTAGAATGAGGAGTGTTGGTGTGGTGAGTCGAGTGAGAGAGTGTGTGTACGAGTGTGTGGGAGTGAGTGTGTGTGTATTTGAATAATAGGAAATAGGGTTACTTTCATGTTAGTGATACTGTGGGAAAATCAAAATTTGATTCATAACAATAGAAAAAGTAATTGTGTCTCATTAGTAACAGTTGAGCTCTAGGTACTTTTCAGTCTCATCGTAGGTTTTATTCAGGAACAATGCACGGACGACGAGTTTACACTTGCTTTGTGGTAAATTATAGATATACACACATCAAAAGTGTCTAGGGATCAAGCATTTTTATGCGGATTTCTTGAGATTGAGATGTGGCTTTGTAATAAATTTATGATTTTATAAATTTATATGGATCCTTTTTGGTGCATTTCATAATTTGAATCAGGAACTGTGAATCAAATTCGAGTAAAAGATGAAAATCAGCTGTCAATATTTTCCCTATAAAAACATACAACGCATTGAAGACATTATTAGTGCTACTGTTTCCCTACTACTGATTAAAACCAACGTTATTATGGAGCGGCGACGTCATTTAAGCAGGGAAGAAATGCTCAGAGCCGTGGGAATGATAGAAGCTGGTTCCCAGCAACGTACTGTGGCTTTAGCTCTGAATACAAGTCAGAGTGTTATCAGTCGACTTTGGACACGTTACCGAAGCACTGGTACCATGGCTGAGCGCCATGGAGGACGGTATCGCTGCACCACACGGAGACAAGACCGATACATTCAAATCTTAACTCGAAGAGCTCCAACAATAACCGCCATGATGTTAGCCGTGAGGCTTCATCACTCTTCAGGGAACTTAATTAGCGACCAAACAGTCAGAAACCGCTTGCATGAAGTGAACCTTCATTCCCGAAGACCGCTACGGGTACCACCTATAGCAATGCACAATCGTAGGATTCGATATCAATGGGCTCTTGAACACAGAAATTGGGCAGAAGAACAATGACGTTTCGTGTGCTTTTCTGATGAGTCTCGTTTTGGTATGAGACCGGATACAAGACGTATACGACACTGGAGAACCCCTGGACGCCAACAGCGATTAAAATCCTGCCAGGAAGTCCATCCTTATAGTGGTGGAACCATCATGGTATGGGCGGGTATTTGGATCGGCGGAAGAACTGAGTTGATTTGGATCAGAGGCAACCTCAACGCTCAAATTTATGCTGAGACGATTGTATCAGACGTCATCGTTCCTCTACAAGTGCAAATCGGTCCCTTATTTCAGTTAATGCATGATAATGCACGACCGCACACCGCAAGAGTTGTAAGACAGACTCTCGCCGCAGCTAACATCAATGTCCTGCCCTGGCCTGCTCAGTCGCCAGACTTGAACCCGATTGAGCATGCATGGGATATGCTACAGAGAAGAGCTCTGCCGAATATGGAGGGTATCCAGTCGCAAGAAGACCTTTTTTTGTTGTTGCAACGAACATGGGCGGCTATTCCACAGCGTGATTTGGATGAACTCATTTTGAGTATGCCAAACCGATGTTCTTGTGTTGTTAGTGTTCGCGGTAGAAACACGGATTATTAATTGTTTAAGTTACCCAATAAAATTTTAAAGAAAACTGTTATTTCAGTCTTTTTTTCGAACTTTTGTGTTAGTGGTTCAAATGTCAAAAATCCCTTTATTAGGAAAATGGCAAATTTCTTTATTAATGCAAAGGTGACTTGGTTTATCGTTACTGTGACAAACGAAAACACTTTATTTGATGAATCCTTAAAGAAAATTTTAATTAATATCAATCAGGAGAAAAGTTATTGCAAAAATATATGTTGATCCCTAGACACTTTTGATGTGTGTAGGTAGGTATATGGTTTTATTGTGCTTTTGATTTCGTACCAAACTACCAAAACCATGTATCTTAGCTTACATTCGCTTCCTGGCAGCCTAATCAAATCTCTGGTGGATAATCAGCTTGACAGCAGGTTGGCCTTGTTAGCTGTTGTAAATGTTTGACCGAATTTTGTGATTTGGAACGATCAAATAAATCCTAATGTCGAAATAAAAAAAACTAGCCAAGTGCGAGTCGGACTCGCACACGAAGGGTTCCGTACCACAAGGCAAAAACGCCGAAAAAAACACGTTTGTTGAATGGAAATACTTATTTAATTCTGGCAACAGAAATACATCATCTGTAAAAATTTCAATTGTCTAGCTATCACGGTTCATGAGATACAGCCTGGTGACAGACAGACAGTGGAGTCTTAATAATAGGGTCCCGTTTTTACCCTTTGGGCACGGGACCCTAAAAAGTGTTGTTTTCAAATAAACCAAATAGTAGTGAGGGGCCAACTATGGATTTTGCCAATCTTTGACCTAGCTATAGCGACAAAACTATTGGATATATTTGATTTAATTTTTGTATGCACACTGGGAACGTCATTAGACATACACAGTTTAATTTATTGTCTTATCGTCGTATATACCTTGTACCCTACCTCTTGGCGGATGTCTTAAGTAATCGTGTCCTCAAGACAAAATCCCTGTACAAGACGCCATGTGGAAAAGTACAGACACCTGTCAATCCAATTTACATATCATAAAAAGCACTATTTCAAAAAGTACCAACTAACGATGGCGCTATAATTAAAACTATAAATGGAGGTAAGACCACATCAGCTGCAAGCTATTTCTATCCCAGCTTTATTGTCAAAAGCACTATGATCTGTGGTCATTTGAGTGTGATAATTGCCCTACTTTGATTATCTAGACACGTTTCAGGAATGACACGGAGGAAGCACCTTGCTTCAATTAATGTTGAAATTAAACATTTTGATTACATGCACAAATGATTTAAAACTTGATAGGCATCTAGATTGAATCTAGTGATTATTTTTATGGTATACTTGTAGTCTGATGATTAGCAATTACTACCACATGTTACTTGTTGATTTGCTAATCTCTACACTATGATTTATTATTATATTGGACCATGATAGGCAGATGGGTTAGCCATCGTAGAATAATAAATGTTTTTATGTGCAAGTGAAGATGTTATGAGAGAAATTGCTCTTTGAAATGCAATGATGAAAACGAAACACCAAGCGTCTCATCTTTCCAAAAACGATGACAAAAACTAAAAAAGTAAAAGTAGGTACTTAATGAAAAAAAAAGAAAAAAAATAAGGGAAAGGAAAAAAGGAAGAAAAGAAAAGTAAGGAAAGGGAAGGGCAGGGGCAAGGAAAGTAATGTAAAAGTAAACTTACACATTACACACACATTATTTTATTATTGTAAATAAACTTTTACATTTTGACAGCTGGGATATTTCTCTGCATGACAACCAAACACCCTTAACTCATCGAATGCCGTAATTAGAGACACAATAAAAAGACAATTGCTTATGTCGAACTGTGTAACTTAAGACATTCAAAAGGTAATAAACGTTGTATAGCGTCTGTATAGTTACACAACGCTCTGTCTTCTTCTTTTAAGAGTCAAACTACTGACGACTGAAAGAGAGAAATCGGTGTGTAACTATTCATCACATTAATATTATAAAGGCGAAAATTTGTGAGTGCGTGTGTATTTATGTGTTTGTTACTTCTCCACGCTCAAACGGCTGGACCAATTTTGATAAAATTCTGTATGGAGATAGCTGACACCCTGCATTAACATATAGACTTTTTATCGACACTTATGATTGACACAGGATCGACACATAAGCGGGTGGAACCGCGGGGCGCAGCTAGTCTGATATAATACCTACGTTTATTAGTAAGGGGGAAAGTGTGCAGCAGTGATAGGGGTCCGTATTATTATACGGACCCCTATCACTGCTTATATAACATAACATTAGGTACGTCTGTATTGCCCGAAAGGCTGATTTGATACCCACGATACCTACTTTCTCGAAATTCTGCCGCGGCCATTTTATAAACAAAACTGAAACATAATAATAGTAAACAAAACAGCAATTACTTCAGATACTAATACACTACTTACACGAAATGGAAACATGATTTAAAGTTGTGTCATTGAGATAATAGAAGGCCATCCCACTTTGAAACCAGAAAATAATACGATCGACTCGCCTAAATCGATATCCATTACTGTGTTATAGTTGTTGAGTAGATTGCTCGTAGTTATAGGCCGGCAATGGTTGATGTTATCGGGGTTATGGTAGCGTGATGGTCTGGCGGGTTAGGATCTATTACGGCGCCAGATGGCGGCCAATTGGCCGTCGATGTGCCACTGAAGCTGCGTTTGCGCAACTGTAATTTGTAAGGAGACTTTATAGAGTTGTCAGTGATCTTGTTTAGAATAAAAAAAGTTTCGTTATTTATTAATTCATCGTTGAAAATTTTACTTTATGTTCTGTGCTTAATTAATAACCCTTATCTCATTTTGTCACGGAAATTAGATACTCCCTTACCGGACCAGCGCAGCATTATAGCAATCAAGGCTGACATTTCACCTGTCCTCTGCATTTAATTGAGAATCGGGCTTAATTTTTCAAGTTTTTCTAAACGTGTACTACTCGTATTTAAAGTAGTGAATTGAATGAGTAAAATACGGTACCTAAGTTATTAATGATAAAAAAATATCTACAAAATATGAAAAAAAAATTTTTACAGCAGCACATTAAAGCGATTTCATTAAGACTATACTGACTTTATACAGTAAGAAGAAATGTTTATAAAACAGTAACTTTTAATGATTGAACATAATATTTACTGAAAAAACAACAAAAAAAAGGAAAACCACCAACTCAGTGGAATGAACGATATCACCATTTAATAAAACATTTAATTTTGTGACCTAGCTACTTAAAACGTTAAAGTTTACTGGGATTACTAGCATGTCGTCTGAAACGCAAGTGGTCAAATACTCATTTCACCAGAAAACGCATGTTGACAGAAACGCATCTCGTCAGATTCGCACCACGTCAAAGACGCATCTCGACAAACACGCAACATGACAGATGTGCGTCTCGACAGTTGCGCAACTCGTGGTCGTGATGGTAACATTTTGCCTCAAGCTTTAACTGTTTTCGGATCAGTAAAAAATACTGTTTTGAACGTTAGGCTCATATGGATCTGTTTAAAGCAGTTCAGATTAATGTTTTTTATTTTTTACTAGCTGTGCCCCGCGGTTTCACCCGCATAAATGTCGATCCCGTGGGAATGTCGGGATAAAAAGTAGCCTATATGGTAATCCAGGTTGTCAGCTACCTCCATACCAAATTTTATCCAAATTGGTCCAGCCGTTTGAGCGTGAAGAAGTATCAAACATATAAACACACACACACTCACACACACACTCACAAACTTTCGCCTTTATAATATTAGTGTGATGATTTACTGCTTATTTCTTTCAGTGTACAAGCATGATTTTACAATCTCAAAATTAGACATGGCTTCATTCTGTTTTCAACAATCTATGTGCAATATAGGTACACGCTACCTATTTACATTAACCGTACTTAGGTATAATGCCTACCTACCAAGGTATATAATGTAACACTAGCGTCTAATCTTACCTACTTACGAAGGTAGATGCCCTAATCTCGCACGGTATCATCATCTCTAGAGCATGTCAGGCTCGCCCTGCGCAGCCCAAAGCGTGACATTTAACACAACGAGTGTCTCAACTAAAACTTTAATAGCTAGCAACGTACTATAACCTCTGTTACCTCTAGGGCTGGCACGTACGTTCCCCATGTATGGATATTTTATTCTCAAGTTTGATTTGGGAAAGTGCATCGTGATAAAAGGATTCTTGTGAAATGAAATGTAACTTTTGCTGATAGTATGGAAAATGTGCAAAATGTGTTCGTCAGGTTTTGGAGTTGTGCATTTATATTTCATAGTACCTACCTACTTATTTTTAGACTTGTATGATGTGGAGAGTCTTAGAGGCAAGTGAAATAAAATCGATGCGATTGTGCGATGTAGATCTTAGGTTTTGGGGGTCCGTGCCCAAATGTTGCCAAAGAGACCCTATTACTAAGCCTCCGCTGTCCGTTCATCCGTCTATCTGTCTTTTTGTCTGTCAGTGGGCTGTAATCTCATGAACCGTAATGGGTAGACAGTTGAAATTTTCACAGACTGTCAATAAACAAAGTTACAAATTAAAGGGGTATAAGTACTAGAAACGCTTATTTTGCCATTTTTAGCCTTGTGGTACGGAACCCGTCGAATGCTAGTCCGATTCGCACTTGGCCGCTTTTTATATGATTTGATACTGTAGACCATGTGTTATAAGAACCGTTCTTGTTAAAGAAACTCAACAGAATAAATAATTAGTTAACAATAAAAAAAAAAACAACTGATATAAATTTTTGCTTCCAACCTTCACTATCATTTAGTTAACCCTACACTCTACTAAACTCTGGTGTACAATTTTCTGAACCCAAATGACAGTTAATAATGTATACGAAATAATGTCATGTTAACATAAAAGGTCGATCGCAGCTGTCATTTTAGTCTAGAAAATTTAAAACCAGAGTTTAGATTCTATAGTAACGTCCTCTGGCCGAATATTAGTTGTCTGAACTTAACTCCCAAGAGACAGAACTTTGACAGTTCAACGAGATAATACTAGTACCATTACAAAATCTGAACCTACTTCAAAAGCAATCCAACTGGCTTGTTTTAAAACCACAAGGGTTTTGTACGCAAAACCACAAAGTTGAATTAATAATATGAACTAAGACCCTTGTAAAATGTAAGTGGCATCAAAACTAATGATTACTTTGTATTGTACCCTAGCTATGTTCACTGAGTTAGAAGTTGTCAGTGTGAAGACCACAAGTCCCTTGGTAGAACCATAGTCAATTTGTAAGTACGAATAGTTACATAGCTAACTTAGATTACAAGTTGTACTACAAAATTGGTTTGTTTCATTATTCAACTAGAAAGACCAGGACATTAAAATGCGTAACACACTTTCTTTCACAATACGAAGATTTTGAAAGCAATTCCTAATCCATTGCTTCATATGTTTGAAAAGTTTTTAACGCAATTAATGTTGCCGAATTGTCAAAATGAAAGGCATTACAATTGTGAAAAGTTCGCAATTACTCCGCAAAAACATGAGATAATATAACAAATGTAACAACTGCTAACCCTATGATGCAGCAAGGAGTTTGATGAGCAATGAAATTGGCAATAAAAATGTTAAATGCAAGATGTGGTTCCATGTGCTAAGTATGGCGCAGTTTATAAGAACGTAAATGTATACACAACTCAAATAAAATGTATTAGTATACCTATGTTTATTGTTACTTTTTACAAAGTATGTAATAGCTTTTTATTTATCTTTTATATCTTATATTATCTCTTTTTATTTATATCTTTATATCTATTTATATAAAAGAAAGTCGTGTTTGTTACTCTATTTATAACTCAAGAACGGCTGAACCGATTTTGCTGAAACTTGGTGTGGGGGTAACTTAGAACCTGGAGACGGACTTAAGATCCTTTTTTTATTATCAATTTTTTTTAAATACTTTTATAAGGCTTTTATAAGGTTAGGTAGGTTAGGAGTAGGGTAGTAGTAGGGTAGGAGTAGGGTAGGAGTAGGTTAGGAGTAGGGTAGGAGTAGGTTATGAGTAGGGTAGAAGTAGGGTAGGAGTAAGGTAAGGGTTGGTAGGGTAAGGGGTAGGACACAACACGAACGAAGTAGCGCCGCCGGGCAGCTAGAAATAATTTATATGGCAAAACAACGTTTGCCGGATCAGCTAGTATTCTCTAAATATCGCCAGAACAACTGATTTATAAGTTATAATTGTAACCGGCCAGAAAAAACACACACTTACCAACATTAAAACCATATCGCATCCTAGAAAACAGTGCCCAATTCAAATGCGGCTTCCATTTTCGAATGATAGCGTGTCCATATATAATAATGGCCTCTCATGTCAATAGTGCGAGTGAGGCGAGCGCGGCAGCCCTGCGCGCGCGCCATCAATCATAATAACTAATGTGCACCAGGGTTTAGTTCAGACAAGAGGTTACAGTTTGCACACCATTCATTACGGTGTTAATGATGTAATACTTAAAATTGGATGCGTAATTGATGCAGTGCAAGTATTGTTGGTAATTAGGAGTTACCGGTAGTTGTGAGAGGTTGGTAGAAAATACCTAGTAATATGTATCGGCCTTTTTTTTTTCAGGATGGGAAATCATCAAATGACGCCTCCCGCACTGGATGGAGCGGAAGGGAGTGTCAGACTCTTACTGGCTAAAACCCACCCCAGTTCCTTCCTTATCCCTTTATATTCCGGGCTAGCGGTAACCCTTTCGGACAATCCCGCTGAATATGTATCGGCCTGTATCTATATGTAATCCCAGGTAGGAAATATCAACTCCATCTATTATTACTTTTTTTATTTTTGACCTGTAAAAGTGATTCCGTTGTCCTATTTACAAAACAAACAATTTCATTTCATCGCAAACATATGTTTTATTTTATTTTATGAGTGTTTTTTCCAAGCAAGATTACTCGGACTGGTACAATAGTTATTATCATAACATACTCGTATTTTTATGAATTTTTATTGTAAAACTTTATGTTGGTTAGTTAAAGTCAATATTCTCGATAGTAAAATAAATTGATGCTTACGTTAGTAGATAATATATTTATTTTGCATGTAATTATATACTACCTATGTATGACATTCCTAATTGAAAATATAAAGCACTTGAGTATGACTTGAGTACTATTATTGCACTCTGTACCCAACGTACGGCTATAAATAAATTACAACCAATGTTTCTAAACAACTGCCAATTTGCCCACTCATCATCTGCCTGCCTTTTCCCAACTACGTTGGGGTCGGCTTCCAGTCTAACCGGATGCAGCTACATGGAGCGACTGCATATGTGACCACCACAACCTAGTTACTGGGTAATACGTTCTTGGTAAGATTGTTTGTTTAAATTTCGGGCTAGTGACGACCCGTAACGACTGTGAAATCCACGAATGACAGCCGGGACGAAAGGCTTAACGTGCTTTTCGAGGCACGAAGGGGTCTTGGTAAGTGAAGATGGTCACCCATCCACGGACCAACCGTGGCAAACGTAGCTTAACCTGATCGATCGACCCGTGCAGCTGTTATTACTTAGCCATACACAAGCCCACTATTGACACAAGAAATATTTTACACAATGACAGCAACACTTGTATCTATACCCTCTAATGGGTTATGTCCAAAATATGTCCATCATGTCTAGCGGTGTCCAATTAAAACAAAAATCCAGCACACCTCATTATGTCATTCCACACGATTAATAAACGACTGTGTAACTACTACACTTAATACTTGTCTCAAATCTTAAAACTGTTGCTTTGTCACCCTCATACATCAAAACGACAACGTTTACAAAAGGCAAAACATTCAAAAACAAATCTTATTTGGCCGTCATAGAGGTTGCAACACGTGTAGGAAAAAGTTGGTCCTTTGATCCCCAAATGTTAAACTTCAAATAGGAATTAGGAACAGTCGTGACGTAACATATTGTTTGGAGTCACGGTCTCGCGTCATTTGTAGGGAAATAAATGTATTTATAGGTTCCTACGCAGTTTAGGAGCTGCGTGTGATTGTGTTCGAGGTGATAGATGGCGTTATTACCGAACTAAGGTGGAGGAATTACTGCGGGACCTAACACATCATTGACAATGTTTTACTGATTCTGAATAGTATTTTAACTTAAGTGTTTCTTTGAAGAGAATACGGGTGACGATGGGCTTTATTTTCAAAGTTTCCACACACTGACGCCATGAGTAACATAGGATGGCATAAGTAATCTAATCCTAACTCATCATCTGCCTAACCTTTTACCAACTATGTTGGGGTCGGCTGCCAGTCTATCTGGATGCAGCTGAATACCAGTATTTTACATGGAGCGACTGCCTATCTGACCTCCACAACCCAGTTACTGGGTAATACGATACCCCTTGGTAAGACTGGTTGTCAGACTTTCGGGCTTCTGACTATCCGTAGCGACTGTCAAAGATCCACGAATGACAGCCAGGACCAACGGCTTAACGTGCTTTCCGAGTCACGGAGGGGTCTCGGTATGTAAAGATGGGCACCCATCCACAGACCAACCGCGGCAAGCGTGATTTAACCTGATCGATCGATATGTGCGGCTGTTATTATGTATCCACGAGCCCCTTCAATCAAATCCAATCCTAACTAATATTGTAAATGCGAAAGTGAGATTGTTTGTTACACTTTCACGCTAAAACCATGACCACCATGACCTAGAGAAGGACATAGTATACTTTTTATCCTGGATCGCAAACGAAGTCTTGGGCAACAGCTACTGCAATAAATGAAGTAATGAAATAAAACTGTATTAAGTCACGTTTAAATTATTATACAGAATTAACCAACAACTGAACTGAAGCTAGAAATAAATAACATTTCAACATAACCAAAATTCACAAGTACTTGCAAAGTTCAAAGCTTCGTCTTATAACAACAACAACATCTATCAACAAACTCCGAAAGGAGCAAGGACTTCCAATCCAAACCCAGTAGGTAGCTACATGACATATTGACAAACACTTTCTATACAAACATATCACCCGATTGTTGTTTAAACAAATAATTCTAACAAAAGCCGACTCGTTAACGAGCTAACTTATGTTGAAATCGTCTGAATTTATTGGCTGATCAAAAGAAATTGTCCTAGTGATAACACCAATAAAAATTTTACCTAAGCTCTATAAGCATAGAGTTGAATTTCATTTGCGTGGATATAAAATTAAAATGGAAGCGAAATATGGTAACTAATGGCACAGTCGGTGAAATAAAGTGCGAACAATAAATAAGTCAGTGTAAAATGTTAGGGTTTTTGTATTTGTGATGTCAGGTGGGTTCCGTACTCATTTTTATATACATAAGTTTATCTATACCGCAGAAAGATTTATCCCATTACTTGGATCCGCAGAACAAGTAGCAAAAGATATTGTTAAGCTCTCTGTGTAGCCCATACTACTGTTTATTTCGTGTGGAAATCGAACCCGCGACATGGATCATGAATGCTTCTGACGATTATTTTTAAATCCGTCCTACTAATAAATGTGAAAGTTTGTATGTTTGTTACTCCATCACTCAAAAACGGCTGAACGGATCGTTATGAAATTTGAAAGATAGGTAGCCTAGGACCTGGAAAACAGAAGGACATGAGCTACTTTTTATCCTAGATCGCAGACGAAGTCGCGAGCAAAAGCTAGTAAATAAATGAAACACCTCAACAAAAACTTTTCAACTAGATCAACGCTTTATCTTCGATAGTAATTAATCTCAATACATCCTAACGAACCGAACAAAAACACCAGATGTCAGCCACTCGACGGCGCGGGCGCCATATAGGTCAGGTTATGCTTTCATCCTTGCACCATTATAAACCACTACCAATGGTGTAGAACCATATAGCCATAAAGGTAAATGACTCACATGACCCCATTCTTCTATACTCTATAGAAAATAGAACCCCTTACTAAGCTCCCGAAAGTATCAGATGATGTCATCGGACATAGAATCCTTGGATGTAGAAATAGTTTACTTTTCCTTTGTGATCAATATAGCTTTAGGAAAACGTGTGTCATGACTAAATTACTACGAGACTATTGCAACTGTATTCTTTTGTAGTAAGTTATAGAAAAGACGAATTATTCCGTTCTGATCCCCTGAACCCCCTCCACCCCCAACCCCCCCACCCCCGCCTCGATCCCCTCCTAGATCGTCTTCTGTTTTAATCTCTGTCTTATCCACTAAAAACTTTCTCATACCGGTTTGAACCGCTTTTTCTTTTGTTTTGAAAAGACGAGTAAGTGGATACCTACATACACTGTCAATCAATCAACTCAGCCTATCGCAGTCCACTGCTGGACAAACGCCTCTCCCAGGCTGAGCCACAACACCCTGTCCACACACTGTATAGTGTATTATTTATTATACTAGCTGCGCCACGCGGTTTCACCCTCATAAGTGTCGATCCCGTGGGAATATCGGGATAAAAACTATCCTAAGTTTTTATCCTGATATTGCCACGCAAAAATTTGGCAGAGATAAATTGCATCCCGGGGCCTTCCCCGGGATGCAATCTATCTCTCTGCCAAATTTTATCGAAATCCGTTCAGTGGCTTAGGCGTGAAAATGTAACACACAGACAGACAGAGTTACCTTCGAATTTATAATATTAGTATGGATTTTTTGCCTGTGTTGTCCCACTGCAGGGCAGGCCTCCTTTCCCTTTTTCCGCCTTTCCTGGTCTACTGCGATTGTGGGCTTTAAGTAGGAGTCCAGCTCATCTCGCCATCTTTTTCTGGGCCTGCCACGCATTCGTTTCGTGTACCAGTCCTTTAAAATGTTTAGGTGCAGAACGTGTAGGAAGATGTATAAATATAACAAACGAATTGAAGAAAAGTCAGGGGTTTTTAGAACGTACTTTCTGTATGTTCCGCCTAGACTATGGAAATAAAAAAAGTAATTTAACAAATTAAAAAACCCCACTGCGAAACAAAAGCTACAAACAAGCCCATTTTAAATAAAATAAAAGTTGGAAGCAGGCAAATTCAAATGTCCCAATTTGAATGTGAAAATATAATAAAAATGGTATGGGTCCCGCCTGCTTCCAACTTTTATTTTATTTAAAATGGGCTTGTTTGTAGCTTTTGTTTCGCAGGCGGGTTTTTTAATTTTTTAAATTACTTTTTTTATTTCCAGCCTTTTAGTTTACAAATGTGAAAGATTTCGCAAACGATTTAGTTCTTGGTACGTGTTTTTTACGATTTGTCACTTCGAATTACTTTTAACCATATAAGTTACATATATTTTTGTAATCACCTTTTAAAACCCTTTATTTTGATACCCCACTCGATAGGTTTCGAGAAAAAAAATTTTTTTGAAGACATATTGCGCCAAAAATCGGCCATTTTAATTTTTTTTTTTCAATTTTGATGTACCCAGTGTCACTCTCACAATTAAGACGAATCTAACGGCACCTCTCAAGCTGAAATCGATCAAGCCGTTTAGGCTACAGAGCGTGCCAAAGAAATATACATACATACATACACTCGAAAAACATAACCCTCCTTCTGACGCAGTCGTGTAAAAAGGTATAATATAATAATATATGTGTCGCATCCGGTCTTTCGATTGACTATTCGGAACGCTAGCGCCATCTGGTGGCGCTTGACAGAGTCTAGCCTGAGTTCGTGGGGGTCGACGACAGCTCGACAGAACGATGTGGATCTTGGACATTGGACATCGTACGAACAACATGTGCTCAGAAACTGTCCCGCGTTCCGTATCTGGTTGTATCGTGTACCTACAGTGTGTGATTTGCTAGTGTGATTAAATTGTTCGTGAAATTATTATCTGATTTGAACTGCAAACCGTTTTTCTATTGCGCAATAACCAACACTACCCACCCAGTACGCCCACAATAATTAAAATATGGCTGATAATAACGAGACACACTATACCTTCTCAGTCATATGTATGTTACTGTAGTTAAATGTAGGTCTTCTAGCATTGCTTATCGAACTAAGTATGTAGCAGTACCTCGTTATTCAGTATTTAACATAAATATTTTAACCCCAATTCAGTCCAGCCAAACAAACAAATCATTCAATAAATCCCTTTTTCTAACTAAAAACAAATCACAGACCGTTCTCATTAAAAATGCGAAGACGTTGGGCGAAGGCTTCAGCAAATTACCACTCCCTCCATTTTACTGGCCACGCCAATTGGCACGAATTGGCATAATTTACATATAATCAGCTGTCAGTGGCAACCGTAGACGCCAAAGGGAATCTATTATTTGAAGTTCATCTGTAAGTCGCTTTATGAATAATTTCTATACAAATTTTCTCATTCAGCCTCAGTAATAGGAACGGTTCGGGCTATTTCTGTAAGCTACTTAAGATGGTCGATTTTGGGTCCGTGAATAAAATATGGTTTAGTATTTATTGTCCTGTTTGCTTCTGAATTGGTTTGTACTTAATCTTAATCGAAATGGAAGCTTTGAGCAATATCACAGTAATATTATAAAGGCGAAAGTTTGTGAGTGAGTTTGTATGTTTGTTACTTCTTCACGCACAAATTCGACTGAAAGGATATGGATTAAATTTTGCACACAGATAGTTTATAACTAGAATTAACACATAGCATAAGAAACCGCGGGGCGCAGCTAGTATATTGTTAATTAAAGTCGCATTTCGTGTCTATCTATGTGACCGCGTTGTTCTTTAAAACTGGAGGGGGGTGGAGAGCGGATCAGGGGGCCTACAAAGGCCACTTTGGTAGAATCATAAAAGGATAACATTATGAATCCAATCATCGTATCAAATCCCATTGATGAAGGATTTTTCAGTTATTTTTTTGTCTGTGTGTCTTCGCCATATTATGATTCATAATGTTATCCTTTTATGATTCTGCCAAAGTGGCCTTTTTAGGCCCTCAAACCGGAATAACTCGAATTTTGACGCAGTTCTCCAATCATTCATCATCTGCCTAGCCTTTTCCCAACTATGTTGGGGTCAGCTTCCAGTCTAACCGGAAGCAGCTGAATACCAGTATTTTACATAGAGCCACTGCCTCCAATCATTCAGATAATTTATTCCGGAAGGTTTGTGTGTGTGTAGATTCGCTAGATGGCGCTGCGTCTAGCCAAACGTTGAAGCAATCGCTCTGTTGTTAAATATCAGTTAAAAATACTATTTGTGTTTTTTAAGTGAATAAAAATAAGGGAACCAATAAAACATCACCTAATACTTAAGTGACAGTGTTATCCACGGATTTCATACATAAACTGTGAAGTTAATACATACTAGCTTCTGCCCGCGACTTCGTACGCGGATCCTGTTGCTTATGCCAGCGACAACGGAGTCGTCAAAATCGAAGATCTGCAACGTCTGATGTCGAATTCTAAGAGCCCGGGCACGGGAAAACAGCGTGATGCGCGAGACGATTCGAGACGAGATCTTTCATTTTTGTAAGTCAACAGGAAATGCCCATCAGACTAAACAACTTTTGCTATGAGGTCGCTGGGCTTTGGAATTCCACAACAGGTGTTCCAGATCTTCAAATTTATTCTCACAGCATAAAATGCTCTTCACGTGGAATACTTTTTGCTATGGCACCATTTTTATATATATCTCTTATACTTTAGCTGGTCTGTTGCGGTTCTGCATCAGGTGTTCCATTTTCCAAAATAAATTATAGCCTATGTTGCCCAGACTTAATACCTATACAACAAAAAATTGTTCTTCCCGTAATTCCGCAGTGGATCCCAAGGGTACACTGAATTAACAATATTATTGCAAATAACTTAAAAAAAAATCTTTATAAACTATAGCTGTACCCGTGGCTTTGCCCACGTATCGCATAAGTATTTTTTTATTCTATATTTATTTTAATGATAGTTAGTGATAGTTTGTTGATTTACAGAAACACTTAAAAGATGCGTCCCATACAATACTATAGCTTAGATACCTCAAAAACTATTTGGCTTAGTAAACTCAAAATTTGAAAGTTATGTAGTTAATTTACTGGTAAGAGACGTCAGGTTAATAAGGAAATTTAGGAGACTTCGAATAACAGAAGTGTTATAATTTACTGTAACACTTCTGTGTAAACAACGTTCGTTGTTTTTCCCTCGGTCTCATTCAATATGTACAGCGAGTCAGGACTGGTGACGCGGGAGCAAGCGACGTACAGTTGTCCGTGTGAGAAGCAGCTCGTCCTGAGGTCGACACCCGCAGCCTTCAGTGTCTGCCCCTGCGACTTATTTATTGTCATGGCGAAGCACACGCTCACAGGAAACTGCACGCGCTTGAATTGAAAGGGGTAATTGTGGGGAATCAGTGGTATACGTGGTAGAAACACTGTCTCGCCGACACCACAACCCGTTAGAATTTCCGCCTCAATGATATTTCTCTGCAGCGAGACGACTTTGAGCCGGGTCCCATTGCACAGTTTCGGCGGAGTGAGATTCCGAAGAAGCATAATTGGGACACCGACCTTTAGCTTAATGGTGTGCGCTGGTAGTCCACTTGCACTGAGGGAATTGAGAAATTCTACCGGGTAATGTGTGGCGTCATCTTGGTCGACAACAGTGTTTATTGAAGTGTAGATCACTTCATTTCCCTCAATTTTCGCGAGAATGCATTCATTGATCGCTGAAGCTTGGTCGTTTCTGGGTGTTAAAATGGCTCGTTCACACACCCAAGAATTATCTTGGTGCGGTATCCTATTGATGTCCTCGTACACCAGGCGAATCAAATCTTCTAAGGTGGACACCACTCTCCCAAGTATCTCAGGTAGAACCACCTGGCCACCATCTACTGGTAGCGTTCCCTCACCCAATTTTAAGAGAACCTCAGAAAATTCTTGGGCGTGTACATTCCCGCCAAGCTGTGCTCTCATATTCATCGTTAAGCGCAATCTATGAATATGTGGCCATAAGAAAGAGCATTTCAATGAAGCATTCACCTCATCAGCCCTAGTTCCTCGCGTCACCACAGGCAGCGTTTGTCGGAAATCGCCGCTAAACAGAACTGTAACGCCACCCATCATTTGCTGGTTCCTGCAGATGTCCTGCAAAGTCCTGTTTACCGCCTCTACTGCTTTTCTGTTTGCCATAGTGCATTCATCCCACACGATTAAAGAGCAATCTTTCAGCACGCGCCCTTTGTCACTGTTGCGTGTCACTCCACAAACAGGTGTTTCATAACTCTCCAAATCTATGGGAATCTTAAACATTGCGTGCGCTGTTTTGCCACCAGGAAGCAGTGTTGCGGCGATTCCTGACGATGCTACTGCAATTGCAATCTTGCCTTGCCTCCTGACCTCTGCTAAAATGCCAGCGGTGACAAATGTTTTACCTGTTCCACCAGGAGCATCCAAGAAAAACATTTTACCTTGGCCGAGCCCAACGCTTTCAAGGATGGTGTCGAAAATTTGCTTTTGCTCTGAGGTAAACTTAGAGACATGGTCATTGACGACGGTACTCATAACTCTTGGATCATAATTTATTTCAGAGTTGTACTCTCTGTTTCCACGCTCTTGTACATCCAGATGTTGTGGAGTCGGTAGCCCATAATCCACCAGAGAACTGCCGCCGATCGAAATAACCATGTCTTGAAGTGAAATAAGGCAACTGTTTAGAACGCGCTCATCAGTTGCCTCAGTATTATCTTCAGTAGTGCGTCTCAGAGCTCTTAGGAAGTCTTCGGACAGAAGATGCCGATATTTCTCCCACAACAGAAGCGGATTTGCAATACCGCAGAACACCAACATGACGGCAAACAGATGTCGCAAACGACTGGGACTGTCACTAATGGTGGCCTCCTCAAGTGCGTTGTCCCAGTGCTGATCACCGTCGAGAAGGTGGCGTGCTACGCAAGCAGCGCGGTATGTGGGATACTCAATGTCATCGACTGTCCTTAGAAACGCAAATGATGTTGGGCCCCGCACTGTGTGCAGTAACATTCGCAAATAATAGCACTCGCCATTATTTGGGTGCACAGTGTAAACCCGTCCCAATGCGGTATCCTTAAAAATTCCCGGAAACCCGTCCACGGCGTATCCGCGTCGACGTCGATTAAATACACCTCTCTGCTTGTCGTACGTGTAGTACGACGGCACCTCATCATAGGTGAGTGATCTAGCAAAGTTGTCCCCTTCACAGAGTCTGAAAAAGGCCAACAGAGTGGTTTGGCGTGGATTTTCCAATCTCGCTGCAACGTTATCAGGATCAAAATAAATGCGCTGGCCATTCTCTAAATGGACATCTAAATGCATGACTGTTGGATGCCTGTCGTGTATAGAGAAGGTCAGTATCCGCCAAACAGCCTCAGAAGTGCTGATGTAGCGACCAGACTGGTACTTGGTCACTTCATCCCTGTCAGTACTCTGTAAAGCGAACGTTGCCTGGTCACTACCTTTGTTGACGTATTTACAGATGTATTTAATCGACTGTATGCTTGTGCACGACTCGACGTTAATGTGGGTACTGAACGTCCTGGAAAGTACAGGTGAGTATGGAACTATCCACCTGTTGTCGATCTCGACTGCCTGGCCACGCATAGTTAACTCGGCACGACTGCCACCCTCAGCGGGAGATCGACGCCGGTATGAAGGGTATCCATCCTCACCTGTAAGAGTTTCGCTGCTAAATCGCTTCGGGAATCTTTTTGAGCACCGTCCGTCCCTCATGCAAGGAGAATTGCGATTTAGGGCTCCGCAAGGACCATGCACCATGTGACCCTTTACAATTTGGTACAGAACGGGGTCAATGTCGGGATCTGGCAGCTCAGCACTTATGACATCATCGATCTCGTTGGGCCTGATTTTATCTTTCAACCACAAAAGCAAATGCGCGTGGGGCAAGCCGCGTTTTTGCCATTCTACCGAATACATGTGGCATCTGGTAGCACCAAATAGTTTTTCTTTTGTGAGAAGATCCATCAGGCACTTTAATTTTAAATGAAACACCCGAGAAATCAAGTCGTGCCTGTCATGTGGCACCTGCCCTGCTAAGAGCTCGCGGGTTATTTCGGGCCATTTAGGGTTGGTAGTGATCGTGATGAAGAGGTCCGGTCGACCGTACTTCCGCACGTAACAGAATGCGTCCTGTGTCCGCTCGTGCATGTACCGCGGACCTCCCGTAAAGGTGGAAGGGAGTATCACCATCCGTCCAACATTTTCCGCGTTAGAGTCCTCTCGCATGGCGTCCCTTAGGTGCACGTAGTTTTCTGCCCTCAGTTTCCGTTGATTCGTTCTAATGAAGACCAACCGCTCCGTTTCAATTTTGGCATACTCATCTACCAGAAATTGACTAAAGAGTGCACGGTAATAATGGAGATGAGAGTTGTTGTTGGAACGGAGCTGAATCATGTAACTGTAAAACTGGAGAGCGGAAGTCTTTTTGTTATAATTTGGAGCACCTGTCTGCGGGTCTACATTGTATACGGCAAAGTGGTAGCCATCCTCTCCGCGACAAAACATTAGGGGATACTGTAGGGTATCATAAGCGCGATGTGTCTCGCTGATACGATGTAGGTGATCATCACGTGTGCGTAAAACAATGTCCCTTTTGTCGCATTCCTGGTCAACCAAGAGGACGGCTACCTCGTTTGACGTCGGTGCGTTATATCGTCCTGGATGGGCTACGGTCGGTCTTTTGTCTGCGCTAATAACGAATTTAAAATTATCGCGCTCGTCTTCAGGCACCGATTCCAGAGCGGTTTTGAAATCGGTAACGTATGGGTTGACACTGTGCAGAGTGTTTTGTAATCCCCTTATAAGACTCAAGTCTAAATTAGGAATGTGTCGGCATCGGACATTAGCCTGTTCAGCAAAATCTGCAATGAAATATATTTGCAAAAATTTCGGCATTTCGGTGGGAAGCAGGGAACCTATCCGATGGTAGACTTGCCCCTGAATTTTAAAAGTCGGCATGAATCCAGATTCAGTGACCTGATGAGCTCCAAATGAAGTCATCTGGAAAGCACTGTTGTAGGCTCGAATATTGCTTAAGAAATGGCTGGACTTGGGATGCTCGCCATTCAAAAGAACTCGTAAGATCTCCGGTAGCTCTTGCATAGAGTTTAGTCGTACCTTTCCAGACGCACAACACATTCCCTTGGTCTCTCCCTTCCACTTACGCGCGTGACAGTGTGCACACACCTCAGACATGGTGCCAACGTCTCCGTGTTCGATGTAATTAATAAATGGGTTGTAGGAAAACGCGCTCCTTTCTTTATTGAACCACGGTTGCTCTTCAGGATCATAAACCATAGACTCAGTATCAGATGAGGACGAATTGTGAAGATTGCGACGAATACGGTCTAGATCTATTTGGGCCACACGCTGTTCGACTGACTGACTTGCCCGAATTTCCTGAATCCGCTCACGTTCTTGCGTGGAATGAACAGACACCTCAACACGCATGTCGTGATATCTTTGCCGAACAAGTGCGTTGCGTTGCTCGCGCTGCTCGTCTGTCTCCAAAGACCGAGCTAGAGCATGTTGTGAGCGGTCTGCACTAAGGCGCGTCTCGTGCTCTTCAGGATTCTCAAGTGATCGAGATGTGGCAGTGCGAATACGCTGGGAGCTTAAACGCGAGTCTCTCTGCGTGTAAGTCTCTGAAGCGCGAGATACTGCGTGGCGCTCGCGATCGCTGGCTTGGCGTGTATCGCGCTCCTGACTGTTCTCGAGCGACCGAGCAGTCTCAGTGCGGAAAATCTGAAGACTTAATCTCTGCTCTCTCTCTGTATCCGTTTCGGAAGCGCGGGATAAAGAATGACGCTCTCGGTCACGCGCAAGTCGTATCTCACGCTCCTGACTGCTCTCAAGTGATCGAGCAGTCTCAGAGTAGATATTCTGAAGACTCAACCTCTGATCCCTCTTTGTTACCGTTTCGGATGCGCGAGACAAAGAAAGACGATCCCGGTCGATAGCTAAACGCATTTCTCGTTGTTCTACACTTTCCTGAGATCGAGAAGCAGTAGTGCGGACTCGTTTGAATTCTAGTCGCATTTGGCGCTGCGTGCTAGTTTCTGCGGACAAACTTAGTGCATTACGCTCACGGTTAGCGCCTAGCCGTTGTTCACGCTCTGCGTCGGTTTCGAGAGATCGAACTAACCTGCGCATCTTAGAAACCCTTGAGTTTCGAGACAGATTTGATCGTTTTCTAAAAGGCATAGCTTAAATTCCTTCTTAATCCGATACTAACGATATTCAAATCAATGAAAAGTAATCGAATAAGTAAGTAAGAATTGCTAGTAAGTAGAAAAATAATTATTATTCGCAGGAAAATTAAACACAACAACCAATACAGACAACAAAGGTAACCCCCGTTTCTATAGGATGAGAGCGGCACATCGGCACCTATAACATCACTTTTTGGGAACGAAACCATAGCGCGATCTAACTCGACGCCAACGCCATCTAGTTAGAAAACGGAAACTACATATTATTTACTCAAATTAATTAAATTATGAATAAAACTAAATTGGAGTTAATTAAACAGACAACTACAATATTTTTGCATTAAAAAAAAATATGGTAACAGCAGCAAGGAACAAAACTAAGAATTACATACTTAAATCAATTACCTACCTACAACAAATGTGCTTGGTAAGATATAACTTAGAACCAAAAGTTTGACTTGACTTCATGATACGAGTAGTGTAGCTTGTTGTCCACCAATCAATTTTTTAAAACAATATTATGGGATTTGGGAACTCGCACCATTTAGTGCGGTAAAAGGTCACCTGACCTTACCTTACCTTGCAATTTATAATATTACTGCCCCGCTCCTTTATAAAAATAGCGTGATTATTATGTTCCCAGAGGTAATTTTTATTAACTAAATAATAACATGTCATTTTGTGCATTCAATTATTTTGTGCATTCAATTACGAATAAAAACCTTTTAAAATCAATATTGCTTACCTCCCATAACATACGGCGTGATAATATGTAGCCTAAAGCCTTCCTTGGTTTACAAAGAACATTTTGCTGAATTTCAATTCAATCTATCCAGTAGTTTTGGCGTGAAGCCGTACCATACACACAGACAAACAGACAAACAGACAAAAATTCTAAAAAGTCACTTTTTGTCATCAGTTACGTTTTTCTAACAAAAGCCACTTATTTTTTCTCAAAAATTCTCAATGTACAGTTTTTCTCTCGTTACTGTTTTATTATATGTATAGATTATACTGTGAACAATAAACTGTGCTTTAAAATAACAAACAGGACCATAAAATCAATAATAACAATAAAAATAAACTAAAGATAGCAAAATGTATAATATTCTGTGACTTAATTTAACGAAAAAGTGTGGAAAAAAAACAATAACAACAAAGGCAAAGTGAAAAAGTGACTCACACAGTGATTTGAATTTAAACTGTCGCGCTGACCTGCCTAATCTAAAGAAAAAACATCTGCTGCAATAGGTCGACAAATTTGACCAGCCCGTGTAATGTGCAGTTGGCGTAGTAGCTAACGCTTCGACTTTTGCAGTTTAACTAGCCTCACACGAGTGGTCGCGGGTTCAAACCTCAGTGACTGATTCACTTTTCGTAAGTTCCAAAATTCATATTTGGAATTTATAAAGAAACTAGTACAACAATTATTGCAAGATGGCAGCACTAGTAACATGTCATAAATGCAAAAAACTAGTAAACATAAAAAGTACTGCTTTGTGTTCTGCGTGTGATAACCGGTATGAATTGGATTGCGACGGTTATCCAGAACATACGTATCGCCTCAAAGACGCGGAATCAAGAAAAAAGTGGAGATGTAAGGTATGCATTAGAAGCAAAAAATACGCTAATACCGACTGTACACCCAATATTACCGTGAGAAAAAAAGTAACATCGAAGAAAACACTCTCACCAACGGAACAACCACAATGCAATAAGGATGAAGTACGTGATGATTCGTTTAAACGTCAATCTGCGGTTCTAAATACTGCAGATTTACTTGATTCCCACATATTGACTGAGTGCGAAACATCTATTGAATCGCATAGTACTCCCAACAAATTGTCAATGAGTGTTGACGGTACTGTGTCTGACTTAGTGTCAGCCTCAGAAATGAAGGAGATAATTGCACAGCTCACATTAAAACTCGAAATTACCGAAAACGAACTGGGAAATATACTGTTGGAAAACACAGATCTACACAAGCAAATAAACAAGTTAACTACAGAAAACAAAACATTAAAATCTTTATGCCAGTCGCCCTCTATATTTTCAAGTCCGGGTCCAAACACTAAGAAAAAGAGACCAGCTCTGTCAACTCCATTCGACATTCTTTCTACACCATCCTCTTTACCTTCATCATCCAGAAAGTTGAAATCCAAACCCGGTGACAACGCAAATGTGTCATCCCTGGAACAAAAAATCGTAACCTTACAGCAGCAATTAAAGGTTGCACAGCAGGAGATTTCAGCCCTGCATGAACGCATTGCAATCATAATGCAAAGTAGTTACAATGTCTGTGAACCTGCCGTAAGTCAAGAACTGAAGCGAGACACTGTGACCACCGCCACTGCTCAGACATGTGTTGCCATAGACGGAAATAATATCCCCGAAAAGAAGATATTTATCTTCGGCACTCAGCGTTGCGTCGGACTAGCAACAGCCATCTCACACTCAAGGACTAATACGCAGTATGAAAAATACAGACTCGTTGCTGAAACAAAGCCAAATGCGCCTAGTAACGAAATTATAGCAAACTGCAGAAATACTAAATTGACCACTGAAGACAAACTTGTGATATGCATAGGTGAAAATGACAACAACCCTAACCTGTTGTTGTCTCAATTGCAAATTGTATTAAATACATTTATAAATAACACTATTATTGTGCTAAATGTCGTCAATAATATGTACCTCAATGTCCGTAAGTTAAACTACTCTATAAAAAATGTTTGTAATAGTTATAAAAATTGTCACTTCGTAAATCAAAGATCCACGAATCTATCGGATGTTTGTAAGTCGATAAATTATCTTATAGATTGTTGTGATTATAGTAATAAGTATTTAAATCCGAGCGAAATACGAAAAATAATAGCGAGTAACAAATCAAGTTCCAAACTAAACGTTCCTACAGATAAACCCAAAAAAGGGACAATCCCTTACTACTTTGGTCGTATTGAGGTTACAACGCCCCACGAACATAGTTCCTCTTTGCAACACAACTCAAAAGCCCAAATAGGGACCATACCTTATTACTTTCCTGTGTTAAACAAGCGTGACTCTTTTTTTCGTATCTCAAACTAATAAAACACACCAGTTTAGAATACTCCATCAAAATATAGCGAGTTTATTATCTAAACAAGAACTACTAGAAATTACTATTCAGGAGTTAAAAGAAGCGAATAATGATCCCGATGTTATATGTCTATCTGAAACCTTTGTAAAAAAAGGTTATGAAAATTATGTAAAAATCTGCAACTATCAGTTGGCTACCAACTACTGTAGAGAAAAGCAAAGAGGTGGCACATGCATATTAGTGAAAATGGGTTTACTTTATAAAGAGCTATCATTTGTGAAAAACCATGCAACTCAAAATTCGTTTGAAGCTTGTGGCATAGAAATTATACATAATAAATTAATAGTGATATGTGTTTATAGAACACCACAATCAGATCCAAATCTGTTTTTGACAAAATTACACAATCTTTTGCACGATTTGTCAAATAAATATAAGTCTAAAATAAATATAGTTGTGGCCGGTGATTTAAACATAAATACTCTTAAAAAAGGTAACATCACAAATGGATTGCAAGATTTATCTAACAATCATAATTTAAAAATCCACATCACTGTACCAACTCGTAAATTGACTTGTATTGACCATATTTTAAGCAACATTGCCAACGCAACTGCCACTGTACTGCCCCTGTATCTGTCTGATCACGACACAGCACAAATGTTAAGTTTTCCAATAAAAAAGAAACCACAGAAATCAACAATATACTATATTTACAAAAGAGACTATAATGTAGATAACATCCGAAAATTTAAAGAATGTCTGGAAAATCTTTCGTGGTCCGATATTTATCTCAAAACTGACACTAACAGTGCATTCAATGATTTTCATGAGCTATTGTGTCTGTTGTATGGTCTCTGTTTTCCGAAAGTAAGAATTAAAATCAATAGTAATAAGGAAAACAAACAACAGTGGATAAGTAAAGGTTTGAGACAAAGTTGTAAAACTAAACGGAAGCTACGGTTTGGATATTATAAAAATAAAAATTTAATTAATAAAACTAAATATAAAAACTACTCCAGTCTGCTAAATAAATGCATTTATTATTCAAAAAAGAGTGCAAATATAAAATATATTCATAATCATGATAACAAGTGTAAAGCCACATGGAATGTCATTAAAACCGAAATAAACAGTAACACTCACAAAGATAACATAGAAAGTATTAAATACAATGAAACAATAACTACAGACCCTGTAGAAATGGCCACTATATTTAATAACAATTATGTTAAATTAACGCATGTGCAAGGGGAAAAAAGCACAAATCATAACCGCTTCAAAAGTACGTGTGTCAACTCTATGTTTCTTAGACCAATGGAGGTTAACGAGGTTAGACAGGAAATAATGTCTCTGTCCAACACTAGGTCGGAGGGCTATGACGGGATCAACACAAAAATCGTCAAAGACTGCTGCAACGAACTGACTGGTATTCTGACTCATTTAATAAACATGTCATTTTCACAAGGCACCTTTCCTGAAAAATTAAAACTGTCTTTAATAAAGCCCTTATTCAAGAAGGGAGATAAATGTGACATCAACAATTACCGACCTATAACTCTTATACCCATATTGTCTAAAATTTTTGAAAAATGTATGTTTAAAAGGTTAACTGACTTTTGCAATAAATTTAATATTATAAGTGACCAGCAGTTTGGATTCCAAAAGAACAAGTCCACATCGTTAGCTATTTTTTCCCTCATGCAAGCTATACTTTCAAATATTAATAATAATTATATAACTACAGGCCTCTTTTTTGATCTATCGAAAGCCTTCGATCTGGTGTCACATGAGATATTGATACAAAAATTGGAAGCTGTTGGTATTAGAGGACTGGCACTTCAGTGGCTGTCGTCCTATTTAAGCAATAGAAAACAATGTGTCATAATCAATAAAAAAAATGAAAATAATGTAATAATATCTTATTCATCAGAATATAAACATAATAAACATGGCGTTCCACAGGGAAGTGTGCTGGGCCCAATATTATTCCTCATTTATATAAATGACATCGTAAAAATAACTAACCATAAATGCGTATTATTTGCTGACGATATTTCTATTATAGTGACATCTAATAAAAAACTAAATACCATTTCAGAACATGAACTTGACATTAATAATACAATTGACAAATTATTGCATTGGCTTGACATTAAGCATTTGATGATAAATTTAGACAAATCCGTTTACATCCAATTTAATCGATCAAATAATTCCAAAAATGACATTAAACTTAATATTAATAAAATCAATGAAGTAACGCGTACCAGATTTTTAGGTGTAAT
This sequence comes from Mesoligia furuncula, assembly GCA_916614155.1. Taxonomy (NCBI): domain Eukaryota; kingdom Metazoa; phylum Arthropoda; class Insecta; order Lepidoptera; family Noctuidae; genus Mesoligia; species Mesoligia furuncula. The sequence goes on along the minus strand of OU744809.1, from coordinate 1,397,455 downwards.
AATAGATAAAGACATTAACTGGAAAGAGCACATAGACAATGTTAGCACTAAAATTAATAAAAACATTAAAACAAGTAAAAAATTTAACTAATATAAAAACTGCTTTAATGTCATACCACGCGTACGTCGAATCGTTGTTACGTTATGGACTAATAATGTGGGGTAACAGCACTGACTTCCAAAGAGCGTTCATTGCTCAAAAAAAGTGCATGAGAGCAATTTGTGGACTTAAGCCCGACGACTCATGTCGACCAATATTTAAAAGACTTGGTTTGTTACCGTTACCGTCGCTTTACATTTACGAAATATGTGTGTTTGTTATGAAAAATAAGCAACTATTTAAGACTGCAAATGATGTCAATCCTCGGAACCGACGAGATCCATATAAACTAGTGTTAAATGATTTGCCTAGACTGTCTAAATACAATAGTAACTGCTTGGCAATGTGTGTGAGCATTTATAATAAAATACCAAGGCATTTCAAAGCTTTAAATACAAAATTATTTAAAATTAAATTTCATAAGTGGTTACTCGAGTGTAGTTTTTATAGTTTAAAAGAATTTATAGATAAAAAATGTTGATGTTTTTTTTTAAAAAAAAAAACGATTCTTGTTGTTTAACTTGTCTTTTAAATTTTGCATGCTATGTTTTATCCTAGCTAAACATGCTTGTGCCTCAATTTGTATTTAACACCCTTGTATACCATGTTTTACGCAAATAAATATTCTATTCTATTCTATTCTATTCTAATAGAATATTATTTATATAAAGAAATCTCGATGTTTTGTCAAGTCGTGAAAACCGTTCGATGCAGGGGCGAGTCGCTACTTCGCTAGTAGCATAAAAAACCGAAATAAATGCAGATTCTTAAGAGACAAATTACTTGGTAGGAGGAACTGTGGATCGTCCAAGAAATGTTCATCTTTATTAATTAAATACAAACTAAGTTTAACGTTCAGAATTAAAACTGAACTACTCCCTAGCATGAAATCAACATTCAACTTTTTTTTTACTTTTCTTTTCTCAGTAGGTAAATAATTGGGAAGGGATATTTTTTTACACGGAAAAATACTAATCAGATTCTAATCATCATCATCATCATTTCAGTCGTAAGACGTCCACTGCTGGACATAGGCCTCCTCCAAGCATCGGCACGTCGACCCGTTCTGTGCTTCTCGCATCCAACGGTTTCCTGCGGCCTTCACCAAGCCGTCAGTCCACCTTGTGGAAAGCCTTCCTTCTAACAACCGCATTCGAATGCCGCATGTAAAGTTTAACAAGCTTTGAGAAATAAACATCCCCTCGTTAGTGCAGTATTGCACATAATGTTCTATCTCCTTTAAAATGTTCAAAGCTTCCCAATCATTGGAGAAATATGGTTCCAATTTCATTTGCAAAACGGAAAATATCTCCACAAAAATGAAAACCGAGGGTAGTTTATTATTCCAGGTACAGAAACCCACGTAGATGCAATTGTAAGTTCCCAGAAGCAACATGTGAGCTTACTCAATGAATATCTCGTTTCTGTGAAATATAAATTGAGGCAAATCCTACGTAAATGTTTGATGTGGCAAGCCGTAGATAGTAGCTCTAGAAAATAAGAATATTATGCAACAGAAAATATCATCCTGCACTGTGGTTATACTAGGAATTGAATATGACAAAATAAAAGCCTCAGTGCAGTGGCTGGATGTTTAACATATTGTTACGAGCTTCGGGTTCGTGACAATAAAAATTGCCGATAAAAAAAAAAAAAAATTACACTTTAATTAATCAACACTAATAACAACTCAAACACACTAATTATAAAACACAATTGCACTACTAATCACTTACGAGTATAAGTCGCACGAGGCTCGCTTTCGATGTATAGGTACGCTTGTACCGCTTAGATTAAAAAATGTACAGATGGATAGTAGGCCACTGAGAATTGAAGCCAAAAACACGGGGGACAAATGTCCCGCGTCGTACGATCCATACGTCAGTCGCCTATGTAACGCTACCCGCGTAAATTACGTCACGAGTCCGTATTTTGATATTTTAAAATGAAGTTTTGTGTTGTGAAATGGTGTAGAAATCACACTAAGAAAAAAAGGAATGTGCCACTGTATATATCATTTCACAAGTAAATATTCAATTTCACTTTGTATTTCTTTGTTACCGCATTTTAAATTTATGTAAACAAAAAGTATAACTTGACATTACTGTCACGCCATATTTGTTAAGTGTTGCCAGCGGCATAATTTTTTTTACCCATTATTTGTAAGTTTGTACTATTTAACAGTTACCGTTTGTGCTATTTCTGCTTACTACCTATTTAAGTACACCAAAACAACAAACATTTAACTAACCTACAAGCAAATATCACAAAAAGTCGTAACATAATAATTTCTGATAAAGTCGCACATGACAAATTACACAAATTAAAGAAATAACGTTAAAACTCAATAACCGTAATAATAAAAAATCATGTCATTACTGTTGATGATATATTTTACGCTAAACGTAAAATACTGAAAATCTCCCACATTTAAGGGTAAATCTCTGCCACTGGTATTACACGCACATTGCACACAAACGCCATTACGATACGTAATACACTCCCGACCGTGGCGCTCACTCACACATTTATAAAAAAGTGGCTTCACTTAAAACGTTGCGTTTTGTTTCGAACACGGAATCTGGACATTTTTAATCTAAGTTGTACCGCTTATCCAACTGAGTCCCGGTCGTGGCACATATCGGCCATAAACAGGGTTATTGGTAAAACATTAACAACCTCTTAACATGTTTTACCAATAACCCTGTATAGTGCCTCAGATAGTTCTAGAACCTTCTACTATAGAAACATCTAGAATGCTCGAGTACATAGCGGCCTCGACTGACCAGATGTCGATAGTTCCAGAAACATCTAGAAAGTCATCTAGCATCGAAATTTCTAGAAGGATCTTGACTCCGCTAGTTCTGCTACTCGATACTAGATGGCGCTAGTGGTACCTTATTAATGTCACCATGAAGCAGGCATTAATTGTAGCGCGCAACAATACACTGGGCCACAAAGAAAGCTCGGTCGGTAAGAAGAACCTCAATAATTTCAAAAATATTATAGCTAGCTTTATAAAATAAAGACTGTAGTATATACAATTTTCTAGTGCCTAAATCAATGTCATAAAAGTTCAAGATTATGAAGTTTATTTTGAATAAAAATAAGTTATGTAAAAATAACCATTTTCACTAGTTTCGAAAAATGTGCTACGATATCAAATAATTATGCAATTTTTACACATTAAAAACACACACACATTTTCACATTTTTTGCTTGGCGTCTGGGCTGCGTGCTGGCCACTCCATGCGAGTGATAGCAACATCTTCAATGCAAGCTTAGTTATACAGCTCTTCTGGTACTCTGTAGACTCTTTGCCTTCCATCGTGCGTGTATAACATGAACCTCGACTCGTCCGAAAACATTACTCTTGAACATTCATCCAGAGTCCAATTCATGTGTTCTCTAGCATAGCTCAGCCTTGAATTGCGATTCTGCCTTTCGAGTTTTGGACCATTTGCAGGTCTACATGGCTTCGAGTTTGCTTCAGCAAGACCGGCCCTCACTATACACGTGCTCGGATTGCTCCCTCCAGCACGTAAAAGGTGATTTTTGACTTCAACTTTGAAATTGATTTTTCAATATTGTTGACACCATATAACGATTGTCCCACGCTGTCGTGCACCTTGTTCGGCCTGCTCCTGGTCTGCAAAAATTGGATCCAGTCTCTTCAAATCGCTGGAGCACTCTTTGAACGGTTGATAGTGACACACCAACTGTTCTCGCTATATAACGCTGACTGCACCCGTCTTCAAGCATTTTCAGAATTCTGGCACACTCCACAAAAACATGCCATTAACCCCTGAAGAGTTAGTGGCATCTTTTAATTGAATTTGATCAGAATAATGAATTACTGCACAGGAAATACCATATTTGAAAGAAAGCATCACCATATTTGGAAGTTTGAAAGTGGCACCGGTAACTGAAAACTTGCGTGGGAATCGGTTGTCATGGTATGGGCATGTGTTACGTAGAAATGAGGAAAATGTCGTGAGGAGAGTTTTGAGTATGGATGTCGATGGCTATAAGAGTAGGGGAAAACCAAAGAAACGATGGATGGAATGTGTGAATGATGATATGGTTAGAAAGGGGGTGACTACCGAGATGACGACTAATAGAGAAGTATGGAAGAAAAAGACATGTTGCGCCGACCCCAAATAAATTGGGATAAGGGCAGGAGAATGATGATGAAATACCATATTTATAAACAGAAACATAAGTAAAAGAAATGGTTTCAAAGTTGTTGAAATTTAAAAAATCGTCTTTATTTTTATTTATGATTTTTAATAACTAAGTACAATCACCAAAAAAAAATAAAAAGGTTTTACTTTGTCCTATATTTTTAATGTAATAAACTATAATTTAGGTTTTATTTTAAAATGATTGCCCAAATATGTTAAAAGTTATCGCATTTTTTATAACCGAACCGCTTTCTTTGTGGCCCAGTGTACTACACTTTGGATCGCGTTTTCGATTTCCATAAGAAACGAGATCTAAAAATTGTTGCTGGGTCGATTAAGTAGGTATGTGAGAACATTAGTATCTGAAGCTGTTGGTCTATATTAATTATAATTATAAAGGGGTAAAATTTTTAAGTTTGTAAGTAGCTGGGGATAATCTTCGGGAAAAAAAAATCTTTCACTACCTAATGGAAAGCTCCAGTATTTCCAAGTGTCAGAGGATATATTTTATGTTAAACAACAACACCGGACAAAGTCGCAGGCAGATACTAGTCTTCTATAAACACACTATTCCAGAAAATGAAAATTCTAACCCTAAAACCGGATTACACAGGATTACACCGTACTAAATTCAGTCTAGGAAGCTAAAACATGCAAATGTTTTCAGTTAAATACCTAAAAACAACATACTCCACGCTAGCCTTCCCTCAACTCGAAAACAACAGGCTAACTCGCCCAAAATACGCTAACCACCAAAATAAGCTATACAATGGAGTATGTTCAGTGTTCGGGCAACTTCGTGATCCGAGTGAATAGCCACAAAATGTGCACTCGATACGAACGAAAACAATCCACCATTATGAAAACTCGGTACATTTGCTACCGGCCCGCAACGATGGACAACATACGGAGGTGCTTTGTGTGCGGGCACGTCTCGAAGCTACGGGTACTAAAAAATTTAGTCTACATGGTAATTTTTATTTAATCCCAGAGCAGGTTTCTATCAGGATACGTTAATTCTTTCAAACTCAGCTCCACTGAGTTAGGACAAGTTAGAAATGTGGAAGACCGCGCGCAAGCCGAGCGAGCGAAGCGAGCGGTGCGGGAGAAAGTTACACCACACAATTCAGTTCCACATGCTACGTTTTTACAAGGTAATACTCATGGATCATCATTTATTTTAAAAATCATAATCATCTTCCTTTTGGCTTTGCCGCAGTCGGGTAAAAACAAAGCATAACATGCATCAACGTTTGCATGTTAACATCTATTCCTCTGGCAAACTTATCGATCAGGTGTAAATCCATACACTTGATTTCTTCTTCTTAGTCACCTAGCTCTCCAATGTCACCAAGTTCTCTATCTCTCTCATACTGACCTCCATATTTCCTGACATGCCCGTCCCCACTTGGCGCCCTTGTCTCCTCCACATCCCTTCCGTCGCTAATTAGCAACGTTTCCGCTCAGTACGGAGCCTAAGGCTTATAATATTATAATGGTGCTCTCAACCGCTACAGGCTCGCCGTGGACTTGACGGGCCAATTGTTTCATTTCTTGTTCTCAACTTTCTGTTGTAATTTAAATTTAAACTTAAAGCAAACAAGTTTTAGGGGTCGGTTTGAGGGAGTAAGATTTTGTTGTATAATGGTTGGTAATTATGGCTTGGAGTATATTATGTGCCTGGGAACATGAGCAGTGATGGCCCAGTGGAAACGGCCGCGACTTACGAGTTTTGGGTTGTAGGTTCGAACCCACACAGGCGCTTAACTTTGTGTGATTTATTTCATCACCACTGCTTAGAAAACGGTACAGGAAAATATCGTGAGGATCAAGTGACATCTACCAACCCGCACTGGGCCCCGTGGTGGATTACGGCCTACTCCCTCTCACAGAGGACTGACTAAATTTCTGACTCCTATGACCCAGTAGGCGGTCCTCAAATATTTCGCCATCAGCTGAGGACCCACGTGCAGGGTTTTTAAGTGAGCATCTGCCACTATAAGGTTTGTCAAATGACAAGAGTTTGGTAGTACTATTGGGTACCTTATCTGTTCACTTAATAGAGTCTTCTCAAGTCTACCTCGAACTCTGATTATGCCCTTGTCATCAAGATATGGGCAGAGTGAGTTAAGCTTACTGGATTTTAATTGTAAATAGCCTTTCTCTTGTGATTGTAAATATTCTGTTGTAAATATTTCTCTTTGTGTTTGTCTTATACAACTTCTACAAATTCTAAAGTTGCTTCTGATTCTAATTTCTGTAAATATTTTGGTTTAAATGTGTTAGTTTTAAAAATCGTCTGCAATAAGCAATGATTCTAACTAATTTTTGTAATGAAGAATAATGTTCGAACATGGAACACTCTGGAACTGTCGCAAAGTGAGCTTTTGTTGTTTCTTCTTCGTCAGTATTCAACTCATTTGGCCTTTTGAGTACTATATAGATTTTGGTTGAGAAATGGTGGTCCGGAAAACCATAAACTATTGTTTAAAAGTGCACTTGGAGGAGAGGCGCAGTCTGCTGGGTTGTCCTGTGTTTTTACATGAAACCATTGAGATGCTTTCATGTTGGTCAATATTTCAGAGGTACGATTGGCTACAAACGTCTTCCATCTGCTTGGATGGCTGTTGAGCCAAGATAATACCACGGTAGAAACTGTCCAAGCCTTGATTCTGTCCCTCGAAATAATTTAAAATATCTGCTGTTTCTGTCAGCAGATTTGACAGTAGAACTGCTCCACACAGCTCTAAAAAACGAGGAATGCTAATTTGTTTGACGGAAGCCACTCTGGTTTTTGCAACCAACAACGAAATATGGATTTTGTCGACCTCATTTACTATCCGCAGGTAAATAACGGCTGAGTATGCTGTCTTGGAGGAGTCACTGAAGCCATGCAGCTCAAGATCATTGTTTAACTTAGTGCCAAGCCAACGAGATATACGTACGTTACTAAGTTGTGAAAACTCATCACGGTAAATATTCCATTCCTTTATTAACTGAGTGCTTAGTTCTTCATCCCAAGCCAACCTGCAAGCCATAATTTTTGGATGAATGTTTTTGCTAAAACCACACTAGGAGCTAACCAGCCAAGTGGGTCAAACAATAGAGCTATGTCCGAAATAATTGATATTTTAGTTACAGGTGCAGTCGTCGGCGGAGGAAGATTCACCGAGTATTGGAAGGTATCTTCGTTGCGGTTCCAGGTAAGTCCCAAAATCTTGATTGTGCTATCTGATTTGATTTCTAACCCCTTCTCTTCTTTGTACTCTTTTTTCTATAATTCATAATTTTGTATAATATCTCCTTGATCTATTGTGTCTTTATTTTCAGTTGTTCTGGTTTGATCTGTTTGATCTTTAAGAGCCTATACTACCTCAAATGGCTTAGCATGATCCTCCGTTATGTCGAAAATACCGCAGCATTAATTTTGAAATAAATATATGGTAAAGTTGAGGATTAATGCTAGGTACTATGTTAGCCGAAAACACGATTCCATAAAATATTCTCGATAGAAAAAAAATCCAAAGTTACCTCCAAATTGAACAATAAACCGCTGGTATTCAAAAAATACTTCAAATTAGATCATGAAACTTTGCATACTAACTGAACTAACTATAAAGCAGGTCTTATGTTATTTAGTTTTTTTAAATTACCTTTATTTTCACCGTAAAAAGCAAATACCTAAACTATTGGCGCTGCCTTCCGCCCAGCACCGCACTCTGTCTCGCTCTCACACAGTCCGCGAGCAGTATCGTGCGAGCGAGATAAAAAGTGAACTTTAGCTGAGGTAGTATAGGCTCAAAGTTTACCTTTTCTCTTCAGTAAGTCTTGACTATTGCTGTTCCACTTTTGTAATATAAATCCACCTTTTCCTAATAATGCTATCATTTGCTTATAAATTTCTATCCCTTCTTCTACACTATTGCGTCCTGTCATTAGATCATCCATGTAGAAGCAATTTAAAACTTTATCTGCAGCAAGTGGATAACTTGTGCCTTCATCGACTCCGATCTGACGCAAGGACATAGAAAAAACAAATTTACTCTGCAGAGGAGACCTGTGTCCCAGCAGTGAGAACATTATATATATGCTGATTATGTTATGTATGTGCCTGAGTCGTCTCTAAATAACCCTGTAGATACGTGTTTTGGCTAATTAACTAACTTTGAAAAAAAGTCTTGATATTTATATCTCACTGGGCATTACGAGTTACAACTGAATTTTAACAATGACTGCATTAAATGAAGACTGACTCATTTAACACAGTCATGGTTCAAATTCAGGAAATGGTCTATCTATGTGACAATTTTCATCCAAATCTGTTCAACCAACATCCAAACATCTACCTACAAAAACTTTCACATTTATAATATTAGTAGGATAGGATAGTAGGATTATAATTAGTAGTGTTAAATCTTACGTCAACATTCAAGATCCTTAAAAGAACTAGGTACCTACTTTAAGAGAGTACCTAAACAGGCTGGTTCCCAAAACTTGGCAGTAACATGTACTTGGAGGGTGTTTTTAAATGATCAAAACGTCATATCCGCTGGAGATTGCGAACGGGCACCGATCCAACATGGCGGCCGGAAATTGACGTCTCTATAATATATAATGAATGAATCGTAATGGAAGGAATGCGGAAGTATTTTTTTTTTTAAGGATTTCGCAAGTTCGGCAACTGGAGCAAGGGAAATTGAAAGCCGATGTTGCTGTACATCTTTTATATTAAAATGGGGGCATTTGTTATTTAAGCCGTTCGATTGAGAATAACCCCGTGGATGTTTTGTGAGCGAATCAGAAAGATTAGGTAAAGAATTTAACTGTCTAGATAATTATGATTATTTATTTATTTTATCTTACCATTTATGTATGTACACACCTATTTAAATAGACAAGAAAATAGACGGAATCAACAAGATTAATATTCGGCCCTACATAGATAATTATGTACGCAATAACAAATTAGATTAGTCGCAATTGGTCACAAGTAGTGGAAGGTCGCTAGCCCATTACCTATGTGAGCACCGGTGACCTAATTCCCCAATTGAATCATATCAGGCCTCATATAATCTGATATTGGATTTCAAACTCTGATAGCTACATGTGTAATTTTAATGGTGTAGCTTAGCAAACAGGGCGACGCCCCCCCCCCTCCCCCCCACCTGATTGAAATTGATGTTAATCAACCTTGTAAAGTTAATTTTGTACACGAAATTCAGGGATTTGCCTTATGATTTGAATGTTTGCGTCATGATTCTTGTCAAATCCGTCAAAAACGGTGAATAATATACATAACATGACGCCTGTATTCACTGAAGGGTGGGGCAGAGGTAGCCCTATATTTCGCCAATTGTGTTAAAGTCCCGTGTAAAAGGGGGGCGAACTTATTGCCGTCATCCTCAGTCCGACTTTTGCACCCGCTGCTGGACATAGGCCTCTTTTCTTGTGCCAATCCCCACGTTCCTGTTCCAGCCTCATCCAGGTTCTACCCGCGATGGCAGCAACGCTGTCCGCCATAGGTGCTGTCCTCCCATCTCGCCGCCATTGCCATGAACCGGGCGCAACTCCAGATTCCGGGCTGATACCGAGAAATTTCATAAGTAACTAGCCCAGCTACGCCCCGCGATTTCGCTCGCATAAGTGTCGATCCCGTGCGAATATCGAGATAAAAAGTATCCTATGTGTTATTCTCATGTATAAGCTATATTACTGTAAATTTTCATCATAATCCATTCCGTAGTTTTTGCGTGAAAGAGTAACAAACATCCATCCATCCATCCATCTCACAAACTTTCGCTTTTATAAGTAATATTAGTAAGATTAATGCATTATTTTTGTAAAAACCATTCAATCGGTTCGGTTATTGACTAAAGTATATAATTTCCAGGTTATAATTTTCTCTGATATCGATTAAAAACATCGAAAGAGTCCTCCGAGGAATGACACTAATATTACAAAGGCGAAAGTTTGTGAGTGTCTGTGTTTATATGTTTGTTACTTCTTCACGCTCAAACGGCGGGACCAATTTTGATGAAATTTGGTATCGAGGTAGCTGACAACCTGGATTAACATATAGGCTACTTTTTATACCGACGTTCCTACGGGATCGAAACATATGCGGGTGAAACCGCGGGGTGCAGCTAGTTTATAAATAAAACTCTCCAGTAAAAGTCCTAAAACTAGTCAAGTAAATAACTTTACTCAAAGTAATTCCCATCTATACATATAATGACTACTAAAACATTCTATAAACGTAATAATAGATATAGCAACAACGATGTATCCGCCTAGTCATGCAAACTTTAAAACTACCATTTTTAATTAGTGAAAATTGTGAATCCCAAACACGGTTGACGTTTAACAGCACGCGAGCAGTGACTGATGAGTTAGTATGCGATCCCGACAGGTTATCATAGACAACGCGATGGTGATGCGCAACACGCGGGAAAAACACGGAGGGTCTAATGCGGGTAGTAGGAAGTTTGCGGATCGAAGGACCATTTTTTTCAAGGAGATTTTGCAACTTTTTTTTTATATTAACTTTATCATCAATTAGGTGTAGATGTGCTGTTCTCGTAGCTAGGTTATAGAATAACCTGTATTAAGGAGTAACAATCAGTCTCTTAGAGTACGTCAACAATACATTTTTTTAAAATAAAATAATATAAAAGACTGGGGTTTCAAAGGAACAGGAACCGATATAATAATACAATAGACGAAATTCTAATGAATCCCTCAAAACCAACTAAATCATTTTCGGAAATACCTAGAGTAAGATTAAATTTTCTGAAAATGTTTGATGTTTTCTTTCGTAGTGGATTATCAATACTCCATTGATCAGTCTAAAAGGCACATGTTACATTTTTTGGACCCGTAACATGGAATTTCTTGCCCGTTCTTCTCACCTACGCTTTGGAATGGGCAAGAAATAGCTTCATCTTTCTGACTGACCAACCCCTTGACAATTCAAAAGTGCCTGTAATTGGTTTAATTGAAATAAATGCTTTGAGTTTGAGTTTGAGTTTGTAGATATTCCAACAAGAGACGAAAAACCAAATTGAAGACTGTTAATATTATCCTAACTATAATATAATATAATTATATAGATATACATATCCTAACTAATATTATAAATGAGAAAGTAAGTTTGTTTGTTTGTTTCCTTTACCTTTTTTTACTTTTCAAGCCTAAACCACTGAACTGATCATCCTAGAATTTTGCACAGGTGTACAGAAACGGACATAGAGTACCTTTCAACCCGAAAAAAAAACTGTTCCCTAGAAAAACAACAATAACGCTATTATGATAATAGATGGCGCCACGTGCCTTTCGAATAAAAACAGAACGTCTGTCAGGTCAGGAAATAGAACAGTGCATCATCGACGACAAAAAAAAATATTTCCCATGAAAATTACATCACCCGTCGCATTTAAAACACCCAGTGCGTCCACTAACAATTTGTTGGTACTCAGTGAAACTTTTACGTGTCGCTTTTGGAAAATTGCTCGCTTTTTCACAACGATATTAGTTACCTAATGTAACAGCACGTCAGGGAGGAAATGAACACCTCTAATAAGTGATACCGGCTTAATTAAAATTTTCGGAGTTTTTATTTAAAATAATGATTGTGAACAAATTAATTTCCATTTCGCATTTTTTCGCGTTTTCCTTTTACATAAAGATAGAAAGAAAAATATTTAATTTGAGACACGTACAGGAAATACAAACAGTCAAAAAGGAGCATTTAATACTAACAAAATTGTTGATGTCAGCCGGGATCTACGGCTTTCCTAGGCACGGAGGGGTCACCGACAGTGACCGCGCCTTAGGTCATGTAGGAAAAAATTATTTTGTTAAATAAACAAAATAAGTTTTTCCGTACCTACTTGTATCCCGATCAATGTTAAAATCTAATTTACCTGTAAAAAATACGAATGTTGGCACATTGGTTACCACTTTTTTTAGTTCGCTAGATGGCGATGGCGTCAAATTTGATCGCGCTAGGGTTTTGTCACTAATAATAACTAGCTTCTGCCCACGAATTCGTCCGCGTGAAATGTCTTGTTCCACAACTCACCCCGTCGCATCGCATCGCTTTTCCACGCTATTATTTCGTTTTCGCTTAGCTTTCTTTCTGAATTTTTGCTGGGTTCCTAAGGGTCAAAGGGTTTAATTATTTAAATCCAACTGGTAATTTCAGACATTAGCGCGTTCAAACAAACAAACATACAAACAAACTTTTCAGCTTTATTTTAAGTAAGTATAGTTATAGAAGATATATATAGATTACTGAATGTTTGAGATGGCGACAGTCATTGGCGTAGCTACGTGACCAGGGGCCCCGGTGCTAAAAGTTGGGGCTCTATCTAAACTGACACGGCCTTATTACAAAACAAGATTTATCTTTAGACCCAGGTTTAAAACATCCAGCCATTTTTAAATTTCGAACTATAATCCAAAGAAGCTAAAGTTCTTATTACAAAAACTGACGTTAAATCCGTCTAAGTTGTCAATTTTGAATTAAGAACTTTACGTTTGTCGGAATAAAGTTCAAAATAGAGTAACTAGCTCGAAGGTTTAGGCTAGGTCTAAAATTAGATCTCGTTTTGTAATAAGACGGGTTAGGTTTTATTTTATCAAGTAAAAACCATAAATACCTACGTACATTATGTAAATGGTTAAGGGTGTAGGAGTACTGTAACAATATTTTGTAGAAAATGTCAAGGATATGGAATTTTGTCGAAAAAGAGAGTGCAGTTCATTAGTACTGATATTTCAGTAGAGTAAGCTAGTATTTATAAATCGGTCGCATAACAGCCGATTGGTTGAAGTGGCTAAACACAAGAACTTACACAACACAACAGAAATGATATATTATATTTATGTTCTGAAGGTGGAAGACATTCTTTGCTAGTTCAGTTCGATGTTTGCTGGTCAGGGACCGAGGGGCCCACTGAGCCGGTGCACGACAACGCCTAGCCCTCCGACAGCTAGGCCACTGGCGACAGTACACACCCGTGTGTATGGAGCTTTTATAATTATAGTCGGCAATAGTTAAACTAGCTAATGCCCTAAACGTCGTATACGACGTCTGTTCGTTGTCGGTCAACCAACATCAATGAGTTCGTCAGAAACGCAGCTGTTTTATCATCTCACTATTTCTCCTCGATGAGGTAGGCAGAGGTGCACAGGACTGTCATTTCATCAATTATGTTGAAGTCCCTAGTTATAATATAATGGAGGCGACTCTGCAATAATTGAGAATCAAACGAACTCACCTGGGTTAAGTTTGATGTGATTCTGGTAATCGCTCGTTAGCGGCACGGGCGATATTTGACGACGAACTTCTGTTTTTCTGGTTTTTTAACGTTCTATACTTACAATAATTTATCGATAATATAACCATAACTACTTACTTTATCGCTTTCATTTACCCCATATGTAAATGAATGATACTGAAAAATAGAATCATGTACTTTATTTTATTTTATCTTAGACTTGGAAAACACAAAATCACGTAATGACAGTTGACAGCTCGCAGGCATGCATGGCGGGCTGTATAAGGTGGAACAAGGAGTCCATATAACCTCAACTCCACATCAAAGCGCGTATTTTGCGTACGGTAAGGTAAAAAAATTTAAAAAAATACGGCATCATCGTCGCGTTTCTGAATGTAAACAACAATCGTCTTCAAAAGGGATACGAATTATACAAAAAAAAAAAAGATTAATAAATAGGTAATGATTTCTTAGCCAGTTCAAACTATTCCCAGTTCCTTCAGTTATGTTGTAAAACAAACACACTGTTTCCTCCCATAATAAACCGAATTTTCATTGGGGGATATATATAAAATTATACGTACGTCTGAGTGCATTGTAAAGGCGTTCCGACCGGTGATATATCGCCGCTAGCTTTATCCCGCGGCATCGCCCGCCCGGGTGTTTTAAATTATCTTATGGACTAGTTTATGGCCTGCTTTAAAAGTCAACAGGGATGGTTAGAGCTAAGAAAATGTCCCCATAAAGTATGGGAATAAGTACCTTTGTTGCTAGTTTGGCTGGCAATTTTGGTTTTAGACTTGAGTTAGTGCGGAGTGTTCTCTGATTAAGATTTGTTTTTTTGGAGGTGTTATTGAGCGGTAACTGACTTAAATAACTTTGGGACTGAAGGAAAAATGTGTCACGTTCTGCCTTACGAAGTGAAGAAAAGTAATCAGGTATATACCTACCTAGTAAATCAATTAGGCAAACTATGTAAGTGCTGTGCACACCTTTAAGTGATAAGTTCGCTGTAGTACTGTATATAATAAGGCTAAGTTTTCTGTTAATGTTTATGTGAACTAATCGTTGGAGTGCCATAATAAATAAATAAGTACTTTTCTAATTTCGTATTTCCACTGATGTCCATCGGTCTGTCATTTAAAAGTTTGCTGAAAAATCGCACGGAACTTTGCAAGCTTTTTAGGTTTCCGTACCCAAAGGACCCTATTACTAAGACTTCGCCGTCTGTCCGTCTGTCTGTCACCAGCCTGTATCTCAAGAACCGCAATAGCTAGACAGTTGAAATTTTCACAAATTATGTATTTCTGTTGCCGCTATAACAACAAATACTAAAAACAAAATAAAATGAATATTTAAGGGGGGCTCCCATACAACAAACGTGTTTATTTCGGCGTTTTCGCCTTGTGGTACGGAACCCTTCGTGAGCGAGTCCGACTCGCGCTTGGCCAGTTTTTATTATTCAAGTAACACTTGTTATGTTATTTTGGAAGTGAAAACATCTTCAGGCGCGTTGAGTGATGGAAAATTTTGGTAAGGGAAAATCTTAAGGGTTCGGGTCACCGACACACAAATTTTAACAGTATATCTAATATAAGTAAGACGTGATGAGAATTCATAACTGCCTATGTTTTATTTATTTCTGAGATACTAGCAGCGCCTCGCGCCTTCACCCGCATGAGTTTCGATCCCGTGGGAATATCGCAACAAAAACTATCGTATGTAAAGGACATACAATAGTTTTAACACTAGCCCACCACTGTCCTCAAATTTTAATAATCCATACTTCCATACTAATATTATAAATGTGTCTGTCTGTCTGTTACCTCTTCACGCTTAAACCGCTGAACCAATTTAGATGAAATTTGGTATGGAGTTAGTTTAAGTTCCAGGAAAGGACATAGGATAGTTTTTGTTCCGATATTCACACGTGATCGACACTTATGCGGGTGAAACCGCGGGGTGGTGTTAGTTAACTTATATAATACTAGCTGCGCCCCGCGGTTTCACCCGCATAAGTTTCGGAATACCGGAATAAAATGTATCCCATGCCCTTTCCCGGGACTCAAGCTATCTCTATATTTCATCTAAATCGGTTCAGCGGTTTAAGCGTGAAAAGCTAGACACACTTTCGCATTGATAATATTATTAGCAGCGCCCCGCGGTTTCACCCGCAATAAGTGTCAATCCCGTGGGAATATCGGGATAAAAACTATCCTATGTCCTTTCCCGGGACTCAAACTATCTCTATACCAAATTTCATCTAAATCGGTTCAGAGGGTTTAAGCGTGAAGAGGTAACAGACAGACTGACAGACAGACACACTTTCGCATTTATAATATAAGTATGGATATAGGTATTATATTATTGTATACTTAGTATGGATTCTTTCGTATAACTGACCTTTGTTCTGCAGTGAAACAATTACAGTTCGGTAATATCTAACAATCAACTTTCCGACATCAAGAAACTTAAAACAAGCTATTACGAGTGTAACTTTAATCAGTGCGTCGTACCATGGCCAGACGCGTAACATTGAAGTTTAATCAATGACTCACGTACCTCGCATTGGACAGCATGCTCTATTAACCGCTGAGCCGTTGCGACACGCCGTGATTATATGATTTAAAGGGCTCGGCCTAGTAGAGTGTACACGTGGAAGACAAATTGGATTAAGAATTTGTTTATCAAATTAAAGTTAAATGCTTAAATGGATAAAGAATTTGTTTATTATAATTATTAAAGTTGAGGGGCCAGTGGCTTAATAATAACAGCCGCACAGGTCCATAGATTAAGCTACGCTTGCCGTGGTTGGTCTGTGGATGGGTGACCATCTTTACAAACCGTGACCCCTCCGTGCCTCGGAAAGCACGTTAAGCCGTTGGCCCCGGCTGTCATTCGTGGATCTTTGATAGTCATTACGAGTAGTCAGAAGCCCGAAAGTCTGACAACCAGTCTTATCAAGGGATATCGTATAGGTATTACCCAGTAATTGGGTTGTGGAGGTCAGATAGGCAGTCTACTGGTATTCAGCTGCATCCGGTTAGACAGGAAGCCGATCCGTAGAGGGTTGAGAAAAGCTAGGCAGATGATGATTAAAGTTGAATGCTCTAGCTATGGCGACTTTGCTACGCTAGAGATACATACATTTCTTGATATCATTATCATGAAATGTATTTCTGTATCTATCAAAAAATGGAATTGTTGAAGGCCATAGCTGAAATACTGACTGACTGGTTGCGGAAGGCAGAGGACAGGGTGTTGTGTCGCAGCCTGGGAGAGGCCTATGTCCAGCAGTGGACTGTGATAGGTTGAGTTGATTGATTGATATCTGAAATATGCTAACCCAAAACCATGTTTACGAAAAAAATTTTTGTATGTAATTTGATTGTCAAACATGATGAAATTTTATAGAAACGATTAAAAAGTTTTGCATAGAACAGAATATTCTTAACAAAAATTTAAGATGCTTATGTCCAACAGTTAATAATTACGCAATAACTACGCTTAAGAAAAGTTTTTTTTAATCAAAATATTACTTTTATCTCTCGCCACATTCGCCAGCGGGTGTACCGTTCATACCGCGGTCATTACTGGGAATTGCCCATTATTGTTTGCCCAGCCCAGTCGACGAAAATACTCATTTACCTGCGACATTGTGCCCAAATGGAAACCACGATTTATGGAAGAACTTCATTGTTGTGTTCAGACATAAGTTATTGGATCTTGGATGCTGAATTAAGAAAGAAAACTGGCTAAGTGCGAGTCGGACTCGCACACGAAGGGTTCCGTACCAAAAGGCAAAAACGCCGAAAAAAACACGTTTATTTGTATGGGAGCCCCCCTTAAATATTCATTTTATTTTGTTTTTAGTATTTGTTGTTATAGCGGCAACAGAAATGCATAATTTGTGAATATTTCAACTGTCTAGCTATCGCGATTCTTGAGATACAGCCTGGTGACAGACAGACGGACGGACAGACAGCGAAGTCTTAGTAATAGGGTCCCGTTTTTACCCTTTGGGTACGGAACCCTAAAAAAAGAATAAAGAAAGAAAATACATTTAACTATTTAGCACAGAATAAAAGACACACAATACACCGGATAGTCAGATAACAGTCGTACATCAGATAAAAATAAAGATAAAAAAACTGGCCAAGTGCGAGTCGGACTCGCACACGAAGGGTTCCGTACAAGGCAAAAACGCCGAAAAAAACATGTTTGTTGTATGGGAGCCCCCCTTAAATATTTATTTTATTTTAATTTTATTATTTATTATTAAAGTTAAAATACAACTGAGTATTTTGTGAATATTTCAAGTGCTTACCTGTTGCCATTTTTGATATCGAGCAAAAAAGGGCAAAAAAATCGCGTTTGTTGTATGGGAGCCCCCCTTAAATATTTATTTTATTTTGTTTTTAGTATTTGTTGTTATAGCGGCAACAGAAATACATCATCTGTGAAAATTTCAACTGTCTAGCTATCGCGGTTCTTGAGATACAGCCTGGTGACAGACAGACGGACAGACGGACAGACGGACAGACGGACAGACGGACAGACGGACAGACGGACAGACAGCGAAGTCTTAGTAATAGGGTCCCGTTTTTACCCTTTGGGTACGGAACCCTAAAAATAAAAAGTGCAAAGTCCGAAATCCGAAATTCGAGCTCTTTTAACATGACTACCGTACTCACATAACTGAACTAACTAGAGCATCTGAATGGCTACTATAACTTAACATAAACTCACTCCTTCTTCCCATGGGGGTAGGCAGAAACTGCAGAACGCTATCTGGTACGAAGCTTACACACTCGTTTTTCTTCGTTTACTTTCATACATCTGAAGACCAATTCCCGTGATTAAAAACCGGCCAAGTGCGTGTCGGGCCACGCACAGTGTAGGGTTCCGTAGTAGCCCGTTATCACAATGTAGTACGATTCTGTTGTTCTATAGTCTGAATATAAAAAAATTAAAATAAAAAAATAAAATTTTTCATATTTTGTTTTTCAATGCAAGTCTTTACCCGTTATAAACAAGCAACTACTTCATCTTAGTCACTTTAAAGCAGTCATGTCAAAGATACGGCCCGCGGGCCGAATCCGGCCCTCGGGCCATTTCGATACGGCCCGCGATCACAATATATCACAGATAAATTAATATTTTTTTAAGAGATTTTAGACTGCACTCAATGCCTCTACGCAGATTTAAAAATATGCGCGCTTTACTTAAAAGTAATTTCAAGAGTAGCGCCTGACAAGACGAGTGAGAGAGTGTTAGTTATGCTTTTCTCTCTCTCTCATGCGCGCGCGAAGTCGTCTTCTATTTCGTCCGTGCAGCTAACGCATACTGCGCCCCTCCCTCACCTTCTTTCTTACTTTTTGGTATGATTTGTAACAACTACCTATATATAACTAAATAAATAAAGATGTTAAAATAATTTAGTATGTTTTAGTATTTTAATTTGAACCTGGCCCGCCTACACATTCTAAATCTAATATATGGCCCTCTGCAAAATTGAGTTTGACACCCCTGCTTTAAAGGATTAATGCTAAGGATTTTGTATTTGGTACAAAATTATCCAACAGCCAAGTTCAACGACTATTACCGCTAAACTAATAAAGTTATCTTAACCGCTATACTTTTCCTTTAAAGTTCATGAAATGCACTATCATCGTGAATTTTTCCAGATTTTTCATGCCAGCAGTTTAGGTTTTAGACGGGGGGACGCCCTACTGGAACAAAAATTTGCACTTTAATGTTTAATATTTCGTAAATGGAGCATTAAATCGAAAAATAATTTTAGCAACCCCCAAGTCATTTTAGAAGACCTATTCAACGATACCACACACTTATACACTTCACATGTAGGGGAGCTACCCTAAAAAAAAATATTTTCCAAAATTTTATTTTTACCACTTTGTCGGCGTGATATACGAGGTGCATTCAATAAGTACCTAGCCTCATCGCCAGAGGGCGCTGTAGTTTCAAAAGAGTTTTACCACAGTGTAGCACATTCTTTTTTTATTCTTTTTTCAAATTTTCATTCAAATCCCTTCATTTGTTTTAATTTGACGTATGGAAGCGAACGTATCGATCGGTTTTACAAAAATGGAAAAAGAGCAATATCGTTCGGTGATTCGATTCCTATTTTTGGAAGGGAAAACGCGCATCGAAATTAAAGAGCGCTTGGATGCTGTGTACGGTGACTCTTCTCCATCGATGGCCACCGTCAAAAATTGGTTCAACGAGTTTTCACGTGGCCGTACGTCGGTTTTTGATGAACCACGTCCAGGTGCACCGAAAACAGCTGCTACGGAGGAAAACATTAAAAAAATCCATGATCTCGTATTGGCAGATCGCCGATTGAAGGTTCGGCAGCTAGCTGAGACTGTAGGCATTTCAGAAGGAACAGTGCATCATATTCTTCACTAGGAACTCGGCATGAGAAAGCTGTCGGCGCGATGGGTGCCGCGTTTACTTACACCGGAAAACAAGTGCAACCGTGAGACCACATCGGAGACGTGTTTGGCGCTGTTTAAGCGGAATCCAGCGGAGTTTTTGCGTCGTTTTGTGACCGTCGATGAAACCTGGATCCACTGGTATACACCAGAGACCAAGGAGCAATCAAAACAATGGATCCAGACCGGGGAACGTGCTCCAAAGAAGGCGAAAACTGTAAAATCGGCCGGAAAAGTTATGGCCACCGTTTTCTGGGATTCACAAGGTGTGATCTACATCGATTACCTCGAGAAGGGTAAAACAATTACAGGGCTTTACTATGCCGATTTATTGGGCCGATTCGACGCCGAATTAAAGAAAAAACGACACCATCTGGCGAACAAAAAAGTGCTGTTTCACCACGACAACGCACCGGTTCACACGTCTGCCGTTGCCATGGCCAAATTGGTCGAATTACGCTACGAATTGCTGCCCCATCCACCGTATTCTCCAGATTTGGCCCCTTGTGACTTCTTTCTGTTTCCTAATCTGAAAAAATCTCTCGCCGGGAATAGATATGGATCAAATGAGGAGGTCATCGCCGCCACGGAGGCCTATTTTGCAGAGTTTGACATAAACTATTTTTCGGACGGGTTAAAAAAGTTGGAGCATCGCTGGGCTAAGTGTATCGAACTAAAAGGAGACTATGTTGAAAAATAAATTGCCAATTTTTCAAAATTTTCGTTTACTTTTTGTAGGCTAAGTATTTATTGAATGACCCTCGTATATACATATTGGTACCAAATTTCAGCTTTCTAGTGCTAACGGTCACAGAGATTAAGCGAGGACTGACAGACAGACGGACGGACAGACAGACATGGCGAAACTATAAGGGTTCCTAGTTGACTACGGAACCCTAAAAACGATTAAAATCTAGTCGCAATCTCATCTCCGAGACAGTCAATGTCAAAAACTTGTCAAAAATGTAGGAAAACTTGAGGTGTTTTTGACGGATTGAGACTGAGACTGTGAACGTTCTTAAAATTGCCGGGATTTTCCCTCTGGTCATACACGCCGGTTTCTAGTACCTGACCTTTCGGAAGATCATCATGGGTGTACAGTCAACAAAAGAGATAAGTATGCAGGATCGTCGGTTAAAGTAGAAGTTTAGTAAGAAACCAATGGATGTTGTCGGCTGTTTAATTTGATGAATGAGCTGTTTGTTTTCCATAAATAAAATTAAATTTTATTCGAGAACATCAATCGATTTCTTACTAAACTTCAACTATATCCGACGAGCCTGCATACTTATATCTTTTGTTGACTGTACATGTCCTTCTAGAACATCACCTCTCGCTACTATTAACGGAATAATTTCTTATCACCGATTGATGTAACAGACGAATTCGATTCTGATTGGGTGCTACAGCTACTTACCCACTATCTCAAAAGTCTACAGTTTGTCTGGTTATGGCCTATCTGACAATGCGTAGATAAACATGTGTACACTGCTACAAAGATCTGTTGGCATTCGAATGACTTTGTGAGGGGGCAAATTTGTGCAATTGTTTTGTAAATTGTACAGAAAAAACAAGATGGCGGCGTTAATTCCAATTTTACCCACGCGCCACAATAATCTGGTAGCGCTTTGATATGGCTCATCAGTCTTTGTTAAGCCATCTTCATAGGTATTCACAACCATTCGACAAGCTATCATATCGAAAATGACACATTTCGATAACCTGATTTACCTTGCCCCCGACAGCAAAAAGCTGTCGGAAGAATAGCGGTCGTCTATTTGATTTAAACTAACCAAATTTTCGGGTTTTAGACTTGTGAACAGTGTTTAGAGGACTCCTACGGTAACATTGATTGATGATCGATCCGGTACGAAAGCGTATCGAGAGGTTATGAGAAGCTAAGCAGGCGTCCTTTTGTGATAAATACCACGATTAGCAAAGAGGTGGCCTATATTCATTTCCTCATGGAACGCAAGGAAAGTTAAAGCAAACTTACTTACAAAGTCAGGATCTGCCTATTACTATTATGGCTCCTTAGCAAAACTTCTATTTTCTACAATTAAAACAGTAAAACTCGCACAGCCCCAAGTCTATCCCTCGAGAAATCATCTCATTGAAATCCCGGGAGTTAGCACAATAAACTGTGCAGCCGTCCGAATGGGGAATAGTTAAGAAACTCTATTGCACTACAGTGTACCGACAGTCGCCACTTACGTTACTTGCTGTGTATTGTTGGGGACAAATAAATGACCCACTTTTATGGGACATGTTTTTATGTTTAAAGTTTTATAAGTGTGGCATTGAAAACTAACAAGCATCTTATTTGCGACGTCGCCGTCGCGCGTCGTTTTGGATACTGTGTTGATTTTTTCATGTCACATTTTGAAAGAAAGAAAGAAAAATTGTTTATTCTGCACAAACAAAACGCACATTGCAAATTAAAAAAAAAGACGTAAGCACACACAACGTAGTCAAAAGCCTCGTACTCAAGCTTAAAAAATGTTGACAATTTTGTCCATTACTTGATGTCAGGGCCAGGGATCAAAGACAACACACATTATTTATTAATTGACACTGACAATTTGATATTGACATTTGACAATACAAATCAATCCGTGATGCGCCCGCGTCACTGGCATAAATATGATTTTGGAAGAAAATATTATAACATTATCAAACTATCACGCTTGTATTCTTAGTAAGGGTAAGCAGAAATGTTTAGGTATACCAATCCATTTCTCTGTTAAACCAGCGCTGGAGCATTATGCTGAGCAATGGCCGTTTTGCGTGGACGTGACGCATATTTTCCCCCAAATTATTCGTATTTTGGGTAGATTACCGCAAGCAAAAACATGTATTTTCAGTCTTTCTATTTATTTCATTAATTCATGTTACAAGGGGCGAGCCTATTAAAAATCTAAACTCCGAAGTACTTCTGAAATTTCCCTAATGAAAAAAGACAATTTAATATTTTGCAATAGGAGTCATAATAGGAGTCTACATCCTCTTGTGCAGGCCGATAAATGCTGATCCACGATTTAAACTGTTTTGTCCTGTTTAATAAAAGAAAAAACACCAATAAACGACCCCACTAAACTGAATCTAAAAAAATCCTGAATAAAACCATTCCGGCACAGTTTTCTCGTCCGGCAGTGTTCACAGAAACTAGCCTAGAAGTTGTGTAACTATTCCGGTGAACATCGGAGCTCGTACGAACCGATCCGGTACCTATTGTGCGCAATTGTATGCGTTATTACTGTTACTGGTAGCGTTTGAACTTGGTTTGGGACTCGCTCTTACTATTACCATAATATCATGAATTGTTGGGACTTCTGTAATTGTGTGGGTATCAAATCAGCCCTAAGGCTTTAATACTACACACCATAACATCACGCTTGTTATCTTTGAAGCTATTGTAGGTACGTCCACATTTCGCCAGTTAGTTTAAGAGCGGTTACGACGTACGGCATTTCATACAAACGTTCAAGCCCTAGCCCCTGTTTTTCGAAATGAATAAACCGATTTTAATGAAACTTCATACGCATAAGCAGGATACAAAGGTCTAAAAAGTTAGTAAAGAACATTTTCGAAATGTGAGATTTCATCATCATCATCATTTCAGCGGAAAAACGTCCACTGCTGGACATAGGCCTCTCCCAAAAGGGGGAGGGTTTGCCATAATCACCACGCCTGGCAGGCGGGTTGGCGATCGCAGTATGGTATGGTGGAATGCATAGAGAACGCTGCTGCCCATTCTCCGGTTAGACCCTTAGTCGCCTTTTACGACACCCACGGAAAGTATGGGGTGGTGCTATTCTTTAAGGCCGGCTCCACACAGACGAGTCCGGCACCACACAGACGATTTATCTTTGTGTAAATGCACAAAGATAAATCTCTGTTTCTATGGAAAATTTAAAATCGGTATAGTTTGGCTGCAACACTATTTTTCTAAAATGTTCTTAACGAACGTTTTAAACCTTTGTATCCTGTTTATGCGTATGAAGTTTCATTATTTCGAAAAACAAGGGCTAGAAAGTTTATATGAAATGCCGTACGGCGTAAACGTTCTTAAGTACCATGTAATAGGGGACGAGCTTTGCCATCAAGTGGGCAAAAATCCAGACTACGAGTGCCTTTGAGAAATTCCTGATAGAAACACTAAATAACACTTTACCCGACCGGGAAATCGAACCCAGGACAGCAGTAGCAGTGCTAGCAGTGCTCAGCAGAAGCGCTTGCGACTGCAAGACCGACGAGGCAGACTAAGAAGTTATGTTCTATTTAAAATCTGTATCACCACGCTTGCACTAAATGTGGCGAACTCAGACCATTTTTTCATGTTCTACAATACTGTGTTTCGAGTTAAATAATTGTTTAGTTTACTTTTTTTAATTTTTAAGTTTTTGAAGTAGATATACAGCTGGTATCACAAATGTTTGGTCATATTTAAGTATGTGTTAAAGACCATAAAACTATGATCTGTGACAAAATTAAACAACATTCTCCTATATAGGTCCCTGGGACCAACATCATAATCGAGAAAAAATAATCAGTCGTCCCATATATTTGAGTCGAGTATATTGAAGTATTCTTGCAACTCAACCTCGCAATCGGAAGGCATTCCATTCATCCTTCATAAATTACATATTTTTAAAAACTAGCTCGGACATCATTTCGAAATCCTCCAAAAAATAAGTACAATCTGCGAGCAATCAGTGCATGCACAGTAAACATCTCACTCGTCTATAAATCGTAATTTTAATGTGTCCCAATGAATAGCTTCTTTCATCTAACGAGGTCGAGTACGCTGCTAATCGCTCGGGACACAACAAACATGGATATTGAAAAGGTTCATGCTTTTATTATGACGTTCGTGGTGTTCATGTATTTAACAAACATTTACCTAAAAGTAATCTTAGACAATCATTCGCTGTCTCATTTTTTTTTTAAAGAAACAAATTAGGATTATTTGTCACAGAAACACGTGCGTACGAAAAGATAAGTCAACTCAAATAAGAAAGAAAAAAAAAAAAAAAACAAAATTGCACAGAACAGAAATAGTCGGTAGGTGCACGTCGTGAATGTGACAAGTAAGGCTTTCACTCAGAATAATGCTGCGGCATACTGCCGCAGCAGGACGAATATTGGCCAAAAATTTAAAGAAAAATAAACCTTACTAAACAAAAAAGACGCATCCATTAAGGCTCATTTTTTTCTCCATTCCCTTTCCTCAGAGGCGCCCCTTTTACTTACTGCGGCAGTATAGAGACCCTTAGCACAGCTCTGAATTTCAGTGATTTTTAAACTAAAATGTTCATAAGAATAATAAGTTCGAATCGGACTCGCGTACGATGGGCTCAGGACCACCAAAACTTCTCTATTTTATGACATTATTTGCCATGACCATGGTTGCGCATATTCTATGAAAATTGCAACTGGCTAAGCTTGGTAAAAACACACAGCCCTGTGACAGATGGACAGACAGACAGCGTAGTCGTATATACTAATAGGGCCTCAGCATAGTTTGTGTAGGTATAGGTGCGGAACCTTAAAAAGAGCAACAGTATAGTCCAAAACTAGTTGCGCACCCATGCAGACATGCAGCATGTCTAGAAACAGCACTGTGATGCAACTTCAGAAATCCTTACTTCTTCATGATGACTTAGCATAACACGGGGAGATAATTTCGGTTTAGTTCGATAATTACATCGAATATGACAAGGGCCATTTTTATCTTGTTTTCCTGTAAAATGTTGTAAGAATTGAACCGTCAAGATTTGTTTGGACTTTTTAGTTACTGCAATTGCGAAAAATATGCAAATTCGTTTAGTGGTCGTGTCGTTACTGTCGTAGTAGACATCACAGACAACTTGTTGATATCTCGATTGACAATTTAACTATCCCCAGTGGCGGTAGACAAAAAATACGATTTCGATATTTTCATCTGTAATTTGCTCGATTTTGTTTGATATTCTATCTGAAGACACTTAGAGCGCATCTTTATCACCTTGATGATCTATATCGCCCAAGTTTCAACCTTATAGTTCGGCGAAAAAGATCGTCGAGCCATAACCATCCCATTGATAAATAATATAATATAATACCTATAATATAATGTAATATAATAGGTATAATATAATATAATATAATATAATATAATATAATATAATATAATATAATATAATATAATATAATATAATATAATATAATATAATATAATATAATATAATATAATATAATATAATATAATATAATATAATATAATATAATATAATATAATATAATATAATATAATATAATATAATATAATATGATATGATATTATCATATCATATTATATTTTACCATGACATATATATGTCATGGTAAAATACTAAAAGCCAGTCAGCAAGCCCTCGTGAAGGCCATGCGAACATAATATACCTAACACCAGATTCCCCAAATGGTTGGCAGAGGTGTACCCTACACCCACATCTCGCCAATGTGGGTGTAGCCGAATGTTCAAGTTATGTAGGGGGTGAGTCAATCGCTGTTTACCACAAATCTAGACTCTAATTTCCTTATCTTAAGAACGTTTTCATTCTATAAATCTGTCAAAAAAACCTTTAATTTTCCTACATTAATAGTTAATACCGGCTGGTGTCCGCAACTCCACGCCAATGCGCGTATTCTGATTATTGACAAGTTTTTGACAGTGAGACTTGAATTTTAACCTTTTTTAAAATTGGCTTAATTGGCTTTTGCCACTGAGAAATTCATGACTTATTATGTCATCATCATCATCAAACCAAATGAAATGATTATGGCAAATCCCCCCTTTGGGGAAGGCCTATGTCCAGCAGTGGACGTCTTTCGGCTGACTTATTATGTATTTTATTTTTATTATTACCTTTTCCCGTGACTTCGCTTGCGTATAGGCCGCATATTATCCTAGGGAACGTAGTAGGTACCGATAAATCCTATATCCAGGTCATGGTCTACCTGTGTGCCAAATTTCATCGAAATCCGTTCAGCCGTTACGGCGTAAAAAGGTAACAGACACAGACAGAGTTACGTTCGCATTAATAAAGCGTTATGTGAAGCAGCAGTGGTTAGTTAAGTATCATGGATTAAACCTTCTGCTCCTCTCTATGCATGCTCAGATATCTCGTAGCTGATCTAAATGTGCGTACGTGTGAGCCAACCTCGGGAACTGATCGACCGATATAGATTAATTTAATGTTTGCCAACTCAATTCTGCGGTTAATGCTGGTGATTATTTGAACGTATTAAATTTTTTGTGCGTGTTTTGATTTTTGTGGTGGGAAATTTCAAAGATTGTAAATAAAAGTTTATGTAACGGTGTTTATATTAGGAACGGAAAATCTTGGTCACGGCTACTATGGGGTACTGACTGATGTAAGCAATATTTTGATCAAAAAGAGTGTCCGTGGATTTCCTTGCCCA
This sequence comes from Mesoligia furuncula, assembly GCA_916614155.1. Taxonomy (NCBI): domain Eukaryota; kingdom Metazoa; phylum Arthropoda; class Insecta; order Lepidoptera; family Noctuidae; genus Mesoligia; species Mesoligia furuncula. The sequence goes on along the minus strand of OU744809.1, from coordinate 1,369,986 downwards.
TTTTTCTCCTCCCAAATGAACCTACTACGCTTTGGAATGGGCAAATATAGTGATGTCTTTCTGACTGACCGACCCCTTGAAAGTGCGAAAAAATTAAAAATGCCTGTAATTAGTTTACTTGTAATAAATGCCTTTTTTTGCGGATGGGAAATCATCAAATGACTACTCCCGCTCTAGGTGGAAACTCGAACGAAAGGGAGTGTCAGACTCTTACTGACTAAAACCCACCCGTGTTCCTTCCTTAGCCCTTTATGTTCCGGGCCAGCGGTAACCCTTTCGGACAATCCCGCTGGCCCGGCAGGCTTCGGCCCTAAGGGGACCCCTCCTCGATGCTGACATCTCTTTGAGGCGCGCGTGGAACACGTACGCGCCGTCCGGCACGGGCCTGGTCCTGATCGAACAGTGAGCTACCCATTACTCTCCGCCCGCAGGCCCGCGCCTACGGTGGGGGGTGTAATACATGCCTTGAGTTTGAGTTTGAAGATAAATAGCCGAAGCTGACCCCAATGTAGTTTGGGAAAAGGCTGCCAACCTAGTTGATGATCACGATGGTACCGAATGAAAATATTCTTCGCAAAATCTTGCTTACCTGGTACACTCATATAGGGCAATTAGCCCAGCTCACATGAACGATCTTCCATAGTGCCTACGATGTTCCGCAAGTCACAAAGAATACCTACAACACATAGTGACACAAACAACACACTGAACATATAGTGGTTACCTATAGGTAACCTATATGTTTTCATGATTCTTTGTGACTACACTCTATAGAGTATAGATAGTCACTATAGCATACGGAACTTCTGTGGCTTTATAAGTGAAGCCATCAACGATGGAAGTCTGAACCCCCACAGTTTATAAACTACTAGCTGCGCCACGCGGTTTCACCCGCGTAAATTTCGATCCCGTAGGAATATCGTGATAAAAAGTAGCCTATATGTTAATCCATTGTGTCAGCTACCTCCATACAAAATTTTATCAAAATTGGTCCCGCCGTTTGAGCGTGAAGAAGTAAAAAACATATAAACACACACACATTCACAAACTCTCGCCTTTATAATATTAGTGTGACCATAATCAGCCTATAATGTTCTCACTGCTGGGACACTGGCCATCGCTCTGTGAGAGGGAGAGGTCCACTACCCACCACGCAGGCCCAATGCGGGTTGGTAGATGTCACATGTCTTCGAACCTTTCATTCCAGAACATTCCGGTTTCCTCACGATGCTGTCCTTCACCGTTTTGAGAGCAGTGGTGATGAAATAATTTACACAACGTAAAGTGCCTGCCTGGGGTTCGTACCCACGACCTACAACTCGTAAGTCGTGGCCATCGCCTCTGGGCCACCACTGCTCACAAGCTGTAACCTATAAAGACCAAAATTGTTATTATTATTATCAGCCATTTCTGTCCCACTGCAGGGCAAAGTCCTCCCTTCCCTCCTTCCACTTATCCCTATCCAGTGCTCAGTGGCGTAACTATACCGTTTCGGGCCCATGACAAATTCAAGGGATAGGGCCCTCCCTCAATGTAAAAAAGCTCAACCAATGTCATAGTTTTTTTATTTTTTTATTAGCACTTCTCCCGCGTACATTTCATATTTTCCCCTACAAAATTTAACACCAGACTGCTTCTGTGCTTATGGTAGGATTTTCCTCCTCAGCCAGAGATGGCTCTGGCTGGGGCCCGTGGCATTATGCCCCTGCCACTGCCACTGCCCTGCCACTGCCCTGCCACTGTGTAGTTACGCCACTGTTAGTGCTGTTATACGCCAAACCTTGTGGAAAGAGTCAAGTTCGTCCCGCCATCTCATTCTGGGCCTGCCGCATTGTCGTTTGCTGCTGTTTGGGACCCATTGTGTGGTTACTTTAGCCCAGAGCTCTTGCGGCATGCGACAGATGTGACCAGCCCAGTTGCATTTTAGCATTTTTTTTTAAATTATTATTTTAAAAAAATCATTTATTTCAGACAAAAAGTCCATAGGTAAGGCAAGGTTGTTAGTAATAAGAATTTAGCTTATAACTAATGTTAGTAATTAAAAAGTAAAAAACCGGGCAAGAGCGAGTCGGACTCGTGCACCGAGGCTTCCGTAATATCATATGTTTTTAAATTTTCATCGGCGAGGCCTATATTCGCCAGAGTATCTTAACATTGTGCACTACGGTGTAGAATATTGCAGTTTTATCTCAGCGCCATCTCATGACCGATAGTGGAACTAATGTTAATTTTATTGATGAATTCTGAAAAAGTGTGCTATTTAGAGACTTCGTTTTATTTTTCCTGTAATCTTTACATAAACTTCTATCACATAGAATTATTTTAGATTTTTCTCTAAAAATATTTGAGAATGTGCAGACTGCGCTCTTTCATAAATATGATACCCCACATGCCCTAGTAGCCCCACTTCGAAGTTTTCAGACCCCCTTTCAGTACCTGTTGCAATAAATATACATATATTTTAATTTTTTTCTAATTTGCAAAATAGTTGGGCAAACGTCATCTAAAACTATTCTAAATTTTAAGTTGATAGCATTAGTAGTTCTTGAGATATCCAGCTGTGACAGACAGACTTAGTCTCACCATAAGGGTTCCGTTTTACCATTTTGTTACGGACCCCTAAAAAGAAGAAACTAGACACACCGCCTCCCTGCACAGTATGCTCGAATTTAATGATTAATTTGTCATACGCTAACGACATGTTTTAGTATTCTAGTGGGTATCCGTCCCACAACAAAACTCTTCTCGTTCCAATTATAAAGCTGAAAACATACTGTGTGTACGAAACGCAGCGTTCATACATCTTTCCACAGTATTCATAACAACGTGGATGCGACACACAGATGTGCGCGTCAGTTAATTGGGTCACACAGCGGTGCTGCGTGTGACGCGCAAATACACCGCCTTTAGACGCCACGCGTACGCCGAGGCACGTCGCGTTTACGGATAGTGTGGATGGGACCTTAAATTATTACCTCGAGGTATAATTGAAAAGTTCAAGCCATGGAGGAACATGTTAGTTAATGATGTTAGTAACATCACGACTGTAATCCCCGAGGGGTTAGACACAGGTGTACCTCTAATACCTACACCCACATTTCGCAAGTTATGTTTAATTCTCATGTAATTATTGGTCCATATCTGAATCGAACCGTAAACCCGTAGGGTACAAACCTTTTTTTTTTTTGGATGGGAAATTATAAAATAACTTTTGCCGCTCTTCGTGTCTTTCGTCGAATTTTACTGACTAAAACCCACCCGTGTTCCTTCAGTTGCCTGTGGCAGGGGCCGCGGTATCTCTTTCGAACAACCCGCGACCCTGGCAGACATCGGCCCTAGCGGACCCCGTCAGTTAGTGCTGACATTACTTTGAGGCGCGCGTGGAACACAACGTGCCGTCAAGTAGGGTACAAGCCTTAGTTTAGATTCCGCTGCACATAATGGACTGCTCAGTTATAGTATAGACTCTGCTCAGTTATAAGTAGAGTGGTCAGATGCCCGAAAGTCAGACAACCAGTCTTACCAAGGGGTATCGTATTACCCAGTAACTGGGTTGTGGAGGTCAGATAGGCAGTCGCAGTATTCAGCTGCATCCGGTTTGACTGGAAGCCGACCCCAACATAGTTGAGAAAAGGCAGGCAGATGATGATGAGTTTATTGAAAACAATTAAAATAACTTTCCATCTTCACAATTTTCTAAACACAATCTTATGTGCATCTTTAGGAATGTAAGCTTTCTGTAGACCTCCTTGTAGTGACATCTATGTAGATTACGTCCATAAGAGCCACGTGTTGCTTGACTTAATTACAGCGCATATGGCGGCCTCTGCGCAGTCGGCTCTGCTACCGCCTAGCCAAGTGTCTAATTGTCATGTATTTTATCATGGCATGAGCCAAGACAAAACACATGAACCTATTGTTGCAATAAAACAACATCATTTTAAACAGTCTTATCCTTCTTAGGCCAACGTCTCATAACGTACGTCCGATAGCCGCTAGCCATGACAGCGATTAAGGAAATCTACATGTCTATGCTTCATGGACGCTAAAATAATTTATAGCCTCTGTGTGTATAGCCAATGTTTGTCTCTGGCGATCGTTAAACTCGATTGAGTAATTTTAGTGCTTCATAAAATTGGAGTACAAAATCGCATGCTGTAACATGAGCATCTGGAGTGAAATAGTTACGAAATAGTAAGATGAATAGGTTCTACATAAAAATAAGTGTTCCAGTGCCTTAGGCATCTTCTGGGCACGTTCGTTCCATCATAGACCTTATCAATCGCTTTCCATCAGGCGTGATCGAAGTCAAGAGCGGGCCCATTCAGCAATAAATAAATTTTAAAAAATTTATTAATGTTTTTTTTCAGATTGAAATGCGACAATAGCCAATCATCATACTTTGGATTCAGCAATCCAAAGTATGATGATTGGCTACTGTCGCATTACCAACAAGGCAACAAGACATGCTTCTGCAGTTAACAGCTTAACTGCAGAAGCATGCCTTGTTGGTCTAGAGATCGAAAGCGCTGAGTGTGTGTTATTGAGTTTTCTATCATTTTTTATTATGTTCGATGATTGGTTGAGTGATGACTACGAAGTCAATATCGGTATTCCTCAGGGGAGTATTTTAGGGCCAACCTTCTTTTTCATTTTTATCAATGTCCTCTGTCAGTTAAACCTTACTAATGGCAAGATTATTACTTTGGCGGCCGACACGGCTCTTCTTTTCTTTGGAGATACTTGGGAGGAAGTGTACCACTTCGCTCAAATGGGTTTCTCACTCGTTATGACCTGGCTAAACAACAACTTACTCTCACTCAAAACTAAATACTTACATAACATTTGAACTAACAAACAGTCACCTCACTCAAAACGCCTTATTAAACATCACGGTCCACTCGTTTAACAACAGCTCTTCCTATTCATGCTCAAGCCCTAAACTTGAAAAGTGGACTCTCTCAAGTACCTCGGTGTAACTATAGACAAAAATCTAAACTTTAATTCCCACATCGATCTGTAGTCCAAGAGAATTAGGAAGCTCATCTTAATATTTAGAAGCCTACGACGTGTTGCAGATGCAAAAGTTCATAAAACAGTATACTTTACACTCTGTCAATCTGTACTAAGTTATTGCATTTCTGTTTGGGGTGGTGCCCCTAAAACAATCGAGCCAGCACAAGGAGCAGGTTATTTTCACCCTACCTCTGAACTCTACGATAAGTGCAAGGTTCTCACTGTTCGACAACTGTTTATCGTTCAAACAATCTTGCGTAAACATTCGTCGTTCAACTACAATTACTCATCCTTACACACTCATAAATTCATTATCACAAATGTTCCACTCAACTGTGTAAAAGTAGACTTTCGCGCCACAACTTTTGTTTCCTTGGCAGTTACTTATACAATAAAATAAACTCTAAAAATATACCCTCTTACTAAAGCAAAGTGCAAGCAAGTTCTCACCACGTATCTACTGAACCTTGATTACGATAGCACTGAAAGCCTCATAAATGTGTTCTCAGCCTATCTATCACACCACAGTACATCACAGTATACCACACCACACCACACCAGACCAGACCACTTCACTAGTACCCACAATCCTCAATACTAATTTAAATTTTGTATAGTTTTTCCCATTATTTTGGTTTACTGTTGTTCAAACCAAAGGTTAATAGTAGATTGTTATACAAGGGTCGGAAGGAATCAATTCCCATACGAGGCATTTAGACGCCCGAGCGCAGCGAGGGCGGCTATAGTCCGAGTGGGAATTGATGACTTTCACCCGCGTTAAACACTCTACTTTTCATTTCGAATTTAAGGAAAGTCAAAAATAGTAGTTTTTCAAAAATATTTATTGATAATAATTACATGAATAATAGGTACCTATTTATTAGTCTTTTTTAAATTTGAAGTATGGAACACACCACGTCACCGCCACATGAGTAGATTCCGGCTTACTAGGGCCCGTATTATTATCATTCTGTCTGCATTCTTACTTTTACCATTTTTCATAAATTACTTAGAAAACACGATAAATTTGATAAAATTTACTAAAAATTGTGTTGCGACGTGACACTTTTTAGTGCTGACCGTCCACCCAACTTTCTTATTTCGATTCAAAACTTGCATACAGCCTAATCGATACTCGCAATAAAAAAAAAGAAAAAAAAAAAGTAGAAACTAAATAAAAACTCTTTAAACTAACAAAATGTATTGAAATGTAAAGTGTTTGCAGAATATCCAATCTATAGAATTAATTAATTATCATCATTCTCAAGAAAACTTCTGGTAAGCCTACCTAAAAAATGTTTACTGGGAATTCTGTAGTAAACTATTAGAAAGTATCAAAAATAAAATCCACAATAAATAATTGTCCAATAAATTAAAATCATTTTAAACAGCGAGCGCATTCCGAATATAAATTCAATTATAGAAGCATTTCGGCGCGAAATTCAGTAAATGAGGTACCAATTGTCTGTCTGTTATTGACATGATATTAGAAGAGATTATAATGATATTAGAAAAGCATAAATCATTATTATAAGCAATGCTTATTGTATTTATTCCTTAAAATAATTTTATTTTATTTTCAAATATCGATTACATTCGTCATATTAATTACTCGAGTCAATTGAAATTTAAAAAAAAAATGTTTCGAATAATCGCTTTCACACATCACTGCAATAAAAAAAAAAACAATAATGGTCGGCGATTTTGAACACAAATTGAGTAGTGGTAATGATTAATACGTACTTATTAATGAACCTGTGTTTGAATATTACGTTAAAACCTGGGCATTTTCGTGTTGTTTATAATATTATCAATAACATTTGTTACATTTTAAATCTTATCTACATCTGTGTGTGTGAAATTTGTGAAAAGTAAAAATGTAAACACACACGATTGGCGCGAAACTTCGACATTAGATATCAAAAAAACTTCATTACCACTACTTATTTACCTTTAACTATGGATAAATTCGTCAAATAATTAAATGATGTATATTGACAGCCCCATATATGGTAAAGTGAGGATGTTCGAAAACCCAATTTTTATGTTTTTTAGCCTCGACCACAACTGACATCAAAATGGCGATTATCGTACCTACTTATGTATGTTGAATTTATTCAAGGTAAATTATTAACTTCTGCGCTAAATATGAAAGATTTAATGGCGTTAACATATGAGCTTTTTATCCAACTCTCCTAATTAACGCACATTCATAAGATTTGATGGGTAGCATAATAAATATTTACATAATCATAGTGTCGTATGTCTGACTGAGCTGACTACCTAACTAAATTTAGTTCTATTTTTAAATTTCATTCCCGCCCTAGGGAGGGTAAGCAATTACGATGAGTCTTTCCCGCCCTAGGGTGGGAAGCAGCGTTTTCCACCCGCTATTCGGATCAAACAAGCACTACTTTCCGAGTATGAGACATGAAAAATATTTTTTTGTCATTATCTTAAGATTTAGTACTCAATCATTGTTTTTTTTGGGGGCCTGGTAATCTGTGTGACAGGTTTTTCCTAGTGCAAATACCAGTCACCCACAAAGGATTTAAAAAATTTAGTGTCTTCATATTTTAGGGCACCTTTGTGGAACAGAAATAAACGTTTATTTATTTATTCATATTCATAATATCAAGATTTTCTCATTAGCAGCCCGGAGTCTCGATTTGTGCCCGGTTGATAGCTAAAGCTATGGCTTGCTGAGCATAGTACATAGGACTTAAATATAACTGGCGAAATGTACGTGCATATTCTAAGATACACCTCTGCCTAAACCTACGAGGAATTTTAGTCGTGATGGTTATGTTATGAAGAGATACCCAAACAGAAGTACGCACCTACCAGTAATGTTTAACGCGCATGATACTAATGCTTACCTAATCTTCTAAATAAGTACTGTGTTTAGTAGGTAATGGAAGCTGTTCTTAGGAGACCTTCACTTACAACTATTAAGTATACTTAATCTATTTGTATTTAGTTAACAATACATACATAGGTTTCTTGAAATTCATGGTAGGTATACAATTAGAATTCTATCTTATATTACGTTGGGCGCTAAACTTTAAGTTTTACTTTGATGAAAGTTGTTATTTACAATTTGAAACCCAATCACAACCAACTTCTGCCAAATTTACAAGTAATTTAAGATCCTTTAAACATACTCAGTTACTTAACAAGTCAAAATCACAACAAAACAAATACGAGGTCACACTTCGCGATCAATTAGTCACATTTTCGCTACAATGCGTATTTCCTTCAATAATTAGGGGAGCGATTGATAAACGACCGGCAGTGGATAGTAAATCAATCTATAGTGTGGTGTCGAGTGATTTATGGTGCGTGATTATATTGATAGTGTAGGTTAATGAGAGACGGCTAATGAGAAGGATGTGTGTGCTTAAACAAATTCTTAACACGATTCCTTAATATGGAGCCCCGTTCTGCATCGCACCCTAATTGCGTAACACACTATTACTCTCAATTTGAAGCATATTTCTAATCCATTGCTCCATATGTTCGAAAAATGTGCCTGCTGAACAACGCAAATAACGAACGCAATGAATGTTTTTGAACAGTCAAAATGAAACCCATTTTTTTTATTATTTAAGATGGGTTTGCTCTTGACTCTAGTTCAGAGGTGACAGAGACAAAGTCGACGATGGAGTGAGCTTACCCAGAAGAAGCCTGTTCACTCTTACTTTGAAGAGATTCGGGTTGTATGCGCTCGGAAACACAGACGCAGGTAAAGAGTTCCACTCTTTTGCTGTGCGCATTATAATAGACATTTGAAAACGCTTAGTGCGAATTGGTGGAATAGCAACTACGCAGGGATGGTAACTTGCAGTGCGTCTGGATGACCGAAGGTAGAAGGGAATGAGGTCGTGGAGTTCTTGGGCACACTCACCGAAGTACAAACTGTAGAAGACCGACAAGCAGGCAACCTTGCGGCGATGAGCCAAGCTATGAAGCTTGGCATCCACGTTCTACGTCGCCAATGAGCCCCTTAACTCTGCGTTCCACCGAGTCAAGCGCGGCAAGTTGGTATTTCGCCGAGCCATCCCAAAGATGGCCATTGCTACTGATAGTGTGTTAAGCAATAATCTTGCCGTTCTCGGTTAAAATAAGCCACTGCTTACCCTTTTGAAGTTGTGTAACTATAAGGGATAGCGTTACGAATAGCCGGCCTGCTATCTTCAAAAGATTAAACTTGTAGTTTCTTTACCGATGTTTCCCATAGGAATTTGGCTTTTTGAATGAACAACAAACTGATTGACCGACGCGGCCCTATAAAAATGCTTTGAGTTTTAACAAACTGCGACTAATAACAATATTGTTGCTGAAATTGTTCATTGGCAAGATAATGTGTGACTGTGTGCATTACTTGCGGATTTCTGACTTTTAATAACTTTATGGTAACTTGTCTCAACTAAGATAATCTTAATAATCTTAAATGTCTGTATTTATATCTGTAATTCCCATGACGTACGTAATAAAGAGCATTATATTATATTCTACCATCATCATGTCGTGAAATGTGTCGGAGAGCGATCATTTGTGTCAAAATGTACTAATATTTTTAAAAGACTACAGCATCATCTTCAATTTCCATTCCTTACTCGTGTGGAAATAATCTAATTTCGGCTCAGAAATTCAACACACTTGAAACTCTGCCTACCCACCAATTACATCCACCATCTACTTTATAATTACTCACTCGAGTTCTCCCTCTAAGCAAACATGTACTCATAAAATAAGGCTTTAATTACACCGCTCAACAAGCCGAAAAACATATTTTATTACTAATATGCTTTTAATAAACGGATGCTTCGCCACCTTAATAAGGACTAGTTAATTATAAGAGTTCCTATTTGTGTTCATTTTAGAAACGATGTTTTTTTGTTGTAATGTGAAACAGAACTAAGTTGAAAAAAATTGCTAGATAATTGTTAGTTAAAAAACAATTAGTGGTCGAAACTGGTGTTACTTTTTCGTAAAACTGTACTTAATTAATCCTACAACTTTCTGATAGTAAAATTTCAAAGGTCTCTGTTTAGCTTTTATAGTCTTTACTTTTTGGGCTTCGTTTTATAATTGACCAGTATTTATAGTAAATTTTACCCAGTAACTGGGTTGTGGAGGTCAGATAGGCAGTCGCTCCATGTAAAGCTGCATCCGGTTAGACTGGAAGCCGACCCCAACATAGTTGGGAAAAGGCTAGGCAGTTGATGATTTATGGTAAATAGTAGTTTAGTCAAAAATTATAAAGTTAATCTCTGGACCCGCCTAGAGAACTCATTAGCCTGTCGGAACAGCTAACACAATTCAAACATTTTTTGAGGAAAACATTATGATTTGGCCCCGCCCATGTCATGTAGGGCTACAGCCTAACCACAGCATAGAGACATTGACACACAGATTGACAGACATCGCATTACCGAATTAGTGATAATTGTACACTATGTCTTATTAGTGCGTGAAATATTGCACAGACTAGTGTCGGGACAGAGAGTTTAACCGACTGGACAGAGGAAAGAAGGGAGATATGTGTTTAATAACAGGTGGATTCAAAGTAAAAGGCATTGCCTGTGTGTGGACTGGAGTAATTAATCACATGTTCAATACTAGATACAGTACCTTTAAGGTGAATGGGTAGTTGAGACCACGAAATTCAAATTTTCTTACGTTTTTTGCAATTTGTTAGATTTCTACCACCAACCACCAATCTCTTATGGGAAAGTGTTAGTGGTAGAAATCTAACTTAGAAAGATGTATTAATGATTCTAATGATTATAATTCTCTAAATATGTACCTACTGTTATTGTCGCGAATCATATTTTCATCAAGATACAATCTGACACTGACCTGCAAATTGCAAAAAACGTAAGAAAATTTGAATTTCGCGGTCTACCACTATCCATTCACCTTAAGGATAAAAATATCATCGCTATTATTACGATGGCAAAAATCTTCACATTAATAAGGAAACAAAAACAATAAAAAAAGGTATTTAAAATAATCAAAAAACCCGACTGCGGTAAAAAACTTAAGTTAAAAGAAACTGAAAAGCTATAAACAAGCCCATTTTTAACCGACTTCAAAAAAGGAGGAGGTTCTCAATTCGACGGTAGGTTTTTTTTTTTTTTTTTTTTTTTTTTTTTTGTGTTTGTTACGCGATTACTCCGCCAATTGTGGACCGATTTTCAAAATTCTTTTTTTGTTTGAAAGGGTATACTCTCGAGGTGGTCCCATTATCATCAAGTTGGAATCTGATGACAGGATCCCATGGAAATCGAGGGAAACCCTCAAATTTTATAGGCAAAGCTATAACGATTTGGGTATTTTTTTAAATAACTTGAGCATTTGCTCTCGGAAATCATCATTTGGTAAAGTGGAGCTGATGAAGAAGACCACAGATGGCCATTGGAACTACTCAATGACAAATATTTCACGGGTTGCGATTCGATTACTTTAATATGGTTGCTTAGCAATTTATGCTCATCACAATGCGTATGGTGAGTTGTTGTTGCGGAGTTCTCCTGGTTCTTACCAGGAGAACTCCTCAACAATTAACGTCCTAACATCGGGAAAAGCAATATTTTGTAACAAGTGATGAGCAGTTGATTAGGCTATTGTAACTTAGATAAATTACAAAGAGTAAATTACTCTGAGTTTGTTTCGGCCTTTCTTCTCAGAGTAGTCAGATAGGAAACGCCGACCACATCTAGTTTAAAAAATATGATGACGTGTAAAAGTGTTTGTAAAAACCTACTTACAGAAAATAAATCATTTATCATTTATCATTTATTTAACGGACCCACTAAAAAGTGAAAAATAAAAACTTCTTACAAAAAAAACAACCGACTTCCAAAAATAATACTAAAAATTGAAAAATAACTTTAATTTCGGAAGTCGGTGTCAATAAACGAAAATGCGGAACCAAAGACACCGACTTCCGAAATTAAAGTTATTTTTCAATTTTTAGTATTATTTTTGGAAGTCGGTTGTTTTTTTAAATTAAATAAAAGTTGGAAGCAGGCGGGACCGACATCATTTTTATTGTATTTTCAAGTTCAAATGGGTCCCGCCTGCTTCTAACTTTTATTTAATTTAAAATGGGCTTGTTTATAGCTTTTCAGTTTCTTTTAACTTAAGTTTTTTACCGCAGTCGGGTTTTTTGATTTTTTTAAATACCTTTTTTTATTTCCTGCTTTTTAGTTTACAAATTTGAAAGATTTCGCAGACGATTTAGTTCTTGATAGGTGTTTTTTTTGCGATTTGTCACTTCGAATTGCTTTTAAGTAGTTATATGTGTTGTATATATTATTGGAATCACCTCTTAAAACCCTTTATTTTGATACCCCACTCGATAGGTTTTGAAAAAATAAAATAAAAAAATATTTAATATGGCGTCCAGTAGTCGCCATATTGAAGTTTCACTAACGTCATGTCTTTAGTGACACTCGCCGGACTAAGAGGAATCGATTAACGTGTGAATCATAAAAATCGGCCCAGGCGTTTGGTCTGTATAGTGCTTCAAAGGAACATATAAACATACATACATACATAGGCTGATGAACACATTACCACTCCTTTGCGTCGCGCAGTCGGGTAAAAATAGCTTCTTTCCGCGGAATCATACCTAGCAGGACGTCGAGTCGTCATCGGTCAGCTTCCAGTCTAACCGGATGCAGTGGAGTACTAATATTTTACTGCCTATTTGCCCTCCACAACCCAGTTGCTGGTTAACACGATACTTCTCGGTAAGACTGGTTGTCAGAGAAAATCTGAAGGGCTTCTGAAGACCCGGAACGGCTGTCAAAGATCCACGAATGTCAGCTGGGGCGGCTTAGCGTGCTTGCAGAGACACGGAGGGGTCTTGGTATAAGATAAAGATGGTCACCAATCCAGGGACCAACCGCGGCAAGAGTTGCTTAACCTGATCGATCGATCCGTGAGGCTGATATTACTTAGTCATGAGCGTCACGAATGACGTCGAGTTTCACAGTAAAATTATGTTAATTAATATTTTTAAAGATAGTTGCTAAGGATAAAAATTAAGGCGTTCTTAAAAAAAACACGAGTCTTTCCTTTGAGGAAAGTGTTGTACCTCGCTAATACGGGAAACATTCGCATGTAAAAGTAACCACATATAATTTTAATGACTTCCTTATGTATCCTTGACAACAAACTTGGGGTTCTCTGTTGTCAAGGATACATAATATCAGTCGACATTTTTTTAATTCTAAATATAATTTCGTATGAACCAAAATATGAATGTATTTTTTTTTTTTTATAAATACACAACAACACGCTTATTTCCCCCGAAGGGGTATGTAGTGGTGTTTCCTAAGTAGGTTAAGGCCCATTGCGCCAGAAACTGTCAATATCGAGTCAAGGAACTACACACATACCTAACTGTATTTTTGTGAAGGTCCATAACCATTTTCAGGTCTTTTAATATGACACTAATAAGACACAATTACTTTTTCTTTTGTCACCGAACTTAATAAATTTATCTAACAGACAAGGGGATGTAACAGCCTGAAAACTTTTCAAAAAGAAATCTACGTCAAAAAAGTACTACTGCACTGGTATCAAGGGATCTCTTATTATAGAAGCTTTGATATAGCACCTTTACACACATACACACACCTCCTCACACACATACACACACACACGCATACAAACATGCACACACAGACAAGCACACCCTCACACGCACCATAGTATAAGCCTTAGGTTAAACCAATACTACTTTATTATGTGATCAGAATGGCATAAATGTTTCATTTTATTTTAACTCTTATCTTTTTAGGGTTCCGTACCCAATGGGTACAAAACGGAACCCTATTACTAAGACTTCGCTGTCTGTCCGTCTGTCCGTCTGTCCGTCTGTCCGTCTGTCCGTCTGTCTGTCACCAGGCTGTATCTCAAGAACCGCGATAGCTAGACATTTGAAATTTTCACAGATGATGTATTTCTGTTGCCGCTATAACAACAAATACTAAAAACAAAATAAAATAAATATTTAAGGGGGGCTCCCATACAACAAACGCGATTTTTTTGCACTTTTTTGCTCGATATCAAAAATGGCAACAGGTAGGCACTTGAAATATTCACAAAATACTCAGTTGTATTTTAACTTTAATAATAAATAATAAAATTAAAATAAAATAAATATTTAAGGGGGGCTCCCATACAACAAACATGTTTTTTTTCGGTGTTTTTGCCTTGTGGTACGGAACCCTTCGTGTGCGAGTCCGACTCGCACTTGGCCAGTTTTTTGTAACTATCTAACATCCTCAAACTGTAATGTAATCATTAACATTGTAAAATTGCACTCCAGAGGCACAAGATACAAGCAATGCTTAATTTGTGGCTCACCGAATCCGTCACATTGTATTTTACTTTTTGATGAATAAACTTATTATTATTATTATAGAAGATCTCAAATCATCAGACAATTTTTATTGTAAAGTTTTCCACCCTTACAGGATCACAAGTCATCTGATATCCCTGGGTGCATTGACCCCAGCGACTCTGTGCTTACCTACTCTGTACTTGTGTATGCGGTGTGTAGTGTGTGCTGTGTATGTACATAAACTGTGTTTTCCTGGCCACACCCTCCCAATTACCATTACGCTCGAGCCGCGTTGAAGAAACTCAAATTATTTTTGGGCATGTTGTGTATTTTGTTAAGAGATACTAATAATATAGTCAAGCTACTAAAATAGACGAAATTTAATGAAAGTTCTTTCCCATTTTGTCTGTTTACTTTTCAGGGGCTTCTACTTGAAGCCGGAAATGTTCGGTTGCCTGATCGTTATTGGTTAACGATAGTTTTTTCTAACCCAAAGGATTCAGATCGTCCGGTGAGTAGTAGAGAGAAATACTAAGTTGATATTAAATGCATCGACATTTGCAGCATCTAAAAGTACTGCGTGGTTAAAGTTGAAAAACTACGAGATTGGTAACGACTGAGCTAGACAGCTATTAAAGAAAGGCGGTCCTTGGTAACCGGGACTTTATATCGCTCTAGCCCATCTTTCTGTACATCACAGCCCTAACGATTCCTAGTCAGCGTTAGTTACTCCGCGCGAGGACTCACGACGTATGTTCACGGCAACTAATGGCACAGATGCAGCAGATCTCTGTAATATGACTTTATATCCTTATCACTGTAGTAGGAGGTTGCTTTTTGAACATAAATAAGGCTATCAGATGAACAAGATTTGCCTATTCTAACTGGTTCATGTTTTTAGCATGGCTTATTTATGTTCATCCAGTTTCATTCGTAAATGGCTGTCACAATACGCTTAAGGGCGAATTTCACCAAACTTTTATACCTAGAATAAATTTGCTCTTTGTGTACTGAACTTAATTTTAACTTTTATAGACATTTATGTCAAAAACTTTTACAAGAACTTAAATAAAATCAGCCAATCCATAACTTTACTAAACTCTTTCACCAACCAACTCAAAAAGAACCGCCGCTCAACAAGACTAACAACCTTAATTCAAACTGAAAACCTTCACATAAACCCCTGCACACACGGACAATTCATTACAACAAACCAATTTACGCTAGTTGTAAAAATAGTTGAGCGGCAACACGTAACGTCCGTTCACAATCCAATCCGCGCCGCGCTTGCAGATTTTAATCGGGTTAAAACGGGTCTGATGTAATTCAATTTATCCATCGGGAGAGGCTAACTGTGTGTGCTATGCCTTACGTTATAGTTAATTTGGTTAATGTTAATGCTGAAACTGGTTTGTTATTAAAACAGTGTGATTTAGCGAACGTTGGGTGTTGCTAGCTGTTAGTTTGTGTGTGGATTTTGATCTGTCTGTGAATTTACTGGAAAAGGGTGTTTCCATTGTCGGAAAATTTGTTCTTATTAGGGTTCCGTAGTTCCTACAAGGAACCCTTATAGTTTCGTCATGTCCGTCTGTCTGTCTGTCTGTCTGTCCGAGGTTTTGCTAAGAGACCATTAGTACTACAAAGCGTTAGTTTTTTTAGGGTAGCTTCCCTTACATGTGAAGTGGGGATGAATATTTTTTCGTCGTCTACCTCATCGTGTGGGGTATCGTTGAATAGGTCTTCCAAAATGACTTACGGTTTGCTAAAATTATTTTTCGATCCATTTACGAAATAAAACTTTAAAATGCAAATTTTTGTTGCAGTAGGGCGTTCCCCCCTCTCTAAAACCTAAACTGCTGGCTTGAAAAATCTGGAAAAATTCACGATGATAGTGCATTCATGAACTTTGAAGAAAAACTATAGAGGTTAAGATAACTTTATTAGTTTAGCAGTAATAGTCGTTGAACTTGGGTGTTGGATAATTTTGTACCAAATACAAAATCCTTAGCATTAATCCTTTATAGTGACTAAGATGAAGTAACTAGTTGCTTGTTTATAACGGGTAAAGACTTGCATTGAAAAACAAAATATGATTTTTTTTTTATATAAAGAATAAAGAATCGTAGTACATTGTATAACGGACTATTTCTTTCTGTAGTTGTCGTTAAATTTCTTTAATATCCTCTAGATGTAGCCACATTCTGGGCCGACTCTATTTAGATAGTCATCGACAGGTTAAAAAAAAGTATGTCCTCTTTCGTGTTTAATGATTGCTTTTCGTTTTCAAATGATAGCCATGTCAGGACGACTTCTCTTGGACACGTCCTTCTGTGTGCTACGATCTATGGCGCTAAAATGAATTCGCTATATCACCAAGAACGATAAATGTGGTTATTTAACACGATTATTTTCATAAGAAAGAAAAGAAAGAAACAAAAAAATGGGTTTATTTGTCACAGTGTGTGTGTTTTTAATCATTTTTTTATCCATTTTTTTATTAATAATTTTGTGAAAACAAAACAGATCTATAATCACGAGCACGAAACAGAAATAGTCGACGGCAGTACGTCATGACTGTGACAAGAAGGCTTCCACTCAGCATGATGCTGTGCAAGGGGGA
This sequence comes from Mesoligia furuncula, assembly GCA_916614155.1. Classification (NCBI taxonomy): domain Eukaryota; kingdom Metazoa; phylum Arthropoda; class Insecta; order Lepidoptera; family Noctuidae; genus Mesoligia; species Mesoligia furuncula. Next base: position 1,352,986 of record OU744809.1, on the reverse strand, counting down.
CCCACAGCACAGCTAGATTATGTCTGGACTTTAAAAGAGACTGTGACCTCTGAGTTTGTTTCGGCCTTTCTTCTCAGAGTAGTCAGATAGGAAACGCCGACCTCATCTAGTTTTAAAAAACCATGATTGACGTGTAAAAGTGTTTGTACAAACCTACTTACAAAAATAAAATCATTTATCATTTATCATTTATCATTTAAAACAGCGCTGATTTTCAGTAGTTATATTTTTATATAACTACTGAAAATCAGAACAAAAAATAGAACTACAAAAGTATATCTATACTACATTACTACGCCATACTTAATATAGTTAGTTAATTCCGTTAAGAGCGTTTACACCGTACGGCATTTCATACAAACTTTCAAGCCCTTATTTTTCGAAATGAACGAACCGATTTTAATGAAACTTCATACGCATAAGCAGGATACCAAGATCTAAAAAGTTACTTAACAACATTTTCGAAAAACAGTGTTACAGCCAAATTAGACCGATTTTAAATTTTCCATAGAAACAGAGATTTCCAGTTATCTTTTTGTAAATAAGACATTTCGAAAATGTTCTCTACTAACTTTTTAGACGTTTGTATCCTGCTTATGCGTATGACGTTTAATTAAAATTGGTTCATTAATTTCGAAAAATAAGGGCTTGAAAGTTTGTATGAAATGCCGTACGGCGTAAACGCTCCTAATACAATATGAATGCTCCACTCGGTCACAAATTCGATTCCCGAGTCAATGTAATGGGGCCTATTGAAATGTCAGCGTACGATCATTTTGTAGATCAACGACTGCTTAGCGGAACTGATTGCTATTATTTGATAATGACTTTATACTATAGAGCTTAAGTACCTACCTACTTAATAGTTAATGATTATATATGGAATATAGATATAACTAGCTTCTGCCCGCGGCTTCGCCTGCGTGTATGTCGGTCATAGGTTTTGATTTTTTGCGCGGAATCTTAATTCTGTTTCTAGAATAAAGTAAAGAAGCTATGTTACTCCTTATAACATCTAGACATCTAGCTATCTGCCAGTGAAAGTCCCGTCGAAATCGGTCCAGCCGTTTCAGAGATTAACCGGAACAAACAACACAGGCAAAATTTCACAAAAAATGTTTTTTTTTATAAGGATACTTTGCACATAGTAAAAAGCTGTTATTTTGACATTACAAACAGACACTTCTATTTTATTTATTTGTATGTAGTATGTATAGAAGAGGGGATATATATCATCTGCCTAGCCTTTTCCCAATTATGTTGGGGTCGGCTTCCAGTCAAACCAGATGCAGCTGAATACCAGTATTTTACATTAAGCGACTGCCTATCTGACCTCCACAACCCAGTTACTGGTTAACACGATACTCCTTGGTAAGACTGGTTGTCAGACATTCGGGCTTCTGATAAACTGTCACGACTGTCAAAGATCCACGAAATACAGCCGGGTCAAACGGCTTAACATGCTTTCCGAGGCACGGAGGGGTCTCGGTATGTAAAGATAGTCACCCATCCACGGACCGACCGTGGCAAGCGTAGCTTAACCTGCTCCATCGACCCGTGCAGCTGTTATTACTTAGCCACTAGCACTTAGCTAAGAGGAGGAGATATATATTGTACTAAAGTATGAGGGTTTAATTTGATTGTAATTAAATTAAAGAGAGATCTATTCTACAAGGGACTTATAATATTATACCATACAAAATGTGAGTGCGCTGTTAAAATAAACCCATATTAATACACCGATGAAGCTCGACCTGAACCAACCTGGCGGCAAGGTCGTTAAAAGATGCCCATTCATAGATAATAATTACCAATCTCTCCACTAGTCCAATGCTTACTCTAGGATGCATATCCGGTAGGCTCTTAAATCCTTACCTATCCTACGGGCACATCTTCCCTACCATTACCGCGCCTCCCGGTCTATTCCTTGATATGCAATGGTCGCTGTAGCACCATGAACATGAGGCTACAGGAGCTAGTGCGAATCTTGGGATTCATTCGATTAATCGAACCTGGTTTAACAACGCTGGGATCAGTGTAATTCATTCATTCATTCATTCATAGGAATAAAGATGTGTATAACTCTGTCTACCGCTACCGGGAATACAGCCGGTGTAATCTGTAAAAATCTCACCGTCAAAACGTAGGTGAAGTGGGCTTGAAGTGGGGACCAAGGGTGCCCAGACACGGGGTCGTCTGGCGCCCATGTGCTGGTTTAGTCCCTGGGGTGGTCACGGCGTGCTATGTGTTCTGGTGCGCCGGTGATGGGGAGTACTCCCCAGAGAAGGGTCCGGTGACGGACAACCGCGGCGGGTTCACAGATGAGTGCTAACGCGTGCCCGTGTTCCCGCCGTAAGCGGCAGAGGAGGACACCGTGGAATTTTAATGGGTTAGAGTCCCACATAACTGCACTATCTCCCCGTGGTAGTGCAGAATGCATGAGCATTTCTCCACGTTTAAAAAAAAAAGAAAAAATTAGTGAGCTTGAAGAGTGCTGTCTATCCATCTGATGATAGGGATTGGCTGGCACTATTGGCACCTAAGTTTTCACAGTGAACATTTTACAGAATAGCCTCGGCAGTAGTGTTGTTATGTGATAGGTACACGAGCGCGCTCGGCGGAACTGGGGATGTTTTTTTGTGCAACGAAATATTTTTTTATTGAAGAGCCCTGCCTGATATCGATACAAGGTTTCATTCCATATTTTTTAAAGTATGACCTAGTATATACAAGGTTTCACTCCATATTTTTTAAAGTATGACCTAGTATAGTTCACATGTAACCGGGATTGTATGTAAAAACAAAAAACATGTATTTTCAATAATATTTTCGTCTTTAAGGGCGACAAACCTACAGCCAGATTAAAACTTATCCCGTTCGTCCACGACGCCACTCAAAAGTATCCAGCTACAAACTCAAATCACCAATAAGTAGCCAGAATGACACAGCACTAGTATTTCAATGACGGTCCATACACGAAGAGACTTTTACTAACGCGTTATTAACTAGTTAGAACCCAGTATAGTTATATTTATGTGAACAGGAGAGTACTGGTTCTACTTAGTACCCTAAATAAGAATTTAAAAAATAACAAACACAGCCAGATTAAAACCTAATTCCACAGCAAACAAACTTCGCCATTATTTACATTGTAACAAGTCCTTAATAGACATAAACAGTAAAAAGTGAACTAAGAGCCAATTTATCTGGTCGTCACATCAGACTGAACTCATTGCCTTAATGAGCATCATCGGGACTACGGCGGGCCACGACGCCAGCGAGAAATGAAACGAGATAGCTTTTTGTCAAGTCTTGTTAGGTCAAAGATTGTGTGTTGAATTTGCGTAATACAAAACACACACATTTTTTCATCATACAAGCAAATAGAAACTTCGATATAAATAGTAAAATTAACTTGTGTATGAAACATTTTTACTATGTCCCAGTTAAAAAAATCTCTGTGTATAATTATGTAGGTGTGTGTAATTAATAATATTTTTATTGAAAAAGAAACATGGGGAGACCGTTGCCAAGCAGTGGGACAATCTAGATTCATTAAAAAAAAACAATTAAGTATGACTTAAATTTGGCAATCTAATGATACATTATTTTACAGAAAAAACTTTTTGTTGTTACAGTGACAGATTCCACTGCCCAAGAGTTGATAACCAGGGGCTGTATTATGAAATATTAATGCCATTATGATTCCAGTCTCAAAAAGAGATAATATATATTTATATATTTATCCATTTATTTCAGGTATCAAGGCCCATATAAAACACATACAATACAATATTAATAACTTAAAAATACTATAAATACATACAACATTATAATTAAGTACACTAAAAAACGAACAAACTAGTGTCTGCGTCGTGTTTCGCTGACTGGTGTCGATAATGCTATCGGTCATGTATAGCTCCGTCCCTCTCTCTCTCGCACTGGAATCATGATGGCATTACAAAGTCATAAAACGGCTCAGAAACAAAAAAATACGCTTGAAATCAGAACTCATTGGACAAATTTTGACAATTACATGTCATTTTCAAAGAACGATCTTGCACAGCTGGCCTTCAAGATAGATTCATAGGACATTATTCATCACATGACCGTGATACAGGGAAGAAGGACTAAGTGCCAATTAATCAGGTTGTCACACTAAAGTGATCTCATTGACTTAATGAGTGACATCGGGACACTGCGGGCGATGAACGAATGTATAGCGGGAGTTGGTAAGGGATGATTCACATACATCTTCTTCTTCTGCTTAAAAGGTGCATTAGATCTTTTATTTCTTTGTGTTTAAGAATTAAGATTAGATGGGGATTAGACAAAGCTTCTTCATGGATAACGGAGTAAATGTTGGTAGTAAAATAATTACGCCCAAAACTTTAATAAGTACTACAGTCGAACGTTAGATGTACGACGTGTATTAGAAACGTATGGTACAAACCATCAGACTATACGACTTTCACCATGGAACCAACATCGTGATTACGATTATAAATCATCAGTAGGTACCACATCTGTACATAATATTATAAAAAGGTTCAATTTGTTTGTTTGTAAGTTTGTATGTAGATGGTAATCTCCGGAACCACATGTCGGATTTCAAAAATTCTCGTTTGCATTTGATAGCCTAATTTTATTTTTAACATCACACTACGACACTTTACTTAGGAGCCGAGCAAAAAACGATAAAGAACGCTAATCGAATATGAAATAGTAGCGATGGGATGCGACGCGACGGGTCGGGGCCCGCAATTTTGACGAAGAACGAAGACGAAGCCGCGGGCAGAGGCTAGTCCTAAATATGGCCACGCATTTGTGAAACACGCTATAGTATACTTAAGTTCGCCATTGCCTAGGCTCCTCACGTCGCTCCCCCCGCCCCCCCTCCACCGCTAGTTTCCTGGCCCTAACTTAACAATTAATACGTTTCCGATGATTTTCAAATTTAATTACACGAGTACAACCCTCCCCGCAGTGGCAGCCGTTAAATACAACGTTTTGTTTTGTCCCAGAGCGAAATTATTGGTTGGGTTGTACACCAGATATTGGAGTAATATAGTGTAAAATGATTTCTTGTTCTGTTTGGCTTTTAAATGAATTAATTAAACGTGGATATGGTTTTAATTTGGGTTAATAACCGTATTGATTTTGATTTTGTATTAATTCTCGTTTTGAGCGCTGTAATTGTGTCGTTGTGGTGTTTATTTGATGTTGACATGATGGCGTATGGATTTTACAGCACATCATTGATTGATTTGTTGTAATACAATCAATCATCTTGTTTGTTGGTTTATTTGGATGTTATTATTATGTAACTGCTGTTACTATCATCGCTTCTACCTATTTCTGCCACCAATGTTTTCGTGTCGCAGGTTATGGTTATGGTTCTGGTGCCGTACTATATTAGTACATTATGATACATGTGTGCTATGTTGATCATTATGCTCGAAGCGGTATTATTCGCGCGAGCCGCAGGCGAGTGCGATAAGAAAGCCGAGAGTCTAATGATCGATGCACACGCGTTTCATACGACGTTTTTCAACACACTTGCGAGGAAAAAAACAGACTTGTATTGTTAAATATTAACTTGTATGGAAAATGGCGCGCTGGTTTTGTCTTTCCGCATAGCCAGCACTAGCAATGCGCGCGCAAGTGTAAATAAAAGCACTGACCACAGAGCATGTAAAAACAATTGTAAAAAAAAAAACAATTGTAGTTTAGTTAGTATGGAATTAGAAAGTACTATTGGCATAGAGAAATATACCTACATTAGTTCAGTGAGAATCTGCAATGATAGAACGCCAGTCAGGTCTTTTCCGTTTGGTTTCGGGTAGGGACCACGGACAATTTTAGGTGGATAATTAATTTTTTTTTACGTTTTTTGTAATTTGCAGGTCAGTATCAGGTTGCATCTTGATCAAATATGATTCGCGACTATAATATACAGAGCGTTAGGTTAAACGAGGGACATACTTTGAGGGGAGTTAGTACTCATGAAAATGAACAACTTTTAATATGGGATTAACCCTGAAATCGCGAAAAAAAATCAGCAGTTTCCTACATTTATGTTCGCATAGCTCGTCAAAATGTACTGAACAGCTGATTTTTTTTTTGCGATTTCAGGTTCGGCCCCATAGTAAAAGTTGCTCATTTTCATAAGTACTAACTCCCCTCAAAGTATGTCCCTCGTTTAACCTAGCGCTCTGTATATGTATTTACAGAATTATAGTCATTAGAATAGAATCTTTCTAGTTAGATTTTTTCCCTAAGAACTTTTCCATAAGAAAGATGTATTAATGATTCGAATGATTATAATTCTGTAAAGATGTAGGTAGGTAGCTGTTAGAGTCGCAAATCATATTTTGATCAAGATACAAACCTGACACTGACCTGAAAATTGCAAAAAACCTAAGAAAATTTGAATTTCGCGGTAGACCGCGAAATTCAAATTTTCTTAGGTTTTTTCGGACAATTTAAGGTGAATGCGCAGTGGTAGACCACTGCGCATTCACCTTAAATTGTCTGAGGTCCCTGCGCATTCACCTTAAGGTAAATAAATATTACTTAGTTAATTTTGGGACCAAGGACAATACAAACTATTAAAAAAAAAGTGAATTGATGAGATTAAAAAAGCGCGCATCTCCGACTAGTCAATAGTTATCTGTGGAAATAAAGCACATGTGGATTAAAGTAAAGAAAAAGCACGCGTTTTTAATACACTGCATTATGGACCTAAAAGCGGTTCAATAAGAGCCACTTTACGAGCAAGTGTGTTGAAAAATATAATAAGCTATGACACTTTATAAAAGTTGACTTTAAAGGCAACATTACATCTTTTGCGGTGTAGATAGGCCACCGTAATCACGTCCACAACACCTAGGACTATTGTCCTAGGTGTGTGTGTCCACGACGCAGACGCTACCCAAAATTAACGTGTTTACAAACTCAAATCATCAATGAGTAGCCGGAATGTCACAGCACTAGTATTTCAATGGCGGTCCATAATCGACACGAATAACTATAGCTTTGTTTTCCTAAGAAAGTGGACAAGGGCCACACAATACCGACTGTCCAAATACAGGGCGTTTTTAGACACCTTAATGTCAAATAAGGTGAAAATGACAGAAATTCACGACTGCCGATATATTGTGACGGACGCTGTCCTAGGAAACCGTAGTTTAATTACTTTTGAGTTTAGAAGGCTAAAAGTCATCCAAAGGGCAATTAAGAGGGTTATGTTTGGAGATTCCCTGCGTGATCGAATAAGAAATGAAGAGATCCGCAGGAGAACCAAGGTAACCGACATGGCCTGAAGAATGTGTCAGTGGGCGCAGAACAGATGGCCGATGGGGCCGAAAGGTTCTGGAGTGGCGACCACGTACCGGAAGACGTAGCGTTGGAAGGCCTCCCACAAGGTGGACCGACGACCTTGTGAAGGCCGCAGGAACCCGTTGGATGCGAGAAGCACAGAACAGGTCGAAGTGGAGGTGCTTGGTCCCGAGGCCTATGTCCAGCAGTGGTTTTTTGGCTGAAATGATGATGATGATGATTACTTTTGAGTACTTACTTACCATCATGGAGGTAAAGCCTTCGACATAAAATGCACATGCACACTCCTACACACTCACTCACATGGTGCTAGCAGTTAACTTTATTCTGGATTTTTGTCTCCATGTATTGTATAGTTATTAAATTATAAATCCGTAATTGACTGTAAGACTAGCTTATATCCTGCCGAGCCAGCGGGATTGTCTGAAAGGGTTACCGCTGGCCCGGAACATAAAGGGCTAAGGAAGGAACACGGGTGGGTTTTAGTCAGTAAGAGTCTCACACTCCTTCCGCTCCACCCAGAGCGGGAGGAGTCATTTGATGATTTCTCATAAAAAAAAAGACTAGCTTATATATGTATGTATTTGATAAAATTTCAGAGCTGTGGATTTTGTGATAAATAAATAAATAAAACAAACTGTTGCATGATAACCATATTCCGTATCAACCCATGAGACACTCAATCCCCAACCATTATTTAAAGATCTAAATCAGCCCCTAACAAAAATCCACTCGACTATATCCCCACAAAATTCATTATAAATATCTCTCCAGCCGGATGATCATAACTCACGGGGGATATAAAAATGCCTATCTATCTCCTATACTCGTAGATAAATGCCCGGCTGAAACTAGCCGCTGAAAATATCGAACGACTGTATAAGCTGAAAACTGCGATATTTCATAAAGCACACCCACTCTGTCTAGTTTAGGTGGAGTTTTTAGAAAAATATGCGTTTGCACATTTTTCAGGGGTTTTCGGGAATGTTCAGCTTGCTTGTTGATTGAGATGTGCGAGGACCTAATAAATGCAGCGTTTATTTTGGCTTCAAAAAAACATAGTGTCAGTTTAAAGCAAAAAATGCATTTTAGAGGTCATGGCGAGTTAATAAAATGATTAGTGAAGAGTTAAGCCACTTATGCTTATAGGTAAAGAATGAAAAGAAAGAAAGAATAATTGTTTATTCTACACAAACAAAACAGGTATATATTATAGGTAGTATTTTTTTTAATTATTCTACACTTGCCCACAGTTGAGCAATGGCCGGGCGATTATTCGCAAGAGAGTTATGTCCCGGATGTGCCGCATACGAGGCAGTTCCAGCAGCTACCTTCAGCTGTTTGCATGGAGGATGGATCTGGATCTGGATTGCCCAATAATGCGGTACTGGACCAGGCTGCATGTTGAGCATTCCGGATACAAAGCGAAATTTAGACTAAGATGAAACATAAAAAAAATGATTGAAAAATTAATTATTATTTAATTATTGTAAAATTTTAAGTAACTTAATGTTTTCATTGATGACTTTTGGAATGTAATGTTTATCTAATTGTAACATTTTAATGAATTCTAATTAATATATTTTTTTAATTTCACATGCATGTTTAAGGACTGGTTCCGAAATAAAATGAATTTATTTCTTTATATCCTTCAAAAATAACCTAGTTTAACTCTTCAAATATAATAAGGTGTACCATTGGCTTTGCGTTTTGACCATTCTGTGCAAAGTCCCTTTTTGAGAGAGAAGCTTAAACCACCGTTGCGGAATCTCGACCGGTCTTACTTTAGAATATTGGTATCGCCCAGTGAAGATGTCAAATGGAAGGGATGTGACGTCACTCCGTGGAATGGCCTGTTATTCAGCCGCATATAGGTAAGTAGGTAGACTGGAAACTTGTACCTATATTTCCTCCATTTAAAGCTCAAATAACAGGTCAATATAATTATTAAATACTCCGTTTATCAAGGTTCACAAACATTGAAATAATAGTACCATAATATTCCCAACCACAATACATTTTCACGAGTTTACTTATGTAAGTTACTTCCGTAGTTGAATTCCGGGTTCCGTACGGAAATAAATAATTATGCATTTAAAATAGTACGCTAAGGACGTGAATTCATAGAGAAATAATTTGTATGCTTTGTAACCTGGCAGGAAGAAGCGAATGAAGAACAAAAGATACGCCACGGTGCACCTATCTACATGATAATAATAACGATATAACTTACAATGCAGCATTTTGATACAAATAATTGAAAACCTTACCTAATAGTGATTCTTAAAATGAATGAATTAAATGATTTTAATTCTTCTTTCTTTTTTTTGTGTTTATGTTCTTTATTGCGTATAGTTTATTCTATATTATTCATAATATTTTTAATTGCATATTCTGAATCTAGTTACTTTACCTTCTAGCTATTGCAACGTTTATCCTAGTTTTGTGTATCGGAAAAACCCAATAACACTTGGTTCAACCCGGGAATCGATCCCAAGACCTCATGCTCAGCTGTAGCATTTGCGACCACTAGACCAACGAGGCAGTCATTAATTCGATGCTAGCTACAGACGCCAGCACATCAACCTACCCGAAACTGTCAAATTTTCCCAATCAACTTTGAACCTTATGCTTTAGTGGTAAAGTTGAAAATCTGTTAAAGAAATTTGACAGATTGTAGTAACTTGATGTGCTGGCGTCTGTACATTATTGATGCATAATTAAAATGAAAATTAAATTTAAGTTCAAAATCAGACCTTCCTGTAGTTGATAAAACATACTACACGTTAAATTTGCATTTTAATTCAATAAAAAGTTTTCAAAACGATTTAAACCGCCATCCAGCAATCCCTAAGCCGCTGAAAAATCTGTAAAGCGGCTGTGAAGCGCGGTCGGCTTACTCGTGATTTAAAAAGAGGCTTACTTTTTACCCGACTGTGCTGAATGGGAGTGCTGTTAAATAAACGGGCTGCATTGGCGTCCGCGTACGAAAAAATACAGATTAGGTATTGAAATTAAAGTGACAATAGATTCCAGGGTTTCAAACAAATATAATTGGACGTCAGTGAGTTGGAACAAGTTTTCAATGGCTTTGAGCAGTCAACAGTGCAAAAATAAAATGTAACCTATGCAATCCCTCATGCATCATTAGAGTGATGGCCCAGTGGTAACGGTTGCGACTTACAAGTCGTAGGTTTGAACTCAAACAGGCGCTTTACTTTGTGTAAATTATTCCATCACCATACTGCTCTCAAAACGGTGAAGGAAACCAAGTCAGGAAGCCGGCATGTCCTAGTACTAAAAAAATCTAAGACGTATGTGACTTAAACAAACCGTTGGGGCAATTGCGTAACATATTATCAATCGGAGTCGGTTTAGTTTTGACAGTTCAACAACATTCATTGCATTATTTACGTGTTGAGCAGACAATTTTTCGAACATATGAAGCATATTTTTCGAACATATGAAGCATATTTTTCGAACATATGAACATGTGTCCGTGCCGGATTTAAAGAATAGCACCACCCCATATTTCCCGTGGGTGTCGTAAAAGGCGACTAAGGATCGTACCGGAGAATGGGCAGCAGCGTTCTCTATGCATTCCACCACCATACTCGTACTATACTGCGATCGCCAACCCGCCTGCCAAGCGTGGCGATTATGGCAAACCCTCCCATTTGGGGGAGCCCTATGTCCAGCAGTGGACGTCTTTCGGATGAAATGATGATGATGCTGATGATGAAGCAATGGATTAGCAAATTGCTTCAAAAGTGATTCAGATTCCGATTGACAGTGTGTTACGCAATTAGCCCAGCCTATGTCCTAGCAGTAATATTATAGGCTGATTATTTTATATGGTTATGTGTAAACCCTCATGATATCAATAGAGCCTACCCAAAACAGTACCTAAGCGTTGGCTCTCGAAAATAACTCTCTTAATCTTAATGAAGCCATTGCATTTACAAAAACAACTTTACAATCAACACGAAAAATTCTCTTCTCAATTAAATAAGGGCTAATTATTTTCCAGGCATTTAACTTAAAGGGCGACTAACTATTTGCTACTAGAAAATAACTTAAACTCAAAGCATTTATTTCAATTAAACCTTGTAGAGGCACTTTCGAATTGTCAAAATTAAATAGTCTGTCAGTTAGTCAGAAAGTTGAAGCTAGTTGCCTATTCCAAAACGTAGATCTCTATGGAGAAGAACGGGCAAGAAACTCCATGGACACTTTTAAATTAAGATATCACAAAATCCTGGATAAATTGGACGTATTTATGCAAAAGGGAACCAACCCACAAGTAGGTCAAAATTGAGTTAAGTATACAGAAACCTTTTAAATTGCACCTTCTATCGGCCCTGTAAAGATCATAGTTATTATTATTCTTGTTGCTTCGATATATTTTGTGAAAAAAAAGACACAAATGAAAAACAATTCAAAATATAACATTAAAAATAAGCCTTGGCAGTTAAGAGATGACCAGTCTCAACCACTACTAACTTGGCAGCGATTAAATATTTTAGCAATACCTAATTATATTAGATGAGCTTCAAAATAAGAGTAATTATAAAAACTAAATAATGGCTGCTACTTTAAGGCAGCGAACATATTAAACAGGGCCAATTGAAATCATAGGCGAGGTACTATAAATTATGACATGGCGACTAATATTATCAGTGGGATAACAAACATTGTATTATAGGCAACTATAGGCATCTCTGAAGACTCATTCCCAGAAACACACAAGATTGAAGTAGAGAATTAAGAATGCACGAGCGAGCGAAGCGAGCTCGAGACTTGGGGCACCCCGACCCGACCAGGACCAGGAGCAAAGCAAGCGAACGAGCCCCCGTCATCCCCTTCGTGTTAGGTTCCTTTAAACCCTGTAGACAGAAATAGGAGCCCGTCGACTACGTTTTATTAGGGTTCCGTAGCCAAATGGCAAAAACGGAACCCTTATAGATTCGTCATGTCTGTCTGTCTGTCTGTCCGTCCGTATGTCACAGCAACTTTTCTCCGAAGCTATAAGAACTATACTGTTGAAACTTCGTAAGTAGATGTATTCTGTGAACCGCATTAAGATTTTCACACAAAAATAGAAAAAAAACAATAAATTTTAGGGTTCCCCATACTTAGAACCGAAACTCAATTTTTTTTTTTTCATCAAACCCATACGTGTGGGGTATCTCTGGGTAGGTCTTCAAAAATGATATTGAGGTTTATAATATAATTTTTTTCTAAACTGAATAGTTTGCGCGAGAGACACTTCCAAAGTTGTAAAATGTGTGTCCCCCCCCCTGTAACTTCTAAAATAAGAGAATGATAAAACTAAAAAAAATATATGATGTACACATTACCATGTAAACTACCACCGAAAATTAGTTTGAACGAGATCTAGTAAGTAGTTTTTTTTAATACGCCATAAATCGTAAACCGCAATTTACCATTCATTCAATCAACTCAAAAATAAAAATAAACATTTAATTTCATAAACATAAACCTTATGCATAAACCCAGATGTTACGGAACCCTCGGTGCGCGAGTCCGACTCGCTCTTGCCCGGTTTTTATTATTAAAGACAATTAGTTAACTTTATGTACATCCTCATTATATAATTTTAGAATGCCCTTTTTCTACTTGTTATCCGCCGTCAAGTTGTCGCCTAACAATAAATTCAGTTGCCACACCAAAAAATCACTGCCAATTTAAATTTAAACAAAGCTTACAACTCAAAATAAAGCTGCTACTTTATACTTAAAATGCTACTTCACTGTAGCTGCCAACCTATTATTTTTGCTACCCATTTTAATTATTTTTAAAACCCTAAATCAGATTAGTTTGTCGCCGCGTTAAAAACATGCCTTAAATAAGTACGCAAAACACGTCCAAATTACGCAAAAATAAACACAATAATAATAAACTCTCATTTTCAAAACATTCCAAAAAACCTTTCTTCTTAGAATTTGTATAAAAAAAATTAGGCAGCGTGCACACGGTAGACTTACGGGAACATTTCCGTTCGACTCGCCAATTTCGAAAGCACGTGAGATCAGAGCGGAATGCCCGTACGTGAGTCGCTTTCCTAACGCAACGAACCGGTGTAACTTGGCCTGTCCAGTCTGTTTATTGTAAGAAGGAAAGGCAAACTTCCAGGGGTCAATGAATTCTGGTTTGCGGTAAAGAAATGAGTTGCAAACCCACCCAGGTTGGTGTCGGGTAAGCACTCAAATTGAGCGGAAACTGTGTCGCTTTAGATTAGTGAGGCTATTGTTTTTTAAGTGCGTCAATCGTTTTGTGTGTACGATTGAAAAACTTGACGATTTAGTATAGAAAATCGTAGTGATAATTTGCGGAAAATTAATTGATTAGAAATTGCTCTTATTTTAGGTTCTTTCTTCTTTCACAGGAATCAATACTATTACATATTTCATTTTCTATCGTGTTAGTTACAGTTTATAAATATTGAAGTGTGACAACCAATTTTTCCAAGGGGTATCACGTTACCCAGTAACTGGGTTGCAAATACTGGTATTCAGCTGCGTCCGGTGAGACTGGAAGCCGACGCCAACATTCTTGGGAAAAGGCTGGGAAGATTATCAGTTTATAAATGTCGAAAATTGTAGGTAGTTCAGAGACTAAACCATACAATCGTTATGAATCCTTATTATTACCCATTTTCAGTGTAACTACACACCCCTGTATATACCCTGCGATAGGGATACACTACTCCAGATGGAGTACTGTATCCCTATCGCATTAAATACATAGCCAAAAATAGAGTAAATACAGGCCTCCATTCATGCTGAACGCAAACGTAAGTTTACCGCTGGCCCGGAACATAAAGGGCTAAGGAAGGAACACGGGTGGGTTTTAGTCAGTAAGAGTTTGACACTCCCTTCCGCTCCACCCAGAGCGGGAGGGGTCATTTGATGATTTCCCATATTAAAAAAAAAAACCCGACGTAGTAATCTTACTATATTAATATTATAATTGTGAATCTTTGTATGTTTGGATGTTTGTTACTCAATCACGCAAAAGCGGCTGAACGGATTGAATAATAATTACATAGTAATAGCCTTCATATATCTTCGTTAACCCTCTCCCACTCGCGTCCCTCAATCACCTTCAGCCGACTTCCATGCCCTCGACAATGTCCCGGTTCCCCACTTGTCAACCAGAAACTACCCGCAGACGCCATAAACATAAATATATATCCCGGTATCAATAAAACTGCGACTACGAATAACATTCAGCTGAAACATTATTTGTAATTTATCAAGACGATTATAATAAGGCGTTCTACACACCGAGACATACAAAGTTGCGCCACTTTCTGGTACACTTGTGTTGTTGCTTGAGTGAGTTAATTAAGTTTTTCTCCTCCATAAAACTATTTGGAGAAGCGATAAAAAGCTGCATTACATTTTTATATTTCAGATATAAATAGGTTGTTATTAAATTAATTATGTCTGATTTACGCTTTAACGTAAGCTGTGAAAGTTTAACATTTATTTTAGTACAATATTGTAGTACAGTGTTCGCATAATTTTAAAGGAACGTGATATATTTGCTGACCTCCTCGATCCTCCAAATGTTAACCCTTATTCATTTCTTAAGACACCCTTGGGAAAACGCCGCGATGCCTATTCCATAATTATATTAATTATGTATAGCCAACGAAAGGGGTAAGTAAGTAGCAAGGCAATAATTATTTGCCTACTTTTATTCCTTTCTGTGCTGATTAGTAAAAATTTTGATATCCCTCTCTCTCTCTTAGTGATTTGTTGTGAAAGCGGGATGTACTCGCTTGCACAGCAAATCACTAAATGCGTTTAGCGCTAAATGAATTTAAAAATTCGCACTGTATTTATCAATCGTCTGCAATGATCATAGATCGGAATAGGTAGAGCTGTTTTATGTACTTGCCATAGGTTAGAATAATATGGATATTCCCTTTTAGTTACGAAGTTAAGTTTAGTTTCGAAGTTACTGTTGGTAAAGAATTTAATTCTAGTGGCGCAGAAAGAGACAAAAACAGGTGCGTCACTCTAGCGATAATAAAATCCCGTAGTATCAGTCGGAATCCCGTGGAATATCCATATTAACATCAATGTTCGCCGTCAATGAACTTAAATAGCTCTACCTATTCCGATCACTGGCAATGATAGTGACATGATGATGATTTAAATATGTTTAGCGTTAAACGCATTTAGTGTTATATTGTGCAACCGTGCCTAAGGTGTATTTTGAAACTTATTACATCTACAATAACATTGAACATTGCCAACAAAGGAACGATGTTCATTTGTTTTCTATACAGCAAACTCTTTTTTTTTTCGCATCAATGTAAGCAGTATCTTCGTCTGTAACAGGCCTAAACAATCTGGCAGAATTAAGGGCAATTCTCAACAGCGAGTAATCGACAAACAAAGTTATTATAAATAAATGTAACGATTGCCGAGCAACAGCGGAACGGTGCTGGATGGTTGTCGGTGGATAGCTAAAATATCCGTTACGATGGCAAACATGAATGTGTCTTAACGAGCTTCTGTAAAAGAGGGAGTCGTGTGGAAAGGGTGGCTTAGAGGGTACGATTCGATTGCGATACGATTCTTAAGTACACATTTACTCAAGTATACAGGTTTATTTTAAAATAAGTAAGCTAAACTCCCCAGATGCGATATGTATCGATATAATAATAATAAAAAATATTGCTTAAACAAAAATCACATTGCACTCCATACATTCAGTTGACATAATTCAATACAACTTTAGCATAGGAGTACAATAATTAAACTCTATCCCTTAAGCTAGGTCTGGCATGTATCTTAAGAGAGGGTTTAGCCTTTCAATTTTAAATTTATTAAAGACAACAACAAGTGAAACCAGCGCCGATGTGGTACGTAAAACATAATACGTAATAAATAAACTAAAATTACGAAGGTATGAATCGGTTGCGTATTTTTGGGTGGGTGTGTGTGTGTGTGGTGTATGTATAAAGTATGATATGATAAGTATGTTTGACTTTAAGAGATTTAGGTATGTCAGTAGATTTTCAAACATAAACATATATCTAAAGTTAATAAAACAATTTTGGGTTTGTGGGGTCGTCGTCCGTAGTTATTGTAATAAATCTAAAGAAAACAGTTTTCTGAACTCATATTTTAAGATTTTTTTCAACACGGTGTGTCGACCTCCCAAAAACCAACATCAACTCTTTTTATTTTATCGTGTTTGGACATCGATACTCATTGCATATGAGGAGCATAGCGACGTGAGTTTCACTGTGTGTTACTTCGTTTATCTGTAATTTTTTCAAAAACTTAATCGGCCTTATTACAAAAGAAGATTTATCTTTAGACCCAGGTTTAAACCATCCAGCCATTTTTAAATTTCGAACTATAATCCGACGAAGCTAAAGTTCTTATTACAGAAACTGACGTTAAACCCGAGTCTAAGTTGTCAATTTTGCATTAAGAAATTTACATTTGTCGGAATAAAGTTCAAAATAGAGTAACTGGCTCGAAGGTTTAGGCTAGGTCTAAAATTAGATCTCGTTTTGTAATAAGACGGATTATGTTCCTTTTTATTGCCATTGATTTCCACATTGCGATATTGATCAGCCACAATATCTCACCTGAGGGGCAATTCTCGTAATTTTAAGAACGTTCACAGTCTCTATCTCAATATGTCAAAATACCTCTTATTTCCCTAAATTTTTGACAAGTTATTTACATTGACTGTCGCTGAGATGAGACTGTGACTAGATTTTGAACGTTTTTAGGGTTCCGTACCCAAAGGGTATAAAAACGGAACCCTATTACTAAGACTTCGCTGTCTGTCCGACTGTCCGTCTGTCCGTCTGTCAGTCTGTCAGTCTGTCTGTCACCAAGCTGTTTCTCAAGAACCGTGACAACTAGACAGTTGAAATTTTCACAAATTATGTATTTCTGTTGCCGCTATAACAACAAATACTAAAAACAAAATAAAATAAATATTTAAGGGGGGCTCCCATACGACAAA
The DNA here is from genome assembly GCA_916614155.1 of Mesoligia furuncula. NCBI lineage: Eukaryota > Metazoa > Arthropoda > Insecta > Lepidoptera > Noctuidae > Mesoligia > Mesoligia furuncula. Next base: position 1,335,619 of record OU744809.1, on the reverse strand, counting down.
CGCGATGTTTTTGCCCTTTTTTGCTCGATATCAAAACTGGCAACAGGTAGGCACTTGAAATATTCACAAAATACTCGGTTGTATTTTTACTTTAATAATAAATAATAAAATAAAATAAATATTTAAGGGGGGCTCCCATACAAAAACGTCATTTTTTGCCTTTTTTTGCTAGATATCAAATTACATGTAACAGGTAGGCACTTGAAATATTCACAAAATACTTAATTGTATATTTACTTTAATAATAAAATTAAAATAAAATAAATATTTAAGGGGGCCCCCATACAACAAACATGTTTTTTTCGGCGTTTTTGCCTTGTGGTACGGAACCCTTCGTGTGCGAGTCCGACTCGCACTTGGCCAGTTTTTTTATTACGTGAATAGGCCTTCTGGTAATGATTCGTCCATGCTAGCTTTGTAGGCTGTCAATAGTCGTTTGCACAGTTTCGTATTGAACTCTAAATAAGATTTCCATTTTTTTTTTTTCGGAAGAACAATATTACTACCACATACCTATAGGCATGTTCAAATCGTCTACTGCTTAGAGGCCGTTAAAGACGGTAAATAGCAAAGTCGGAAAGGAAATATTTCCAACATGCTTGAGACCTCATGATCGATTATATTTTTGACTAGCTTCCGCCCGCGACTCCGTCCGCGCGGATGTCGGTCTTCGCGTGGATGGTTTATTTCTCCATTTTGAGTAACTCTGACAATGACATCTTATAAATATCTATTGGACCCAAATACGGCTAAGCCTATAATAATTAAGGAGATCCTTCTATTGAGCTACTGCTGTTGAGCTCGCGTTCTGTAGTAAGTATTTTTTTCATAGTAGTTCCGACCTTGATAAGTAGCATGTAGCAGTAAATTACTGACAATGACGAAAAGTTTGCAATAATAAAAAGTGATCGTGACAATGCGACAGAAAGTTAATTGAGAGCTTCAGCATACACAACATTGGTAGTGAGCTCGTCCGGAATATGAACATGAAGATTTCTTGAACTGCTCACATGGGAAAGAGCTACGTAAAGTTGCCCGTGTGAAAAACAACTCGCGGTAAGATCTACGCCAGCAACTCCTAGGGTCTGACCTTGAGCCTTATTTATTGTCATGGCGTAACACAAAGCTACAGGAAACTGTATTCTCTTAAATTGAAATGGAAAATTATCCACGACGGGTACCTAATGCAACGTGTGTTCGCGGTTCTACAGAACAACGTCTATGAATAAAACCGAAAAATAAGATTTTTTTTTCTACGTATTTTTCCAGGATAAAAAGTATCCTATTTTATGCCCAGGATAATAAGGTATAATTATACCAAGTTTCATCGAAATCGAACCGTTAGTTTTCACGTGATGCCTGCATATACAGACAGACAGACAGACAGACAGACAGACAGACAAAAATTTTTTTAATCACATATTTGGGTTTGGTATCGATCCAGCAACACCCCCCGCTATTTATTTTTTCAATATTTTCAATGTACAGAATTGACCCTTCTACAGATTTATTATATGTATAGATAAATAGTTGTCATCATTCTGACAGTATGATTTTCTATATTTGAGCCAGACAGGAATTAGAGATAATTTTCAAATTAAGGAACAACAAACTGAATACTTAACAAAATTCGAATTCCATTACTACTTATTAGAACCTTTTTGTTACAAATGATCCTCAAAACTCAACTTAGAATACATTTATACTATCTATACAGGCTGTTAGGTTCAACGAGGGACACACTTTGAGGGGAGTTAGTACTCATGAAAATGAGCAACTTTTACTATGGGGCCGAACCTGAAATCGCAAAAAAAGAAATCAGCTGTTCAGTACATTTTGACGAGCCATGCGAACATAAATGTAGGAAACGGCTGATTTTTTTTTCGCGATTTCAGGGTTATTCCCATATTAAAAGTAGTTCATTTTCATGTGTACTAACTCCCCTCAAAGTATGTCCCTCGTTTAACCTAACGCTCTGTATAAAGTAGATAACTGATTAAGTGGCGATGGAGATGATGGACCGTGGAGTTTCTTGCCTTTTCTTCTCCATAGGAAATGACCAATTGAAACCGTGCACCTAGCTTCTGAAGTTTCATAAGTGCCCAAGTAGGATTATGTGAAATAAAATATTTTGATTTTGATTTTGATTTTAAATCCGAAAATGGCGCTGCTATTTTCAAATTTCAAATCGGAAAATTTTCAAATTTTCAAGTCGGAAAGGAAATATTTCCAAAATCACCATGCTTGAGACCTCATGATCGATTATATTTTTGATAAATAGTTGTCATTCTGACAGTATGATTTTCTATATTTGAGCCAGACAGGAATTTGTGATAATTTTCAAATTAAGGAACAACAAACTGAATGTCATACTAACAAAATTCGAATTCCATTACCACTTATTAGAACCTTTTTGTTACAAATGATCACTCAAAACTCAACTTAAAATACATCTATACTATCTACATAAAGTAGATAACTGATTAAGTGGCGATGGAGATGATGGACCGTGGAGTTTCTTGCCTTTTCTTCTCCATAGGAAATGACCAATTGAAACCGTGCACCTAGCTTCTGAAGTTTCATAAGTGCCCAAGTAGGATTATGTGAAATAAAATATTTTGATTTTGATGGAATGTAAATTATCTTAGATTATGAATCTAACATCCCTCTATCAAACCGTAGCATATCGTGCGCTGTAAACGACGCACTAGGGGAGGGGGGGGGGGGTGTATTCAGCCCACCAATTACAGTCCGCGTCTCGATAATGTAAGACTAACGAACGATAACAACTCGAGTTTACTGCGTGTATTGGATAAATAATAATAAATAATTTTATGTTCGCGCCCCTTCCATCACCAACGCGCGCTTTTTGCGTTATTATCGACTCTTTGTTTCATTATAACGAGTGGTGTTAGAATAGACTCTTTTATGTTTACATGAATGTTTAAAATACGTAAAAGTATAGTGTGTTAAAGTATATACAAGTCTGTGTGGAGACGATAGAAAATATTTTCAGAATTCATTGAATTAACTTACAATCATCTTAACCTTTTGAAGCCAGAGTATAAACGTATCGCCGTACCCCTGACACCAGGCCACTTTTTTTAAACTTTTAAATTATATAAATAAAAACACACAAAAGTAATGATTAAATTGTTTATTTCATAACTGGTGCGACGTGTATTTTGTCATATATTTGTGACGTTGGCGTTCAGGGTAAGATTTCGTTTGTCACATATATGTGACAATGGCGTTCAAAAGGTTAAGTAACTTTCGGTCACAACAATTTTATTTATTTTGCCAATCCAACGACATGCTAAAGAAAATATCGCGTTAATTCGCCATAGAGCTGACCCATCAATTGTGTACGCAACTACATTAAATATATGCAGCGCAATCCTTTGTTAATTTTACCTCATCTCATAAAGAATCCGCAACCTCGCACATCTTGATAGCCCTCTTCTTACTTATTCCCACATATATATAAAACCTGCAATGAACTCACTTCAGCACAATGTACAGAAAGACATAGAATAAATATATATTGGCTTCTATCAAACATACTTGCATATTATACGAGCCCCGATTCTCCCAGCTCTCTTTACCCCAATAGGGGTAATTTAGTAACCCATGTAAATAAATTCGGTGGTAAAAATCACGGTGGATACATTTGTAGAATATTTATCATAATATAACAAAACCATCTCTATGTTTAAAATACATTACTGTCATTCTTCAAGGGATACTTTTGAATAGACGTATTCGACGCGCAATGGATCGACTTTAAGCAATAGTAATGTGATTCTTACAAAGGTAAGTATGACACAGTACGGAGGTTTAAAAGATACATCTTCCGTAGACGGATGTGTGTGTTATATTAGGATCGATTCTGTAAATAAAGATTTTTTGCTTATTTCATATTCTTGTTTCATTTTATTCAGGAAGAAATTTATGTATTTTGCCGTAGAAGTATGTGCGAAGATCTTTCATGATGGTGAAGTTTTGTAGTAACATTTTCATATTATAACAAAATTAGTAAATAAATTTGAATGTGATCGTTGTTTTTTCAGTAAATGTAAATCATTGAAAGTATATAAAGCTATGAGAAAACCAGCTCTATCAACATTCTTAGTAACGGGCTTCGTGACTAGTTGGAATTGTATTTTGTAGTTGGAAACATATTTGATTACACAAATACGTTTTAGGAATCGGCATGCATGGCAGAATGCTACGGTCTACGTAACCCTTGCGTAGACCGCTACGCCGCGTAGCAGAGCTACGAACTTTCGTAGCTAATAAACTTTTACTGAAAAAGGACATGATTATTACGATTTTCTTTCGTTTATTTAATGTTAAATACATATTATGTAGATACGTATTTAACATAAATTACAGTTATTTCAATAATACTATATTCAAATAATTACCGTTACACGAGACAGAAAAAACCCACCATCTCGCGCAAGGATGTGCCCAATAAAACCGAGTGATTTGCCCAGAATACCGTATTACCCGGGTGAATGTACCGGATAGCCTCATTACACATAATTACCGGACTGCTGACGTCACAGGCGACCCCGTGACCTCTTGATTGGTCCATTAATATGTTTTAGGCTGCTTTGATAAAGAATATACTGGGAAAATGTAAGAGAGAATTAGATATTAGACATTTGATTTTGCTGGTAGGTAAATAATTAATAAGTTCATCTACGCTCAAAGGCGCTCTGGCTTTGAGTGACTTATTAATTATTTGATTTGTAATAATTTAAGATAAGGCTTTGAACTCAACGTAAAAGCTACTTTTCATAAACGTTTATGTTTCAAGCCAAAGAATTCTGCTTTTATAGACGAATATTTTACTGTTTCGGACACGAGAACTTAGAATCACAGATTTTTTTTCGTATATATTCACGTAATACACCCATTAAGTTTGCCATTAATACCCGCTACTTATCCCACAATTATGTGGCCATGTTTTACTGTCACTTCGACCCACTTTAATCTCTCCCAACAGCAAAAACTAAAAATCAAACCATGAAGACGTCTAATCCTCATTCCCCTTAACCAGATTACCCCAGTCTCACAGTTGACAAGCACGCGCCGTCTCCGGGGGACTCCCCCACTATGGAGGAACACATACAGGCGGCTTCCTCCAACATCCCCAGCGGGTTATACGCCGCTACCTGTCTGAACATGTTATAAATATTATTGAGGATTTTAGAAGCGTTTGAACTCTGTATACGTATAATTAATAGAATGTTAGTGTTAATGTGCTTGTCAAACGAATGATTTCGTACGCTTTTGCGTGACATCGGGTGGTACCTAATCGTTGCCGTATTTAAGGACAAGGCTGTGTGTGTGTGTGTGTGAGTGTGTTTCCGAGGATATGCCTCAGGCATAGTACGCGATCACCACGTCATTAATACAACTAGCCAAATTGGGGGACTACAGACCTGTCAGATACCCAATGTGAGTGCGAAGCTGTCAAGAATATGACCTACTTGCCGGAATGCAATGTCACAAATAAAGTGCAGATAAATGGAATTTGTTATGGTATTGTTAACACAATGATAATTCCTTGACGACTCCTTGACATTTCAAAAGCGCCTGTAAATGGTTTAATTGAAATAAAAATGCTTCGAGTTTTAGAAAAAATCGATTATGTAGAGCGTCGTCTCTGTCACTCATAGGTTCCGGTGTGTCAGTATCTTTCTTAAACTCGATGAGCATTAACACCCTACTGCAACAAATAAATCCACCGTCAAAAAATGCCGCCAAACCCTCCACCACTCAATCGTCTTTTCAAAAATTTAAAAGTATATGCTTAGCCATTTGCTGTTTCCTTGATCATTGAGAGGATGGATGAAAGGCGATTAACAAAAGTTATTTACAAGGCAGATGTGAGTGGAAACGTCGGGAGGGGGCACCCTAGGAGGACATAATATACTGACCTCATTGGTGAGGTTCTTTAGAAAGGTCATGAGCTTATTACTCGCAACCGGCGTGCGTGTATGACCGATAGATATATGAACGTAAGCGAGGCAAAAGTAGTATGTAAGGATCGTATATAGCAGGTGGCGTTCTGTGGTTTCTGCCTACCCTCATGAGAAGAAGGCGTGAGTATGTATGTGTGCAAACCAAATTGCCTTAAAACTAACACAAGACAATCCCAAACGCAAGTTATCCAAAACTTCTACCGAACTCTGAAAACTAAAATTCATCCTTCAATAATTTGTGTAGCCGGACCGCCGTATCGGATCCGTCTCACGTCCGCCCGCCGTCCCGATACGGAGCCGATACGAACACAATTTACCTACATCAAACCTCGTTGACAGCCTACCCTTTATTCCGATCACGTGGCGTTAAGGAGTCGTCTTTAAAAACCTTCAAATGTTTTGTAAGGAAGGGTGCGAATCTTTGAATCGGTGTTTTTATCGGTTTTCGATTTTAGTTAAGTTAGATTTATTGTGATGTTTCATCTTGTCTTTAATATGTCGATGGCATCATAAAATATTATCATAGTATTTAGTCATCATCATTCATTCATCCAGCCAAAAGACGTCCACTGCTGGACTTCCCCCAAGCACTAAACTCAAACTCAAACTTTAAACTCAAACTCAACTCAAAATTTATTTCAATTAAACCTTGTACAGGCACTTTTGAATTGTCAAAATTAAATAGTCTGTCAGTTAGAAAGTTGAAGCTAGCTGACACTTCGACTTCGTTAGTATTTAGTACAAAAGTGACCTCTGTGCTGCCACCAACAAAGCCGTGGAAGAGGCCAAGTTTTGGGAAAACAAGATTTAAAATACATTCGTGAATATGGATATTGTTAGTAAAAGTTCCAATCACGAACATTGTATGAAACGCTCGATACCAAATTAAAAAATAGTTTATGAAAAAATAAAAAACGCGCGAAAAGCATTCTGCCTTCGTTCGTAATTGTTTACTCAAATTAGGATTTTACTTAGTTTCGTATAAAATGAGTATGTCTTCCTCAAGTTATTGTATGTTAATAAATAAACGTAGGTACCTACTATTCTTATTCATAAGTTGCACTTACTTATTTTTTCATAGAGGGTGATAAAAGTAGTATGTCCAGCTCGGGAGCAACACTATTTTAAGTTCGAGTGACGTACTATGAATCCCTCGCCTTCAAAATAGTTGTTTGCTCCCGTGGCAAACAACCTACTATATCACTTTCGATAATAATTCACATTGAATAGAAACATCACTATGGTTGAAACCATGTAACTGTCACTTATACAAATAAAAGTGTCACGTCATTCATTCATAGTCAAGACATTCATCCAATCAACAAGATTGACTATACCTACTATTGAAGTTTTATTTCACGTGTAGGTCAGCTAAGCCACGTTCATGTTACAAAATATTGTAGCTTTAATTTATTCTCTCTGAATATAAACACAAAGGTTAATCAACATTGGAGTGACATTGGCTCTAATATATGAACTCAGGCTTATCCAGACCGTCTGGAATTCGTCTACCAAAGGGTATAAAGTCCACACATTTTACGAACAAATATTAGTTTAAAACCTTTAGAAAATAACATGTAACCTGAGACCCTAAAGGTTAGGACCAACTTAAATGTCAAACAACATATTATTAGATCAAAATCCCTTTTTCCAGTGTTCAGTGTTCCATGCAAGTTATTATCAAGTAGGTACTTAAATATTTTCATATCAAAGAAGGGGTAGGCAGGTGGAGTGGCCGGGAATCAAATCTGAGACACAAAAGGAAGCACTAAAGCGAGCCACATGAAGCCACTTCACTACGAGCGAATGCGTCGCCGAGGTAAAATTGTCTTGCTATGCGTGGTGCACGGATTTTCTTGTAAGATATTATATTAGCATGCTTTTTATTTAGTAACAATACAATTTACATCAGCTGTTGTTGAGATTAATTATGAATACAGTAAAGTGTGTAAAGAAGAAATAAAAAAAACAGTAAATAAGTTAATGGATTAACAATCACGAAGTCTACTAGTAGACATGTTCGCAAAAGTTTTTTTAATAATGTTTTGGGACAAAATAATACTTCGTTCACTATCTTCTGCATCTTTAATAATGCTGCAAAACAACAAATCATCTTCAGTTATGTAAGTAAATTATACATATCTACAAATAAAATAAAACCTACTCTCTATAAACAAACAGTCACCTAACAAAAATCTCTCCCACACACATCGTCACACATTCGTATATATCTCACTTCCCAGGAAACGGTAAGTTAGGAATTCCGCCATATGATTTGTGGGTCGTTTGGAACGCAGCGTTCAGACCCGGTTTATTCGAAACCCTGGTCGACGTGGTAACATGTTAGCCTTGCATGCTTTATTTTGAATAAAATGCTGGCTTTTGAAGTGCCAAGTGTGTGTTGGCGAGGTATGGGGGATGTGTCGCGGAATGAACATGGTTTGTTATACTCGTAGCTGAGTGTAATAGTAGATACGCATTTCTGTTGTTACTTAGGTATAGCTTTTGATATGAAAGGTTCCGGAGACACACCCTTAAAAATTCGTTTAGTACGACATTATAATTATAGACTGCAACTTTTGTGTGTTGATTTATTAATTTTCTCTTTCTCCAACCAAGATCAAACTCTCTTCATGTGTTGTCACCCATAACTACTCTCTTTCCCACGTTTGTATAAAACAATGGTGAGTACATCTGGTACAAGTATAATCACAACTAAAACCGAAAACAGTCTGACAATAACTTTTATTTACACCAAAATACCTAAAGAGTCCTTGAAACACCTAATTCTGAAGGTGAAAAACAATCAAGTTATTTGATACCGAACAAGACTGTAACGGAATACTTCGCCATCTTATTAAAGTGTCGACAATGTCAGCCGCCCTGTCACTCAATATTGAAATTATAACGAGTTCGCCCCTGTTTTATTATTTATTTGCTGTTTAAGGCGCTAAGTAACGCCAGTGACCTTTTCATATTATCCCGGCGGAATTTCGAGGCTAGCATATAGCATATCTATAAAAGTCACTTATCACTTAGTAAAAGACTTTACGAATTCTTTTAAAAAAGGAACGTTTTACAAAACTACGAAACTTTACAGACATTCTTTACAACGAAACGAACATTTTCAAGAAATTTTAAAGAACCCATTTTGGATGTTTCATTAAAGAGGACAACGAATACCAAAAACTGCATACGATTTTTTTTTTTCGACGAAACAAAAGCCGACAATCAAGTATAGAGCAAAACACACCACAATGAGATTCCTGAATATTTGACTAAGTATAACATATAATTTTTTCGAATTCTCAACTATTTATTTTTAATGAGAACAACGAACACAATCTTGAAAATTTGAAACATGTAGCGCCTTAATAAACCGTGTTCGACCCTGGCGTATTATTTGTTGTTTAAAATTTCAGCAATAAATACGGGAGAGCAGTATCGTCGAATTGAAATGGAGTATTTGTTTGATAAATGTATGTATACAAATAAGTGATGTTGTAAATCACTTTGTGAATATCCGAATACAGTATATCTGAGTCTGCAATCCCGTTCGCTGTCAGTGGATGTCCAAAAATTATGAAATATTTATTTACAGATAGGTAGTCAGTAGATACGTAAAAATATTTAAAATTATGCAAACGTGACTTTTAACAAAGTTAAAACTCTTGAAAAACGGAGTCAATTTTGTTTCGCCCAACTCACGTTGTTCCAAAATAATGCAATACTCCTTTTTAGGGTCCGTTGCCAAATGGCAAAAAACGGAACCCTTATAGATTCGTCATGTCTGTCTGTCCGTCTGTCTGTCTGTCCGTCATTATGTCACAGCCACTTTTTTCCGAAACTATAAGAACTACCTATACTCTTGAAACTTGGTAAGTAGATGTATTCTGTGAACCGCATTAAGATTTTTACACAAAAATAGAAAGAAAACAATAAATTTTGGGGTTCCCCATACTTAGAACTGAAACTCAAAAATTTTTTTTTCATCAAACCCATACGTGTGGTGTATCCATGGATAGGTCTTCAAAAATGATGTTGAGGTTTCTTCTAATATCATTTTTAGGGTTCCGTAGCCAAATGGCAAAAACGGAACCCTTATAGATTCGTCATGTCTGTCTGTCTGTCTGTCCGTCCGTATGTCACAGCCACTTTTCTCCGAAACTATAAGAACTATACTGTTGAAACTTGGTAAGTAGATGTATTCTGTGAACCGCATTAAGATTTTCACACAAAAATAGAAAAAAACAAAAAATTTTAGGGTTCCCCATACTTAGAACCGAACCTAAAAATCTTTTTTTCATCAAACCCATACGTGTGGGGTATCTATGGGTAGGTCTTCAAAAATGATATTGAGGTTTCTAATATCATTTTTTTCTAAACTGAATAGTTTGCGCGAGAGACACTTCCAAAGTGGTAAAATGTGTGCCCCCCCCCCCCCCCCTGTAACTTCTAAAATAAGAGAATGATAAAACTAAAAAAAATATATGATGTACATTACTATGTAAACTACCACCGAAAATTGGTTTGAACGAGATCTAGGAAGTAGTTTTTTTTTAATACGTCATAAATCGTAAACCGCAATTTACCATTCATTCAATCAACTCAAAAATAATAAAAAAACATTTAATTTCATAAACATAAACCTTATGCATAAACCCGGATATTACAGAACCCTCGGTGCGCGAGTCCGACTCGCTCTTGCCCGGTTTTTTTTCTAAACTGAATAGTTTGCGCGAGAGACACTTCCAAAGTTGTAAAATGTGTCCCCCCCCTCCCCTGTAACTTCTAAAATAAGAGAATGATAAAACTAAAAAAAATATATAATGTACATTACTATGTAAACTTCCATCGAAAATTGGTTTGAACGAGATCTAGTAAGTAGTTTTTTTTTTTAATACGTCATAAATCGTAAACCGCAATTTACCTTTCATGCAATCAACTCAAATATAAAAATTAAAAAAACCATTTAATTTCATAAACATAAACCTTATGCATAAACCCGGATGTTACGGAACCCTCGGTGCGTTTTATTACTATTTCTATTTCCTATGTGTGGCTCAAATAAAATATTTTTGTTTCTTTTCTTTTTCAAACTAACGAAGAACATGTTTAGTAATTTTTACGTAAGTAATAAATAATACGTAACATGAATAAGAAAATTAAGAAAAAAAGAAAGTCAGGTCTGGATTTGTGCCCCGTTGATGGCATTAGGCTCACCCTATTACTGGCGAAATGTGGGTGTTACTGTACTGTATGCCTATTCCGTCGGGGAATACAGGCGCCATGTTTGTATGTAATAAGAAAATGAAACATTTGAAGTTTTCGATTAAGGGCTGATTTTTCAATCCACAGATAATTTTTATTCGCGGAATAAAATTGACGTCTGACAGTTTTGTATGGTGGAACTGTCAAAAATTCAAAATTATTCCTCCGATAAAATTATCTGGCGTTGGAAAAATCAGCCCTGAAACGATTTTCCAGACAAAGGAATTATCTGTTCTCTAAGTGAGGTGAAAAGACTATGTTTCCAAAAAGCCAGGTCATGCATCCCAGACGAAGGAAGCTCTGCCGCACCTACACACACACATATCTCAGCAAACAAAACAAGCCTATTAAGCCGCATGCGCCGCACAGCAATAAAATGTTAAATGATAATTTCGCGAGATGTCCGCTCCGTTTCCGGGCCAGGACTTCCGGCGACACGCATTAGCCATTAGCATGGCGGCTGTCTCTGACGTCACATCCGCTCATCCCCTAACGATATAGTTGGGCGCCCGTTTGTTTTGGCGATGCGATCCAATTGATTGCAAAGCGTATTTGCAGTAAATTCACAGCGAATTTTGCTAGAGATTGCGTGATAGTAGCCCGCCCTTAGGTGTGCTGTGATTTGTTCATAGGTGTGAGATTACTTTGCATTTAATCTCATAATTCTTGGCGTAGAATTAGATGTGGTTCGTTATCTCTTGGAAACATACACAACTTGGAAAGCTATTACAAAATCCGGTACCATTATTACGTAACCAATGTTTACAATGGAATAAATTATAATTATTAATGGGATAATAACTATACACTACAGTCCTTTGAAATCATCATCTGCCTAGCCTTTTCCCAACTATTTTGGGGTCAACTTCCAGTCTATCCGGATGCAGCTGAGTACCAGTATTTTACATGGAGCTACTGCCTATCTGACCTCAAGAAATACGATACTCCTTGGTAAGACTGGTTGTCAGACTTTTGGGCTTACGATGACTCGTAACGGCTGTCAAAGATCGACGAATGACAGCCTGGAAGCACGGAGGTGTCTTGGTATGTAAAGATGGTCACCCATCCATGGACCAACCGAACCAAGTTGATCCACCAGTGCGGCTCAAGCCTTTCAAATTATCTATTCAAAAAAGCAGCAAAATGCTAAAATAAAAATATAACTGACGAGACTACACAAATTCTAATACAATGTCTCCATCTATACATAAAAATAATAAACCGGACCGTTTAAAAAACAAAAACAAAAAAGCAGCTCGCATCTCATTAGCATCTCAGCAGCATCC